>JAPUBQ010000015.1:5182000-6477500 GCA_035578125.1 Mellilla xanthometata | reverse complement strand
AATCTGTTCACTCGTGCCTTGAAAACCGCAAGATTATAGTTTTCGGGGAACAGGGCATTTGGCAAAGAGTTCCAGACCTTGGTAGTACGTAAAATTAAGGTGGAGGCAAAACGCTTAGTGCGTATTTTAGGTATCTCCACAGTAAAACGGTGCCGCTTTGGTGTTTCCCGGCTCATAAAAATAAGAAAGTCGTGTAATGTCACCAATAAGTTTTAAGTTGTTTTTTTTCTAATACTTTTAATCCGTCATGTTGTGAACACATAATCTTAGTTTTGACTGTGGTAAATTATTTTTATTTTGTTATTGCCTCGATTGTTTCCTGATTTGTGAACCATAAGAAATAAATAAATAAAAAACTATTTATAACTCAAGAACGGCTGAACCGATTCGGCTGAAAATTAGTGGAGCGGTAGCTTAAAACCAGGAGATAGGCACACTTTTTTATTTATAAAAGAAAGTCATGTTCTATACACTATTTTAATAAAGAATACTTTTTTAAACCAGTAATTCCAAACTAGGCATTATCCACTTTCGGACAGAGTGCCGCTGACTCCTGTGTGGTTAGGCGTCCTGCTAGTCAAAATGCTTAGCAGTACATAAAAATAAAAAAAAAACACAAAAAATTGTGTAAATAAAAATACATTACTTGGTTTATTTTGTTAGGGATGCCTGATCGAAATCTGAGGATAATATTTTTGGATTTTGCTATTCAAAGTTTTTATTGAGGTCACCGTCGATATGCTGTTCCAGATAAATCATCCTTATTGCAATACATAACTTATAATTTTTCAAACTTATAAATTGGCCTTGATTCTGCTGACATTAGATTTAAATATTAGATAATTAACAGCATATATGCAAATAAGATACCACTAGTTTAAAAACAATGCGAACGTGACTTCACGTAGGTACTTGCGAATTTTACCTGGCTACATAGTGGTGATAAAATTAACAACTGTCCAAATAACTATGAAGTTTATTTACTAAAGTCTCATATCAAAATGCAAATAGCAGTCGTCGAGGCTTGATAAATGCTAGACTGTCAGTTCCAATCGGCCAGTTGCAAAAACATGTTCCAGTGATTTTCGAATATCGAACTAACGCATCATGTTCAAAATAAAAGATTCCAAATTTGAAATATTCAGTTACGCAAGAACTTGAAAATGGAAGGAAAGGGGCTTGAATCTATCGGAGGTAAAGAAAAGGAGCCAATGGCGAGTGTGAAAGTGTTGAGGTGGTCTATTAGACGGGACAGCCTCCCGCTTGTCAGTATCAGAAACGCTTTCTTGAAAACCCGGAATTTGAATACAGACAGCTTGATATGGCGGCGAAGGTATGTTACTTAATGTCAATATTAGATTAACAAAATGCTGTGAACATTACTAACGCCTTGTTTTGTACGTACTTCGGAAATCCCTGAAAAAAAAAATATGAAAATCATCAAACGGTGAGAGAGAAAAGACATTTTTCATTTGAATTTTTAAAATACAATCAAGTTCTTTCCCACCTTTGAAGTTCAGAAAACTAGGGGTAGAAGGAAAACGTCCATAATTTAGCGACAAAGATCTTCTCTGAAAAGATGGAACCCGAATTGAATTTGAAGAGTTCTATTTTAAAGACTATACTTTTACTTTTTTTAGCAGTAATTTGTTACTATCCTTAATTGGGTCCAGTCATTTGTATATCTTTAGAAAATTAATACTCAAAAGCACTTTGGTAATGTTTTTATGTATGTACAAGCTGACCCGGCAGTCTTCGCACTGTATCAATCAAGAAAATGGCAGTTTTTAGGGTTTTTCGGCAATTATTCGAATATTTTTGTCACCTTTAAAACATTCCCAAGACCTTGACAAACATTTTAAGACCAAGATAAGATAAATTCATTCAGCCATTCTCGAGTTTTAGCGGGACTAACGAACATCTATTGATTTTTATGTATTTTTATGTATGTGTAGATTTTGAAAATCACATCTGTCTTTGCACCCTGCGATCTTACCCACGTTAATCCGGGATAAAAAGTAGCCCATGTGTTAATCCAGGGTCTAAGCTATCTTCACACCAAAATACATGAAATTCGGTTCAACAATTTGAGCGTGAAGAAGCAACAAACACACACAAACTTTCGCATTTATTATATTAATAGGAATTTTGTAAAATTTCATTAAAATCCATTCGGTAGTTTTTGCGTGAAAGAGGAACACAAACATCCATGCATGCATACAAACTATCGCGTTTATAATCTTAATATATATAAATCTAGTGTCACAATGTTTGTCCTCAATGGACTCCTAAACCACTTAACCGATTATAATAAAATTCGCACACCATGTGCATTTGACAGTCACAATTACTCCAAATGATTCTAACAGATGTCGATACCTTTCGACTGGGTTGAGTAAGTAATTAATAGATGGCGCTGCTATGGTAAATATACGAACGTGTCATATACGCTACACTATCTATTTTTCATACCCCTAAGTGAGGCAAAACAACGTTTGCCGGGTCAGCTAGTATTATATTATATTAGTAGAATAGGATATGTAAGCACTATGCAATTCTATCCTATTCTGCTAACTACCACAGACTATAAGAGTAGGTAACGTAAAACTCAAACATATAAAGATGAGTAACGTTTCTAAATAAACCGGGAATGATCACAATGGTAAACACTGTTCTATTTTTAAATGTTTAGTTGTGGTTACTTTTGTACGGAGTCCCGAGTGCAAAGCTTTTCGATCGCATTATATCGACAACTCAGTAGAGCCGTAATGTAAGAATACTTTAAGGCGGCAGAGATAAGTAGCATTTTTTCAGCACACGATTGATTAGCCCCATGACTAAACCATTTCTAGTTGGTATGATGGTGGCTGACACAACTGATATACTACATACATAAATACTTTATATCGATACATATTTGACACCCAGGCCGACAACCAAAAAATTAAGCAGTTTCTTGTAACAATGTATTTTTTTAACAATATTTTTTTTTCGAATTTCGAATTCTCGGCTCCTGTGTCTTCTTATATTTTTTTCACTTCACTTTAATCATAATTTTGTATCTTCGATAGAAGAGATAGAGCTAATAATATTGTATGTTTTTAAGTTTTTATAAGGATACACATATATTTAGTTAAAATCAATGTACATATGTACGTAAAAAACTACAAATATGTGTATTATTAATTTAAACAATAGCTATTGAAACGTTTTATACCAAGTTTTCCTTTTAAAATGCTGATGTTATTTCTGTTATGTTCTGGTAAGTGCCTAACAATGTATGATTATTTAAAAACTTCCATTACCTGACGTCTCTAGCAGCGAGTAATTGACCCCTGGGTCAATAAATGGGCCGTCTTCTTCAGCTCTAATTATTTTATCATTGAGTACTTTTCGAATAGGTGGAAATTCCACCTTTTCGGAAAGTACTACGTCATGATTGATGCATACTTAAATGCATATCAAAGAGGTCGTTATTTTTTATCCTAAGAATAAAGTCACATTATATTCCATGAGTAAGATAATCAAATTATATATTGGTTTTAAAAATTGTCCAAGTGTGAGTTGGGCTCGCGCATGACGGGTTCCGTTGTATTCTATGGGAGCCATCCTTCAATATTTATTTTACTAAAATTTTAAAATTTGATTAGTTAAAACTAGCTATCTGCTAGCATACATTTATATATTTCGTGAAAATTTCAAGTGTCTAGCTGCTACCGTTATTGATAAATAGCAAAATATACGAAATAAAAACACGTTTATTACAATAAACGTGAGGACCCTTAATATTTTAATTTTATGAACAAATTTTAACTGCAAGTATGCCTGCTTACTATCAGGCATACGACGTAGTCTTTAAAATACCAATTTTTAATTTTTTATTCATCACTGATTAGTTTTTAGTTATTAAAATACCGAAGAATAATATGCTGCTTTGAGCTTAGCTTTTGATAAATAAGATTGAATACATAATAATTTCCTAGTAAGTTAATTAAAAAACATATTACGTCAAATATAGACTACTCAAGGTGATCAGAAAATTCCAAATGCCTCTACACAAAACTTGTCGCTATTGCGGAAATGCTGCCAAACCGGCTTTGGACAATATGAGACCGTCATTTCGTTGCAGACTCCTTGGTAAAACTGTCATTCTTTTTAACAGAATGGTATTGAAAAATAGGTTTTATTGCCAAATTATTAAGGTTCAAAGAGTATAGGGACTCCTTGCTTCTCTATTTACTTCGTTATCTGGCTTTGGGCCAAAACTGAACACTGGTGCTACGTCACGAATGAAATTCTGGTGAAATGACGTTCGCGACACTCCTACGAAATGATGCCAAAAATTTAGAGACATTTGCGTCACACGTTTGGAGTTTGGAAATGTGTTACGTTGTTAAAGTATTCTAAAGATATTTTCCTCTCCCTTTCATTAAGAAGGCATAATAACAACACCACATACGTCTTATCTAAGGGTTTATATAAAGATTTCATAGTCAGTGACAGGAACTCCTATAATTTAGGTATGTCTGTCCGTCCGTCCATCTTAATTTAAACATCATTGATCAAAATTTTATACACATACGTATTCTTAACAAATTATTTTTTGCCAACATAAAATATTTGTATTTTATTTTAATACATTAAGCTTGCCTTCCATATGTGTGAAGTGGGAGTATTTTTAGGGTTCCGTACCTTAATTAAAAGTGATAGCTAGAAAACTGAGATTTTCAAATGTTATGTATTTCCCGTGCACTATAACAACAAATACTAGAAATGAGTAAGTGTTTTTTTCGTATATATCAACAACGATAACAGGCAGACACTTAAAGATGAAAGATATAGAATTGTATAAAACTTTTCGAAATAAATTAATAAATAAAATAAATGTTTAAGGGGGCAACGATACCACAAACGCAATTTTTAAGCTATATTTTACTCGGTCTTTAATACGACATTTGGTAGACTCTAAATATTCACAGAGTATTTAATTATGTAAATATCTTTGAAGATAAAAAAAGCCATCTATTTTAGTTTTTTAATTTAGTGTTAGTTATAAATGTTTTTCGTTTAGCGGTTCAGGGTGAAAGAATATCAAACTTATGAACACTCAAAAACTTTTAATAAAATTTATAGCTCGTATGCAGATCAGAATAGATTACTATGATGACCATATCTTCGCATTCGTAATTGCATATGCACTATTGTCGCATCGATAGAAACAGTGATGTAATCCATTCAATAATGACTGCCGGCAATAAAACGCACGTTTGTTATGCGAATCTGACGCCCTATAGCTCGATTAGTAATTAACTAGTGCCTAATGGGTAATTATTTCGAATGAGTTTGCTATTTGCTAGGCTTGACTAGGGTTGCTATATAGCAAACAATAGTGAAAGTTTTATGAAGTACATCCCTGATTAGCAGTAATATAGTACAATTTACAAAAAGTATATCAATTATATAGTTTTCATGTAAAAGTGATGAAAAATCGGGAATTTTCTGGATATAAGTTTTTGTATTTATTGCACATTTTCAATCTTGGTTGATATTTGGCCCCATTCCAAAAAAAAAATGAATGGTTAATTCTACTGCAGTATTAACCTCTCATTCAGTGGTTTAATAATTTTATTAGATTTGATAAGCATATAGTTGTAAGCCGCAGCTTTGCATTGAATTATTATTTATACGCACTATTAGCAATGTAAATGTTATTTTATTGTCTTAGAACGAAAACATTAGCTAGTTATACTATTCTCAGAAAGTAAACTAGGTTTACAGCAGTCGGAGTTAGATTTTAGTAGAATAGCCTACTCCAGAAATGAACCATGTATAAACATTACGTTTCTAAATATTTAAAGTTTATCGATAGCGATTACTTACTTTTAGAACAAAACCAGAGCAAAGATTAAATTAATATAAGAACCTGAGCTAAATACATAATCTGGGCAAAATACGTAAGCCTAGTTTAAGTACTTAATTACCTAACATTAAATAGGCATTCAAGTGCCTGAAATTATATGTAAATCGAGAAGAATAGAAAGCATTTACTTTAGATATAAATATTTTTTATTTTCGAATTTGTAAAAGCATTATCGAATATCTTCGAAGGAATATTAAGACAGCAAGATTCATGAGGTTTATTAAGTTTTTACTATGCGAACGTTTAAAGCCATTTGCTGAAATTTAACATAATTAAATTAAGCAAATCCTGAAAAAGTACTCGTAATTTTCCTGAATTTGTTTATCCATAAAACCTGTTTGTCGATCAACTTCTTCGAATTCCCGACAAAAACATTGATTAACAAGCCTAATTTTAGGAATGAGCCATGACATTCTCTGATCAAACTTCCCAGTATTTCCAAGAAGACTTTGATGTTAAAGTCTTGTTGCAGATTTTGTAAATTATAATACGTCAGCGCTCAAAAATACTTGGTTACCTGTCAGTGTAAGAGCTCTCAAAACTGTTTACATTTTGCTAAATGATCTCATATTTTATGGTCTTCATGAAATGGTTTGTTTTAAAAATTACCTAAGTTCATATCTCAGGAATCTAATTTTTCAAGAAGCTTCTAAGATATGTACAAACGCTCTATAAAATAGATAGGTAGTTTGTAAATAGAACACTGCAATTTAGAATGCATGTTTTGGCTATGGTTGCCACGGAGATTCCCTTTTCAAGTCCTTGTTATTGATCCTATAAACCAGAAAGCAAAGGAGGTTGTTTCCCCATAACTTAAAAGTTTTGTTGTTCACTCAAATCACGCAATAACAGAAACGCCGTTTATGCTTAAAGTCTACCTATAGGTAACTGTTATATTTCATTCTCATCAACGTGTACCTATAGATACTGGAAACTATTGCAAAGATTTACCTAATAACTTTGAAGGAAATCTATGTAAAAAATCATATATAAAATAATTTAATATCAATTAAAAGTTTCAAACCTTTGGCGCCATAATATTCGCGCCAGTTTGCAACTTTTTTATTAATTTCTTTTACTAGAATTGACTTTTACGTGCATCATCATTGTGCCTCCGACTTCAAAACGTTCGTATTTCGCGAGGTTGCGTGGACGATGAGTAGGCATAGCAAAGGAAACCATCCCACACAGCGGTTAGCCGGTTGAATTGAGCTGAGCGAGCGAATGACCGCTTAGCTCAGTTAGCAAACAGCTTTTCGAGGCTGCGCATGGCTACGGATCGCAGCGTATTTAGTGGACGTATCACTTGTCACTTGGCATGACATTCCTTGCCTCGCTCAAATGACAGCAACAAACAAACGTCATTGAAAGCGAAGACTTAGATGCGGGCAGCGCTCCGCAATTTTAATTTCAATTTTATTTAATATCAAATACCGCTTGAACGTGAAAAACAAAACTGTGTCGTGAAATATCGTATCGCGTAATTACTGTATCAGTACCGTTATCGATACTAAAGCAGATACTGTTTTAAGCCCTTCATAATATTTTCGTATTGCGAAATACTCGTTTCTAACTTCGAAGATCAGAATATTTATCGTTTAAAATGTGTGCCGACTATTTCTGAAGCAAATAATTAATGAAGTGTATCAAACTAGACTGTGTTTGAGTTCTGTGACCTTATTCGAAACTTAAAAACAGTCAACACATGGCCATTTCGATGTAAAAGTTATTCTGAAGAATTATGCTGTGTTTCATTCAAGGATTCGGCGACGGGGAACACGGATACAATAAGAATCGTGAGTTTAATGTGATAAAGTCGAATTTGAAAGACAGAAAGCGCCCTAAACGTGTGTCGATACAGTTTGACGACACAGTCGAAGTTCTGCCAGTGGATTCCAAAGTAAAGAAGTCTGAAGGACTCGTCACCGGGAAGTCATTAAAGCTGACGTCTGGAAGTAAACTGCCAGAAGTAAAGAGAAGTCTCAGCGATCGGTTCTCAGCAATCACAGACCCTGCTAGTAAAAAGCCAGCTAAAGTACTCTTGACCATTCGGAAAACTTGGTAAATATAATTTTTTACAAATATACCTGTATATTTAATTAATTCTAGCTAACAACAGCTGTTACTGTTATTATTTAATTTTATTATTTTAACAACTGTTAGGTATTTTTTACAGTCTAGACTGTATGTAAACTTATATGTTTACTAGCTGACCCGGCAAACGTTGTTTTGCCTTAATAATTATTTCTAAATATACAGTAGCCTATTCTCAGACCTACTGAATACGCATATAAAATTTGGAAAAAATCGGTCAAGCCGTTTCGGAGGAGTATGGTAACAAACACTGTGACACGGAAATTTTATATATAAGACGTTGTATTAATAAAAAATTAGGTAACTAAGTAATTCAATTTATTTTATTGTGTTTCTTATTACATGCAAATGCCAAACTATTTTTATTTTATACATATCTTGATTACTATTTATTTATCACATTAATAAATTGTTCCACAGACAATTAAAATCTTAATCCATGTCTGCATCATAACTGTGAAGCTCACTTATTGTATGTACAATAAATAAATAAATAAATAAAATAAAAACTAAACTCGCCTACATAAAAAGTCATAGATTTACTGTTCCTAAAACAGTATTTACTTCAACATTGCCTTTGTAGAAATAAATCCAAGAAACACCTAGGCTGGTTCATTGATTAATCAACTAACCTTGACTTTTATTGAAAATCTACACACACATTATTCAATGACAACAAAGGGTATTCAAGTCTTCGACTATTTATTGCTATAAATTGTTGTGTGGTTTAGTTGATAGTTATGATTTACAACTTTTTTATACAATGAGGGAAAATACAGCATTATCATTCTCTAGCTTTCATTTTATAGTTCTGAAGTCCCTTGTGTGGTGAGTTAATGCGAAGAGCGGAACCTCAGCCCACCCTTTCCGGTGAGGAGGCCGTTTATCTATACTTCTTTGCTCTTCCTCTTCATGTGAGCTATGTGACCAAGTTACAGCTTGACTTAACCGCTGCTTAAGCTTAGACTAACAGTCGGGACCTATAATTTAACATATCATCCGACCCACAATAGTAAAAAATTACACTCCTTAAAGGACAGTCATGTGCATGGTCTCCCATCCAAAAACTGTCTAGATTAACCGTTGCTTAACCACGATGTTTGTGTCAAATCACCTTAGTTAGCTACTGGCGCTACATCTCAAAAAGCTCAAAACCAGGATGAGTGGAAAAAGGATATAGATGGAGATGGCTCTGCCTAGTAATAAAAATAAAATAAAATAAAAAGTGTATTTTCTGCTTCGACTTTTTCTCTTATACTAAGGCAGATATACATATAGGCAAATGGTTTCTTGAATACTCAAATCCTCTGTGATATTTGTGGCTTATGATGCTAACAGATATTGTTACTGCTTGACGACCTCGTTGGCGTAAAGGTTACCATGCCGGTCTGCTAATCAGAAGGTTCCGGGTTCGATTCCCGGCCCGGTCAACATCTTTGTGCTTAACTAAATTTGTTGGCTGTGGGTCTGGGTGTTAAATATGTATTTATATATAATATGTATGTATATGTAGTATATCAGTTGTGTTAGCAACCATAATACAAGCTAGAAATGGTTCAGTATGGGGCTAACCAGCCGTGTGTGAAAGTGTCCTAATATTTATTTATTTATTTATTATTATTCACCATGCGCTATTGTGGGTAAAAGTATTAATTTTCTGGCTAAAGAAAAAGTCATTGTTGCACTGGAATAGTAACTTTGTTAGTGCTATTGTTTTCTAATGCTTCATAGTGGCCTTTGTGAAAGTTCTTAAGAATAAAGATTAACAATGCAAGTTTTGCAACCAAAGTTATTTTGAATTTTATGCACATGGCATTTTGCCAAGTGAGTAATTCACTTCCTTGTTTCAAATATGACCAAATAAGTTGCTTTATTAATTTGAACAAGCATAAGCAGCCAAGTATATGATAACACTGCCAGGCCTTGGGGCCGTCTCTCACATGGAGAGAGATATAGGCTATAATCCACCCTGCACATTGGCAGATATTGTGGTCCTCAATCATGTTGATTCCCTCACAATGTTTTCCTTCATCATAAAACAAGGGCAAATCCACACATAACTTGAAAAACAAGTCAGTCGTGTAGGGCCAGGCTCGAACCAAGGGCCATCAGATTGAAAAGCAGACCTATTCCCACTGAGCCACACTCGCCTTCCCTAATTTGAGCAAAAGATATTTAAATAGATTTTAAGTTTTATATCATTAACTTTAAGCTTTTATATTCGTAGCTCTAAACTTATACTTCGGAACTTACTCGTACTTGTGTTGTTAGAAGTCACGTTTTCACTCCTTACAAGATGCAGGTGTTCAACACTAAAATATATATCTTATAGACATAGATAAGATTCAGTGACATTCCTTATTTGAAAACGATAAGTCTGTCAAAGTAGATAAATTGTAAATATTGACTCACCAAGGCTAACTCCTTTAACTAAAATAAGAAGTTTTTAGCAAGTATTAGTTATCACCTTGAGTGTTTCCTTTTTCTCCTTTCTTATTTTATTTACTATCTGCAAAATCTTCTTCATCATCACGCCATATGCGTCTTTTAAGTCTTGAGATACAGTGTCATCATATCCTGATAATCCTGTCAAGTGAACTTTGGCCATCTTTAGCCTCTTTCTTCGACGTTAAATTTTAGAAAAATGCTCCAGTGGGTTCTTGCACCTATCGGGTCTCACTTGGTACATCTCCCTGAGTCTGTCTCAACGAGATAGTATCCTGTTACTTATATTGTAATCCAAATTAACCTTTTGCGTCTAGGTGAATGAGATCATCATACGAGTATAACATCTGAATGGTCAGTGCATCTGTGCTCATGGCTCTAGTTGTCATGGCAATAGTTTGGCCCTAAGTTATTTTCTTTAGTGTGGATAGTATTGGATATAACATTAAGTATATTACGATTACAAAGTATAAATTCCACATATTCCTCATCATTGGTATGAGTAATTAATCAGTATGCTTATTATAAAAATAATAACAAATAAATGTTTCTAAACTTACTAAATCTTTTTTACTAATCAAACAGACTTTATGAAGATTAATAGCCATACCTATAATTCTATTTGAAGTTAGTTTATAAGGAAAGATGTCACAACTTCAAAGGTTGATTGATTTGTACCATATGCTGTTGACCTACTTTAAACCTAACCAGTTGCTTAAAATAGTTATATTGGTCACATATTATAGTAGCTGTTATTAAAGCAGATTAATTCCAGATTTGAAAAGTAAATAGTAATTTGTATGAACTTTATGGCAACAATAAACAATTTTTTTGACTTGTCCTCTGCTCGTCCAGTAATGGAAATGAACTGGAGGAATTACCGCGTGCAATTCCAACGTACATTCACTGAAGTATTACTACGAGTACTACGCGAGTAATATAGTTCAATGCGTATACTCTCCGAAATTAGGGTTTCTCATTTCTCGACCTTTTTTATTTCCCGGAGCACGAGAATTCTCGACCACTTTTTCCCGGGAATTCCCGGGTTGCCGAGAAATACGATTTGTTTTTAATATGTGTGATTTAGCAATAAAACTACGTTATAATACTATGTTATATTATACTATACTATGTTATAATCAACAATATTTATTTTTATTTTCACGTCGTGTGACTTGAAAATTTTAAATAAGCGAAATAAACTCTAGCGAGATCTTTAAATCAATATTTCTACAAACAATTAGGATTAGTCTTTTTCTTTGGAAAATTAAATAAAATATCTTCTTAAAACAAAATCTTCATGTGACCATAATAAAACTTAGTACCTTAACACTAAGTAAATTATATAGTGTGTAAACCTTACACTAAGTTTATCTTTACAATTATGCAACGTAAAACGACAGTATTTAAATTGTATATAAAAAATAACAATCAGACTGGCTTAATAATTACGAGTAAAGTAGGTACTTTAGTTTAGTCTTTGTATCTACTATTCAATATTTGTTATAAATGGACAGTCTTTTTCGTTACGTAAGTAAACATAGGAACCTTATAAGTAATTAATACAACTTAAAGCGGAAACTGCTTAAAAGCTTTACGCTGGTTTTTTATAGGTTACATTTCGGAGAGTGTGCGACTGAATTGCACAATTTAATTCCCCCCGCCCCCTTTCACAGTCGGACGAGCAGGGAAACACCAAGGCGGCATCGTTTCACTGTGGAGATACCTAAAATGCGCACTAAGCGTTTTGCCTCCACCTTCATTGTACGTACTGCCAAGGTGTGGAACTCTTTGCCAAATGCCCTGTTCCCCGAAAACTATAATCTTGCGGTTTTCAAAGCACGAGTGAACCGGTTTCTTCTGGGTAAGCGCGTTCCACCTTAGATCACAATATCGCTTACCATCAGGTGAATTCTGATCAAGCGCAAACCCATCTTAGTATAAAAAAAAAGCTAGCCCACTATGTCTTCTTATTAAGGAAATAAGCCTTTACTAAACGGGAAGGGGGCGGGGGGCACTGTCGGTCACTCGCACACCGCGTGATAGAGCCAGGCGCGAGCGCAGGCGCGTTATTATGTTTTTGAAATTTTTGACTGAATTTCTCGATTTCTCGACCACTTTTTTCTCGTCTCGAGTAAAGCAAAATTTCCCGGGAATTCTCGGTTCGAGAACTCTCGTAGAGAAACTCTATCCGAAATACAAACGGTAGAAAACCGATTTACATACTCGCAACCTTGCGCTGATGTTCCAAACTTTGGAAATTCGCCTTGCTCAGGGGACTCCCTGATTACCTATCTGTTTATTGAATAAGTATTTTTATTTTTCATTAACTTATTCCGTATTTGCTATCTGCCAGTTCGCATATTAATAAATAGTGTTCGTTTCGTTCGTATAAACCATTTACTAAAGTATGGAGTGACGACATAACCAAGAATGTGTGTTACAACCGTATGCGTAGTTCCAACCAGTTTTATGTGAATTGCTCACGCACCGCCTCAATTGCTAGTGCCGTGGTTAGTCGGTAGACCTCGTTATTTATTACTTTTTCGGAAACGGAGTTTATTCTATTTCCTTTGCTCAAGATTCAAGAAGTCTACGTTTTATGACTAACTACCGTAGCTTTTATGTACTTTATGTGTTTTCTGTAATTTGTTCCATTTTTTTTGTGATTGTTTTAATAAAGTTAATCTTCTATCTATCTACCGTAGCGTAGATGAATTGGGATGGAAAATGCACGAGAGAATCGTGAGGTGTTATATCGATTTGTAATGGTCTGAAGACAGGGATTTACAGTTTTAGTAATTACAGTGTAAACTCTACATATAACGACACTGAAGGGACTGTGCATTTTATGGCGTTATAGAGAGTAGTCGTTAAATAGAGAGAATGTATCATTGTATGGAATACAAGCTATACCAACTAAAGCCAATTGATTTCGACGCTTTAGAGATTTTGTCGTTAAATCGAGTGACGTTACATTGAGTTTACACGGTATATACTATTGTAGCGCCTGTAGCACGGCTACCTAAGGTGAACTGATGTGGTTACCGAAGTTAGGTACATAGAATTTATATGCGTTTCAAAATAAATTTCCCATTCAAATTTACGTACCAAATGAAGACATTGAAATCGTAACCACCGGGGCCAATCGGCCCATTGCATACCGATCCACAGTTCGATGATGTCATCAGAGCGATCGTTGGAGACGGAAGCTCCTAATTTGTCGTAGGTGGTCCTATGTATATACGACTATAATCACGAATACCATAATTGACATTTGGTGATTTATGGCACAGAATAAATATACACAATAAGAATTTCAGACGAGACTGTTGACCAAATATAAAGCATATGTCAGAATTTGCCAATATGTTTAAAGGTGGCTAATTCTTGTGTTAATACCCAAATCCATAAATAGTTAATACAAGCGGTGTCTCGCGGTGTTACTAGTCTTAATCCGGAATACAAAAGAATATATGTAAATACAAGATCTAAGCTCTACCTATATAAAATTTCATCCCAATTGGTTCCGTCATTAGATCATAAAAGAGTAACAAATGCATGGAATGTTTCTGAATAAATACTCCTCACAGGCATTCGTATGTATATTAAGTTAAGTATTATACAGTAGGTTCTATTAATTTCAACCTAATATTTGAAGGCTAACTAGCAATCAGCGTTCACTTCGCAATGTCAGACCTCGTAAGTGGTAAACTGCTGTTAAAAGTAAATACGTCGTAGAAAAAGAGTAATACACAAATTTAAAAGCCGTTAATTAATCGTAAACGTATGTTGGTACGTTAAAGAATGAGAATGTTGTCAAACTTTTGAACGAATACTGTTCTCATTATGAATCAGCTACGCTGCGGCCTAGATTTTTGGAGTGGTTCACTAATAGTGCTCTAGATGATGAGGAGTAGCTTTGACCTAGAAGGCCAAATAAGCCTGCTAGGTTGCTGGTTTACCCAGTCTGAATACGCACATGCGATAAAGACGTATGAAAAGAATGTCTTGCCGTTTATAGTTTAGTTTACATAAGTTTCGGACAACAATTAGTTATAGTCGCTTATTTGACACAGCTAGGAATTTTACCAAATTGGTGCGCAACAACTCGAGTCAGCGGTACTCAAGTCGAATGTAGAGCATGCCTAGTCTGAAATGACTGGGTCTCAACGAGACTGCCGAAACCGTTAGGTGCTAGCCAACAGATTTCCAACTTTAGGGTGTTTACTAGCCAGAAAAGTATTCAAAATGTTCTATAACTACACTACAGTTACCTCACGATGTCTTACTTCAAGCTCATTGGCGGGAACCGAACTTACGCTCAGCGGGACGTAAGATGACCGCACGTCCAACCTAGCTGTCATCACTTTGTATTTGGTTTGACATTTATATAATGGTTTACTCGGTTGTTCTATAACTATAAAGTACTATTAGTTTAAAAAAAAATTAAAATGTTTTTATTAACAAAAGGATCTTTCTAGAAAACATGAAACATCACACCTACAATTTCTTAGTATCATAAATGTATTGTTCATCGTATATTTTTAGTTCTAAAACAAGAAAACCTGTCGCTAGTTTGCCTTGAACTTCTAGCAAGTTCCGTAACTTAAGAAAAGTACGAAGCAACGAGAAAATTCGAAGTAGAAATTATTCTTCCAAGACATCGTTTAAGGTAAGTATTGTCTTAAGTAGCGAGTCAAATCTATTGTTAGTTATAAACGGATACTTGGATAAGTATTTGTTCACACGTTCAATTCATTTTCTGACGTCTAGCATTCACAAAAGGTGACAATAAATCTGACGCAAAATTTTCCCACATGTGTCCAGATTATGACCTAAGTAGACGAGCTCTGGTGTCTAGTTTTTCATGCCGCCCGAAGGCCTCTAACTTAGCTTAACCACTCTTTGTACTAAGACTAACAGCCAGACCCTACACTTTAGTGTGTCATCCGACCTACAGCAAAGCCCAGATGAAAATTCCACTTTTTAAAAGAGATAGTCTTGTGCATCGACCGTTGATTAACCTCGATGATCGCGCCAGATTATTTAGCAGCTGAGCTACTGGCGCTATCACAAATGTTGCTATGATTTACATTATATCAATAAAACATAGCGTTCATAACTATTCAGCTATAATGTAGTACTTGCTGGTTCTTTCTTGAATGACCGTTTTATCAATATGAGATACTGCATAGATGGTTGCATGCCAAGGTTCTGCATAGATTAATCAATTCTTTCATAAATAGTCGTGTGTAATTACTCGTGTTGTTGGGTAGTCAATTTGACTTATAGGTAAGGTAAATCATCATGATAATGTTAATATGAAATAATATTTACTATTATCGTTATTAGGAGTATACTCGTATGCCTTGTCTGTTTTAAGTATAATTCACTTGACAGAATAGACTTTTTGATATTTTTTCTGTTGTAAAATTGAAAACTTTTGGGAACCTACTTTCGTAACGACATCTAACCGTTTCCGACTCTCCATGCCATGGTGTGTCTTATTGAATAATATTTAGTACGTGACTAATATCATAAACTCACGGTATGGTGCCTTCAACCAAGGCCATCGCACTTACATACGTGACTGATTATGCTACTGAATTGAACATAACCAAACGAAGCATTGCTCTTTTGATGTTGCCGATCTTCTTAAATTGGTCGGCGCACATTTTGCGTCTACAAGTTGAAATGTAAGCGAAACACAAGCTCCGCTTTGAGTTAGTATGGAAGTTGGAACGTTGCCAATGCAACTTTTGGTCATTGCCTTGCCGGGTGTACATGTAGGTACAGATGAATAATGGGAAGGAAATAGGCTAATGGTGCCTCTAGAAATGCTAACGACGAATCTGTTCTTTCATCTGTTTGAGCTAACGTTAATTAATGATTTACGTCTGTTTACATCTGTTTATATCTTCACTGTGATAAATTTAGATCTTAGTTCAAACGCGTTTTTATCTGTAAGTGTTGATTGTCGTTGATTATTTATAATATTTGGAAGGAGAGCAAATGTTCCTTATTAAAGTCTTTATCTTATGTGGTCTTTGGATCAATAAAAGAGAATAGATATCTCAAACATATATATCAAGAGTCCAAACTGCGAAGTCAGATTTTCTATAAACTAATTTTTAACCCGAATTTTCGTTAAACTTTCCAAAAGTTTAGAATAATATATTATCGGTAAAATAACACTGTTTACAATCTCGATACAGTTAGTTAATTTACGATGTTACAATAATATTTTAACTCCAGAATTTCATGTGCTAATGTAAAGTTCTAGAAAAGTTTAATATATCTAGAATAAAAATAAATGTATAAGCAAATCTGCTCAATGTTTTGCCTAAGTTGATTGCTATCTTTACACAACGTATATTTTTTGCTTTGGGGTTAGTGAATTTGCCGGATACTGACCAAGTGTGCGTAAAATAAGAGTTATGGCCTTTTCTATCAACATTAAATTTTATTATTAAAAATCATACATGTTTAACATCGCAGTTAACGTTAATTGTTTAGTTTAATTCCTAGGAGTTGCTGTAAGAAGAGGCACATGATGTGTTTTCGTTTATAAATATGCCTGAACGAATTAGTCGGTGTTTATTAAGAATAACAATAGTTGTGGTTAAATTATAACAGTGCCATCTAAATATAGATTTTACCATATCCTAATTTATTTTATATTTTTCCTGCACCTGTTAGAGGATAAACGGTTATCCTTGGATGAAGTATTTATGACAATCTAATTTGAGGTGAACATATTATGTTATAACATGTACTTTGTAATGCAAGTAAAATTGTAAAATAATTATATACCTTGGAGACGCAAAGCAAGTGCATGGCTTATTGATTCTATTGCCACACAAACCGGTTCTGTCTAATGAATAGTTAGTACCATGATATTGTTTCAATGTCAACAGATGGTTCGATCCCACAGAAACAATTTCTAATTGAATAAGGTTATATCGATGGGAAAACACAAGTGTATGATTATGTTTCTATTTAAGGCGGGTAGGCAAGGTATACCTATACCTACATAAATGGTGGCCAAGATTAGGAAGATGGGGCAACGGTCGTTCGCCGGCAACGATAGGTCGACGACATAATATAAGTCACAGGTCAAACCTGGACACGATTAGTACAGGACCGAGATGAATGGCGTGTTAGAAGAGAGGCCTAATCCCAGCAGTAGGAGAGAACCGGCTGTGAATGATAATGATGATGAAACCTACATTTAAATACGTTTGGTACTAAAAGGTATTTATTGAAGGCAATAAATAAGTACTAGTTAATAATTATTGTAACACTACGGCTTTATTATACGAACCTGCACTGTGAAAATATAATTGAAAACATCAAAAAGCAATAAAACCAAATGTCAAAGTCTTAAAAATATTTCCGCATTCATTCTACTAGTACAAAGGTATTTAAAATTATTTCTACAGTCGTATTTCGATATATAAATGTCTACTGTGATACAAGTGTTAGTCATAACAAAGAGTAACGTTGTATTATCGATATAAGGTATCACAATGATGGTGGTATCGGGGGTACTTCCTTGTAATACCTATAACAAACAAAAGGGTTCTTAAGAATTTATTCCTTTAGAATTGTAACTGCGAGATACTATACAAGAAGCTTACCTTACGAATCCTCCCAAAGGCGAGGAAAGAGACTTGCCAGACAAAGGAACCAAAATCGGGCTTGTCCCAAACCCTTGAGGCATTTTGATGTAATACTTCACACTACTCGGTATCAGCACACCTAAAATAAGAAACAGACTCTAAATTGACGTAATAATATTCAATAAACATGTAACGTGTTATGTTTGTTAGTGTTAGCATTAAAATAGTTGAAAAAATAACAGTGAATTTGGTTAATAAAAACATGCTAAGCGCTCTAACCGTTTGCGTCATATCTATATTTGCGTAGGAGAGACTGCATGGCTGGTGATGGACCATTGGATACAACCATAATTGAACACGGCTGTAACATTATGAAACAGAAAAATTGATTAAAATATATTAAACGAAAAATAACTGTAAATTAAAGAAAAGTTAATAAGTCTTAAGTTTAATTTCAATGAACAATAGTGCTCCACATTTTACATAATAGTTACGAGTTTATAAGAATTAAAGGAACCAACTCTTTTCATATCTTCTCTCTTATGAAGTGGAAATCCAAACGGTGTGCTTTCTGCATTGTTGTAAGAGTTTGGAGTTGTTTTTTCCAAATCCCGAAATCCCATCACAGAGCGGTGGCCACGAAAGTTTTTAGTTTGGTATTCTTGCGAAAAGAATTTGCTAGAATAGCGTTGCCCAAAGATAGCCTGAAATCAAATGAACTTTTAATAGAAAGCAAAGTATAAATTACTTATCAGGAATTAGTTAAACTAAACATGCAAATTAAATATGATTGCTCACAAGCTCACACTAAATCCGGTGGATTTGGGATATTTTATTTAGATACTTAATCCAACACCATGGTTTAATGAAATCGGAAAATAACATTTACGCTCTTTAAACCTTATGAATATGCCTATGTTAAATTAAATTTTCTTACATTTTTTACACAAAAATATTCCAAACTTAATGCCACAAAAATTACAAGTCTCATGTCCGTGAAATTGTCGTTTCGCCAGTAAACTGAGTGAACTGTTCTAAACTGTTCAAGCTGTAAAAGGTTTGAAAACATTGGTCAGGTTTCTTAATATTTGAGAATGCCTTCTCAAATAGAAGTTTGTTTTGGCTGGGACGAGTAACCGTGAAAAATTAATTAAATAGAATTAACTTTTTGTGGCTTTAGTATAGATTGCGAGTTCTTTGGATGTGAACACAAGCAGACAATTTTGGTAAGCTAGTTGTGTAATAAAATGTAATATTACATACTTTATTACAAATTAATATGTCTTTAAAATGGGGAATTTATTAAAATTAAAATTTGAATGATTAATAACAATTACATTTTTACTTTTATTATGTAAGTGTTTGTGTAGACTAAATTTATTATGTACTAGCTGACCCGGCAAACGTTGTTTTGCCTTAAAAATATATAGTAGCTGATTCTCAGACCTACTAAATACGCATATGAAATTTGGTAAAAATCGGTCAAGCCGTTTCGGAGGAGTACGGTAACTAACATTGTGTCATGGAAATTTTATAATTCTTTATTGGACACATAAATAAAAAAGGCACAGTAAAAAACAATTAACTTAAAAAAAAACCGCCAATTGTGCCACAATTGGCGGCCTTAGTGCTTAAAGCGATCTCATCCAGGCAACCTTTGGATGGAAAGGAATTTATAAACGACTAAAGAAGGACGTAGTGTACAATAAAAAATAATAAAAAACATACATATAATATTAATAATCTTATCTTAATTTATATAAATCTCGTGCCACATTGTTTGTCCTCAATGGACTCCTAAAACACTTAACCGATTATAATAAAATTCGCATACCATGTGCAGTTCGATCCAACTTGAGAGATAGGACAGTTTAAATCTCAAATTATAGTCGCAATTTTAATTTATTGCTAATTATTTTCTGTTATTATTTGACAGTCACAATTATCTGTTAACTCCAAATGATTCTAACAGATGTCGATACCTTTCGACTGGGTTGAGTAAGTAATCAATAGATGGCACTGCTATGGTAAATCTACGAACGTGTCATATAAGCTACACTATCTATTTTTCATACCCTTAAGTGAGGCAAAACCTAGTTTGCCGGGTCAGCTAGTATTATATATTAGACAACAGTTTAGCTCTGAGAAGAACTTTTGCGTATGTGTAGTTAAAAGAACAAAATCAAAAAAAAAACCCGAAAATTATTAGACTTCGCGCACGACCGCTGCGATGGGAGCCAACCTCGCGACTGAGCGGCGCGGGTACCTTACTCATAGATCTAAACAACCCCCTCCCCCGCACACGCCTTCTTCGCAACGGGCCGTGCAGCAGAAATCGTAATATTTGAATTTCACCATAACTTCAAAACCAAACGTCCAATTTTAATCATTCAAAGACCAAATATTATCAACACAAACTGTTCTTATTGATGAAATAATTTATTTTGATAAGGATTAATAGTGTATTGCTTAAAATCGCTTCGTAAATAAGCCATTATTTCTCGTACAAAGTAAAGGATAAAAAATGGTTATTGTGGGTTATACCTAAGAGATAAACATATACCATCAGGGACTTTTTTGTAGACCTTTTTAAGTTGTACAATACTGTAGTAAATTGTTTTGATCTATCTTGTAGGATTCAGTCAGCGTTTGCAATGTAAGCGCAAAAAATGTGTTTTTTTTACGACCTCACATTAAAAACCTCAAAAATTGTAGCCTATGTGTTATTCTGATGTATAAGCTATAGCCTATGTGTTATTCTGATGTATAAGCTATATTGTGGTAAAATTTCATTCAAATCCATTCAGTAGTTTTTACGTGAAAGAGTAACAAACATCCATCCATACATCCATACATACAAACTTTCGCCTTTATAATAGTAGTAGGATATCGATAATGTGCATGCACAAAAAAGGTGTTTTAGGATTACAATTGTACGAGTATGTCTGAGATAACGTCTGTCATATTTTTATTGGCGTTAGCCTCGACCTCCGTAGTAATTGCTATGTCTGCTTATTTTCTCATGAATATTCTAGTATTAAGTTGCAGGATCGATCCTGCTTTTGTTATTGTTGTTGTTGCTGTAATTATTAGCATATGACTTGCTGTTCTTGGAAATTTCTGGATATCTAAAAGTTTGTTACCAGAACAAACCAACCGATTTCAAAGATTAGGAGTGTAATTGACAAGTTAACCTTTTTCTGAAACGTTAGATTTTTATGGCTATTTTTGTAAATACTGAAAACAAAATGTGTTCAATATGTATGTACAATCTACCAGCGCGAATGTAACACGTGAAATAACAGACGGTAGACTAGCAGGCGCCCGATCTATTCTAGTCTAGTTTAGTGTATGTACTCTGTCTATATCTTGAACTGATCGTCAGTCTTCAACGGTTAATACTCAGATTCCCACAAACTACACCCATGTATATTGCGTGAACCAGATTTAAAGATTTCGCTATTTATTGGCAATTCCCTTTATTTTATTTATCGATCTGTTTGCGATCTCTTTTTAAAAGTTGAAAACTCTTCTACTCCAAATCGAGGACACGGAGCTAAATTCAAATAAACAAGTGCTGGAATCTATTTTATAGAAAGTAGCTTTACCGCTTCTTACAAATGGTAGATGTATATATTATGTATAATGAGCAATCACATTGGCAATCGCTAGAAAAAAACTGTAAGCATGGAATAAATCTACATTTTTATAACTTAGTGAATACGAGTAAGTTTATCTCTGTTATGATTCGGTCTTACGGCTGTCAGTAAAAAGTAAATTTAAATAACGTTAATTTAATTTAATTAACGTTTATTCGGGTTACAATTATAATATTCCAAAATATAAAGCATAGAAGTGACCTTGCACTTCTTTTTAATAACCGAGGTAAAGGGAAACCTTGGAATCCCGGGAACATCCTGTTTACTCGTCCTAGACCCTCCGCCCTGGCGAAGGTCGGCAAAGTAATGGGGTCGCAACAAATCGGCATTGAGGAAAACGGCCTTTTGTCTTGCCCGGAAACATTGGCATTGAAAGTCATTGTATCGCTATCGACATAGCGGATTTACTCAGCAGTTTTATTCATTTCTTCATCTACATTTTGTGGCTTTTTGCACGAACCGTCTACGATATTAACAAATATGTTTTTTATATTCGCTATTGCATTGCTTTGAAAAAGTTAACTACAGTAGGACAGGACACATGATTAGAGAAAGTTAAGTGGACTTAAATAGAAATTTAGCTTTCCGTAGAAATGGCGTAAGAAGTAGAGGAAGGCAACTTTAACGATGAGAGGATGATATAATGAGGATAGCAGGAACTACATGGATTAGAGTAGCTAGAAAATGAGGGAATAGAAAGTCTGGAGACAAGCTATGAATATTGTGTAAAAAGTTAGTTTTTCAGTTTCAACTTGTAATTTCAGCAATATGACTTATTTTATATGAGTTGCTTTGAAAAAGATAAACTAATAATTAGAGTTACGTACGGCACCTACGGTGTATTGCTAGTTCGTGTGCAACATTTATTATTGTGCTGATTACTTCAAGGGCGAAACTCTATGTGCCGTTTGCATAATACCGAATTATGGTTGCTTTTTTAAAATAACTATACAGCTCTCGTCATAATCAGTACTTATAGGTTAGTTTCCACTTTTTTCTTTATAGAAAGAAGATTTTATATAGAAATACTATAAAGTATTTTTAATCAAAATTTAAAATTGAAAACATTCCATATATGTTTCATGCGTTAGAATGACGACTATAGTTCGTTGTATTAGGTATCAAATAGCGTTTATTTTACTAAATAAACTGGTATTTAAGAAATTACAATTTTAAATCAAACAATTCATAAACTATTTTATTTACAAATAACTATTAGAGAAAAATCAATTAAAATACTATATGCAATCTTAAACACTACAAT
This sequence comes from Mellilla xanthometata, assembly GCA_035578125.1. Lineage (NCBI taxonomy): Eukaryota > Metazoa > Arthropoda > Insecta > Lepidoptera > Geometridae > Mellilla > Mellilla xanthometata. The sequence goes on along the minus strand of JAPUBQ010000015.1, from coordinate 6,454,493 downwards.
TTAATGTGAATTTGATATATTAAAACTAATATTATTTATTGTGTATTATTTATGTAAATTGGCTACATGACTATCATGTTGTTTCAAATGCTAGACCTTTGCACACTTTTGTGACGACGACACGAATTATTTACACAAATGTAATTCGAATACGTGTTCGTGGCATTACCGGTGGTTTTAGACCAAGCTGTTATTATTACTGGCACTCCGTATTTTGCTATCGTCGACGTCAATAGTGTTGGCATAATCTGGATCTTTGTTACGTTGGACTTGTGCAATTTAAATATTATTTGTTAGAAAAGAAAGTACCACTTGCGTTGTGCCTTGCTCGTAATTGTCCGGACAATCATATTTTTCATGACACCTTCATTGTTCTTCTGTTGATATCGATTTAAACGATCATAGAGCTCATAACTTCTAGTTGTTACACAAGCTTGCGGGGGAGTGAGTGTTAAAAACCCATACCATGACAAAAATTAAAATTTATCGACGCAATAAGTCATATCCGTCGTACGTCGTGATTCCTCAAACAACGGTGAAGCGGCGCAAAAGTTGTCGAAGCAGCCAAAAGTAAATTTAAAATATGTTCAAAACGCTGTTCAAATGATATGCGACTTCGGCCGTGACGTCTGTCACGGCTGTAGTAGCGACGTATAATTTGAATAAATATTTTAGCATTTTTATACGATATTTTAGCGTATTTGTTTGCAAACTGTACCAAAAGTAACTATTGAAATCACGGCCCAGGCCGTATAGCATTCAAACGGATTGTATATAGATATGTCCGGTGATAAAAGGAAGCTTATGGGTCAATTTATACTAGCGAAGCGTCTATCAAAAACTGAACATAACAAATTCAACCTTAACCTGACAGTGAAACGCAAACTTTGCTTCTGAGATTTTAAAAATCGCGCGCATTCTTCGGAATTCGCGCGTCTGTGCGTTGAGGTTGCGCAGACGCAAGAAAAATCTCCGAAGTAAAGTGAGCGTTACGCTGTAAAATTAGGGTTGAATTCGTTATGTTCAGCTTTGGATAGACGCTTCGATGCTCTTCAACTCTGCACTAGTATATATTGATCCTAAATGTATGTTACTTTATTTTATTAAAACTTTGATGAATAGTAATATAAACTAACTTTGTATTCTCAATTTTCAAAATTTTAATGTTTAATTTCCGAACAACTAGTAAATTAATTAATTATAATATTTTAGTTTGTAAATGGATAGTTTAATTTTTTTGGGAGAACACATTGGCTTCCAATATACAGTTTATACAACTAGTTTGGAAGCCTTTGGATTCCATATAATTTTGTTGATTTTGATTTACCTACTGTGTCAAATAAAGATATTTTGTATTTGTATGTTTGTTCCAAATTGTGACCGTTTGTTTTTGACGACCTCGTTGGCTTAAGAGTTACCATGCCGGACTGCCATCCAGAAGGTTTCGGGTTCGATTCCCGGCCCGGCCAACATCTTTGTGTTTAACTAAATTTGTTGGCTGGCGGTCTGGGTGTTAAATATGTATCTATATAAAATATGTATGTATATGTATATGTAGTAGGTATATCAGTTGTGTTAGCAAGCATAACACGAACTAGAAATGGTTCAGTATGGAGTTAACCAGCCGTGTGTGAAATGTGTCCTACAATATTTTTTTTTATTTATTTTTTATTTTGTTTGTCAACAGGTCAACCGGCAATTTCGCGGCGGGAGCGGCGGGGGGCGGGTGCGGCGCGCCCCGCTCCGCGCCCGCTACCCCGCTGCAACTCGAGCCCCAACCACCGCGCACCAAACACGACAAGTGAGTCCTTCATCTCCTACTTCTAAAAAAAAAGCAAGCAGTTAACCGAATCACAAATGTCATTTATTGAGTGGATTGATTTTATAATAGTGTAAAACACACTTTTGTATTCAACCCTAGAAAAAGGCAATCTCGTCCAAAAAGCCATCACCCTTCCGTCACTACTCAAAACTACAATAAAGCTACAATCCTCTAAAGCCAGATTATGTGGGATTTGTGGGTACAAATCCCAAGCACAGAGGCAGGTCACCGGGGAGGTTTTAGTGGGTCACTAAAACCTCCCCGGTGACCTGCCTCTGTGCTTAACGGAGGTCTCATGGTTCTTCCGGGAAACACTCCGGAGACCTCCTTGCACTGCGCTGTGGCCCTTCCTGGATTGTTTTCGCCAACGACGCGACGGCGACGGTCACGCGACGCCGTCTTTCACCCCGGACTCGATGAAGCGGGCGTCGGAACCCCATCTCCGAACCCCCTCGAGTCTGATGCCCTTTTTGGTCGCCTCTTACGACAGGCAGGGGCAATTCCGCAGCCTTATTCTTCCACCCAGGCTGCAGAGTTAACACTACTCCTAGCCTTGATAATAACAATATAGCCTTCTGGAAGATCTACAGTAGGGCGTTGTGTTCAACGTACTTTCCGATTACGTTTACTTGTCTGATAAAGTAGACTTTACTTAGAATGTTTTACCAAATATCAAGACTTTTATATTATATCCTACATAAATGTATCTCTATCATTATCCCTTGAAAAATACCTTGTTTGGTTGTGTAATGGTTTTACATGTTACAAAAGCGTTGAAGGCCTGGCTTCAAAAGGCAAGCTCTTGTCATCATATCTAACCTATGAAATTTAAAGTACGTAAATAGTTATTCCGGAAGTGTACTAAAAACTAGCAAAGGCACCAACCGTAACAAGTGAGCCTTTTATGTTTTCTTAGCTTTTGTTTAGTTCGTCTTTAACTTTGAATAGTGCAGATAGAGTAACAAAAACCGAAGTAGCTCTACTGATTTCTAACTAGTATAATTTTTGCTATATATTGAAAATGAGTCTAACCCGAGTTTCGAAGAATGCCTTCGCGCACATTTATTCCTTTCTTGGCCTGGCAAATTACTTATTTGCCTCTTGTGCCTGTTTCACATAAAATGCATAGGTATCATCATGCACCATAAATAGTCTGATATTAGAAGTGTATATAGCTTAAAGTTAGAACTGATATTAGAAATGTTAATAGTATTCTTATGTGAGCTTGATCTCGAAACATATATGGATCTCAGCTAACGTGACTTTTTGCGGCGAAATATACTTGTTATGTAGATACATATTACTGTATGAGTACTTGTAGATATTACAAGCTTGCATGACATTTCTTTGTGTCGACGAGGGATTTTCCCAATACTCTTTCTCGTTCTAAGAATTCTTGAATTTCATAAAAAAAACCATTCCTGGCACTTTTTATGAGCACATTTTTCATCGAATTCTACTACCACCCTTAGTCTTGGCTTGATTTTGCATCAGGGATCCAACCTCTTTTCGTAAAAAAAACACAATCTCTTCTACAAAATAGATAGGGTAGTTAAAGATTAGGTTAATAAATTGAGAACAAAAGGCACTTGTTGTATGAAGTATTGTAAAATTAAGTATGCGTAGCAACTTTAGTCGTGAATTTTCCAGCAATTAATCCCTTAATACAAAAGTTTATTTGTACGCGATAATATATTTTTATCGTTGATTCGTCATATGTATTTGCTTTATCTGTAGTACTTATCAAACATATCGCGTGTCTGGTATTTCCGGATGCCAAATTAATATAATTGAAACAAATAGATTGAGTGAGTAGTGATATTGTTTTCTTTGTGATGGTTAGAGCTTTTTTTAATAGGAATGCGGGGTTGGGGTATGAATATCTCCAATTATTATGTAATTTTGATTTAAACTATAATAACGCCATAGATTGATTCTGATCTTTCTCCCACTCGCGTTGCAGATAGATCAGCATATAATTTCTTAGCTTCGGTCTAGTCAATCAAGTCGGTTCAGCCATTTGCCGGTACCCTTTTATAGATTTGCTCATTGTGGTCTACCGCATCTATATTTTTATAGAAAAAAAAAACCAGTTTAATCATGCTTTTGATTTAATATTTGCCTTAATTCCTAAAAATTTTTATTCTAGGCAATTTCTTGCAAAATTTATCAATTTTTCTTTGAAATTCGAACACTTGTACGTGGGCGTATTCAATTCTGCAGATTCGCCAACGAACGCCAACTGTTATACGCTTTCCACGCCATTTGACCAATGTTTTGTTTATCAAGCCAGTCATTATCTCGCCGATTATAGGACGATTACTGAGTTTCCGAGGCTCCCTAGCCGCAGGCATCAGTGTTGCTTATGACGCGAAATGAGCGAAACGTGTTATGAACGGTGTGGCAAAAACTAGTTACTCGGTTAGTTGTACATGACGGAATGTGACCTGTGAAACGTTTGAATGGAAAATATAGCCAGTGCACGTGCGGGATGGTGGCCAAGTCTCTGACTGAGCAGCGGCAAGATGACGGCCTGCCCGTTCTCAAGTCGCTCAAGTTTCTGAATACAATGTCGGATTCAGTAAGGTACTGGACTGCTACATTTTATCTCCATTTTTTTTTTTTGGACACACTCACACACGGTTGGTTAGCCCCATACTGAACCATTTCTAGCTCGTATTATAGTTGCTAACACAACTGATATACTACTTATACATACATATATATTATATTTAAATACATATTTAACACCCAGACCCACAGCTAACAAATTTAATTAAGCACAAAGATGTTAACCGGGCCGGGAATCGAACCCGGAACCTTCTGATTAGCAGTCCGGCATGGTAACCCTTACGCCAACGAGGTCGTCAATTCATCAACGAGGTCGTCATTCTAATCAAGCTTAAAATCGCTTAGTTATAACACAATATTTAAAGATTAACTTTTTCAAATCCCCTTCTTTAGAAATTCAAAGTTGACTTTTTCGAACGTAGGTTATTTATGTGTTCGAAACTAAATAAAAACAGTAACAGCCTCTACCAAGGTGAATTTTAATTTGTAACCTCAAGTTATTATCTACAATATAGATAATAATATTGTAGCAACTGATATATTTGCAGAATTTTACAAGACATTCTATGCAAATAAATATAAAAGGACTTTTTAAAAGTAAAAGCGGTCGAATTCAAATATAAAATAACTTTCTTTCTAAAAAACAAAACATGTTTGTCTGTACCTAATTTAGTCAATATATGCTTTTAGTATTATTGATAGCAAAAATTTTATCAATAAACCAGAGATAACTATCCAATGAAAATTGTCTAATACATGTGATAGTGTATTTTGGCTTTTCATGGACATTTTCATAAATTTGAAAATGAATTGTTATATCAGTCAGATATTTGTTATAGTATATTCGTAAGGTATTTAAATAAAATGTGAGTCTCAGGTTCGTGTGTCTTTACGTATTCTCTTATTCGCCATATAAATAAAAATCTGATAATAATAAAAAATATTGCGAAATCTAAACGTTTGTGTATTCGTTTGTGCTGATGTATTAGCCTGTGTTTTCACTATTTGAAAATATTTTTGCCGAATATTGCAAACACTGAATATAAAAGCAATGTCAAGTGTCATTATAATGTTGGCGGAAACATAATAGTAAGAAACCTGTTTTCTGTTTTTTGCATTTCCTAGAGGAAACACGCAAACAAGTCAACCTAGGCTTGTGTTGCGATACCCGTACAGGGTCCGTTATGTGATACCTACCTTTTAAATGTATAACATCTTAATTATGCCATAACGAAGCAATAAATGTATTTGACTTTGACTTTGACTTTAGGCAAATGCATAAAGTTTATAAAGATCGGCAGATATAATTGGCATAATATTTACCACATAACAATAGTGCGACTCTTATTTGCGAGTATAACTCTGATATCCGAGTTACGAGTAAGTTAATTATAATTTTTAAAGTTATAATTAATTAAATATTCTTTGACGTTTTTATTTTACTTATGAGCATCGGAAACGACATGCCATGTTTTCGAGTAGATTTTGATTATCAATTGCTGACTCCAAATACCCTGAATACTATTTTTTTAAATTAAAACACGATAAATTAACACATGATCGCAAAGCCTTCTTTACACCTCATAAATCGTCGGTCAACAAATATAATCGTTCCGGCGCTCTAAAACCTTTTTATCTGTCATACATCAACATCGTTACGAAAAACTACCGAGAGCAAACGTTTGCGAAACTGGTTCTACTCCTACAAACATGTTATCTTTATTAAACAGATATCATGTTACAGATTTTTTTCTCAGAAGCTATGAAAGTAACGGAATAGCGGTGAACGGACTTTTGTCAATAACTAATGAACGATTTCCGATATTTCTGTATTATATTTATTTACTTACAAAACAATTTCACTATTTACAACTGATACACATGTACTATGTACAAAATTTAACGGTGGTAGCATTCACGCGTTGTATCATAATATTACTTCATACAATGTATATCTTAATATATATAAATCTCGTGTCACAATGTTTGTCCTCAATGGACTCCTAAACCACTTAACCGATTATAATAAAATTAGCTCACCATGTGCAGTTCGATCCAACTTGAGAGATAGGATAGTTTAAATCTCAAATTATAGTCGCAATTTTAATTTATTGCTAATTATTGTCTGTTATTATTTGACAGTCACAATTATCTGTTAACTCCAAATGATTCTAACAGATGTCGATACCTTTCGACTGGGTTGAGTAAGTAATCAATAGATGGCGCTGCTATGGTAAATCTACGAACGTGTCATATTTTCATACCCCTAAGTGAGGCAAAACAACGTTTGCCGGGTCAGCTAGTACATATATATGTTTTGCGACTCCCGGTGTGTTTTCAGAGCACTTTCTTCGTATCCAATATAATCAAAATAATTTATTTCTCATACACTTACTTACAAACAAATCATACTATTAAATAATAAAAAATAAATACAATATTATTATACAGGATTAGCGCGAAAAATATTTAGCGCAATGGAACTGTCGTGGTTACAATCATATAGAATTATCACTATTTTTTTTCTAAACCAAGTAGTTTTCTTCTTCTTCACCTTATCCCACTTCATGTGGGGTCGGTACGGTATGTCCGCCTCTTCCTTACATTTCTATGATCGTCATCTCTGTAATCACTCCCCTCCTACTCATATCAATCCATCCACACATTTTAGGTCGCCCCCTCCTTATCTATCAATACAAATAGATTAGTTACGAGTATAGAATCTATAGTATGCGTCATGATGAATTTATGAAAGTACGTTCAGGACCTATGGGAGCAAAATGGCTTATACATATTTTAAAAAACCCTGTAAAATCTTTCGTAAATAATAGGGCTGCGGTTTTTTTCAGTTTTATTAGCTTTAATTCATTGTTAATCATTATTATAGCTACAAAACACAATTTGGTAAAATTCGCTAAATAGATTTAATCAATATAAAATTCAAAACTGTTTTCCTTTTTTTTATCAGTTGTGATATTATCTAGAATAATTGAGCTTATAATTTAAATATTGTTATTTTTTATTTTATATCAATTTATTTCGTGATAAATCCACTGCCACACTTCAGGCGCTTCGCACAAATATGTTGACGACCTCGTTGGCGTAAAGGTTACCATGCCGGACTGCCAATCAAAGGTTCCGGGTTCGATTCCCGGCCCGGCCAACATCTTTGTGCTTAACTAAATTAGTTGGCTGTGGGTCTGGGTGTTAAATATGTGTGCGTGTATATGTAGTATATCAGTTGTGTTAGCTACCATAACACGAACTAGAAATGGTTCAGTATGGGGTTAACCAGCCGTGTGTGAAATGTGTTCTAATATAAAAAAAAATATGTATGGCATGGCTGAGCTCGGTACAATAGCGCCTTTAAACTTCACTTGTTATTATTATTATTATTTTTTTTAATGATGAATAGGCTTACGTTTGACCGCAGCTTGCCTGATGTTAAGCTTGACTGTGGTCTAATATGTAACACGCTTGCCTAGAAGGAACCTATTTACTCTAGATTTGAAGACCCCCAATTGTACTTCTCGGGAAAAAGAGACTCAGGAAGAGAGTTCCAGAGCTTCGCAGTTCTCACAAAGCAAATAATTACATATACTAATTCTTACCATAAAACATGACGTCAAATAGGTAATTGATTGCCGATACGGTGTTATTCAGTTTACCAAGTGAGTGTTTGATTTATTATACACGAGATACTGTGGAATTTATAGGTTTATCTCTATGTATATATACACCTACATTGTCGAGACATTGACGTCAGTCACATGTTTTAATTAATATTCATAGGGTAAAGACATTTCAGTTCAACTCTTGAATATATATGGAACAAATTCGACTGAATAAACACGTGTCGCTTAGGATAATGCCCCTTTGTCGAGTAAACAGGGTTATATCTAAGAAATACATTTATTTTTTAAAGAAACTTCAACTTTACAGCAGATCACATTTTGCTGAAATCTCTGTACTCTTTCTTTCCCTCTCTCCCTTTCTTTTTCTTTCCCTATCTTCCTTTTTCTTTCTTTCCCTATCTTCCTTTATCTTTCTCTCTATCTCTCTCTCTCTCTCTCTCTTTCGAAATAAAATAATGAGCCCAAAGACAACATACTACAAATTTTGCAGCAATCTCTCTAGTCTTTCTTTTCCCTTCTCCCTTTCTCATTCTTTTCTTATCTTCCCTTCTCTTCTCTCTCTCTCACTCTCCCTCTCTTTCTCTTTCGATTTAACTTACAAACATCCTGAGTTTTTGCAAATTAGCAATTGTAATGAGTTCTCAACAGGCTCAATCGCTTTCCTGGAAAACTTGCCCTATAGACCGGAACACATACGTAAAGTGTAGGTACGGTTACAATGAGAACGGTAACGTAAACAAAATAATTATACTGGCTTCGTTTCAAACCCGGATTAGGATTGTGTTTCAGCTGTTTAGTGATGTAGGTATATGTATTGTCACGTGTGAACAGCGTACCCATTCGTTCAATCAACACAGATAGTATTAATGTTCCCAGCTCGTCCTCGATTTAGTGCCTGTAGCGACATAGAATGAGTAATAGTGCTGGGTAGCGTCAGCATAACAATTTTTTTTGAAGCTTCTTACTTTTCACGCTCAAACGGTTGAACACATTTCGATCAAATTAGTTTTTTTTTTGTTTTCTCTAAATAAGTCAGCGCTTGACCATAATTCCGGACCGACTTTCGGTATGGAGTTAAGAGCCGGGACGAATAAATAAGCTACGACTACTACTTTTTATAAACGGGCAACACCACGTGGCGCAGCTTTATATGTATGGAAAAGTGCTACTTTTAAGTATAGTGTAAACTCCATGTAACGTCACTCGATTTAACGACAAACTCTCTAAAGCGTAGAAAGCAACTGGCTTTAGTTTGTTTAGCTTGTATTCCATACAATGATATATTCTCTCCATTTAATGACCACTCTCTATAACGCCATAAAATGCACAGACCCTTCAGTGTTGCTATATTAGAGTTTACACTGTATTTATTATGAGTCCTACGTACACTTATTTAAAACAGGCAGATAAAGACACTGATTAAGGTTTAGTTAACGAAACTTTCATTAATAACTACAAAAAAATAAATTGATTACAGTTATATTAACTAATATAATATGTGTAGTGTGGTTAGATATGTTATGTTCATAAGAAAACCTGTTTTAAACTTCAAACTCGCAGTAAAATGATAACTACTCTAAGTCATATTCGTATTATAATGATGAATCATTTTTGTGTAGATTTCAAAAACTATTGTGTATAATTCAGCAATAAAGAAAAGTTTTATTGCGAAATACTCTTCTATGATCGTTAAATAGTCATAAAATGCACGGTAAGAGTGGCGATGCATCTATAAAAGTATTATTACGAGTAAATTCAGCATTAAAATGCAATGCAAAAATATCCACTCTTCTAATAATATGTTACTATGCTGAGATTCTGTGCTTTAGAGCGTGTAATAATACATATTATACCGTACATTCATATGTATGTATGTATGTATGTATATATATGTTAAGGCTTTTGTCTGACATAGCTCGTGATAATATTTAAATAGCAGCTGCGCGGCGATACTCGCGTTATAACGGGATAAATAGTAATCTATATTTTAAACCAATCCCCATACTAAATGTCATCAAGATTGGTCCAGCTGTTTGAGCTTGAAGAGGTATTAACGAACACGCACACAAACACATTTTCACCTTTATAATATCAATAAGATTGTCGAATATAAAATCAAAAAATCAAATAGTTTATTTAGTACAAAATACAGGGGTGAAACGTACTATGAGTAATTAAATACTAAATTATAGCTAAGTCTTAGTGTACGTTTTGCCATATCCTCTGCGCCCCGCGCTAAGTATCATATGATCCTGTTATGCGGGGCAACAGTATTTAGCTTTTTGCTTTTTGCTATATGCTGACTAACGTCAAGATATTTAGATCTTTACGTTTATATATTTATGTAGTTCTTTCATACATTTTGCTATTGTCTTGTTGTTTGCTGACTGTACTTGTAGTCTATAGACGTTCACTCTTTTTACTCCAATGCAAGCTTGATTGTGCACCGCTTGCGGCGTGCCAGTTCTCAGACCGGCGAGTGAATGAGGAGACGTCAGGTGATCTCTTCGTTCGCCAATCATATGGTGATTGCGGCTACCTTTCTCTCCGACTCTCGATTATCCATGTCAATGGCACTCATCGCGATTCAATGTTTCGATTCGATGAAGCACAAGGTCGTCGTACCCGGGTTCACCAATCAAATTTCGCTTTACGCGCTTTTGGAAAATTACCGGTAATGTCTTGTTTTTATTACGGGTCGCAGTACCCGCTGTGCTCGCAAGCTATCTTATCGTCGCGATAAATTACCTCCTATTCGATCGATACACAATCGATATTATAACACGTTTGTATATGTATAAAGTTTGCAACAGTTATACTCGCGATCGCGTGCCGGCCGCAGTCTGTGCCGTCGCTCCTCGCTCCAACTAATGTTTCGATAAATTTGCCGATTCTATCGACTGACACGTGGAAATTACGCCCAAATGTGTATTAACAAGTGATAACGTAAACATACTCCAGAGTTGTGTGTGACGTGTCTGGTGTCGTGGTGAATTTGTGCTCTCACGTGCGACTTGTTTTGTCGAATCTAAATTGCTTTTAAAGCAGCTCGTTATCGTCATATGTAATGGAAATTACGTACGAGCGGTGGCAAGTGTCCTCTTTTGCTCAAATGAACAATTCCCAGTGACCCCGCATCGCATGCCGGCGTGATCATCTGTGCCGTGACTATATTAGACTTAATAATAATATTGACGCGATACTCTGAGAAGTTGCTTGTGCCAGCGGCTGATAACCGCGTGGACGTGGACCAGCCCTGATAATGATTACAAAATTTCTATGTCATCCAATTCGAACTGCGGATGAGGGTCACAGACATTTGCTGTAAACAAAACTCGTATACGTTCCTCAGTTTCAAGTTTTCCGCGTAAAGTGAATGTCTTGTTTGACTGTTCGGTTTATTTATTAATGTGACTAATTGGTCCATGTTTAATCGGTGTATTTTATCTTAATTCTTTATTGATTATACACCTGCGAAAATTCGATAGTGTTTTATCTAAAGAGAGTGTGGCTAACATATTCTGGAGCATCAACAACACAATATATTGATCGTTTCAAAAAAGTTATCATATTCTGCAATAGGATGCTTGACTTACTCTGCTTTTGTGAACCTAAGGAGACGTAAGTCATAGAGAAAAAGGAAAACCGTAAAATGTGAAAGATTATTCTTTTACAAACGAAATATTTTATTCGGTCCTTGAGCACAAAACATAGATGAAACAAGAATGGTTGACAATGCTTCATTTGAGTATTCCGATGAATCCAGTGGCTGCGGTAATAACTATACCAAACAAAACGGACGGTAAGTAAATGGATATAATATATATCGAATTTGCTCACACATACGTTTTATCTATGGAATTAATCTTAATAGAATGGGAACACAACTAGTTCCAATTAATGTATCCTTGCAAACAAAGGCCATAGTGTATTGACATCTATGTATCGCATTATTAAAACCTAAGAATGGGGTCTATGACTGGTCAAGTACCGGGAATATTTAGATTAGCGACACGTGTGACCTGCGGCCTCTTAAAATGCTTATCAGTTTAAAAAAACACAGTATCGTTTCTTAGAAATAGAATAATTCAAAGTTTTGGGAACTCGCTTTTGAACTTGGTAATCTGAACCGTGAATGTATAAGTTAGAAGCTTGAGAGAGTCAATCACCTTAAGTTTCCATGAGAATATCAATAACAAAGAAAAATATTGTAATTTCGTTATCCAAGGAGTATCGCGCGTCATCTTATCATTAATGTAGATTCTTAGCTCTTATTCGAGAGGATATAAATGTTATTATCGTTTGATAGTGTTGGGATCTTTTATTCTTACGTCTTTTGTCTTTTGACTTTATTAGGTAGACTCTTATATCCAAACAGGAACACAATTTCATTCCAGTGTGTTTAGAATCGAGACACCTTTCTTCCAGTAAAATAATTTATTGAAAATGTTACTGTTATTATTAACAACATACGTATTGATTGATGGTAAATATGAACCACATTGTTTCATCATAGTCGCTTCAAAGGCAATGGAATAACATTATAATTTTTCCCTATTTTCGCGAATAAAATTGGATTGATTTATTCGTGTTTTATTCCTTGTTTTTAACAATATTCCTTGGTCTGGTCGTGATATACAACAAATCACATAGGTATGGGAAAATTTTAAATTTGATATTTTTCTTATTGTAAAAGTTTTCACGTGTAAGTGTGTCTTTACAATTGAATCTAACTATATTGGCCGTTCAAAACAGGTCGTTTTGTTATTATTACGTCTATCTTATACTAAGCATAGGTATCAATGTTAGCGTTTGCTTTCGTTGTTTGTATTACAGTCTTCCTGCTTCACAACATAGTAGGTTTGAGTAGAAGATTGATCGGTCGAGTGGCTGTCGTTAACCGTTTCTATACAAACATTTCCATTGTTTTCTTGCCTGTTTATAATAAAGTTATTGTTGCGATAAATTACTCTGTCTGAAGTCCTAGTACAACATATTGGCAATACATACTCGTTGATACGTTATAATAGGTATGCCTAGCTACATTTGTATCGTGCTACGGGAAAGTAATGTTAATATCTATAATAAAGTGCAATTTGTATATGATTTTACTTATTATTCCTTAAATGGTATTAACATGCATATTACTTTTCAACCTATCACACAATGATATGTTTATTCCTTTCACAATATTTAATTTTAATAAAAAAAGTCACGTGTCACGTATCTCGTCAGTTCATTGTTATTTTAATGTCCGTATCTAGTGAACTTTTAATCAGTAGTGTTACATTGTGAGCTATTAAACAGCAACTGTTAAAATCACTTGAAAGTTACGTAACATTTGATAATGTGTTTCACGTTTGCTTGCATAGCCCACACAGTTTGTAAGGTAAGGTAGCATGTATTCCGGCCGTGCTTTATATTAGTCTTAGAAATTTTTCTTAGACTAATTTAAAGATAAATAAAGATGTTATCACTTGACTTTCCTGCACATATAACGTTGTAACTTCATCGCATTCAAACTAACAGATTTCCTGTGTTTTTTTCGGATCAATTACGTTAACAACTTTTCATCTAGACACAATGGTATTATACTAAATTTTAATGTTGTGGTTTAATGAGTCCGAATTGACTTTTGATAATTGAAATATCCCTAGTTCTTGTCCCAGTTTGCTTCCAGACAGCGAATTTTCAGATGCATTGGAACTACAGTAGATTTACTATAGTTAATATCATTCTGACATATTTTTTTTGCTCCATTTCATACGAACATTGGTGGCGATTTAGCGGCACACACGACTAAACTAAATTTAAAGTAGCTCTGTCTCTTTTCGTCATAAATGACCAAAAAGAGATGGTACGATATAAACCATAAACAAAACAAGTAAAACTGGCCACCTAAGATGAAAAGAGTTTAGGCGTGTGTGCCGCTGAATCGCCACCATTGTGTTCTTTGGACATTTTCGAAATTGTTGTATCGAGACACTGTATTCTCATGTTAACTGTTCATTATGTATTTTGCGCTTTTCTGCTTGGAGACAGTTTCTCGAGCTATTTAATATCCCAGGATGGCAAGAGTTGAATGAACTTCCATATAATGGTATTATTTGTTGTTACAGACATGCCATCAAGCCATTGTCAGGGTCAGCGCCGTCGGTGCGGGCGTCCAGCCTCGGCCCAGGCGGCGAGGAGGCGAAGACGAAGGAAGGCAAACAGCCGAGCAAGGCAAGGCAGAAGAAATTCCAACGGCACTTCCCGCAGGTCGGGCCTGAGGAGAGAGTTCTTAACTGTAAGTACACTTATAGACCAATATGTCTTATGAATGTACATAACGTACGTAAGGGAGCGATTCCACCGATCTAAATAAAAATAGAAATCGCATCCAGTGGACCGACCAGAAATAAGGGTGGCGATTCAGCGGCACACACGACTAAACTAAATTTAAAGAAGCCCCATCTCTTTTCATCTTAAGTGGCCAGAAAGAGACGGCACGTTCTGAACCACAGACAAAACAACTAAAATCACGTCAAATATGGAATGTGCAGGCAGTTTTAGAGGTGATAAAAGTGAGTGCGGTCTAAAGTCGCCTATATTTTGTACATTTGACGTGATTTTAATTGTTTTGACTATGGTGCAGAGCGTGCCGTCTCTTTCTGGCCATTTAAGATGAAAAGAGACGGGGCTTCTTTAAATTTAATTTAGTCGTGTGTGCCGCTGAATCGCCACCATTGTTTACTCTTCGGGGAACGAACGAATGCAAGTTCTAGTTGTACGAAGAGGCTAGCTGAAGTAACAACCCGTCTTTGAACATCTTAAACAACTATAACAATGGAGTCCTCACACGTAGGACTTGTTTTCGAAAATTAACGGCCAAAATATTGTTATTACATCTGCCATGTGAGTCACCTAAAAACAGCAAGCAGTCACCGTGACTGCGTCACCGCCTAAACAGGCGTGGAAATCATCATCATAAACAAAAACATCCCCATACATTATTGATAGGTGATCGAAGACTATGTGGAAAGTTAAATTTTCTTCATCTTCATGTTGACTATCACTGTCTAAAGTATTACTTATTAATATAAAATCCGCGTATGACACTAAATGATTAATATCATGATTATAAATAACCAAGCCTTCAAAGATGAGGCCAAAATATCTCCGCAAAAGGTTAAAACAAATTCAAGGCAAATGACGTCTGTACGACTCATTTCCATTGGACATTCCATGCGTTGAAATATCAAAATTTCCTGATCGCACCTCTGACCTTCGATCAAAGTGATTGCAAATAAATTGTTGCAAGAACCGGCTGCAATTTCTATCTGGTTTTGCGGCCTAGATCGGTAAACGAATAGTAGTGTTATTATTTAATGGTTAGCAAATTTATACGTAACTTGCGTTCCTCGCAAGGACATTCGAGTGGAATCTGTTCGTCTTTGCAAAAAATATATGATATTTGAAGGTTGTTATCGTTTTTGGTTAATATGTTTTTTTTTAGTCTGTGACATAGATAATATGTATTAAGTGTTAGTTAATTCTGTAGTTGCAATATAATAGTATGAATCATTTTCATATTTTACCTCTAGCTAAGTAGATAGTAACAAAATAAACCTATGACAATATTACATCTAAAACAGATGTAACAGATGTGTTTAATACGATTACTATCCCATTTTAAAATCCCAACTTCGTTGCAATAACAATGGTTTGTGTAAACAGTACTACGGGGCTAGTGCAAGTTTTTTCTAATGTGCAAAACTGCATTATGGTTTTCATTTCGCTGTAAGTTATATCCATAGACAAATGATTTCATTGATTCAAATATTTGGTAGAACCAATGATATTGAATTATATATTTTATCTATGGATAAAATATACTACAGTGTAAACTCTAGGGACTGTGCATATTATGGCGTTATAGAGAGTGGTCTTTAAACGTAGAGCATGTATCATTGTATGGAATACAAGCTAAACAAACTAAAGCCAATTGATTTCGACGCTTAAGAGAGTTTAACGTTAAATTGATTGACTTTACATGAAGTTTACACTGTATATTGTAGTTTTGCGCGTTTGAAAAAAACTTATACTAACCCTACTAAAGTGCTACGTAAGCCGTAAGTAACATTAGTACCTCGTCCCAGTAACCCTACCCACCCATGCGACTAAAATAACAACGCATGCCCGTAACTAGGTCAATGCTACTACGAGCCTCAGAGGCCGGTGTCACTGCTTCCTGACTGATCACTATCTGGCGGATACCGTCGGTTAGTTTATTGATCTTACCGTTGTACAAAGAAGCCGACCAAAACTCGCCCAATTTTGGCTGTGCCACTCTTGGTCTCTAGTGGTCACTACGAGCCTGATTGGCCGGTGTCACTGCTTCTTGTAAGATCGCTATCTAGCGGAGACCATCGATATGTCGGTCTTATTATTTTACAAAACGGCCGACGACTTTGTCTAGCCACGTAACTTGGCCGTTGTTGGCTACTAATGGCTACGATACTGGAAAACCTAAATACATGGACGCAAGAACTGTTCATTCATTCATTCTCAGAAAACAAAAAAAAATCTTTAAACTACATCTTCAGATATCTTAACTATCTTACTCTTTCTTTTCTCAAATAATGTTTTTTTGTTCTCGTAAACTTGAACCGTTTCCTGTTTACACTAATGCTTTGTTGGATTGATTGAAATCAAACCAGTCGTGATTATTGAACGTTACGAGTAAATTAGAAAGGATTGACATCTCATAAGCTTGGGAGTGTGTTTGTAATGCTTCATACGCATAATAAGTAAAGATATTTTTTTATTTACGTACGTGCAGCTTATTGATTTGATTTAATTTGATTTCAATCAAATTAATAAAATAGCATATATATTTTAATAAAGCGTATACCTACTTAGATTGGTCGATGTTATATTTAGAAGTATTCTAATTTAAATGAATCACGCCCCTTACCCTTACGAAATAAATACCACTGGTGTTTTTTATTCTTGATAGGTTTGCTTAATAAATTACTTATAATAATACTGATAATTTGTAATAAATATTGGCTTAGTTACTTTTATCTGAAATGACCGCAAACTAGTTAATTTAAATACGTTATAGCTATGAGCACTGATAAGAATAGACGCAATATACCAGAAAAGCATGTTCGGTATCTAAAGATAAACCTCTAAAGTCAAAAGGTAACTGATACTCATTCACATCATCGGATCGTACCATGATAAAGATACAAAAAACAAATGAACTATACGAGTTTGGAAAGAAAACAATTTCAGTGAATCTCTTCAGATGTGTCTGCATATGGATTAAGTATCTTCGTTACTTTCGATTCAAGTGAACGTTCTGTCTCTCTATAATCTGTCACCAAATTAACATAATTAAGGACATTCTAATTGAGAGTTATAAACGTAGAATAATTTATGGACAAAACAAGTTGTATTTGCATTTTAGGTTGTATGTAATTATGCATTAGCACAACTTTGTTTATAGAAAAGATAAAATCTTAGTACAGGTGTCAGCAACAAGTAAAATTACTAGTTATTTTTAGGGTTCTGCACCTAAAAGGTACAAACGGGACTCTATTACTAAGCCTCCGCTGTCTGTCTATCTGTCACCAGGCTGTATCGCAGAAACCGTGATAGCTAGAAAGCTGAATTCCCAGTTTGTATTATGGTTGCTAACACCACTGATATAGTACATCACTTTATATCGATAAATATGTAACACCCAGACCAAGAGGCAACAAATTTAGTTCATCACAAAGATGTTGGCTGTGCCGGGAAGCGAACCCAGGACCTTCTTGTTGGCGGGCCAGAATGGTAACAATCACGCCAACGAGGTCGTGAAACGGGCTCTAAAATAAGCTAATTTATTTTTTGATTAATTTTGACCGTTTCTGATTTCTGAAACTGCAAATTCAAGATTTTGCCCAAGTCATTGCTTTAATGGCAACATTGTTCTGTTTCAGACTACTCGTGTGCGCTGGTCGGTGATCTCCTTCTACAAGGTCACCTCTATATCACCAAGAACTACTTCGCCTTCTATTCCAACGTATTCGGATATGTGACAAAGGTGACTATACTTATTTTGTTTTTAACCACACACGGCTGGTTAACCCCATACTGAACAATTTCTAGTTCGTATTACGGTTTCTACATATACATACATACATATATACACTACATATACAAATATACTACATATACAAATATACTACATAAACATACATACTTTATAAAGATAAATATTTAACACCCAGACCGACAGCAAACAAATTTAGTTCAGCACAAAGATGTTGGCCGTGCCGGGAATCGAACCAGGAACCTTCCGATTGGCAGTCCGGCATGGTAACCATTACGCCAACGAGGTCGTCATTTTCTCTGGCCGACTTCATTTACGCTATAGAATCTTTTGGTTGACGGATGTTTGATCGAAGATTCCACAAATACGGGGAAATTTGCTGCAAAAAAAGTGCACTGGGCGATTTTAATGATATTTTGCTGAACAAAATTAGTAATAATACATAATAATGTACATAAATGATTTCGCTAATATAAATCCAAAGATCCAGTAATTGATGGGGTCAGATGGGGTCATTTGAGATTTTATTAATTAAAAGTTATAAAAATAATGTGTGTTATATCTTCATCTAGTTGTGATTTCAGATCATTTGTAATAATAATAATATAATCATGTCTATAAAGTTTCGCTATTTACTAACGATGTTCAAAAATGTTTTATTAGCGAAGTCGAATGTTTCATCATCATTAAAGGTTAATAAATACGTATATGTACACGATGACTTAAAAAATATTATTAACGTTTTTTACCTATCATTTCAATCACGTACAACTGTAACAACCTATAATAATAGTTGTTGTTCATAACTCGCTTCAAACTGTACTATTATGTAGGTACCCGGAAAATTAGTGTTTATTTGTGTGTTTTTTTGTAAAATAATAGTCTACGCATTAATTCAGAAAAACAATGACTACATACATAGGTGAGCTCATTATGTGGACCAAAAATAAAATGGGGAAACATTGCCTGGATATTCCTGTTCCCTAATTAACTTTAACTCTAATAATTTCCTCGTCACGTTTTTTCAGTTAAAAGCGTGTGTGGCTCGGTGTTTATAGCGTCTGATTTTCAATCAGACGCCTGGTTCGATGGCCGGCCCTACACCAATGACTTGTTTATTTTTTCAAGTTATGTGTGGATTTGCACTCGCTTTACGGTGAAGGAAAACATCGTGAGGAAACCGCCATATTTGAGGATCACAATATCCGAAGACGTGTGTCATCTGCCAACCAGCACTTGGCCAGCGTGGCGGCTCCTAGTGAGAGAAAGCCCCGAGTCCCAGCAGTGGGAACGTATAGTGGGCTGCTTATGTATTTTTGTATGTTATTTCAGTTACAAATACAAAGTACTCTGCGACAATAACGGGGCCTAAAATAGCACTAATTACCATGCTACGTCATTTATGAATGTCCATTCGCATAGCTCAGATTTTAGCACCGAACTAAATACTTATAATGCCTACTAAGCGACCTTTTAGCACCTTCGTGACCACAAACAGCACATATGCTAGAAATGTACGTTAATTACAATGAAATATAGTCGAGAATGGAGTGCTTTAAATTGTTAAGCGCAAAACAAATGTACTTACGCTAAGTTCAAGGTAGAATTTCAAGACTTATTACTACTTAATTGGTTTTGAAGCAAAGCTTTGACCGTCGGTGGTTCTGGGAAGATCTATTCATGTTCGTATATTTTATTAGTTACATTGCAAAATACGCAAAAAAATAATGAAGTGTAATTTAGAGGGAGTAACAATCAGGTTTATAAGATCTAACCTGAAATGACAAGCAGTATTATGTTTAAAATTTGGACTAGTTCGGTTATAAAAAATTGTTTTTTGGGATTTTCTATATTTAGACACAAATAGAGAAAATTCCTAGTTATATTAAAAATGAGAAAGCCCCGCGGGTAAAAAAACAGGGCGCAGCTAGTAAACTTATATAGGCGTAAACGTTATAGGTACTTACGTACATATACTAATTTGTTAAATTTCATGGCCAAGGCAAACACTTAAACATTAATTTATCAAATTACATGGAGGAGGTAAATTTGGTGATTGCACTTTTAACACTGTCTGTCTGTTGATACTGAACCGACAAAAATCCTATATAAAACTTTTTTCTAACGAATATCTTTTGCCTCGTTTCAGCTACTTATCCCAACGACGTCCGTGCTAAGGATAACTAAAGAGAAGGTGGCACGAATAATTCCCAACGCGGTGGGAGTTTGTACGAGAGAGGAGCGACATGTGTTCGGCTCCCTCCTCTCGAGGGACTCGACGTATAAACTCATGACGCACGTCTGGAAGGCGTCGAGAGCTCCGGAACTTGTTTTACCAAGTAAAACACAGGTACATTTCTTCGACAAATTTGTAAAATGTAGAAAAGAATTATAGTTTACAACCAACGGGGTGGGAGTTTGCGGGAGAGAAGAACGACTTGTTTTCGGCACTTTTGGAAGGCGTCGAACGAAGGAATTTGTTTTACCATAAAAAAAACTTATTTATCTGTATTTCACTTTTTTTTTAATGGTAAAACAAGTTCCGGCGCTCGTCGCCTTTCAAACGTTCCGAAACTAACTCGTTCTTCTCTCCCGCTAACTCCCACCCCGTTGGTTGCAAAATTTAATTCTGTCCTACATTTTATATTTATTTTAGTTATGTATGAGTTATGTGTGGATTCACTTGCTTTACGGTGAAGTCTAACATCGTGAGAAAACTGACACGTTTGAGGATTGCAATATCCGCCAACCCGCACTTGGCCGGCGTTGTGGATTATGGTCTATATATCTCTCCTCGCTTGAGAAAGCAAAATCAAAAAATCCTAATCAAATTATTTATTGGCCTTGGCATCACGCCGTACTGGGCAAGTCATTTTACTTAATTTCTTAAATTATTATGCCTATAATACGAGTACACTCTTAATATTATTACATAAATATCTATATCTATATTTTTTCATCGACCTGGAATCGTTTTTATTATTATAACTATAAGACTGCTACAAGAATGAAGATTCTGTTATTGACTGTGACATGAATTCATTGAGAGAGTAAAAAGGGCTCTGTTCGAAAAAGTGTTCAATTTTTTGTTTGAAGTCATTCAAAGGTAGTTCTATAATATAGGCCTCGAGTGCCAGCAGTGGGAACGTATAGTGGGCTGCATATGTTACCAACAGACATTCTCTCCATTTTATAATTTTCGTGTAAGTTAGATACCTCAAGGTATTAATAAAGAAAACCGTTTCTTAACTTCAGGATATGCGAGCTTCAGAAGTAGAGTTGGATGCGTCAGAGTATTCTCCCGAAGACGACAGCAGTTCCGCGGGCGGGGACAGACTCGACGCGCCAGAATCTACCGTCAGGAGAGAGCCGGAGGCTATTATAACCTCGGGTATGTATTTGCAAAGTGTAAAAACTTGGTGGTTCCATAGGGTCTAATGGCATCTAAGTTATAGTGACGTGGGCAAAATCTCGAATTTGCAGTTTTATTCTTTTAAACCATAAATGGTGAAAATTGATCATAGACTGTCTAGAACATCCCTAAGAATATGTATCATAAACCGTCTAAAACATCCCTAAGAATATTTAATATAGACTGTTTAAAACATCCCTAAGAATATGTATCATAGGCAGTTTAAAACACCCCTAAGAATATTTATTATAGACCGTTTAAAACATTCCTAAGAGTATGTATCGTAGACCGTTTAAAACATCCCTAAGATTATGTATCATAGACCGGTTAAAACGCCCTAAGATGTAACGTAATAAATTTTGAAATTGTGAAGTAATAATTAAATTTAAGGAGTACGTTACACATTTATTATCTAAACTTACTGGAATATACAAAGCAGTAACAAAGGGCCTTTAAAGTACTTTAATTTGTCACAACACAGCCTCAACTCAGCATAATGCTTATAATTTATTTTTCCAGCGGGTGCGGCGGTCATCCAGCCGGCCTTACTAACGGGTAGTTCGGCGCCCAAACGGCACACGACCCACTGGCACGCCATACTGATATCACTAGCCGTGTGTCTCACGTGTACCGCGCTATTTCTAGCGTACCGACTCTACCTGGCCAGCACTCAACCACCCGTGAGTGTGATTTCAATTTTTTATCAATAGATGGCGCTATAAAAATTTTTTAAAGCGAGTGTGAAGGTTTGGGTAAGGGGAACAATGTTCCTTTGCCAGTAAGTGAGTGCAATTCGACAACAACAATTGTTAACAGAATGCCTCGAAAAACCTTCACATCACTTGTTTTTCAAGATGTGTGGATTTGCACTCACTTTACGGTGGAAAAAAACCGTCTGTCACCCACCAACCCTCACTTGGCCAGCCTGGTGGATTATATATCTCTCTCCTCGTGAGAGTAGGCCCGAGACCTCAGTCAGACGCAGTGGGAACGTACAATGGGTTGCTAAAAATCGGTCAAGCCGTCTAGGAGGAGTACTGTTACTAACATTGTGACATGGACATTTTATATACAGGGTAAACTCTATATAACGACACTGGGCACTGGGAATGTGCATTTTATGGCGTTATAGAGAGTGGTCGTTAAATAGAGAGAATGTATGGAATACAAGCTAAACCAATTAAAGCCAATTGATTTCGACGCTTCGTCATCTTAATCGAGTGACGTTACATGGAGTTTAACACTGTATTAAAAGATAATATATATTAGAAGATAATAAGCGAGTCTGGCTTGGTGGTAGTAACGTCTGCTTTTCAATCAGACGGCCCCTGGTTCGATCCCGGCCCTACACCAATGACTTGTTTTTCAAGTTATGTGTGGATTTGCACTCGCTTTACGGTGAAAGAAACCATCGTGAGGAAACCGGCATGTTTAAGGACCACAATATCCGAACACGTGTGTCATCCGCCAACCCGCACTTGGCCAGCGTGGTGGATTATGGCCTATATCTCTCTTCTAATGAGAGAAGGCCCCGAGTCCCAGCAGTGGGAACGTATAGTGTGTTTCTTATAAATCCTCAAACAAGGCTTAGTAATATTGTTTATATTTGATATTAATACTTTAGCTTTGTACATTGTTTCTGATATGGAACTGTCTATCTAAAAAAAATATTTGTATTATAAAAAAAATGTTTCCGGTACTCCAGGAGGACTGGTCGCACCTGTCCGGCTCGGAGCTGTACGGCGAGGTGGTGCGGTGGCGCGCGCGGCTGCACGGCCGGGCTGCCTCCGAGCTGCACTCCTTCCTCACCACCAACCTGCTACTGCTCACCAAGGTAACCTCGCTATAGCTAACCTCGTTATAGAGATGGAAGTCATGCGGGGAGAGCAGCGGCAATGAAAGAAAGAAAGAAAGAAAGAAAAATTTATTTTGTGACACAAAGACAATAAAAAAAACCATAATAAACAATAAAAAAAAAAATTACGTAGCACAAAACCGGCCCCAGCTCAGCGTGTGCTGACGGCAAAGCAATCAGCGCATTGCGTGAAGCAGTCCTGCTCCCCTGCCCCCGTCGTGAGATGGGACACCGTGAGGTTTTAGTCGGTAGTGACGGCCCTACTGGCTGTCGAGTCCGACATACCCCGCTCGCCTCCCCCAGGCTTGTAGCGGGAGATGCGTAAAGTCATTTCCTCACGAAAAAAATGCTCTGCCTTTGGCTTAAGTGTCGCTTACTCAAATAGTTACAAGTAACCATTCGAGAAGCCTTTGCTAGACTTAGATAGATAAATGATTCTTTATTGGACACAAAAGTTATTTATACTAAAATAAAAATAGTGTGCGGCTATTGGCGGCTTAGAGCGGTCTCTTCCAGGCTAGACCGTGGCACGACTTTTTCGAATACACAAAGCAATTTAAGCTCCGTTAGGCGTACGGCCGAGTTACGTTCCGAAGGTATCTGACGCAGTTACGGTCTTTTTGTGCTGTCAAAAAGAAAATCTACTAAAGATTGCCTTAGTAGATTTTCTTCGGCCGTAACTCGCCCGCTCGCCCGAGGAGCTATCATTGCTTTTAAAGTATTACTTTGTGTATTCGAAAAATCCGTGCCACAGTCTACTCACTGGATACATTTCGGCGTCTAATACGAGTACGTCAGAGATGATACGCATACGCAGCGTTCATCAATCGTTGGCTATACGCGTCAATTCTGACCAATCAAATTTCCATTTTCCAGGTGCGCCAGTCCCTAGAAGCGTTATCTGGCGTGATATTAAGCGACGCGGCTCAACAAGTGAACGTTCCGGCCGACCCTGTGTTCAGTTAGCGACCGCATGGGAAACACTACCTTATTGCTACGACTTAGCAGAGGTATTCCCTAGAATAGTGAAAGTGGGTGTGGTAGAATTCATGCTGGTTAGATATAGGCCAGAGATGAATAATCTAATGTCGTTTAATGGAAAAAAAAGCATTCTTGCGTCCGTTACTACATATTATTAGTACATTTGGTTTTTAAAATTTATTGATCTAAAATTGGTTTCGTATTACACCAATAGATGGCGCTACATATAAAAATGTTTGAAATTCTGAGAAAACAAGTGACAGAATTTTAAAATTACACAAAATGCTGTTTTTTTGTAGTTTCTGTAATGCAGTTAATAAATCCAGGCCAACTTCACGTTTAGGTAAAACATATTAGTCAACGGTAGAATAATTAAAAATGTTATAATTTAAATATATTAAGATGGGTAAAATAGTTTTTACAGTTGCATGGTTAATATGAAATGTATTATTTTTGTAAGTAGTAACTTAATTGACAATTTTACTAACAATTTTGTTTAAACTTTCAATTTAAGATGTGTCTGTGAATTTTACTGTAATTTTGTCAAACGTAAATACAATCATGGTCCATATTATATTTGTTTTATGCTACTGACATTGAAATCCATATTATATCGAACATATTTTTTTATAAGTTTTAATCCTCAAGAAGAAATATTGCCAAATAATAATAACATTATTTAAATCAGCCTATATTTAAACTTATATTTTATAAAACACTGTTTTAGCTATATTCTGGAACAAATACATTAAACATGTGTAAAAATGAACTAAGTAGTTGAATTATTTTTTAAGTTTTTGACATTGATTTACAATTATTTTATTTTATTAAATTAAAGTCTAATTTAGAGAAGTTAATAAATAAAGTTAAATTAAATGAACACAATTAATTTTAAGGTTTAATGAATTAACAGATCATAATCGAATCATTAATCGAATTCGACTTAGATATGATTCAATTGAAATTTTTGTATTAATTGTGCTCTTGGTGAAATATGGTTTTCAATGTCAGAATAATTCATAATTAGTCTTTGAGGCATTTCTACTTCATAAAAAATGTGTCAAACACGATAGGGTAGTATCGAATGAACAATGTTTTGAAGTGCGATAGTATCGATATTTGCAATTTAATTAAAAAAAATATATAAATGATTATGAACAAGTAAATCAAAATAATATTTATTTTAATAGCACTATCATTATTTAATAAAAAATAAAATAATAACTCTGAACTAAATTTGATTGTCGTTCATAAATATTGATGGATTTTTATTTAATTTCAACAAAATTACAAATCCTTGATATTTCGGAAGCAGCGGTGCTAGATTAGGTAAGAGAAAGCCAACATTCCTATCAACATAATGTTCCATCTATAAGGGTCAAGTCATTTCGGGCCCCTTCGCTTGTCAGACGAAATGATTTGCCAAATATTTAGCAAGTTTTTTTGTTCTTGCCAATACTTGATGACATTTCTGTAACTTGATAATTTTAATTAATTTTAGCATGTATTTGTAATACCTTTAAAAATGATAGGGTATGTCAAGTACAGAAAAAGCAAGAGATATTTTATTTTTTAAACCAAATACCAGTAACTTCCTACAATGTTTTAAAAATAAACGTGTCTCGCGCGATTTAAATGATTTATAGATGGTTCCGTATTTTTTTTAATAATATGAAATGAATGTGAAGTGGGAACTGTATTGTAAATGTAATTTGTGTTAAATGTTAAGTTAATATGTTTCTAGTCTTCGGCAAAGCTCAAGGGTTTTAGTTTTAGTTATTGGTCAGTACTTAGGTTGGCTCGTGAAAAATAAAACAGTTCATGATACGTTCAAAATTCCAGTTATTGTTATTTTTAATTGAAAAAAAAGGGTCGCGATGCATTTTGTAAATTTATTTATCAATGTTTATGTAAATATTTGGTTCTCAGATAGAAAAAAAATATTCTGCAGATTTGGTTTTAAAAAAGTTCCTTCGTTTTTGTTATTGGTTTCACCTTGTTTTATCAACCTGAATGGAGCTGGTTTATGGATAAAAGTATATATATATTCATATCGATTTAAATATGTCAAGAAGTATCGCAAATGGGTTTTCCTAATATAAAAAGTTTACGAATTAATAAAAATTAAAAAAACAAAATAGGCTTTCCATGCCCTTTGATTGGTATGCTTTTTTTTCTCAAGTGATGAAAAGTTTACATATAATACCTATACACTGATAATTTTTAGCTAAACCATTTGCAATATATAAACTGACATATTTTATTAAATACTTTTTATCTGTTATTCTACTTGAAAAGGTAATTTTAACGGGATACCATACTATAACAAAAATAATATAACCAAAATCTAGGCACACGTTTTAACAATTGCGTATTTCACGTTAAAATAAGTATAGAAAAAATAACACCTAGTCTAACCGTAACGTGATTTCTGTATCTTTTAAGTGTTATGTAGATTGCAAAGCCATTTTATTTGATGCAGTGTTTTTTTTTTATGAAAACCAAAATGTTTGAGTACTTGCTAGATGAAATGTTTGAATTTTTCTTTGAACAAATGTTAAACATCCATTAAATCTTGTTATTTTTTTTAATAATTATATTTGTTACAGTTTTTAACATTATTTTAGACAGGAAATAATTATTGTAAATATTTTAGGTTACCTTTGGTGCCAAAGCGGTTGTACATTTCGGTAAATATTTCAACTTTGTGTTTTTTTCAAATTACGACCTTGTTTTGTCTTATCAAAAGTTATCATGTAAAAACGATACAATTTAATCATGATTACTCATCGTTTACACTGTCATTGTAAATTATATTCTAAAATCTTCAGCTCAATGTCGAATTTGTTTTGATTCGTATTTAGCAGTTAACGAACTATGCTACGTAATATGTGAGGAACGGTTTTTGCCAAAGACAACTTACACTAGATATGTTGATACTTTTATTTAAACTTAAAGACTTGGTTTTATGAAAATTGTTGCTTGAACAAAGTCAACATTCAAACGTGCAATTTTTTATCTGTTTATTTTAAAAATCGATGGCTTCCTTGTTACTTTTAAAGTACGGAATCCTAAAAATGTCTGGGCGTATAGTATCAATCTTAAATTTTATGAAACACAACAAAATGTTAGTAATGCTATAAGATTCATAAAACCAGGTCTCTAAAACTAGTGTTATAAAAAGAGTTCGTACAATATAGTTAGAATTAATACAGTTATTATTGTTTTAAGTTATTCTTGTACTTTTTAAGACGTAATTTTGTTACAAGTTGCTAGCTGGTTATAATGTAAGTCGCGTCGTTTTAAAAGAATGCTGGTAAAAATTGGAGGGATGTATTATACTACCATTCGCATACGAAGTACTTGACAAAATGTTTTTTTTTTTAAATTAGCCTTCAATTTGCCATCAAACTTTTGGACGTTTGTACCAATGGCCAATAATCCCATTGGTACCAACGTTCAAAAGTATACCTATTTGATGGTATATAATCATAATATGTCGTCTCGTTTTTTTTTTTACTTTTCTTCCACCAGCATTCTTTTTACGTGACTGTATTTAGATTTTTATTGTTAACATACAGTGAAACAAGTTAATGTTTTGACTTGAACAGTTTGAGAACTTTATGACTTTACTCAGAAATGTCGTATGATTTAAACCGTTGATGAAAGAATTTTATAACACGCTAAAACTGTTTGTAGTGAAAAATCATTTAAATACTACTTCTAAGGCAATGAATTGTTAAGTATTTATTGGTTTTTGTATACAATTTGGCGTCCATTTGAAATGTATTTTACGCGAAGTAACGTATCTTGGTTTTGAAAATAAACAATACAAAAATATTGTATAAAAGCGGCGCAAGTAAAGTCTGAGGTCAGAGTGTTAGTATGCAGTTAATTTATTTCTACCACGTAGGAATTGTTAATGTTATTTTTATGTATATTTTGTTTAAAATTTGTGATTCGTTTATTGTAAATACATAGATAGATGAGTTAATTCAATGAATGTTGTCGTTTTATTTTTTTACCTACATACAGCTAGAACCTACCCAATCGCCTCCTTCGAAAGAAATGAAAGAAAAATCTATACAGGGTTAACAGGAAAGCGTACGTAAGCCGAAAATCCCTAATAGTATGTGTTATAAAGATTGTGTTCTGAAAGTTTCAGCGGGAAACCAGCAAATTTTTGTATCCATACAAAAGTGGAAAATTATGTTTGTATAACCGGCTATCACTTACGTTTATTTTGTCGGTATTAGCCCGACATGTTTCAGCACAATCAGTGTGCCATTCTCAAG
The DNA here is from genome assembly GCA_035578125.1 of Mellilla xanthometata. NCBI lineage: Eukaryota > Metazoa > Arthropoda > Insecta > Lepidoptera > Geometridae > Mellilla > Mellilla xanthometata. Next base: position 6,425,835 of record JAPUBQ010000015.1, on the reverse strand, counting down.
GGCAGGAACACAGCCAACGTTCGTCTGCGGCGACGGGTGGCCCTGCACTGGCTACTCCACCGACTAATGACCCCTGCGAGCCACAGCGCGCGCCTCGCTGAGCTCGCTGTGATGTTGCCATTGCAGCCGGCGCAGGCGTTCCCGGTGGATGGTCTTCTTCTTCTTCATCGCTCGAACCATTTACATTTAAAAATTGTTGCCGCGTTAGTGGGTCGGTGCATATAATGCTGACGGAATCCTGGGGCGTTTGATCCGCTTCACCACGGGCACCCAATAAACTAAGGACCGGTCTCCACGCTGGCGCCAGTGTCCATCCTCGATCTCTGTTAAAATTAGGATGTCGGTCAATCTCAATGGCTTCTCGTATTTTCCTTGGAACCAGAAATTTCTCCTTAGATAAGACCGACACCTTATCAAATCGAAGGTAATGGCTCGCCTCCTCGGCGTGTTCAGCCAACGCAGATTTAGCCGTGTTCTTTACGCTTCTGATGTGCTCCGTCAGTCGTGTAGAAATATTCCGGCGAGTCTCCCCAATGTAACTCTGGCCACAATCACATGGGATTTTGTAAACTCCCGGAACATTAAAACGTTCACTATCTTTCGGTGATCGCAGCATCTGTCTCAAACGACTCTGCGGGCGGTAGATGGTTTTCAAGCTATATCTCCTTTTAAGGTAAATACCTATCCTGTCCGTGACACCTTTGACATAAGGTAGGTAAATAGGAGCTCTATTCACCCCAACCGGTTTCTTGCGATCAGTACAGCTTGCCCAACGTAAACTCTGCTTCCACTTGTACCCATTTTTCTCTAGCGCTTTCCTCACATGTTCGAGCTCAGCGTCAATGTACTGTGGATGGCACAGGCTCAGAGCACGGTTAATTAGCGACCTCGGGACTGATGAAAGCTGAGCGGGATGGTGATGTGACTCAGCATGTAAGTATCTATCCGTGTGCGTCGGCTTCCGGTACACAGATTGTGACAACGTACCATCTTGTTCACGATGAACGCACACGTCCAGAAACGGCAACACTCCCTCTTTTTCTTTTTCCACAGTGCAAAGTATTTTGGGATGTATTGCATTGAGATGAATTGTAAAACCGTCAAGCTTTTCCTCGGCAATTACCGCAAAGACATCATCAACATAACGCCACCAATAGCGCGGTCTCAACGAACTATCCTGAAGCGCAACTGCCTCAAACCACTCCATAAAAATATTAGCAACAACAGGCGCCACCGGCGAACCCATGGCAACACCTTCTATCTGTAAATAGTGTTCACCTTTCCACATGAAGTATCCACTCTTTAGGCAAAACTCTGTCCATTCTAAATATTCTCCGGGAAGATCCGAGTTACAGAACAAATTCTTAATTATCTCCAATGTGTCATTCACGGGAACATTTGTAAAAAGAGACGCTACGTCAAAACTGACCATGATCTCATTTGGGAGTAATTTTACCTTCGACAAAAGATTAACAAAATGTCTCGAGTCCTTAACATAGGAATCCGTTTTACCGGTGAAACCTTGCAACACGGTTGCCATAAATCTAGCCAATTTGTACGTAGGAGCGTCTATTTGACTAATGATAGGTCGTAACGGCCAATTAGGTTTGTGCACTTTAGGTAGCCCATAGATTTTCGGAGAAGTAGGGTTATGGGGACGAAGATCTCCAATATCAGTTTGTCCATTACCTTCGATTTGATAAGGTGTCGGTCTTATCTAAGGAGAAATTTCTGGTTCCAAGGAAAATACGAGAAGCCATTGAGATTGACCGACATCCTAATTTTAACAGAGATCGAGGATGGACACTGGCGCCAGCGTGGAGACCGGTCCTTAGTTTATTGGGTGCCCGTGGTGAAGCGGATCAAACGCCCCAGGATTCCGTCAGCATTATATGCACCGACCCACTAACGCGGCAACAATTTTTAAATATAAATGGTTCGAGCGATGAAGAAGAAGAAGACCATCCACCGGGAACGCCTGCGCCGGCTGCAATAGCAACATCACAGCGAGCTCAGCGAGGCGCGCGCTGTGGCTCGCAGGGGTCATTAGTCGGTGGAGTAGCCAGTGCAGGGCCACCCGTCGCCGCAGACGAACGTTGGCTGTGTTCCTGCCCTTGAGAATGGCACACTGATTGTGCTGAAACATGTCGGGCTAATACCGACAAAATAAACGTAAGTGATAGCCGGTTATACAAACATTATTCAAATATGCCTTACGAAAGTTTTAATACAGTGAAAGTTGAAAATTATTTTTTATTAAAAAAATAGCACAACCCTAACTTACTACGATCACCTACCCATTCAAATCAATCAAAGAAACAACATGGCGTCTCGGGTACGTAGACTCGTAGGTAACCAGCCGTGTGTGAAATGTGAAAAAAAATAGCACAGCAAAAGAATTTGATAAATAATAGTAGAAAATATCCTTAATAAAGTCAATAAAAATCATTACTTTTCGTAACTTTTTATTACAAACTAAAAATGTTATTACATAATTATTTATAGGTAAGTAACCGAATCATGAACCTTGCTTAGTATAAAGGTACAACATTCATTATAATGTTAATTTCATGTAACAAATAAACAGAATGCTGATTAAAAATCTATCACATACTCGTAACTTGGTAAGAAGTCTTTTGACACTCAGTTACACTGACTACATACAATTTAACCGTATTATACTATTTTAACATTATGTCTTAAATCAACATGTTTAATACCGAAGTATATTAAGTAGAATAGACACTGTACCTTATACAAAATTTGTATCCTACGAACTTAGATATTTGTTTTTCTCAAAAAATTTTTCATATAATACTTTATTTGGGCCCTTAACAAATTAAGTTAAATTTTTTAGAGCTTTTAAGATTGCGGTATACAATAATTTACTTGAGTTTTATAAATAACGGCCTCAATTGCGAGAAAAAACTCTACAAATGCAACAATAATATAGACACTCATAAATGGGTTTTCCACTCAACTTAAGGTACGTACATGAATACATAAATGTTAAATTGTGAAATTCACTCTGACACATGAATCTCTTCTACTAGACACAATTTAAACTTAAACATTTAAAAACTCGGTGTAACTAAATAAAAAATAAAGTTTAAGACATCAATAAGATAACGTTACAATAAAATAAAATAAATTATCGCTAAGAAATAATGACCATAATTTCTAATGAGTTTTTCTAACAACAAAACAACCTATCAAAATTGGAACATTTCATTTTTCGTGGGGGTCGAAAACAGAAAATTCAAATGTATTTCAGACCACCGAAAAACAGGCTGCGGCCTAGTTAGGGTCTGCAGAAGAAGCACAATTTTAATTTTAGAAATAATTATTTTAACCATTCTATATATTGGACCTGTTTTGTCAATGTGTAGCCTGTGAATAAATAAATCTAGTTTTTAGGTTTTTGATTTGAGTTCAATATATGTTCTTGGTTTATCTATTTATTCTTAGAGAGCGTCCTCTGTTTCTCAGCATGTTGCACCAGTTGCTTGTCAGTGGCGAGGCCCTTTCTAGATCTCACGGCGTCCATGTAAGCTTTAGCTCGATTGACGCCGTCCCATTTCTCGCCCCAATGTAGGTACTCTTCTTCTGTACGTGGACGCCAGAACGGATCTATGTCGATCACCTGGAAGTATAGACATACAACGTATATATATTAGCAGAGGTTAAAAACCAACGCTGGAAGTATACTTCCAGCATCTTGTAGAAACTTATGCTTTTTATGCACAAACAGATATTGGTGCTGTACGTATAATTGTTTTTTTTTGTTATATTTTTGTAAATGATCTTTGTGCGTAATAAAACAATTTTCTTTCTTTCTCCTTTCTTACGTATACGCATACTCATATTCGGTTACTAAAAGAAAAGCGAAGAGGTGGGTGTTAGTTATTAATTTAATAGTATGAGCATGATATCGCCCACGGCAAGGCTCTTAATGGTTGAGCTGAAAATGATGTAATGCTTAATGCGAATCTATAATATAATTCGAGCAGGCATAGGACTTAAGCAAATAGCACAAAGAGGCTATGCAGAGTCTCCACTCACCAAAAACTTTTGAACATGAAACCTACACAAATTTCGCTTTTATATTATTTGTGTAATACATATAATAAACTATCGAAGCGACAAGAAAATAATATGGTGAAATGTTTAGACCAATCTTAGTTGTTTTAGTAAAAAGTACGAAACAGTACTTATATACAGATAATTTATAGGTCATCGTATATTCCTCAAACTAAACATATCTCTTTATTTTTCTTTTGAAAACTAATGTTTTATTCGTGATTACAGAAAATTATACATAAATCGGTATATTATGGGTATATTGTGGTCCTCATAAATGAAGTTCCATTTGTCTTGACCAAGTAGAAATTGCATCAACAAAGTGAATAAATAGAATGAATAGAATCTGATAGAAGATATTATATCGGGATCGACACTGACCTATATTATCTAGGATTTTGATCGACAGTATCCGGTGTGATTTATTTATGTCACCTCTAACGGCTATTTACTACTTATTATTTGTGTGTGGGACTGAAAATAGTACTTCTTCGGAATAAAACTTATAACGAGAAAACTCTAATAATTGCAAAATGGTGTCAATATATCAAAATATTTGTTCAAAATTGGTAAATAAAGCGTAGAAGAAAACCTTTATTCGATGGAACTTTTGTTCCAAAACATCTAGAAATTGGGCGCTATGTCTATACGAGTATATTATGTAGATAGAATACATAGTACAATAAGCTTTCAACTGGATATGAACATTCAACATATTAGGGTATAGGTTCTTGTGTACATATACATATTTATTTTTGAATATTTGTACTTTATTTGTAAATATTATATTAGAATAGCCGACTTATCACGCTCGAAAACTCAAGTTCCAGAACAGATAATGTCAGTCCAGCCTTTTTGATAAATGTTTTTAAAAAACTTTTAATAAGTAACCAGTAAGTATATAAATGTATCACTTCAGCTACCATAAGTCATTTAGTTATGGTTTACGGTAGGTATTTTAATTTAGTAAGTAATATTTACTTACAAAATTTTTAATAACTTTAGTTTATGCCAACCAAAACTTTAGTAAGTTTAAACTTACAGCCAGCTTACTAGATTATTGACTTAAAAGTAAAATGAATAATAATATTATCTTACCTCCCAGTGGCTAAACAGCAGTTGAGGCGCAGCGAGACCCGAGGTATGCGTCCTCAGTTCTAGAGCGAACTTGAAGCTCTCGGCTACTGGAAGAAGAGCCTCTACCCTGAAGGTGGCTGAGCCAGTCTGCAGATCACTGCCGACCACGCGCCCTCCGCGCCGAGCCAGGGCAGCGTATAACTTACCTGGAAGTAAGAAAACGGAATAATTAGTGCGGAACCGGCACATTTGTAAGTACTATGCGTGCCAACTAAGAATAGGATCGCGCTTGCTTCAACTTCACACGATAACTGTCAAAATAGTACTGCCAGCAAAGAAAGCGTAAAAAGTATTATTTTTTTGTTCACAGATAAATTTAACTATTGTATAATTATTTATTTATTTGGTTTATAGGCGAGTAGCATTATGCTGATGTACCTATATTACACTGAGTTGAAATTATTTTTTAATAGTTCACATAATGTCCACTGTTCAATGTCAAAGTATAAAGTTCACTAGTGCACTGATCACAGGTTAGCAAGGGTTTTTTTTTGTTTTCTGCAACCAGCAGTATTTTTTTATATTCATTTAAAAGCTATTCTTGAATTTTATTACAGCATAATTTTGGGTTAATTAATTCTACAGGTAAGAAAAAATACGTAGTTAATGCTATTAGTCACCTTTATCATAAATTTGCCGTAAAATGAATAAGAAATAGCAAAACAGCGTACATTAAACATATAAACTGAATATAATTTGTTTATAATTTTTTTTGCACACCATACACTTTGGTAATGACGTTAGCGCGTATTATTGAGCAAGATGGCGGTTTGACAGTCCTATTCTTAGTTGGCACGCATAGTACAGTGTATTTATCTTTATCTGTATCTATATTTTTTTTAATATCTGTTGTTATAGCGGCACGGGAAGTACATATCTTATAAAAGCTTCAGCTTTATAGCTATTTGATTTTGATTTACAGCCTGGTACATACATATATGGCATATTTCACGTCTGACTTGATTACAGCTTGTTTGGAGTTAAAACGCGCAGTTCAGCAGACCTATGAATTGATTGTATTAAGAATGATATTTTTATGGTAAAGAACTTGAAGTATTACTCTAGTTTCTAAATCTTTAAAAACAACCGTTTATACGTTAACGTTATTACAGAGTTTCTATGTCTTATAACCGTTTTATATGACAAAGAAACTGTAATATCTCTGCAATAACTTTAACGTTCGTTTAAACGTTAACTTCCAAAACCAGCTAAAGAAATACCTCAATGCCAAATGCTATTATAATATATCAGATTTTTTTGAAGATGACATAAAATAGGCTATATATTTACTGATTTACATTTATTTTAATATCCAGTATTTTAAGATTTTTGATTTTTGATCTAGATATAATTTTAATTTTTAAAATAATTTTTAACTATAAGTAGACATAGATTAAGTTAGATGTAGCTACACCCTATGTACAGGGTACAGTAATTAATTAGCTAATAAGTTAATATAATTATCTGTAATGCTATATGAATAAATAAATAAATAAAATCATTACAGTCAAACATAACTGAAAAAGCGAACTTCTCGAAGGCATTCCAAAGGCTTCGTACAATCTCCGTACTTTTCCTCTACCAACAAAAATTTCGGTGATGCTCAATCAGCGGAACAAAAATTCCAAAATCGCAAAAACCGTATCCGCAACACGCTAAGGAAACTAAAAAAGGTTACGAAAAAAGTTTGCCTCTTAGGTATTTGTCAAATATCCAGTGGGCAGTCGCGTAGAAAGATTCCGAGGTATTGGTTACAGCGAGTCTTTAACAACACAGTACTTAAGATCTGGTGCGTTTTATGTGTGAAAATTACTATTTTTTTTTAATATTAGGACACATTTCACACACGGCTGGTTAACCCCATACTGAACCATTTTTAGTTCGTATCATGGTTGCAAACACAACTGATATACTACATATATATACATACATATTTTATATAGATACATAGGTATTTAACACCAAGACCGAAAACCAACAAATTTAATTGAGCACAAAGATGTTGGCCGTGCCGGGAATCGAACCCGGAACCTGCTGATTGGCAGTCCGGCATGGTAACTATTACGCCAATGAGATCGTCAAAATTAATTGTTTAAACTTTATTGTTATAGAAGAAGATTATTTTGATAGGATTCATGATTACGGGAAGATTTATTTTTAAATTAATTTTACGAGTATTAACCTAACCTTCACCTGATTGTCAATGATAGTCGTGTATACAATACACACAACTGAACGCAACCCACGACATTTATGTATATAACAAGAAAAACATATGAAATCAGGCTGCCCTATGGACAAATGTCGATCACTCGTTTTAGTAAACTTTTAGAACTACGAGTAATTTATATACACAAGTTTTTACTTTTAGAAACAGAAAAAATCCTTTATTTATCTGCATTTCTTTATTACAATAATTATCATTATTAGAATTACTTCATTATTATTCACATTAACTTATTACATTGAATATTTAACTTAATGTCCAATTATGATTAATTAAAGAATAGTATGTCAATTATAATGGTGTCCAAAGAAAAAATACAATGTGTCAATGCGATATTATTATATTATGTCAAATGTAATCAAGTCATCTTAGAATGCCGATGTCGCCTCATTAGCGTAGGCCTCCCCCAGTTTTCTCCAAAGTTGTCTATATCGGGCCAATCTCACCCATTCTTGTCCGTACACTGTTTCACAAACAGTATTGCTGTAAAATTATGTATAAATAAATAAAATAATAAATTTCTTTATTTCAGGCACAAAACAACCCAAATGAAAATTAAATAATAATAATTACAGGCCCTGTATAGGGGTGCCAGTCAATATAAGAATAAAAAATAAAATAATACAAATAGTCACAGTATTTATCTACTCAATGAAGTAATTCCCAGTAAAATGTGCCTGTATCAGTGAGTGTGCGAGCCCTAACTCCACAATCTGTACCAAACCGGCCGTCTGTCGTCCAGCGCGGAGTGGATTGGCCGCGGTCACTCGGAGACTCGAGATGAAAGGGGGGCTTCCGGTCACGGGCGTGTATCCGGCCCGCAGGCACGTCCGCTGTCAACATTGAGCTGTTTGTACTGACAAGGCGAACGGTGCACTGCATGCGATACGCTATGATGCGCGGGTGAGCTATACTCTTGGTATAGTTTATATATATTTTCTTAAGTTGTAGCAGTTGTGATATGTGTTGTTGTTTTTTTTTCTATATAATTATTTTCTTCTTTCGTTTATGTTAGGTATTGACATTATTTGTTTGTTGTATTTTCTTATTTTGTTTTGAACGCTGTTTGTTTGCACCACCGTCTCTCACTCTTGCCATGGTCCGCTTCATTCACGGTTGCCTGGCAGAGATCGCCATAGGCGATAAGGCCGCCATTGTGCTCTAGTTTTTAAGTTCTATATCTTGTATTTATTTCTCTATTTCTTGGTGTGCAATAAAGTATATTATTATTATTATTACATGCGCTGGCGATAGCACTAATAGCGCGCGGAAGATAAAATTGTTTATTCTAAGTGCCAGTTACGTAGCTAGGAACCATACCCAAGTAAACATAAAGCTGATAGCGAAATAACCACGGTTGTATTGCGTTGGAACTTGCATGCTGATTACAACTGTGTTGGAGTAGATCAACGAATACATTGAAATTGTTATATAATGAAATATAGTTTCAATAAATGTTTTTATTTCTTCTTTTGTGAGGCTCAGCCCGTGACATAACAAAGATTAACATCATGTAATTAAACTTTACACTGTTATTATAAAAACGATAGAACTTATTAGAATAGTAACATACTTATGACATATTGTGTGTACATAATTATGACATATTGAAATTCTTAAATGTACACATGTATATTTATATTTTTTTTTGTTATAATGTTCTTAAATGACTTATGAATTGACCTGTCAAATATTATTTTTACCAATAAATATGATTATGATTATAGATTACAAAAGTTTCAGTTTATTTATGTTTCAAAAATATATATATATTTAATTTAACATCGCGTTAAAAATAAATTAAGTTGAATTTAACATTTGTTACCTATTAAAGAAAAAGAACTAAAGCGTGAGGTGTTTTGTACTCCATACAAGGTTTTACTTTATTGGGGAATTTGGTTTTCTTCCGCTTATCATACTTATTAGGTCACTATTATTTACATTAACAGCTAAACAGCATTAATTTAATTTATAGAATAAGTTACAGCAATCATATATTTAGTTTATAACATTCTCAAAGTTATTTTATCGCTCAGCTGAGGAAAGCGCATAGCATTGCCCACGCATTATCATTGGACAACAATCCCACCAAAGCTTTTTGTGTACACAGATATTTGAACTCTCAACACGCCAAGAATTTTAACGAAAAAATAATATCAATTTGTAACGGGAAACGAACAAATTGTTACTTAATTGCCACAAACCTCACACGCAGCCATGTCTAAATTATAACGTTTCCATTTCTTACTACTGGGATATATTGACTAAAATTACTTAGACGACCTCGTTGGCGTAAAGGTTACCATGCCGGACTGCTAACAGAAGGTTCCGGGTTCGATTCCCGGCCCGGTCAACATCTTTGTGCTTAACTAAATTTGTTGGCTGTGGGTCTGGGTGTTAAATATGTATTTATATATAATGTGTATGTATGTATGTATATGTAGTATATCAGTTGTGTTAGCGACCATAATACGAGCTAGAAATGGTTTAGTATGGGGCTAACCAGCCGTGTTTGAATGTGTTCTAATATTTATTTATTTATATTTATTTATTATACTCGTATTTACATGTTATGTCAGTACGTACCTACTGATTATAAACTACTACGTGTTTGTGATTATTATCATCTGAGTAACATAGGTAATAAATTGAAGATATAATTACTAATTAGTGATGGAATAACAACCTATTAATACGTTTATTGATTAAATTATCAAGCTATCATGATCAAGAATAACGATGAGATAAATAGGACTCACTGATTAAATCTTAATTAAAAATGACATTTATAGGAAAATATTATGTTATCAATACAGGTATGTTTGTTCAACTTTGTGCCTGATTATGTCTGACTGATGCGTAATACTAAAATCAATTCAATAAATCAAAAAATTCATAGGTTATTCATAGATCAAATTCAATAAATAAATAAACTAATGGCTACATTTAAATTATATAATAAAAGTAAATTACATCTTAGTATATTAAAAAAGGAAAGAACAAACAAATACAAATCAAAATATATAACTGTATAGTTTTTAAAGGAATCTAGTACGTACTACGCTCGAATTCCCCAAAATAGACCGGGATGGTGATGCAAGTGAAGGTTCTTCGTGCCTACGAGTACCTCGAGATGCCAAAGCCATTTCCTGTGGTTTCATTCAGTAAATATAATTATACTTTATGAACGGTAGAAGGCGGATAGTTGGCAACTATGAGAAAGTATTTTTTGTGGCCAACTCCGGTGTGTGAATGCCCATTTTCTTACATTCCGTTGATTACACGCGTTCTGGTATGTGGCATGGTTAAAGTACGCATGATTATAAATTGTTCTTCTATTTGCTAGCTAAGGTAAGCAAGGAGAAAATTTAATAAAACATCTTTCAGTAATGTACAAATCTGCAATGTATTAGTATAAAAGGTTGAGCCTTTTATTGCAATTAATCACTAAATTGCGAAGCAGAGTGATGGCAGGCGAGTTAATAGAGAGTATAAAAGAGTAAAGAATAAAAAATAAAATATATTAGGACACATTCATACACGGCTGGTTAGCCCCATACTGAACCATTTCTAGCTCGTATTATGGTTGCTAACACAACTGATATACTATATATACATACATATTATATATCTATAAATACATATTTAACACCCAGACCCACAGCCAACAAATTTAGTTAAGCACAAAGATGTTGACCGGGCCGGGAATCGAACCCGGGACCTCCTGATTAGTAGTGCGGCATGGTAACCTTTACGCTAACGAGGTCGTCAGCAAAATTAATAAAGCAGTATTAACGGATTGGAGGTCAAAATAAGGCAGGAGAAGTGTCAGTTAGCCACTAGCACGTTAGGCCAACGACAAACCAAACATCGTGTGCAGGAGCTAGGCAGCAAAAGACCGGGTCGAGTAGCTTACGCGAAGGGAGGCCTATGCTCAGCAGTGCGATATAAATAGCTCAAAGTTATGACGATGATGATGAATCAATCTATCGATGAAAATGTGTGGTGTAGATGTATTTTAGTATCAAAACATTGAAGGTGATCTACATATTAAAACCTGCATTACACCTTTAATTAACTTCTTAAACCTACGATGAGGTGTCCATGCAATAATATCTTATCTTATATATAAGTATATAAAATTCTCGTGTCACAATGTTAGTCTCGATACTCCTCCGAAACGGCTTGACCGATTCCTCTGAAATTTGATAAGCATATTAGGTAGGTCTGAGAATCGGCTAACATCTATTTTTCACACCCCTAAATAATAAGGGTGGTCCACCCCTCAATTTTTTTTTTCATTTTTTTGACAAATTTTTATTTTTCTATTTTTTTATGATACGTTATTAAAAAATACATACAACCCTAAATTTTTACTTTTTTATCATCACCCCTATTTTTTTATGGCCATTTTAGTAAATTTCCGTGTCACAGTGTTTGTTACCGTACTCCTCCGAAACGGATTAACTGATCTTTACCAAATTTCATATACGTATTCAATAGGTATGAGAATCGGCCAACGTGAAACGTTTTTACCCCTAAGTGATAAGGGTTGTTCACCCTTAAATATATTTTTTTATTTTTTCGATGAATTTTTTTTATTTGAATTTTATATAAAATGACATTAAAAAATACATACAACCCAAAATTTTTACTTTTTTATCATCAACCCCTATTTTTTATGGCGATTTTAGTATTTTATTCATATTTCATCTCGCTTGATAACTGATCAAATATAGTGTCTTTAACTGTACTTCGAGTAAAAATCTATCTTTTTTTTGAAGAAAATAACTCACAAAATTAAACATGATATACATATGCTTAGTATTACCAATCTTAAAAACTTAAAATTTGCCGCGCCTTTACTTTACTGGTGAGTGAAATGCCACACTATGCCATAGACTGAAGTCGGTCTCCTGTTTCACTCACAAAATTCTTCTTCAAAGACTTCTCTCACTGTTTACACAAATTTCGACCTTCGTTATTGTTTATGTATCGTATGTAGTAGTATTGTTTACAATTATCATTTTGCTATCTCAATGTAACACTCTTATGAACTACTAGCTGTTGCCCGCGGCTCCACCCGCGTGTAATTCGCTTTATTGCATAACCTCTCCTGCACATGACTGTTGTTAAAAAATGTATTTTCATCTGTGCGCTACTGTGGATCGGATTATACGTTAAATTGTAGGTCCTCTTAGTACAAACATTCGTTAAAAGAAGGGGCTTAAAAAACTCTCGACACCATAACTTCTATGAACCTGATCACTTAGTTCTTACGTAGAATAAGTTATAAAATTTGATGTACTAATAAACTAGACCCCGAACGTATGAGCAAAAAATTGTCAACAAATATGATGATGACACTACAAATATTATAAAATTAAATTTGTTCTGCTTTGGACTTCTTTATTCTCAAACGGCTCAAAAAAATATGCTAAAAATTTTCGCGCTCGCTTCGCTCGCGCATAGCTCGCTGCGCTCGCATCTGGCTCGCTTCGCTCGCGATTGGACCTAGGACGTTTTGGATCATAGCTTACGACACTACAAATATTATGTAATTGGTTCTGCTTTGGACTTCTTTATGCTCAAACGGCTCAAACAAATATGCTAAAAATTGTCGCGCTCGCTTCGCTCGCGCATAGCACGCTTCGCTCTCGATTGGTCCTAGGACGTTTTGGGTCATAGCTTACGACACTACAAATATTATGTAATTTGTTCTGCTTGGACTTCTTTATGCTCAAACGGCTCGAACAAATATTATGCTAAAAATTTTCGCGCTCGCTTCGCTCGCGATTGGTCTTAGGACGTTATGGGTCATAGCTTACGACACTACAAATATTATGTTATTTGTTCTGCTTTGGACTTCTTTATGCTCAAACGGCTCAAACAAATATGCTAAAAAAAATTCGCGCCCGCTTCGCTCGCGATTGGTCCTAGGACGTTTTCGGTCATAGCTTACGACACAACAAATATTATGTAATTTGTTCTGCTTTGGACTTCTTTGTGCTCAAGCGGCTCGAACAAATATGCTATAAATTTTCGAGCTCGCTTCGCTCGCGCATAGCTCGCTACGCTCGAATCCGGCTCGCTTCACTCGCGATTAGTCCTATGACGTTTTGGGTCATAGCTTACGACACTACAAATATTATGTAATTTGTTTGGTAACGGCTCGAACGGAATCGCTAAAAAATTTTGAATACTAAGACTTTGGAAAAATATCATTACTAACCTTAAAAATTTTACAATGAAATTGTATTATACAAATAACAGACTTCAAAATCATACCTACATTTATACATTTTAATTGTATCTAAAAAGTGAAAAATAATTTTATGCCTACACATTATAAGTACTATCGAAGACTTTATTTGATTTACTTATAAAAATGGTATTTTCAAGTTTTATTTATCCTGTATTCTTGGCGTCGGTGCCATCTAAGAAGTACAAATTAAAGTTTGTTAAAATAGACACTATTAAATAGATATAATGGTTTTAGAGTCGGTTATTTGTTTTAAAAAGATTTTAATTGCGTCTCGCATTCCAATATGAGCTCAATATTGAATATAATGCTCATTTAAAAGAGGCAATTGGTGCTATGGATAAGGTTCACGCTATAGCATTAAAAGATTGATGTTGTTTGTTATTGTTCCTGTCGTAATTAATATGTGATATGTAATTTTAGGTAATAAACTATAAAAACTTGAACATAATATTTTTTGGCGTTTGTTATTTTTATATTTCCTTAACGTTTGTTCATAGCGCTCCATACCCATTTCACGCATATACCATAAACACTTATAATAAGTAAGTAACATATTAATTATACTAGAATTTGTCTAGAAACTAGAATAAAAATAATTAATAAGGCAAAACAACGTTTGCCGGGTCAGCTAGTATAATATATAATCCATGCGGTAAGGTTACCTAGCGGTGCAGTGCAGACGGAATTGTCATTGTCAGGCTGATGATAAAACAAATTCAGCGATTCTCAACTCAAGAAGCTTGAAGCAAGATACTCGAGGCGTGAAAACCTTCAAATTAGAAATACCATTCGGTTGACTACCGAAGCGGATGTCCGTCAGGTTCTCAATCACAATAATCCACGTGAAGTAAGGGTATAAATAGTGATTTTCCACACGTGGTCCGTAAGCGGATGTCCTCGGAAGCTGTCCGTTAGTAACGGATAGAGATATGGGACGCAACGGTGCTGCGGCGACGGCGAGCTTGGTTTAAGATGCTTGTTACTTGACGTAACAGAATAGAGGTTTGCTATAAAAGAGTGAGTTCTTAGTGAAAAAATCTTTTTAAACGTTTTCTTTAGGTATGCACTGTCATCTTTTCAGAGAATCCTATTAGATGAGCCCAAACTAAATGGGTTTGGCGTGTTTAGTTCAGAAGTTGTTATTTCCACGTTCCTTTACTGGGTTCCGTTCCGACCCTGAATATTAGATAGAGCAAAAGAACTCACCAAGAGAAATCCCGTCGCGTGAAATTGGATGTTTATCTTTTATAGTTCAGAAAATTGCTAGTTTTCGTCTGGCTCCACCACTGGCAACCACTCTCAAGTAGAAATATCTGTCGCCAAGCACTTAACAGCGTGTACCGGCAGCCTCCTTGAGAACCAGTAATCCCAGACTAGGCTCCACATTAGGCCAAACGTGTGGCTGACTCGTGAAGTTACTACCTGGTCAGTCAAGTTAGGGTGCTGGTCAAATGCCTATACTGTGTAAAAAAGTTCCAATGGCCGTCATACAGTTCCATCATCAGAACAGCTCCGTGATGCTATGCTATTATTGTATCGTTACCGAAGATATATAAGTGTGGCTACGGGACGTACATACTTTGTCTAATTTAATTAACTGCTAAAACATTTGTACCCGATCATACATAGCACATACTCATGCAATGCATGAATAATAAGATGGTAATAAATTAGTTTGTGCACAAATTATTATTACTAGTAGCTCTGCGAACGGTAGACAACGCGATCACACTTTTTACTCCATTGTTTGAGTACCATAATGAAATTGCAGTTTGAAAAGTCTCAACACCATAACTGACAAACTAATTCATATGAAGAATTAAAACTACTTTTACCAGATTAAGTTGTAAGGCTTACAAAAACTTTTTACGAGAATATAATTATCTCGTTCTTAAACATATTACAAATAAACTAGGTTTAATAACCTTACATAATATTACAAAGCATATTTTACTAACGATAAATCTACATGCGTTTTTATCACAAGAAAATTATAAAACATATTTCGATAAAAAAAATATAACTTCCATCCTCCATAATTTATATTTATAAAAAAAAACCTCGTATCTACAACGAGTAAACGTTGACACCGAAAAATACTCTGTTGCTCACCATTGGCCAAAATGCCATTAAAGTTACCGAAGCAGCAACTTAATGAGAAACACCCTCTTTAAAACGACGAGGGTGAAACACTCGATTTTACGACTTTAGTTTAAAAGATTAATGGCCACTAAAAGCCGCATCGGCATTTTATGTCCGGAAGCACCAGATATTGACACCACACTTGACATTCAAGCTTCGTAGTTACTTTCAGAACCTAGTACCCTCCACATGTCGTTGTTTTAACTACAATTTTAGACACTAACCCGAAGAAACAAGGTTCAAAATGTAGTCAGCTTCACATATTCAGATACAAACATTACGAGTAACTCCTAAGCTTTACGTGATTTACAATTTTCCCACGACATAAAGGAGGAACGTTTGCAGAAAAAATATTTTAGGACTGGGATACACATTAAAATTAAAATATGTATCATATTATTATTCTTTGTATGAGTTAAGTGGCCAAGCTCTGGCGTCGAGAGTTTTCAAGCCGCCTGAAGACCTCTGACTTGGCTTAACAACTGCTTGTATTAAGACTTACAGCCGGGACCTACAATTTAACGTGTCATTCGACCCACGGTAGCGCCCAGATAAAAATGCCATTTGAAAAACGACAATCTTGTGCATGGTCACCCACCCATACACCGTCCGCATCGACCGTTGCGATCTTAGCTAAGCTTAGCTTCGATGATCGCGTCAGATCACCTTAGCTAGCCGAGCTACAGGCGTTACTTTAATGAATCGAGCATTGCTTTCGCGTTTTGTTTATAGAGACGAGTTATGGCATTGCTTTCGCATGCGTATTTAAGTACTACTTAGCGTGTAGGTATACGATATTGATATTGTTTGTGACGTGTTTTGCCATCGGTACCCACGTCCCATTGACGCTGTTCCAGCAAACGGCGGGTAATGTAATACGCATGATAACAATTAATATGACGAACGTCATTATTAAACCGTGGCAGTGTGATTACAACGACATGTTTTGGTAAACGTGGACTAAACGCAACATGACTCGAATGTCAATTAATCTGTTACGAATGGATCGAATTTCAACAAGTATAGTAGTGTACCTAAATAGGTAGTAGGAATATACAAAAAATTAAGAAAAAATAAATTAAAAAACTTTCAAAGCCAGACTGGTTAGAAAAATCTATCATACTTTTACGTTGCTGCATTTTACTAGCATTAAAATTAAATGCAACATAGACATACAGTGTGAACTCCATGTAACGTCACTCGATTTAACGACAAACTCTCTAAAGCGTCGAAATCAATTGGCTTTAGTTGGTTTAGCTTGTATTACATACAATGATACTTTCCCTCCATTTAACGACCACTCTCTATAACGCCATAAAATGCACAGTCCCTTCAGTGTCGTTATAAAGAGTTTACACTGGATGTATTTTACCAAGTACACAATTTATATGTATTTATGCATTTCGTGGGTGAAGCATGAATTTTTAAGGTACTGCTAAGTTTTTTATCGCTGATAGGTTTGCGTTTGACTACAGCTTGCCTGATGTAAAGCTACGCTATGTTCTAGGATTTGGCACGCTAAACTAGAAAATACCAATTAACCCTACTTTTGGAGATCCCCGAATGATGTACAAAAAAATAAAAATGTCAAAAAATATATGAATTCTGATTAGAAAAATACGCAGTAAAATAAATAAATACACGCGATCTGTGTTACTCGGATTCAGGTCTTGCCTAGTTAAGTAGACATAAGATAAAATATAATATTAATATTAATTAATATATTACTATATAGTAATAAGTTAACAAATAGACATTTTTCATTTTCGACAATTTTGACCAATTAAATCATTAGCTACTTACAGTGTTGCTACTCTATTTAAGTTAGTCAACTACATACGAGTTAGAAAAACGCAAACTAACCTCACTTGAGACATAATAACGGAACCTATGGCGTAATTAATCTGTTAATTATCCGCCGTGGACGCAATTGCTTTACTGAATCGTTAGAAAATGTTGGCGGCTAATCGAACTGGTTCAGTTTAACTTAACTTGAATGTGTTTGAAGTTAAAGTAGGTAAGGAAGGTACGCAAAACGGCTTTCTAAGGTAATATTTGTGGTATATCGATGTTGCTACTGGTGGCGATTCAGCGGCACACACGACTCAACTAAATTTAAAGTAGCCCCGTATCTTTTCATCTTAGGTGGCCAGAAAAAGACGGCACGTTCTGAACCACACACAAAACAACTACAATCACGTCAAATATGAAAAATGTAAGTGATTTTAGAGCGCACCCAATTGTATCAGCTCTAAATCTGACGTGTTTGACGTGATTTTAGATGTTTTGTCTATGGTTTAGATCGTACCATCTCTTTTTGGTCATTTATGACAAAAAGAGACAAAGCTACTTTAAATTTAGTTTAGTCGTGTGTGCCGCTGAATCGCCACCATTGCACGTTCTAGAACAGCTAATAATTAAGAGTATCTTAAATACATACTACTGCATACCAGTAGATCAGTGAATAGACAAGAAGACAAACATTCGCTTCCAGATATCGATTCGATTCGCTGTCGTAAAATGACATGAAATTTATTTGATGCGTCAACTATCGAAAAGCCTTGTCGACAGTTTACGTCACTGCCATACATTCACGTCATTATAAACAACGAAATGTGCTGCTGGCATTTTATGTCATACAAATACCATTTGACGAAAGCGAATTGAAGCGAACGCGACTTACCTAGGCAGCCACTATTTAGTGCCTAGAACTCTTTTTATAGATTAGATAACCATATAGTATTTTAAGTTGCCTGGCAGAAGTCGCCTTAGGCGATAAGGCCGCCTAATGTACTACCTCTGTTTATTTTTCTTGTAATGAAATATAGTTTTTTTGTATGTGGTGTGCAATAAAGTGATATTGTATTGTATTGTTATAACGTTTAGTCACTCGAATAAAAAAAGTGTTAATTCAGGGTCACATCTATCTCCATACAACATTTCTTCGAAATCCTCTTAGGCGTTTGAGTTAACACATACACATTTGTGTATGCTTGGTTGTTGACAACATTAGTAGCATTTGTAGGATATGATAGTAAGTAATTACGTATGAAGCATTCTCCAATTCTCATCTCGACAAAACGGAAAGAGGCCCTATTCTGTTACACTGCGATATCCCGTGCCGATCGAATTTAATCCGGCGAGTGTTATGCGTTATCGTGACGGGAAGCCGGCGCCGGCGCAGGAAGCGCACAAATGTTATGCCGGTGGATGTAATGAGCCGGCTGCTTTTTACTTGTGACAAATTGCGAACGGGTTTCTAAACGCGACTGGATAGGTCCCATCGGGAGGAAGTTGAGTGTACTTAGTACATACTCGTATTCTAAAACTTCTACGTTATATTGATATTTATAAAGTATAAATTCATTTTTTAAGGACAGTTAGGTTGACTTAAGGTTGTTAAGATAATTTAAGGTAAAAAGATCAACTAAAACATTAAGGCCTTAAACTTATTAAGGACGGTTTAAGTAACTCTAGACATAACATTACGAAAGACACTAAAGCTGTGTCGTACAACAATTAAAAAGTAAACAATTACGAATTGGAAAACAGCCTTCAAATAAAAAGCTAAACCGTTTTAAAATAACATGATTAAAAGGGATACTACTGATACTTCAATTAGAGATGCGCGACTGCGAATAATCTGACCAGTCGAATTATCTACAACTACTAATATACACGTTCGACTTTGAATATTAGTAATATACTAATGTTAATAATCGAATGATGATTACTAATTAGTTACTAATGGCATTTTGACTCGATTGTTAGCGAATCTTGTCAATGTCACTTGTTAGTTTCAAATGAATGAAATATGAATGAATCGTTGGAGTGGAGTCGGCCCAAGTAGTAACTAATGTAGTATTCATTCAGTCCAGTTAATTTTGAGTGGGCATCATGTTAGTTACTAATTTTCGGAGATCATTCGAATGAGTCGAATGATTTATAAAGTCGAATAATTCGACTGGAATCATTCACAGTCGCGCACCGCTTACTTCAATAGCCCCTTACAAACGTATTAATCTTGCCTCAATTTCCAAAGCTTACTCGTGTCATGTACGCAACGTTGATACCTACACGAAACTGGCTATTTTTATATGTTCCACGTTTAAGGCAAAAGTCCTTGTAGACGTGATGCCGTGAGTCACACACGAGTAAACATGGAATAACTCACAATATAAGCATATTTGATACATTTAATCGCGACAGAGCCTTATAAGCCTCCTCTAAATATAGTTAATCGGAGCGCTCAGGTTTGTAGGTGGATGAAGGCATACAACGTGGAATCTAATAGCGTCTTGTACTTTGTAAACTGTTATCGTAAGGCATATTATATATTTACACGAAACAAACGGTCACACTTACTTAAAAACGTTGGATATACGTCCAACGGGTTTCAACGCCTTACGAGCGACTTCATCGGGGACGAGATGCACACGGACTGTCACCGACGTGATCCGCACACAGACTGGCCCGTTTTGCAACGTTTTTAAGTAAGTGTGACCGTTTGTTTCGTGTGAATATATAATAGCGTCTTATTTAAAGTAATAAATAGTTTTCTTTTTTTTGCTATTTAGGTTTAAATTTGCTATTGCAATAAAGAAAAAGCAACAAAGTATGTGTTTATAAATTCTTTGAAAAATAAATAGGCATTTGTAATTCTTTCTGCTTCTCTTTTATCACTACTTGATTTCAATTATAGATCAAATAAAAGCGCGAGGTAATTGAAAGAACTGAATAAAAATAGGAACAATTTCACAACAAGCTAAACTGTAACTGAGTAACGATTTATTAAGATTCACTAAATATATTATATTATTGTTATTAGTCGACAAGTTGAAACAGTCGTCCATTTGGACATTTAAGACTCTTTTACGGGTCATCGGCTGTCTATGAAACGACAAAATATCCGAGTACTTGACCACAACGTCTCACTACGCGGCTAAATCTTGCTCAGTCATCTATTAAAGTAAAATGTTAGTGAAATATGATAGAACGAAAGAAGGAGATAAATTATTTCAGTAATTACTACGTGAAATCAATACTGGCCGTCAATATTCAAAATTGTATAAAAAGGAATAACATTACATTGATTTAACAGGTTAATTGAAAAAATTCAAACATCATGTTATTTTTTTTTACGAAATCTAAATTATTTTTAACCAACCATAAATATTCTCAAAAGTTTGTTGAAAATAAATGCCACCTTGTATAGGCAGTTAATGAATGAACAGCTGGCGTGATTGTAGTTTCAATTGCATATTGTATAAAAGGAAGTAACATTTTAGTATAAATTACCAGACTATTAGCCTTCCGCTGAACGCCTTTATAATAAAGGAAAAACTGTAGGTCGATCTCGAAGGCGTAAAACGAATAGAATATGTGCCTATATTAGCCACGCCTCGCAGTTCTACCCGCGTTATGTGGGACAAAACAGGCATGCGTTAAGACATGGTATAAATAATAATAGTAGTTTAAAAAAACTAAAAAACACGTTTTAAGTGGGTCAAAATTGCACCCATTGAAGTCGGTTACAAACAAACATAAAAACAAAAATACAAAAAAATGTAATAATTTTATCAAATTAGTGTATTGTAATCGGTCCACAATAAATCTACAAAGTTTCAACGAAATCTGGCCGTTTGAAGTGGGTCAAAATCGCGCCCAAAGAAGTCTGTTACAAACAAACATACAAACATACAGGTGAAGCTAATATAAAGCGTGTAAAAATATGTATACAAAGAACTAACTCAAATAAACATGAGACTATGCAGTTTACTCAACAAGCTACTGTTACGAAACTGTACATCCAAAAACCACGTAAAGATATTCCGCCAATAAATTATGCAACTCACATATTTATTTATCTATCCATATTTGTTGTAAAGGTGGGCCTGGAGTGGGACGAGCATACTCTATAGGCTACCTACTTCACCACCCGACGTAGGTTGTCAAATGTAAACAATTATATAATAACACACTGGTGGCGATTCAGCGGCACACACGACTAAACAAAATTTAAAGAAGCTCTGTCTCTTTTCGTCATAAATGACCAAAAAGAGATGGTACGATCTAAACCATAGACAAAACATCTAAAATCACGTCAGATTTAGAGCTTATACAATTGGGTGCGCTCTAAAATCGCTTACATTTTTCATATTTGACGTGGTTTTAGTTGTTTTGTGTGTGGTTCAGATCGTGCCGTCTCTTTCTGGCCACCTAAGATGAAAAGAGACGGGACTTCTTTAAATTTAGTTTAGTCGTGTGTGCCGCTGAATCGCCACCAGTGACTTGTAGACGAGTTTCTTTATAAAGACATTTGAGCCATGTTAACCTAGTTCAAACAATAAGTTATATGGTAGTGTGAATAGTATACTCACTTGTTTTATTATTTACTGACAGGTAATGAGTAGGCGAGACAATTTAATTACAATTAACCTGAATACAAGCAAACGTTTTAAGGTAAGACGACAGTTAAGTCCTACGTACGTAACAGTCTTAGTCGGTCATTTATTAATTTCATAAATATCATGTTTGAATATCAAGACAAAAATTATGCACATTCTAAAAATAAACAACATGACATAGCATAAGCAGCCCACTATACGTTCCCACTGCCGGGACTCGGGGCTTTCTCTCACAAGAAGAGATATGTAGGCCATAATCCACCACACTGGTCAAATTCCGGTTGGCGGATGACATAAGTCTTCGGATACTGTGGTCCTCAAACATGCCGGTTTCCTCACGATGTTTACCTTCACCGTAAAGCGAGGTGCAAATCCACACATAACTTGAAAAACAAGTCATTGGTGTAGGGATCGAATCAGGGGCCGTCTGATTGAAAATCAGAGGTTTTTAAGACCGAGCCACACGTGCTTTTTAAAAATAAACAGCAAATGACGTTTATTAGTCGAATGAAAGACATATTATCGGTTTTACGAATAGAGGTAATTTGGAAATGAATTTGTGTAGACATAATTTGATGTTCCAGAAGGATTTAGATTAGAAGAGGTCACACGTGGGCGGTGAACGTATAAAGGTCACAGGGAACGCAGTGTCTCAGATATAATAAATAATTAAAAATGTATACGTGTTTAAAATACATTGGTTGAACCCAAGTCAAAATCAATATAAATAATAATATATAATCATTTATTTGAGAACCTATATAACTTACTTGCTAGATATAAGTCCTGGCCCTACACAAGGTACCCTATAGATCCCAACTGGCACGGCAACACATTTATATTACCTTTATATAACCTATTTAAAGTTTATTTGTTAAATCTAAGTAAATTGACATTTGCAAGAGCAAATAACTAATATTTCAAAGGTAATGTTATTAAGGGCTTTACAGCTGTGATAACATAAAACCTTACACATTTTTGTTTTGTTTTGTTAACCTGCCCTTCGAAAATTCCCTATTTATAGGTGAAATATGGGTAAACCAACTAATTCTTATAGGTTACAATTGAATATGTTAATCAAGGTAGACAAATAAAATTGTTTAATATATTTTTATTATTTATTGGGTAGTTAAGATAATCATACAATATTTTTAAATGTTCTGGCACTGCCAAATAATAAAAAAGTTTTTGTAGTTACGGCAACTTAGCTACCTAGCTTAGTCGCCGAAACAATATGTATGTGTAATAAATAAAATAAACGCTGCTTTTAATATCAGTCTAACGTGAGCAACCCTGCGGGCACAAAATAGTATGAAGTTTATTTTTATTCCATGGATTTTCTATATAAGAGGTCAAACTTAAGCGTGGGCGTTGCACGTGTAAGGAGAACCGAATGGAACGTGTAAGAACTCGGAATATTTTATTAAAAAAATATATACAGTCGAACATAAAACCTTCTCCTTTTTTGAAGTCGGTTTAGAAGAACTAGATCGTAATAATAGTAAAAAAATATCATGTAGAACCAAGAACCATAATAAATACAATAGACAACAGAAGAAGAAAGATGGTTGGCCACCTTATAGGACATGTCAATTTCATTAAAAATATCGTAGAAGGAAAGATAGAAGGAGAGGAAGAGGAAGACCTAGAAGATCATATTTAGACCAAATTAAGGAGAAGGCGAAAGTCATGTCGTATAGGGAGGTCAAGGATTAGGCCGAAGACAGAACTACCTGGAAAAAACTCCACAGACAAGAGCCCAGCTTTTAAATATTGAATGAATGAATGAATATAATGTAAACGTATGTATTTTTATGCAGTTATGAATAGTTAACTTGTATATCTAATTTTGTCAAGACTGTATCAATATTCCGGCATCTCGCGAGAACCAACATACAAATAGACAAACCAAAGCAAATTTAGCCAATTGATGCAGAGATTTCGCTCAATCGGTCAGTATTTATATCAATAAATATAGAGTTTTTGATTTATGTAACTAAATAAAGTTATAAAACTACTAAGTATCTGATTTAACCTTTACTATAATTTGGTTTCAAGTTCATGACGTGAAAATAGCTTTGAAGATAAGTTTTACAACGTCTGTAAATTAACTTGAGGTGGCTATAAAATCACGAACGATAATTTGAGTACTTTCAGTAGGTACACACTTAAAACTTTACACTTGACATTTCAGTAATAACACGCAAAAGAAGGTTCTGTAATAATTACCGAGTAGTTTGTAATATATATATATATATTTTACTCCTAAGCGCTAGGAATTTCACCAGCAAGACTTATAACCAAACGAGTTAGCGACATTTCGCCCTAAGGTGGAGCATGCTTAGCCTGGAACAACTGGCCCTCAAGGAGGCTGCCGGCACACACTGTTTCAGATTCAAATTCAGATTCATTTATTGTAAACTGCACAGATTATGGTGTTACAAGTAAGTACTTACTTAAGTTCAATGGTATCAACAGTTTTGTTTTTTTTGAACTTACAATATACTGTTAGGTACTTGGCGACATATTTATCAACTTGAGGGTGGTTGCTAATTATGCAAGCATTAGAAAATGCTTTACCACCATGCTATGTTTTTTATTCACCGAAAGCTCGAGCGCATTGGCGGGGATCGAACCTACGACCTTCGGAACGTAAGGCAGACGAACGGTTGACTGAGATGTTATCGCTTTAAGTTAGTAGTTTTTGTCAGCTGTTATATTGGTATCCAATGCATGTTGCCATGCATAATACTTAGGAGGCGTTATTAAAATAAGTTGTAATTTTGAAAGAAAGAAGTTTGTATAACCAAATATTTTCTTAATGAACGCGAGTTACGCGGGCGCTATAGCGAGTGTGGTCTGGTGGGAAAAACGTCTGCATTTCAATCTGACGGCTCCTGATTCGAACCCAGCCTAACACCCTAGTAGCCAGTTGATGTACAGTGTAACAAGCTTCATGTAACGTCACTCGATTTAACGACTCTCTAAATCGCCGAAATCAATTGGCAATATAATTGGTTTGTTTACCTTGTTTTCCATACAATCATACATTCTACATAGCATTACACCTACTCTCAATAACGAACATAAATTGAGTAATATTAAGTATGTATTTAAAAAATTATAAGAAGTAGTTTGTAACCTAGAGTACCAAGTCCTTAGTTTTTAAAAAGCGCTGTTAGCCTATAAAAAAGTAAATTTAAATTTAGTATACCAAAGTTATGTCATGCAAAATAATGTCGCTGTATATTACATATTATAATTAATTTATGTAAATAAAGTATTCGGTCGTCTGCCGGCAAGATGGGTCGACGACATAATATCAGTCGCAGGTCGAATCTGGACACGATTGGCACAGGACCGAGATGAATGGCATATCAAAAGAGAGGCCTATTCCCAGCAGTGGGAGAGAACCGGCTGTGGATGATGATGATGAAAGTACTTTAAAAATCAAATCAATTTCTTGTCATAAGAAAAGACCCGAGTCCCAGTAGTGGGAACTGTTACGGCGAGGGTCAGGAAATAGTTTTTAAAAAAAACTATTTTTAATTAACATAGAATTATATTTTGAAATAGAAATTACAAGTAGCTAGGAATATGTGTTCACGCGACGGAAGCCCAATCCAAACTCTGCACTACTCAATTAGAATTGCAACTATCTCGCATTGCATTGACGTCAATGCAAGGCGAGACTCAGCGGTTTTATTTTATATAGATAGCTGTGTATTTTTCGATATAACAACCCCCCCGTTAAAATCGAACATCACCCTTTAAGTGATGGGAGATTAAAAAGTTCTGGTATGGGCTTGCGTCTTGGTTAAAACAATTAAATTTAACTTAGTGTCTATCTTAATCTAATGTACAGAATTGAAATATGTTTTAATTAAATCATTATTAAAGAACTTTATCAAAGGAATTATAAAATTACGAATATATTATACATAGTAATTTATTTAGAAGAACTTTATCAAAGGAATTATAGAATTACGAATATATTATACATAGTAATTTATTTAATCATGTTTAGTAAGCATTAGGTTTCTTTTTGAAGGACTTTGTAGAACGTCAATTATTTCTGTTGCTGGTTCCTCTGCATTCTTATGTGTATTATTAGTGGAGTAGCAATTGTTAATGATTTTAATGCAGCAAGAGGATGACTTTGAAGATGATTTGTCTTTACATAGATGACGGTAATATTTATATAACAGATATAAGAATAAAGCGATGCTAGTGACGTAACTGAGAGACATATAATGAATAGAGTACTTTTCGAAATGAGGTGTATCGTATACGTTTTTTAGATCTTGTTCCATTGCGTCAAGGTGGATACTGGCATGTACTAAAGAGTCTAGGTTATCTATATTATCTAATTTTTTGAAAGGTAGGTTAAGAATTGTCCTATTAATTTTTGAGTGTTCACAACAGTCATCTAGCAGTATATTAAAATTAGATATTACATTAGTGGTATTACTTAGATAAGTATCTCCTGAAGAAGTAAACTGCAATGTCTTAAAGAAAGCTTTACAGTTTTTGGGAAGGCTTAATATCCCTGTTCCGAATAATATAACATCAGTATTGGGTCGATCATCACAATTGACATGGCATTTACTTGGTTCCGTTTGAACAAATATCCATCTACTTAAGCTTATCTTATGAAATACATTTATGGAGCCGTGGATTATCTTAGTAGTACACGAGTCTGGCAGCGTATTTACTGCTTCACTTAAAAGTGTCGTTTCACACGTAGGATTGGTAAGCACTGAATACACATTGGTTAATGCACACATAAAACACTTTTCACTTATCACTTTACACTTTTCGACGTCCTTTAGTAGTGAGTAAAACATACGATCAGACGTTATCGCTATATAGGGGCTAGTAGGAGCTATAAGGATAAAAGTGTCAAGATTAGTCATATTATAAGAAATGGGTAAAGGAATAATGTTATATAGATTATATATTTGTGGGAGTACGAGTGGAATCTTAATAACTATAATTATTTTACTTAAATGGTAGTAGCATACAAGCTTGGATATATCAATAAGTTCATGCATATTTTGTAATGTTAGTGAAATGGGAAGCTCATAATGTTTAGGTAAATAGTTCCTATGTTTATCTAACTCATTATATAACTGATGAGGGCTTAGAACAGTAGGGTGCAGTACATTTAGTTTTGCAAAAAGTATAGCATTATTTATATCGTCGATGTCGAATGATAGAGTTAGTATAATGGACTCTAATGAGTTTAGTAGCGAGCTTAGTTGAGATCTTATTTCCAGTTTACTATTTGTGTTGGAAATTGTCTCGATATTCTTATGAATTATTTCCATATTTTTTAACATATTTTTCTCATTGGTATCGACCTTAGAAATTGAATTATTAAAAGAAGAGATAGTTGACTTGATAACGTGGATGTTATCTTTCATTAAGCGGGCTAGTTGTTTTTCATCTGTCTGTACTTCGTTAATTGCTTTAGAGAATTTGACCGCATCATCTGAATCTAATGTGCCAAAAATAGTCTTTAATAAGGAGCCACCAAGGTCAACCAAACCCCTTTTTGATCGCTTGTGAGGTGCTTGGTCATCTAATAAGTACGATACAGATGAGAACTTGTTTACATTGGAGATATGCTGACTTCGCAAGGTTGTGAGAGAATTGATACAGTCGGACTGTATCTTAGAAGAAGTAAAAGAGTTACAAAATACACTAAGCTTATCAAATAAGTATTCTACCTTATCTAAATTAGGTTGTACGTGACTTATATCTATAAATGCTAGTATGTTCCAGTTACTACTGGTGAACTTTACGTCTAAGAGTCTATCAAAGTATAGTCCGGGACTGCTGACAATGTTCGTCACGTAGTCGCATGTGTGCAGTGGTAGCGACCTGAAATAGATAAATAAAATGCTACTTATGAGGGTTGTGTGACGTCACGAGCTAGTTTAATTTCATCGTAATGATGACGCACATGCTTGCGGTTCATAAGGACAGTCACCGTGTGGTTTCCATTTATTTTTATGATTTTATAAGGACCTTTCCATATTGGTAATAAGGCTTTGTTTTGCTTGTGATGGCATCTAACATACACCATGTCTCCTGAATTATAACTGATTGGTTTGGTGTGGGAATCGTAGTAGTTCTTGGACCTTTGTTTACAACATTGGATATTTTCGAGAGCTTTCTGACGGCTATAGTAAAGCCGGTGGTTTAATGCTCTCACATAGTCGGTGTAGGTGTTGTTTTCTAAACTATCTACGCTAGAGGGAATATACGGCTTAAAACCGAAAAGTAGTTCTAAGGGCGGATAACCGGTAGTACAGTGCGTGTTTGAGTTGTAGGCGATCATTGCACTCGGTATATAGAGGTCCCAAGTATTTTGGTTTTCCCCTATATATGACCTTAGGTATTCCTTGAGAGTCGAGTGGCTTCTTTCCAGTGCTCCACTCGTTTGTGGGTGGTAAGGAGAGGCAAAGAGGTGTTTAATGCCAAATAATTTTGAGAGTTGTTTGAAAAGATCAGAGTTAAAGTTTGTTCCTAAGTCAGATACAATCATTTTTGGGATACCGATATGTGATATGTATTTAACAAATGATCTGGCGGTTTCCTCAGCCGATGATGTTTGCATGGGATATGCTTGGGAATATTTCGTGAGGTCGTCCTGTATGGTTAAAATAAATTTATATTTGTGTTCATAAGTTTCGGGCAATGGGCCAACTAAATCAATGAAAACCTTCTCGTTAGGTTTTGTTGCTGTCGAAGTGATTATCATTGGAGCCCGATTGGTTTGTCTAAGCGGTTTATTAATTTGGCAGGAACGACAGTTTTTTACATAGTCTTCGATGTCTTGGCGCATGTTTTTCCACCAATATTGGGACTTAATTCTCTCCAACATGCGTGATGAACCAGGGTGACCTGCGAGAGGGGTATCGTGATTTTCTCTAAGGATTTGTTTAACCTCGTCAGGTGTTGGATATTTGATTAGGTTACGATAGATGTTTACTTTAATGTTAGTGTTGTGGAATAGGAATGAGATCATGTTGTAAATTTTCGTATAAGATAATTTAGTAAATGGGTCGGAGAAGTCAGATATCGCTATTTCTTTTTCCTCTAAGTACCAGTATTTTACCATGTCTCTGTAGTCCCGCAGGACATTATAAATGTCCTTATAGGACATTTCGTCGAAGTGGTGGACTTTTATAAAAAGATGGGTGAAAACATGTTTATCGTTTGATGAAGAAAAGTAGGTGTGCAATTCGCGTTCAATGAGTCGAATGTCGGGGTCGCTTGTTGATATGTCGAGGATATCCTTGCAATAGGGTATAGAGTCGTCTAAGTCGAGGGATGTGGGATAAGCGATTAGTTTGCATTTCGCTTTAAGGAGAGAGTCATTGTGTTCTTGTATAATGGTATCGAATGAGATATCGGACTGTTTCATGACTTTCAAAAATTGTTCGTATGTCTCAGAGGTAGAGGGTGAGTCGTTCGAGACATAATCATTATCAGGAGTTTGATTAGAATTAGTCATTAGAGGGTTAGTATCATTATTTGTAGGTACATCATTTATTTCGTCCATGTTATCAGCAGATGTACTTGGATTAGCTATGATTGAGTCATTGCCATTGTTTAAAATGTTTACAGGGAATCGAGATAGAGCATCAGCGTTAGAATTGAGTTTACCTTTTTTATACTCAATTGTATATTCGTATTCTTCTAGTTTAAGGCGCCATCTTATCAATCTGGAACCTGGATCCTTGACATTGAACAACCAGACCAATGATTTATGGTCTGTTATTATTTTAAATTTACGACCGTAGAGGTAAGGGCGGAAAGTTTTAACGCCGAAAAGGATAGCTAAGAGTTCTTTCTCTATAGTAGAGTAGTTTCCTTCAGCTTTGTTAAGAGTACGTGAGGCGTATGAGATTGGTTTATCCTTGCCGATTTCGCCTTGAGATAGAACTGCACCTACAGCGTAATTCGACGCGTCGGTGGTTAAAATAAATGGCTGTGTAAAATCAGGGTATTGGAGAAGAGGCGCTGATGTCAGTTTGTCTTTTAGAATTTGGAAAGCGAGTTCCTGTTCATGGGACCATTGGAAGATAACATCTTTTTTCAATAGTGACGTGAGTGGTTTAGTAATTTGTGAGAAGTTGTTTATGAAGCGTCGGTAGTAACCAACCAGTCCTAGAAACGATTTAATATCTTTTGGATTTTTGGGAGTTGGGTATTGAGTGACGGCCTTGACTTTGTCTGGGTTTGGTGAGACGCCCTTGTCGGTAATTATGTGGCCTAGATAGGCGACTTCGCGCCGAAGAAATTCACATTTGTCGGGTTGAAGTTTTAAGTTGAATTTACGAAGACGATCAAAGACTAGTTTTAGCTTTGATATATGTGATGGTAAGTCACTTGAATAGATGATGGCGTCATCTAGATAGATGTATGCATGAAGACCTTGAAGGCCAGAAAGGGCAGTGTTCATCAATTTTTGGAAGGTACAGGGTCCATTTTTGAGACCGAAAGGCATTCTCGTAAATTCGTAGTGGCCGGACATACTGGAGTTAGTATTGACTGTGAATCCAGTTTTGGGCGCGTCTTTGTGATTCATTTTGATCTGATGAAATCCGCTAGAGAGGTCCAAGGTCGTGAAGTACTTAGAATGACCTAATTGGTCTAGAATGTCGGTTATGAGAGGGAGAGGGTAACTCTCGGAAACAGTGACGTCGTTGAGTTTTCGATAGTCGATAACTATACGCCATTTCTTTTTGCCAGAGGCATCTATCTTTTTGGGAACTACCCAAACTGGGGCACTCCATGGTGAAATGGAAGGACGTATTATGTCTTGATCTAGCATTTTTCTGATTTGGTTATCTACTTCCTCTTTATGACACTCAGGGAATCGATATGATTTTACATGAATTGGGGCTGCGTCACCAGAATCAATTTTGTGTTCGATTGCGTTGGTATAAGATAAGGGCTCGCCTTCTAAGTGAAAGATGTCTGCGTATTGTGTGCAACACTCTAAGATTAATTTCTTTTCTTCAGGATTAAGATGAGAATGGCGAATGAGACTTAGCACTTTTTGAACTCGATCGGATTTCGAATAAGAAATAGAATAGATATTTTCAGAGTCCGTGTCAGTATCTGCGGGGCAGAATGGTGTTAGTTGTACTGCGTAGTCTGTGACTTCAAAATCAGAGTCTGTTGTGTTCAAAATAGTCACATTAATTCGTCGGTTTGGCTTAATAGAGACGATGCAGTTAGCAACATAAATACCTTCGCTAATTGAATGGTCTAATAATAAAGCTTCATTGTTTTGATAGCGTTCCGCAATGTAATTTGATACAGCGCATTCGATAACAGCTTCGGATCGAGCGGGAATTGTATAAGTCGGCTGAACTAAGTTTATAGCCAGGTTTTGTCCGCAAATACTTAGTGATTTCGTATCGTAGTTAATAATCGCTCGGAAATGTTGTAGAAAGTCGTTGCCTATAATACCGTCATAATTGAGGTTGATGTCATCGGTGACTACGTGGAATTTATAATCGTAGCTTGTGTCTGATACTTCGAAATCCATTTGGAATGTTCCTAGAGTTTTAGTGCCAGCTTTATGATCGTTAATACCTTTTATTATTACTTTTTGATCTGACAGAATAGGGCATGTATCTAAGCTCGTATGTTTAATAATGCTTATGCCGGCCCCTGAGTCTAAGAGGAGCCGCAAAAGTTTCTTATTGAAACTACTTTTGATGAGAAGATATGGTAGTGAGATTTTATCTGAGGCCAACGTGATTTCGAATACTGGAGTGTCGTCTACTGTTTCGCTGCTTTCTTTGCGTGAAATTATTGGGATTGAAGTTTGTTTACTTTTTGAACTCGTTGGAGTGGACACCTCATGGTGTTGATATTGAGATTCATCGGAATTCAAGGAAATGGAATTTTTGCGAAAGATTTGAGAATTAGTATGACTCGACGAGACAGAGACCCTTCTTGGAGCGTGCCGAGATTTGGAAATGGTAGGACTCGACGAAACGGAGGCTCCTTGTGGAGCATGCTGAGATTTGGAAATAGTAGGACCCGACGAAACAGAGACTCCTTGTGGAGTGTGCCGAGATTTGGAAATAGTAGGACCCGACGAAACAGAGACTCCGTGTGGAGCGTGCCGAGATTTGGAAATAGTAGGACTCGACGAAACAGAGACTCCTTGAGGAGCATGCCGAGATTTGGAATTAGTATGACTCGACGAAACAGAGACTCCTTGAGGAGCATGCCGAGATTTGGAATTAGTATGACTCGACGAAACAGAGACTCCTTGAGGAGCATGCCGAGATTTGGAATTAGTATGACTCGACGAAACAGAGACTCCTTGAGGAGCATGCCGAGATTTGGAATTAGTAGGACTCGACGAAACAGAGACTCCTTGAGGAGCATGCCGAGATTTGGAATTAGTATGACTCGACGAAACAGAGACTCCTTGAGGAGCATGCCGAGATTTGGAATTAGTATGACTCGACGAAACAGAGACTCCTTGAGGAGCATGCCGAGATTTAGATTTGAATTGTGTGCCCGAACGTACATGTGTGTGCGAATCTTGTTGGCACGGTAACGCGATCCGCCGAGTTAGTTTAAATTTTCAAACTCACTGGGAATTTCACACGGGACTTGATAAGTCGATGGCAATTCCGAGTCTGATGACTCAAGTGAAATATGAAATATATTAATGTTCTTTGATCATATTAATGTTCTTTGATCAATTGAAATATGAAATTATAAATATATTAATGTTCTTTGATCTGTAATTATTATTGTTGTTAGAATTGTTCTTGAATCTTTCGTTATTATATTTACGTTTTCGGCATTCGGAAATATCATGACCTACATGCTTGCAATATCTGCAAAAAGCTGATGCGGTGTTTTGGAAAGATGAAGTCGACGGTTTCACTACAGGTAATGCACGAGATGTAGTAGCGTCTCTACGCTTAGAGAAGCACTCTGCTTCCGAGTGACCTTGTTTTCCACAAGTTTGGCATTTGGGCTTAACGACTGCTTTGTAGAGAAGGTTTTGTATTTTCTCTTCTTCTAAAGCGATGTTGATAGCATCGTTTAGTCCTTTAGGATTTCTACATCTGACATTGTTACTAAGGCGAGGCTGTAATCCGAGACAGAACGTGTTAAGGGCTAGATCCTCGGTCATTGCGATACGGCCGGATAAGTCTTTCTTCAGTGTGTCTGAGTTATGAATTTCTGATTGAAGGGCAGTTAAGCAGCTTTCAACGCGTAGTGCAAATTGAGAGATGGTCTCATTATTTTGCTGTTTGCAAGACTGTAAATCAATTAGTAGGTGACTGTAATGTTTCCTTTCTCCAAAGTTTTGTTTTAGGAAACATTTTAATTCGTGAAAGTCATCGAATACCTTATTTGAGCATGCTATCTGGGCTTTGCCCTGTAGGCGTGCTAATATGAACTTAGTAAGTAGAGATTTTTGATTCACTGAAGCAAGGTCTAATGCATTTTGGCAGTTGGTAATAAAAGCGGCTAGTGTCTCTCTGTCGCCCTTGTATGGGCTAATGAAGTCGCATAAAACTTTTATGGGAAATGGTTCGCTCAGAGCGATTTCGTTACGTTTTACTTCGGTCATTATGATATTTAAAAGAGTACAGAGCAATAATTTGAATATATACGTGGTAATATATTATATGTTAATATGGAAAAAGGCAGGAAAAATGGTAAGTGATAACGTTTGATAATATGTTCCACTTACAGTATTGTCAGGACTGCGGTCACCTTGAGCAGCATCGGGACGATGGTGTTGACTGGATTGGCTGGTTCTGCGGGCCCAGCGGTATTGGCAGGAACAGCGGCTACGGCAGGTGCAGCGACAGCGTCAGGAACGGGGCGGAATTGATGGCAGCAGGAGCGGAGGCGATGGCGGTCTTCTGATCGGCGTATTGATAGCGACGAGGAGGATGTTGTTGTAGCGTCAGTGATGGCAACAGGAACGGAGGCGATGGCGATCTTCTGATCGGCGTATTGATAGCGACGAGGAGGATGTTGTTGTAGCGTCAGTGATGGCAACAGGAACGGAGGCGATGGCGATCTTCTGATCGGCGTATTGATAGCGACGAGGAGGATGTTGTTGTAGCGTCAGTGATGGCAACAGGAACGGAGGCGATGGTGATCTTCTGATCGGCGTATTGATGGCGACGATGAGAGCAGGATCGGGGCGAACTCGATGTTTTGGAGTAGTAGAGGGTTGGTCGGCAGGCTTACGGGGTAAGACTTACTGTCGCGACACAACTGCTGGATTTGACGAAACGTAGATGAACGACGTAGGAGGCGTTCTGGAGATGACTTCTTGCGCGTTTAGCGGATGCTTGGAAATACCAGTGGATGGAATGCGGCTGTTCAACACTGGTATCCCACTTCTGACACCACTGTTACGGCGAGGGTCAGGAAATAGTTTTTAAAAAAAACTATTTTTAATTAACATAGAATTATATTTTGAAATAGAAATTACAAGTAGCTAGGAATATGTGTTCACGCGACGGAAGCCCAATCCAAACTCTGCACTACTCAATTAGAATTGCAACTATCTCGCATTGCATTGACGTCAATGCAAGGCGAGACTCAGCGGTTTTATTTTATATAGATAGCTGTGTATTTTTCGATATAACAGAACACATAGTTGACTGTTTATACTTATCGGGCGCTTTGGTTATGATATTTCTTACTTCGTGCTTACAAAAATTCTGTCTCACAAAGTCCATCAATAAAAGTTACCTTATTTATTGGTCTTCCGCGTTTCAGTCGCGTGATTATAACTATTACAACTTTACCAGTTCCCAACGTGTTTTCAAGAGTTCCAGCCGAACAAATGGTTGTAGTTTGTTTCGAGTAATTAAAGTGGGTATCATTTTCGTGTTCCGCCCATCAAGATAGGGATGACAGGGGCCGTGTTAATTTTTATTTGCACGATACCAAGATTAGGATTCCGTGAGCTGGATAAAGATCGTGATTGACGTCGTCCTCGATTTTCAAATTTAAATGAGGCACAAAATGTTGTTTTGTTACCAAAACGTAGGCATGCGAATGAAAAGTTTGTTGTTAACTTTCCGTCAAAATAAGGTTGAGGCGAATCATTGTACTAAGACTTCCGTCAGACATTACTTTATTCAACCCTCCAAATAATTAATTTAGCCGGTTGAATGACATAGTATGTCATTCAACCGGCTAAATAAATTAGGTGACTTGTATGAGTAACTCAGGATATGCTACTTATGTAAATAGGACTGTCCTAATAAATTAAGAAACATATAATAACAAAATAATAGTAATAATACATAATTTGAAAATATATAATAATAATAATAGTCATAATACATAATTTGAAAAAACCTAGTCCACATGATCTTTTACAACAATAATTAAAAGTAACATACAGAGTTAAGTCTCTTAAGACTTATTTCTGCCTACATGTTTCTTATACATTGTGTTTGCCATGTTGGTAAAATAAAATTACAAAATCGGGTCTCGAAAACCACTGTCGTCTATGTCGATATCTATGAAAGCAATGATCGCTAAAACAATATTTAAATTTTAGAAAACTTCATAAATATACTCTCCGTTGCTTTCCGTGCCGCGCTAACAATCCTTCAACCAAGCGGTTTTCAACTTTGTCTAAAAGACATTGAAATCACGAACTCGCTTTCCTTTAATGTACTACTGGGCTACTCATAATATCAAACTAAGAAAAAAAAACTTTTACGTCTTACTTATCTCGAAAAAGCCCATCTGCAATTCAAAACGCAAACTTAACAAAAAAATACTCCCGAGCGCTAAGTACGTTAACCGAGAGACATCCTTGTGTGAAAAAACGCCCTAACCGGATTTCTCACACCACTTCTAAGTAAGAAACAAAACGTAGTCTAACAAGGGGAAGTATTGCAGGAACAAAGGCTTTTGAGTGCGCGTGCCAGCGACTACGTCCCTACGGGATGAACTAGGGATGTGGTAAAATTTTAAAACATAGGAAGAGATGGTCAACTTAAACGTTTCGAAGTATAAAACTAACTTTTTTATAAAACTAGCATTTGACCAGTAGGGTGCTGGTTAACCAACCAAACGGTTTGGAGGTTCTCGTTTGGTTAACCAAACGAGTTAGCGTCACTTCGGCCTAAGGTGGAGCATGCTTAGTCTGGTTTAACTGACTCAAACTTACGCCCGTTAACACATATAACACATTTATAATATTACTAGCTGACCCGGCTAACGTTGTTTTGCCTTGAAAATAGATAGTAGCCAATTCTCAGACCTACTTACTACGCATACATATAAAATTTGGTAAAAATCGGTCAAACCGTTTCGGAAGAGTACGGTAACTAACATTGTGACATGGAATATTTTATATATAAGATTTTCTGATGTGTTCGAAATCTGGTTCTTTATTGTCAATATTTACATTTGAAATGTAAACTGAATAAGACAATAATTTATAAGCAATCTTGTAGTTAATTTAAATTTAAGTGTAAATTACAATTGTAAATCCCGATGCAAATTTTTGTGGAGGACTTAAAACAAACAATTGTGCATTAATAAATAAAAAAAAGTACAATCAAATTATATAAAGCAACCCAATATCATATAGTAGTAGCGGCCATCTTGTTTTTTTTCATCAAACATTTTTAAAAACACTCTTAACTAACCCACCTTTTAATCATATATAAAGTCATTTAAAATCTGTTCGTCCATTCAAGAGCTATCATACCACAGACAGAATTCTTGTAGCAGTCTTATTATGTGTAGTTATAAAGCTTTCTAACGATTCCAGGTGGAAGAAAAATATAGATATAGATTTATGTAATAATATTAAGAGTGTACTTGTAATATAGGCATATACATTTTAGAAATTAAGTAAATTGTAAATTGACTTGCCCAGTACGGCGTGATAAGGTAAGGCTAATAAATAATTTGATTTTGATTTTTGATTTTGAGACACAGCGATACGTCGTGACACTTTTAAAATAACACACCGCCATTCGGGGGTTTAAAAAAATGTCTTACTGATTCGTAGATCATCTGCCCTAGCCCTACGCGGCAAAAAGCTGCCCACTCGAAATCTCAAGTGCGTTCTGACCATGTATTGTCTAAGGCACGGCAGTGCTACAATAGACACTCGAAGTGCACCTTTCTTATCTTTGCTTGTTTACTGACGGAAACATTTTATAAGCACGTAGCGTTTTTTTTTATGATTACGATGAGTATTGCTCGTGCCCAAATAATAGTTTTTTTTATTCTACTCAGGGAACAGCCGTGCCATGCATATTTAAACGAAACACCTGAACAGAATATTGGTATTTCAAGAAATTAATTAAAAAGAAACAATATCAA
Organism: Mellilla xanthometata; assembly: GCA_035578125.1. Lineage (NCBI taxonomy): Eukaryota > Metazoa > Arthropoda > Insecta > Lepidoptera > Geometridae > Mellilla > Mellilla xanthometata. The sequence goes on along the minus strand of JAPUBQ010000015.1, from coordinate 6,388,196 downwards.
CTATTAACAATTAATAATTATGAATTAATGGGTTGGAGCGATCCTATCTTCTATTATATAATAGTCCATGTCACAATGTTAGTTACCGTACTCTTCCGAAACGGCTTGACCAATTTTTACTTAATTTTATATGCGTATTCAGTATGAGAACCGGCTAGTATTTATTTTTCAAGTCAAAGCGACGTTTGCCGGGTCAGCTAGTAATAATATAATTACCTACAAAAACACAAACTAACTTTCAGAAACACATATTATGAAAATAAAATTTTAAAACGATTTTTTTTTAATAAAACAGAGTATTTTATGTATGAACTCTTTAAAAACTGTAGTTTATCATTTGCAAAGGAATAGGATTTTTAAAATATGTCATTTTCTTCCCATACTTTATTTCGTTTTAATTAATATCATGGTGATGTTAACTTGATTATCTCTCGATTTAATGAAGATTTAGAATAGGATTTAAACTGCGAGAAAATATTTATGTACGTCGAAAGTGTTTTGAACACTTTTGAGATGTGTATGAATAATTAATTTTTAAGTCAGTAACTAAGCACAGGCCTGTAGAATAGCATGCTACTTTAAAAAAAGTCTTCTACAACGAAGACAGACCAAAGATGCGCAGGTCGATACTTCGCGTGGCTATAAACAGTATTTTTTTTGTTTTTTATTAACTGTTAATATAAACTGGTTCCGTAAAAAATGTCCAGGCTTAAAGAGGATTTTATTACTTGATGGTCGATGGAAAAGTAGCTAATGTGATAAATGTTTTCGGTGTTTTTGTGGGTTTTTCGAGGTAATTTTGTAACATCCGGAAGGTATCGGTTTCTAATTACGTTTACCTTTTGTTGGACAAAAGGAAAATGCTAATATCGTGGAATTATATGTAGGTTGATAACTTAAGTCTTAGTACACACATTTAAGGTAGCCTGACTCAACGGTTAATGAATAAGGCCTTCAAACTCCGATATATAGTGTAAACTCCATGTAACGTCACTCGATTTAACGAAAACCTCTCTAAACCGTCAAAATCAATTGGCTTTAGTTGGTTTAGCCGTTGTATTCCATACAATGATACATTCTCTCCATGAAACGACCACTCTCTATAACGCCATAAAATGCACAGTCCCTTCAGTGTCGTTATATAGAGTTTACACTGTATTAAGAAAGAACAGGTACATATTTTATATTACTACAAATATGACAAGTAACGTTACTAATATAAAAATATATGTACAAATTTCCAACTAGTATGTTCACCTGAAATTACTCGAGGATTGAAATATTCACAGAATATTTAATTACGATTCAGTTATATAATATTACAAATACAAAATAGCCTCTATTATGTATATCATTCCTTTCCTTATTTTTTTTTCTGTTGAAACCTACAAGCACGAGTTCAAATCTCACTTAGCCAGCATGTTATTTTTAAATCAAACGGTTTTATCATATAGCGTATTACAATAGTTTTTTTTTTGTCACAAAAATTTATAAGCACCGTCAAGCGAAATATAAATTAAACATTTATAGAATAAAAACAAGTTATTAACCACGTGCCGGATAGAAACTATGGACTTATCTGTGGCACGGCCTCCAGCACAAATACCCATACATACAAGACATAATTCTACATAAACAGCTATAGATATACCTACGTTCCGCAGGTATGTATAGTATACTATAGCGACCACTCCATTCATAAGAAACTTCATTCATGTCTTGGAGAGGTGAATGGGAGCGAGCGAGAAAGCAGATATAAAGCTCGTGTTACACTGACAATGGATTTTTATTTCCATTGATTTGAAAATCCTGTTCCGAGAAAGCTTGAATGGTGTTTTTAAAACAATTGGTGTGAGTGAATGCATTGTCAGTGAAGTGGGATTAGAGGAAGAGGGTACCCCTTGTGTATTATGCTACTGTATGCTTAATTCTGGTGATAATGGCTTTGTTGGCATTTGAATGGATGTAGTTGACTTCATTGATACTCGGAAACATCAATGAATTGTCATTATTGGATTTTCATGTTAGTAATTTATTACATTTACAAGTAAAAAACTAAAATTACGTAGATAGTTTATTTCAGTGAAATGTAAGTGTGCGTATATTATGTACTTGCATATGATTCTTAGTTTTTTGTATCTGGTAGATGACACGATCTCATAACAGATATGGTAAGCAATTATCATATCTGTTATCAATATCAATTATCAAGTACATAATACATCCATTGAAATGCCAAAAAGCCAGATGCATATTATATTACGTACATATAACTCGCGTCAATAAAGAAAATATTTGAAATTCTACTTCCTCTTGCTAACACATAATTGGTTATGCAAATGAGAGTGCTAATTAAAACTATTATGATATCAAAATAATTATTTTTACTATTTATTTATTACTTTAATTTACAATCAAGATATTGTACGTTGGTTATTTGGCGTTTCGATACTAATATCTATATATCTAATTATTAATAGGCATGCTATTAACAATGTTTTGGACATGCTAATAACAAAGGTTTGGATTGATGGGATTGGACTTTTTATATGGCAGAAGACGACGAGGCAGGCCGCCAACTCGATGGTGCAAGGAGTTGGTGAACTTCCACACCAACTGGAAAGAACTGGCTCAGGACAGAAAAGCGTGGGATCATTGGGGGAGACCTTTGCCCAACAGTGGGAAAATATAGGTTACATAAAAAAACAATGCTATAATTAAATTTATTTTGATACCTCATGATGAACAATGATATTCTATTCTATTACAAATGCATTCTTTATTGAGTCAAGGTAGAAAAGCTGGTTCTCATATGTTATTAATTTACTATTCTGGTTATATATTTGCATCAAATCTAAAAAAACCTACTAAATTAAAGTTAGATAGTAAACTTAAATTTAGAGATTTTTCTTATTTCATATAAGACATTAAATTTAATTTCATAATTTTAATAAATTAAATATGGACACAGCCTAACATCTGAGCAACAAGATTGTGTAAAAAAACATCGTCGGTAGGAAGTCAACCCGGTGCAACGAAAACGGTCTTGATACTATTAAGAAGTTGTATTGTGTAAGTTACTAAAGCTAACGCGATGGCTACATTTAGTGATATAATTACTTAAGCACACTTACATTACTTTTTGGTTTAAAAGTATATTTTGTAATTGTTTTCATATTATGGTAAGGTAATAGAAATTTATGTATTGTGTATAATATACCTACGTATATGTACTTATAAGTAAATTGTACGCGCTACGTATGCGACTGATTTCAATTTGGTATAACTAAATAGTAAAAAAGCTTAAACGAGACAACGTAATAAAATTATTATAATAAACATAGTCGATTTCAATTTCAATTCTTCTTAGATATTATATAACTTATACGATACAAATATGTATTTATTTAAATATGTATGGTATTTTGATGATATCTCAAATTATTTTTTTGACGTGACAACGTCTTAAATTAGGTTGCGGCTGGGAGTCACTTATGAAAAAGTGTAACGCCCGGTAACGTTACGATGAGTCACCGAACGAGAGAGAGGCCCGCCGAATGCCTTGCGTCTCTCTCCCACTCAACTATGATCGGTCTGCCGCGCGCGCAGCACGCGGCAGACGTTGTCACGTATAATCTTCGCCCGTAAAACCGACTTTACAGGCAACCATTTTTTTGTAACATTATATCTAATATCTTTAACAAAGTATTAAAATTCGTATCCGTGTCTCAGTAACAAAATAACTATTACCCCAATAAATACTACTAATAGACTTGATTACTATAAAAAAAAAACTAAAGTACATAATAAATTAAATGAGAACTACTGTTAAAGCTGCTGCTACACCAAATGATTGGAAACAAAATTAAAACTCAGGGCAAAGTATCAAGACCAGTCGATCCCATGGCAAGGTGGTAATACCGGGCGTAGGCAAAGACGTACCTGACTTGCCTCAGCCGCTGCCAGTCCGATCTTGCCCGACGAGACGTCGCGACACGCACCTCGCGCCGCCACACGCGAACCACACTCGAATTTCGAACTTATACAACTGAAACTTTGTTCACAAGTGGCCAGTATGCAAGTGCTAGCTTTCATATTACTCGCGTGGGTATTCAGCGGAGTCCGCGCCGTCATCAGAACGCCCCTAGAGGCGTTCAGGCCTTCAGGAGAAATACACATAAGGAGACCGGATAAACTACCTCTTCTACCGCATCGGAGAACCACTTTGCCGCCAAAAAGCGGTTTGAAGATCCTCTATCAGACTGGGGTGAGTATTACTCGTACTTTCTTGCTAATGCCAACCGTGATATGTGACGTGGATTGAAAATAGTTTGGATATGTTTCGTTCGGAATCTCGTTGCTGATTTGGCGCCAAATGTAACATGCTTTGGATTATGGTCGAATTAGAGCAGCCCATTGAATTTTACGATGATCACGATTGAATAAGCAGTTTCGCTTGAATGGCCCCTTGTTTCAATACAAAACGTTTACTTCGTGACGACGGTCACGAGTGGAGGGTTGCTAGATATTTTGCTCGGTCTTGAACTGTGCTATTTGAATAGCATTTTGTGAAGTTTGTTACCTAAGTTGGAAGTTAAGTAATCAAGTAATCTACAACTTTTAAGTTGAAGAATATAATTTATAAACGTTTATGTTATTTAATAAGCTTTGTTTGCGTCAATTACTAAGACTAACAAATCAACTTTAACACATAAGTAAATTCCATTGCGTTTTACCACAAATTTAAGGTCTTGATTTCAACTATGAACTATACATATTAAAAAATCTGTTGTGTAAAATTAGTATGCGCGTCGCTAGCATCGCAGTTAACCGGAACATGTGTTTACACCGAACGAACGAAAACAATGCGTAATATTAAAGCGTAAATTAAATAACCTCCTCGTATCTCATGAATGAATGACGCATACGCACCTACCTACTACAGCCGGCCACATGCGGCTGATGCTATGACCAGATCCATCCGACAATTAGCCCAATTAAAACTGATAAATAGCGCGAGAATTCCGACCATTTAATTCTTCCAAACACGAATGGGTTCGGTTCACGTTCCGAGAAACGTAACGCGCAACATTATAGCGGAAAATCGACAAATAAACATCTAGTGTAACGGATACTACTTACCAGACTACACTGGCATCCTCCCAAACTCCAGAGTACTCATTAAAGTAATTACACTTTTAAACCAATAAAAATATGACTAGTTCCGGATGTCAAATCTTGTCGGTCATATATTTAAAAACAACGATAATCATTATTATACCTAATTTTAGAGTCGATTCAAAAAGATAATCGCTTACAGCTAGCATGGTAATTGCGTTTATGCGATAGTCGGTTTTAGATACAGGTTTGCTCGTTGAAAATGCAACTGTGTGTGCCGGGTTTAGGATTTAAAGTAGAAGACGGGTGTCGAGTTTTTAAAATTGGAATTGTGAGTAGTGTTGCGCGGGTGCGTAGGCGCACACGTAACACCGGTAGCGGCAGGTGTTCATTCACTCATTCTTATCTTGACAGCTTCGATGAGTTACGGGGCGAGCTTTGCTCCGCCGCGCTCGGCCCGCGTGTCATATTGACTTAAAAAACCTTTTTTTATGTCACTGCCTTTAAGCTCATTCGTAACGGTAACCGTCTTTCGATCGTTCGTCTCTTTGGAATTCAAACTTATCTCGTCGTATTCATAATTCGTTTTATGTGAGGGTTTAAATCTTGACAGATATACGAGTGTGAGCATTTTTCGACTTGACTTTTGCACGGGTTTTGTCGAGTTCGTTAGGAAACTTGTGTTGTCCAGGGTTGAATACCAGATTACAGAAAGATATTAAAATAAGGTTAAGATGATGAAAGAGTCGGGACGGAGTTAAGATTTGAATAACAAAGTGGTTTGAGAGGTTTTGCATTTAACGGTTAGCGAGCGTCGTTGTCCACTTATTGACATGTATAATGCAAATCATTATGTATTCGCATTTTAATATTCTAAAGCGTATCATTAATGTTCTTCAGATATCTGGCAAGTTTTGTTAAAAAGCTCAGCTACATAATTTACTCGCCTATGTGGCTATGTATAGCCAAAATGATAATCGCAAGAAGAATTTAATATTTCCTTTACACGCATGTTTACTGTTTACCATCATAGTATTGCGTGCTACGTCCCGGTAAAACTTCTATTTGTTCCCTAAAATATTATCAAATATATTCTTATTTCGATATTGATTTTCGATAGCTTTGCAAGAAGGACTGCATATTTAAAACCATGTGACCACAGAATAAATTAAATTAAATTAATTGTAATCATTTTATACGTAACAGACTGAGAAGCTTTTAACTTAGAATATTATTAAAACACAACTACACGATTCTTATGTTTTGAACTTAAACATATACTCTATGTATCAAGAATCAATGCTTTTAAATGTTCGAATTGATTACGCAAAATTGCTAAATCTTTTTCTTTTTGTACGAGCCAAATGGTCAAGCTTTGGTTTCGAGAGTTTTTCAAGTCATCGAAGGCCTCCGGCTTGGCTTAACGACTGCTTGTCTTTAGACTTACGGCCGGGACCTACAATATAACCTGTCATCCGACTATCGGTAGCAAAGATGAAAATGCCACTTTTAGTCACTATAGACAGTCTTGTGCACGGTCACCCATCCAAACACTGTCTGCATGGACCGTTGCTTAACCTCGATGATCACGGCAGATCATCTTATTTAGCCAAGCTACAGGCGCTACAGTAGCTAAATAAAGTAGAATGCTTTGTTCTCTATGTCAGTGATAATATAAAATAATATAGTTACGTGTCATAAGAAATTCAGTCCGAACAAGCACGACACATCCTTTGAATCCTGATTATATTTTTGCATGCAAAATGCATTTACCGTACGAGTTCAAGGTCCTACTATTATGCGCTAGATGTGCGAAATTACCTAACTTCCGTCCATTCATTATAAAGAGAATGCCTTTGGTTATAGTTTGGTGTCGTTTGCAACTGAGGTCGTATTGTTCTGTGTCAATTAAAAAAAAAAATACTAAGCAAGTCGTGATATTGCTTAAAATGATCTAGGACAAAATGTAAATAATATCAATACGTAAATACATATTTTTTACACAGCCAGGCATTTGACAAAAAGGGCGCGTAATCACTATATATTTTTTTTATAACTTATAGGTTTGCGTTTGACCACAGCTTGCCTGGTGTTAAACAATACGCGGCTGTTACTTCGGGGTGCAGTGGATGTCATATTAAAATATCAAAGTCCTGTTTGGTGAAAAGTCCGATCAGAAGTCGACCCCTTAGTACATACGAAAAGAAATAATCTAAAGAGGCTAAGGTCAGTTTAGGACCCTAACCATCTATAATGTCAATGTTAAAAAATATAAAATTTTCCGTTTTAAGTTACAAACATACTCGTAAATGCCAATACAATAATTTAAGGATAATTGTTTTTTTTGCGAGGAACTTTCTGTCTGACCACAATTAGTGCTAGCTACGAGAAGGTGACGATGTCGTCATACTTCATAAGAATCAGGTTATTACGTGTAAAAAGGGAAAAAAAAGCAATGAAATAATCCTATCCTTTTGTCTATAGCACTCGTTCTCAAGCCTACAACCCTGTGGTTTAGAACCTATGTAAGTTTATTTCATTATTTCTCATTATCAGCCACCTAAGGTGATCCGACGCGATAATCGAGGTTAAGCGACGGTCGATGCGGACAGTCTTAGATCATGCACATGACTGTATTTTAAAAAGTGGTATTTTCACCTGGGCGTTACCGTGGGTCGGATGACACGTTAAATTGTAAGTCCCGGCTGTTAATATTAGAACTAGCAGTCGTTAAGCCAAGTCAGAGGCTTTCAAGCGACTTGAAAAACTCTCGACAGAGCTTGGCTAAGAGGAAGAAGAATAAGTTTATTTCCTAGTCTGTTACCAATATCTCATTGTATGCTATTAGATGACCACAAATAGCAATTTGACTAATAGCTTTCTGTGAAATTGCCATAGTACGTTTCTAAGATGATAGATGATATTCGGTAAAGCTTTTTCGATATTAGTTTCGGAGAAACACCTTGAATGAAGGCAATTAATCATCATCAGAAAATTATTTGGTTTGAGCAAACATTATGATAAAACTGTTTTAGTAAATATTAGTATATACGACAAAAATATATTGTACTAAAATATATCCCATCTAAAACAATATTATAAGGAGGACAAGTTAAATTTATGTTTGTTTGACGCGAATAGGCTCCGAAACTACTGGATCGACTTAAAAAAATCTTTCAACGTTGTGAAGTTAGATTTTTCCTGAGTCAAAATATTGTGCGAAAATACCTACAGCTGTTTCATACTCTGACCAGCAGCGGTTTTTGTCTGACAGTTCTTAAAATGTTTTGCTTCTCGGGTTTGCTTATAATATTACTACGTTCGAATATTATATAAAGAATCACTGATAACAATAAATTGCGGTCTTCGTATATCACCAATTAGACAGGTTTTAATAGTATCTCATTCAGATAGCAATAAAAAACATTACAATAAAAATAAAAAGCTTAGGTATATCGTTTAATTAATTCCTAGCTCTGTTTAATATTATGTAGTTTTCAATCGATGTTTGCGTTTTATTAGGATCCAAAAATGTTAGAACATTAATTGTCTGGCGCCATATAATGGGTGTTGGTATAGTCGATACGTTATTTGCAAAAAAAAGACGTTAGATACAGTTATTATAGTTAGTTATTTTTGTTGTAACAAATCTTTGCACACAACAACTTTAAAGCTTAATACTCAGAGACGCTCCCCGGGCGATAAATAAATATATTAGGACTCATTTCACACACGGCCGGTTAACCCCATACTGAACCATTTCTAGTTTGTGTTATGGTAGCTAACACATCTGATATACTACATATACATATATATATATACCTATATAATTTATATAGATACATATTTAACACCCAGACCCACAGCCAACAAATTTATTTAAGCACAAAGATGTTGACCGTGCCGGGAATCGAACCTGGAACCTTCTGATTGGTAGTCCGGTGTGGTGACCTTTTACGCCAACGAGGTCGTCAAATTGTACCTATATATACCTATTTGTACATATTCTAGGGTCCCGATTTATCGTGATGAACAAACCAAAGATCGAACACCATTAGCAAAGCACTGGCGCAAACAGGTTAATTTCAGTTAAATTTAGCTATAGTTACAAAGTACGAAAAACATTCGTAATCAGCCCAAGGCGATCAACAAAACACTTGAAATTGAAAAGGCCATGTCGCAATAGGGAAATGGGTTTCGGTCACCTTAATTGCATATTGCAAGGCAATGGGTGAAACGAATACCTCTTTTTTTGTATTAAATCGACGATTTGATAGAAAAGCAACCACAGGAGAGACGCGGGATGTGATTTCGATTAGATTTTGGTTTGGTGGTTGGCGCTGCTGTGGTAAGAAAAAGATTTTGATAAAATATTAATAATAATAAGCTTTTGTATTATCGAACTTAACGATGATGTTACACTTTACTTTGGTCTTTCTACGTTCTACCATTCCCAATACATATAATACTAGCTGACCCTGCAAACGTTGTTTTGCCTCACTTAGGGGTACAGCGCCATATATTGATTACTTACTCAACTCAGTCGAAAGGTTTCGACATCTGTTAGAATCATTTGGAGTTAGCAGATAATTGTGACTGTCAAATAATAACAGACAATAATCAGCAATAAATTAAAATTGCGACTATAATTTGAGATTTAAACTATCCTATCTCTCAAGTTGGATCGAACTGCACATGGTGTGCGAATTTTTTTATAATCGGTTAAGTGGTTTAGGAGTCCATTGAGGGCAAATATTGTGACACGAGATTTATATATATTAAGATTATCACCCAACACAACATCTTACTCAATTTGAGTGTCAGAAAGATAACCAAATATTTTTTCTTAAGTCCATAGATGATAGGTTTTATAGAAAAAACGCATAACGTTTTTCGTCTTGTTTTTTGTATCTCCAATAAAGATAGGAGGCGTACTTGACACTGGCATTTTATAATACCTGACAAAAAATATTAAAACAGGAACAATAAGTTAATTTACGCTTCGTCGCGGTAGGGCGATTACAATCACCGTGACAAGAAGACACGCGTCAACAAAGAAAAGTGAGCGTACAAAAATAAAAAAATATAATCTCAAAGGCCAACAAAAAACATTTTTAAGACACACAAAAAGCTCAAGCAGGGATACGGTCGATTTGAGATAACCACCGAGCCTAGAGAGGCTGGGAGATGGAAAGTAGAAATGAATTTCGAAAGAGATATAGGTTAAGTAACATTAGTTATGATTTTTGTTTTTTTCTCATCTTTTAACTTTTGATCAAATCCTTTGTATCATAATTGTGTCAAACAGACTTGTGAATATTCTGTGGGAGAGGCCATCGGTGCTGAATCACAGTGCCATACTAGTTCAGCACGAATGGTTCAAATTAAATATGTATCATCTATGTTTTATGCAAATAAAGATATTATTATTTATTATTAGATAGTATTTTGGATATGATGTCTAGGCTCGTGATTAGGTACTTATTACATAAAGCCTATACAAAAAAAGCAAAGACATTTTAACTCATAATATGAAAACGGCATTTTTATTGTTGCATCTTGATATTTCCGTTAAAATAAACTACACAAATTTCATTTACGTATATTTCTATCTTATTTAAATAAACAGAACCCTACAATCTCCCAAACAGTACAAAAAAACTAGCACCAAAACAGGATTTGTTGAAGCACCTGCGTTACGCAACAAAAAATATAAATACAACTCCTTATTTTTTTGTTGAAATAAAAAAAACATCCCGAGTTTTATCGGACGGATAAGCTTAACGGTCATTATGATGCGAAGAATAACAGGAAAGGAATAACATTTATTATATTTTGGTATTAAAAGAATAAATCTTTACGAAAACATTCCATTGTTTGCAACTGAGACTTCATTTTACTTATAATTGGTGAAAAGAAAGTTCAACCTCTGATTAACATGGTCAGGGCAGTGTTCTGGATATAATTTTAGTTTTTCCTCTTAAATAGAAAACGGCCTTCGGCAATACAGTTTAACTTTACTGCAGGTAATCGCAATGAACTCTGTTTTAACTGAGCTAGAGTTCTAACTTTGTTCTAGACTCTTACCATTAGCTAACAAGGGCTGCTGGAAAGACTAGAATATTCTATTGTAGAAATTAAAATTTAAAGCTAGTATTTTTTTACCGGTTAGGCCCTTGAAAAATTGCCTAAATATTTAATATACATAATACACCCACTTTACACTTTACTTTGTTTGGTTTGCTCTGCTAGTTTTCCTCAGCTAGAGTATTTATCTTAAAAAATAATGGTAATATATTATATAAGTGTAATTCAATGTTTACTTTTTATCGCGGATTAAGGCGGGTAAGATCTCGTGGCTCAGCTAGTCTCCAATATTTTGTACATTTAGTGTTAGTATATTTTGTACACAGAAGAAACATATATACATACATACTTACCGGCATCTCGTCCTATTAATTATATCCTATTCCTATTAATTATGTCGTTATTAAATTATAAATGATTATTTCTTTCTTTCTTTCTTTCTATTATTTAAGTTTAAAGGCGCGAACTCCCTGCATCCGCCGGGCCCACGTGCGTCTTCAATGACCCTCACTCCGGATGCCCTCGCTCACAATGGGGCCACGCACTGGCATTATGTACCACGGATGTTGATATACTGTATTGTAAGCGAAGGGGGTAAGGAACGAACTTTAAGGACGTTGATTTCTTGAGTACATGTTTGAGAATGAGGTTAGAATGCGAGTTGATGACAATATTTTAACTCTAGCGCGAGTTAAAATTTACCGGTTTCTTTTGGGCAAGCGCGCTCCACCTTGGATCGCAATTTCGCTTACCATCAGGTGAATTGCGATCAAGCGCAAGCCCATTACGAGCAAAAAAAAGAGTCAAAAGTATTCGTAAATTGTTTGGTATTCAATGGAAAAGATATCGTAGATTGGACTCGGTTGATAATTTTAATCGATAGACGAATGCAAACTGAGAATAAATTTAACGGTAGGCTCTATAATACGATTTTGTCTGCATTGAAAATCGTGGACTGCGTTAAGTATTCGTATTCGTAGTAGCAAAGTTCTGCTTCCTTCCTTCCTTGTATGAACTAAGTGGCCAAGCTCTGGTGTCGAGAGTTATCAAGCCGCCCAAAGCCTCTGAATTGGGTAAACGACTGCTTGTTCTAAGACTAACAGCCGGGACCTACAATTTAACGTGTCATCCAACTACTCACACAACATCCAGTTTTGAACATTGGTAACTAACTCGTGTAATAAATGAATTATTCGCAAAATTGTACTTTGATGTTCAGTTATTAATTACTTTTCCGAGTGCAAAACATAGGTTGTAATTTAGACAAAGGCATAAAGTTTGGCAAAGGCTTCTAAAAAAACCAACGAGTACCAGCCGGTTGAATTATATCATTGTTGCATTAAATTAATTGTCAACAATAAACACATCCGCATACTTGTCTTGGCTCGCACGTGACATGTTTAACGAATCAATACTAATGAGTAATTTTACTAAAGATAAGATGATAAACAGATGTATTACTTTGCAAGGAGTTGGTATAAGACATGCTTCTAACATTTTACCTCTTGTGCCTGTATCGTGCTATAATGAATTTTGTCTATTGTTGAAATAAACGCTAACAAACACGAAATCTATCACTTAAGTAACCTGTTATTGTATCATGGATTTTTTCCCCGTGAATATAAAGTTGAGTAAATCTGGTGTCAGATTTTATAGATCAATCTTTTGGCATATTTGTTTACATAACAACTATGGCGGTTAGTTTTGATAGCGTTTTCTTGTGATTGTACCAAATCTAAGGGTTTTACTTTAAGAAACGTAGGACGTAATTTACTAGTATTAACTTAGGATTCTGTGTCTCCATATTTTTAAATTTATAAATTTATTTCTATCGAGTGTCAGTAGTTAATTCAATAATGTTTTATTATGGAGTTTCGAGAACTCGAGGCGCCATAGTTTAATGTTGCATTTAACAATTAGTAGTTACATTTTATGGTAGGTTTGTCGCTTGGTTTCTCAGAACAATTCTATTCATTACTAAAAAGAGAAACAGTTTTTATTTTTACTTCATTCAAACTACATTTGCTATCGTTGAAAATAAATAAAACCCATAAAATAGTAAAGAATAATTTAAATTTGCTTTGCAAATAGTGATATTATTTTATAGAACTCGTAAACGATATGAAAATTTAAATTTATAATTTCAGCAAATCTCGCACATTAAAAAAAAAATCATGATAAAAATCGACTCATATATAAATAAAGCTTGCTGATTTGACAAGCGTGTGCATTCCCAATAAAAACAAGAAATTGTTGCCAAAACGATTTGTTTTTTTATTTAGTTTTTCATGTATTAATAAATGTATGACACTGTTTTGCGAGTCTGTATACACTAAAATATATCAAGCTTAACTTTTGCGGTCATATATATCAAGCTGGTTATCAATTTATAACTACATATTATACAGTAATTCCAAACTGCCGTAGACTTTCGTTGAACTCTTTTGAAGCTACGATTTGTCCAAAGGCAAGCTGCGGTCAAACGTAAACCCATTTATCATAAAAAAAAAGGCTCCGTAACTATTATTATTATTACACACAGTAATATCTCTCTCTAATAAATAAGCGTATAGTGTACTAAATAAATGTTATAGCCACTTGAATGTATTAATTTACTGCTGGACATATACCTCACTTCAGACTGGCACATATGTAATATGTGATAAAAAATCTTAAGATTTATCAGATACTAGCTGCGTCCCGCGGTGTTACCCGCGTTAATCCGGGATAAAAATAGCCTATGTGTTAGTTCAAGGTTCTAACCTATCTATCTTCATAGTAAATTTCATCAAAATCGTTCCAGCCGTTTGAGCGTGACGGAGTAACATAGATTTTGAAGTTAAAGTGTAAACTCTATATAACGACGCTGAAGGGACTGTGCATTTTATGGAGTTATGGAGTTAGAGAGTGGTCGTTAAATGGAGAGAATATATCATTGTATGGAATACGTTAAATTGAGTGACGTTACATGACGTGAGTTTACACTGTATTTGCGTATCCCACGGGAACCACAATTGTTTTCGGGATAAAAAGTAACCTGTGTATTAATCAAAGGTCTATCCTATCTTCACACCAAATTTCAATAAAATCAGTGCAACCGTTTGAGCATAAAGAAGTAACAAACATACACACTTACCCACTTACGCACCTTTTGCATTTATAATATTGGGATGATGTAAGTATATGAAACAACCAAGAGTGCGGCATCTAATCAGTACAGATAAGTACATATTTCACAATGATTAATAGCGCAGGAAACGTAATTAGAATGCCGATTACTTAACACTATTTCCTTCACAAATGAAACCTACTCAGTGTCATTAGAACTTCCGATCCGAGCAACATTTCTTGTTATCTGATTCCATAGAGCTTTTAGCTTTAAGAAACATAATTATGTATTCACTACACGTATTCCGAAACAGATGCTAGTAAAACAGCTTCTCATAAAGAGCTTTATAAAATCGAATTATTTTCTAGGTTTATTTTGAAACAGAATAATCATGATAGTAAACGTTGGTATAATTCTGATGAGTAATACAACAAAACTGTTTTTTCTTGTTACTACATACTCTATTGATGGTAAACATCTGTATCGTTGTAAGTACAGATATTTCAAGAAAGCTTCTCATAAAGAGCTAAGAAATCGAATATTTTCTAAGTATATTTCGGAGCAGATGCTAGTAAACGTCAGTATAATTTTGATAAGAAAAAAAACTGTTATACTAGATAGTCAAACTTAATTCACAATTTGCAAATCGTTTGGATGGGTGACCATGCAAAAGACTGTCGTTTTTAAAGTGGTACTTTCATCTGGGTACTACCGTGGGTCGGATGACACGTTAAATTGTAGGTCCCGGCTGTTAGTTTCAGTACAAGCAGTAGTCAAGCCAAGTCAGAGGCCTTCGGGCGGCTTAAAAACTCTTTGACAACTTAGCTCATATGAAGAACAAAAAGTTTTTTTTAATATCATCAATGAATAGTTTATATAGGAAAAAACGAGCAATCAACTAAGTGGTGGCTTGCCAAATCACTTTTTCAGAGCGATAAAAACTTAATCAAGATATTTAACCAATCACAGAACACCATTTTTCGTCGGAAAGCAACACGCAAATGCTTCTCTAGAACTTTATGTTCTCCGTGTCTTCCTATAGAGCGTGGGCTTGTAAGTTCGGTACATCCTACGTTCTTAAGCCTTAGCAGTAACCATCCTACATGTTGGATAATTACGTGTCAAGGTGATTTATTAGCTGCCGACGCCAGTGTGATAAATAGAAATGTTTATTTTACAACAGTGTTAAAGTTGCAAGTATTTTGTACTCGCTTGCTTTGATTTCAATACTATTGCAATGATGTCCAATACTCTCCCTTATTTTATTTATTTTCCTAATTTTAACTGTACGTACTTACATAAAAAGCTAGTGTGGCTCGGTGGTAAAAACGTCTGGGTTTTCAATTCGCCCCTGCTTTGATCCCGGCCCTATGACTTGTTTTTCAAGTTATGTGTGGATTTGCACTTCCTTTACGGTGAAGGAAAACATCGCGAGGAAACCGACGCGTTTAAGGACTCCAAAATCCGAAAATGTGTGTCATCCACCAACCCTCACTTGACCAGTGTGAAAAGGCCCTGAGTCCCTGGGAACGTATAGTGGGCTGCTTATGCTACTTACTTATTTACGAAGAGACACCGATTTACTGTCGAAGTTCCGAGGATTCGCACAAAGCGTTTTGCTTCGACCTTCATTGTGAGAACTGCGAAGCTTTGGAACTCTCTTCCTGAATCTCTTTTTCCCGAGAAGTTGAATTTGGGGGTATACAAATATAGAGTAAATAGGTTCCTTCTAGGCAAGCGTGATAAATCTTAGACCACAGTCAAGCTTAACATCAGGCAAGCTGCGGTCAAACTTAAGCCTATTTATCATTAAAAAAAAGAAAACTTACATAGATTATGTTAGGTTACAGTTATGAAGAAAGGTTTTTATCGCCAGCCATGTCAGAATGGAAACAGCTTCAAGCTTTCAGTTTTAGCTACTGTCCTCACACAATAAAAATAAAAACTGCAGTCTTGAGATTCAAATTATCAGCGTGTCAAGTATCCAGCTAGGCAATCAGTGGACTTTTGGTGGGTCCGCTCGGACTGCGGACAGCGGCCTGGGCGGGGAGAGCAGCGGCAATGCGCGAAGCGGTCCTGCACCCCTGCCCCCGTCGTGAGATGGGACACCGTGAGGTTTTAGTCGGTAGTAACGGGCCTTCTGGCTGTTGAATCCGACATACCCCGCTCGCCTCCCCCAGGCTTGTAGCGGGAGATGCGTAAATGCATTTCCTCACGAAAAAAAAAAGGCAATCAGTGGACGGTAATCTGTCCCGGTTACCGGACGGACCCGTCCGGTGTCCGTCCGGCTGCCGGACGTGTGCTGGACCGGCGGCATAAAACGCGCTGTAATTACACCTGGGATAATTGAGGGCGGATGAGATAAATTGTTATTGAAAAAGGTGTGCACGGGAGCTTTTGAATTTTAATGCGGAGGATGAGGATGGGATCATTTCTAGTATTTTTATTTTATTTTTGTTAGGATGCTGTTTCACTCACATCGGATTGGATAAGATTGAGTAAAGTGAAATCATTTAATAATTTAAACAGATCCTTGGTTCGTCAGCAAAGGGCAACTTAAAGTCTCGAGTTAAAGGATACCAAAATCTAAACGCCTATAACTAGGAGTTGCCCACTCTAACTAAAACTTCTAATAGAAACTTTAAATACTTCTTCTTCGTATGAGCTAAGTGGTCAAGCTCTGATATCGCTTTAAATTTAATGAATGTGTCCAATAAAGAATTTTCTATCTATCTATCGAGAGTTTTCAAGCCACCCGAAGGCCTCTGACTTGGTTTAACGACTGCTTGTACTAATACTAATACGGGACCTACAATTGAACGTGTCATCCGACCCACGGTAGCGCACAGATGAAAATGCCACTTGAAAAACGACAGTCTTGTGCATGCTTAGCTTCGATGATTGCGTCAGATCACTTTAAATACTAAAATTACGGTTAACAGGTTAGGTCATTGGTGAACACCCCGCTACCCAATCATCCTCTTTTCAAAGCCTTATTTTCCTTTTCATATATTCGCAATCCGAGTGACCAAGTCCCGGGCGGGGTGAGGCGGGGTGCGGTATCCGGTCCGTGAACAGGTGTCGACGACGCAAGCGCAGCGCCGCGCCCACTCTAATGAAATAATTTGTTACCCACCACCACAGAATCGAACGCAGTACCCACCCATACGACCTTCCACAACCTTCTCCGGACTTCATCTCTTTCTATCATTTCAAAACTCAGGCCTCACCCGTCTCGCTCACGCTTCAGGCTAACCTCAGGACTCGAGGAAAAGTTTTGAATGAATCGATTGTTCTCGTTTTGATTTATTGATACGGCGAAATTGTTGGATTTAATTCGGTGCTGGCTTTTTGGGTTTGTGTAGGTTGTTATGCTGATTTTCCTGTTGGACTCATTTGTTTTATGAAATAAAAATATTATTATCGACGTTGCAGCACAAATATATGTTAACCAATTGAATCTAAGGGCCATGGATAACTTTATAAATGCGCATACAAAAAGATAATGAAACTACGCATTATTAAAAAAACAAAAAAAAGTGTCACTCTCGGATACTTCCAAAAATATTTTATTGACGTAAAATTAAAAGGGCTTAGATTAGGTATAATACTGGTACCAGACTATAATATCTTAATTGGTAAAAACCAAGACGACTCGCCTTACCTTCAGGGCATTGTTTTGTACCAATAAACTTGTAAATCGCCAACATTTATTGAAAGGTTACAAATGTATCAACCATTATTCAAAATGGGATATTAGACACGCAACATTATATTTAAACTCATATTTAATTCATTCTTAAACGCTGGAACCGTTAAATTAAGGCGAAAGTGTGTTTTGGGCTGATACGTATATGTACGAGTAGCTAATCTTTAAACGCGGATGGGTTAAAAAAGAAACTTGAGCAAAAAAATGTAGGCAAGAGCTTTACCTATATTTCATTATTGAAATAGAATACATAAACAAAGTGTATTCGCCTTAATAGAGACATTAAAGAAATTGTTAATAGATACTTTCTTTTAACTATACCTACTTAAGTTTATGGTAATAAAATACTATTTATCAGATTAGTAGACTAAATTATGGTAAATTAAGGAGTATAAGTAAGAACAGCGACATACCCTTAAAACACTTTATTTGTGACTTATTCTAAAACTAGAGTAATAGCTTTCTTTTAGATAAACTCGATATGTATACCAATATTAAAAAGTTTTTTTGTTTGACGCAAATAGGCTCCGAAACTACTAGACCGATTTGAAAAAAATATTTCACCGTTGGGAAGTTACACTATCTCCGAGTAACATAGGCTATATTTTGTTTCTCTTTGCTACTCGGATTATTTTAGAGCCCGTGCGAAGCCGGTACGGGATGTTAGTATAATATAAATATATGATAATATACATAGTACTATACCTCTAACTATAGTTAAAAGTACAGTTTATTTAACATCAGACAAATAGTTGTCAAAGGCGAGCCTACACATGATGAAGAAACGTAAAAAAGTACTCCAAAACCTTTACGAAAGAAAACTGAAGTAAATATAAATTTGAAAATTATAAATTATTTATTAAACAGAATGTGTTAGATTAGGTCCAATATTTATAGGGTTTATTGCTTCCGACATGGTATTAAGAATCGAATGTTGTAACAACAGTGTTATTTTCTTATGAATAAATATTTGCAAGACATTGTCATTCAAGTCGCAACGTATGAGACCGTTAAACGTAGTCAAACTGTACACGTATTTAATGTAGACAACTGTCAATAACCCGTGAATTGTTATATTCGTATTTGCGACAAGGTTTATTATTAACTGGGAGTATGTATTTTACAAAATACACGAACACACATATTGTACGAATTATTATATAACATAGATAGATAGAAAGATTAACACTTTATTAAAACACAAACTAGAAATAGTTACAGAAAGCACTAAGGTAAGTACTTACCTTAGTGCTTTCTGTAACTATAATATATAAAAATAGTGCCATAACTGACGACCTTATCGCTAAAAGCTTTCTCTTCATATATTATTATTTTGTAGTTTAAACGATAATAAAATGTAGCAGTATCGTAATTTCACAAATAATATTTTTATAGGTATATTTTATAGGTTAAAGCACCAGAAACATATCATATCCACGTTTTAGTGCACATGCGCCAATTGTGGAACTCCTTGTCGGAATTCAGGTTCACTCTCAAATATGTTTTTACGGTATTCAAGGCGAGAGTGAACCGGTATCTTCTAGGTAAGTGCGCTCTTTCATAGACTGCTTAGCGTCAGGCGTATTGCAGTCAAGCAGTTGGAGAGAAGCCTATTTGAGACAGATTATAGATCAAACATATGTCACATAAATTATAATGCCAATATCTTAAGTTCCAAGATCAAAACACTATCTGATAAGATATTTCCATAAGAAATAAAGTACAAACGGTACAACATTGTAGTACACAATTGGTTCTTTTTGTGTAGAACACAAAAGGGCTGCTTCCGGCGACACTGGGCCAGTTTCTGCGAAACCCATCGCAATACACAAGGAACGGGAAGTATATCCGGAACAACGAAAAAACATGGCTTTTTTTACACCTACGCCTAGGGCAGGGGTGTCGCGAAATAGTTTTCTTAGCGTCGGCTTTCGGACTATTATAGTTGTAGGTTTTTATCGGCATTATTCATTTTTTATATATCTTTTTTGTATTATATCATTTATTTCTCTATAAAGGTACCTATAATTTAGTAAATAAAATTAGCGCGCTCCGTAATACTAATCTTAAATCCAGATTTCAATGAGTATCCAGAATCCTTTGCTGTAACATTCTTAAACATATATATTTAGATGGTATTAAATTCAATTGAAAACTTTATTTCAGATTTGTTACATTACATCACAAACATTATTATTATAATAAAACAACTTTAAATCTAATTTTAATCTTTTCTTTAAATCTTAGTTTTTGCTGAAGCCTTTTAATGTACCATGCTGTATTAGTTCGTTTTCATAACCAATATAAAATCTACGATATAAATAATGAATTCTGTTAATGAATGAAACTCATGTATTGCATCATTGCAGACAAAAAACTTGAATCACCATCTGTTCTTACCAATGAAGTTCTTAATTATAATCGTTTAATGACAGCAGATGTGCCATCCCTATACGTCCGAGCATGCGTGTGCGCAGAAAAAAACCGTTCCCACAGCAAACAGGTTGCCGAATGACGCGTCTTCCGGTCGGAAGTGAGACCGATGCATGGTCCTTTTGGTACTAAAAAAATAAATAATGGACGGATTCAGAGCGCACATGTCGTGTGCAACCAAAGCTTGACTATGATTAACATCTTGCAGCGTGAGCTATGGTGCCGGGGTTGCCGTGTTTGAGTTTTTTTTTTTTACTTTTAGTTGACGATGGACTATTATAGTTGCTATTATAAAATGTGACATTTCGGAAACATATATTTTTTGTTAAGTTTAGCGTTATAATTACAATTGAATCATATATATGACTGTGTCTAAAGAAGCAGTCTTAAGGTTTTTTTTAAATTTAAATCCTATTTAAAAAACATCATATTTCTGCTCCTTCTTAAAGGAAGCTCAGACACAATCTTTAATTACTGACAAAACAAAATTAATCTTTAATTTTGCCCAAAAAATTATGAGCCAGACTATCATTAAATCATAAATCCGAACTGAAAACATAAAACCGTTTTTATAACTGCACCTGGCAACACATTTTCAAAACGAACAGAAGCAGGTGTCATCTAATTGTGAACACCTTACGAAATTCCCACGCAGTGTATCAACCGCCTACAATTCTATATCGCGCACATGATTGATTTGTATCTCATTTTTGTTGTCATATTGTGTAGCGAATGTATTTTGAATGCGAGTGTGACTTGAATTCGTAAGCGATTGTGCGCGTTGGAATTGTAATTTGATTTTGTGGAACTGTTTATTTGGATGTATCACCTGTCTTCGTGTTGAGAATTTGCTTGTACGATAAGTTTGGAAACTTATTCATTGATATCAATTTGAATGTAATATGTTTTTTTTTCATCTGTTTGTATGACATTTTCGGGTTTCCACTTAGATCGGGCGGTAGGACTTTTCGTAACTATCACTTGTTTCATTCTGTACAAAATATATTTCTTACTTTAGATCTTTGTTTACCTTAAGGTAATTAAATGTTTAAGGTAACTTACAACACTTGAGTTGATCTATAACAATATTATAAAGAGAAAAAGTTTAATTGTTTGTTTGACTCGCGTCAAACAAACCAAATAGGGTCCAAATCTACTGAATCGATTTGAAAAACTGTTTCACCGCTGGGAAGCTACATTATTTCCAGGGAAAGGCTTTATTTTTACAAGGTCTTTACTTGGGAATAATTCTAAGTTTCTCTTTACAACTCGGATTATTTTATAGCCCGTGCGAAGCCGAGACTGGCTGCTAGTATTTAATATTTCTCTTTTGAATATTTCTGAAAATAAACCACTTTTAACACTGCCGATTTCACTGAAGGGTTTCGTATTGTAACTTTACTTATATGTTTATTTCTATTATTTCCAGGGTTCGGAGGAAGATCTCCCTGACTGCAGAGCGAGGCAGGTGTGCAGTAAAGTAGATCTCTACGACTCTGCGCAGCCTTGGATTGAGAGGAAGTGCCGGTGTTTGGGACATAGACCTTGCTCCAGGTTAGTTTTTGATCTTATGGTATCTTAGGAAACAAATACTGATTTACACATCTATTATATTCATTGATTTAGGAATAATGTACGGTTATTTTGGTGTGGGGCCATTTGTTTTCTTTGTATCTACTGACCGGATTTTTTGTACAGTGTACTTCTGTACACTGTACAAAAAAACCCATGAGTTGAATTTTTCTTGGGAAAAAAGGCTTAATAAGACATTTTAATCAATCAATAAAATATACATGTACACAGTACTTACTCGTCCGATATGATTTTTTAAAGTTACACATTTTTAGGTATCTCGAGTTTTTATTTCTGTCGACAGTCAGTTTTATATTCTTGATCCTTGCCTGGCCTTGATTCTATATTCCGCCAAAATGCAGGATCTTGGCGGAATGTAGAACCTTCTCTTACAAGCATAACTTCCTGTATCTTAGTATATGTAATACGCATTGTTTGAAATTAATGAAAATTTAGATAAAAAATAAGCAACAAAACAAAAGACTTGTTGGGCTTTGAATAAATTCTTTCGTAAATTATCAATGTCGTCTTTTGCTTTAGCTGTAATTTAATTGTCATCAATCAATGTTATCTACAAAATAACTGAAGAAATACGAAAACTATCAACAAACAATGCTGGATTTAAATCAAATAAATAATAAGTATTGTTTTTTTTTGTATATTCTAGTGATATAACCAGCGATGACAACCACACGTTGGCCGACAAAACCACCCTGTACAAGACGTGCGAGCCAGTGAAGCGCCTGCCAAAATGCCGCTACTTCAAAGAGGCTGCTTGGATCATCTACTCATTCCCTGACAGCAATGCTACTCAGCAGATAGTCAACTGCCACTGCCCTAAGATGTCGGTCACGTATTTACTGAAGAAACTCCCGTACACGACACCTAGCGGCGAACAAGGGAACCAGTACCAGTTCGCGTGCTCGCCTCAAAGCGTAAGTTTACTAGTTCATTTGTTGGACGTAGTTCTGTGGCGATACGCTAGGTGGCATTAGTAGTCAAGTTTAAGCAAAGTTTTAAAATAGCATAGCAATAGCATAAGTCTACGTTTTAGTAATTCTCAAATTGTGAGTTAATTGAATAGAACATTCAACATTAAAGTGATGCAAAAATATCAATTTAATGGCTGAAAACGAATTAAATTATCATTAATATGAAGAACTTTTTAGTGTATAAAAGAAAGTATATAACATGCACAATACGCCCCTAGCGGGATGTCAGTGCAGGTCTCATCACCCCCACTTCAAATTAGAATTAGAATTAGAAAGTATATAACATTGAAATGTAAATAACTAATCCCATTTAGTATTCGTATTAATTATTTATTTTTAAATCTCAGTCATGCCCTTAACTAAGCACAGGGTGAATATTTTTTGTTCAAAATTTTAAAATCAATTGTGTTGCTAATGAAGACATTTGAGTTTGAATAAAAAAAAATGAAAGCGCAATTTACCTGTAAAATCAAATATAATAACCTTTAAGTGTAAAATCTCTAGGGACTGCTGAATTTAATCTAACTTTGGACAATATCTATTCACAGAGACTACGTTGTTCAAGAAAAGAGCCCTGCAAACTGTTCAGCGCACGCAGGAGACACGAGCAAATCGACGAAGTCAACGCTAACACCATCTGCCAGTGTCCTAGAGACCACACTTGTCCGAGACACCATACAGAACCCGGAGTATTGGCCGGAGTGACGTACGCCTCAGAAGATATCCGCACATACCACGGATACTGCATGCCGGAACCGCCCTCAGACTCCTACAGATTCGTCGGAGACAAGGACTGATAGAGTCTGGCAAATTCACGCGAACATATAGCCATCGACTAGAACCAAGATTTAAAAAGACAACTGCAAAAATTGACATTCTACAGTTTGGAAACAACTCTTGGTTTCTATTGGAAGGCTTTTAAATATGTACAGAATTTAGAAGGCAGAATACGGCTTCGCTTTGCTCATTACCTGTTTAGTACAAAAATGTATGAAAATGTTTGGTTATAAAAAAAAAGTTTGTTTGTTAATTTATTTAACAGCTGGGAATATCACTTTGGATGGAAAATTAAATTTGGCGTTAGCTTTTAAGGATATTGAGAGACGCGATATGTTCTAAAATTTATTTTAACTTTATTGTTGTGACGTTTTTTGAATACTTTTTTTATAATTCGTATAAGTAATTCTTGAGACATGCTTTGAATAAAAATAAATGTTAATTATATGATAGATATTTTTATATCTCTATCATATATATATATGTACGCTGCGATCAGATAAATGGCTTCGTAAGCCTAGATGAACAAAAAATCTTAACAAATTTGTTGAACAAAAACAAAAAAGTAACTTTTATAAAAAATCAGAGCTTAGTCATATAATTATTTTAAAAAACGTCAAACACTATCTCGGATTTGGACTAAACTTAGCCCAAATTAATGTTTAAATATTTTATGTTTTAAATTAATTTAAGAACAAAACACAATAGTGTGCAGCAGTTTTAAGATGTAAATACCTTATGTAAGTTGCGTGGTATTACTAATTGTTTCTGTTATATTGTGTAAATATTATTATTTGTAAGTACTATCATTCCAAACGGTTAGTTTAAATTATTATAAAACATATTTTTACTTTATATTATACTTGCCATAATTGCGTAGAGTGTTATTCCGTGTCTTCCATTCGCAGTCAAGGAGACAGCTTGTTCATTGTTTTGTTTGTGTACAAATTGTGTAATAATTATACTGTTATACGATTATTAATATACGTATGAGCCATATCTTAAGGTTGTACCTAACATTCATTCGATTCAAAGTAAGACAAGTAGATCCAAAAACAACAAGAAAAGCCAATTTTATTGAATGCTGTATTTCTTTCTATACTTGTTTTGAACTTTACTTGATCAAAATATATATATTTTTAATTTGGTACATTTGAGAAAACATAGACATAAACCAGCGAAGAATAGATCCTGTCTCAATTTTAAAATTATGATAATTTTGTTAACGTATTTGGTCTATACTTTCGCGATTATATGTGGATTTTTAAGTGGTATTTTTTTTACAATCAGTACTTAATTGTCAGGTGAATCTGTTTGTGCCTATGTAAATAAAGTCTCCTGTCCGTTTTATATACTGCCTATGATATGGCAAGTCTTCCTTTGTTTTATGTAAAGCATTACATTAAGTTAAATTATTAAAAGAAAATGAATAAATGTTTCAATATCACACTGGCCTTTTCTTTTGAATAGGTTTACATGAAAATACTATTATATAAAACAACATTATAGAACTTGTATAGTAGAAAAATTAAGAGTATTGTTTTTAGACTAACTAATGACACACTTTGATGACATGTAAGCAATTATGTTTCAATTAAATTAATATGTAATAATCTAAAATTAAAATTTAACACATCTTTTATCAGTCATATTATGAATTATTAATGTCTTATTATGAAATATCAACTTAGTTAATAATGTTAATATATATCTATTATTATTTTATTCTAATTGAATCAGACAATTTATTGGATTATTTTGAAGGACTAGCTGCCAAGGCACGGGCTAACGCCTATTTTGGCAACTAGAGCTTTATGTTAAAAATATGTAAAAAAAAAAAAAAACTTTAGCAAAAATATATATATACTAATTTATTTATAGGCTAATACCGCTCCGGATCGTACCCGGCGCAAAGGCTATCCATAGCTATACAACGCGGCAATGCCACGAGCGTTATTAAATTAATTTTATTACCTTTTTTTTTTTTTTTTAATAATTTTATGATTGACTTGTATTTACAGTCATAAAATATACAGTTAGTGATTATGTATTAACATTAAAAATAAATAAATTTATAGGCTTACTACGACTAATCTAATAAATATTTGTCCCATACATTTAACCTCTGGTAGATCTCGAGATCTTTTCCAAAAATCGCGAAATAATTGGCCAAGAATATTTTATGACGCAGATGATACTCATAGAACACCGTAAAAATATTTTCTCAAAAATGTTGAACCAGAATTTCGAGTAACGAGCCCATTCAGACCGCGCCTTAGTAAATAACAGTAAAAAAAACATAAAATCTCACAAAACCTAGCAGTTTTTCCTTGACAATCACTAGTAACCTAAATGCAGGCTTTCGTAGTCCGTAACAATCGATACAGTTAGGGCACGATTATGCTGAATTAAACTGAAATCTTAGGTCGTCATTTCAATAATTCGTGATTGTTATTGTACTGTGACGAAAACATTTCAAAATAATCCTCATTTTGGAAAACCACCTTTATTTTTTTAAGCATAAGGAGTTTTTTTCCTGGAAGCTTTTGTCTTCCGAAGAACTCTATCGCAGAAAGCGTCTGCCAAAACAATGGTAATGCACCAGGAGCTAAAGAATAACCCCTAGAGTCATATTTAGCATAAGTACCTATTTCTCACGACACATTCTAGATTTTCTTAGGCCGATAACATCAATGATTATGATAATTTGCTGCGGATGAAACTGTATTGTTTAATGTATTAATATAAAAATGCAAAAAAATGTGATAATATTTTCTGAGGAAAAAGACTGCAACGCAATTATCGCTAGCTATAACAAATTTATTTAATTTTTTATAATTTGTTTATCAGTTATGCGCTTTATTTCTGTATGGAAGGTGGATATGTTTCGTAGAGCGATACGATAGGACCAGACTGTTTTGTTTTACTAAAACAAAAATTTCTGTTTATATTTAAACAAACATATTTTTGTATTAGAAATACAGTAATATGTTTGACTTATATTGCAAAGTTATTGTTGATTTAGACTACACTTATATGACCACCAGACTCATGCGATTTAGTTTTTTATATGTAATTCACCAACCCGCACTGGGCCAGCGAAGTGGATTATCGCCTATATCTCGCTTCCTATGAGAGAAGGCTTCAACTCCTAGGAATGGGAACAAATATAGGTCTGTTTAGGCTTATGCCACTTATATGACCATCAACACCTACGGAAAACAAGCAGTTATTGTTAAAAAAAACCTGCATGGAGAAGTCGAATTACAACAAATTAAAGTTTATTTACTATTTTTCTGGATTAATTTGTCACAATAAATAACTTTCTTTCTTTCTTTCAAATAGGAATGAAGGCGATAATTGACTATGTTGCTAAGTTAAAGATTTTATCCAATGTCAGAATGCCTTGCAGTTAGTAAATTTAATGAAGGGCATATTTCTATTCCTAAAAAGGGTGTACTGTCGCATCGCTTTCAGTAAATGCACTCAGGCCGCGTCTTATTGCGATGCAGTAATTGAATAGTGAATGCGTTTCCTTCGTGACCAGGCTCCGTCATATCCTCAGTTTGCGGTTTGCGCCCGACAATCATTAGGGGCGACCACCCGAGATACTATTTTGTACGTTGGGATGGGAAATCATAAGCCCCAAAGTATTTTAGGCATTTTTTTTTTAGTTTTACTGCGATTATGCCTAAGTTAGATAATTATAAACTTACAAAAGATTGATTTAATAACCCTTAAATGGACAATGTTGTTTTTAAACAACATACTAAAAATCACACATGAAATTGACCTTCATTTTTTTTTTAATTTTGCGCAATGTATTTTATAAACAACACTCACATTATTGCAAAAAAGTATAGTAAATTAATATCTAGATTTTTTTACTAATTTTTCCTAGATAGTAATACATGTCTATTACACTAACATATTTTTTTAAAACGTGAATCAAAAATCGACCATTTATGGGTTAAAATTTAAATACAACGTTTTCATGTCATAGTTATGTGGAAATGTCAATGATAATTAATGTCAGAGAGTATATGTTTTACATTTATGATGTCATTATTTACTCAGCTACGACCACGATTTTCCGGAGGAATATATTGCTAGGCAAAAATTTCAAAGTTATCAAGTATGGTATTTATAATATTCTTTGAATATTTAAATTTTATATCTATCCAAACCAGTAATGTACTCAAGACTTTTCTTTAGAAGGCGATGAAACCAATAGTACGAACAAATCAACAATCTATGCATTCTTTTCCACTCGGAGTAATTAATTACCAAACATTTAAGTTAAAATTTGCGTAGCATTAACTTACTAAACGAGTTAGTTCTAATGCTCGTACCTTGAATTTTGTGGCAGAAAAGATACGCATTGACAGATCATTATTCCTGAGATATAAAAGGCAAAATTGGCGTATCACAGCGTTATGAATGTTGTACTTTAATTGAGCGAATATGCCAAAAAAATATACGACATTTTTTCCTGTCGTACCACATCGTATTTTATGTTATCCGTGACCCAAACATAAGTTAAACCATTTTCACACCAGAGACTAACAAAAAAAAAACAAGAAAAGCTTTCCTCGATTAACAAGTAAATAACATTTTCAAACAAAGCACATTCTCTGACCAAGACTGGTCCTCCCTATCACTGCATATTCCGTGTACAGATCTTCGCGTAGCAGTAACCGGTGCTTCAATGTATTTCCTATTTATGGTTAGGAGAAGCCGATTACAATGCACAATTTTAATGGCCAGCAGGAACGTAGCTGGTATTGCCAAAGCGGAGTCTTTCCCCCCTTATTTTAAGCTGTAAATTTTCCGTGCTCTGTAGTAAGCTACCTTATTCACAAAACAAGTATTTTACGGAATAGGCTCGAATAAAATGGGCAGGGCTTTAACCTACAAGTACTAAACACAAAAAACCGCGACGTCTATTTAATTTTTAAAATTATACTTATTTGTAACAACTGCTTGCTGCAGCGCCCCTCATGAGTTGTGAGCGTAAAACCGATCTACTTATAAATAAAAAAAGGATTCCATTAGACTAGTATCTACTTATCTTATCAATAAAAAAAGCATTCTATAAGACTAGTAGTTTAGGAGATAAGTAGCGACTTTTAATTAATACCGGCAGGTAACGTAGACATTTTTATCATGTGAGCAAAGTGGCCATAAAGAAGCTAAACATAATAATTGTCAAAGGGTATTTTGATACAACAAGCTATGCAAAGTAATAAAGAAGCCTTATTATAACGGACATATGTAACTAAACATTATTTTGTATTGTTACTCAGCTACTGGGTTAAACTTTTTTAAGCGCAAATTAATCTCCAATTTTCAACGCAAAAATCACTAACTTAGCAGCTGGGAATTGTCAAAATGCGATTTTTGTAAAAAAAAAACTTGACCCAGGTAGTTTCAACAACAGAATTAATTGGTATCGTTTTGGTCAGCGAGAAACTCAAAAATGTTTTTATTTTCATTAAATGCCATACACAAAGATCGAGCTTTTCATCAGGCGAGGTGATATTCAAACGCGGACCTATTCCATTAAAAGTACACTTATTTGCTGTGCCCGCCTCAAAGCAAACCCTAACTACGTCAACGTCCACCGATGAATGACATCGGCACTTGATTGCTCTTCGCTTCGAGCGTGGGGAATGCCATTAGGAGATTGGCGCAACCATTGGATGTCCAGGATTCTTGAGAGCATTTTATTGTATACGGAAGTAAACAGTTTTGTATCAAGATAATTCAATTGGGTAACATTCATTCATTCATTTATTTATGTATTTACATTTTTACAAATTGGTATAAGTAATATAAAAATTACATATGAGAAAAGCTTTATATGTTAGAGCAACCCGCCCATGACCGTACCAGGCGCAAAGGTGCCCATAGCACTGGCTGCGTTTCCACGCTGAACAGTAAAGGATATCCTCTGATATAAGTAGCCCCAGTGACTGAGAAATTAACGAGTGGAAGGTTAGCGTGGTATGGGAATGTGATGCGTAAAGAGGAGATGCATGTTACTAGGAGATGTATGGAAATGGTAGTGCAGAGAAGAAAGGCAGGAGGTCGACTGAAGAAGACATGGATGGAGTGTGTGAATGAGGACATTAGAGAGAAAGGGGTGAGTGTAGAGACGACGGCTGATAGAGAAGAAAGGAAGAAGTAAATTTGCTATGGCGACCCCTATATGAATCCCACCTTGTGGGATAAGGCAAGGAAGAAAAATAATGTTAAAGAGAATAACGTATTTCAAAAGTTCCATGAGCGACAAATATAGTAATTCTATATCAGTTTAATTGTATTATATAAAAAACATGAATTTTATGTATTCTATGTATATCTATATATTCAATTACATATCAGAATATTACACAACAGCAATGCCCATCACGCTACTGATATGTAAATTCATTCAACTATTGCGTACTCGTAATTGAATCTTGATGTAACTTCCAAAAATTCCAACATTTCTTCCGGTCAATCAAGTTATTATGAATCGTTATAGACAACAATAGCACTTCTGATATACGTAGAAAGCGTGTCGCGAATCGCAAAAGTGTTAGAGTAGTTAACTTGTAACAATCAATATCTAATCAACGTTAAGGGCGAACAATGTGCATGCACTATCTGCAGTACTATAACTTACAGAAAATTGAATGTGTATGTATACTAACATATAGACGATGAACACAAGTATTGTTTTTACGCAGACACGGGCCAAATCTGGAATTGATTATATAGCTTTTTTTTACACATTTCACTCACGGCTGGTTAACCCCATACTGAACCATTTCTAGTTCGTGTTATGGTTGCTAACACAACTGATATACTACATATATATATACATACATATTTTATATTTATTTATATTTAACACCCAGACCCACAGCCAACAAATTTAGTTATAGCTATAAAACATTAACGGTTTATGTTATTGAAAAAAACCTCCTAGACCACCTATTTATTATAAAGTAATCCTAAGAACATTTATACTCAGTTTTGAATCTGTCCCTTGATTTAAAAAAATAATAAAATGAGAAAAATATTAATTTTAGATTTTTAGATAGTTAATAAGAATTTTTCTGATATGTAAGTCTGTTTGGTACCAAAAGTGGTAGGTATAATTAGACGGCCAAAAACAATTTTTTAAATAAAATTTAAACATTTATAATTTAAAACGATAAAACTGAAAATTCAAGGAATAAACACATGAAGATTTTGCACTAGTCGTAAAAAAACTAAAGATCATGCAATAGACACATAAAGATTTTGCACTAGTCGTTATTGCTAAGTTAATACAAACGGATACGTACAGCGCATGCGTAACAAAAGTTAATCCGATCTATCGATTCTTTAGTCTAGTCAACAAGTGCCTTTTTGGTCAACTTTTTTCAGCAGTCTCCGAAAATTATGATTGAGGTGTCATTCGATTCAGAATGGCATCTAGATAGTTTTCGAAAAACAATAAAGTTCTGCTGAAAAAAATAATAAAAAAAATAATTAAAATATATAATGATAAAAAATGTGCCGGGATCGTCACACAGTGGATTCCTCAAGGTCGGCGCTGGCGTGACGATCTTGACCAGTTTTCGAATGCCTGGCGAGAGGAGGCTATCGACCGGGATTCGTGGAGGGAGTTGGGGGAGACCTTTGCCCAGCAGTGGGACAGTATATAGGCAAAAAAAAAAAAAATGATAAAAAAAAATATTTATTCATTCAAGGCGAAGGAATGAATAAATATTATTTAAACTTATTAAATATGAAAATTAAAATTTGAAAAAATTCAGGTGCCTACAGGGCAGATCAATAAACAATAATCCGTGGTCAAAAACTTCAATTATTATTATTTTTTTCAGCGGAACTTCATTGTTTTTAGAAAACTATCTAGATGCCATTCGGAATCGAATGACACCTCAATCATAATTTTCGGAGACTGCTGAAAAAAGTTGACCAAAAAGGCACTTGTTGACTAGACTACTTTATCTGTTACCAATATGTATCTACTGTCACTGTGCTTTGGGGACATCTCCCAGCTTCACTATAAAAACTAATCACAAATAATTACTTGACGTCTATAATGACTCAAGTAAAAGTGTTTGCCGTGTTCGCACCATTACCGGATGAATTGCCGAGGTAGCCGGGCGGCCATTATGTTCAGTTATCCTATGACGATCTAACATTGATTATTATGAGAATGGGTACGTGTAAAAAAGGAGGCGAAGGAAAACTGCTTCCATGTTATCTGGTACAATTATAATGGTACAATGTTGGAGGCTGCACTTTGCATTTAAGTGTGCTGCCGACTTAACGGTCAGTTGTTAAAATGAGATGCAGCCGAGTTGGGGATGACGCGAAATTGTTAAAAAAAAATCCAAAGGGAGCTTTAAGGTGAAATTTATTGATTTCCAAGTTTTATAAGGGCTCAGTTATTAATAAAATCGTAGAATGAATGAATGCCATTTAAGCCGATTTAAGATACGAGCAAAATCTTGATTTTACAGTTTTTTTGCTATAAATCGTAAATGGTAAACAACATCGAAAAAATCTAAAAGGCCGACTTAGGAACCACTATAGCGAATCAACTATAAAATCAAAATTTTGCTCTTATTTCGTTTTAATATTAAATAATACGTAGAGGTGTTATATTTTCAAGCACACGTTAAAGCTGGAGTGTGAAACTACTCGTCTTTTACTATTATCAAGATTTGAACGGTCCTTTTAGTGAATATTATAGTTATATCTAAGCACAATTTCTGAAACGCGAACATAATACATACATAGAACCAGGCATAACAAATTGGCTTGT
Organism: Mellilla xanthometata; assembly: GCA_035578125.1. Taxonomy (NCBI): domain Eukaryota; kingdom Metazoa; phylum Arthropoda; class Insecta; order Lepidoptera; family Geometridae; genus Mellilla; species Mellilla xanthometata. The sequence continues at coordinate 6,355,569 of JAPUBQ010000015.1, read as the reverse complement.
ATTTTACAAGTAACCATTTTCCGCCAAGGAAATTGTTCGATGCTCACAAGAACCTTACAACATTATTTGAAATAACCATAGATTAGAAGTAGCAATATGTAAATAGGGAATATTGTGCTCTTATAGGGAATGAATTTAAATAAGATTGCATACGGAAAACATGTCCTGGATAAGACGTATAAGGCAGAATGTTTCGATTCAGATTCACATGATAACTTTTGATTTTTTTTATCCTTTCACTCTGATAACTGTTATTTATTTATAAATGAAAACTGAATTACCTTAATTTTATCTTACAGGCAAACATTATTATATAGACAAGCACAATTGCAAAACTATTGTTAGACAAAACCCCCATATACGTTACAAATCAATTGCCGATTACATAAAACCTTACGCGTAAAACTAGTCAAGTAGCATTTAACTAGGTTGTCACTAGAAAATTTAGAGCCACCTACTTTACCTTTTTATCAAGAGGCCAAAACTCATACGCCTCATTACGATATCCTACATTCGCAAAGTTAACAATACGGAACTCGAATCTAGTAGGTCTTTGACTAATTTGACCACAAAAGGAAGCCCATTACCGATCTCCCATACAAATGATTGTGAATCTGTATAAGAATGCTAAACACCACTTGTGTGCAAATAGAAAGCTCAAGCCATTAAAGTCCTTATTCGAAAGTAATAGTAACGAATATGGCATGATGGTATGGGCGATATGTGCCAAATCCTTTGGCGAAAAGCGGACGAGATTTTATAAGCCTGAGTATTAGGGTTTACTTTCACTACATGAGATAAGCGATGGCGATTTTTGTTTATGTTCAGCGATGTATGTTTTTTTTGTATATTTCAAATAGATAATGGAAGCGTGGAAGCAAACAATCCTGAATGTCATAAGAAAAATAGCAATTATTAATGTTTTATATTTTTTATCATAAGTATCTACCTAGGTAAGCGGCAATATTTTTTTTTCCCTCACAGCGATTATGTTTTATATTTTATGTAGCAATCAGTTGTTTATTTATTTGTAACTGTGATTCTATTTGTCACCATTTTAATTTTTTTGATGCCGTTCTATATTACTTTTATTTTTTAGTACTCGCATTAGCTAATAACTTAAAAATGATTTTAATATGTAACCAAATACTCTCTACTCAATCATAAAGAAATTCTTCATTATTTATGTCTCTTAATAAATCAGTACCTGGTTGACCTAGTTTTTTTTTAAATATCACATTTTCTAAAAATGATTCCTAGCTAGATCGATTATATACTAATTTTCATGAAAATCGTTGGAGCCGATTCCGAGATTCCAATTATATATATACAAGAATTGCTCATTTAAAGATATAAGAAAGATAAGATAAGATATATAAATTCTACTTTAATTATATGTATTGTAGTGCCTCCGAAATGTTTACTGAATCGCGAGTAGACTCTTTTAACACCATACAAAGAAAACGCATTGCGTCATTTATGTCCAGAATTGACACGTGTAAAAATACGATTATTAGAAGTTTAGCTGACCGGCGGCTGCTGTCTGCAACCTATAAACGATGGTTAGCAATTGCTACCTAATTGATACCAATATTGAAGGTGTTTTTTTTACTATTTTATTTTTATAATATTTGTGTGTATAATTATGGATCATCAGTGTCTGAAATAACGATATATTATTATTATTATTATATGTATCTCAATAACAACCTGACATTAATAAGATGCATCGATCAACACAAGTCTTTCACTGGGTACCGAGCCTGAGCGAGCATCATTCCATACAGTTCCATGCGGATTCAATGTCGAATGACCGATTCGTTTCCGGATTCGGATCGTGTTGGTGAAAACGCCGGGTCCCGTTAGCCGCGTGCCTTCGGTGGCCATTTCGGAAATCTGAGAGACGCATGCGCAGGCGACCGTCCACGCATTTTGGGAAGTGACGTGGGAATGTTATGGAAATACTTGGTGTTCCACTGATTTTAATCCAGAGTTCATATACAGGGTTAGTACACTTTTGTTTATTAGTTTTATTTTATGTTTTTTACTTATTTTACAACAAAATTTACTCAGAATGGTGTTTGCGATGACTAAACCTCGAGGTTTCATATCTAACAGACTACAGATTCAGTCTTCTACAGACTTAGTCTTACATCATTTATTATGAAGTCGGTTAAAAATATTTAATGCTATTATTTCTTTTTTTTACACAAATAATACGTCATCGCTTCACCACAATTAACCTAACTTTATTCACGCATAGAGGGACCAATTTCAATGAAATTTTCCTAAGTACCTTTTTTGTTCAAGTTAAAGCCAAAGTCAAAGCTTTACAGCCAAGGTCTTAAACGTTAAAGTTGGTTAATACAAATATTTTGCAAAACTTTAACTTTTGATTAACTACAAAAAAAAAATAGGTAAAACGTTCTAAGTTGAAATCTTAATGCAAGTCTTAATGGAAACAAAATAGATAAAAAAACATCGCAATATAAATACTCGTAGAAAATGATACAAACAATTACTCGTGTTCCAAGAAATTTGCTTCTTTCCTTTTACGCCTATTGTACACCTTGCACTTTATAATTTTCCAGAGAGCGCAGCCGTGTGATGTCTTCGCGCCAATCGTCCACGTACCTGACTCTAGCTTTCTTGTCACATCCATTAGAGCAAACTACGGAGCTAAGAAAGTTGGAGATGTACACGTATCTGTGGTAAAATTTACCATGGAATCTTATTTGATGGAAGATTTTAAACTAGTTTTTTTTTAAGTAAATTAATAAACTTTTTTACGTGACGTAAAAAGTTCGAGAAAATGTGGTAAGAAATGGTTTTTTTATTGCAAATTTCTTAAAGTTGTTTTGTCTTGGACCTAAACAAATTATATAAATATTAGAACAAAATTTACACACGGCTGGTTAATCCCACACTGAACAATTTCTAGTTTGTGTTATGGTATATTTAATTGTGCGCTTAGATCATACATATGCGCATTTTTTTTTTATATCGAGCTTCTTAATTATACACTAACTGTGCCTGTGGTTTTACCCGCGTTAATCCAGGGTCTATATTATCTCTATACAAAATTTCATCAAAATCGATTCAGTCCTTTAAGCCTGAAGGAATAGCAAACATACACACTCACACATTCACACATAAATTCTTGCATTTATAATATGAGTAGGATGCAATCAGGATATTCTTCACATGCTTTGCGTCACATCACCTTTTTCTATGATCTTTGCAGGGACATAATGAAAGGTAGAGCTGTCTACGTAAAAACACTTCCCATGGAGCACTAATCTAGCAAATCCAATTAGCAATGAACTAAATAAATAGTTTCTGTATCATCCAAGTGTTTATTAAGATTTAATTTGCTATAATAACTGTTGCAAATGCAACCTTAACTATGGATATATCCTTTAAACAAATGAATTATTTTTTTAATTTGATCTTATGGTATAAGAAAAATATGACTTTTTTTTATAAACGATACTTAAATGGTTTAAGATTCATAAAAAGTTAATGCTTGATAACTTTCAATATATAATTTTTAAAGGAGAAAATTAAATAAGAGGACACATTTTACACACGGCTGGTTACCCCATACTAAACAATTTCTAGCATGTATTATGGTTGTTAACACAATTGATATACACATACATATATAAATACTTTATCGATAAATATTTAACACCCATCGACACCCAATAAATTTACTTCATCACAAAGATGTTGGCCGTGTCGGGAATCGAACCCGGAACGCTTTGATTCGCTGACCGGCATGGTAAGCATTAGCCAGCGAGGTCGTCTATTCTAGGGTTACGTAGATGTTTTAATTATATGTAGAAAATTTTGGACAACGAGCGGTTCCTTTCAGAACTTTTTTATTTATACTTTTATTGCAGGCAACTATGGCCCATAACATAGAATACATACCATTAAAATAATAATTATAAATAAACTAATACATATCAATCACCTACAAACTAAACTTGTTAACTATGACACACGAAGAGGCGGCATCGTATACCACATTAACATTAATTACTATCCGGTTCCTCAAACATTTTTGCTGCAAACTTAAAATTTTCAGAACTTTCACAAAAATATACCACACTTACATTAATAACTACCCGGTTCCTCGATTTTTTTTTCTGCAAACATAAAACACTTACACAGACTTGTAAAGAAACAATATTTGCATTATTCTGCTCTACATTGACTTTATCGATTTGCTTTCGTGAACAAGCTAAACTTTGACCGCATTTTTTGCTATTTAGGTGCCAACTCAACTAGGCAAACAAAGATCTCAGATTAGAAATAACATAGAGGCTGAAAGCAGTATTAAAAAATACGAATTTATTTTGAAATATTTTTGGTCTCCTATTCTTTATTTTTTATCATTGGCTGGAAGACTTATTAAGATATTAAAAAACTCAAATGTATGATATAGGAATCAGAAAATCAGTTAATGATCTTGGTCTCTCTTGATCTCAGTTCGCTATCTGTCAGTCTGAAATCGCAAACGAGTCACAAAAATAGACAAAGAAATTAAGAAAACATCGTAAACCGTTCACGTAAGGCATCTTAAATTTTCGCGTAGAAAACGGTTACACTTCATTCCAACTTTTAATAATAATAAGTAAGAACAGAAATTAAGGTTAGTTGAGGTCAAACCCTTACCGAGCTGCTAAAGAAAATTCTATATTAATTATACATAATTGACTAATTCATAATGTCGTGTTAAAGTGGATGTTGCACGCAGAAGTTGACTTTTCGAATGATTCTGTGATTCCAAAGTTATTATTTATACAGATTATCGAGTAGCGAGGAAATGGAGCGTGCCCGACGACCCGACCCGAAGCATTATACGGTTGCGGCACTGTTTTGGTGCTTTCAGACTAATGTTGCCAGAAGAGCTTTTTAAAAGCTCCACGGCTGGGAATAATACTAACGCTCTCGGAAGAACGATAAGACAGCTTCCTTGTTATAGCACACACAAATAAATAGAACCAAAAAAACTACAGTAAAAGAATGAGCAGTGGCCTTAATGCTATGACCAATCTCTGTTAAAGCTAAAGTAATCTTTGTATTGATATGAATAATTTTCATTTAAGTTGTTATGAGGTAACTTATTAATATCATATTAGTTTACGCATTCTTCTTACATATCCCAAGGCTTAACCAATTTTAAATCATAGTACTACGCTTATCTTGTTTAAGGCGTTATTGTACTGAGTTCAATCGAGCGAATTATATGTAATCGTGTTTTGAAACTATTACGAAACTTAACAGCGAATTAAAGCTAATAAAACTGAGAAAACCGTAGCCCGTAATTTACGAAGTATTGTATAAGATTTTTCAAAAGATGCTTTATTGCTCCCATACCGCTTTTAATGCTAGCACTAAATAAGCAAACTCTACAACTAGCAACACAACATTTCCAAAATACGTGCAATCGCAGCGACACGAAATAAAATTCATCGGTAGCAATTGAATAACGGTATACTACACCGTACAACCAAACCACAGGGAAAATATCGAAGCGTGAACCTTACATTTCCATTTTAATAAACACATTTCGATGCTAAGCAATTTGCACAGCAATTCTAGAGACCAAATCTTGCATTAGACACAACAATGACATTTAAAAAGAAGCAGTAACATGCTGAGATAACATTTTAATCTGCAAGTAAAATAAAAATTATAGTACTCGTATCATAGTGCAATATGGAATTGCACATCGATTAAGTTTTGTCTTGGTTTAAATATTGCATTTACAGTAATGCACAGTTAAACGATCTGAAACTGGCACAAGAGCATCTCACTATTCTTTCGATAGATTCGTTATTTAATATCTGTGAAATTGAACAGTTGGTAAGGTCCCATTGCACATCTGTATTTGACTCGTAATTGTATGCAACAGGAGGTTAGGCTGTGCCTACAGTAGTGCAGTAAGGAAATTGCAACGAAGAGATGGTTTTGTCAGGCAGTGTGCACGCGGGCTGTAGTTAGTAGGGCGGGCGTGTGAGCGCGGCGGGCGGCGCGCGCGCAGTCCCGCTCGATCCGTCGCCGCGGCCGCACGCGCACGCCGCCATGTCTCGCCTCTCGCTCGTAGTTCTGGCGCTAGCCGCCCTCGCCGCCGCTGCCGCCGACGCGCCGCGCCCTCGCCTCATTGACTTCAACCCTTGGGCATGGCTCCCGACCAATCGCAACCAATCCCCCTCGATCATGGACTACTTTTTCCCGCCGTCCCGAACCCCCAAACAATCGGCCGATTTCCCCGCTGATCGCACCCCTATCGCCACAGAAAGCACCCCCGCTCCTACCACCCTAGAGGAACGCTCTACGACCTACGCCAAAAAAATATCCACCAAAACGAAATCGACCGCGCCCGCGACCAATCCGACCGCTACGACGCCGCCGAAAACGAAAAAGTCGACCCGGAAACCGACCACCACGCAGGAGCCAAAGACTCCGCAAACTAAAACTGAGTCCATCAAGGACACTACAGCCACCACTTACCGGCCGACGAAGAAGTATACGATACGGCCCGTGGTACGCATCACGGAGACGCCGACGGTTCAGGATACAGAAACTACGATCACTAGCGATAGCACGGAAGCCGTTTCAGTAGACACCGCGGGGACGACAGTCGAGGAGGCTAAGGACACAGCACCGACGCTTAGCGAGGGAGAGGACACGCAGGCGACAGACCCTGGCACAGCCAGCACCGCCACCGTTGAGTCCAGCACGCAGACCGACAGCACCGAGCCCGCCGACAGCCGGGAGGGATACATACCTCTCCGAGAGAAGCCTCAACAGACCCACGTCAAGATCAACGAGCAAACCAAGAAAGAGGTCAGTCTTTCATCTTCTTACTACTCGAGTTTTGTTTTTTTCTTATTAAAATTATTCACAGTCTAATAGCTGCGACTTTCCTATTTTCTAAGATCGCTCGTAAATTTCTAATCGACGAACTAAACGCATCGATAAATAAACACTCGCTGTACCGAGAATTTTGTAGCCGTAAAATATGCCGACGTAAAAGCTTTTCCCGATATAGAGACTCTTTGCAAACGAGAGTTCACATAAATTCGAACTAATGAGTCCTAAGAGAAAGGTCGAGGTGCGTACACTGTTCCCACATTATTCGTGCAAATTGTGATGAATTATACATTTTTCTGTCAGCTCGATGAAGTGTACTAATGTTGTGAAAAACGCCCGATGGCAAAAAGCTGATATTTTACGCCCTGCGCGCTGGGCATAAATGTAAAACGAATTAATTGCACAGAGTCAGTGGTTAGACGGCTTCTATTGCCTGAGGTTTATAATGACGGTCCTAGAATTACAATAGAAAAGTGTATAGTGTAGTGGATTGAAAGTAATATAACGCAATTTGTTGCTATCCAGAAGCATAACGACGACTCAGTTCAAACAGGAAACGATAAAAATTATTCAAGTTTAAAATTTGTGTGAAAATTCTTCACCCGTATCTCCATGATCTAAAATTCAATCAAGTCGTGTCAATGTACTTTATATAACGTAGCTATTGAAATCACACACACTAGGTGTTAACATTAACATACCAATTCTGTTTTGTCTAATTACTGATTGAGGCGATAAAAACTATTATCTAGTCATCAGCATACGCCATACAGCAAGTACTGAAAAAAGTGTTTCGCATACATTCCATTAGGACATAATTACACAAAAACTACACAACAATAGGTCCATTTAGCAAAGTTGGAGCGTCTAAGCATTTATCGCGTAACTCGAAACATTTTCATCGTACATCTTTTTTAATCATCAATTTGCAATTTACGAGACAAAAAACTTTTTTATTTGGAAAAAGATGATATATAGCGTTGGGAAGGACATATTTTTTTATGAAGTCATTTGTAGATAAGTAGTAAATTGCCGCGGTAAACATGATAAGTATCTCAACTCTTTGCTGCGCGTCGGTATGGACGCGCCCTAATGACTAAAAAGAGAGTACAAAGATTTTATAGGTACGTGCTGAAGATTGAAATGGAGACAGTCCAATTGTTAACTAATATAAAACTGCAAGTCATCTGTCTGATTTGAAAATAATATCAAAATGTGATATATATTGATAAGTATTATGTCTATTCTTTTGACAGAATCTGGCGAATCAGATATATTAAATATATTGATCAGGAATATTTGTGTACTTTTAAAGGTTGATAGTGTTTGAAAAGAAAAAGTATTCACAGTACCTTCGGCTAAGGAAGGGATTAGTAACAGAGTAGATACACTATTCTCATATTTGAGGAAATCTGAAATCTTGCAAACGGAAGTTTTGATGATGGTAAATCACATCTGTCCAAAAAAGGCTGCCATTAAACTATGGGACTGTCTCGCCATTAACGAGTCTGCGGTTAATACCGAAGACATTTTTGGTCAGCCGTGCATTTTTTGGTCAGAAAATTTATTTTTAGCGGACAGTATTCAATTCAGTGAAAACTTTCACTGTTACACAGTCAATCATGGGAAATGAATGGACGGTTTCGATGCATCTTTTGTGTGGTTTCGGCAACGTCACTAATTAATGTTCTTAGTGTGGTAGTACAATGATGGTACTGGATTGGTTTCTGTTTTTAATAACAATGATAGACGTTGTTTAAACACACCTGTACTTAGACTATTTTGTAGTTCTGTATCTAGTTTTGCGTGGTTACATTTCGGTAACACCTTATATATTTTTGACCTATTTTTTCATTTAACCGTAAAAGGTTTTAAAGTTAATTGAGGGATTCGGAATCTGAGAATTAAGATTATCGAATATTTTGTGTAGAGACAACTCGAGACAGCTTGTCTTGGCGCAAGAAACCGAAGAAAGCCGACCCCAAATAATGGAAACAGGGAAGTTAAAGAAGAAGAATCGAAAATAACATACTTTCAAGAACTAACTTTTCTCACGATGTCCCTTAGCCTTAGAGCACGTGGCGAACAAACACATCCCTTAGAGCATTTATTAAAGTAAATTATCATTTACAATACAATACAATACTAAAACTCTTTATTGCACACCAAAAACTCAGTCATAATAAATTTATACATAAATAAAAAAATACAAAATGTTGCACAATAGGCGGCCTTATCACCTATAGCGATTTCTAAGTGAGAAAAGAAGAAGGGAGGTGTACTTCATCAATCATCTTCGTAAATTATCATTTACGAAGATGATGGCACGTCGGTTAATAGTTTACATCGGGCGAGTAAATAAATAGCTTCCTTGAAATAAAATTTGCCTATCAGATGCACCGTTCAAACTAGCGTCGTAGATCAGCGTCCGAGTAGCGGACTCGTGATACTAAGATGCGCCTGCACCGTTTACGATCAACCATATGTATTCGGTAAGATTTATCCATAAAATTGACTCGCACCGTTATTTTGTAACATCATTAACAAACTACCTTAGTTTATGATATCTAAGCACTTACAAGCCTAATCCAAACGGTATTCCCTCAACAAGGTAAATGGTTTTAGTAGTGTATCAAAATAAACAACAGTGTTAAATTCGTTACGGTCGCCGACCGACTAACATTTTGTATAATGACATTAGTTAATTGCCGTTTTATAGGACTATTGTATTGCAAACATGCTCTCAGGAGAAGAGTTACACGCCTGGAAAGGTCATCAAGTAGACTTTGTTACTGCCATTCAAAATTTTATTATTTCATATATCACTGTATTTAGTGAACCGTTGGTTTGATACCTAACAGACACACTCACTATATAAATGAGTCAAAAGGCAAATACAGAAATGGTCTCAGATATTGATCTAGATAGAAGCTGCGTCAAAGTAATATCTGATGCAAATAAAAAACAAATTATAGACTACTGATATTTTAGCAATTGTAAACAACACTAATTACGAAGTTAATTGCAATACGATATAGAACGAAAATAAACTTCACTTTCGCGAGGAACAGATCGATTTAAAGGTCATTACGATCGATATTAATCGTGGCTAATTAATCAGTACGCATTACTGATAGAAAGTCGATACTATTATCTATTGCGGATTTAAAGAGAAAGGGGCAACAGTACCTTAGGAACGTGGCGAAGAAACAAGCAACGGATTTGAAATTACTCACCATAAAGTATGGACCAATAAACGCATAAATTATAATACGTTACTAAACTTTGACGACTTCGTTGGTGTAAAGGTTACCATGCCGGTCTGCCAATCAGAAGGTTCCGGGTTCGATTCCTGGGCCGGTCAACATCTTTGTGCTTAACTAAATTTGTTGGATGTGTTAAATATGTATGTATGTATGTATATGTAGTATATCAGCTGTGTTAGCAACCATAATACGAGCTAGAAATGGTTCAGTATGGGGCTAACCAGCCGTGTGTAAAAGAAAAAAAATAACTAATCCTTTAAACTATTTGTAGTTTACGTTATCTTTTATGTACTTATTGAGTCGGTTACTCAATAAGTACATAAAAGATGCTCCAGCATACGACTAGAAAATTGAGTTATGCCAAAATTGTTCACGGTGTGCAAGCTGACATAAGATAAAAAAAAAAACTAGAAGACGTCACTTGGAGTAATCCGCATCATCTCACTTATATAAGCAATACCGTTCTACTTTATATAATGCGAGGCGAATCATTCTTTTTGTCATTTTATCTAAATCGATTCCAACAAAGCGTGCATCTTACTTTCATTAGAGTATTAAGTTCTAAATAATGTGTTATGCAACATCCGTTAATACAGACACAAAAATAGAATTGAATTTGAAAATAAGATAGCAATCGTCATAATTGAGAATTAATAAGATCCGTGATTTATCCAAAGTAGGGTGTTCACACAGCATTAGATAATTTATCTTTCATATATTTTATCGAAATAATTTTGCCTACGTATGTTAAGAGAGCACCGAACAGTAATCTTAGTAATGGATAGGATAATGCTACCAATATTGCTTTAGTTACTATAGCCAACAAACCTAGACCAAAGAGCTTGTTAAACCACTCGCCTAATACAGAATTACGGCATTTTAATATTGAAATATCTATAAGGAGTCTTATTTTGCGCTAACAATATCGTTAACTCAAATAGATGTAGCTGCATAAAAGTTAGATGTCAAAGTCACGATTCCAAATGAAATATCTGAGAGGAATGCCGAGAAACGTAGGATTTCTCTGTGAAAGGTTACGTTCCAGTTGTGCATGGTCAGTTACGGTAAAATGATCAATGACTGGATTGAAGACTTGGTAACAGGCTGAACAATATTTTTTTAACTCTAACGGAATCGAGTTACTGTGAAAAATAGTTCAGTAGTAAGTAATAGTGTTTTTGGGTGATATTTGGTGTGATTTAAAAAAATATTGTACTCAAATACGTTTAAATAAGTAGCTATTATATAAGATATATAGGGTAACTGGTAAATGATGATAAACTTTAAGGACGGGCTTAGTAGGTACGCCAAAAGTAATGGGTTTATCAATCTTACTTTTGAAAATTACGAAAGAAAAATTCGAATGACCATATATTTTAAAATGACGAATTTATTTCCGCGAAATTTGAAAATATCGTAAATCAAAAGTTGTTAGACTCGTAGACTATAGCTACCCAGAAATGCGTTTTTACGTTAGTTACTAGTTCAAGAAACAAGGACCAAATAAAGAAACAAAGAAAAATATTTTAAAGTAGTGTTTGAAGAAACGTATTCCAGATATTAAATAAATTTTAACTTTTAATTTCAAGGAAGTTCACAGTGCACACTCGATAAATAAATAAACATACTACAGATGATGTAACTACCACTTAAACGTTTCACTAAAGGTAATATATACTTGAAATAAAATATAAAATACTCCAGTCAATTTAAAATAAAAAAGTTAATTTAGCGATGTTAATGATAAAGTAGCTGCTTCAATTACATAATATATCAACATACAGAAAAATGCATATGAGAAATTAGTTCCATTTCTAACATCATTGTCTAGTTAAATCGATATTAAACGAACAAAGAAAACACTTGTATTCACAATAATTACACGGTGTCGGCATCAATTTTAAGACGCATTTATACAGAGCAAGTTACTTGCTCAACTTCGATTGAAAATTAAACATGATGTTTTTGAAGCTAAGAATAGAATAGTAAAATTTTGTACACAAAAATACTTACTTACATAGTACATAGAATAATTGACTAAAACACAATCTTATATATTTTTCTACACGAACTTTTACAATGACCTACTCACTAACTGGCTTGAAATAATAATGTTAATTTGGTTTATCGTTAAAAAAATGCCACAGACTCACATAATCTAATAATTTTAGCAAATCATTTATTTATCCATCAGAATTTTTCAAGATGTCTTTGATCATTAAAATGCACCAAGTTGTGTTTAAATATCAATATGATGATTACTTTAAAAATAAATATTGAGTTGTCGTTATAGCGTTTTGATATTATCTAAGAATATGAAATAGTAATAAACGCATACGAAGGAGAATCAACACAAAAATGTATCAGAAATATTTAAAGTTTATTCTATATAAATAACAGTAGTGTACAATTAGAGTGCGCTAGTAATTTATTGCAAATTTAGAACACACGACGTAGCTAAGAAGTATTTGTTCAAGCTCTAGCTTACTAGTAACTATCTCCATCTAAACATGGCTCCCAAGCGTGTCAGTATCGACTTTTACTGATGAACATAAATAAGACGAGAGACAGGTTTCCGTCTGTCGTAATTTGTGTATCCGTCCGTCGACCGACATTGACTTCAATCATCTGCTCAAGGCCGCCAGTTATTGCATGAACTGATTCATGTTACTGCGGCGAACATATTATGTGTGCTTAGACACTTTTTAATAGCCGTTGTTCAATATTTTTTGTATTTGCGGAGCCAAACAATTGATATCAAAATTCCGTTTTAACACACACAAACGCACCTGCAATATTTATTGTTTTAAATGCATTAATTTCATTTCTAACAGCATTGTTTTATTGTGTGTCTTTTAATATTTTTTTGTTCATGGAACCAAACAATTGATATTAAGGTTCCATTTTAATAAACACACAGTTTTTTAAATAGATGACAAAATTAAATATTTATTGTACTTCCACTGTGATCCGAAATCCAAATTAAGACAAGTAAAGGAAAAATTAACTAAGATTAATTAACTAAGATTAATTAAGATTTACGTTACCTATCACAATTCGGAAATTCTTAACTCTACACGTGTTTAGCCTAACCACAAGGCATCATCAGGAGATGCTGACTCTTCGAACGACAAGTCGAGAGTAAGTAAGTCGTTCGAAGTTTAATTTTGTCACCTATTTACAATGGATTTCCGCAAAGTAACGCCTGAGTCAATAAGTTATACACAGTTTTTTTGCACCTGATTTTTTTATAGTGTCCTATTTTTTAGCAATAGAATCCAGTGATATATGTATTGTTTTGAATGCATTCATCATAGTGCAGGACTTTGTGTTTTCTAGTAATTTAGAGAAGATCGATGATGATGATGAATGAAATACTGACAAAGGCTAGATGTAGATACTTCTATTACAGATAGCCACAGTTACTCAGATGTTTGATAATAATAAACTTACATTTAATATTTATTTTTATACTCAAAGTGTGGTGAGCGTAACGAGTGGTAATTGCATTACAACTGATAATTTGCAAGCTGTCAGAGAAATTACGCATTGTAAACTAGTCGACTTACACCAAGTAATATGATTTCATTTTAAGCATAAACGTTCTAAAACAACTAGAAAAATACGAGTAGGAAAAATATGTAACAAAAATGTATTTGATTAATTCCTTAGGAACATACATGAGTTACTCGTATGATATAACATGGTTGGTCACTACAAACAGGAAACTCTAGAGATAACTGTATCAAGATTTATTGAGAGCCAAAAAACATCGCGATTTCAATTTACAACCGAAATTGATAATAGACTTTGGACCAAAAAATCTAGCACTAAATCTGGATTGACTAAAAAACTTCAAATGTAATACAACCGATTGGTCTCACCTAATTAAAGGCGACGCCATCAAAAATATAGTACCGTAGTTTTCGAAGTATAAATTGATGTGCTATTTTTTTTCATCATAAGCGCATTTGACAAGACTCAAATTCCGATAACCTAGCCAAATTGGGCGTAATGAACCAAAACATCCCAATTTGCAAGGCAACGGAAAATCCAATTTCGACGTTTTTGTGCTAAAAATGCAGAAAGCCGAATCTGTGCTTATTGTAATAGCAGCTGCTGTAGAAATTGTGGTATTTTTCAAGAAGACAACGATAGATGTAGACTACAAACTGACTGACTTCGATAACAACGCTCAGCCCTAACTACTGCACCAACAAACTTGTCATCCAAATGCCAAGGTACCACTGTAGCAATACAGTGGTAACTTTACCTTTCATTGCGAGTATAATAATATGATTGAGCTTCTTTTTCTTGGTATGAAGTAAGAGGCCGAGCTCTGGCGCCGAGAGTTTTCAAGCTGCCCAAAGGCAAGTATGTACGAGTAAGTGAGCATCAAGAAAATATTTTTAGTAATTCAACCTTCAAAGGGCGTGAAATTGGGGTGAAGCTATATTTATTTTTTTCATTTCTAGACTTATCAGTACGTAAATTGATACAAGTAGACGAAGACATAGGCAAAGGCAAGTACATATAAATAAAAAATAAAAACAGTAGATACGGAAGGTGCTGTAAGTGAAAAAGACGAAACGAGTAATTACATCTCTTATGTTGACAATAGCACTGACGAAATAACAAGTCGCGTCATCATTAGTCATAAAGGTATCAAACACGAAAGCGAATCTAATGAAATAATCATTGTAGAAAGTGTAAAGAATTTGCTTTTGCTTTTAGTATGTTTGATAAGAGGAAGCTGCATAGTTGGTAGTAAAAGTTTTAGTAGTACACAATAAGTTACAGCTATGAAAGCGGCAAACAACATACACAAAGACAAGCTGCAACCTTTTCGAGTTTTCGACTAGACTAGTTTCGAATAGGACAAGCTTTCGCCTTGGCGAAAAAATAAACTATCAGCTAACTTTCTTTCTTTCCCAGTATAAGAATATATAAATATGTTATCCAGTAATTTTCCTAAATTCACAATTTTCAACCAGGCGGACCCAATCTTTACCGAGTAATTAAGTAATTTTCCAGTCCTGGGTCTTAAAGCAACAGGATTGTTGCTATTGGTGTTCTAGGAAAGACGTGTTCCGGCACTAATGAATGCAACAGACCAAGCGATTTACATGTGATAGCCTATATAGCCATTGTTTTGTAGTAAATTTAAAAGGAACTCAATAGGACATATATACAAATCTCTATCTGTACATACATATTATACAAACTTCTATATTATAAAAATTATACAAAAAGTCCTTTGGCGTAAAATAAAATGTGGGTACATCAAAACAATTGCCTAATGAGCTCTTCAAACCGTGTGAAGCCGGGGCGAGCAGCTAGTCACACATAAAGTGAATATTTTCTTAAACTTCAAATATTTATTCACTAGGGCTGTGGATATAGTAAAAAAAAAATATATTTTGACAAAACTACGACGTCTATATTAGAAGCATACAGGATGTAAGTGTAATCGCATATTTAAACGAATTCGTGTTTAAACGACTATACATTTTACAGCGCTAATTGATTTTCACTGATAATTAATATTGGACGATAGGAAATGTACGAGTATTGCAGTTGTCGATGAATATTCACAAGTTTCGATTACAATCGCATCGAATTCATGTTTCCGCAATCAACAGTAAACGTTTGTTAATTCATTTCTGCTAACTGTTTTGTGTTGCTAAATTAAATATAAGCAATGGAGTGTAATTTATAGTATACCTATCGTGTTAAATTATTAAAAGTAAATTGCATCTTATCATTACAGGAGGATAATATTGCAAAATATGGTACACAGAATAAGATAACAAAGTATGAAGAAAAAATGCCGCAAAGATTTATGATTTCAACTGTTCTATTCTGCATTTATATGTATTGTGTGCTATAAGCAATGCACAGAAACATAATTGATGCAAAAATGTACAACGCGGAAAAGATATTAATGTAATCAGCACTATGATTAACCAATACTTTCAGATAAATGTACCTATCAAGATACCCTGAAGATTTTTTTCGAATTCCTTTTTTACCCAGTAACTATAAATTAGCGATATTCAAGGGGAGAGTGAATCGGTTACTTTTAGGTAAGTTAGCTCTACCGACCACCATAGTTTAAAAATTTTCAGTCGTTAAAAAATCTGTTTGTAAGATTTTTCCGCTATGTTCGCGTTCGTTATATCAGTATGAATACTCGTACCTACCATTTGTTAGTTTTAGACCTACTTATTTATAACGACTAGAGTAAGAATCAAGAATTCTAAACAGTGTTTACATAACAAACAAGGTTTGTTTCCTAAAGAAAATTCTATACTCAAGCAATTTCGCCCATTTCAAAGTTAGAAAGTCAACTATGTATGTCAATGTTACAAATATCACCAAGGTGCGAATAATTAGCTATGCATTCAGAGCACCTGGTAAATTGTCACACACAAACTTAACATCAAGTGTTGACTAAACTAGAAACATGGTTTACAGAGCACTGGTTAAATTAAATGTTTATAATGTGTTTTGAAGATGTGTGAACAAGCATTTATGTTCCAAGGCAGTCAATTCAGAAACAGTTAAGTTGTTGTATTTTAAAAATAGATTGTTTATAGAGCAACACTTAATAGAGTGATCATACATATCAATATGAAGAACTTTATTATCAGCAAAAACGCAAAAAAGAAAAACCGAACTCCTAACTTAAAATTTTCGATTGGATGATCGAGGTTTTTATGAAGAAAATATTTTTTCTTAGATTGCTACGGTGTGGCGGCTCGTCACGAAGAGTTTAAAGTCAAAAGGTTTCTCAGCCATAACTAACTCATACATTATTTGGGTGTTGATAATAGCGTGAGTAGAATAATGTTTTGAAGAAAAAAAAAACTAAACAAAACTTACTACTAACAGTTCCTGTGTAGTTAAATTGCTTGAACATAAATTTATTATTAATCTAGGAATATAAATAAAATCAACATTTTTGACGACTAGCTATCAAGAGATGCCGTAGTAGGTATTGAAAATATTTTTCTGATATTGAGTTAGCAGACGTGTTTAGAAAGAATGTAGCCATAGGATTAACCTTTAAACTTGTAAGATTTGTAGATCTATAATTCAGACACGAGCGATTAAAAAACAATGTAAGCAGAATGGGCATTATTGTTTTAAGTGCTGACGAATAAAAAAATCGTATCGTAAGTATATCTCTCAGTGAAAGTGGTCAATGAAATCAATTAAAGAGTCTTCGTGTCGATTTGAACGCTCGTAGTCTTTGACCCTTCTGTCAGTCTGATTTCTCTATTCATGGGAATATCTTTTCATAAAGAAAATGAAACTTAATTATTATGTAATATATATTTTTTAACTTATATAAACGATAATTTTAATTGCTGATTTGTTTTAGCGGTGTCAATTTTATTGCTGGTACGATAACTCTGCGTGGATATTTCTAAGATTGTTAGAATGTGACCATTGTTTTGATACATATAACAACTGTAAAAAGCAGGTACCCACATTGTCATTAACTATGAATGCTTAGAGTGAAACAACTCACCAAATTCACCTTTTATTATAAAATCGACTCACCAGATTCTCCTCACTCCTCCCGAAAAATCGTTACGATCGGATGGTACAGTTCAAACTGCAACGATAAACCTACATGTGTGTATAATACAATATATTCAGTTGTACGTGTGAAGGGGATCGTACAGTTGTGTCTAATATTATTATTTAAACTATGATGTAGTTTGAAATGTATCGTCCAATCGTAACGATTTTTTATAGCGTGTTTAGCGGCCATAGCGAGTTTCATATCCGAAACAAATACATACCTGAAACCAAAACAAATGAAAAGCATGATTACACAACTGAACCAAATAGTAATTTATCCGCATGCATAACACGATATAACGATAAAAGAACCTACCAATGAAGGCCTTAGGCGAAAGCACTGACCCCTCTATTCATTATGAGATAATCGAAAGCGAAATTAATTCGACCACAGTGAGTGATTATTTTGAAGTTGGATTTCATTAACAAGTGTTGTTACACGAATGGTCGATCTGGGTTGATTTCGAATACAATTGTTTTGATTTGTTTATCGTAGATGCGATCCGCATTGTTGTGTCAAATTAACAAGGCCGATTGTATCGGAATTCGAATGTGAATGTTTGATTAGATCACGGATAGCAAAATAAAGTGGATATGGTACGTCAGACAAAACATGGTCTATAGTAATGCCAAGATTGGCAAAATTGACATACAATCATAACATTTTGTTACGCTAATTTTGACTTTAACATCTCAGGGACTTAGACCTGTTAGTATGCATCTAGTTTGATCGAGTTTATGATAGCAAAAAAAAAACTTAAGTAGTTGTACCAACTTTTAATAAGATTAATTAAAACACATACGGTCACTAACCAACATACAGACGCAATGTAAAATTTATCAGTTAATGTAAGGACATCGCTCGTTTCTCTCTTTCGGCCAATAAAAGTAAAGCTATAAGAAAACCCATAAAGTTTGTATTCTCATTCACGTATAACACGTATATGCCAATAACAGTTGTAATTATTGTAGCATAAAACGATGCATCAACAACACATGATGGTGTCTATTTTATGACACCACATAATACGGCACTGCAATTGAACATGACCGTAAAATTTCACAAACATTACAATGTTTATATTTGCCGGAGACTTAGGGCTAGGCAGTTGTTGAAATCAGCAATATATGTACACAACTTTTGTATTGAAGGCAGCAAAGGTAAAATAGAGTAGTTTTTTATATGGGAGCCGCACTAAAATATTTATTTTAGTCTATTTCTAGTATCTATTGTTATAGCGGCAGCAAAAATACACCATCTGAGAAAATTATCTTTATCTGTCACGAATCATGTGATACCGCCGGGTGACAGACTGAGAGACAGAAATATGGACGATCGGAAAGCAGTCCTGTGTTATCCTTTGGTTAGAGAC
Source organism: Mellilla xanthometata (assembly GCA_035578125.1). Classification (NCBI taxonomy): domain Eukaryota; kingdom Metazoa; phylum Arthropoda; class Insecta; order Lepidoptera; family Geometridae; genus Mellilla; species Mellilla xanthometata. The sequence continues at coordinate 6,336,449 of JAPUBQ010000015.1, read as the reverse complement.
TAAGCTAAAAAAGCTCTGTTTTAACGCAGCTATTGCGTAAAGACTCACTTACAAAGTAATTATTTTAACTAATTAGTTAGGTATCTTCTAGGCAATATTTCCCTTAGTTACAGTTCTATAATTTCACACTAGTATCAGGAATAGATAAAGTTCTATAAGTCAAGCAGGTTACCGTTAACTATTACGTTTATATTAACATCTACAAGCGGATTCTGCAGCAAACGAGAAATGCTAAGCCCATATATGAAGATATTCACCGCTATAGTAGTCTTACGTCTATTGAACTTGTTAGGTAAATCAGGGAAAGATGCTTCGAATTATCTTTTTTAGATGAGATTTACCGTCTATGGCAGATTAAGCTCTAAAATATTATTACGTAATCTTAACCAGAAACAGCAATTTAGAGTTTTATTTCTAAACTTTGGCTAGGTCTCTGAGCAGATGTGGCATGTCTTGTCTGGAATCCCTGGCACTCGAGAAGGGTGCCAGAACACACGGCTAGGTGCTTGGCTAAAGATTGTTAACTTGAAGGTGGAAAACTAGCCAGACGGATAATTTTCCACCTTCAGGCTCATATCGGGACGTAATGCATTCGCACGTTTGACTGGGCTTATATGTATACAATATAATATAGGTACAATATTTTTTAAAAACTTATATTTAATTACAAGGTTACTAATGCAAAACCTTTTAAAAGCGTTTTTAGTCTACACAAACAACTTTAGTCTACACAAACAACTTTTGTTCTAAAATTTGACCAGCTTTTTTAGTGAAGTTCCAAAAATTGGCGAACTAAAGTTGTTGTTTTCAAGACGACAAAAGATATACAAGTATGCTAGATGTGGATAGACAGGCCGCGTAATGTAATCGAGGAGAATGTCAACTTTAAAAGCTTGAAACTTTCGCATCTTTATTGCACATAACAATACGCGATTAGCTAACGGTGAGCGTAGCTAGAATAGGATAAAACTCTGCGCTACTTTACGAACTGGACCTGATTTCGAGGTACATCTAAGGCTGTTTCACGTATATCAGCGAACTGTACCGTTGCGATTGTAGACTCACTCGTATATCTCTCGAGATCTTGTAGTACATTGTCGTCGGTACATCGTAAAACTTGTAAAACAACTCGAACTGTTGTTGCGATTATCGTCGAAGAAATCTTTACAACTGTAATACACGATTTGGGACCGCTATGGGTAAAATGGCTTTAAATCTATCTTCGTTTTGTTTAATTCAACCTTTTGACAATTTTTGTATTCGTATAGCAAATTACCCATGTAATAATATTGTATCATCGAAATTCTAAGCACGGAACATAAATTAAAAGATGGCCAATACTTAATAGAAAAATCTTGAATTTATACTCAGAATGTATTTAAGTGTTCAATTAAAATACAAACACTTAATGCTTAAAATCTTTTGATGCTGATATTCACACATCGCTCTTGATATTTGCTGTATTTGTCAAACACATTGTTGTTTACGCGAAAATGCAAATACAGGTAAATACGAGCATCAATTCTGTCGAACACACCAACATTTATTATTCGCTATATCCGTCAAGTAGACGAATTAGACAAATAGTTAACCAAATATACCGTCTACACGACGTATTTAGTTACCGTAAGTATGCGAACACTGCCTATGCCGTGCGGATGGGAAGTGCCATCTTCAAAATTTAAAAAGAAACGTAGTCTTCATCAAGTCGATTCAAAATTAACCGGCTCTTAAATCACGAACATAACTAAACGACCGTGTCATTAATTATGGCAGAGGGTAAGAGAGAAGAAATCTTGAAATAATTAATCAAGGTGAAAATTACTAAAACCTTTAACTAACTGTTGATTAATCAGGTATTAAGAATCGAAGGGCCATCAGTTGTATCTATTGATGTGAAACAGGGCGTTTCCGCGTTAGAAATTCTTTACGGGAACTAGAAGGCGTTGAAAGATGCAATCGTTCTAATCACCTTAAGCGTGCTTAGTTTGTAATTAATCAGTGCTTCCGGCCAGCGAGTAGCAATCATTAATTGCTGGTTAATCTGAAGGGTAATTAGCGCTAGTTGGTTTGAATTAGATAACTTGTAAAATGACAGGCAGAGCGATAGTTTTTACTCTTTGCAGATATTTGCAGATAATTGTTTTTTGAACTGAATTTTAAAATTGAATTTTGTAGAATATATAAGAAGAAACAATAACGAAAATATATGTAGCAAATTTTTTTCGTTTTTCACATTTAACAATTGACCTGATGGTGAGCGATATTGTGATCTCAGGCGGAGCGCACTTGCCCAAAATAAACTGGTTCACACTTGCCTTGAAAACTGTTAGATTGTAGTAACACTCGGGGAACATTTATTAGTAAGTAATTTGTTCAACATTTTGTTTAAGATATTTCAAATTAGATAAACGCTAAGTATACATTAAATTCGCCTATTTAACGGATTTAGCCGTTAATATAATACTTACGAATAGTTAAATATACTATTTGCTCATGCGCATTTTCACCTCATTTTATAACTTTATGGAGATTTATGAAAATAGACTCAGATAAGATGTCGCGATGATAATTTAACTTTAAATGCACTCTTCAAAGTAAGTATGTTCTCTTCAAAATAAGAAAAAGTTATGAGAAAACACAGTTATATCTAGGTAAGACCAGTTACTACAGCGCCACTGTGCTTTATTTAAGCACCAACTGACACGCATTTTATAGTAATTTATGGAGTGATTTGTTAGTTCCATTTTCGTCCACGTCCAATAATAATATCAAGTCTACGAGTATAAGCTCATGTCAGTATTCTAAATTATACGCTTGTAAAGATTCTTATCGCTTGCTAATGTGTGAAATCTGTATTTTATGGTCCAACTTAAAATGTTGGCAAAAAAACGATATGCATATCAATGTTTGTAAAATATTTTATAGTTCGTTGATTTTTGTTTACTGTAAAATTACATTAGAATTTTGAGTTCACGTATTTGAAAATTTATTTCTTTATTAATAATATTAACATGATAAATAATAATAATAATCATATAATTCCTAATATTGTATATATTGCTTTAATATCTTCTTATATATAAAATTTCCATGTCACAGTGTTAGTTACCGTACTTCTTCGAAACGGTTTGACCGATTTATACCAAATTTTATATGCGTATTCAATAGGTCTGAGAATCGGCAACTATCTATTTTTTAAGGCAAAACAACGTTTGCCGGGACAGCTAGTATTTATACATAGATAAAAAATTGCTAAAAGAGGGGTGGCTGTCAACCAGGATTTGTCGAGGTTGTTTCGGGAACACAATTTCTTGTTCGAATACTTAGTGTACAGAAATTTCATCACCAGCATATTTTATTCTCATTATCTTGTTATATTACGTTATATAATTATATCTTTGTGTAATTTATTCTTTGAATTTTTTATTATTAAACTTTACCCCATTTACAAGCTAAAGTACGGCGACAACAAAATCTATTGAACATGTACTGACACAAAATTTTAAAACAAGAGTTCAAGTTGAAGTAAATAAAATAATAGCTAATATATACGAGAAAAAATTTTATTGTTTGTTTGTTTCACGCGAATAGGCTCCAAAACTACTAGACCGATTTGAAAAATTATTTCACTGTTGGGAAGCTATATTAACTAGTAACTAGTAAACATAGTTTGTTTCTCTTTGCCACTTAGATTATGTTAGAGACCGTACAAAGCCGCGTCGAGATGCTAGTATCTTGTACGAGTACTAATGTATGCTTTGCTAGTACATAATTTCAGAGCAAGGTAAGTTTCTCTCTTCTCTCGATGTTTACTGTAATTGAAGTACTGTTTCAAATCTAAAGTGTTCACACTGTGTGGTCCATCTTGTAAAAATCAACCAAGAAGCTAACTGAATACTTGACACAGTAGAAATGTTAAAATGTAACTGGACGGTTTTAGTAAACTAAATAAGTGCAAAGTGGTACTAAAGATTCTTGTTCATGTTTTTTTAGATGAAAACACATTTAAAGAGGAAGGTTTGATAGATATTATCTCTTATTTAATTGCATTACGGTTTATTTATTGACGCTCGTTTCTTTAGCGTGGATAAAATGTATAGTTAGGTAAAGATAATTATTATGAGAATCTCATGCAAAAGGTATAAAAAACTAAAAGTAAAAAGTATTATTATTATTACCTCGTTTTAAAAAGTATTTTTAGAAGTGAAAGTTAACTGAAATAAATGGAAAGCCTTGCCTTTTTGAAAACAAGATGACTTTAATTTCTGTATAATATATGTTCTACATTTAAAGTAAAAAAACCGACTTCAAGAGTAAACCAGTAAGTATATGATCACTCAATTACTGAAATAGTTTTAGAAAATAATTATGTACATATATAACACACATTATCTCCTCCAGTTTTCGTCGGTTACAAATATTTGTCACCACAGCTAGAGTAAAAATGATAAATACGTATCTTAATAAAACCGGGCACAACACTTTTTTTACAAACGCTAGATGGAAAGTATTTTGAAAACATAAGATGGAATTAATTTCTGTATGATATATGCTCTACATTTATCACTCAATTACTGAAATAGTTTTAGAAAATATGTATATAGTGTTATATATAGTGTTATACACACATTATTTCTTCCAGTTATCGTCAGTTACACATATTTGTCACCACAGCTAGAGTAAAAATGATAAATACGTATCTTAATAAAACCGGACACAAAACTTTTTTTTTTACAAACAGCGTCTGATATTTCAATAAGCACACCACCAGTGTGAGCACAAAAGTTTTTACTAATAAACTCAAAAATCCATTCCAATTTGAAATTTCAATAACACCGTTCCAAAAAATGCAGCTAAACTCCGTACTCCCAGTCAAATAAAAAACTCATTGCAGCTATTAGCTGCGTTTACGGTGGCTTGTCGAATCGGAGTCGCGAGGGGAGAAATAGGAAAAAAAGTGCGTACCGCTATTTGACACAGTGCTTTATTGAACGAGAATTCCGTTGCATGACGCGACTGAAACCTTATGGGGAGTTGGGAGACCGGTCAGGGAAGGCTCCAAGGAATCTCGAGAAGGGAGTATTTATGGCGCGCTATCCCGCACGCTTTGCTAGGAAACTGGCCGAAGAAACCAGGAAGAACTGCTTTGCGGGTAATGGACATTCCTTCCTATTTTGTGTAATTGGCGCGACATTTAACGTTCCCACTGAAAGTTTTAAGTTTAGAGTATAATGAATGCTCACTTCGAGATAAGAGTATTGTCAAAGTCAAAATGTCATTATCAAGAGACAGTATTTAAAATAAATTTTAATTATGTTTCATGTTATGACTAGTTATAAAAATAGCCAGTGAGTCTTTTCAAGTAAATAATAAATAACATGATGTCTTATTTCTTTGAAAAATACCAGGGAGTTCTTTCAATAAATAATGGCAATTTAAAATAAAAAAATAAAACATTATACATACTATACAAAAGGATTTAAATTAATATTGAATAATTTCAAAGGCAGCCATTTTCTCTAGCCATTCATGTGAACATTCCTTTACATCCAAACATTAAACCTGTCAATCATCTAATACATAATAGTCATTCATGCATGCTATTACCGACTGTGAGGTAAAACAGGATTACATACATATGTTCGGAAACGATTGCGTGCAAGAACCGAGAGTGTGTACGAAATAATTTGACTATTTAGAAAGCAAAAGTCGAAATTAAAACTACAAAGGCGTGATAACCAGTTCACCAGACTTAATGATAGCATCCGACGATAAATAGCAATATCTGGCGTTCACAAAAAGCCGCTCGTTTCCATGTACTTATTAAATGGAAACCTCGCGCCGTCTATAACTGTTGAATATGCAATCTAGTATAGCTATATCGGAGGAAACACGTTGAAACTGTTACATACACTATAACTTTATCATCCGCGCGTGTATTACTATAAACGGCTTGCACTTTGATTTTTTATTCGACAGTTTATGACTATGAAAATGTTTTTACACCGTTTTAAAGCTCGCGGTTTAGCGGTACTTCTCGGATCTAGATGTAGATCGATCATTTCTGAAAAAAATATGTTCTAGGAATTCGTTTAATATACGAGTAAACTTTGCAGACTTGTTTTGATATCATCGCAAAAATATATGCAATAGAGCGAGAGTGTGCGGTTTGAGTATCATTGTAGGAAAGGCATGCAGTTTCTAATCAAAGCGCGCAGCAATAAGCCGCAGTAATCTAGTACAAATGATGAGGTACGGCGCGCGGCAAGCGAGAAAACGTCAATATTCGGAGCACGAGAACGTGGGAATTCAACATCCCGGTATTAATAATGGGCGATGAGAAATCGGAATAGATTAACAATTATACAATAGTAGTCGGTTCATTCTCCACCGCAAATTGAAGCCCGCGGTATCTTCGAATCCCGCGACAGCAGATCTCGGAACCGTGGCGGCGCTCTTGTTTGCTCTGCGGTTTAAATGACGGACGAAAGTTCCAACCTACATTTGAGCACGTATGGTATCAGTTGCGGACAATTTCCCTGCACTGTAGCTGTCGCAGGTCACACTCGATTATATGTCAGTGTGTTGGTGCGCGGATTGAATGCCGAGTGACCGACTCAGTATGCGACACACGATGCGAAATTCGCGTGCGAAAGGCTCGTGCCGCCTCTCAGACGTGACTGTTAATCGTCAGTTTACTTATCCGCGGATGTAAACTCACCTTCTGTAGGTCAAGAACGAAAAATAAAACACTTTCCACTGGCGTAAATTAAAACACATTCAGAGACGCATGGTAGAGTGCAGATATGGAGTCGTAACGGTCGCTAGAGGAAAGCGGCGTTAATAATTCTACGAAAAACATTAAAAATGTTTGTTCCATAACAGGACGGGCTACACACGGCGCGCTCGGTCGAGCGCGTATCACGGTGGAATCAGATGGACGTGCGAGACTAACAAACACTAACCATCTTATTTATATCGTGACAGCTATCTTAGAATCAGGAACGAGCCCAGTATTTCATGGAAAACTTTTCTCTACATCTCTCACGCGTCGGATTCCGATTACCTTCCGATTAATTTTATCCCTCACATCTTCATCTGATTTGTGGTACGTATTTCGCGAAACATGTTGTCTGCATCAGCCGGGAAAGATGCGTGTAGAAAATCGACGTAACGGAATAATTTGTAGCGGTTTTGTATTCGCCTATAGGATGCTTTCAATTGCTTCCTATCTCAAACGTTTATGTAATCTCTAACATGTTTTGCATAACAAATACGTAGACTGTAAGGTTTCTTGCGCGTACAGGCATATAATTTGCGGAGGGTTGAACGACCTGCTTTGATATGCAATTTCTGCTGCACGTTTAAATGTAGATTTGATCAATAACAATGAGGTAGAAAACTATGAGTAAACGGCTGTCAGCGGCCTAATGGAGCCCTTATAAGGCACTATTTGCTTTACAAAGGGGTCTAACGCCTACAGCGATGGTTACGATTGTGAGATCCAAATGGAATAAAACTTGACATAAAATAATAAGTCACAAAACGGAAATATCACGCCTGGGGGCATCTTAACGATGTGGCAAGTATATCATCAAAAGTTATCAATCAAAACTGGAGAGCACAGCTACGCAGATCATAAAGAAAATGCAATGACGCTATACTTATTCCATTTATAAAGCGACAAGGTAAATACAGCTCTTAGAATGACTCCGGAGATGTAAATGCAAAGCTGATGGGCAATAAGAATCTAACGTTACCGTAGTAAATTGTACTAGATGACATCGATCATGAGGCGTATCATTTCAAACTTATTCCATCTAACACGAAAACTGTGGAGCCCGTAACTGGCGGCATCCTTCCAGACATTTGTAATTAACCCCAGGTTCAGATTCGATCGAAGGTTACATTCTAGGGTTACTTGAACCCAACAGGCAGAGAAAGTTCATCGGGTCAACCTGTTATCACGGGCGAGGGATAAACCTATCCTAATTACCAACACATTATTTAACAATGTAACGACGAAAAAGTATTCATACAAAAGGCATCGTAATCGGTGAAAGCAATAAAATCTGAAGGCCTCATCATCCGGTCTGATAACCTTAGCGGCTATTGTGAACAAGTGACTTCTTGCTTAACAACAATAAGGGAGAGTGGAGAGCATCGCTCGGCCTTTTCATATTCCAAAATGAGTTGCCTCTTGACGGCCACGTCGCAGATGGGTTATTAGGCGTCCGATGGTAGCATTATAATGCATCGATGTGAAGCCACAATGGAAGCTTTCACGCGGCCTTTGAGCTGTCAATAAAGATATTCTTCAAACCCAGTAATGACCGGACCAGTAATTATCAACGAGTTCGGATACTGTGATATTTTAAAATCAGTGAAAGGTCAAGAATTCACAACGATTATGATTTTCGATTGTCTTGTTTGAAATCTGGCTACCAGAAAGGGCAGGTTTATTATCTATCTGGGATTTGGCACGCATTCGAACAGTCACAAAGTGAAATCTTGGAACGCCTACTGAGGCCCACAAAAGCTGGATATTTAGCATTGCCTTATAGAGTCTATCAAAGCAGTAGATGAAAGCGGCAAGACTCAAGTGGCCCTTGCCCCTGTGTTATGGCTATAAGGGGCCATAAAATTCAATGTTTACCCACACCATAACCGAGTATAACTACTCGTATATCTACATATGTTGGTAGAGATGTAGACAAGATATGCAGGTACTAGTGGGGAAAATTACTTGCCAATAACTTATTTCATTGTGTGACTTATGGAACTATATGAATCATGCGATTGCTTAAATAGAATATGAAATGTTTTGATGTAATATATTATGTATTTTAAGAACATAGACATGTTTTATGTTACAATTTGAACGGTGCATTTTGTTTACATGACTACACTTAGAAGTTTAAAAACATTTGTTATATGTTATAAAGTTATGGTAAATGTTATTTATATTCGAAAAATGGCGATTGACTAAATTAATATAGGCTTTAAACAAAAGGCCTTGATTTGTACTCGTAAGTAGATTACACAATACAAATGATAAATAATTTGAAAATTCCCTAATTATTATTTAAACCAATTTGAATTTGAATATATTGTTTTGGCGGCCATATTGGATTTCTATATTATTTAATAAATTACACTTGTTGCGTAAATTATAACAGATATGAGAATTTTAGTTCTAAAAACTTGCCCATATTCTTATAGACTGTTTTTAGTTGAAATAGCAGCGAATGCAGTTCACGCTATGTGAATATTGTGCTATGTGAATATGTTGATGGCGAGAAATCTTCCGTTACTTAGAAATTCCGCTGAGACCGCACAATGGGCTCTTCGAATCACTATTGATAGATAATTTGGCTCCAAGAGTGTCAAGCGAATCTCAAAGTTTTCCTTTTTCTCCCTGCGTCAATTACTTGCCGATCGTTTATTTTTTAAGACAGCGATTTTTTTATACATTCGACAAAGAAAGAAAACTGTATTTGAAGTGATGTCAACAATAAGGCTACGCTTGTTTTGTAGAACGTATAAAAGTAAACGTATACGTTATCTGATAAAAACATGAAATTAGAGCAAAAGTCGAGTTACACAAAATCTGCTATTCTTTTTCTTAGTATGAGCTAAGTGGCCAAGCTCTGGTGTCCAGATTTTTTTCTAACCACCCGAAGGCCTCTGACTTGGCTATTCCACTTTTGAAACAACAGTGTTGTGCATGGTCACCCACCCGCATCGATCGTCGCTTAGCTTCGATGATCGCGTCAGATCACCTTAGCTGGCCGAGCCTAGCTTTACCTTAGCTAGTGCATGTAGCTACATAAAATCTGCCATGAATCCAATCAATTATGAATCCAACCAATTATTATTAAGTCTTGATGAATCATTGATTGTTCACCATCGTTAGTAATATAATTATATTGGTGAAAACTGCACGAATACAAGTTTAGACGACTGAGATGTAAGTACAAGTTGTACAGACACACAGGCAGACAGACGTGATAGTGTTTCGGACAGCACCGAATGTTTAGAACCGTTGCACCTAAAGGGCAACAAAGGCGTGAAAATGAGTTCCAACTCTAGTGACCATCGGACCGGAAACACGATCGATACACTCTAATTGAAAATTTATAAAAAATACTCGGCAAATGAAACAAATGAACGCTAACGGATGGAATTAGGCGCGTCCTACAATATACAACTCAAAGGGACCAAATAAAGAGTTGCCGATGAAAGAGAATTGAGAACCGTTACTTTTTGTTCTGGAAGAAGATTTTGCCTCGTAGTCTAATATTCAAAAATATAATTTCTCTTACGTTTAATATTGAACCATTTGGTAAGGAGGTCGCATACACATTGGGTTGTTCCAAAGGAATATTTTCCTAGTTTAAGGCACATATATGAGCATTTAATTAACAGATTTATAATAATTCAATGTAGATAAAACTGTAAATGTAAGGCTTTACCTTTATCTATGCCTTAAGGCGGATAGCATCCCAAAATAATAATAATAATAATAAATTTATTTGCACAAAAACTTATGAAATAACATTACATCGAGTTACAAGTAAAAATTAAAAATTATATCTTAAAATATAACTATTGTAAAAATATAAACTAAGAAATTTGGGTTAGCCAAACATTTTACTAAGTTATTAAATTTTTGTCACTACTGAAGCGCCGTAGCGCCTGTAGCTCGGCTGACTAAGGTGATCTGACGCGATCATTGAGGTTAATCAACTGTCAATGTTGATGCGGACAGACTTTAAATGGGTTGAATATGCACAAGACATGCATGTAAAAAGTGTCATTTTTATCTGGGCGCTACTGTTGGTCTAAGTCTTAAGTTTTAGTACAAGCAGTCGTAAAGCTAAGTCAGAGGCCTTCGGGCGGATTGAAAATTCTCAACACCAGAGCTTGGCCACTTAGCTTATACGACGAAGAAGTCATACCTGTGCTAATAAAAAATATTTGTTTGCTAACAAAAACGTATATGTCTTAAGGAGAGAAAGTGATTCGAATTTGGGATATAATCATGTGAATTCTATAAAAAAAACTTATTGGTCACTTAATAAATGGAAAAAGAAAGCTGTCATTTATATATTTTAAACGGTCTATACAGCAACGACTGACTAAAACTCGTTACGTTAAGTGGCCAAAACATAAAAAAAGTTTTCTCAAGTAACAGAGAAAATTTAATTTTAGCAATTTAATTTATTACCATGGTAATTTAATGAGTGTTTATTTATGTTATAATAGTAATTATATTGTAAACGACATGGGTGCTGATAAAAAGCGAATTAGACTCGGTGGGATAACGTCTGCTTTTTGAAATTGACTAGGCTTGGTTCGATCCCGGCCCTACACCAATAACTTGGTTATCAAGTTATGCGTGGATTTGCACTCGCGTAAAGATCAACATCGTGAAAAAACCGAAATGTCTGAGGCCAACAATATCCGAAGATTTGTGTCATCCGCCAACCCGCACTTGACCAGCGTAGTTTATCACTCTTCATAAGAAACATACATTTAAAGTCATCACACACATAACGGACATTATTTTCATACTACATAAGCAGCCCGCCACTTTACATTCCAACTGTTTGGACTCGGTGCCTTTTCTCACAAGGAGAGAGATATAGACCATAATCTATCACGTTGGCCAAGTGAGGGTTTGCGGATGACACATATTTTCGGATACTTTGGTCCTCAAACATGTCGGTTTCCTCACAATGTTTTTCTTTACGCGAGTGCAAATCCACGCATAACTTGAAAAACAAGTCATTGGTGTAGGGCCGGGATCGAATCAAGGGCCTTCTGATTGAAAAGCAGTCCTTTTCCCCACTGAGCCACACTTGGATTTTTCACAATTGGTACGATGACATCCAATTCCCGTTTGAATTTCTCAAGAAAAAGCCTTACCACCAGAGCAGAGCCGACGTGACTGCGTCAGACTTAATTATTTTTTGTTATCCTTTTAGTTTCCAAGGCGTCGTGATTGCCGGTGGCCTGAATTGACCAGATTAGTTATAAAAGTAATCATAGGTCTGGATAAATAAGGCAGAATAAATATAATATCATGAGTCTTGAGAAGTGAGACAATGACGTTTGTAGATTTTGTTGGACTAGGCGCCAGCTCACGGTGGTCAAATGGATATAATTCATAATTAATTTAGGTAATATATGTTTATAGAGAAAAACATAACTTAAGATCGTGATGCGGTTTTTGAGGGCGCTGATTTATTAGACTATACATTTAGTTTTATTACATGAATATGTTTAAACATACAATATAAGGAATATGTAAGTTACATAATTTTTGTATTATAATGTTAATCGAATTGTTTTTTTTTTTAATTAAAATTGTAGCGGTACAAATATCACTAAATATTTTAATATAACCGATTGAATCAGGCGTTACTTTGCGGAAAACTAATAAACAGTATAATTGCGGAATATTGTAGATGGAAGAAAATCTGAATTGTTTTTAATGTACTTCCGCCGTGATTTGAAACCAAATTGAGATAAGCAAAGAAAATATCAATATAAAATAAAAATGGTGTGTTCCTTCGACCGACCATAACACCTTCACTCACACCAGTAAGACTAACCGACCTCACGAAATTAGTATTTTAATAATTTACAGTAAAATAAAATAAAGTTAGTTCGGATAAATCTGCTTACAGACATGTCATAGGCAGTAAGTAACTCAACAGTTATAATATATCATTAGTACAGACCCCAGTCCCGTAAGAGCAAAGGTCTTCAAGCGAATCGACCTATCGACATGTCCAACACAGCTATCCTATCTTTCGTTGCAAGTAAATTCCCTTCAATATATAGCAAATTTATGAGGCCAGGTTCGAACGGTCGGAGGAATATATCAGAATAGCGGAAGCACCGAACCAAATGGAATGGCCAACTACTTACAAACATGTTGTACAGGGTTATACGTAACGAAGAAATAATTTCGAAACAAGTTTAACAATACGACAACATGACTTAGCTATTTTTGGTGCAAAAAATAGTTAGAATCTCAATAAACTTTAAAATTTTTAGATATTTTATATTTCTACTAGCTGACCCGGCAAACGTTGTTTTACCTTAATAATTAAAAAAAAACTAAATATACAGTAGCCGATTCTCAGACCTACTGAATACGCATATAAAATTTGGAAAAAATCGGTCAAGCCGTTTCGGAGGAGTACGGTAACAAACACTGTGACACGCAAATTTTATATATAAGATTTTACTCTTCTTCTTCAACCTTTTCCCACTAGGTGGGGTCGGCAAAGCAAGTTTTCCTCTTTCACACGCTTCTGTCAGCTGTCATATCTATATTCACACTTTTTTTTTCATATCGTCATTGACACAATTCAGCCACGTCTTCCTAGGCCGACCTCTATTTCTCGCTACCTCGTATATATCCATACTTCTTGCCTTCTTCAACTATAGAATCCTAGTAATAATAGTCTCTTATATTTTATTCGTTGGTTTAACAAACCAATTTTCACATAATCAACTACCACTAAGAGACTAACAACACAATGTGTTTGTCTGTTTTTAAGTCACACATACGTAAGAAATCACGAGTACGTTAGGACTAACCTTGTATAGAATAAAACCTATTGGATTATTTTAACGTCGCTACGGCAATTAAAATCCGAATCAATGGCAGCAGATATACACACTGGCCATTTTCATAACGGTATTCCGTTAATGGTTACTTCGAATGTTTTCCAATAAAGACGAAATGGTGCCTCATTAATAAAGAGTCTTGTAACATAAATTTACCAAATATGTAATTGGAGTCTTCCTATGAAAGGATTTTTTATTGCAATGAGTACAAAAGTATCCATTGTGTACTTACCAATTCTGCTAATTTGATTTCCAAATACAGAAAATGGAAAATCAGGTCTGTTTACAGTTAAAATGGTAGTGGATCAAGAAGTAATAATATGATGTATACACTAGTAAATTAAGGGGAATTTCTGGGTCAAGATATCAGCATTGCCATTCAACGTGGCAATGCTGCCAGCTTGTTTGGCACGCTGTCCTCTGGTCGTACACTAGAGCTTTTGGACTAGCTCTGGTCATTTATATAGAGCCAAATTAAATATCTTACCTTATCTTTTGTAATTTAGACATCACATAAAGAACGGTCTCATAATAAGACATTCTTCCTTATACGATATACTTTGTGCTGGTACCTAGTACTTTATGACATGATACATAGCAATAGTATAGCAAATTTTATAAGATTCTCATGCAAATAAATACCTTTCGTTTGTAAAATAGGAAACCATTTCAGGGTAGGGCCTACCATGAGTTATTTAGACATCATAGTACGAGTATTTTAAAATAGTTTAAGATTCCAAGTTTTTGATTTAGCAGGTGGAAATATAAAGTATTCACAAAAAAAAACTCATTTCACGGGAAGTGTCTCATTGACATTGATCCTTTTAGTTTATACATCACAGTTTCGTCTCATTTCTTCTAAAGCGGGAAAAGGGGAGAAGGTCTAGTTTGTAAAAGTTTACGTAAAATTGATAATTAATTAAAGATATATCACCTTGATTTATATTTTTAAGCTATATATGGCATATAATTCAACCATGTATTATATTTAATTTTTTTTAACCACATGCTAATAAAATAAAGTGTTATTATTAGGTTATTACGGGCTTAGAGTACTGTAGTAGAGTAAAATAAATAAAAAACTACATTTCTCTGATTATTGTTTTTGGAATTACGGTAACAAAGGTTTGGATCATGGTAACTCCCAGGCGGCCCCGATGGCGTGAGAATGAATAGGTCAGTGCAATGCTAATGCGGCGATCACGATCCATAACAGATATCACTGCCCATCCATGGGTGCTAATAGCGCTGTATGGATATAAAATGGTGACAAAAACGAGCCATTATGGATTCTCAATTGGCTACCGGTCACTAAGGTGTGATAACTACTTAGAAAATAATTTTAAGATTAATAAATATATACTAAGATTGCATTGTTGTTTGCAACAGCTGTGTTGCGACACAAATAAAAAAAAAAACCTGTTACATACTCATATTACTATTTCTTATAGTTATAATCCTACGAATACAATAATTCCGAAAGTTTGTGTGTGTGTGTGTATGTTTGTAACTTCCTCGCGCTCAAATGGCTGCTCCTGGATTAACCTTTTTTTTGTCCCGGATTAACACAGGAAATCATAACTCTTACTTATAAAAAAATCATACTCTACTTTTTTATTTTTCGAAAATGCATCTGATTTATAAACTGTAAATTCAAGTTTGATCCGCGTTCGTTGCTCTTTCATGTTATTTGTCTCACTTTTGAGAAAAGATCTGAGATTGGAAAGTCGTTGAGTAACGTTTTTGCTCAGTAAAACTTAAAATTATGTGTGTATTTCATGAAATTGTATCTCAGTTCACATTTACACTTACTTATCAAAAAAAGTATCACTAAACCAAATTAACACGTACTGATTTTAACCGTGGGAAACCTTCAGATAAATACATATCATGTCAAGTTGTCACATAAAATAACATTATCCACTTTACAAGAAGTGGTACAGCCATTAATTAAATTATTGTCGTTAAAATTTTTAATTTTACACGTAGGAAATTGACCGTCACAAATTACGAGGAGAAAATGCAATTAAAACACAGAATTAGTTATTTTTGGTACGAGTGAGGTACATTTTGAGCTACTTGCGCTTTGGTTATAGTTACAGTAGTAGTTTATAATTCTGTCAAAAATGAAATTTAGATGGAAGCTATAGTTAAGGATGACACGCTTTTGTATCTAACTCATAAAGACCTTACTCGTTTTTACGTTGGCAAGGAAGTGGAGCGATGACAGTTCAGTCGGGTTTGCGGCCGCGTCATATGCCGAAGGTCGTAGGTTCGATTCTCGCCAATGAGCTCGAGATTTAGGTAAGAGGAAACATCAAGAGGAAACCATAGCATTGTGGGAGCGTATTTTCTAGGGCTAGCTTACATAGCAATCCTCAACCTGCTTGTTGAAAAATCTGTCACCGAGCATTTAGCAGTGTATTCCGGCAGTCTTCTTGAGAGATAGTTATTCTAGACTAGGCATGCTTCACTTTAAGCCAAAGTGTCACTAACTCGTGCGGTTACGCGCCCTGCGGTTTAGATACGACTTAAACAACTGTTGACCACGTTGACTTACTAACGATTGTTTGTACTAAAAGCCGGGACCTACAAATTAACCCATGATCCCGACCTGTGTGAGCCCAGACGGGAATTTAAAATAACAGTTTTCTGGCAATGGTCACCCATTTTAGGACTATCCGCATCGACCGTTGCTTAAATTTGGTAATCGTTTCAGACTACAGCCGTGACAGCTAGTAAGTTAAGGTTAGCTTTTCTAAAGTACAATATAAATTGTCCAATGGCACCTAGGCGCTATCTAATTCGGGTCGCTCTCTCTACTTATCAAAATTACAAGCCCTAATGAAGCGACATTTCATTGCACCTACATATCGCACGAATCCAACCGCGCGGCCCTCAGTTTAAATCAGATATGGGGTCAAATCGACCCCGAGGCACGAGGTACGCCTGGAATCAATTTGGCGAAGCGACGGTAACTATGTCATGAGGTTATAGTAATCCAAGAGACCCGAGGAGTGCCGTTACGCGAAGTTCACGCGGCACCGTGAAATTGCACAAACCAATCATTGATACTGGTGACTTTTGAACGACCTGCGATAGAAATGGTCATAGAAATGCTGTCTCAGACAGATAGAAGGCAGACGTGCTCGGTAGATAATTGGAGGGAAATCGTGGGGCGGGTTTTTGGGCTACTGGAGCGTATTAGGAAACTGATCATGTTGCAATGATTGAGTCAAATGGAAGATCGCAGAAATCAATTCTACAGGAGCATACCTACTCATTACGGGTTCCTTTTGAAAATGACTATCTGTTTCAGAAATACTTTTTTTTACTCCTTACAACTAGACATTTGATCAGAAGGGCGCGTAACAACACGAGTTAGTAGTTAGGTAGTTACTCTGGCCTAAAGTGGAGCATATCTAGTACGAACAACTGGCTCTGGATGATTCTGGCGAAATATACTTTCAGAAGCTTGGCGACTTATTTTTCAACTTAAGGGTGGTAGCTAAGCCAGGCGAGCATTAGAAAATGGCCTACCACCACGCAAAACGATATCTTTCAAAATGAATGCTTCTTTAGATATTGTATACAAAACTTAAGGAGCGTCTAGCTTTAATTCATAAGTGCCATAATCTAGATCAGGCACTAAACATACTCCAAGCGGCTGAATGCGACAAGCAGACTATCTACATATTTGCATAAAGCGGCGTACTTTCAATTCGCGAGATCATACGTCTATGTCAAGTCGGAACGGAATCGCGGGCGGGTAATGCGTGTGACACGAGGCTATTATTATAGGGCTTGTACGGAACTAGCTTAGGGAAATCTGGATTTGCTGAACTGGTATTCGAATGACTGTATCGTACTAAGATTGACATGGACAAAGATAAAAAAAAAATGGTTGCCTGTAAAGTCGGTTTTACGGGCGAAGATTTTACGTGACAACGTCTGCCGCGTGCTGCGCGCGCGGCAGACCGATCATAGTTGAGTGGGAGAGAGACGCAAGGCATTCGACGGGCCTCTCTCTCGTTCGGTGACTCATCGTAATGTTACCGGGCGTTACACTTTTTCATAAGTGACTCCCAGCCGCAACCTAATTTAAGACGTTGTCACGTCAAAATATGGCTGATGTTATTAAAATAAATGTCAAACTAATCGAAATTATCTTCAACTTCATGAGTATGAAAATATTACTTATTTTGTTAAACAGTATAAATAAAAAAATTAACTGACCATGTACTGTATCATAAATTCTCACATTCTTGCGGGAGCAATCAACTATTTACGCTTACCTTGGGAATATACAACAATCTTCATAACAAAATTAACGGACCTACCATTAAGTCCTGTAATGACTCGTTAAATGACGGGGTAACTTAGCTATTACCCGCAACTCCTCATTACAGAATTGCAAAGTTACAATGAGATTATAAATTTAATCTTAGTAGATACATACATCTAATCTAAAGGAGCTGACGATAAAGTTATACGTTAGATTGTAACGGCGCGCGACAGGTGAGTGAGGACATCAAGTACCAACGCCGGAAAGCCTGAAGAGATATTACAGTCTGCCTTTATATAAAGCCGTCTTCCTTTGCACGATTTGCGGTCTAATGCCACGGGAGGGGACAGACGATAAGTGTAGGCTCATTTCCACTTCGGATTTCAAGCAAAACCGCAGCCACTTCGTACCGTCTCTACAGAACCGCATTTACTGCTTCGAAATTCACCATCAAATCTGATGCATTTCTAACGTAACAGATGTTGAATAAGCTAATCTTGTAATCAAGTGGTCTATGAGCATTTATAGTTAAGTTTCATTCGTTAATAGCTCTATTACGCGGATTGCAACGCTCAAGGAGGAAGCGTTCGAGTGTGGTATCAGAACGAATAATTAACAACGCCAGAGAAAGATGAATAGACGCGTGGATGTAATTAACGCAGTTGCATACAAGTTGCATACCTTAGAGCTAATCGCAGCGTTATGAACGCATGATAGAGAATAAGTGGGACTTTCGACCATCAACCATCACGGAAGATGTAAAAACAGCGTTTCCGAGTGGAATATCGCACGGCGTATCTGTCTCAATGGAGCAGCTCGACTTGCAACAATACAACTCGGAGAGATGCATGACAAAAAGGTTATATAGACACAATAACACAGCGTTTCCCGACCTTGCATTTCACCTCGGAACTGGGCTATGGTCGTGCCAGATGATCCCAATTCGGTTAAAACGTTTCAATTGCATCTCCGATTGTAATACCGTTCCGAGTACCGCTCCACCGAAACACGTAACTATTGTCACTAGAGAAATGGAAAAAGCAAAGTTTATAGATTTTAACAAGGTCAATGGACACCCTTACGTAGAAAATAAATTGTATTGTTATCTTATTACATTAGTATTCAGACATTAATTTATAAGAATATAAATAAAAGCCATTGTGGGTGTTATTTCATACAAATTCTAAATTACATTCCATGAAGAAGTGTAATAAGATCGAAAATTTACTTCAGGGCTATATTACTCAAAAATGCATAATGTTTATAGTGTGGTAAAACAAAATACATATTTGCACATGCGCTACGAACTTATATGAAACAATGACTATCACAATGAAAACATAAATATTTTAAAAATATTATAGCAAATTAATAAAAAAAAATACAAGCACTACAGAATTAGGGTCAGTTGAAGTTAATTCCTTATTAATATACTTTATTTATGGAAAGAAAACTAACGAGAAAGTAAAATAAGATATTGATTACAAACAAGAATCTGATAGCTTTCCCTTGAAAGAAATCTCTTAGCCTAAACCTGGGGTTAGCCGACGGATGTTGAATCGCATGTAGACCGTATCGACAAGAGTAACCGACAAAATGGCGCGTCACGCCCAACCGAACCACGCAATGCTAAAGCATTACAAGAAACACTAAAATCGTGTGCGAAATTAGTTAAAACGCTAATTGTTTACGCGATACCACACAAAAGAACAACAAATGAAATGCAAAAAAGTAAACCTACAGCTCGCAGAACACGTGTTGAAAGATCTTATTAATGACAGTAATAAGCTTCGCTATAATTGCACAGAATCGACATGACGCTCTAGAAACTAGCTCTGAGGTGCTATTTTCACTATTGAAACAATTAAGCGCAAGACAGTCACATTCGCGAGTAAACGCGGAGGCAGCGCCATCTGAGCATTTTGTTTGAATAGTGAAAACGGAGCAAAAACTGACCCAGATGCGTAAACAGGTGATTTCAATGTAGCGTCCACCGCTACTGAACCATAAAAGTTTTTACAAATATTTCGTATCTAGGTAAATTGAGGCATATCTAATTCTGTTTACATTTAAAGGCACTTGAAGAATTTAAAACATCTCGACTTCCGTTTCGTTTACCGTCCACAAAGCGGGTTAATCCGAAACCGATATGATTACTTTCGGTGGTAATTACGATCCGGAAGAAAGTAAATGGTTTATCTGATTGATTGGCAATCGGATAGTAATGAACTGAATCAGAGTTTCGTTGAGAATGATGAGAAAACAATGCGGAGAAATGTTTATCACGAACGTGCCAAAGGTATAGAAACGGCCTCAGAGTTGCCGGTAGGCTTGGTAGATTGATTGGAGCTAACAGATAATGGAACTCTCTGATTATGGCTATCAGATATCAGCTTGCCTTATTCTTGGAAGAATTATAGCCATAAGAGCGGACAGAGCAATCTACAATTACGAGTTTCCTATTTCTTTTGTTTCTCTCTAGTTTATCTTGAGAACGGAAATTGCAAATCGGGTGCCATAATGCCTTCCTTTGTTCTACTTTTAATTTAACGTTTTTTTTCATGTTCATACACTATGTATTTGTTTCATCCTATTCATAAAATATTCTACTTAAACAGATCATTGATAGATGCAAAATTCACGTCGAAGTCATATCGTTCATTAGAATAATGCGCTATAATATTCATGTTGAAGTTAATTCTATGAGCTATTAAGAAGAAGCTAATATCTTTGATCAATGTTTCAATTCTCACAGCCGACTTTGCGTTTAATTAGCTATGTACACGGATGATTACTGAGCATGATAATATCAATATTAGAGTGTTCTCAAACACGAGTAACTAATTACAAATCAACTAACACAAAAGCATGTGACTTTGTACTGGTGATTGGTTTTAGTTAACTCGTGGTCAATATCAGTGAATATTGAACAATTTTATGAGATTTAGATGCACTGTTCTCATCTGCATAAGACAAATGCAGGAAAGCGCAGCGCACGCTCTGCGTTGTTCCAATGACCTACAATGCACTGCAGCCTACTTACGAACAAGAAACCGGCGATTAACCCGCAAATATGATGCATTGCACGTAGAAAATTGCAAAACGACCAGAGACGATATCCTTAGGCTATTTGATGACACATCGTTTTGCAATTGGCACTAAGATAATACCCATAACAGCTGTCTTTACGATGTTGCAAATTGAATTTTATTTCTGTTAAAATATATTTTTAAATTTCAATCCATCTATCTTTAAAGAACAGTTTCAATTTATAAATGAATTTCGTTGTTTTATGTGTAACGATCCAAATATTGTTTCATTGGTTAAGTTTCTCTAATCTAACACTTGTTTAATGCCTACGGCTGTTTAATGGCTGCGTCAGTAGATAAAATGGATTTCATAGGTATTTGTTTTGTATATTCAGATCTAGAATGAATTTATTTGATGCGCGCGTGCTTCTATGGACGAGGTGGTAGAAAAAAAACCAAGAATGCAAATTGTACAACGATAAATAAAATAAGGAAAGTTGAGAAAAAGTGCTTGCAATACCGCAGAAGCCGCAATGATTGGAGCTACGATGCGAAAAATTAAAGAAATAAGGATGCCCTACTTTTCAAATGTGTTTAAAAAAATACTCGAGTAAAACTAATGACAGTAGGTATATAGCAGTATATTATAAAATTGAAAGTGAAAAATAACAAATCGAAGAGTTGAATCGATTCGATACGGTTCAAATTATTGGGCTAAGAACGGAAATCACTAATTTAACTAGTGTTAATGCAGCGTCAAATTGGTAAGAGCGGATTCAACACAACACTTCACAAAGTAAATAACAAAAGACAAGTTTATCGTTAAAGTACCAAGAAGGTATAATTAATTTCAATCAATGAAGTACGGGTACATACAAGATAATATAGACTGAAAAATGATTTAATGGAAAGTTAACAAGAAATGCTACGGGTAAACCGAGTTAACCCTCTAGGTAAACGAGTGTATAATTGTTAGTTTATCTATTGTTAATGCCTGTAAGAAGGTAAATTCATACGAATAACCAATGGACTGTATCGATTATGAATTAGCGTCGCTATTTTCTCACTGCAAGTGTTAGTTGAATAATCACTGAATGAATGAATTATTTTTTTCCCGATTTGATTACATGCGAGAGGTGATTAATCAACTTTGAGGAACGAAGCTTCGAAACAATTAATTAGGTTATTGTTTTTGAAAAGGTAGGGGGCAAAAAAACAAAAGTGAATGAGCACATAACAACGCATATAGTAAGTAAAAACAATCGCGATTTTATTTAAGATGATCATTATCTGCAATAATCTTGAATGGGAAAGAAATAATTTATTGAGTAACACGTTGGTGTACGAATGCCAGGCGCGAACGCTACAGAAACAAAAGCAATAAAAAGCTTTCACTTCGATCTTATCTTGATTTTGAATTGCTCAGAATGTGTTTTGCTTCCGAAAGGTACGAGAGGTGAGAAGTTATGATAGGTCAACGATCATCAAGTTCAATTGTATGCAGATGGTAAAGAACTATGGAACATTAGGTCAGTAGAATGGCGCCTTAGAAAATTTGACTGATGGGCTTTAACGATCTCCGACTTAGGCGCTATGATGATAAACACCTGCCGGTGTGGAAATTCTGCGTCATTTCAAATTCAAATTAATAAGAGTGGACGATATGTAGCTAAGCGGGAGTTATGAAGTAGAAAAACGGGTGCTAGGGTTCAGTGCACGGGATCTGCGCTGCCTCGACGGGTTCCCACATTCTCCTATCCCTTGATGATAATAAAGAAGACAGACACAATGAACCATCACTTCACGGGTACTAGGCAGAATGCTATTCCGCATTTCTTGATATTGCTAAAAGAACTTCGAACAATTGTCACGATTTTATTTTCACCTAATTTAGGAAATATGTGCAGTAACGGCATGTTAAAGTGGCAATTTTGTATAACATGACAATTCCTAAAATGGTTAAGCACGATTGTTTTAGTGCAAGTTGCTTTAGATCATAAAGCGATTAACTTTCCATTCGCAATTTTCACTAAGTTAACGAGGTAATCAGAACAGAATTTTAGTATTTTAATAATCCTTATTAAATGTAATGTAAACTTGAATCTTCAGTTTCAATACATTAGTATCTTTGTTACAAAATTAAAGCGTTTATACATTTTAACAGCGATTATAATCAACAAGCATTTTACAAGACCATTGTTTCGTTTGTAAGATTGAATTAAAGTCGTTTTGTAATTTTTTCGTGAGTGAAAACGTGCACATATTTAGTGTAAAAGAAAGTTAGGTCATTAAAGGGGTAAGTGATTGTTCGTGTGTGTTAAATTAGTATCGGTGTAATTAAACTTTAGCGTTCTCCCGAGAGTTGAAATAATTCGAAAAGTCATTAGAGCGCAGCTGAGAGTAATTTTCGAGTAGGCGCTAGCGCCTGTTCACAAAAAGCTGGACTATAAAGTTGTTTGGATCAAAGCGGACGATTAATTGGGCATCATATTATTAAAAAGCGATTTGTTAGGTGGATCCCGAAGAAAGTTTAGTGAGTAGTTACGTTGCGAGCTGAGATATTAAACATTAGCTACAGAATAGAGTGATCTCGTATATGAGCGTTAACAAGAGGTTATATTTTTGATTAAAAGAGACACACACTCGTACATACTATCATATTACGGTATACCTGACGTGCAAAAGAAACATGTCAGTTATATATAATACAGAGCAATAGTATTTTGAAATTTTGGTTTTGAGTTATGGTCTATTCTATATTGAAACATAGGTATTTCTTGTTGTAGTGGTGCTGGCATGGACACGATTGGTAAAGAATAGAGGTGAATGGCATGTAAGAAGAGAGGGCTATTTTCAACAATGGGAAAGAACTGGATGAAGAATATTATGATGATGATGAATAGTGAATAGGACTAATATAGGAGATATTATAGAGTCGTGCTTGGTATTTGTAAAGGTGTTACTACCACTATATATTTTCTACAATTCTACCAATAAAGGAGACATAAATATATTTTCTCTTTTATGTAAATTTATGAAACGTATATTTTATTCTTTAACCGTCGTCGTAAAACTGTAAGCTTACAATACGGCTATTATTCAAAGCGACCGTGCATGGTCAATGGCTCTACATCTAATATTCATTAAAATGACTTAAATATCAACGATAAATGCAATAACTAGGCAACATATTTAAATAATAAAGTTGGCTAAACTTTCCTTTTACAAAAAATCTAAATCAATGAATAATACATTTACTAAGTAAGAGAGAGTAGGTATGGAAAATAAGTGAACCTTTATATAGTATGGATGGATCTATTTTATATAAGAAAAACATATAGTAAAAACGATAATTCTTAATGTTTAGAGCAAGCAAGAGACGACACAACTATGAGAACCTTACGAGACGACCACGAACAATAGAGCACTCAAATCTTAAAATGATAATGGTAGGGATCGAAGTATAATGTGTATAAAAGTGAAATCTTTTGAAAACTAAAATTACGTTTATTCATACGTGTATCATAAATAATATTTTGATTATGGGAAATTTTTAATCCATATTACTACGAACAAACGAGCACTTTCAAACTCATGGTTTTCTATGTTATTTTGAAAAAAAAAAACTATTAACACAAATCTTATTTTTTTAATAGGCACAAATATTTTCTAGAATTCTAGGGCTTATAATTTCAATATTGTTAATTATGATTTATTTCGTGAAATATCTACTGCCGTGCTTCAGGCGCTCCGTGCAAATATGTATGGAGTGGCTGAACTTGGTACAAAATCCCACGCCATGAACGTCATTACAAATACCGTACCCGAAATCTAACCAAAAAAGCCAAATTTTTCTATCATAGATGTAGAATTATATATAGGAACAAAAAAATATGCATACGGTAATTAGTTAGATAAAGGTAACTAGATTAAAAGAGAATACACAACAGGCGTTGCTACGAAAAGCTTTTAGGTTTCTCATAAACAATACGAAGATACACAAATCTTACGGAATTATAGGAACCCCTCTTCCAAATAAAGTATCAATAACGGGCGTCAGTGTTAATGATCTCATTATAGCGGGCATATCGCATCCTGTTTCAGCACAAGATTTCCCAGTACACGTAACAAACACCGTTACTCTGATGAATAGTATACGAGATCAATAACCTTAGCAGATTCTATTAAGCGCGTAAAAATTGCTTATCTATCTAGATCCTTGTAGGAGATATATTTCAGCCAGCGGCGGCTTTTCTTAGATTGCGGATAAGATATCTCATTATGTAGGCACATCACACCTTTGGAGAATCTTATCGCTATTGGTATTTTCCTGGAAAGCTCGTTGCAGAAATTTTGTTAACTAGTTACGATACATATTATTGGAATTTTAGCTGTGGAGAAAATACTTATGGACACAATAATCAAAACTAAAAATAAAATATTATACAAATTACACAAGAAAGTTCAAGTACAACACATTATCCTGCTACATTTCATTGTAAGATTAACGTTTTACATTAACGAAGTCAAATAACATTAGAGGACAATCATGTGCGTAAAAGTATAAATCTGAACCTCAGGCAAAATGTTGTCCAAATTTGAATAAGAAATTTGCGGGCAGTATGCAAACTACAAGTGATTACGCACAAGCAAAAAGTAACATTAACATCACGAGTAAGGGCGCGAAGCTTTTTAACAAGTAATTAACTGCATCTTTACAAGGCATGCTATTAATTAGTCGAAAGACAGGAACAGTTACACTTAGACAGGACAAGCTAGTCCTTTCAATCTACTCGCACTTCCACCGACTTTTACTTGATTTGAAAATGTTAGAGCAAAAACTAGTCAATGGATTACGGAGGCCATCAATAAGTCTATGTCGCGTAGTCGTTTTTCGCTTCCGTTTGATTTGAGACGAATATTCTAAAAAAACTGGTAATGTAAATATATGGTATCGATGTAATAGTAGATTTGGTTGTGTATGTCTTTTACTATTCAATTAACTGCTCCCGATGGAAGGACACCAACTGATACCTTAACATTTGGAAGTAAGTTATCTTGTAGGTTTTGGAGATTTTATGTCTATTTAAAAAAAAAACTACTTCAGTTTCAGAACTATGTTTTAAAAGTGTGAAAATTACAACAATATAATTTGACATATACATATTATGTACATTCTCATACAAATATTTAAGGAATTCGATTTTATTCGTGAAAACGACTGACCAGATGAGTTGTCTAACCACCACGTACATCCGCTTCAATAAAAATAAATTAGATTCCTGCAGATGTGACTCGATGCCAACACACGCACGGTCGTCCGGCACCTGTCTTACTTTCAGTTTCGGTGCAAAATCACTGATCAACTAATCTTATGATAGCTCAGAGAAAGTTTTAGGATACGTTCCATTAAAAAAACAGATCGCTTCGGATGACACCATTGATTGGCTGTTTAAGGAGATAGGTTTGAGTGACATTTTTGCATCAGGATAACAGGAATATACTCGTAATTAAGACATTAAGCTCGTACCAATAGATAGATCTACCGATGGATGTAGTCAAGGAGACTGATCAGCGAATTAGTAATTCAGATGTTTGAAGAACTGCAAAATTTCTAATTTGTAATTGTCTATATCGAGCGTTAAATGTTTTAAAAATGATTTTTAATCGTCAGAGTAACACTACCAGTCAATAAATAGTATAGTCTAGTAGGTACATAATGTCCACCTCATGGCGTCTACCTTTGTTGTCATGACGTGCCTCACAAGTAAGCCGTATCGAGACCATAATGGAGGACTGTTGGCATGAAACAAAGTACCGATTTCACAGACGCAACTCCCGTGAGGTAGATTAATGATATCTCTTCTGTTTTAAGTTAGTTAGTTGTAAGTTATACATATTGGAAGTGCCGAGGTATTGTGATGGAAAAATTCTGTGTCACTTATCCGTAATGTTTTAGCTGTTATACTTTTTTATATGTTATAAGTTTGCATTTTACCACAGCTTGATTGATGTTAAGCATCGCTGTACCTACTTTGTAGCATGTTTAGCTAGAAGGAGCCTTTCTATTCACTTTCGATTTGAAGATCTCTGGATGGTACTTCTCAGGAAACAGAGCCTCAGGTAGAGAATTACAAAGTTTCACAGTCCACACGAATGATAATGAATATTAGATTTAAAAAAATATTTATTATTTGACATGTAGGTACATAAATAACAATAGAATAAAAAATTTAAAGTCAATAAAATACATGGCCTAGATTTTTATACAAAATGGCTAAGAAATTAAAGGAAAAGTGAGTAGTGGAAGCAAATTGTGCGGCCAAAGTTTTTCTTTTTAGTAACGTGACAATTACTTTCGTGCCCAGTTTTTCCCAAACTTCTTGTAACAGGCGACTGCGTTGGCAGAATTTATTCAAATTGGTATCAAATTCTTTCTCGTCACGTAAACGTTTAGGCAAGTGGGTTGAATAAACAAACCGATACAAATGATAAAACTTGCGGGAGCAACTTCACGTGCAAGGTACGTGCCGCGAGCCATTTGAAAGGGACCGAAGGGAAAGCAAACATTCCCTTTTCATAGTGCCAAGAACTTTCCATGGAACTATGCAAGTTAGTAGAATCAAGGTGCCGCTTATCTACAAAGCAAGTAATGTGAGAAACTAAGAAGGTCCTAGTTAGTAATGATGCAAAAAAAAGACTAAAGATGTAATAGAAAACGAGACTAGAATGAGAGCAAAGAACTATTATCGTTTTACGCACGTCGCACTGCGATCTCACAATGTAGAGCGCTCTACGCAATAAGAAAAAACACGACAACAAGATAAATGCGATGTTCCCAGCGATAAACGCGTAATGTAAAAATATATGCCGATACACTTGGCAACACAATGACAAATAATACAGTGATTTATTAAGGTTTACTTAAGGTTTTAATTGATTTAAATGTAATTTGTTAACAGGTAATTCAAGAACACATGCAACATTTGTTGCTTATACATTATACTGTGATGATCAAATTGAATCCAGTAATTGAGTGAGTGAAGCATCTTTGCATGAGCTGGCCTTTGCTTCCGGCTGTCTTTGTATATGTTAGGATGTTGGTACTCGTGTAGAAAGCGCAATTTTAATACCCAATTCAAAAAAGGTTTTTGAATCTAAATATGGGGCAAACAATGTTAGAAATAAAATGATTATGTATTTATGTTGTAATAGCGTAACACGAGTCCAATATATTTTTCATCTTCCGACAGTCAGTACTTTCAAACATCAATAGGGAATTAATGTTGGCGTTACATAATGCAATCAAAAAAGTCTTATCATGTATAAATTATTCAAAACCAGAAATTATGAGAAAAGACCACAAAGTAAACGAAGTCCGAGACGACGACGATAGTGGGTTCGCATAACCCGCTAATGACGGCCGTGAGACTGCACAACTATCAATTTCGTTAAAATAAATGATTTTTCTTTCGCGGAAGCCACCGCTGTATTATTTGTACTGGCGAGCACCATTAGCCGGCCGCAATCACTGTCTGAGTAAGGGCAATTTCCTAGGCTCTGTTAACTCAAAGCACGAACCCTTTGTGAAGACTCGGCGGTCGTGGACCACGGAAACGATGATATAATAAATCACTGTAATGACAGGGATGCGGTAAGATTTATCGGACATACAACTATCAATTGTTCACACTACCTGCTCTTGGACTTACGAATAAACTAGTAAAGTGTATCAATAACGCATTCAAAACATTTCACACTTTCGATTTGAGCCAGCTTTGAATTTAATGCGTCCAATCATTGCCTATAATAAATTAAATAGAATCAAATTTACAGCTGAACAGTTATTCAAATAAACACGGCCAAACATGATAAATAGCGTGCAAGTTGTTTATTTATATCGACGGTCATTTGTCACGAGTAAAACCGGTTCCAAAAACGCATTTAATTTGATGAGCTTCTCAATCATAAAGATGATTATCTTAATAAAGTCATGTTAACGTGTTATTTGATACATTTTGTTTATAGCTTTGATGTTTGAGATAGCGATGGTATTTTATATAAGTAGCATGAATCATTTTACGAACATTAAACATTTGAATATTTTTTCTTATGTTAATAATAGATTTAGCTATGATACAAGTTTATTTGCTTTTTATGTCTTACTTATGTGATTTCAAAACAGCCTTACTTCTCCAGTAGGTACGTAAAAGAGGTGTTGATGACGATCATGATAATAATTATAATCTTCATTCCATGTACCGCTGCTGGCTTTGATATTTTAATAGATCGCCTAAGGGAAACGTATCGCGACAAATATCACGAGGAAATGGCAGGAATATTATACCTGTTACAAACCATTTTATAAAACGGTATCGCTTATGGGAAACAGTATTAAAATCTGTTCTTGCTGTCATTGAAGGCTTGTTCAGAACATCCGTTGAAAACATTGTACACGAACATTTAGTGCTGGCGAATACTGGCGATAGAATCAATTAATGACTAGTCTACAGGCGTCACGATAAAAATTAAATTCCGATTTCTTATTGCGTAGGGTCGGCATTAGAGAGCCAGAGTTCTAATCGTGATCAAAGCGTTAAGACAATAATTTAAAATATTGACAGTGGACTTTCTACAATTGGCCATATTAAAAATAAAACTAAATAGTACAGTACAAACAAACCAAATAGCGAAATAATGAGCAAAACGTCTGTCTTAATACAACCATTTACTTTTAATCACGAACTCATTAGCTAATTATCTTTTTGCGAATGGTTTTGGCTTCTTGATTAGTACAAAAAGTAGATATAAGATAAACTGAAAATGACGTTTGAGTTTCGACGTCGACCATTCGAAATGCGTACTTGTAAATAAAGTACGATGTCCTAATGATAAAGCAGGCTATTAGTAGTATTTAAAATGAACTAAGGAATGGTATTACATTTTAAATTCCAGGTGAGATTCAGATACCCACTATTACGCATGTGAGAAAACTGGTTAATTTATTGCCCCGCCGATCAGCGAAAAATATATAATGAGAGAGAAGATAAAGCTACTTAGGCGAGATTTGTAAAACAAAGTGGTCGTCGATAAAAATAGTTTAAAAATCCAAAACATATCACATTCCTACCAGGCACATATATTTTTTCTTTACATAATAGGTCGCAGGCAAAACTTCCGTGTTAGCGTCAAAAGCTAAAGGCGCTACAATAGTAAACTTCACGCTATAAAGTTAGCATTCAGGAACCCCATAAAATTCATGGCCAAGGCGCACACACTCGTACTCGTAAATACATGTTACAAACATAGAATTTCGCTAAAATACTTTCTAACAATAGGCACGTTGGGAAAGATATACGAGCCATTATTAGGGATCCAATGCGAAAAACTTTCGTTTGTTGCAAAATGCCCTCACTAAAATATAACATAGCCCAAAAAACGCAAAGCAAAATCAGGAACCTATATTCCGCGATATCACTGAATAATAAACATGAATCAGTGATTACTCTGCAAGTAGTTACACTGGCGCCAATACTAGCGGCTTCTTTTCTCAGTTAACCGATATCTGACACAAAATTCAACCGCACCAATCAATAGAGCCGTCACAAAAAGCGGTAAAGATGTTGTCATTGTCACACGATGAGTTGCATAAGGCACACCGTTAATATGTCATACTCGCGAAGAACCTATAAAACGAACAATAGGTGTGATACAAGACATTTTTGCTTATCTCGGCTGGTTTGATTACCGTAAGCTCTTAAAACGGTATCAGCTTTTGTGGGCACTATCGCAAAACACTACTTTGATAGGTTACATGGCATGGACAGCTACGTTGCACGCAAAAATATTTTACAACGGCTAAACGAGCCTTATCGGTACCTCATAGATTATAGTTACTGTAAATGTTTGGACACTATATAATTGGACAATTATAGGAATTAATATAAAACAAAGACCTCAATATAATTAAGACCGTAACTTCTTTAAAGCCCATTTTAGATATACTTTGTTACAATAATTAACAACGGAACTATTTCAGATTTTACAAATTTGAAAGGGAGAATTATTCTTGACGCTTTGAAAGGTTTAGGGTCGCCGCTTACATAGTACCCAATTAAATGCCAATAAGTACTCATTAGACCTCAGTATAATGCATAGGCGTTGGACTCTAGTCACGCCTAGATAAGCGTGAAGTACGAGACTTTAAGTACCACGTCCTTATCGCATCGGGATATCGACTTGAAACAACGCACGCGCCTTTGAATAGAGTATTTAGAAGCTAGATACACCTGTATCGATACTAGATATGTAGAATTCTATTGTCGTAGCATTAAGTCCTGAGGACACGACACAATGAAGACCGCTGAATCTTGTTCCGATGCAAATCTTAACCATGCAACCACTCGATTTCAATGGTAAGCATTGTTCCATTTAACGATACAATCCCAGCAAAATTCTACAGCTTGCAAACTACCTTTGTAGAAAGTGAGCATTTAATGTAGCTAAATCGTGAATTTAGCCAATGTAACGGAGTTATTTATTAAAGTATAAGCTGGGCTTTTGAATTCGCCGTGCTAATGTCTCTCAGACCGTATACCGCCTGAATTAAGGCGTGTGAGGAGAATGCAAGCGCGTTTAGCAAGATCGTTACTCAAGGGAGAAATGTTAGAGGATTACGTGGGAAGTGTTCCTGTGAGATTAAGAGGCGATATGTTCAATTTATCTTATTAGAGGTCGGTTATCGTTCAGCGGTGTCTCCAGTCTACACGCGTGGGCTGCTTCAAAGCTAACTACATCTACACTGTTGTTAGGAACGTAGACGCTCACTATCTTACTTGCTTCCTACGCTCTAAATTGCATCTTATTGAATACAGACTGATATTTGCAACTTAATAGATTGGTTTAGTAATCTTGTTACCGTAAAGTCGTACTCGTATTTTATGATGCAGTGCAGTACTGTTCTTTGGTTGCCTTTCTCGGGCGACTACTTTCGTTTTATGGCTACTTTTCCTGATACCGCTTTCATTGTCTGCTCTCGATTTTCCGTAACTGTTTTGAATATTTTAACATATTTATTTTGTATTTAATGTGGCGATTTAATGAAAAAATAAATAGAAGACAAAATTAAATATTTAGTGTACTTCCGCTGTGATCCGAAACCTAAATTAAGATAAATTTCCGGATTGAGTGGGTAACGTTAATCGTAGTTAATTAATCTTAGTTAATTTTTCTTTTACTTATCTTAATTTGGGTTTCGGATCACAGCGGAAGTACACTAAATATTTAATTTTGTCTTCTATTTACAATGGATTTCCGCAAAGTAACGCCTGAGTCAATAAGTTATTTGAAAAAATAAAAGTTACTACCTATCTACATGTGTGGTATGAATTGCGAATGGTCTCAACTTTTACTTACGTGAAAGAAATTAACAAAACTGTAGGTACAGTTACTGAAAATCAAAATTTAAAGCATTATTGTAGTTTAAGTTGCTTCCTATCTAAAGCTCAATAAACCAGTCTCGTTAGTTAGTCGGCTAGTCACTGAGATAATGCGGATTTAAGAGGACGGCGACGCGAACACGAGACTCGCAACCCGATCAGGGGGTAACTTTGAGATATTATCATTATGAGTTTTACTGGTGAAATATACATTTATTTAGAGGTTTACTTATTTATTTATTATATATACATATCATACAGAGAGCATTACAGTTGTAACCAAATACCCCACCCCAGATTACCTAAACACACATAAAGATACGAGTACATAAATAACATAACAAAAAACAAACTTATTATTAAACAATACAAATCATCACTAAACTACTTAACACAAACACAAATTTAAGTGTATGAGTATTTTGCCGCCTTAACTAAAATATATAAATAACAAGCCTAAACTTAAATATATAAATAACAATGTTAGTTCCAATATAAAAACTAAACTAAGTCTCAGTTATTGAGCATCCGTCAAAACAAATATGCTATTGTGTTACACATTAGGCAGATTTAAAAACTTTCAAAGCATACGCGATATAAAAAAACAAGATTTTATATTTTTAAATGGATTATTTCTCCGGAAGCTTACCACCTTGCCTAATGGAAAGTGACTGTATGGTCGAAGATGGAGCTCAATGGTTTAAATTCAATATATTCTTAAAGATATCATATTTATTGTTCGTGCAAATTAAGGCAAGGCTATACTAGTAGAGGATTCCATTTCCGAGCCCTACGAACCATACAACTTTGCTTAGTGTCATGAATAATTCCTTCATTCCTTCTCTATGCTTCATTCGTCTTAGTAACTTTACTTTAACCATTGAACGAAGATTTTGGTGGAACGCTTAATCAAGTATAACTTTAACTTAAATCTATCTGTCTATGATTCTCATCTCAAAAATTAAGCTGTCTATGGTAAGTAGCCACGGTAACTAGATATGGTAAGTAGTAGTAGGTACAAGTTATCTATGGTAAGTAACTTTTTTTTTCGAGATATGTGTTTTTTTATATAAAGTTCATAAATCGGTGTACGTATTACAATTAATTTTGTATTCACCTTTATTAAAGCATATCTTAAAAAAAAAACAATTGTTGCAATCAAAAACATCTTAAACGCGGCTTTGAATAATTTAAACAGTGCCTACAGTAAACTGGAGAGAGCAAAACAATAAAGTTAATTTCTAGCATAAACTTTGGAGCCTGGAGGCACAGTAGATTTAAGCGTTATAAACTATTATATAGCCTGTTTATAGGATATTAAATGTGAGATAGGAGCAATTAATTCAACAACTGGTAGTGAATTCTAAGAAAACATTTAAGTCAACAAAATACGGTGATATATTAAACAAACATTATGCATTCTAAATTTAAACATTTAAGTCAACAAAATACGGTGATATATTAAACAAACATTATGCATTCTAAATTAAAAAAAAAATGTATTGCTTGTATAGAACATTAAAGTTTGTTACCTATTAAACAAAAAAAAAAAGAAATCTATAACAAATCTTAGAAATGATTAATAAAAACCTGGATAATTGCATCTATGTATGTCTTTATATGAAATAGAAAAATTGTTGAAGAGCTAATCGTCAATGCAAAATTGCAGTCTGAACTGGCAAGGGCTAGTTTTTATAAACATTTAGAATTGATATTTGAAAAAAAGCGTTATTAGTTCCAATGATGCCAATTATGTAACATTCTAGACATTGAGAATTATTAATTATTAATGAAACAGAACCAGTACAGGATAACCATGTTAAAGGTGCTATTAATAACTTAATCGTTAAGGACTTTGCTATAGCAACAGTGTTATTTGCTCTTGGAAAAAGACGTTGTGTTACCGAGTTTATCTTTATAGTAATAGGTAACATAGGACTAGTTTTATAGGGTTATTTTATAGGATCAGCGAACTAGAATAAACGGAAGACTAACTTCATACAATTGCCGCTTGGAATTTGAATCCATCTACGCATACAATTATATTGCTATCCCAACGAAACACACACACACAAAGCTAACACGCGTTTGATCGCATTAAGGTCACGCCACCGATACTAGTCGCGTGGGTAGCTGTTTGCCCCGCCCACCGCGGTATTTTACGCGTGGACGGTGGAACCATTTTATCGGCCAAGTTACTATTCTATTTATTCTAGTTCGTTGGTTATGATCTAACGTTTATTCTAAATCACCAAGTCTTGCAAACAGGTGCAAAAATAAAAACATATTTTTAAATAATAGAACAAAGTGTGCATGTTCAAGTATCTCTGAGGTATGTTTTAAATCAGTTACAGCCCATTCGTTGTAACAAGCTTGGATGAAAGTTCGCATATATACTAGCATCGTTAAAATATTTTCCAGCTTTAGATTTCACCGTAGCATTCAAGACAGTATTTTTACTTAGAAAGAGGACCGTAAGTCGTGACTAGATTAAATCTAGTTTGTGTGTGTTTAGGCTTTGGAATGTTATTTTGTTGCTTGTAGCAATATTTATACTTATGATAAAGAAACAATGAAGGTATGATACAATGTTAAGAATTTGTTAAAATGCCAGAATGATTTTTTTTTTGAGCTCAAAGAGTTTTCAATCCTCTCAAACACATTTGAGATTGCAATAAGAAAAATCGAATATGTTAATCAGTAGAAAGACTAGAATATCATAATCATAAAACACCAAGCGATTTTACTGCCAACGGCTACTAGAACAAGCCTAGTAAGCAGTAGCCACGAGTTTTTTACGTTTATTTTTAAAACAAGAGTCTACGCAAGCGCCTAGTTAGTGATTAAGCTCTTATGATAATTGTGTCAGATAAATATACATGGCAAAGGACGTACCGACTTCTTTAACAGGTCCGATGTTACAATAAAACATAGATACAGGTGTTGAAACTATTCGGAACGTTTTACGATATACTATGTATAACGAGTTTATTTTTTAAATATATGCACTCATCGGTGTGTAGCACAAATAATTATGGGCTTAGAAAGGATCCTTGTAGTATGGCTCAACCAAATATTCGTATCTTATGTCTCTTTGATAGATTAAGGCTTAACTAATTTAATATATCCGATGATGAAACAACTCCAATGCCAATACATAGTTGAATTTGCTAAGGCATCTTTCCAATTTACAACTTTGTAACTAATTGGTTCTCAAAGCGTGAACAACCGCAATCAAAGGCACTACTACGTAAAATGTAATAGTTATCAACTTCAAAATATTCGGATAGAATCTTTGCCAATTAGCTCCTTCTACGAGAGTTCCTTGCTATGTAGTTATTATCAGTACACGACATGCATACGATGGTTTCTGCAAGGAAAGGTTGTATATGTTTAAAGTGAAACGTAATTTCCATAGCATGAATGAAGTTGTTAGTGTGAAAGTATTTTACATTTGCGTTGGACAATTTAATAGAAAATGTTTATGTATTTTATTTATGCTTTATGCTAAGCGCATAATTATTTTTAATCTTATAGCTAGATTTTATGGCACCTATTTCTATTGTACAATATTAGCTAGATTATATGCTTCAATATACAAGTGACTAAAAATTAATGTGTTTTCAAAGACAATATTTTTTTGTGTATATCTAAGAAATTATTGAAATGACGTGTCAGTACCGTTGTAAGTGCTATTTTGTACCATATTGAGAGCTAGTGGAATAATTTGATTACTTTAACTAATCAATAAGCTATAACTAGCATTGCAAATCGATTGCCCGTTACATTTAAACGTCAACTAGACACGTTTGTAGATAAAGATAAATATAATTTAAGCCAGTTATTCAGGACCAGATATGCTCTACCTCAGCCTTAGTATCGCTTACGCGTCCTGCAAACATAATGCCTAGGTGTTTAACGTAAAAAGCATTACATGTCATGCATAGTTTTACCGTTACTCAATAATGTAATGACATTGAATATCAACTGACTTGTAAACGTATTTTACAAATAAATTAGTTTTTCGGTTAATCTGTAAATTAGGCTGATTGAGGACTAACTAACTGTCTTTAAAATTGAAATATAGGAATAATAAAAGTGCCAACAAATATAGCACAGCAGTGTATTCAATCTATGTTTTTAATAAAGGTACACCTTACTTAAGAAATAGAGTATGTCTTGTGCATCCTACGCCTGGTTGCATAAGGGACACTATATTGTACTACAGTTTTTTTTAAGATTGCAACTATTGTTGATTTTTTTATAGATTTTACAGTAAATATTTTTTCGAAAAAACTAAGAAAAATTGCATATTACAAATAAAGCATCGCTTTTTTTATAAATCTTTCATTGATCTAACAATGAAAATACCACATTAGTTGCAATAAACTATCTGTTTTGCAAGCAGTAAGACCACTTCATCTATTTCACATCCCACCGCCTCTGACACGACTAAGTCGCTTTGGATCCCATGCATCGCTGCAGACATGCTTATAAATCAGGATGCAGTCGGAAGTTATTACGCGATCGTTGCGTAAGGGACCCTGAACTAGACTAGAACCTGTATTGGGTCTGGTCGCGGTCGCCTACGCCGACTATGTAAAGTTGATCGTTTAAAGAGAACGTATTAATTTATAGTTCAAGAAGTTTCTTTTTTTCTCACACACATATTAGCTGCTAGGTCTATAAACACGTTTCAGTGATCACTTATAAAAATGTTCATTCATGTGACTTACCTTCAAGGCACCAAAGCAGAGCCTATTTATTATAAACAAAAAAATGTTGTGTGATAATCTTCTACGCCTAAGAGTAGAGAATAACTCGTGTCCTCAAACTTAACGAATAATTCGTTAATAATATCCTTTCGAATTGACTTTAACTGTACGCAAAATAAAAGATTTTCCGTTGAGATGTAATGATGCGGTACTGATGGTTTCTACTTTCTAGTTTAAACGGGGAATACTTAAGGCTTTCGGAAGAAAGTTTGAACTGTCTGGAGAAAATTTTACAATTGCTGCTTGTTGTTAGTTATTTTTGTTAAACATTTTAAAAAAATATCTCAATGCTTGGACCGACGGCTGCATTCCATGTTATATAGATAAATATTGTACAGTATTTTTTTACACGAAAGCGCACATACAATGAGTTCTTTGTTAACTTAATACTTTATGATATTAACCGGTACGTTGTAAGGTGAATTGCTGTAGGACTACTATTACAATTAGTAGCAATACAATTACCGATTCATTGTAAGTATTGGTTACGAAGAAACGCGAGCAGCGCCACAGCTTATCGCATCGCATCCAAGTATCAAAATCAATTGAACGCAGTACATTCGATGCTATCGACCTATTGATGCACGGTTATCGGTCCGGGGTCATTTCTCAAAGGAAATTAATTATGAGAAATTACAATACAACGCATGAAAATACCTTTACATTGTAAAGTACTTCCTTGTATTTTCCATTTGCATTTTAGAGCTTAGTGTGAAACATGGTAATTACGTACTTTGTTTTGAATTGTGTTGTGTAATACTTCAGATAACGGTTATATGGTTACGTGGTATGTGATTATTATTTTAAAGGCAAACGTTAACCAAAAAGTATTGAGTATTTACTAGCCGACAGATATGGCTAACTTATAAATAAACAATTGAATGTTATGTGTTTGTGTGTTGTGTGTGAAATTAATTTTCGAAATCGGATCGCGGTTAAGAGATAGGAATCTAGATCCCCGGACTGGATGGTTTTTGATACAGCAAGGGTCAATAGCCATTCAGCGTGGGAACACGGCTGGTTTTGTTTCAGACCATATAGGTTTAACCTACGTATTGTATATCAACAGATTGAATTGACATATTTTTTAATGAATAAAATTATAACATTGTTTGTTCCGTATATTTTTAATGAAATTAATAAATGAATAGATAAAAATCTTATAATATTTACAATAATACCTAAATAACTTTTTGACTTAGGCGTTACTTTGCGGAAATCCATTGTAAATAGAAGACAAAATTAAATATTTAGTGTACTTCCGCTGTGATCCGAAATCCAAATTAAGACAAGTAAAGAAAAAATTAACTAAGATTAATTAATTAAAATAAATTAAGATTAACGTTACCGATCACAATTCGGGAATTTACTCTACACGTGTTTCGCCTAACCACAAGGCATCATCAGGAGATGCTGACTCTTCGAACGACAAGTCGAGAGTGCCTAAATAAAAAAGATGTTTTCAATAAATAATGGTATTTTACAACAATTAGCTATCTGAACCTGTGAGTGAAGTACCGATCTAACTTGGTTTCTTAGAAGTTTAAACAAGCTCAACTGAGTCGAATGTATTTTCCACGAAAATATCGGAAAACAAACAGAACACAATAGCAAATTGCACTTGTGTGATAATTTATCGTCAATTATATCAATTAGCACTCTTTAACTATTAAATCTGTTTCATCTTGAATCAAGCTCACACTCAGCCCATATTAACGGTCTTATTCAATGCTGCAAACCGTATCTTTTCGAGTGATTTAGTTATTCTAGTCACGAATAGTGTTTGGTAAAATAAGGTTTAGGATTTTTAAAGCGCTCATTGGAATATGAGATCTAAAAAGGGGTCATTTGGTTACTATCCAAAAATATTCTAAGTGGAACTTTAGTACCTCTAGAAAAAAATATGTACCTATAATAAATTTTGGCATTCACGCAATTAAATCAGCTGTTTCATAAAAAAAAGGATAGACAACTCGCGAATAAAATATACGAGTACATACATATGTACTAAAATAAAAATTAAAAATTCAGTTTTTAAATCAGTTTTTTTTTTTCATATTAATTCCTCTTTTACAAAACTAAAAAACACGTTATAAAAACTACGTTTTTATTTGTTTTTTTTTTACGATTTATAGCGAAAAAACGGTAAAAATTAAGTTTTTGCCCTTATCTTCGTCTTAAGTCATGTTTCAGACAACACTATAATCATGAAACTTTGTGTAATTATAAACTGCGTGTTTTCTACGCGTTCTACACATTAGAAAAGTCACTTAGCGAGGTATTCAGGTTTATCCGATATCTTAATTCCAATACTTGTCTATGCATCCTATTCCAGTACTACTAGGTTGTTAGTACTACCAGATTGTTAGGCAGTTTGCCACCGGTTTTACGTGTTCCAGAATGTAGAAAATAAACCGAGGTAATGGTCATCAATTACTAAAACATAAAACATACTATATTAATTTTTAATAGAAATAATTTGAGGAACATATTTTTAGGACTCCGAGTAGAAGTATTGTAATAAGTCGTTTTAAGATTGTTTATGCGTGTATGAAGCCTCTTTAGAAAAATGGTAAGTTAAAGCTCAATAAGGTGTAATAAGTTCAAAAAATACAGGATTACTAGTAAATAATATGACAAATTGTAACTTTCTTCATTGTTAGGGTTCCGTACCCATAAGGTAAAATTAGGGCCCTATTAATAAGCCTACGTCAATTAAATGTCTGTCTATCTACAAGCTGTATCTCAGAAATCATGATAACTAGAAAGCTGAAATTTTCACAAATTATGTATTTCCTGTGTCTAAGGACTGCAACATCCGAAGACGTGTGTCATCCGCCAACTCTCTCTTGATCAGCGTGGTGGATTAAGGCCTTTATATCTCTCCTAGTGAGAGAAGGCCCCGAGTCCCAGCTAGGAACGTATAGTGGGCTGCTTATGCCATGCAAATAAAAATTCTGCTATCCCAATAGGCAGCGCAAGTGCTACTATGTTGCAAGTGGTAAAGTTCCTTGCTCCTAAAGCTTACAATGTTTGACACTGACATTGAAGTTTACCGCAGAGGGCATTGGATCGTGACCAATGGTTATGCAGACGTTACAAAACTGTGAAACGGTAATATTTATGTATCCTAACTACTAAGTACAGTTGGGAGTTATCGCGATCCGTCTGTCTGTTACATCACGAAGCCATGATCACGTCAAGATGGCGAACTATAGATGGCTCTTTATCTGCTATAAACGCTCTGGATTGACTTATCGACCTTTTAATAACGGATCGTAAAACGTTAGAGATCTATTTGAAATACGAATAACGGTTGGTTTACGTTACTATGGTTTAATTTACTACAAAACATGGTCGGATATACTAATAACAGAAATATCAAGAATAAACTGTTTCACAAAATATATTACAGAAATAGTAGATACAAAAACCAAAATATTTCTTTATCAAACCATACGCAGCGCTTATATTAAACTTGTAAACTTAGGGAAACAATCCGACTCGAAACCGCTAATACGATTGAGATCATTCAACTTCAACGTTACGTGACGTCCGGTACTTGATATTGTTAAAAAAAAATACAGTAGATCAGTTGAGCAGATGTTTCCCCACAAGATTATTGACTCGCTAAAACAGACACACTTACTATATTGAAAAC
This sequence comes from Mellilla xanthometata, assembly GCA_035578125.1. Lineage (NCBI taxonomy): Eukaryota > Metazoa > Arthropoda > Insecta > Lepidoptera > Geometridae > Mellilla > Mellilla xanthometata. The sequence continues at coordinate 6,295,611 of JAPUBQ010000015.1, read as the reverse complement.
ATTATGAAAATATAATTGACATCGGATACACAGCACTAACTTAGCAAAAGAAAAAAATCGAAACTGTCTTTTCGAAAACACAATTTTGGTCACTGTGAGAAAATAATTAACATTCAGTAAACTGAAGCCAAAAAAGTGAAAGCTTGCATTGAAAAGTGAATTCCAACGGATTGAACTAATATGAGTAAGACGCAATCAAACATAAAAAAGTTAATCAGACCGCTCAGCAAATTTACAGAATAAAGAGAAAGTTGACTTGCGATTACGTAAAAAAATCAAAATCAAATCAAACTGGAAAAGGAAAAAACTTCTATTGTGCAACACAATCTTGAAGGCCGATAGAGAGCATGAAAAAGCTTTTATTTTATCCTGCACGCGCCAACACAAACAAGGACTTGGAACCAAGATAGTGTCTGTGAGTTTAGAAACATCAGGAGATAGACCGAAGTCACGACGGGGTATCTTTGTTCAGAACATCTAAGACCCGATACGGGGATAAAAAAGCTAAAGAAATAAAAGGAAGTCTATTTAATAACTCCGTTTCGAACTCGTAGTATCGAAAATAAAGTGGAAAGATTGTCAAATCATGAACTATAATTGGAAACTTCGAGTACTTTAAAGGGACGTAGGCAAAGTGAAAGTTTATGAAAGTTCCTTAAAAGGTTTTTGTTTAATTCACTATCATCACATTTTTAGTTATTCGAATTTTATTCTAGTTAATAGGATTAACAAGGCAGATGCAAAAATAAAGCACAGTGATGGCATCTTTACAGTTACCTGGTTAACGAAATTGAAGTGACGCTTTTAAGAGAATCAGTTCTTTTGTAGGAGTAAAAAAGTTTAAAAAGAGTTGAATGGATTCGGTATGGCAGTACAAAAAGGTCTTTGTTGTGAGCTAACATCTGATGTCAATATACAGGTTACTGGAACAGATGGGTGTATTGATCAGACAGGGACTGATATTTATCTGAATTAAAAATCTCACAGCGGGTGAACATTGTAGTCTTTGACAGTGTAACTAGATGTTTTGCGTGTAACGGCGGTTGAGAAGTTAACTAGAGAAACACGATCAAAAAAGTCTAGGCCGAGTCGTAACAGTACTATTTCGCACAATTTTTGAAACTAAAATTCCATAGTAATTCTTCAAATAATGATTTGAAATTGGACTTCACCGTTGCAACTGCTGATTTCGTCAATTGAGATGAAATCATCCCTAAACCAGAAACAAATGTTGCGTGAAGAAATTGAGGACAATTTATTGCCAGTTAACAGGTTTATTAACCTGATCTAGCGGCAAACGTGACAATGTAATCGGCAAATCGCAAGGTGCATGACCGTGAAGTATTGTTACGGGAGCACAACGCACGAACGACTTTTCACATGCCAAAAATACGGAGCTGTAAAAATTAAGATAAACACAGAAACGGCAGAGCAATAAATGAGAAAACGTCGTATTGACCCCGTTCAGAAGCAAAGGTGAAATCAATAAGAGGACACAGAAGAGCGTTGACACAGAAACTCGAAATGCGTTGTGCGGGAATGAATGAGATTGTGGTTTGCCATCCGAGACCGACCTCGAGACGTTTCCCATCGTAGCAACAATGGCTAATGACATCTCGGATGAATTAACGCTTTCGACGGATCCATTAATAACAGCTATTGCGGAATTTGTTTCCATAAGTTGTGTTTTGAATCATAAATCAATGTTATAATGGAGTTTTTTTGTTTGGTTGCAGACGGTGCCTTTGCCGGCCGGGTCCACGTCAGTGCTGGCCAAGCCGACAAAATACCACTACTATCCGCATAACCAACACATATACTTGTTACCGGAGTGCGCCATACAACAGGTAATTTCTATTTCAATTCATTTTACAATGTACATCTTAATTGACATCTCTATAACTTAGAGACAGCTAATTTAGCTAATTATGTTGTAAGCCGCAATGATTTATTATTCACTAATAGTTCTCCTTTCATGAGCCATAATGGTTTGAATGACGCGAATATTTTGCAATATCTTTTGAAAACAATTACATAACAAAGCCCGTGTTTGGTAATAGGCAAAAAACTTATTATTCAAATTTTTAACGCTGAGCTCATGCGGGTCGAATCAGAAGTCTGTAGCAAATTCAAAATTCTATCTCAATTGTTCGAGCAACGTAGATGAATCTACCAAAACAGCGCTCTGCCTTTTATTAGAAACGAGACCTAGGAAATCTCTCATGATATAAAAACGAAGTAGCATAACTGCCTCTATGTCATGACAGGTCAGAAATTAAAAGGAATAATAAAACCACTGCATAATGACATTTAAACTGCAGATTTACTTTCGACAATCGCAAAAGAATAAAATGAAATTGAATATCTTATTTTTTATCGGGCTCATAAACTTATGTGATGGCAAGTCAATCATTTCATCATCATCCAAAGGCTCTTTTCCCACTGCTGGGTATAAGCCTTCTGCACGTGTACTCTGCATTGCACTATCTTGTGCATACCTTATCTAGGTAGGACCTGAGACACTAAAGATGTTGTCGACCTATCTCATTGCCGTAACGCCTGTAGCTCGGCTAACTAAGAGGATTTGACGCGATCATCGAGTTTAAGCAACGGTCGATGCGGACAGTGCTTTGATGGGTGATCATGTACCAGACTGTTTTTTGGTGGTATTTTCATTTGTGCACTGTCGTGGGTCGGATGACACGTTTAATTGTAGATCGCGGCTGTTAGTCGCAGTACTAGCAGTCGTTAAGCCAAGTCAGAGCCCTTCGGGCGGTTTAAAAACTCTCGACACCAGAGCTTGGCCACTTAGCTCATACGAAAAAGAAGTTGCCAAACGACTCACTCTACACCTGGCTGTATTCTATCATCACTCGGTAACGACCAACCACTCGGATTAATAAGAAACTAAGACATCCATTATGGTTTTGGACTGATTTCCTCTATTTATGATATTCCAGGTGTGCAATGCTGTGTACGTGAGACTAAACTACACTCAGCCGCTATGCGCTTGCCCGGCGCGGTATCGCGATCCTTGTTCAGCCAGCCTCAATGCCGACGATCTTCATACTACTAGACTCACTACGGATTCTAAAAAGAAGGTAATGTTTTATGCGTCTTAGATTATGTATGGTCTTATAAACTGTTGTTGCACTAACTTACTAGTCTTACCAGTTCACTAGTCTTACATGTTATTGTTGTATAGCTAAGCAGTATAACTAGAACAGGACAATGGTTTCGTAACACGGTATTATCCGTTAGGGAGCTACGATGCCACAAACACACATACTCACACTCATACAAATACCCCCACACACACACACATACACAAACACACACACTTGCGTCGGGGATTAAATATCAAATCTCTCTCCATTCCAGTACGCCAACAAAGCGGTGACTCTAGTCAAGACCTGCGAAGCCGTTTCAGAGATGCGAGAGTGCCGAGCGCCCAGAGATTGGTCTCTGCTAGCTTTGCAGAACATACGGACTGGAAAGTCGCACTACTTGGTCATATGCCGATGCCCGGAGAATCATATACTAGGTAAGTTTTTTTTTAAAGTACTTATTTTATAATCTACACAGAAATAATAAATATTTATTCTGCACAAAAAATACACGTATATTGACATGGATGTGTGTAGTGACAAGAAAGGACAAGGTAAGAAAGTAATATATCAGAGGAAGATTGAGAGTGGCACATATGCCAGTAAAAGTTAAGAGTGCTAAGGTTACCTTGATATGGGCATGTCATGCAAAGAGAGGAGATGCATGTGGCTAGGAGAAGTATGAATAAGATTGTACAAGGTAGTGGAAGTAGAGGTCGACCTAAGAAGACGTGGATGAATTGTGTGAAAGAGAATATGAAGGAGAAAGAAGTAAATATAGATATGACGGCTGATAGAAGAGTGTGGAAGCAAAAGACGGGCTGTGCCGACCCCCCATAGTAGGAAAAGGCGAAAACAACGAAGAAGAATTGAGACTAAAGGTATGTGTACAAAAAGAGCAAATTCAGCATAACGCTGAGGGCAATAAGTACTGTAGCGCTGGTTTCAATTTGCTCCTTCACAGTTTTTGAAGGCATAAATAATACATGTAGGTAGTGCAAATACACACAATATAATAAGGCAAGGAATATACTAGACAACGAGATAGACGAAAATAACGACTATTATACACATAGGAATGTCATAGTACTGAATAGTTTCTTACCAGTTGTGTTAGTCAAACAGCGAACAAATTAATAATAGCACAAATTTACGACTTGTGATGATGCTTAATCTCTTAGTGACTCGAAAAACGAGCGAGTGTGAGCTTATGAATGAGCTATAAATACCTATTTTTTGAGATTAGTGCCGGAAATAAAAGTATTTAATTTTAAAGCCTGCAACCTAATTTATGGTACGTGTTAGTAAATTACTGAATAATGAATGTTTAATTTTCCAGAAGGCCCAATGTCCCACGACCAACCGACCTACGCGTCAGTGCCCGGCATCAGAGTATACGGCATGATGTGCGTCAAACCTACCACATCAGTTTACCATGCTGGTAATATTATTAACTTACATAATATACGGAAAAAATACACGACTGAAGCATGAATCATAATTTATCAATTAATAAGTAATATCAGAAATCAATAATCATTGTAAATACAATGAAATTGATTTATAAACTAACATTCAAGTGAATATAATTTATTTAAATTTTACTTTAGAATCTTAGAGAAAATAAGGATATGAAATGTAAACACTAATGCCTGAATAAATGATTATTATACACTGACTGTCCAGTTAGTAAGCAGTATTAAGATTTGATTTAGTTTAACTGTTTTGCACGCTGAAAGGCAGGATATGGGTGCACCATAATAATTGACCGAAAACCAGTATGTACTAAGCTACGTTCATTATTAATTGATTTGAATTCGTTGAAGACACAACACTGACATTTTAAAAAACAATTCTTTAAGTTTTAAGAGATCAATTAATCGAAAATAATCTTTTTCAAAACCAAAATATAGACGTCAAACTGGCTTCTATCGTAGATGTAAAAATTAATTGTCAACTCACATACAAATAAGGAAGAAAAATAAAAAATGCAATACCTTACTACCCAAGAGCCATTCTCTATCATAGAAATATTGATTGTTATTAAGAAGAACTAGAATAAAATACAATAAATGTACACTGATTCTAATGATACACATACTATGTTTCAGGTTACAACGCAAACCGATACACTGGCTTCCAAAGCACAACAATGTCGTACAAGGTGGACTATTCTCAACCCCACACATACCCTGACAAGCCGGTCTACAACAGATATAACTACTACAACAGACGATCTCGAGCGACGAGAATGAGGCGTTCAACTTCAGAATACCCCCCCTTCCCATGGTACAAAGTACAAGAACTAGCGAGATCTTTACATTGGATCTAAAATGTAATACAATATTAGTTAGAGAAAAAAGTTTGTTGGGTCCATCTAGGCCGTTCGCCTCTTTGGATTCAACGCATACTTTCGAGAGCTTTTCGCTTATGTATTCAGGATTAATAGGTATTTTATCGAAAGCTTCACTTTTCCCATTCTAAATGAACGTTTAGTTTGGTGAAAACTCCATTTAATACGCCTAATACTCAGTGTTCAGTGCATTTATTAGATTAACTGTGAGTAACTTTATTCGTGCGGAAGTTTCTTTTAACGAAATGAGGCTACATTGTTTATGCAAGATTATTGATGGGTTTCTATTATTTGAAAATTTGATTTTGAATGAAACTAATACCGACGCATTTAATTTATTCATGGGACACAGATTATGTACTTCTTTATCTCAAACTTATGTGAAACAAATAACTAGCAATGTGTGTAAAATATAGGAAACCTATCAAAATCTACTAACAATTCGTTATTTCAGTATTTCTAATTAAGCTACGAAAACAACTTTATTTATTCCTCGTTTACGATAGAAAAGCTTGCAATCCGTATGAATTCGACTTGTTACAATATTGTTGCCTATAAAGACATTTGTAATAGGTTTTTTTTCAACATTAGGCACTTAGATAGCACACAAAGTTGTATTTAAGTACTGGTAAAATTGTACACGATTCAATAATAAATAAGTCTTCCGTTATTTATAGAGCTAAGAAATCGGTTCACAAGAGTTAGATCATAATATAAGAAATGAGTACCAGTTCATACGGTTTGCAAAGGCCATTAGTTTAAAATTGCCAGATTACTAGAAGTAACCATGACTTTAGATGTAAGTATTGGGATACTCAATTGGCCGTCAGAATCCCCACCAACGAAAGGTGATTTAAGGAAATATAGTGCACAGTTGCTTTGCGGAGAAACAACTGAATATATTGATGTCTCATTCACACACACCGCCTTTACAATGTATGTTATTAAAGATCGAAAGAGACATACGGAGATTCGTGTTTTCTGCATCGCTTCTGTGGTTCACTTGAATAAATAGAATGTAAGTACACAAAAAGATGTGATAGCGTGTTTTCCGATGGTTTTTTGTGTAACTTTTCAAGCATTTATGTTTAGAATAGGTATTAATTAAATATTTATTTAGGATAACCCATATTTATACTTAGAGTAAAAATATGTAAATACTAGATTTAGGAATTACAATATTTGTAATAATGAAATTAAAAATTAACTGATACTGAAAAATGGTTTTAATTTTTACGTGACTGTAGAATAAAATGTTAGAAAGAAGAAAGGAAACCTATAAGATCTTTTAAAATTACAAGGTAATAGATTTGTGCTATTAACGCTTAGTATATGGTGTTTTCTGATGAGCCCTAAAACTAATACATTAAAAGCAGTTGCGGGAAAACGATTCAGAAGTTACAAAAGATATTTCTTTGTAATGATGGCCTAAATTATTATTTAGGCTGCTGGGATATGAATCGAATTAGGTTATAGCTATTTAACGCCATCTGGCGGCATATGAGCACTTGCAGCATGCTATCAGTCAACCTTAAAATAATGCCCTTTTTGCTAAGAGTGAAATTTTGTAACTGTATTTTGTCATAGTTAAAATTAGATTAATCTTACAAGTACCATATTCTCAGAATACTGACTAACTTACCTTCGATACTTTTGGTAATGAAATATAACAGTGGAATAAACATTCATACAAAATATGCGATTTACCACTTATCATATCATATTCTATTGAAGAATAAATCTTCTTTTTCTTCTCCTTTGCCTTATCCCACTAGGTGGGGTCAGCACAGCAAATTTTCTTCTTCCACTCTCCTCTATCAGCCGTCGTTTCTACACTCACTCCTTTCTCTCTTATGTCATCATTCACACACTCCATCCATGTCTTTATCGGTCGGCCTCTTGCCCTTCTTCCTTGCACTACCATTTCCATACATCTCCTAATGACACGCGTCTCCTCTCTACGCATGACGTGCCCATACCACGCCAACCTTCCACTCTTTATTTTCTCACTTACTTTTATTGTAGAATAGATGTCATACAAAAGTACGTACCTAATACTTTTTGATCAACCGATATATCACAGGTATACATGGCAGCCATCAGTCTCTGTGGTTGGAGTTGAAAAGCTTTTCTGCAACCGTCTTTGACTGCTGACATAATTTGCCCTGAAAATGCATTTTTTTTAAATAATGGTACGTATGCCATGTAAAATAATAAGGGGTTGAAATATATTATAGATGATTAGCGTGATAATTAAAGCAGAGTTTAAACTTCGTAAAAAAACCAATCAATTACACGTGCACTGTGTGCGCGCGCGGATCTCGTCGGCGGCGGTTCGTGTAACATTCGCCCCTGATGATGGTGCTCGGAAAGCACCGAAACGTTAGACTCATTCCAACTTTTAATAATAACGTTAGTATGACCGTTTTATTAAAGCAATAAAATCATCTGCCAAGGTTCGAAACGCCCGTGATGATGAAATATATAACTTAAACTCTGAGTGATGAGCTAAGTAAATATACACGCCGGGTATTGTTTAAATTCAGAATATAATGTTAAGGAAAATCATAATGCCATCATCACTACAATTATTGATCTGATCGAATTAAAATACATTACTCAATTCAAGAAAATAATTATTGAGATGAACGTGAGTAGTATTTTTCATCTTAAGCTCATTAATATGGCATAACAAGTAGATTAGATGGAATAGTTTTAAAACGTTTAGGCTTTTTTAGAACTTCCTTCTTTTAGAATTCGATTTAAAAACTGGTACACATAGTATAATATATAGAGTTAATGCAATTACTCTAATAAAACTTTTAATCAGGAGATAAAATATCAAAAATAAAATAACTTTTTGTAGTGGAAAGTATATTAGAGCTAACCTGAAAGTGGTCCAAAAACTTGCGACTCCTCTCCTTCGCTTCGATCCAACGTCCATTCCTCTACACAAAAAGCGACTCCCATCATGGGTTCTTCGCACAACGGACCAGCCAACGTCGCCAATTGAAACCCGTTCACAAAACTACTCTCAAATTCGAACCTCACATCTTCGACAATCTCTTTCTCATGATGGAGGTACTTAGTACTGTAGTCTGCAGTTTGATTCAGAAGCAAATTTGGACCACAATTCCTTGGGCCCACGGACCAAATTTGGTTGACAACGTCTTTCCATTCCGGCCCAAATTTTGAACATATATTTTCCAATTCATCTTTGAACGCTTGAATCAGTTTTAACATTCTATCAGACAGCTTATGCTTTCCATTTAGCTTCAAATTCTCAAGTTTGTTTTCTAACTTTTCATTTTTTGATAGGGATTGTAAGGTTTTTATGTGCTGCGATACAGCCTTTAGCAAATCTGCCGAATTTTCTAGAAGATTAGTTATTTCGTTGGGCAGTGGTCTCGCTCGTATTTTTATTCTGCTTTGCTTGTTATTTGTATAGATGGTTATGACTGGATCCTCTTCTTTGTTAAGGCCCTTGTCAATGTTTTGGGCGTCTATTTCCTCGTTAGCCATGTCTATTTTGGGCGGTATAATAATTGTCTCTCTGAATGGCACGATTGGTTCAGACACTGTGATTGGTATTTTGGCGTAATGGTTCCTAAAATATGGAATTGTTTCTGTTCAGTGATAAAGTGTGGAAACAATATTACACTTAATCTTAATAATAATAACAATAACTACGTATTTTTTTAACAGTAATACAACAAATAAAATTACTAATAATTAATACTTAATTAAATAAATGGCAACTTAAGATTTGCTATATTTTGATTCCAAAAATTTAAGAGAACCTTATTAAAAATCCAATAATAAAACGACGACACGAGCCCGCGCGAACCCGGGGCGGGCTGCTAGTAATAAATAATTTAGTTGAGTTTATTCTTAAACATTTGATCTTCTCTTCTGTATGAGCCAAGTGGCCGAGCTCTGGTGTCGAGAGATTTCAAGTCAACCGAGCGCTTCTGACTTGACATAACTACAAAGACTAGGTACTTTAAAAAGTGTTATTTTGATCTGGGCGCTACCGTGGATCGGATGATACGTAAAACTGTAGATCACAAGCTGTTAGTCTTAGTACAGCATTCGTTAAGCCAAGTCTAAGGTCTTCTGGCAGCTTGAAAACTCTCAACACCAGAGCTTGGCCAGTTAGTTTATACGAAAAAGACAAACACTTACTTCAAGTCCTCCAAACACCTTTCCAAATGTACTTCTCCAGCAGTGACAAGCACATGTTCCCCGGTTTCTTGGAGCAGCACCTGGACGCAGGAGTCCGACTGGTTTAGCAGCTTCAAGCCTGGAACATGTCGAAACGAACGCTTTATCCAAATAATAAGGATTCATTTATTATAAACTAATGTAATATACAAAAATAAGTCGGGTTCTCTTTCCTGTCGCTATAACTCCAGAACACATGAACCGATTTCCACAGTTTTGTATTCGTTGGAAAGGTCTCAGGCTCCGAGAGGTTTGTCCAAACACATATGAAAATATCTTACCTAAATGTTACTAATTTCATAAGGTATTTCTTTTACCATTGTACAGTTTGCGCCAGATTCGAAATGAATGGGAATATTTTTGTATTTTTCGGAAACTTAAAATATTTTGCTAAATACACGCTTGCAACTTGAGTCACAATGATTGTATCACACCCCTCTACTTAACAACTGGAAAGAGATACCGCTACACTGGAAATTCCGAAGATTCGCACAAAGCGCTTCGCCTCAACATTCATACTGCGAAGCTTTGGAATTCTCTGCCTGAGGCTCTGTTTCCCGAGAAGTACCATCCTGAGATCTTCAATTAGAGAGTGAATAGGTTCCTTCTCGGCACGCGTGCTACAACGTAGGCCACAGCACTGCTTAACATCAGGCAAGCTGTGGTCAAACGCAAATCTATTCTTCTTCTTCTTTACCTTATATCACTTCATGTGGGGTCGGTACAGTATGTACGCTTCTTCCATACATCTCTGTCATTCGTCATCTCTGTATTCACACCCCTCCTGGTCATATCTTCATTCACACAATCCATTCATACTTTCTTAGGTCGCCCCCTTTCTATCTGTATGTCCACACTCATACTCATTGTCTTCCTCGTGATATGGTCTTCCTCTCGCAAACGTAAAACTATTACAAATAAAAAAAAACACCAATCATATTAATCTTGGCACTGACGTTATTAAAAAAAAGAAGCTGGAATGCTTCACAATATTCACTCGACTACAAAAAAACTCCAATATGCTCATTCACAGGTCATCTTCTTCGTATGAGCTAAGTAGGCAAGCTATGGTGTCCAGAAGTTTTAAGCCGTTCGTCGCCCTCAGACCTGGCTTAACTAAAAACTAACAGCCAGGACCTACAATTATTTTAATTGTAAGTCCCGGCTGTCATCCGAGCCCAGATGAAAATGCCACTTTTTGTCTGATGACAATGTGTTGTGCATGGTCCCCCATCTAAAGGCTGTCCGCATCGACCATTGCTTAACTTCGATAATCAAGTCAAATTAATCAATATTACTTAGGATATCTATTAGCGCCAACCGTGAGCAGTTATTTGGTCAAGCGTTGCTGTTTAGTGCAAAATAGAAATAATAAAATAAATATTAGGACACATTTCACACACGGCTGGTTAACCCCATACTGAACCATTTCTAGTCCGTATTATGGTTGCTAACACAACTGATATACTACATATACAAACATACATATTTTTTATAGATACATATTTAACACCCATACCGACAGCCAACAAATTTAGTTCAGCACAAAGATGTTGGCCGTGCCGGGAATCGAACCCGAAACCTTCTCATTGGCAATTCGGCATGGTAACCATTACGCCAACGAGGTCGGCAATTCAATAATCACGTCAATTTACCTCACTTTATTTATTTACGGTGAAGGAAAATATTGTGAGGAAACCGACACGTTAGAAGAACTGCAACACCCGAAGACGTGTGTCATTCACCAAACCGCACTTGGCCAGCGAGGTGGATTATGGCCTGTATCTATATCCTCGTTAGAGAAGGCCCCGAGTCCCAGCAGTGGGATCGTATAGTGGGCTGCTTTGCTTTGCTAGGCAATTTATTTGGTCAAGTGTAATGCTATTTAGTGGAAAGATAAGGATAAGTTACCTTTGACCAACTGAGGCAGTTGAGACGGATACGTAGGTTCTATAGCTACCCTCAGGATTGGCACAACAGAGTTCTGCATCTCGCTGAATGCAGGACATGCGATGGTGCTGCTTATTGTAGCTGTCTTCAATATATGATCGTCCAGTCCGCCTATTCCTGGAAATAATTAGATAGAAACACTTTAAAATGTATAACACTGGTGGCGATTCAGCGGCTCACACGACTAAACTAAATTTAAAGAAGCCCCGTCTGTTTTCATCTTAGGTGGCCAGAAAGAAACGGCAAGTTCTGAACCACACACAAAACAACTAAAATCACGTCAAATATGAAAAATGGAAGCGATTTAAGAGCGCACCCATTTGTGTCAGCTCTAAATCTGACGTGTTTGACGTGATTTTAGATGTTTTGTCTATGGTTTAGATCGTACCATCTCTTTTTGGTCATCTATGACGAAAAGAGCCGCTTTAAATTTAGTTTAGTCGTGTGTGCCGCTGAATCGCCACCAATACTAGAAACACTTAAAAATGTATATACAGTGTAAACTCCACGTAACGTCACTCGATTTAACGACAAACTATCTAAAGCGTCGAAATCAATTGGCTTTCGTTGGTTTAGCTTGTATTCCATACAATTATACATTCTCTCTATTTAACGACCACTTTCCATAACGCCATAAAATGCACAGTCCCTTCAGTGTCGTTATATAGAGTTTACACTGTTATTGGGCAGCTGCGCCCTGCGGTGATAACTGCTTTTATCCGGGATAAAAAGTAGCCTATGTGTTAGTCCTAGGTCATACATAACCTCATAGTAAATTTCATCAAAATCGGGCCAGCCTTTTAAGCGAGAAAGAAGTAACAAACATACACACTAACTCACACACAAACTTTCACATTTATAAGTTTTTAGTTTGTTTCTACTCTTGTACGTTTCTATGTTGTTAGTTTTATTCAACAAAAAAAGTAGCGCCTGTATTTCGGCTAACCAAGATAATCTGACGCGATCGAGGTTAAGCAACGGATGATGCCGACAGCCTCTGGATGTGATAACTATACACAAGGTGGCATTTTCACTTGGGCGTTACCGTGGGTCGGATGACACGTTAAATTGTAGGTCACCAAAGCTTGGCCACTTGCCTCATACGAAAAACACAAAAAACGAAAGAATCATTAATTCAAGAGCTACAAAGCAACATATAGATCATATGTTGATACATACATATATATGTCGCGGATTTAAACGGATTAAAATCCGCGTGGTAGTCGTCGTTGTCTGCCATTATGATTTTATTGCTTGTGAAGAATGAAAGGAATTCAAGCCAAACTCCAGTGAACGCACTACTAACCAATAGGAAACAACTTCATTCGTTCATTCACTCAATCGTTCCTTCAATCAGCACAGATAACAAGCTCTTGCGTTTACAGTGCTGCCATTTGAATTGATGGAATTATACTTCGGATGGATTAAAATAAAACATTCCTCTAACATATATACAAACACACACACATACACACGTCAACTTATAACATTCTGTCGATTTTACTTCAGGGTTAAATAATATATCTTTAGAAATGAAACTATACTTACCAATAATATTTCCTGCTATAGCTTCGCTGATGTTTTCTAATTCTCTTCCCATCAGAATGTACAATGACTTGATCCTGAAACCAGGTTAGAAATAATTTAAAATATAATTTAAATGGGCAATCATCGTAAGAAAACAATAAAGAGGTATATGGTATTTTTTAATGCTCGCCTGGCTAGCAACCATATAAGTTGTAAAATCTTTAGCCAAGCCCGTTGTAGTATGTTCCTGCAGCCTCCTTGAGGGCTAGTTATTTCAGAATAGTCAGGCTCCGCCTTAATAGGCTAGTGTCGCTAACTCAATGTACTATGCTGGCCAAATGCCTAACTGTGCAGTGAAAAATTATAGTTTGGATAAAATTTGTCAATGTAGTTAGATACCTTAAAATATTTTTTTTGTACTGATTTAACGTGGGTAACAATGCAGGACACAGCCAGTAAATTTTAAATCTAAAATATAAACAGACATTCAATGTGAGAAGATCAATGTAATATAACAAAATAAATTACTTACTCTGCAACGGTTATATGCTCGTCACTTTGCAAATCCTTTAACTTCTTATTGGGATCAACTTTATAATCCTTCCAACTTAACACTTTAGAAGGATCATGTTTTGGTCCAAGGACATACACTTTATCACCTTTCCTCACTCTACCACTAAATACTCTAGCAAAAGCAATGAAAACCGGCTGCTCTTCATCTTCTTTCTCTTTTTCATCTTCTATACTCTTCTCTTGATCAATTTCTAGTTTTTGTCCTGAAGGAATGATCTCAGAATTCTCATTCTGTTTCATTTCCTCTCGAATCTGTCTCGCTCGCTCTCTTCTCAGCGCCATTTCTTCAGCCGTTAAAGCTTTCGGTTTATTCTCAGGTAGCATATTTTTTTCTACACTGAACATTTTAGATACAAAAATAATTAAAGGTCTACTCTCACTACTATCACAGGCTAAAAAGTCTTCTTTGAGTTTCTGGGTATCTGGTAGGTAAGAGTCGAAATCTCTTATTTTAGTGCACATGAGTTTTTCTACCTTTTCTGGTAGTAACTCTTTTGGAGAGGGAAGCTTTGAGCAGACCATGTTGAGCACTGTGTATGATAGAGGTAGCCATTGGACCATTAATGACTGAAGTTGTATCCTTGAGTCAGTGTGCCTTAAATCCCTTGCGGTTAATTTAATACCAAGCTTTTCACATATAACTGGCACTTTTTCTCTTTCATTCCTCATAGCTATTGTTTCGTATACATTCCACAGGTTATCTAGAATGACTTGGACAAATAAAGGTTTCTTTGCTTTCTCTTGAGCACCTTTCATGAAGCGTTTTGTTTTTGTATTCAAATAGAAGTCACCCCACAGGACTTTGCGAAGGATTTCTTCTTTTACTCCTGAAAAATTACATATGACACTGATATTTAAACATAAAAATTGGTTCTTCTCACAAAAACTGGTGAGATAAAAGAAAATTTATAACTATAAAAAATACATAAAATGTTCAGAGAATTTAATAATAATGGTATAAATGTTGTGTAGTTACTCAGTGCTATACAGTCCATCGAGTACACAGCCTTAATAGCTTGTCAATCTCTTGGGTCAGTCCCATACTACTAATTTTCTCTTTCACCTTGACATTATTATGTGTTTGCAGATTAAGCTTCAGTTGGTTTGTGTGCCTTGCTAGACTAGAAATTACCATAAAACGGCAAATAGCTAGTGATACTTTGCACCAGATGAAACAATAACATAGCTAAAAGGCATGTGTTAGTAACCAGAGAAAAGAAAACAGCGTTCTGACCGTCTAACAAAAATCAAATGCTTTTGCTGTAGAAAAAAAAGCAATCCTAGAAACTCAAAAATAGTGGATGATAAAAAAAAACTTGCATAAATTATAAGAAGCAGGATAACGTCACATACCCCCCATGGGGCCACACATTGTCGAGGCGGGGGGGCTCAGTAACTGTGGCCTGGTCACCCACAGTGAAGCGAAGAGGGCGGGCTCTGAGGAGGGCCACTCCCTAGACTAGTATTCCCAGTACGCAAGTTCTAGATGGAGTGGCACCAGTAGGTTGCGGAACCTCGTTTCGGGGGGGTTTCGCAACTGAGGTTGCGGTGTGGTTAGGGAGACACTGCAGCTGAAGGTGTGGGGCCGCGGCAGGAGAGAAGTGTCGGCATTACGATGCGCCGCTCTTCCTACCTGCCGCAGCCTCGACGGGGTCGCCACCGTTGATGCCGGACGCGGTGTGCCGCAGGGAGAAGGGAGTGGTAACCAGCAACTACCACTTTCCCTATTCTCTGCGGCCGTAGTGGCATGTGACGGAGCCACAGACCTGACACGTCACAGGGGACCTAGGACGTCGGACTGGGGTTGTCGTTTCCATTGCAGTCACGGTCCCCGAGGTGGTTGCGGTGCACTACATGCACTGCAAGGGGAGTCATCCCCTGAAGAGGAGTCTCTCAGGCTAGCCGAGGTGGGCAGGGTGGTTGGTTAATGCGAGAAGCGGAAGGAGGCCATCATGAGGTTTTAGTCAGTAGTGATGCATCTCCCCGGGTGTGGTGGGCATGCATAAATGCATTTTCTCACATAAAAAAAAGGATAACATCACATGGTGAGCCGTGTAAGAGGTCTTTGTGAGTGATGATAATAATTATGATGAGGGGAATAATCTCTTACCAAGTTTCTCAGAGAACAATCTAGCAAATGTGTGTATAGTAAATCCCCAACCATCGGCCGCACTGGCAAATACAACATTGCCTTGTTCAGGAGAGAAGTAAAGGGTAGAATCGTCAGAATCCTCTAGAGCGGAAGTCCAGTCATAGAAGTTATTGTCCTCTTTCTGAGCTTCTTTTGGTTCCTGAAATTATTCAATATTTTACTTTAGACATGAGTTTCATGTCTTACTGAGATATAAGCTCTATTCTGTTTGAGGTAATTGTATTAAACCACACATCTAAAAGACTATAAAATTATTATCGTAGTTATTAGTATTTATATATTAGCCGATTCTCAGACCTACTGAATGTGCATATTAAATTTGGAAAAATCGCCTGTCTCTCTATTTAGAAATAATTTATAAGGCAAAACAATGTTTACAGGTCAGCTAGTTTACTATTATAATAAGTTTCCTTGATAAATTTGACCTTGGATAATTTCAAGTGGCTGACTGGAAAGGAATGGCGCAACTCTGAGACATGTACCACCCTCTGTTGTTGGAGACCGAGACCCACTTGGGGGTTTCATACCGGAGCAGTAAAATAGTAAGTATATAATAAATATTCTGATTTGCAGTGGGACTAGCACTGACATCCTGCTAGTGGTAGTAATAATTTATAGAGAATGATAAACAGCTAATACAAATAGAATATAAATTCTATGAAATAAATTTTAATCCAAGGAAGTAAATACACAACTAGTTTTATTCAAAATAATACTAGATTTATCCAAAAATTTAATGCTAAATTACATTACATTTTGGGATAAATCTTGTATTATTTTAACTAAAATCTAGACTGACAATTGATTAGAAATATTTTACAAAACATATGTTTTATTGAAATTTAGTAATTTTAATGTGATAGGCCATGTCTTATAACATTAAAGAGCTTGTGAAATTACAATTAAGAGAACATCTTAGTCACCTGCTTATCAATATTACTTTCTTCATTCACAAACACTTCTGTCGCAAATAGTTCTCCCATTACTGCATTAACTTGCTCCAATACTTGTGTTAGGTGTACATAGGCATCTAAAGGTGTTAGCTGCATTTCTACTATTAGTCTATCAATCTTGTTGAGGACCAGAACACATTTCATGTTTTCTGAATATGCTTGTTTTAGGACAAGACGAGTTTGCGGACATACACCTTCTACAACATCCACCTGAAAGATTTTGTAGAGTAAAAGTTAGCGGCAAATAGATTTAAATTTAATCCAAAATAAAACATAGCTTGGGTTACCCCAAGGCCAAAGCAATATACAAAATTTAATTTCCAACATTTAAGAACAAAAATACATTATTTGCTAACTTTACCATAAAATGTTTTAGCATAACATGATTTTTAGATATTTTTACATATAAAGCATGGTATGTGTCATTGTCATTGTGTACTTGTGTACTCCATATTAGACACAACCTTCAGTAATGAAGTTACGACTAAGAAGAAGAAGATGTGTCATAGCTGATTTCACCATATCTTGTAATTATGATAAAGTCCGTGAAATCCAATGGCAGAAGTTGCTAGTGAACTTTTCGCAATATTCTTTTAAGATATTTTAAATAATTTTTAGCCATATATCACCCACTGCTGAGCATAGGCCTCCCTTCATGTACATCATACATCTAGATCTTGTGCTGCCCTCATCCAGGCCACTCATCATGCCCACAATGTTTCTTATGCCGTCGACCCAATTTATTAGTGGCAGATTGATAATAATATTCTCAACAGTATATTATTTACTATATCCCTATTTTTGCTTCACGTTTGAGTCACAGTAATATTCGTAGCTATAAATTAGCCAAAATTGAAACTACAGACACATCTGACATTAAATTATATAATAAAGTTTAACTCGCCACTACAATTGCTCCATCACACAGCCGGACCGCAGTAGACACTTCACTGGAAAAATCGATATGGCCAGGAGAATCGATCAGGTTTACTAAGTATTCCTGCTGTTCTACAACATGGTACAGCGAAATACTGCTGCTCTTCATGGTTATACCACGCTGTTGTTCGTCAGGCCGACTGTCCATATAACGGAGTTTCCCAGACATCTTCTGCGATATGATACCATTGCTGGATATCAGGGAGTCTGCTAGTGTGGTTTTACCATGGTCCACGTGCGCAACAATGCAGATATTTCGAATATTCTCCGGCTTGTTTTGAAGTTCAAAAAGTTTTGACGAATCTATGAGCCGCATTTTGAAAATACAACTCCAAACTTTTCTAAGCACTATATACTATTCAAGATTTTATAACGAAAGCTTGTTGAGTAAATTTAGCAGAGTATTATTGCGAAAATTTTATATGAAATTGCTCAACATAAGTTCAAATTGTGTTTGACAGATCAACAACACAATTTGTATTGTCCAATTCTAATGTGACCATCCCATTACAGGTGAATGTGCCACACATTGTTTACATAGTAAGGTTATGTACAAATATTGACAAAACTAAAATATATAAATATAGTTGAGTGGGATTCAGAAAGCTGGTAGCATTGCCACGTTGAACGGCAATGCTTAATTATTTCTAGACAATATAATTTTCATACTAGCACGAAAAAATTTCAATAAAATTAATATAACTAGGTATTATGCGTGCCAACTAAGAATAGGATCGCGCTTGCTTCAACTTCACACGATAACTGTCAAAAAAGTACTGCTAGCAAAGAAAGCGTAAAAAAGAAATATAATAATATTTTTTTTTGGTTCATAGATATAAATTTAATTATTGTTTAATTATTCTTGATTTTATTACTGGATAATTTCAGATTAATTAATTCTACAGGTAAGAAGTACCCAAGGCAAATTAACAACCCCTTAAATAAAAACACGTGACGAGACATTGGTTTTGGATAGTTTCGACTTAAGTGCTGTAAGCAGTATACTAAACTATTTTTATTTGGTACAAAAAGAAGTGACAACAATGAAAAAGAAATTATATTTTTATAAATATGCTTTTACTTTCAAATCCTACTCATTTATAATTAATTTGCCGTAAAATGTATAAGAAATAGCAAAACAGCGTACATTAAACATATAAACTGAATATAATTTGTTCATAAAAATTTTTGCACACCATACACTTTGGTTATGAAGTTTGCGCGTATGATTGAGCAAGATGGCGGCTTTGACAGTCCTATTCTTAGTTGGCACGCATAGTACACCAAATTTTGAAAGCAGATATTTTGATGAAAAACCTTTAGTTAAATTTAAGTTTATGTCGAGATGAGGTCCCAATATCATAAAAAAGAAGTGATGTGTTGTCATGTTACTGCCATTAGATCAATCGGCAGTAACCACAAAGTCCATAGGAAATGAAAATTTACCTTATCGTATCCCCTACTGTTAAATTGTTAACACAACCTTTTCTTACCCTCAGATTTCTAACGTTAAATTAAATATGAAGGCTAGTGAAATAAAAGTTGAAGTCTTTGGTTATAAGCTGTATGTAGTTATAATCTGAGAATCCACAGAACATATTTACTGCCTGAACAATGATTTTACCACCCTTTCGGAAATAAATCACTCGAGAAGAATGGGCAAGAAACTCGAGTGTTGGTGATGCTATTTTTACTTGATTTGAAAAATTTTCACTTGGATTCTAATTATTTTTCAAAGTCATTATATGTTTTTAATAATGTCATTCAAATAGAACATTTATGAAGATATAATATAAAAATAGCTAAAATAGCTAAAGCCTGTCTCAAGTGGCCATTCTTTATATTTGCTATTTACGAAGTGTCACGATTTGACGTTGACAGCACATTCCTTTTAGACACAAACAGTAAAGCTATTAAGGTCATACGATGTAGATTTTTAGAGTAGTAATGTGAAGAAAGTGGACTTAAGACATCCAGAAAACATTCCACTATATTTACTGTGTGCTAAGATTACGGAGATCAATTTTACTAAATACCGAAGTTTACTACCACAGCACCATTTGCAAGAATAAAATACTTTATGACTCGTGAGAGTCTTGTCCTCCAAAGCAATTTCAAATAAAACATGTTTTTAAATAATATAGTATTTTTTTTCTTCTTCGTATGAGCTAAGTGGCCAATTTCTGGTGTCGCGAGTTTTCAAGCCGACTGAATACCTTGACTTGGCTTACATTAGGTACATTTAGAAGAGAAGCGAAGAAAGGGGCGTGGCTTAGCCTCCCCACTCCTGACAACATCCGAGCGAGCGACGGAGGGCAGCTGAAACATCGGGCGACGCGGCGAGCTCACTTTCCCTTCGAATCCCGGCGTAGACGGTCGTTGCTACCATCCAATTGCGTTGATATTTAATTTTGTGTTAATAAATTGTTTTTGTGTTAAATAATTATTTTTTTTTAAATTAAAATTTGTTTCATTTCTAAATTCAGAAGTGGGATTCCTATCCCGCTATCTGCTCTGGCTATTCTGGTGTTTAAAAAAAATTTGTTTAAATTTGTTTTGACTTTTAAAAAGGTGCTTTAAAAAAAAAAAAGGGCTAACATGTCCGATAAAAATAAAGAACATAGAAGTCGTAGACGAGACCGAACGCCTATACCGGGATTGGAGCAGTATTTGCAACCAATTCTCGATCGATTAAATCAATTGGAAAGTTCCAGATCCCGTAGCGTGTTTGCGAGCGGTGTGGTGACGCCGGAGCTGCCAACGGCGCGCGACCTACCCGCAGTTTTGCCACCTGCTCCGCCGAATGCGACGCCTGGCAGCAGCGAACCGAGCAGCGCAAGCCTGGCGCCGTCCGTGCCGTGTTCGAGCGCGACCCTCGCCGGCACCGATTCGGTCATCAGCGAAGTGGCAGATAAGCTTGCGAGTGCTATCAATTCTGCGATTCCGGTGAGATCTAACCATGTTTTTATTTCTAACTTTGATCCGTCTTTACAAGACTTTGATTTGTGGTGCAGTGAGGTTGATCACGCGAAGCTCGCGTATAAATGGGATGATCGTGAGTGTTTGGCACGTGTAGGGAACTGTCTCAAGGGGGACGCAAGGCTTTGGTTAAACGAGTGGGTTAGTTGCGATCGTAGTTGGTCGAATTTTAAACGCGAATTTAGTACGTTGTGCCCGAAGCGTTTGGACGTCGCAAACATTTTATTCGACGTCATGAAAACTGATTCCGATGCCTACCCTACATATGCGGAATATGCTAGGCGGTCACTTCTTAGATTGAGGATCGTTAACGGGTTGAGTGATGAGTTGATTGCAGCGATAGTAATACGTGGTATAACAGACGCGCAAATTCGAGCTGCTGCGACCAACGCGAAATTATTGCCAGAAGACCTAGTTAACTTTTTGTCGATTTATGTCAAACCACAAGTTCCCGCGGTTCGAACGGTGCGTGGCGCTTTACATATAGGGGATTCGCGTAAACGAGATCACGTGGATACGAAAGTTAAGTGTTTTTTATGTTCCGGGTTAGGTCATAAACAGATGTCGTGTCCCAAGCGCACGCGATTAGATAGGTCGGCTGCTGAGCTTTCTAGTAGTGTTGATAGTTCAAACAGACTTCCCCCAAAATCTGAACCGTGTTCTTTTTGCAAAAAAGTGGGTCACAAAGTTGATGATTGTTTCGCAAAACAACGCGCCGAGTCTCGTGGAAAACCGAATGTCAACTTTTGCCGCGAAATGATTGATTCATAATATAAACGCGATGATATAGCTACAGCGGTGATTCAAGGCGTGCCAGTTACTCAGTCAATCTAAAAAAAAAAAAAAATGCAAATTCCTTACTACGGAGATAGAATATTTAGGTCGGACGATTAGTAATGGTCAGGTGAGACCGAGCGAACATAAGGTAGAGGCCCTGGTTAATGCGCGAGTACCCAGCAATGTGAAGGAGGTAAGGCAGTTCTTGGGTCTTGCCGGATATTTTCGACGCTACAGTAAGGCTAGTTTGAGTCGTTAAGTTGATAGTCGCGGATAGAGGCCGAATGTATGAAAGTCCTACTTTTGTTGATTGGATAAAATAATTAGGCTCTGATTTACATTTAATAACTCCTGAAATGCACCAAAGTAATGGTCAGGTTGAGCAGTATTGTCGTACCGTAATGAACATGATTCGGGTAGAGTCTAATTTCCGACAACAGAGCTGGTCTGATATCTTGTGGAGATTACAGTTCACCCTGAACATTACTGTGCAGAGATCAACCACATATTCACCCTTACTTTTGTTAACCGGCAGCGATGGTGCAACGCCCGTCATACGATCCCTGGTGCGTGATGTGGCGTTGGAAGCGTCAAAGCTCAATCGAGAATCACTACGTGAGCTTGCCCGACAGCGAGCCTCGGAATCGCTGGACAAGAATCGCCTTCGCCAGAATGCACGAGAAAACAAGCGGCGCAAGCCTGCGCGCTCCTTTCTAAAGGGAGATCTGGTCTTTGTGCGTAAGACGAGCCAAGCCACCGGCAAACTTGACTCTGGTATGCGTGGCCCGTATAAGGTCAAGGAAGTGCTACCTCAAGGTCGTTACGAATTGAAACTTGTCACTGGTTCTTATGGTAAAATTACACAAGCAGCGGCGGAGTATATGACTCTGTGGCGCGGGGAATGGACTCCCGAAGTTTGTACCGCATTTTTTCAATGTGAGCATTGCATGTTTTGTTTGTCCATGACACGTTCAGCGGCGTTGTAATGTATTCGCGCGTCAGCGAGCAACTCAAGGGTGTGGCTCTACAGACGTTTGCATGGGTTTTTGTGGTGTTGGTTTTTGTCCCGTGATGTAATGTATTTGTGCGACGGCACCTATACAGCGAGTGTCCCGAGGGTACTACTCTACAGTCACGTGCATGTCCAATACCTCGATTTAGAGTGGTTCGAAGTGATGTAATGCGTTAAAGTAAACCGCCTCGCGGATGTTACTCTAATGCAGCGAGTAAGGCGCTGGCACTGCTCTACAGTCACTGCATGGTTTGGAACCAATGAGATCGCATCCTGTGGGGAGTGCGAGTGAAGGAAAGTCTGAAGGACAATCCTGTACACGGAGCACGTCAGTGTCTCCTTGCCGTACATCTCGAGAGCTCTGTACGAAGGGATATCCCGAGGGCTCTATCCAGGTTGAAAGTAATGGAGTCGCTCTTACTTTCGGAGCACGTCAGTGTCTCGCTGCCGTACATCTCGAGAGCTCTGTACGAAGGGATATCCCGAGGGCTCTATCCAGGTTGAAAGTAATGGAGTCGCTCTTACTTTCGGAGCACGTCAGTGTCTCGCTGCCGTACATCTCGAGAGCTCTGTACGAAGGGATATCCCGAGGGCTCTATCCAGGTTGAAAGTAATGGAGTCGCTCTTACTTTCGGAGCACGTCAGTGTCTCGCTGCCGTACATCTCGAGAGCTCTGTACGAAGGGATATCCCGAGGGCTCTATCCAGGTTGAAAGTAATGGAGTCGCTCTTACTTTCGGAGCACGTCAGTGTCTCGCTGCCGTACATCTCGAGAGCTCTGTACGAAGGGATATCCCGAGGGCTCTATCCAGGTCGAAAGTAATGGAGTCGCTCTTACTTTCGAATGACACATTTATGGTCAATGAACTAATGAGCTCAATGTGACTTTCAGGTGATGATGATGACTCTCATAGTGTCTCTTCCAAGACATCGTGCAGTGGCGAACGCGCGTGTGGCGAGGCGGCTTCCACTGGTCCAGTCCCTGATGATCAGCAGTCGCGACCACATGCTCACTCGGGGCCACTTGCGGGCGAGGACGCGCCGCCGTCAGGAGAAGCCGATTTAGAAGAGAAGCGAAGAAAGGGGCGTGGCTTAGCCTCCCCACTCCTGACAACATCCGAGCGAGCGACGGAGGGCAGCTGAAACATCGGGCGACGCGGCGAGCTCACTTTCCCTTCGAATCCCGGCGTAGACGGTCGTTGCTACCATCCAATTGCGTTGATATTTAATTTTGTGTTAATAAATTGTTTTTGTGTTAAATAATTATTTTTTTTTAAATTAAAATTTGTTTCATTTCTAAATGTACTATCATAGACAAAGTATACTTTGTACATAGTACATAGTAGACACGACACGATCACATTACATTACTGTATTAATAGTACCATAGACAAAGTAATTAGTACCATAGACAAAGTAATTACTTTGTCTATGGTACTATTAATACAGTAATGTAATGTGATCGTGTCGTGTCTACTATGTAAGTACCAACAGAACTTTAACTTGGTAAGCAAGATAAGTCATGCATATTCAAAGGTGGAACTGAAACTAGTTGAATGTAAATTTTTAACACTTAAGTTTTCGAAACGAGCAAACGTTGGGTAAACCATACTTTACTATGAGAGTAGGTAGTTCAAAGTTTTAGCTTTTTAAGTTATACACGGTTAAAGTTTTTGAGAAACCGTTTCTAGAGCTTCAAAAAAATATACCTGCATACCTGTAAGAATAAAAAAACAAACCTTAGTATTTAGATAACTTTTTTTTTAAATTGGTGCCGGCACATATAATATTAATAACAGTCATTTTTTCAAAATCAATCAATCTATTTAAAAAAAAACTAACCGTTGAGCTAGGACCGTTATTTGTATTATCTTTATTCACAACCATGAATACACAAATTCATGGTTTTGTTTCTGTAGGTATATGCCTTAGGTAGTAACAGTAATTATGCAAAAAAGCTAACGCAAATAAAGATAATCTTTTTATCATGGACATAGAGTCTTTATGTAATGGAGTTGTCCCGTCATTTTCAGCCCATGGCTCGCAAAGACCTGTCAACTTAGCAAGCAAGCGGTACTTACCTAGCCAGCAAATTCTTTACAGCTAAGCTAAGTCCAGCTTTTCTCCAGACGCTGTCAGCGCAGGCTTTTAAGGAAACACTTGATGTAGAATTAGACACGCCTTTTGCATTACCCCGGCTTCGTGTTATTGTGGCAACATAAAGCGAAGTCGACGCGAGCTAATTGCGACTCGGACGTGATAAGAATAATGTATTCTGCTGGAAATTGCTTCTTTTTGCTTGCGTTTTGTGCTTGTTTGTTGTTTGCAGGGAGTTTTGTAACGGTGGATCATTACATGTTTGAAGGTAGAGACTAACGTAGATATTGTTTTTTTTTTCGTGAGGAAATGCATTTACGCATCTCCCGCCACAAGCCTGGGGCGGGTATGTCGGGCTCGAGGGAAAGAGGGGCGTCACTACCGACTACGGTCCTGCATCCATGCAGAATCGCTTCACGCATTGCCGCTGCTCTCCCCGCCCAGAACGTAGGTATCCTATAATTATACACATTACGCAGGTACTAGTCGGGGACTTAGGTTATTTGTATAAAAAGTCTCAGTGAGGCCGAAGACTCAAAAATATATAAAAAGCCTTAGTGAGGTCGAAGCAATCGTTGTTGGGGTTAAGAACTACCTTTTGCTCACGACAGCACTGTTGAGTGTCCCAAAAATTTGACACAGCTGTTATTCCCTTTAGTGATTTAAATAAGTATGCACGTGTGCAGCAAAAGATTACATAAAACTTAGGAAGCATGGGTATCTTTAGATAAAATCTAAAAAAAACAATAGATAAAGGCTTTACGAAATTAATATGGGGCATACTTAATTTTCCAGGTAATTTGAGGCCCATTTTATGTCTGACGGTTTACTATTCTAATTTTTTTTACATAAGTGAGGCTCTGGTCTGTAAATGAAATACGAGTAAATAAGTACTTTTCTCGCCAAACACATATATTTTAGGTTTAATTGCCTTGGAGTAATTTATCTGTAACTAATAATATAAGCGAATTGAAAAATCTTAAAAAATAAAACGCAAAATAACGCTGAAGCACTTAGTGCGTTCGGTAATTTAATACGGACCACTTACAAAAAGCTTACATTTAGGTAATGATTATATTAGAGATATCACTGTTCCTAACAACTTATAAAGTTTTCTTTTTGCAATTGCCGGAAAGCAAACAAACTTCAAGCAAAATAATTAGGGCAAACTCCTTGAAACATTCCACATGATAACTCTAATAAGAGTCTAATAGCGCGTTCCCCTCAGCTTTTTCCACTTCATGAATTTTATTGCAAACGAAGTCACTGCTTCAACCGCGAGTAAAGTTCCAGAGTTTCTTACGAATTTTCAAGAAGGCACTAACTTTAACCAAGGTTACGACTCGAGAGTCGCTACTAAGACGTAGTAATTTATACTATTCCTCCAAGGAAAGAGGTTAATGTTATGTGTGTGTAACTCAAATGTTAGTAGGCAAATTTTACCTGATAATTTATTTAACTATCAACCATTCTATAGCTGTATGGACCTTAAACTTTTGCATAAAGTTAGAAGCTACATTATGAGACTTAAAATCGTTTTAAGCACACTGGTGGAACAGCGATCTGTCTTGAAATTATCAATCTCTAAAATATTCAGGGAGCGCAGTTCCTAAGTAAAGATTATCAAGCAATCACGGAAGTCATCTCTTGAGTCCATACACAGCTTTAGGGAATTATTAATATTACGCCCTGTTCTCCAAATTTATATCATTATCATCTAGCGATTTTCAAAGCAAGAGTGAACCTGTGTTTTCTGGGCAACACATACCTTAGATCATAATATCTCTTACCACAATGAGCTATGGTCAAGCGCAAGCCCATCTTATTGAAAAAAATAGACTCCTTTTACCAGCTTATATTCAGACTTCAGGCAGACTTCATTTTAGGCGTTATAAAAGTAACATCCAAAACATATAATATAATACCTGTTTTTTCTTTAGATCCATGTATAAAACCGTAGACTTATGAATTTCAAATAAGCAATACTTCAATATATAACATTTGATATATATATATATATACACTTCTTCTTCTTCTCAATTGCCTTATCCCACTAGGTGGGGTCGGTACAGCAAATTTTCTTCTTCCACTCTCCTCTATCAGCCGTCGTCTCTATACTCACTCCTTTCTCTCTCATGTCCTCATTACCACACACTCCATCCATTTGATATACGTACTTATATGTACAAATATAGGCTCGCTATTTATAGAGTAAGTAGGAAGGTAAGTTACCTAGGAAACGCTAGTTAAGTTTTAACCGCCAGCTTTAATGACGACTCGATGAATATGCATGCGGCTTAATGAGAATCTCCGGCATTGTATGGGAAGCTCCCGATGCTTGTTTTGTAAATAAAAAGTAATGAGGGGCTGCTTTGGGTAGGTTGTCAGGTTGTACCTATTGCTGTTCTGTAGCAGCGTTATTGTATCATAGCTTCTGAATAAATATTGAACCTTTTATCATGTATCCCAAATAATAATAATAATAAATCTTTATTATCACACACAGAGTCCATAGAACACAATGTTTATACAAGGTGGTTCAAAAACGTAAATAAAATATTAAAAATAAAGGTAAAATATTAAATATAACAAAACAGTTCTTTTTTACAAAACAGCAGAAATAAAGTACATGAAAAAACTTAAGGTATTATTGATGCTATCCAATGTTTCATAAATGGGCTATTGTATTGATTGCTTATGACTTGAAGTATGGTATTGGAACTATTTCTCATTCTACTTAAAATTGAAAAGATGCGCTTACGTAAAATTGCATGAAAACCATCAACTCGTGCATCGGCTGTTTACTAGAAATTTATGACGAGAAGGACTTACTGGCTTCGAATAATAAATATAGTTTTAGGAAACCGGACCATTTAAAAAAACTAGGTGTCAGATTAGCCAAAGTACAAAAACAAGGAATGTATAATAAAATAATGATGTTTAATAAACTACCCCGTCAAGTTATTGAATTGCCACTCGCCAAATTCAGAACAACACTGAAACATTTTTTTCAAGACAATCCACTGTACTCCATAAAGGAATTCATGACTATGCACCTTATTTTTTTTTTTATTTTTTTTTTTTTTTTTTAACGTGAGGAAATGCATTTACGCATGCCCACCACACCCAGGGAGGTGGGTGGGGTATGTCGGGCTCGATGCCAGAAGGGCATCACTACCGACTAAAACCTCACGATGGCCTCCTCACCGGAAAGGGCGGGGTGAGGTTCCGCTTCTCGCATTAACCCACCACCCCGCCCACCTCGGCTAGCCTGAGAGAGACTCCTCCTCAGGGGATGACTCCCCTTGCAGTGCACATAGTGCACCGCAACCACCTCGGGGACCGTGAGTGCAATGGACGCCGGCCAACCCCAGTCCGACGTCCTAGGTCCCTCGTGACGGGTCAGGTCTGTGGCCCCGTCACATGCCACTACGGCCGCAGAGAATAGGGAAAGTGGTAGTCTCCGGTTACCACTCCCTTCTCCCTGCGGCCCCACCGCGTCCGCCATCAACGGTGGCGACCCCGTCGAGGCCGCGGCAGGTAGGAAGAGCGGCGCACCGTAATACCGACACTTCTCTCCTGCCGCGGCCCCACACCTTCAGCTGCGGTGCCTCCCAAACCACACCGCAGCCCGCCTCAGTTGCGAAACCCCCCCGAAACAAGGTTCCGCAACCTACTGGTGCCACTCCATCTAGAACTTGCGTACAGGGATTACAAGTCTAGGGAGTGGCCCGCCTCAGGGACCCTCTTCGCTTCACCGTGGGTGACCAGGCCACGGTTACTGAGCCCCCCCGCCTCGACAATGCGGGGCCCCACGGGGGGGATGACTATGCACCTAGCGGAATCTTTATTTAAGTTGACTGAATAGATTTGATATACTCGTAGTTATATTTAATTTAATTTTAATATAAGTAATAATGTATATGTAAGTAATAATGTATATAATGTAATTGTCTATTTTAAATTCAATGTAAATCAAAATGTAATGAATGACTTGCCAAATGCGACGAGATGTTGTAAGGCCAATAAATTATTAATCTTTATCTTTATCGGCAAACGTGCCAGAAGCGCTACAATATCGAGGCAGTCCTACCATCATTCGGAAAATATTGTTATTTTCCGTGATGGTAGGACTGCCTCGGTAGACTGCCTCCAAAATGTAAGTAGAATTACCTCATTTGTTGTTTGTCATTCTCCTGTACTATAGTGTTAAACTCTTCCTTGACGATAATGAAATTATATGAATTTGACTAAAATATGTTTGTAAATATTAGCTTCATATTTTAACTTATGTCTGTAAGCCCTATGGGTAAAAACTAGAGAAATCCGGAACCTACTGTATTTAAGTTGTAAATAGTTTTTTACTTTTTATAATATTTTATAATACCACCTATGTATGTACCTAGTTTTATGGACAATAAATCATTCATTCATTCATTCCTGTCCTCTCTTTGATCGTTCCTCTTTCCATAATTCACTTGCAAAACTAGTTCCTTTTCATACTTGGATGTCTGTTCTGCTTTTTTGTATCAAGCCCCTGCTTGCCTAATAATGTGGTTGTTTTACTCTATTGTTTCCGTATTTTCTAAATAAACAATTCTCGATGATATGACGCTGGCAAGTGGCAAAAGTTACTAAAAAATGTCATTCATTGTATTGCATGAAATGAGTGAATTTAAAATAAATTACGCAGAATATCTTTACCTTTCTTTAATGGTACTTGTGATTCAAAGTTGTATCACTAGTTCCATAGGTATCGGTTAACAATATCTTATTTTTTTTACTAACCATAACTTATCATTACAGGATACCATCAACGCTAAACTCAATAGTACTACTGACACAAATGCGAAATAACT
Source organism: Mellilla xanthometata (assembly GCA_035578125.1). NCBI lineage: Eukaryota > Metazoa > Arthropoda > Insecta > Lepidoptera > Geometridae > Mellilla > Mellilla xanthometata. The sequence continues at coordinate 6,266,113 of JAPUBQ010000015.1, read as the reverse complement.
GTCCTACCAAAAACTTATTGGCTAACTTAGTTTAGCGAACTTCGTTTCGGAAGGCAAGATCCATTTCGAGGTTAGCGAACCATCCCAGTTAGTAAGTAGATAGATTTGTATTTTTTTCAATGATTTTAAGACGATGACAGCTCACTCGGGTATGCGGCCGCATTACGTACCGAAGGTCGTGCGTTCGATTCCCGCCAATGAGATCGAACTTTTAGCGAAGGAAAACATCGTGATAAAAATGGTTTCATGGTTTCATTTCAAAATGGAACCATAGGATGGGGATTTTCTGGTGACATTTTCTAGTGCTCGCCAGGCTAGCAACCACCTTCAAGTTGAAAAATCTGTCGTCAAGCATCTAACAGTGTATTTCGGCAGCATCTTTGCGAGCCATTAATTCCAAACTAGGCCTAGGTAGACCACCACCTTAAGCCAGAGTGTCACTAACTTGTGTGTACGCGCCCTGGTAACCTGGTAAAATGCCTAGCTATAAGGAGTAAAAGTTTTGATAGATTTTTTTCGAAACCTTGATAAAATAACCAGTGACCCAATTTACCCATTGATGCAGAAATGCTCGCTTTCCCCCTATAAAAAGTACTGTTCCTTGAATATTATTTGATATTATGCAGACTAAGACATGCGCTATCTCTAATCTCTCAGAATCCATCATCACTATCATAACCTTTTTTCAGTTTTACTTTTCATCGCACAAATATTATTAAATTTGTAATTGTGAAATTTAATCATGTACTGATGAGATTTATATAGCTTAAGTCACGCTTACACATACGTCTTTCTAAAACACATGTCCGTACCACGTTAGCCTACCACTATTTAACTGACCGAGTGAACAAATGGGCTATGACGCTATTTTATGGCTGATATCAATGATATTTGGCAGACCAATTAAATACCGTATCTTTTAAACTTTATGACGACCTCGTTGCCGTAATGGTTACGAAGCCGACCTGCCAATCAGAAGGTTTTGGGTTCGATTCCCGGCACGGCCAACATCTTTGTACTTAACTAAATTTGTTGGCTGTGGGTCTGGGTGTTGAATATGTATCTATGTATATAAAATATGTATGTTCGTATATGTAGCATATCAGTTGTGTTAGCTACCATAACACAAACTAGAAATGGTTCAGAATTGGGTTAATCAGGCGTGTCTGAAATGTGTCCCAATATTTATTTATTTTATTTACTATTTATGTCAACAACGATCAATACGGTACAAACGATGTTCTAAGAAATCATATCACAAAAGATAGCCTATTAAATTTTCTCAAATCGATCGCCCAATATTCTGGATAAAACAATATCTGTGCAACATCATTTTAATGAATTGCTAAAAAATTACACTCAAATTTGAAAGTAGCTATAAACATGAACAGGAAACAAAATATTCACAATTCACTCGAAATATGGAACTTGTAATCCTCTGCCTGTCTAAGTTACGCGTATATTAGATAACAACGAGTTGCAAACAGGCCTTTACTAATATTTGAATGCTTCTTCAAACCTACAACCCCTAAACTTTGTTGAAACAAGGTAGACAATGTTTGCCATCCTTATATTAATTTAAGGACCTTTAACTTTACCTGCAAGCAAAACTATAAAGAGAAGGGAATACGGGATTGGGACCCAGCACCGTAGTTTAAGGTATGTTTAACATCTACATATGTACTCGTAGGTACAATGAACATTTCTTGCAAATAAGATGTATGTGCCAATGAGATACTCGTAAGTTATAACGTTATTTTTATCGTTGTCAAACTACGATATTTTCAACCAGTCTATTAAAGGCCCAAAAGCGTTAAAACAATAGATGGACATACTCGTAATAATTGTTTTTTTAAACCAGTGCTTCCATATGAAAGATAACGACGGAATTGTCTAGGAATTAAGCTTCTATTCGACTATCTCAGCTTTCTGGCTTTCCACAAAACAGAGTGCTGAGCTTGTCAAGCACATTGTATGGATAACTCGACGTCGTCGTAACGCGATGATTGGCTGCCGCAAGCACGTGTTTTCGGCAGCCAATCGCATCACAGCATTTCATGAAAACATACATAATTATTCTACTGTCCTTCATTGTTCGTCAAAATTTAAATAAATATTGAATGTTCAAAAGTTTATATATTTTTATCATAGATTTTGCTTAGTTGCTTAACTACTCAGCGTGACGTTGCGATCTAAGATGGAGCGCGCTTAACTGTAAGAAACCGACTCACTCTCGCCTTCTTCACTATATTCGCCTCTATAATACATTTTGGTATGTTACCTAACCTAACAATACGTTCGTTACATTTTCAAAAGATTGTTCGCATAGATCCGAAACAAGGATCTTACATTTTCGCTAAACATTTTACCGGCTCTCCGTAAAGAATCCAATAATAAAGACACTCTATAAAGGCACACCTATCAATACCAGTTATGAGCCAAGCGTGGCTCCAACAAACCGTGCAACTGATTTCACAAAGAATCTAAAAGAATTCTCTCGTTCCACGTTTATTTTGCTCTGTTGCCTTTTGTCGACTTTATTGCAGTGAGAAACAAGTAAAACGATTCGATATTTGTATCGACTACCTATGCGCCTCTGCTAAAAATGTTTACGTAATTTCTATTTTTGAAAAGAAAAGCGTCTGTTTTGCATCTGAGTTCAGTTTTGTGCCTCTTTTTTAATTTTCTTTGCAGACGAGTTTTAAACTTTGAACGGAATATCACGTAATGTTTCTAGTTTTTGAAATATTTTTAGCTTTACCCAATAATGGTCAAACAAAGAGATACGGAAACAAAATATAATTTATTTAGATATTATTATATAAGTAATATTAAAAGCTGAAAATATTAATAAAGATTTTAAATAGGTAAATAATATATATTTTTTTAAATTGATATAATTTTAGTTTTTTTCTATAGATTGCAAATAATTTTAATATGATTTTTACTTTACTATTCTTAAATTATATACATTTATTGTTATCATTTGGTTTTAAGTTGTAAATTTGTAAATTAATAATAAATATAAAATTATAAGGATGTATAAAATTAAATACGAATACTTTCGTTAACTTCAACCTATAAAAATGTTTCACTTTCTTAAAGCCAAACTATTCAGCCCAATCTGTGTTAAGCGGGAATGAGATGGAGTGGTCTAATCCAACTTGAAAGTTTGTAAGTTGTAACCACAATGGCGACCACATTACCAAGTGCAAACTAACCACAATTGTTCGTACTTTGTGTAGGATAGGAATCTGTTTCCGTGGCTCATTACTTTCCTTACAATATTTTTTTTGGAATTCCGCACCTAAAAGACAAAAAACTAATAATCTGTTACTAAGCCTCCGCTGCCTGTCTGTCTGGCACCAAACTGTATCTTAGTAACCGTGATAGCTAGAAAGCTGAATCTTTCACAGACTATGTATTTCTGTTGGCGCTATTAAAAAAAATACTAAAAATGAGATAAAAAATATACCAAAAATAAACGTGTTTTTTCAATTTATTTTATAGATAGTGGTGCGGAACCTCTCATGCGCGAGTTCGACTCGCATTTGGCCAAATTTTAGTTTTCTGGTGAACATTTTAAGTTGTAGCGAAGTACAAGTTTTTATTCTGTGGTTGTAGGTATAATAATTATAGTTCTGGGCTAAAATCATATTAAATAATAATAAAATAAAAACCTAAGAGTTAGCGTGCCACTGGCAGCGAGGCAATAATATTGTAAAAACTTTAATGCTAGAGGAATAAATATATATACGAAAATAAATAATTTTCCACAACCGAAACTTAACTGAATTTATGGTTTTGTTAGTGTTAGTAAGTGTTTGGTGGTTAATCGTAATCTGTGTAATGTCCGTCAATGGCGGTAAAATCCTCCTCCTATTTTTTCCATAAATCTCGGTTTTTGGCTGAGGGAAAATCAAAAGCTTTATTTATTCGTGATGCAGTTATAACATTCAAACATGAACGTAAAAATCGTTTAAAAAAAATGTAGCGACTCAACAATGTTTTTGTATGAGACTGACAATTTCCGTTTATAAAATCAACAGTTGTGCTTTTAACGTGCGCTCGATTTTTACGTGAAACTTAACCTTTATTAAAATATCTGAAAGTAGGAAAAGTGTTTCATGTTATCGTGAATTTTCACTAATAGAAATAAGGAAGTACATAGACTATATGTATATAGTATACTATATACTATATGTATATAGTCTATGTACTGACTGTTGTGATTACAGTATGGCGAAACCCATTAAAAAAGGAGGAGAATATGATCAAAATGAAAAGAAAAATAAATTAGTCCTTATGTATTACATATACATATTCTCCTCCTTTTCTAATGGGTTTCGTCATACTGTGTTTTTTTTTTCATTTTAAAAGGTTTCGGCCCTGGTCTTAAAAATATAGTGTTGTCTATAGTATAACTATTTCCATATTTAATTGAACATAATATGTTTTTTACGATTTGAATAAATGACCGGAAGTACTTGCGTTGTTTCAAACCATTTACTGAAAGTTTATAAAAACTATTAATCATCATCATCATCATCCACAGCCTGTTCTATCCCACTGCTGGGTATAGGCCTCTCTCTTGTCATGCCATCTGTCTCGGTCCTGTACCAATCTAGTCCAGGTTCGACCCGCGATAGCTGTAATGTCGTCGACCCATCTTGCCGCTGGACGGCCTACGTTCCGCTTCCCTAGCCTAAAACTATTAATAATTACTATTAATAATATTGACTAAAGCGAAGCACTCGATCAATTGCATTCAGTTTTTTAACTATGCATATAACATCCTACTAATATTATAAATGCGAAAATTTCTGTTTAAGTATGTATGTCTGTTACCTCTTTACACTTCAACGACTGAACTGATTGTAATGAAATTTGTGGTGAAGATAGGTTAGACTTTGGATTAACACATAAGCTTTTTATCCCGAGAACAATTGTGGCTTCCGCGAGATATACAACTTCAAAATCTATGTTACTCCTTCACGCTCCAACAGAAGGACCGATTTTGATGAGATTTGCATGAAGATAGGTTAGACGCCCGGATTAAGACATGCTACTTTTTATCCCGGACTAACAAAATTTCCGTCGGGTGCAGCTAGTTTTAAATATATCTTATTGTATTTATTTTGCGGTTTTTAAAATAATTAATGAAACATTGTATTTCTTAAACTGGCTTTATGACCCCTTTATATCAAGTCGCTATTATGCTCAATGCTTTTCACAATTAGAGCCGATGCGATGCGTTTTATGGGATTAGGCTATTCATATGCGCGCGTGATTTGGAACGGCTTGTAGTCCTTTATTAAATTGGAAATTGGACTGTATTTTGTATGTGGAATGGATTTTTTTACAAAGCATTAGTTTTGTGTAGGTTTTTTGCTTCTCACATCCACTAAGCTCATAATTATAGACATAAAACGAGTGGCTGTGTTTTTATGTTCTCATCAACCGACATGAAAAATATGAAAAAAAAACAAAATATTTATGTAAAACTTTCCGTACCAAAAATATATCTTTATAACCTTTCAGAAACCGAAACGTTTGAGGACCACAATATCCGAAAATAGTATTGGACCCGCACTTGGCCAGCGTGGTGGATTATGGCCTGTATCTCTCTCCTTATGAGAGAAGGCCCCAAGACCCAGCAGTGGACACGTATAGTGGGTTACATACATAAATAAGCAGCCCACTATACGTTCCCACTATATAATGGGTTGCTTATGCTAAATCTTTCAGAAACTTTAAAAGTAGGTTAATTTACAATATTATTTACCAAGCGCAATCTCTCAGTTTCACCTTTTCAATTAGTAGTTGAGTTGAAACTTCTCCGAGTCGTCAGCAATTTCTTCAAATTGGGCACTGGCAGTAGTCCAGACGATTAACAACTTAGTGCAAGCTGTTTAATTTCATGCCTGGTCGCCCGCCGCTACCCTTTCTATGAAAAGGTGGGAAAGTAAGGTACAGTTTTATCGCCGCTTGTACAGTTTTGTTCCAACTGCAGTTGAATTGTACTTTTATGTGTTGAGGTGACACAATTTGAGTTGTTGCCGTGGGTTGAAGTCGAAAGTTTGTTTAGGGTTAGTTTTTGTGTGAGCGTTCTAGTTTTGTTATTAGTACAAAAAGCTAGTGTACTGAGCCAAGTGTTTATGGTAATTGTTGATGGGTATGGTAAATATAAATGGGAAAAAAAAATATTTACCCAAAAACGGAATATACGAGTAACACTATTATATATCTAGTGGTTGCTTCACTAGGCGGGAAGGTAGTACTGTTGATTAATCAAAGGGATTAAATAGTGTAACTGTTGCTTGGAAAAATCTTTAAAAGAAAGGAATAGCTAACTAATACGAACATTCATAAGATAAAGTTATGTAACTATTTTTAGCTGTTAATAACAGTAAGGCGTTCTTATGTGACATGCGTTACTTAAGGTGACCGCACAATCGTTGGAGGCGAACGCTTCGAACGCGTCGAACAAAACAAAATTTCGAATTCTTGAAGATGAAATCTCGCATACTTTCGCGCATAATATAATTTGAATCCGCCGTTCTCTTTCTTGACTTCAAGTAATTCATCACGAGATCGCACATTCTGGAAGACGGCTCCAGAATGTGCGATCTCGTGATCGTGGTCCCCTGTTTATATCGATACAATGAAGAAAACGTTTGAAAGTCAATTCCTCCTTTTTCTCACTCATTCAGTTGAGTAGGTGAGAGATCATGCACTTCTAATGTTTTGTTTACTGACGCAAGTTATACATACATATATTGGAACCGGAGTTAAAAAGCAATTGTGAATTTTCGCTGCAAGTGGTGAGTCAACCGTGGCTTAGTGGCTATATTGTGCGGCGTGAATTGCCGGAGGCACGAGGCCGAATCTCGCTCGTCGGGATATTATCGATACTTTCTCTTAAAAATCTATACAAAGGGCGCAAGGTCAAATTCATTTTAAGATCGTAGAAAGAGGAAACATGAAGCAAAGAGACGGAAATTACGATAAAAGCCTGTTTCGCTGATAATCTCAAACCTTAGATAACTCGCTAACTGCTAATGAAAGCTGCGAGGAATTGAAAATTTTCACTGAGACCATTAATTGCATATAACTTGGTTTTAATTAACCGGCTCTTTGACAAAGTTAATAAATGTGAAACGGGCCCTTCGTCTTAATTAATTTCAAAAGGGCTTATTGGCTTAACTTTCATACGATGGCTCGTGAAATGCGATTAGAGCAAACAGAGGCCTGTCACGGTAACTTTAACAGAACAAGTTTACAAACAACTACAATGAACCTTTCGGCGGAGACTTGACACGTTTATTCACTTGCAACATTTTCTTTTACAAAATATATTTTTTATTAAATATTTTTAAACATTTTTATTTTATTGTTTATTACTTCTGCTACACAAGTTTTAAAATCGAAAAAGTAATATAAATTATAGATTTCATGCACACGGTTTTATTTCTGTTACACGCCAGCACCGACTTTGAAAAAAAAACCATTCGCAAGCAATGCCACTGATGTAATTATGTAAGAAGTCAGAACTCTATCTACCACTGAAAATTGTATTTTGTAGGTCAGTTGATACTAAGAATGGAGGTTATTCTTATTGACAGTGTAAGGCGCTATAGCAAAAAGTCATATTTTGAAAAATCCTATAAAATGCTTGGTAAATGATAGGACTACGGTTTTTTCAGATTAATTAGTTTTAATTAAGTGTCAAGTGTTACAGAATTGATAGAGCTTCAAAACACGATTACGTAAAATTCGCTCAATAGTTTTATTATTTTTATCGTAAATAGCCACGGTCGCTACATAACTTTAATTTGCATTTTAATACGCATATCTATATGGATATCTATACTTACTAATACATCATATTAAAAATTATAACGAAAATTCTGTAATTAAGCTTTTTGACAATTTGTTCATTAATTTTTAACACGGCATAAAAATTAATAATAATTGCATGCTCGCAATTATTATGTATCCAAAAAGCTTCATGTTCATAAAAGACGTAGACCATTATTATTCATGCGCTAACATGATGAGAACGCAAACATTTATATTATGTTTTATCAAATTTCATGATATAGCTTAAATTACGTAGCCAAATGAGATGTTACAAACATATTATTAACCTTCCTTCGACCGACAAACAAATGTTGCATGGAAAACTGGCAATGTGCGCTTGCATGCAGTGACGATCTGATAACGTCGCATATCAACTTTGAGACGTAACATTTTTATTCAGTTAGTATTATTAATATGTGATTATGGTAGGTAGGTACACTAAAATTTAAACCGAAGTAATTCTCCTGATTCAGTTTTGCCGGTTTTGTGCCCCGTAAATGTTTTTTATGTATTGTTTTTCTTTGTGTCACAAAATAAATGTTTCTTTCTTTCTTTCTGTATTTGCCTCACACACACGTCGGCATTAAAAAAAAACGTTTTCTTCTGACAGGCTTGCGATGTAGTTGTGATATAGCATAATTGATATCGGCTTGGTTAGTCTAGCCTAGTTTTCATGCGTTACGCGCAAGCAAGCTATAATGTATCTATGTACCTCTTTATATAATATAGAACACCATTGTACGTAGCTACGTTTTTCTCATGAAAAATTTACCTATTTATAATAAATTTTTTACATTCACTAATATTAAAATGCCTATACTGCTAGCATTTTCAACACGCTGCCCTCGGGCTGGTCCAGAGTATTTGGATTGTCTTGACTTAAGACTAAATTTATCCGAGTAGCTTAACTTTTTCGAAAGAAACTTATAAATTAGATATCGAGATTTTCATCAGTTTTGATGGACCGCCTTATTTTTATTCGTAGAGAGTATTTCTGGGCATTATTTTACAAAAAACTAATACTAACCAAATGGAAATATACGAAAATTTAGCGGCGTAGTTTCCCAACATTTGTAAGTCCTAAGCCCAAAAACATCCATCTCGTTCGTACCATATACATTTCTGGTCTTTTTAAGAATCCCCAGAATGTTTAAAAATACCGTTCCTTTCCATACCGGACAGAATTTCGGAGACCATGTGACAGGAGGGGTAACATATCAAATCTCTGACATGAAAATCCAATACGCTTACTCTTGCTCTTTGTTTTCCGGGACCGCATCAAGTTATTTACGTACTGGCCCAAACTCTGCAATACAAATCGCATAAATTTCCTTGAAACCCAATAGGTTCGTGGATACTTTCTCTTTGAATATCCACCATAGATATTTAAAACATTTGGCGCCATTGTTCTAACACTGCTTTATTCTGTCGTTTTATTGCATGCGTTATGAAACTCTCAATTTTGTACTAACTAGAAGACGTTGATTGGTATGAAATTTTGTACTGGCAATTCTTGGTAGGTTTCTTTGTACTCTTTTTATTTTTTTACTTCGTTAGGAATAAATTGGCCATGAAAGGTAAATAATATAAAGATAACTAGACAAGTGCGAATTAAGCTTGCGCAATACATATTTTGCAATCTAACTCATTTCACTAGATTACCTGTGATTATTTATATTCACACCAAATTTCATTAAAAGCAATTTAGCGGTTTGAGCGTGAAAAGTACTTATCGAACATTCACACACAAACACGCGCAAATTTTCGTATTTGTTATATTGGATTGGCGCATGGATTTTAGCGTCATCTTTTAACAGGCGGCGTGGTTTTATTTTTTCAATTTCTTTAGAGATAGAGTTCTTTGGGAGCCATCTTTAGTATTTATATTATTCTGATTTTGGAATTTGTTGTTATAGCAGCTACTGAAAATACATCGTTTGCGAAATTGTTAACTGACTAGCGGTTCATGAGATATAGAATAGAATAAAATATATCTTTATACAACCAAAAACATAACATATTACAATTAAAAACTAACAGACATATAGTCTGGTGACAGACGGACAGACCGACAGAGACATAGACTGACAGTGAAGTATTAGTAATAGGGTTCCATCACGGGAAACTAAAAAAAATACTCAAAAACATTTGTATAAAAACAAGTAAGTACCAGTATTTGCTGTAGCACCTAAACAAACAAAAAAGAGGCCAAAACGTGCGGGATAAAGCTTCATAATCCACGTTCACGTAAAAAAGTTGCACAGCTACCAAAATGGGTATTGTTAGCTCTGTAAGATTACAAAACGGATCACTCGATGTTTGTATTAGAAAATTGAATCTGTCCGTATCGATACAGGACTTAGACATTTCAAAATTTATATGTAAATAAATTACTTTTAATTACAAAGTGTATATAAATTATTTATTAAATTAATGTAATAGGTATGTTTCCATATCAGTTACATATTGTATTTGTAATATTATTATATGTTATAATATTTTAATTTAGTATATTTTATGTAGCTGTATATTAGTAGGTATTAGGTAGTATAGGTAGTATATTTTTTTATACTCCCCTCTCTCGTTATTTTATATCACTATCCTTCCTCTGGTTGCCTGGAAGAGATCGCTTTTAGCGATAAGGCCGCCATTTTCGGCACTAGTTATAAGTTTCTTCTATGTATAATTTAATGTAATAAGTGGGAAATAAAGAATTTATCTATCTATCTACCAATCTACATCTATCACATTCTTATTTTGTTCTATGTACAACTGAATCATAAATATGTTAAAGCCAGTTCACCCGTCTAACGGGCAGAATATAAATTTCATACAGATTCATTCAACGTAGTATTAATTTAATAAAATACCGAGATATTAATATTCCACCCATCGGGAATATACTGTCAATATACGAGTACTGTGACATTTATTCAATACTAGATGTGCCCCGCGATGTTACCCGCGTTAATCCGGGATAAGAAGAAGTTAATCAGGGATAAAACGTAGCCTATGTTTTAAATCAAGGTCTAACCTATCTTCATAGTAAATCTCATCTAAATTGGTCCAGCCGTTGGAGTGTTTAGGAGTTACATAGATTTTGAAGTTAATTGCGTATCTTACGGGAACCATAATTATTATGGTTCCCGTAAGATATTGTTATTTATTATTTTCCAAAATAAGTGTAAATATTCTTAGAGTAGCTCTACGGACTTTAAGAAAAATGCGCACTAAGCGTTTTGCCTCCACCTTCATTGTACGTACTGCCAAAGTGTGGAACTCTTTGCCAAATGCCCTGTTCCCCGAAAACTATAATCTTGCGGTTTTCAAAGCACGAGTGAAACGGATTCTTCTGGGTTAGAGCGTTCCACCTTAGATCACAATATCGCTTACCATCAGGTGAATTCTGATCAAGCGCAAACCCATCTTAGTATAAAAAAAAAGATATTTTTTCGATCTTTTTTCCGATTACGATTTATAGCGAAAAACTGTAAAATCAAAATTTTGACCTTATCCTTAACACTTGACCCAAAAGACAGTTTAGGTGTAAAAATAATAGCAAACTTGCCTGAAGCAAGATTGAAATATAATTTTCTACTTTCCACCCGTTCTTTGTAAAGAATGCTTCACTGTGAAAAGGTTCAAAACTGGAGAGGCCGCCTCTAACGGAAATGTCGCTTCGAGCCAGAGACTTGAAAATAATTATTGATAGATATGTCATGCAATTTGGTTCAGCTGAGCATGAGGAAATAATAAACATACACTTATTATTTCTTCATGCTCAGCTGAACCAAATCGTATGACATATCTATCAATAATTATTTTCAAGTCTCTTAAACGTAGACACATAAACGTTCGTCTATATAATAGTGTCATATAAGTTAATGTCACAAACAAACTACAAGGTCATTAAAATGCTACTGACATAATATACAAATATGTATGATATTAAATATTTGAAAAATTAGGTTTAAACACATAAAAGTTAACTATAGTTGTAGAGAATACTGTTAGTAGACAATACAATAGTGTTGCTAGTATTAACAGCTACAGTTAAATAAATACAATTTCATATGATCACTTTCCACTAAAACGTGTTTGAACACAAAAAATAACAACACCTATCTACTATACTTAAGATGACACAGACGTACACACATACGCACACACACGCTTAGCTTAATATTTCTTAAAGGTGTTTGAAAAGCGATATTTTCATCTGGGCACTACCTCGGGTCGTTCGACACGTTAGATTGTAGGACCCTTCAGTTAGTTTCTTACTAGCAGTCCTTAAGCCAAGTCAGAGGGCTTCGGGCGGCTTGAAAACTGTCGCCATCAGAGTTTGGCCACTTAGCTCATAACAAGGAGAAGAATATTTTTTTTAAGTATTTTGGCTCTGGTAGAGAACTACCAACCTAGCCTATCTAAGAAAGCCGGAGGGACGCCGTCCAGTTGGCCGCCCTCGGTACCACTGGAGTGACGCCGTCGAAAGCGACCTTGGCGAGCTTCAAGTGGCTGACTAGAGAGGAATGACGCAACTCTGTGACAAGTGGCGCCGTCTGTTGTCGGAAGCCAAGACCAACTTTGGGGTTTTTGTGCCGCAGCAGTAAGTAAGTAAGTATTCTGGCTGTTCTACCTAAAATGCCTAATCCGCGGTCACCCCTCTGTGCCCGGAACTAAATTTAATGATTTACAACCGCTCGCTCGAACTCGATTGCTCCCGTCATAGCAAACAGGAACGAGCTGCCAACTAATTGCATATTTCTTTGCTAAAGCGAGAAATAAATCACTTACTAGACTAACCTTTTTAATTAATTAAAAGACGGATTTAGTAAGTAGTTCAGTCCATGATAAATAGTCTGTTCTGTACTTACTCTAGGGACCTAGTCTCCAGTCTGTTTATACGCCTGTCTGGTTATCTCTTGAATGTTGTATTTCTATTGTTGTTAATGCTAAAAAAAAAAACTAGGGAGCTAAAATACGAAGTAATGTTTTTACCGCTTTTTAGCTTTACGCTAGGTAAGATAGATAGAGATTTAATTTTGTCATATTTTTTCAGATTACAAAAATTTTCTTTTTACTATGCATTGTAAATAATTTTCACTTTATTATTCTTAAAATATATATATTTTTTATATCATTACTACTAGTTTTGTTCTGTTGTTGTATAATAAAATTGTAATATATAAAAAAATCTTCAAACATCAATAGTTAAAAGAAAAAGAAAAGGCTTAGTAATAAGTGTGCCACAATTGGGGGCGTTATCGCTTAAAGCGATCTAGATTCTGACCATTCAATCCTGCTCGAGTTTAAATTGCACTTCGGTCTTTTTAGTAAATCAAGTTCAATCATCATTCCATGGTATTATTTTTAGTAAATGGAGAACAGTATGTTTTCAAACTGAATATATTCCATAGTTTTAAAAGTACATTTCATATTTGTAGACCCTATAGCCTAAAACAGCCTAAAACAACATAGAACTTTTCAGACCTCTTAAATTGTCCTTGTGAAATACTTACACAATTATTTTTATTTATAATTTCTCCGAGGACAAAGAACTTCTTGACAAAGATAAAATGAGAGGACTAAAACCCTTGAGAGTAGTTAGGAAAGAACTACAATTGAAATCTTAGGCTGGAAAAGTTTTACTACGCCTATAATATTAATGTACCGAGGAACTTAATTATGTAAAGTTGCAAAAGAAAGGAACGATTTTTTTTATTGTAATTTATACCCTATTGCGTGGTATAAAATATGTGCCATTGCGACCAGTTTGAATTATAAATACAATTTAGGTTTCTTCTAGTGAAATATTAATCACTAAATATACTGGCAATATATCCGTGTCAGCTCTATTTTTGTTGAATATTCAAAGTTTATAACGATGCGTAAATATGAATTGTCATATTTTAATATTAATCGGACAAGTCATTATTTTAGCTATTTCTTCTATATATTTAGTTTATTAAGTGAAACCTAGGATCACATCAATGGACCTACAAATGGCTATTACTTATAAGAAGTATTCTACTTACTCAGTCTTTCAGTTCTTCCAGTAATTTTTGCGAGATAAAAGTTACCTATGTGTTAATCCAAGGTATGCCATACCAAATTTCATCAATATCGGCTTAGCCGTTTGAGCGTGAAAAAGTAACAAACATAGACACGCACACATAAACTGTCGCATTTATTATATTAGAAGGAAAAATAAATCTCGGTCTCATTTACAGAGGATTCCATAAAGAGTCCAGAAAAAAGATTATTTCAGTTGTAGAGGTGCGATTGTTAAATAAAATAACATTTTAAGTTAACATTATAAATAAGAAAAAAAAAAGTAAAACATGCATATGACGGGACGGCAGAGCGTTCTTCCTCGTCATCCATTTTAGTTGCAGATGTGGGTAGCGTAGGTATTCAGGCGTGGAGAAATGAAAACGTGGCACTCAATTTATAATGAAGGTATATTACAATCGAATCACAAAATATAATCGCAGGTAGGTGGATTGACAATTATTTCCGCTTATTAGATCGACACTCCAGCCAACACGTAGCGCTTGCGCACGATGCGAACTGATTGCTGTCTCGAATCGAACTGCCGCTCCGCGTTCCGTGCTAGCGCTGGCTGTTGCGTCAGAGCGGGCCTCCGACGTTAGTCACAAGTCAGTGACAGCTGACACTGACATCGCAACTCGCCCGCTCTTCAGATCGAACGCGCCGTCACGGCCATACTGACATTCGCACGCCCTCGTGCGCATCTGCTTCCTCGCGCGTCCGATGATCTGGGATAAAGAAAAAGACACATCTGGGATCACCAATGTCACATCGCTCGTCTATCCTGACAGTAAAGCAAGATATCATTCAGTACTCTACGCATAAACATTAGGCTTCTAGAAACTGAGATCACGTCAAGATGTCGTTCCGACCATGTTCACTAAATCACACATCCTCCTTGTACTACTTGACCTCCTGCAAGTAGTACCACTGCAGGCTATCCCTGCCACTAGGCTCGCCACCTCATGTAACGACCTGGAAGGACCGGACAGCCCTGCAGCTGAAGCACCACTCCGTGGCATTATTTGACCTCCTGCAAATAGTACCACTTCAGGCTGTCCCTACAACCAGGCTCGCCACCTCATGTAACGACCTGGAAGGACCGGACAGCCCTGCACCACTCCGTGGCACTATTTGACCTCATGCAAATAGTACCACTGCAGGCTGTCCCTACAACCAGGCTCGCCACCTCATGTAACGACCTGGAAGGACCGGACAGCCCTGCAGCTGGAGCACCACTCAGTAGTATTATTTGACCTCCTTCAAATAAGCCTCTGCGGGGTGTCCTTTCGACCAAGCTCGACACCTCGTGTGACGACATGGACCGGACGGCCCCGCAGTTGGAGCACCGATGTATGTCAATGCTATCCGACATCATCTCATATGACGCGACGTCATCTCATATGACGTGTAGCCTACTTACTTTGTAAGTGGTAGTATTGAATATGATACGACTAGTGCATTATTCACTTCTCAATCGAATCTCTTGTTCGCTTTCCGATACTGAGAGGGTCGCCGAGGTGGCGGTCATTGCGTGCGAACTAGCAACCGAGATTGTATCATCATCTGATGATACCGCCTCATTTCTTTGACTTTGACCCGCCGTCTCGGCCTCCTCCTCTTCATCATCAACATAATTAATCGACAAAGTACTAAAGCTACTAAAAGAGCATTCAGAACCACTATCAAATAAAAATTGGACGATCTCACCCGATGATATTGCCAGCGCACTCCTCGCAGTTTGATGGTTGCAGACGTGGACCTCTTTGACCACCTTCTCCGGACAGGCTGAAGAGATGTGCCCTGGTGTGATGTAGAAGCCGCAAGACCGAAGACCGACCGACGCCAGATGGCGTTGCTCACTCGCCGATACGGCCATTCTAACGCACCACACGTCCTCGTGTGGGAGATCTGAAGGAAAGAAAGTCTTGGCAGTAAAAAGATATCGCTCCGGTCAGCCCTGACCCACAGTGTTGAAATAAGAACTTCAATTGCAATCATTTCTTTCAATTACGTGTCAAAATAAGAACCAACTACAGAGAAATTGTTTTGCTTTAATTTTCGGGAAACTTGCAAAAATCGTAAATTTTTTAAGCAATCACTACCATCGCTTCCATCTAGCGGATACACACAAATCATTGCCTCCATCTAGCGAATACACACAAAAATCATCGTTTCCACCTTATAGTAAAATTACGGAAGCTAAAGTTTACCGAACAAAATTCAATGCCATAAAAAAATTAAACTGGTCTCAACGCTTAAGATCAAAACAATAAAACCACCATAGAGCCTCCGCATAAAGTCATCTCAAAAATCATCAACGAGTTAACTACCTCCATCTGGTGACTCCAGGGAACCTCCATCCGGAACCCTTACATCACACATTCAAGATAGTCAAGCTGCCTCCATCCGGCCACCCATGGAAGTTTTTATCTTCAACCAAACTTTCAACTAATCAGAAGCAGCAAATGAGTTTTATTTGGCATCTGTACGCAATTACTACCACGCTTGCAGAATACGTCAGAGCATAAAATTAAATGCGTACCCGTAGGATAAATTTGAATTTACGCACGTCTTTGTAATCTCTAAAGTAACACAAAAATCTTTATGAAACATAGCTCTGTTGTCTTCACATCGAACCATCATTAAAATCTCGTCATCTATTATGACGTCACTCTACAATTAAGCGACAAATATGGTAACTAAAAAAAACTATCTTGGCAAGAAAGGTTGATCAAGACAAATCTAAATCTATTCTGTACTGAATACTCGCACTCACTCGTTTTTGTCACAACTTTACTACATAGTTTGTCATTCTTCAAATAACGAGTGTTCCGCGCCAAAAAACCAAATAAAACGATTACATTCACCTTAACATTCCAACGTGTCCAATGAGGGTTGCATAACGCAGTCATCCACGCATCGCTCGCCATGCGATGCAGCTTGCGCACACTGTACGCTGGAGCCGCTACCACTCGGCTGCTTGCCGCTTGCGCACATTAAGCGCTGGAGCCGCTACCACTCGGCTGCTTGCCGCTTGCGCACATTAAGCGCTGGAGCCGCTACCACTCGGCTGCTTGCCGCTTGCGCACATTAAGCGCTGGAGCCGCTACCACTCGGCTGCTTGCCGCTTGCGCACATTAAGCGCTGGAGCCGCTGTCACCCGGCTGCTTGCCGCTGCTGCTGCTGCACCGTACAGCAAGGTGGTCTGGTGTCTGTCATCCAACTTGACGCTGGCTGCTGGTTCTGTAACGTAACATTAGCTTACGAGAGACACTTCCTTTAATTAGGGAAAAATCCGCTCCGCAATCAAACCAAATTGAAAACTGCTCACCAAATTGCATTATTAGTCCGGCGACAGGCTTCATACCGCATACGTCCACTCGCTTTACGACGCTGGGTGCGGTGGTGACGGGCTGTGTACTGCTACTCGCAACTGGCAGTGTGTTGGGGCTCCGCGATGCCACGTGACCCTCAACACCATACTTCAAGTCACAGGGGCCCGCGCAGTAGCTGCCATGTTGGGGTGCTGTGAGCTTGGATTAACTTGCTGCGTCTTATGCGGTCGACTGAAACATTCAAACAATTTGTGATCAAAATTTCAATTTTCCGCAACTATCATTTTGTAGAAAAATAACCTAATGGAGAACGCTTATTATCACACACTAAATCTGCAGCGCTCTTTGAAATCTCCTGGTAATATCGTTCACAATAAGAAAAAGTCATCAGTCCACACTGTATTTAACTACGGGCAGTTTTTCTTCAGAAAAATATCGCGTTGAAACTGTGGCTTGGTTTGTCTACTTAAGCCGCCCTGAAGGACTTTTACTTGGCTTAACGACTGCTTGTACTAAGACTAACAGCCGAGACTATAATTTAACGTGTCATCCGACCTACGGTAGCGCCCAGATGAAAATGCCACTAGAAAAACGACAGTTTTGTGCATGGTCACCCATCCAAACACTCTCCACATCGACCGTTGCTTAACTTCGGCGATCGCGTCAGATCAACTTAGCTAGCCGAACTACAGGCGCTACAGTTTGCTAATAAGCATTGTTAATATAGTCACCACATGTTTCTAGCCTAATCAAGAAAGAACATTTTCTTTAAGTTCTACCCACTTCATATTTGAAAAAAAAACTATTTGAGAAAACTACCAAACGTATTAGAATCAATTTACTTCCCTGTATTCCACAATCCGACAAGCATACGCGCAGTAGCCAGCTGCCCCGGGCGTCCATGTCCGCATCCTCTGGTTCAAATGTCCAGCTGGTCCGGGCGTCCGTGTCCGCATCCTCCGGTTCAAATGTGTTGCTGGTCCGGGCGTCCGTGTCCGCATCCTCTGGTTCAAGTGTCCAGCTGGTCCAGGTGTCCGTGTCCGCATCATCTGGTTCAAATGTAGGTAGCTCGATGGTCTTAGCTGCGGTATTTGACAGGTAGGTCAGCTCCTCCACGAGCAGCCTCATGTTCTCACGCCTCACACGCCGGCGCCATCCGTCGTATGCAGTTGTCTGCTCGCTGGCGACTGGACTCAGTGTAATAAGCTCGTGCTCTCACAGTGATTATCTTAGTGCTCGTCTGCGTTTTTTCGATGTAGGTAGTCACAGTTGCATCTTTCTCACGTGGGTCAGATTACGTCATGTGTCTTCTTTACGTGGGCCTTTAAGGTTGCAATCCCACTTCTGATGACGGGACGGCAGAGCGTTCTTCCTCGTCATCCATTTTAGTTGCAGATGTGGGTAGCGTAGGTATTCAGGCGTGGAGAAATGAAAACGTGGCACTCAATTTATAATGAAGGTATATTACAATCGAATCACAAAATATAATCGCAGGTAGGTGGATTGACAATTATTTCCGCTTATTAGATCGACACTCCAGCCAACACGTAGCGCTTGCGCACGATGCGAACTGATTGCTGTCTCGAATCGAACTGCCGCTCCGCGTTCCGTGCTAGCGCTGGCTGTTGCGTCAGAGCGGGCCTCCGACGTTAGTCACAAGTCAGTGACAGCTGACACTGACATCGCAACTCGCCCGCTCTTCAGATCGAACGCGCCGTCACATATAATAAAGGTATATAATCATTGTATACATTCATACCATACTGATCTATTTAATAACTAAAATTGTAATAGATTAAAATATACAAACACATTTCAAATTTACAATACGATAAGCATAGCATAAGCAGCCCACTATACGTACCCACTGCTGGGACTGGCTTGAAAAACAAGTCATTGTTGTTAGGCTGGGATCAAACCAGGGGTCGTCTGATTGAAAACCAGACGATTTTACCACCGAGCCACACTCGCTCCTTACCACTAAGCCACACTCGCTTTTAACTAAGTATATACCGCCTGTGACTAATTCTTCAGCGCTGATAACATGAGAAATGATCACATACAACTTCTCAATATCAATCCATCATATCAAGCCGAGCGCGGAATTCCAATCAAAACGAATAATAGATATAAATCCGTTCTCCTCTCCGCCGATTCTAAACCGATCTAAATTATATTGTTCGTGTCACCTCACTTTGTCCTATATGATGAATTATTGAGCTGTATTGACACGGGCACAGTAATCCGCATTGCGGCCAGATTACCACTCTATATGTAGCGCCTGTAGCTCGGCTAGCTAAGGTGATCTGACGCGATCATCAAAGTTAAGCGACGGTCGATACGGATGGTGTTTGGTTAGGTGACCATGCATAAGACTGTAATTTTTCAAGTGTAATTTTCACCCAGGCGCTACCGTAGGTCGGATGACACATTAAATTGTAGGCCCCGGTAGTTAGTCGTAGTACAAACAGTCGTTAAACCGGGCTTTCGGGTGGTTTGAAAACTTTCGCCACCAGAGCTTGGCCACTTAGATCATACGAAGAAGAAGAAGAAAAAACACTATATAGGACACTTAGTCCCATATTTACTCACATATACTTTGATCATTTTGATTTACATCAACACATGTGTATACGTACTTATGTATATGTATGTGTACTCTTTAGAAGCAAAGCTTACGTTGTTCAAAGCCTTTTGTCAATGTTTTTACACCAGCAGCCTTTGGGTGCACTACACCCAGAGATCTGCCAATGCTCTTCGCGTCCAATATAACAATATTTTTCGAATGTTGGTTGGACTGCCTAGATTTTGCAGCGCTTCTGGCATGTTTGCCGATGCAGGTGTTGACTGTTTTTACGCAATTTTGCGTAAACGCATCTTTTCGATATTACACAGAATAAGAAATAGTTCCAATATCATTCTTCAAATCATTAGTAATAAGTACAATAGCCCATTTATGAAACATTGGATTACAACAATAATACCCTAAGTTTTTTTCATATACATTAATTTATTTTTGCTGTTATGTTGTCAAAAATGTATGCTCTGTTATTTTTAACTGTTAATCTTTATTTTTAAATTTTTATCTTTTCTGAACACCGTGTATAAAAATTGTACCTACTTACTCTATGGACTTTGTGTCTGACAATAAAGATTTTATTATTTATTATTATTATTATATGTCTTGTAAACAGGTAATAAATAATTGGCAAGCTTGTCAGATAAAATATGTAGTGTGTAGAGCATTTCATATTATTCTTAGCATTTCCTGAAGTAGATAATAATTTCCCTGCCTACATAAGTTTTTGTTTGTTTTGTAACCAAGACATGGATACAAACATAGATATTATATACATATGTAGATTGTATTTAAAAAATATTTGGATTTTTATCAGCGCTTTTGGAAGTTGGCCAAGCTTTTAAATTGATCTGGATTTACGAGTTATGATAAAAACATTTCTTTTTTGTTCGAGCGTTTACAGTATGCATTCGGTAAGTATATGTATTACGTAAATTATTAAGAGGCTACAGGAAAAGACATAGTCTATAATTATACCAAAATTCGCATAGCTGAAACACAACGACTTTAAAATCTCAATAAAAATAAAGATGGATTGAAAGTCCTTCACTCCTTCCATTTCGATGTTTTTGGTGTTATTTTAGAGGCAGAGGGAAGATGGCATGGGATGGGAAAATTAACTATAAGTACACTTTTATATATGACACGTAACATCGACGTAACAATATTTAAGTTGCATCGCCTGGTAGCTCAGCTAACTGATTTGATGCGATTATCAAAGTTGAGTCAAAATACCTGACTATAGGGTGCAACTAGGTAATGTGGGATTTGCCCACTATACTACTTACTTACCCACTAAACCCCCCCGGTGACCTACCTCTGTGCTTAACGGAGGACTCCGGATTGTTCCGAGAAACTCCCCGGAGACCTCCTTACACTGCGTTGTGGCTGTTCCTGGATTGCTGACCAATCCGGCAACGACGGTGAAACGGTCATATGTTGCCGTCATCCACACCGGACTTGATGAAGCGGGTGTCGGAAGCCCATCTCCTAACACCCTCGAATCTGATGCCCCTTTCAGTCGCCTCTTATGTCAGGCAGGGGCATTTCCGCAGCCTTATGTTTTCACCCAGGCTGCAGGGTTAAAATTCTCTGTCCCTGCTGTTAGTTTTAGTCCAAGTTGTCGTTAAGCAAAGTCAGATGCCCTTCAGTGCTTTGAAAAGTCGCAACACCATAGCAATGATTAGTCATCTCTTACGAAGAAGAGTATATTACAAATTTTGCCAGTTGCTACTACAAAAATACTGTGCGAATACAGAATACAGAACTTTATTAGCCATAAATAACATACGTTAAAGGCAAGTCACTCTACAACAATTGCTTAAATGTTTAAAAACTAGTTAAATTAAATAAACTTATAAATTTTATTAAATACTTACAACACACAATATCACTCGTTTTTCATATCTATGTTTTTGACACTGTCAGTGACAAACACATCCACTTTAGTGGGAAAAAGCAGAAATAGCAAGAATACTCAAATCATTGGATTAAAATTCCGCACTCAATAAAGTACGAGTAAGATAAACATGAAAATAAAACGAACGGAGCTGGTAATCCACGAGATGAATATAAATAGAGTCATCTTTAATTGAAGTCAGACATTTTCCGAGGAGAGCCTTGCTGAATAGCAAACAGTGGCAAATAACATAGAGCTCTGCAATTTACCACTCTTAAGGCTCGGTTGCGCCATATTAGTAGTTAAGGTTATGTTTTATGTCAAATGTTACGCGAATTGTAACGTTCAATGTCAATGTTGAAATTCTTCTTCTTCTTCGTATGAGGTAAGTGGCCAGGGTCTGGTGTCGAGAGTTTTCAAGCCACCCAAAGGCCTCTGACTTGGCTTAACGACTATTTTGTACTAAGACTAACCAGATGGAAATGCCACTTGAAAAACGACATTGCCTAGCTTCGATGATCGCGTCAGATCACCTTAGCTAGCCGAGCTACAGGCACTACAGTGTTGAAATTTAGTGTTACAGTTAAATCAAATTTACGCCAAATTTAATATAAACCATAACTTTATCACTTTCTTTATATGGTTCAACCGAGACTAATTATACAAATAAAAACACACCGAGACTTAAGTGTTATTGACGCATCTGACATAAACTATGTTACGGTTAAGGCGGTTTCGGTTACTGTTAAGGTGATAACATAATCTAACAAATGTATTTAATGGTGCAACTAATTTATTGCCTAACCAGTACTTTAACATTTTGTTTAAGTTAAAATAAGCTGGTGCAACCCAGCCTTAGTGTCGATAAAATATGACAACTTTATGCTATTTATTGTATCTTCTTTCGTAAGTTTATTGTGAATGTCCTTTACTACTCCGGACGTAATAGCGCTGAATCTAAACCCACATCACTATTAATCTTAAAATACGTTTATGCGACAGAAAAAGCACGATAAAATTATTGTATGTAAAGCATAGACTCGCTTATCTTTATAGATGCTATAGGTACATATGGAGATGGAAAAAAAAACAACCATTTAGTTTCATAAAAAAAAAGAAATGGCAAAGCATTTTTAATCTTATGAAGTTTAGTGGTAATTGCTTTTACTTAATTTCGATTTTGTGTAACCATTTCTGTTTTCAATGGCTTATTGAAACACTAACTGAACCTGAACGTAGTTTCTAACTATAAATAATTTATGTTTTGGTCACCAACTAAGCAGTTAGAGTTTCCCAGAATCAGGTATAAGGGTAATGAGAGCAAAAATTATCGCTATAATAGCATTGAATTTATAGATGATGCAAGTTAGTAGGTACTGATGACATAATTTTTTCTGATATATTGATAAGAAAAAGTACATAATTTATTATCAATGACAGGTAAGCTATAAAATGATTAGGCTGCTTCTAAGATAAATGAATTACGAACAATAGCTATATAGTAAAAAAAAAAATTATATTACTCGTTTGGAGATATACGAGTAATATAAAAATCATAAGTCAATGGCATGATATGACAAATGCTCGTAAACCAAAGAAAGCTTTTTATATAACTGTCATTTAGTTCGGAATTATACTAGAGTTTTTGTGTAGACCGTGTTAAAATATGTATGTAAATATTTAATACTAAAAATTATCAATTACTTAGTATAAATTAAAATATAAGTATTTATATTGCGTTTTAAAAATATTTTTATTAAATTCAGTTGACTATATTTCGTTCTCTAAAATAATTTAAAATAACTAAACATTAATTCGATGTACTACTCGTATCTTCACTGTAAGCAAATTTCAGACGATGTCTATAAAATATAGTGTTTCGTTCTTATTTTGACGCTGAAAAGAGATACGCAGAATTCAAAAAATAATTTAATTAAATAGGAGTAACTTTTTAGGTAACTTATTTAATAAATTTAAATTTGATACATTTTTGGTAATTATAATTATGCTTACCCTTTTCACAGTGTCTATAATATCAAATTACACTTACAATTATTACACGTAAATGCCACAAAAGTACAAAAGCAAAGATTTAAGATGAAATAAGAATGGAAAACCATCTGAATCTGCAACAAAGAGCCATAAATAAATCAGAACGTTTGTTCCGCAACTTTCCACTCGCAAATGCTGAAAAAATACTGCTGCAGCTATTTAGTAAATGTTGGAGAGAAACTATCGTTAGCAGTTTTGATAAGGGAACCTCTCCAGGGAAGGTAGCGAACACTCTGTTATCTGTGTGCTGAATTTTAAGAGATGTTGCTTTTAAAGTTTTGCTACTGATAGGGTATTTTATTCCTTCACAACAGCTGTATTCGTTGTTTTTGTTTGCAATTATGTCATGTCATTTAAGTATTAAAAGTGTCTGACCATTTTTGTGGTTAATTTAATCGAGATGAGGTTTTAATTTTTGTCTGTAAGTATGCAAACTCGGTATGGTTTAATTATAAAATTAGATCAAATTATAATAAAACGCAATACTTTGGCTATATACATTTAACAAATTACAAAGCCTGTTATTTCAAATCTTACATGATTTTGTAACATTAATTTATTACATTGACAATAAATGGCGTAGCGATGGTACACAGAAGCTACGAGTATATCGTAGATAAACTGCTACAGAAAGCGTAGCATCGTAGATTACCGTAGCTCTACAAATTAGTACATAACTAATAGCTTTTATATAATGTGGCATGTCACACGTATTATTTTGTGATTACAAAATTATTACTTAGTTATTTCAACAAGACTTATATATTATTAACCTAAATACCGACCAGAAATTGCGGGCAAACCGAACTAAGCGTAAGCTCAAAACGCCAATCTATTTTAACTACTTTCTGCATTGTTCTTAATTAATTTATGGCTGCTGAACCAGAGTTTGACGGCGAAACCTGGCCCTATTTTCCTCAACTACGAGCTACTAAATGGACAACTATACAGCGTTTGTTTGCTGCCACAAACAAGCTAATAATTGTTCAAAAATCAAAGATAAAGCTTATTGACTGAACGTGTATTTTTCTGCAAAAAAGTGTGTAATATAATATTATTTGTTTTAAGTTTTTTTACAATGTGATTATACTAGCTAGAATGAAAAATAGCATATATTCATCAATCCAGGGTCTAATCTATATCCAAATCAAATTTTATCAATATCGGTACTGTCGCTTGAACGTGAAAAAGGAACAAACATTCACTCAAACACACACATATTTTGTCTTTGTGAAACTAAGGCATATATTATAAAACAGCTGCAGCCCCATTAGTGAGATGTTACTAAGAAACGTGCTTAAAACAAGTAGCAATTTAAATTTAGTTAAATTTCAGCCCATCATTGAAAATTTTAACAAATTAGTATAAAGTAAAGAAAAAGATTGAAGGTTTCATCAAATTGGAATACTATAGTTATGGAATTAAAAGGCGACGGAGGATGGAGGAGGTGAAAACCAACAACATTGATTCGCAAAATACACAAACATCCTTTCACCCAAATTTCATAAACCGGTCTCAGTTCCATCACAGGTAAAAAAGGTCCTTGTACCCATAACTATAGAGGTATATTTTGAATTTTGCCTTAATATTGGAATCCTTAGACGTTCTCTGATACACAGTGCTGTTGCTTGCTGTGCTTGTTGGTGATAGCGTCGAGGTTACCAATTTGCCGACACAAGAGTTTTCTCGTTGGATTGCTACTTCGACGGAGGTCGAGGGTGATAATGAGGAATAAAGTACAAGTACTGTGTCATGGTGTCGACTGCAAGTATTTACTATATTACACTAGTTAGCTGACCCGGCAAACGTTGTTTTGCCTCACTTAGGGGTATGAAAATAAATAGTGTAGCTTATATGACCAGTTCGTAGATTTACCATAGCAGCGCCATCTATTGATTACTTACTCAACCCAGTCGAAAGGTATCGACATCTGTTAGAAGACTGTCAAATAATAACAGACAATTATTAGCAATAAATTAAAATTGCGACTATAATTTGAAATTTAAACTATCCTATCTCTCAAGTTGGATTGAACTGCACATGGTGTGGGAATTTTATTATAATCGGTTAAGTGGTTTAGGAGTCCATTGAGGACAAACATTGTGACACGAGATTTATATATATTAAGAATATATATACTTAGTCTAACTCATTGGAACTAGGTAAGAGCTTACACCCTTTTAATTTAATTCATTATATTATCATTGAAATGTCATCAATACTGACGAGCCCATATTGTTGATAGTTGTTAATAATTATGTGAATATAATGTACTAACTATGTATCACTATGGGAATATTTTTTTTTATTCTATTCTATGTTTTAATTGGCTCGTGATAGTGATGAACTAGTATATAGAATGCCAATCAGTATATAGAATAGAAGACTTACTTTATTGTCATAGTGACTAAAGAAATTCTATTCTATTCTATATACTAATTGGCACGTGATCATGATGAACTAGTATAAATAAGGCCAATTAGTATATAGAATAGAATACAATTTCTTTATTGTCATAGTGAATAAATTATATTCTATTCTATATACTAATTGGCACGTGATCATGATGAACTAGTATAAAGAATGCCAATTAGTATATAGAATAGAATACAATTTATTTATTGTCATAGTGAATAAAGAAATTCTATTCTATTCTATATATTGGCACGTGATCATGATGAACTAGTGTATAGAATGCCAATTAGTATATAGAATAGAATATAAATTATTTATTGTCATAGTGAATAAAGAAATTCTATTCTATTCTATAATAATATACTAATTGGCACGTGATTGTTGTTCGTTGCCTCTTACTGTGGAATCCGATGTCGCGATACTATTTATTCTTGCTCAATAAATCTGAAATTTAAGTTTGCCCTCACAAGAATATCATTGATGTCACGATAATTTAAAATTGAAATTAAAAACTACACTAATATTAGAATTAAAACCTAACTGTCAAAAACTATACTAAACTTAGGTCGGTATCTGCGGGAGGGTATACTGGCTTAATATGCTGGCAGCATTACCTCGCGGAATGGCAAAACTTAAGCGAGATATTTAGATAATATTTTAGTTCTAAAAATTAGAGGGCTAATTTGTGTCACTGATTTGTAGAACTAAAACTGAACTAGCCTTCATACGTTGAAAAAGCCAAATAATTATACATACGCATATTTGGCTTGAGTTTCCATTGTAATAAACTTTCCTAGACTTACAACTATAAGTATAATATGTTCATACGAGTATTTCAACATCATATAAATATTGACTGATTTGTTAATGCTTTTCTTTAAGTCCAATTAACTAAGGTAAGCGATCATTGAAGTTAAGTAGCGATCTATAGAGTAATTTCTTGGACGGGTGTCCAAAGAGTGGCATTTATATCTGGGCGCTTCCGTGGTTAGGATTGCAGATTACGCGCTTCTGGTTGTTAGTCGTAGTACGATTTGCCCGAAGTCTCTGTGGCGGCTTGAAAAGTCTCAACACCAGAGCTTAGCTCAAACAAAAGAAAGGAGATTAAATTTATTATTACCATATCATGCCCTTACAAAATGCATTTAGCAATTCAATGCATTTATCAAGGTTTGTGCATGCACGATTTGTTTGTGTTAACATTTATTGTTCCAAGTAAATTAATTACTCGAGTGAATACGTTCATCGATAGAAATCAAATGGCCCGTAAGCGTGGAGGAAATGGCATGCCGTGTTTCTTACATAGGGTTGTCAAGCTCTTGTAACGGTATAAAGCTTATTATTAAACAAGGTGTGACTCACATGTTGACCAGATTCAACTATAAGTAACAAAAGCATTCTCGCTGTTTGAGATAGCCAGATAACTTTGAAATGTAATATTTTATTTTAGATATCAAAAGGTAAAAGAAAAACAATTACTCGTATTTATTTAAACGTACCCTTTGTTTTAGCAAATCCTTTTAAATGAGAACAAAATCGACTGCTTTATCTTGTTTCGATTGACATTCAGGTTTCATCATAAGGCCCCGAATATCACGTAACACCAAAGTACTTACCAAGATCTCGACCACGTTGGCGTAACGGTTACCATGCTGGATTGCTAAACAGAGGGTTCCGGGTTCGATTTCCAGCTAACATCTTTGTGATGAACTAAATTTTTGGCTTTCGGTCCGTTAGACATCGATATAAAATATTTATAAATGAATATGTAGTATATCAGTTGTATTAGCAACCTTAATAAATGGGCTATGAAAAATAATGATTATTAAAACCACAATCTGTGTTTGACAACCTTGAATAAGAGTCAATGTGAAAACACGCTGTGATTTCATTGTTACAAAGCTGCCGCCGTATTTACAAGATAATTTAGATAAAACGATCCTATTGTGCTGCGTTTTGCGAGTAAAATCCTATCTACAAAGAGCGGATTCTGCTTTTTTGAGAGAAAATTGAGCTTTAATGAAATAGTAAAATGCTGGTTTTTATTTAATTATGAGCATTGCGAACAATGAAACAATAAAGTTATGCCGTACCATTCATATCAATTTTTATCCTTTTGCAAATTTTTTGTATGGAAAAAGAACTGTATTTTTTAGTGTACTTTCCCTGTAATCTGAAACCAAATGAGAGATAGGCCAGGCTAATATCAAAATAATTAAAAATAATTTGGTGTGTTCCTCCAACCGACCACCACACCTATATCATCTTTCACCGGTAAGAATATGTTTTTATGTTCCTAAATGTTTGAGATGTTTCTTAGGTTTATGATAGTACAATGTTTTTTTTGTTTGGTTTTTGAATACCAAAATTTCAAGTAGGCAATATAATTCAATTTGCCGGGTAATCAATAACAAACACGTAACAAACCCAAACAATCATTTTTTTTTATTACAGTAATACCCCGGACTTAAGCGATAGGTGGGACCGAGCGCTATCCGCGTAAGTCGAATTCGCGTAAGTCGGGGTACAATTTTGCATATACATACCTATAAAGTCATACAAAGTATGTTTAATTGAGACCGAAGACTATAATTTAGGAAATAAATTTTAATTTAATTCTAGATAATATGACAAACTATATTAATAAAATGTATAAACACAATCTGAAGTGCGCGGCTTTCAAACAAAAAACGTTAAAATAGACGAGAAAATTAAATCGCGTAACTCCGAATTCGCGTAAGTCGAGGTAGCGTAAGTCGGGGTATTACTGTATCTTTATATGTTCGAAAACCTTAAGATTGCTATAAAATCCTTTTTGATAAGTTATTTACGCAAAACAAAAAACATGATTTCTAAGATTTTTTAAATGTTATACCATTATATTCGCTTAACAATGCAATACAATTTGACTTTATTGTACACCAAATACAAAAACAATATTGCATTAAAAGAAAAGGCTATTCTATTAAAAAAATCACCCTGACCAAAAGAAGCCACTGAAAATATCCAAGGTTGTTTCAATATCCGAAATAGAACTAAAGCTGTTTGTCTAGATGTAACAAAGCCCTTCTAGGTTAGTTAGGAACGGAAGACCAACAATGGATCTCTAATCAATTTACAACTTAGAACTTTAGAGCCTAAACACCTTATGTTATATTCATGGTATACAAAGTCCGTAGACTTTAGGAGTTTATCTTGTGACCCTTATGTTCTGACGTCACAGATAATATAAGTGTCCTCATGACCTCTGCTAGTTGGAACAGGGACGAAGTTAGGTCATGCCCCATTTCCATAGGATGTCACAACTACACTATTTACATTTTATTTTAATATATGCTTTTGGAATGCTGCACTGACAAGGTTTTGTCTTTTTTGTAAATGCACTTTGTTTTATTTCATGTTAGATATGTTATACAAAATGTCATAATATATATCATGATAAATACTAATACTATTAAAGTCTTTATATCGTTAACGAAATCTAATGAAGTCAATACAAATAAAATATAATAGTGGTTAGATTACTGCGTCTCTTTAAAATCATGTGATATTCGTGTGTACCAGTTACCTACCTACCTAAGAAAAGTGTTTTATATATATTATAGCTAGGCATTTTGACCTGCCACACTGGTCTAAGGTGAAGCATGCACAGTCTGAAAATACTGGCTGCCGGAACACATCGCATGGTGCTTAGTCACAGATTTTTCAACTTAAAGGTGGTTGCTAGCCAGGCTTGTTACCAAATGATCTATCACCATGCAAAAAAAGATAAAAAAATAAGGTTAAGCGGCCAGTAATAATGCTGGACATAGAGTCTATAGCAGGAAAACTGTGACAAGAACCGCCCAATCGAGAAGCACGTGGCAAGAGTTGGAGGAGGCCTTCGTCCAACGTTGGACGACCCCAGATGACGCAAAGAAAATGCTAGAAATTTTGACATGTAAATAGTAAAAATTGTGACATATTATAATCAAATTGATATAGATAATAATCTCATTTAAACTTGACAGACTGTTTTTAGACATTTTATTTATGTCAAATTTTAGAAATAATAATAATTAGACACTGTAATGTTATTAATTCTGGGAAATAAAGGCTATTTTATTTTATTTAATAATGCTAGCTCAAATTTGTTCGACACCTAATACAGCCCCCTTTCAACGAAATCCTTCATGACTCTGATCCGAACTAGTTCGTGCCCGGCCGAGCCCTAAGCTAACTTCCTGCGACTTAGTTAACCGTTTTCTCTCACTATTTTTCTACACTACGCTTGTGAAATCTTGTTAGCTTCACTGAAGTTTGAAACAAATTGCCAGTAACACGCGTAATTGGATTCTTCAGTTAAATGTCACAATCAACTTATTTAATGTTTATGTTCTTTTTACTAGTTCAGCAGAATTAGACTCTCGTCAGTTTTTAGATAATTAATAGTCATTTAAAGTAATAAAAAATATACGTATTTATTTGTCACAGAATCATCATCAATCAGCGACAGTCACCTTTTTTTTTTTTTTTTTTTTTTACGTGAGGAAATGCATTTACGCATCCCCACCACACCCGGGGAGGTGGGTGGGGTATGTCGGGCTCGATGTCAAAAGGACATCCCTACCGACTAAAACCTCACGATGACCTCCTCACCGGAAAGGGCGGGATGAGGTTCCGCTTCTCGCATTAACCCACCATCCCGCCCACCTCGGCTAGCCTGCGAGGCTCCTTCTCTGGGGATGAGTCCCCTTGCAGTGCACGTAGTGCACCGCAACCACCTCGGGGACCATAAGTGCAATGGACGCCGGACAACCCCGGTCCGACGTCCCAGGCCCCCCGTGACGGGTCAGGTCTGTGGCCCCGTCACCTGCCACTACGGCCGCAGAGAATAGGGTAAGTGGTATTTTGTGGTACCACTCCCTTCTCCCTGCGGCCCCACCGCGTCCGCCATCAACGGTGGCGACCCCGTCGAGGCCGCGGCAGGTAGGAAGAGCGGCGCATCGTAATACCGACACTTCTCTCCTGCCGCGGCCCCACACCTTCGGCTGCGGTGGGTGTCTCCAAAACCACACCGCAGCCCTCCTCAGTTGCAAAACCCCCCGGAGCGAGGTCCCGCAACCTACTGGTGCCACTCCATCTAGAACTTGCATGGGGGAGGACAAGTCTAGGGAGCGGCCCGCCTCAGGGACCCTCTTCGCTTCACCGTGGGTGACCAGGCCACGGTTACTGAGCCCCCCCGCCTCGACAATGCGGGGCCCCACGGGGGGGAGCGACAGTCACCTGGGGTGGGACATGCTTAGTTAGAAGTATTTGGCTCTCTAACTGTTAGAATACAATTTTAGATGATTCTTGGCTGATAATTTTCAACTTGAGGTTTGAGAGCCAGGCAATCACCAGACAATTTTAATACAAAAAAACGCATCTTTATTTGACATAAATAACATAAAAAACGTTAAAGGTAATTCACACTACAATCATTACTTAAATACTTTAAAAGTCTAATGAGATAAATTATAAATTTAATTATACATTATACATTCTACATCATTGAATAAAACACACACTAGCAATAATTTTTTTTTCATCACTATTTATTTTAATTTACGAGTACCTATACTACGTTTTACACATTAATACTGATTCTGCAAGTTCCAAATTCATATTTTTTTTTTACTCTAATTAGGTCAGCGCTTGACCACAATTCACCTGATGGTAAGTGTCATTGAGGTCTACGGTGAAGCGCGTTTTATTATATTCGCTTAAAAAGAAGGGATTACTTTTACACAAAAAAACTCTTTATTTTATGCTTAAACATATTGTTCCAAACGTTGCCACATTTTGTTTCAAAGAAATCATAGATAAAGGCCTCTCCCTTACTAGACCTCCTAAGGCAAAACAGCGTTTGCCGGGTCAGCTAGTCTTTTTAAAATAGAGCAAACTAAACTTTCCTCTATTCAAACTTCTCCACGATTCCCCTAACCAAGTCCTAGACAAATTAGGACAATATCGCTATCGGTGCTAATTTAATAATAGCCAGCACTCCAATACGCCAATACGCAGTTGGATACCGCGCTGAGCACGCAGTTGATTAATGGCTTACGTCCACATTGTCTGATTGCTGCAAACATTTGTCACTAATGGCCGAATCGATTATTGTTCATAATTTGATGCATGTTATGCCAAGGGGTGTGTCGCTCTTGACGCAAAAACAACGGGATACTATGAGTTTGACGTGTATTTGTGTGTATGTGCCTGTCTCGTATCGTAACTTACGTATGGATGAAACGATTTTAATTTAGTTGTTTTTTTTCGTTTGAAAAGTGAGTCAGTGGAATGTTTCTTAGCTTTGTTTAAAGAAAATCGGTCCAAAATGGCCACGGCCACAAAATTATAGATAACATAATATGTATTTATATATAATATGTATGTATGTATGTATGTATGTATATGTAGTATATTAATTGTGTTAGCAACCATAATACGAGCTAGAAATGGTTCAGTATAGGGCTAACCAGCCGTGTGTGAAAGCGTCCTAATATTTATTCATTTATTTTTTATTTATTTTACAATCCTTTTAATATAAGTATCAAACGAAACGACCTCGTTGTCGGAGTGCCAACCAGAGGGTCTCGGGTTCCATTTCCGGCGTGGCCAATATCTTTGTGATGAACTAAATGAATATGGTGGCTGTCGGTCTGGGTGTTAAATATGTATCGATATGAGGTATACTCTTATGTAGCAATTTTATTATGTATACGTTACGTTAGCAACCATAATACAAAATAGAAATGGTCATGGGCCTAACCAGTCGTGTGTAAAATGTGTCCTAGTAAAAAAGAACCTGACTAAAGAAAAAAAAAAGAAAAAAACAAATAGTAAAAATACAAAAAACTAAAAAAAACAAACTATAGTAAAATACACTATGACAAATTTAAAATTCAAGATGTCCATCAGTACAAAAATATCTCCGATGTTTTCTTGATTTTGAATTTGTACTTGTTCTACTCTGTGCGTGAAAGCGACTAATTGAATGATTTCTTTTGTTTGTCTGTGACTGAATAAGTTGATTCTTCATTGGGTAGGGGCTGGTTTCATACATAATAATCATTTTTCCTACGCTAAAAAGAAAACTCTTACATATAAAGTACATTGGGAATATCACATAAGCACAAAGGAATTGAAACATAATTTTTCCGAGTGCAATTTTAAAACAAAGACACACTAAAACTCCCGCGGGCAAATTAGCTTGGATTAAAAATTAACTCCCATTAGCACAAGCGACCTCTGTGTCATATATTTTCAACTATTTTTAAATTCAACTCGCGATCTACTGCATTGCGAGAATGCATCGCACTGAGATAAATCTTCTAAACTTATAGACATTCGTATCATTACAATTTACTGCTGTGAATAAAATCTTTCTTTAGGTAAGCATTTTTTGCAAGTGCATTTTAAGTAGATTCAGTTTGACCAGTAATTTGGCCCCTCCAAACCCTTAGTTTCATTCGTTCCATACAAATTTTTTACACGCGATAGTAAAAAACTGAATTTTTCGTTATAGAAAAGTTCACCTTAGCCCTCCATACTTTGGACAAAAGTTGATTTTGTGACTTTTCGTAAGACAAAATATACAGCATACAGTCGACACGGGACCTCGCCTCTGTCGACTGTATGCTGTATATTTGTCTTAAACTCAAGAGAGTAACTTACCTTAACCTAACCCTTACCAAATAAATAAAAGTATAATGGTGGCGATTCTGGTGTACATACGACTAAACTTAATTTGAAGTAACTCTGTCTCTTTCACCATTAGTGAACAGAAAGAGACGCCACGATCTATACCATAGGTCAAACAACTAAAACCACGTCAAATATGAAAATTTTAGGTAGTTTTAGAGCTGGTACAATTGGACGTGTTCTAAAATCACCTACATTTTCCATAGTTGACGTGATTTTAGTTGTTTTGTATATTATGGTTCAAATCGTGCTGTCTCTTTCTGTTCACTAAAGATGAAGAGTTACAGGACTACTCTAACTTTAGTTTAGTCGTATGTTCGCCAGAATTGCCACCATTGGCTTCCAAATTAAATTATAAAATTGAAATAAAATAAATATTTAAGGGGGCTCCCATACAACAATGGTACGGAACCCTTAATGCACGAGTCCAACTCGCCCTTGGCTAATTATTTCTTATTGCAAGTAAAGCAATCATTTTGTATATACAATAAAGATTGAATTCCGTAACGTCAAAATCTCGATACACATTTATAACAATAATCACCGACATTTTTCTTTCAACCTGTTAATGTTTCACGCGCTTTTTTATTGCTTGTAAATTCACGAATCGCGTGTACTTAAATTTTGGGGATAATCCTTCACATTCTCAGAGACTGTTATTTCTTATAGTATGTCTCTTTTTAGTAGTATATTTCAATGCTGAAGGTCGTGTTTAGTATAAAGTTTCTACCACTCATTCACAATGCACTTCCACTTATCTTCTTTGTATATCGTAGCCTCAAGACCAGCGTTGGTTGCTTTATGCTGAGTTGAGGCTGTGTTGTTACAAATTAAAGTTTATTATGTGTCCTATTTTAATTATTAAATTTTGTCCTGTGTTTTAATACGTGACAATAAACAATTTTCTTTCTTTCTTTCTTTATTCCAGTATTCCAGTCCTCGGCTCTCCTAATAAGGAATATGCATATTATTTTTTATTGCATAGTTAACATCTGTTTATAAAAGCAAAAAAAACACACGCTCAAACGTGATTTATAACAAAATAAAAATTAAAAATAGTTGGCGGAAATGGGCCACTGTACTGCTAGCCATAATTGCGCGCTTTGTGTGACGCCATTTGTGGGTTGTGGTGAAAAAGTTTTTACAGATATTTTACTAATACAATAATGGAACCTCCTTCCTCATATATGCAACCAAAGAGTGTAGAACAATAAGTAAAACTCAGATATTATGACTTGAAATTCGCTTCGACCAATGGCGTCGCGTTTGAGTATTTGAATTCCACACGTTATTTGCACAGTTTGAATTATTAATTCGCTTAGAGTAACTTATATTTAAAAAAAAATACATACAGTCGAATACATAACCTCCTCCTTTTTTGAAGTCGATTAAATATTAAAAGAGGCATAATATTGAGATCGTACATTTACTACTAAAATATATTTGGCCATTATTTGAGTTACATGCGTATGCCCTATTTATTGCTTTGGCATATGTAGTTAGTACCTAAGTGTATTTTATAGATGCAGTCTTCAATCCGTGTGTCAAATTATGACTAACTACTATACCAGTTTACTACCTAATACCTGTACTTAGCAAACCTAGCTTTAAAAGCTAACACTTTCAAAATAAATAAAAATCCATCAAAAAAGGTATGACTTAAAAAAATACAATTTCAGTCATATTAAAAAGCGTTATTGTGTATATTTTTAACATCACCTTTTGATTTCCGTCATTTCGATATTCTGTTCGAAAGTTTAAAACACACTTTACTACTTTCACAATACCTCATTTCTTAATTTTTTTATAACTGTTTGGAAAATAACAGATAATAAATAAACGTACATACAACACTGTCATAGTGCTATGCGCCTTGGGTGCATGCTACGTGCAAAAATACACGCTAAAATATAACAAGTATTATGAGTATTATGTAACATTATTTTTTAGCGCATTATTGTTAGCAAATTGTACCAAATATACCAGTTGTGAGTAAGTTGCATAGAATTAGAATTGTATTATACAAGATATGCGCAAAAACATAACCCTTTATCTCTGGATCTGTCGTATAAAAACAACAAATAGTGGTCTTTAGTCAATGCACTATAATGACTGCTATCTATCTGATGGCACCCTTTATGAGACTGCGCACCCGTTAGCAGGTTATCCATTTAGCTCACACGATGAGAAAAGAAAAAAAGTGTTTTAGTTCGTTAGCTGCCTTGGTTGCTTAAGTATGTCTCGTGTCCGGTAAAAAGGTCACGTTGTGACTGCCCATTATGTCAACTGACCTTATCAGCTCGCCGGACTAATCACAGGGCGTATTTGATGAAAGTTATGTTCATTACCGACCGAAATTTAATGGCTTTCAAAGTAAAAATAAAGGCTTTTCGAGCAACACGAAACTTTAATCGGTTAAATGAAGGCAGCGGCATATTTTTATCATGAAAATTATGAATAAAAATCACGCCAGGAAATATTTTAAAATTTTACTCAGACTGGTTTTGTTGATGCACGATGTTTATTTGCAGAAGTTGTTAATGGAATATTTTATAAATATCAATAGCGAGAGATTTCCGTAAAAGTATTTTTATTTTTATTTGAGGCCAAAGATTACTTTTTTGCGTTATGATTGAAGAAATTTAGTTTTTGAAAGATTTTCTAGTATTTCCTGTATTTTTTGTACTACACTAAATTAAAAAAAAAACTACCTTTCCCCACATAATTGATACAAGAAAGAAATTAAGCTTTGGACAAACTTTCATCCTTATTCAGTAATTGTACTTGGTATACGGACCCTTGATTCTACAGTTGCAGAAACAATTCCGTAGAGAATTTCGGTTCAATTCCACCGAACGACCTGCGACGTTCTCTCTTCACAACTTCTGCTTGCAACTCCATAGAAGCATCGAACTAGAATAAGGACTTGAAGCCTTGATTTTGCACCTATGCGACGAAACAATTTCAGAGAGAGAATTGTAAGAGTCCTCGAAATGCTTGCCGATTTTTCACAGTTCTGCTTTTGTTTTTTTTTACAGTTCAATGAATGGTTTGCGATTTCCTCCAGCTTGTCTTTCTTGAACAGTTTAGTACTTTAGTAAGTGAGCGTGCATTTAAGATAAAGATAGTAAAAACCTTTTAAAATTTATTATTGGAAAATCTGACGTAAATGAAAGTAAAATAATAACTTGTTTGATATCTCCTTATTAGAACATTATTACAACATTATTCAATCAAAGTATAGGTATAAAGTTAAAAGAAAACTACATATGCCGAATTCAAATAAATGTAATTTGATACTTTTGTTAAGTTGAAAAAAAAATAGTAAGATGAGTCTAACTATTTTTTATTTCAATTATTTTTAGTAAATTCCTTTATTTCAAGTCACTAAAAAAATAGTAAGAGGAGTATATTTTTTATTTATTATTTTACTAAACTTATCTATCTGCTGTCCAATCTCAATCTCAAGTTAAAAAATCTGTCGCTGAGCACATCACGGTGTGTTTCGGCTGCCTCATCGAGAGTTAATTATTCCAGACTAGGCATGCCCCACCTTGAGTCAGAAAGTCATTCATTCGTGTGGTTACGCTCCCTGCTGGTCAAATGCCTAACTATACTGTGTAAAATACTTAGGTATCATGCTATTCTAGATTCGTAGCTTAGCACTACTATTCGAATCACTACCACTCCATTTTGGGAAACCAACCGCCGTTGAACTTCTGACGTCTATTCCTCTTTGCTCAAATACTAAATATTTCATCTCTTGAACTAAACGTACACTAGACACTGATACATTTCTCTGTGGTAAAAGTTGGCACGTTCTTATAATAAACTAAGATATATTGGTCGTGCTTCCCTCAGCCTGGATACAGAGAGCATTGATCGAATGGCAGTATTAGCTATATTAAGGCTAATATTTTGTCAGGTGCAGTATGACACCATAGATTTGTTATGTTGCTTCTAATGAAATTTCTTTAAAAAACTAGTAAGTATTTGGCAACAGCGTATCAGTGTTGCTATACAAAGAGGCAACTAGGCTGGCATTTTGAGTACTCTTCCCACTGGCACTGGTTTTTTAGATTAGATATAGTTTAACATT
The DNA here is from genome assembly GCA_035578125.1 of Mellilla xanthometata. Lineage (NCBI taxonomy): Eukaryota > Metazoa > Arthropoda > Insecta > Lepidoptera > Geometridae > Mellilla > Mellilla xanthometata. Next base: position 6,228,095 of record JAPUBQ010000015.1, on the reverse strand, counting down.
AATTATTCAGCCAATCTGTTTCTATATTAAATTAATTATTTAAGAAAAATAAAATAATATGACAAAAAAATAGAATTAATTTAATTTAAGATTAAATATAGTTTTAAACATGACAATAAAAATGCAATGAGTATATTCATATATTATTATCTTAACAATAGCATTTAGTAAGACTTTGATAACTACTATTAAAAGTAAGGAATTTGTAAAAAATTGTATTTTGAAATCGGATTTTCATTTCTTAAAACACGTGCAAAAATAATTATCACTTTACTCGTGACCAAAATGCCGGCCTCTACTTTGCACAGCGTATTGGCATTGCTACACAAAGAGGCAACTCGGCTGGCATTTTAGGTACTCTTCCCATCGGCACTGGTTTTTTAGATTAGACTTTTATTTTCATTAATTTTAGATTAGATTTACATTAATTGATTTATTTCATTATGTATTTCAAAATAAATTAAATTAAAATTGGATAAGCATAATTAAATGACGTATTTAAATTTACATTAGAAACACTGGAACAATTTTGTTGTTTTGTATTTGTCTATAATATTGTAATTGTAAATATTTTAAGGTTTTATATATTTGTTTGTAACTTGCAGTTCAAATTGCGTTTCATAGTTTTCAATAAAGACATCCTGTCTCTACTTTCCTTCTGCAGGCGGATTTTCAAACTTTATATTGCAAGCCTTGCTTGAAACCGGCACAGAGGAGTAGCTTTTCAAAGGGATGAAAAATATCAGGAGAAAACCTGAGTCGAAGCTTTTGTGACAACAATGCTAGGTGACTTTGATGCGAGTTTTCAGTTTGATGGTCTTACGGACTTTAAATATAAGAATATATTATAAATTAAACACAATTGATATCCATAATGTATTGAAAATAAGTGAAAGTACTTTGTGCTATTACACATAGACATTTAAATGCAATTAACATAGATCATTTTAAATGCAATTAAAACAATAACATACTTTCAGCGAATTCATAAAAATCTACTTGTTTCACTTGCTCAACTTTACATATTTTTGGAGCGTCTTTAAAAAGAAAAAACTCAAAATAAAATCAAAGTGTAGTAGATAGATAGATAGATAGATACATGTAATTGCAACACAAAAAAAAAACGAAACAGAGAGAAAAATAAAGAAACAACTTATAAGTAGTGTTGCAAGTGGTGGCCTTATCACTAAAAACGACCTCTTCCAGGCAACCAAAATTATAGTAGTAATTTTTTATGAAAGTACAAAAAGCTGGTTCTTGCTCGATACATCGCAGTATTTTTCTGCTGGACTTTATTTAACGCTTTGGTCATGTTAAAATCTGTTGTTGCAGATTAAAAAAATATAATATGACAGTATGGAATCTCCAACTTTCCGAGTCTCTGGATTAAACTCTTATTTCTTCTGGATTAAACTTACATTGTGGATAACAATGTAGCTTTACTTGTGTTTTTAGTACGCTGTGATTAAACGCAAGCCTTTAAAGGGCTAAATTGCTTTCACAATTCTACTAAATTTCCATTTCAAAACATTTATTTTTCTTATACAATGCTTAGAAATAGGTACTAACCCATGTTTTTAAGTGCAAAATTAAAGATAAAATTATAAAACAATCGTTGGTTAAATTTTATACTAGTCCTTTGTTTAGGGGCGGGATATTTGTTGAGAATTTGTTTATCATAAATTTAAATTTGTCATGTAAAATATTTGATGATTGACTTTATGTCATCCGGATATTGTTTGATAATTATTTTAAAAAACAAAGTTTTATTAATTAAATAATGACTGTTAATACAAATAAAAGAAGAAAGTTGACGATCATTTTAGATCTTGTTGTAAATTTTGTTAAATAATAATAATAATAATAAATCTTTATTTTCAGACACAGAGTCCATAGAACACAATGTTTATACAAGGAACTCGTCATGATAATGAAACTGTTATCGCCCAAAGCAGAGCATGAGTCTCTCTCTTCTGTATGGATTGCTAGACTTGTCTATCAATTGTTTGCGTATAGTCGTAACGTTGGTGCCGCGATCTACAATCGCGTAGGTACCTGAGACCGTCCGGGATGCACCTTCCACCGCCAGCTTTAAGACTAGACTCAGGGTTTGGCTATTTGATACAACTTTTTACAATATAAATGATTATTTAAATTTGAAAATTGACATTCGATTCATATCATATACTTTTGTATTGATATTATATTACTAGAATATAATTGAAAATTGACATGGATACATACCATATACATTTGTAATGATATCATATTATTTGACTTGTAACTTTGGTGTTTTCAATAAATGATTTGAATTTGTATTTGTTGATCAGTTTTACAAAATCCATACTTTAGTTAGTTTATTTCATGTTGTTTGTTGCGCGTATTTGTGACGGGTTGAACGCCGCAAATTGAATTGTTGGTGGAAGGGGGGGTTTGGTACAGGGTGGTAGATTGAGAGGGAGGGGAGGCATGTGTCCAAACCGCATGCTTTCGACAGCCACCGTTTTTCACTTCTCTAATTTGTTGTGCAGTTTATTAAGGCATTTAATTTTCACTTAAGTTTTGATTTAAAACTTAGTACCGGTTTAATCATAAATATTAACGATGTTTAATTGTGTTATTTTATGCACGTTTGAAGGAAAACATTCTGAAGGAACCGACACGTTTGAGGACCGCAAAATCTGAAGACGTGTGTAATCCGCCAACCCGCACTTGGCCAGCATGGTGGATTATGGCCTATATCTCTCTTCGAGTAAGAGAAGGCCCCGAGTTCCGGCAGTGGGAATGTATAGTGGGCTGCTTATGTTATGTATGTGCACGTTTATTATATTTATGCTAAAAAGGTATTATACCCACCTAAGTAATTTAATATGCGTAATTGGGATTAATAAATTGGAATAGATATATTATGTTTTGTATTCACCAGGTGTTTGCTACATTTGTGTATTGATTTATTTAGATCCGTCTCAGCTTCGCCCAGTAATACCTCTAAAATAATCCAAGTTATAAAGAGAAACAAAATAAAGACTATGTTACTCGGGGATAATATGGCTTTCCACCAGTGAAAGAATTTTTCAAATCGGTCCAGTAGTTTCGGAGCCTATTCAGATCTAACGAATAAACAATCAAATTTTTCCTCATTATAATATTGGTATATACTAGCTATTACCTGCGGTTTTGCCTGCGATAAGTAATAATGAGTAGTGTTTTCTTTTAGGGCAGGTAAGGTAAGGCAGTCATTAATATATGCTGAGGTACAAAGTAAATAGAACCTGGGGTTTGAGGGAAACATATTGCTCTCACACAGATAATGAAATGAATTTGAAGTAATGAATTTGACAAAATGAAGAGTTATGAATACGAACACACGAACAAGCAAACACGCGAACATACGAACTATATGTTGAGCCAAAAATACGCTAGTATAAAGGACATGCGTCGAAAAAAATAATAGAAATATGTAAACATAACATAACATATTATTGAGTTTTCATTTCAATATTCCATTTACATTAACTTTTCGAAAATAATAAATGACAAAATAGTAATATACAGATGAGAAATTAGCCGTGCAAGTTGAACTCCGTTGCGTATATATGTAAACTTGTCTATATTAATATGTACGGGACTTAATTAGCCCCAGATTCAAATAACTAACAGAGTGGGATTCCATGAAATTTACTCGCTTATTCCCATGTATTTTGGAAACTAAGCAGAGCTAGTATTTACTTGGGCCACTCATTAACATTTAGGCCATAGATATAAGTCAGTTTTTGACGTGACAACGTCTTAAATTAGGTTGCGGCTGGTAGTCACTTATGAAAAAGTGTAACGCCCGGTAACGTTACGATGAGTCACCGAACGAGAGAGAGGCCAGCCGAATGCCTTGCGTCTCTCTCCCACTCAACTATGATCGGTCTGCCGCGCGCGCAGCACGCGGCAGTCGTTGTCACGTAAAATCTTCGCCCGTAAAACCGACTTTACAGGCAACCATTTTAGGTCAGTTTCTTTGGGTTCCGACATCCACTTTGTCGAGTCTGGGGTGGACGACGGCATTGTTTGACCGTCTGCCGTGGCAGGCTGATAGGTCAATAATGACCGAGAAGTGTTATAAGCAGTGCACATGTAACATTTTTATTTATTTATTATATATACATATCATGGAGAGAGCATTACAGTTGTAACCAAATCGCCCACCCCAGATTACCTAAACACACATAAAGATACGAGTACATAAATAACATAACAAAAAAAAATGGTTGCCTGTAAAGTCGGTTTTACGGGCGAAGATTTTACTTGACAACGTCTGCCGCGTGCTGCGCGCGCGGCACGCCGATCATAGTTGAGTGGGAGAGAGACGCAAGGCATTCGGCGGGCCTCTCCCTCGTTCGGTGACTCATCGTAACGTTACCGGGCGTTACACTTTTTCATAAGTGACTCCCAGCCGCAACCTAATTTAAGACGTTGTCACGTCAAAACAAACTTATTATTAAACAATATAAATTAACACTAAACAATAGCACAAATTTGAGCGTATGAGTACATTGCCGCCTTGTGAATATCGGCATCGGTGCTAAAAAAGAGATCTAAGTCAACGTTTCGCGCGAGCATGATATTCAACATTCTCATCGGCTGATAGGTCAACAATGACCGGGAAGTGTTAGAAGCAGTGCAAGGAAGTTTTCGCGGAGTTTCCCGAAAGAACGCGGAGTCCTCAGTTAAGCACAGAGGCAGGTTACCAGGGGTTTTAGTGGGTACAAATCTTACATTACCTTTTTTTTACGTGAGGAAATACATTTACCCATGCCAACCACACCTGGGGAGGTGGGTGGGGTAGAAGGGCATCACTACCGACTAAAACCTCACGATGGCCTCCTCACCGGATAGGGCGGGGTGAGGTTCCGCTCCTCGCATTAACCCACCACCCCGCCCATAATCCCACATTACCTGGCTGCGACCAATTTGAGGTTTGATTTTGTTGAAGATTTCCACCTCGTGAACAAAAATAAGCCGATTTCTTTGAACATCCAGGTTTTGAATTAAAAACAGACTGTTTGGTAAGTCTGTGCAATTAAAACGATTTTAAAATTTGCTTCCAGAAAATGTTTTCAGTTTCTGCTTAAAAGGACGTAAGTTTATGGTTCTAAATGCGTTTACGGATTATGTTCATATTTATCTAGTATCAATCAAAAATATTTATCTTGAATTTAATTAAGAAGAAGGTAAATAATAATAATGGTAATTAAATAAACTAAATATAATTATTTAGTTATGGTAAAGCGTTGCCGATGGCGACCATATAAACATTTTCAATGAAAGCATTAGAAATGTTTTGATACCGCACGATTTCCATCTCATTTATTTAATCTGATTCTGTCCACAGGCAATCGAGAGTCGAGCAACGTACAGCCGTTAAGATTTTCATAGTTTTACGTGTGAATGCATTCAATATGCAGTAAAGTTAACGACTGGTATCCTTGGAATAACGATCTGGTGGGAATTATCTGTTTGTGACTTCACCATGATTATAATATATGAGGGTTAAAAAAGAAATTGGCCAAGGCGGCGGGCGTTCCGTACCATTGTTGTAAGTATGTGAGCCACACTTAAATATTGTTTTTTTTGGTATGTTTAAATTTTTTTATTTGTATCCCGTACTCTGTGTAAATATGTAAATAGCATTGTTGCAAATATTAATTACTAAGGTTATAATTTACCTTGTACTTGATAAATTTATTAAGATATAATTTTAGTTTTAATGTTACCGTGAAATAATAATCGTCGTAGAAGCTATACTAACTGAAGATTTCTTCGAGAAGAAAGTCTCATTTGCTACCAGCAGTTATGTTATCTGGCAATATTTTTTTAAACAAATAGTAATAGGTAATTTTCGCATAACCAGTATACGATATTTCCTATACAGCGTTGGCGCAAAAGCCACTTATTCTCGGCACTTTATTCCGAGTTAATGTGTTTGCAAATGGATCTTAGCTCAGGAAACAGAGTTGGCACACAGTATCGATAATTTGGGAATAAAAAAATGTCGAAGAAAGAAAAAAATACATATTATGTTGTTGACACTATCATAACAATTAATAAATAATAAATGACTAAAAAATAATACTTATAAAAAAATTGTTCTTTAATAAATGATGTGTATACACACATGCACTACATAATTATTCTTAAGGCAAACGTTTTTTAAAATCTGAGTTTGTTTTCGTTACCTTTTCAGCAGAACCAATTTATGTGAAATAAGGTGTAATTGATTTAACCTGAATTAATATAACTTACAAGTAGCACATCTAAAAGACTTTTGGTGACTTAAAGTTCTAGACAATTAAACAGATTTAGGTCATATTTTTTTTTAATTACAAGTGTATTGGTGAAAAAAAAAACATACTTGCTTATGAAAACTGAAGATAAGAATATACTTTTATGACACTTCATCATGCTGATATAAAATTGAATAGCTTGGCAAAATGGTTAAATTCGCATTTTTAAAATACGCCATTCATAAAACGTTGGACGTCGAAACAACATCAGTAAACAATTTAGTTTCCAATTTGTCTCTGTTATTCAGCTTTGAACGTGCATTGAATCATTGATATGAAACAACAAAATAAGGTCATGTTTTGAATACACAGGTACACAAGTGCTTTGAATATACAAATACACTGTAAAATTTATTACTAGCTGGTATAGTTCGTGAGCTACAATTTTAGTAGTTTAGTCCAAGGCTTAGATCGTGCCGTCTTTGTCTTTTCACTGATGATAAAAAGAAACAGAACTACTATCCACCCGAATCTCTCCGATTATTTATTTACTTTATTATAGCCTTATCGATAGTTCGCTAGTTCTATCGACAGGACCACAGATTGCCATCCCTAGTAGGAAGGGCGATTAGGTGTGGAAGCCAGGAAATATAATATCAATAGAGAAGATTATGGTTTTCACATTCTCTGCAGATGACTGGGATGTTTAATGTTTAGAATGAGGCTAACGACTACCTCAAGCTTTTCATGTCCCGCTAAGCTAGGTTTACGAAACAACTAAATTTCATTTAAGCTAATTGTATGATGACGCCTAAGTACAGAAACTTTGAAAAAGATGTCGTTAAAAATTACGAACAATTTTACGCACTAAGTGGAAAATTTACTTAATTCTTCATCTATATATAAATCTCGTGTCACAATGTTTGTCCTCAATGGACTCCTAAACCACTTAACCGATTACAATAAAATTCGCACACCATGTGCAGTTCAATTCAACTTGAGAGATAGGATAGTTTAAATCTCAAATTATAGTCGCAATTTTAATTTATTGTTAATTATTGTCTGTTATTATTTGACAGTCACAATTATCTGTTAACTCCAAATGATTCTAACAGATGTCGATACCTTTCGACTGGATTGAGTAAGTAATCAATAGATGGCGCTGTACCCCTAAGTGAGGCAAAACAACGTTTGCCGGGTCAGCTAGTAATACTATAAATTCGAGAGAAGAGAGTTAGCGAAATCAATGCTACTTTTTCTAGCATTAATGCTTAAAAAGTGAAGTGTAGTGTGTGCAGTGCAAATGACTGAACCAATTGGGATAACATCTGTTACCTTTCGGCAGAACCGATTAAGTTTAACCCTGCATTGGCATAACGTATTTCATATCCGGACTACTAACGCGGATTTTGAACTAATTGGGGTAACACCGCTATTCAAAAATATACGCCATTTTTATGGTGTACCAACTGATTTTTTTGTAAATTAATGATTACGGTTTATTCTGGACACGAGAACCGATTTTCTATTAAAAAAATATTTTACTATTTAAAGGACATTATGTAGGTTCCAAATTGTACAGATTATTATACCATCAGTACATGATAACTAAATATTTCATTTATTGGTATAAACCTAAGTACGTAAGTGCTATATTACTGTATATAAAATGTACGAGTATGTATGTTTTATTTTAATAATCATACGCGCTGTATACAGTTAAGGCACTCGTATATTCAAACATGGGTACAAAAGTCATTGCGGTCAATCTGGGATAAAAGAATTGGGGACATTGACTCGAGATTTGACCTCAGATAACCTTTTTGGGGAAACAGGGAAGATTTGTTTTCTCATTGTTTTAATTACCGATTGGATGCCGACACCACGTTAAGAATTGTCGTCTATTGTATAGTGAATACAATGTTTGTTTAGCCGTCCATGAAACAAATTACTCACTTTATGATTCTTGTAGAGGAATAAATATTGTTTGGTGAAAGTAAATGTTAAAAAGGTGAATTCAATGTACAAATGATATGTATTAATACAGACTGAAGCAAATATTTGCTTTACGTTTTTACTATTTGCTTACTAAATATTGCTTCTCGAAATATTATGACAACATTATTTATTTGAAATGTGTTGTCTACATTTTTTGTAAATAAACATAATCATGCTAAAAAAAAATATGTTTTTTTTTTCATAAAGTAGTCGATAGAGCGACCACGTCTTGTTTGACACCTATTATGTGTGAAATGTTGCAAATATCAAACTGTTTATAATATCCATCAAACCACATTGGCCAGTATAATGTATGTACTCTCCCTATTAGATATTCTGCCTTGTCTGAATCCTATATAAGCGGATATAATTAGATAGACATATCTTTGCGGTCAAACCTGGACACAATTGGCACAGGATCGAGATGAATGGCATGTTAGAAGAGAGGCCTATGCTCAGCAGTTGGAGAGAACAGGCAAAAATAAATAAATAAATATTAAGACATATTTCACACACGGCCGATTAGCCCCGTACTAAACCATTTATAGTTATTAAAATGGTTGCTAACACAACTAATATACTACGTACATATACATACATAAATACTTTATATCGATACATATTTAACACCCAGACCGAGCAAATTTAGTTCATCACAAAGATGTTGACCGTGCCGGGAATTTAACCCGTGACTGGTTTGGTGGTCCGGCATGGTAACCAAGAAGATGATGATGAACCTTATGAATTTCTATATTAAGACTTGCATTATTAGTACCAGCGAATAGGATACATAGTTCGCTGATTAGTACTAAAGCAAGAAACCGTATGTATTTACAACGTTCTTAATGGTTAAATCAGATTAATTAAATAAATACGTCAATACTTTTCAAAGCTCACCAATGTATGAAACTGGAATCTCTACAATAGAGGAGATATTAGTTCGGAACAAAGCACAAGAACTTTATAACGTTAAATTGGATCCTAGGAATTTTAGTGTTCAGTTCAGTGATATTAGAAACCATTTTATTTTCCATTTTAGCTAAAAGTTGGTGTTTTTTTAAATATTGATTTTATTTTTAAGATTTTATTGATTCTGTATTAAAGAACTCCAATATTTACTTTGTCTGTCCAACTAGCCAATTCCAATGACGACCTCGGACGCGTAAAGGTTACCATACCGGACTGCCAATCAGAAGGTTTCGGGTTCGATTCTTGGCCCGGCCAACATCTTTGTGCTTAACTAAATTTGTTGGCTGTGGGTCTGAGTGTTAATTATGTATCAATATAAAATATGTATGAATGTATATGTAGTATATCAGTTGTGTTAGCCACCATTAAAGAACTAGATATGGTTCAGTGTGGGGTTAACCAGCCGTGTGTGAAATGTGTAAAAAAAAACTGTCATTTATAACAGCTCAGTCGGCCTTGAGCCCGCTTCACATCTCGAAGGTCTTGAGTTTGATACCTGCCAACAAGCTCGAGCTTTGGCGAAGAAAACACAGTAAAGAGCCTCCTTGAATGCTAGTATTTCCAGACTAAGCATGCTACACGTTGGGCCATTGTTGCTAAATCGTGAGGGTGCAGGTCAAATGCTTAGCTGTATGGTCTCATACAAATAATATAAAAAGGCCCTTGCTTAAATTATTCCATTTGAGAAATAAAAGATTATTTGAAAGCAATTTCATATTTTAAAATATGCTTACCTAATTATACGCCCAGTGAGCGAAGAACAAAAGGTTCAAAATATTTTTATATTTTTATTTCCACGAAAATGAATGGATTTTTACATGCTCAGATCCAAAACTAATGTCAGTTCATTTTGTTAACTAAAATGAACACTCGCTCTCAGTCGGAGACAAAACTATTTATTTTACCAGAATAAATCACGACAGTGTAATAATAAGAGTGAGAAATGTATGTAAAAGTGATTTTGTTAGTCCTACAACCTTAATTCTAAGATTATTTTGAATTTAACTTGACTTCCTTAAAAGCGTCCACTTAATAATGGACACTGTAATAAATTAAGTGTCTGTACATTAAATATTTTGCCCACCCTCTCAATCATTAATATCTGTTTTTACAGCAAGCAAAATACATCTTCATCAATCTTTGTGAAAGTGTAAACTCCCTAGCTCTCACGCTTCATGAGGTTTGGTAAAGGAGATTTTAGTAAAGGCTATCTATGGTTTTTTTAAAACGAAAAGTGCCATTGTTTTGAACATTTTTGTGGTGGTTGTAGAGTAGTATTTTTTAATACAACAAACAAAAGTAAATTATTCCATAACGTAGAACGCGCTTGTTATTATACGTTTCATATCTGTAGTAATATACGTATGTTTGCCTCCACCTTCATTGTGCGTATCGCCAAGGTTTGAAATTCTTTGCCAAATTCCCTGTTCCCCGATAACTATAATCTAGCGGTTTTCAAGGCAAGAGTGAACCGGTTTCTTCTGGGCAAGCGCGCTCCATCTTAGATTGCAATATCGCTTTCCATCAGATGAATTGTGGTCAAGCGCAAGCTCATTACTAGTAAAAAAAAAGTTTATGAGATACAGCCCGGTGACAGGCGGACAGACAGTGAAGTCTTAGTTTTTGCGTTGGTACTCTTTAAGGGGGGAGAATCCTAATACATTGTACGTCATCCGGTGAAAAAGTAGGTTGAAAACCAGCGCTGAAGTACTTAGTTACACACATGCTGAACCTGCTCTTTTTGTGCACATACATATGTATTTCTTTATATTAAATATTCTTGAAATAATGAGTGCCCTTAACTTTTCCCTTACTCTACTTGGAAACTGTTGACGGACTGCCAATCAGAAGGTTCCGGGTTCGTTTCCCGGCACGGTCAACATCTTTGTGCAGAACTAAATTTGTTGGCTGTCGGTCTGGGTGTTAAATATGTATCAATATAAAATATGTATGTGTATGCACGAGTATATGTAGTATGTCAGTTGTGTTAGCAACCGTAATACGAACTAGAAATGGTTCGGTATTGGGTTAACCAGCCGTGTGTGAAATGTGAAAAAAAAACTTTACTTACGCTGTAAGATTACGCTATGTCGCCGTCTACGGAGCAATGAAAGCTCTCAGTTTTACTTAGCTAGAAAAAAAACATGTTGTTTTCTTTTCAGAATTGTATTGTCTAGGTGTTACGCTTTAGGCCGTGATCTGTCTTAAGTTCTTATAAAGTAAATTGTTACAAGTCTGTATATTTTTATATTTTGACTTATCAACTTTGTATAGAAAGTTATGAGTTATATTTAGTCATTTAGATTGATAATTATAGTCATAGAAATACACAAGAGATACTTTAGAAGGATTTAGGGTTATGTATAGGTTTTTAGGGTTACGAACCTAAGAGGTGAAAACGGGAACCGATTACTAAGACTCCGCTGGCTGTCTGTCTGTCTGTCTCCAGGCTGTATCTCATAAACTGTAATAGCTAGAAAGCTGAAACTTTCACAAGATATGTATATATGTATGTACATAAGATATGTATGTACGTGCCGCTATAACAAAAAATATATAATCAAAATATTAATATTACTAATATCGTCCTCGTTGGCGTAATGGTTATCATGCCGGCCTGCCAATCAGAAGGTTCCGGGTTCGATTCCCGGCCCGGTCAACATCTTTGTGCTTAACTAAATTTGTTGGCTGTGGGTCTGGGTGTTAAATATGTATTTATATATATAATACTAGCTGACCCGGCAAACGTTGTTTTGCCTTAATAATTATTTCTAAATATACAGTAGCCGATTCTCAGACCTACTGAATACGCATATAAAATTTGGAAAAAATCGGTCAATCCGTTTCGGAGGAGTACGGTAACAAACACTGTGACACGGAAATTTTATATATAAGAAGATGTATGTATGTATATGTAGTATATCAGCTGTGTTAGCAACCATAATACGAGCTAGAAATGGTTCAGTATGGGGTTAACCAGCCGTGTGTGAATGTGTAAAAAATAATAATAATATATACTAGTACATAAGACTAACTACATAATTGAGCTAAGTGTACGTGTAATAAGCATCAATACGCTCTTGTAATCAGGGACATCGGGTATCTTCTGCAAATAAGGGGCCGGGGCCAAAGACTGGGCCGTTGTTTGCTCTTCGGCTCGATACAACAGAGACGGCTTAAGGCGGATTAAGGGGGTTAGAAGATTTAGTATAGTGCTATAATTGTTTTACATGGCACAGTGGCGTAGATGTACTTCACACTACATCGATTTATCTTACTATATGCCTAAATTCTGATATAGATTGTTATTTTCGTGAGCATATATTGTATAATTATGTGCTATATTTTATTCTTTTTTATGCAGATTTTGCCTGTCTCCAGCAAATTATGAAGTTTTCAATTCAATCAATAATCCAGTTTTTATATATTTCAAATTTTGTCTGGTTTAAGTTTGTACTTTGTAAACTGTTATCGTAAGGCATATATATTATATATTTACACGAAACAAACGGTCACACTTACTTAAAAACGTTGGATATACGTCCAACGGGTTTCAACGCATTAAGAGCGTCATGATCGGGGACGAGCTGCACACGGACTGTCACCGACGAGATCCGCGCACAGGCTCTATGCGCGGATGATGACGATGATGACGCTCTTAATGCGTTGAAACCCGTTGGACGTATATCCAACGTTTTTAAGTAAGTGTGACCGTTTGTTTCGTGTAAATGTGGTTTAAGTTTGTTATGAAAAGTCTATTTTTAAATGTCGCCTATTCAAATAAACTGTTTTTTTTTGTGGAGACAATGTGTACGTACATGTTTATTTAGAGCTAGTTACTCATAATCGTCAATAAAATAATAGATATTTTAATATGTCATTTTAATTGTATATAATAATAATACGTTATTTTAATTTATAATTACTAATAAGTAGTTACGAGTACATAAATAGCCCGCCCCTAATCGTTACCGGTACAAAGGTAGCTAGCCGCATTCCCGCGCTGAATAGCAATAGCAATCCTCCGGACCAGAAAATATCCGGAGAGGTTTTTTGTCATATCATTTTTAGCTAAAGAAGAGTATGTACGTTATGTTTCTAAGCAACTAAGTACCTCCCTGTGATTTAGCCAAGAATATAGGTACCATTGTATTGCAAACACTATCTAGGTACGTTCTGGACGCAATCCGATGAAATGCGATACAGAATGCATTTTGCAATGCTTGTTTGATCTATCCTAGATGCTATTGTGTGTTCTGCTTATTTCACTGTTATGCATAGAAATATTCGAAGCGTTATTTGAAAACAAAGTTATACACGTGTTTGATGACCAATGGTTGACTAAAATCGCATACTAAATAACACACATAAAAGAATAAACGCACGACAATAAAAATAAATTCACAGCTCGCTATTATTGTTTCAAAGACGCAACTACAATATTATTTTGAAGCGATATATTAGGACACATAACACACACGGCTGGTTAACGCCATACTAAACCATTTCTAGTTCGTATTATGGTTGCTAACACAACTGATATACTACATATACATACATACATATTTTATATAGATAAATAATTAACACCTAGACCGGCAGCCAACAATTTTAGTTCAGCACAAAGATGTTGGCCGTGCCGGGAATCTCACCCAGGACCCTCTGGTTCGCAGTCTGGCATGGTAACCGTAACGCCAACGAGGTCGTCAAGTTTGTTATGTCTGGAGTGTGGCTCAGTTACGTCTCGTAGGTCATGAATTCGATCAGTGCTCGACCAAGCTCGACTTTTCGGTGAAGGTTCTACAACCATAGCATCTTCTAACGCTAACAACCACTCTCAATTTGATAAATCTATCGTCAAGCACCTAACGGTGTGTTTCGACAGCCTCCTTGAGAGCCAGTTATTCCAGACTAGGTATGTTCCACCTTAGACTAGAGTGTGGCTGACTCATGTGGTGTGTGCAAAAGTAAAGTAAAAGATATATAAGAGAAAAGAGAGAAGAAAAAAGTCTAATTTAACAATATTTTGCCACTTGTGATACTGATATATTATACCTAAAATGTATCCGTATCTCAAGAAACCATATATGCGGAGCTAACCAGCGGGCCTAATAATTTGTGAGCCCTCGATTATGGTGGTCCGTTGGTTGGACTGTTATAGGGATCTCTGTTTTGTGTTGACCACTCAAAAAAAAACGCAAATCATTTGCTGATCGTCACATAAAAGAACTCAGTAATTATGAAAAGAATTTTAAAAACTGTGTGCACGCGCCTGGTCTAATGTCTAGCTATACTGTGTAAAAAAAGTGAATGTATGATATATTTTTTTTATTCACAAGCTTGTTAATCTTATTCTTCGTATAAACTAAGTGACCGAGCCGCTTGAAGGTCTCTGACTTAGCTTAGCGACTGCTTGTACTAAGACTAAGCTAAGGTATGTTAATAATAAATACAGCAGTATACCTACTTAGAATTTATAAGCATAGTGCTCGTATAATGACTACATCAACTAGTTGCATGAACAGCTTGCGATGTCGTCGCTTCTACAGATTTATAGTTATCATAAACAATGTTACGCTTGAGATGAAACTTTCTGGAATATTTAGTTAAAATATTGTCATCCATACTTTATGAATAGTGACGTTAGCTCGTAAATAGTAACCCAAAATATTCAATTAATGTTTTGGACATTTTAAATTTTTATACATAATTTATAAATTTATATTTACCCTTCATTAAAATAAATTGTTATTCTGGTAAATATTTGATTACGTTTTTTTTTTTTTTTATAATTATATCGACGGTTAAAAGGCAAACTGCGTTAAGCGACAATTTTTGAACTTTACAGGAGAGCCATTCAAAGTTTTTTATTTCGGAAAAAAAATCATAATCAAGAAATTTCTGGGTGGATTAAAGAATGATGAAAAACGTATTTTTTATTTATTCAAACGCTACTACTGCAAAAGTTTCGTGGTCTAACAAGCATTATTTTGAAAAATAATTGTCGCTTAATCCCAAATGCATTATTTAGGGATAAGGATAACTGACTGAACCGCCACAGGATTTAAAATAAGTTCGAAGTAAAAAATGTTTAAGTGCAGGTGACCTCATATCTAGATCGAAGTAAAATGCTTTAAGCTCAACATAATTACAAAAATAGAACGAGTCAAATTGGCAAGAGTGTATCAAAGAGTTAAAAACAATAAAGGAAAAGTGACTCACGCGACATTGAACATACTAGCCAGATTGACTTAAGTTCGCTAAAATGCAATAATGTTTGTAAGCTTGTCAGATAAACCTCATTCTTAATGACAATCGATAAGAAAAATAAACCTGTAATGGAATTGAATAAATGAATGATCGCATTAAAACAGCGTTTATGAGTGTTATAATTTTAACGGAACGTTTTAATTAATCACTTTATATAAAAAAAATATATATTTTAATCTTAATGTCTATATCATCAATTAACTTGGTATGATATTTTAGTTTTAAATTTTAGTTACATATTCAGCATACAATGGTGTCAAAAAAGTTATAAATCTTGATCTACCTCATCTTCTATGTCGGTATCAATTAGTTTATCTTTTCCGATTCGGTGAGGCAGATTGGTGTATTCCAACTGGAATATTTTTAGAATTACACCATTATCACACAGTTTTTTCAATTCGTTGTATTTATCTATGCTGCCAATAACTACCACGTTATTTGCAGCATAGATTTATATTTTCCATTTATTGGTTTCGGTCTAACTATAGGGGTTGTCTCGGCTCTTGCATCTTCTTTTATACTGTTTTTAATTGTCATTATGCCCGGAGATTTTCAAATGTCGCTACCAAATATTGCTAATCTTTCCTGTGAGGTTTCCTTTGAAAAACTTGTCTAACATCTCTTCATAATTTTTGAAATCAAAGTGAGTCAGCGTCTCCACTTGGTATGGATGGATCTTTTCTGGCCAGCTGAAAATCTGTAGCCCATTGCGAGGGTGCCCAAATAATCCCCCCGTGGAGCCCCGTATTGTCAAGGCGGGGGCGGTCAGTAACCGTGGTCTGGTCACCCACGGGGAAGCGAAGAAGGTCCCTGAGGCGGGTACTCCCTAGACTTGTACTCACTCACTCCTCCATGCTAGTTCTAGATGGAGTGGCACCACTTCGTTCCGGAGGGGGTTTTGCAACTGAGGCGGGCTTGTGGTGTGGATATGGAGGCACTGCAGCCAAAGGTGTGGGTCCACGGCAGGAGAGAAGTGTCGGTACTACGATGCGCCGCTCTTCCTACCTGCCGCTACCTCTACGGGGTCACCACCGGTTGATGGCGGGCGCGGTGGATCTCCACTCTCCCTATTCTCTGCAGCCGTAGTGGCAGGTGACGGGGCCACAGACCTGACCCGTTGCGGGGGACCTAAGACGTCGGACCCGAGTTGTCCAGCGTCCATTGCACTCACGGTCGAGGTGGTTGCGGTGCACAAGTGGTGCACTGCTAAGGCAGTCATCCCTTCAGGAGGAGTGTCGCCGGCTAGCCGAGGTGGGCGGGATAGTGGGTTGATGCAAAGAGCGGAACCTCACCCCGCTCTCCGGTGAGGAGGCCATCGTGAGGCTTTAGTGGGCAGTGATGCCCTTCTGGCATCGAGCCCGACATACCCCACCCACTTCTCCAGGTGTGGTGGGCATGCGTAAAAGCATTTCCTCACGTTAAAAAAAAAATTGCTCATATAATGTGCACTGATTGCAAGAGTGCATTATGAAAAGCTGCAAGCACAATTTTGATTTTGTTTTGACCCGGACACGAATCTGTGTATAAAATCGGGGATTTAATCGTACCACGTGAATCTACATCAGCAATCTACTTTTGTAAAATCGTGGTTACTTCATCGCCACCTCTTTTTCCTCCAGCTTCCCCCCATGTAAAACTAAATCCGTTTCTTGATATGCTTGCATAAAAACATAAATTATAAACAGCATATTTTCTTGAGTAGAATAGCAGCATACTGTTTCCGTGTGGTGTGTTTAATACTTACTTCGAAGCAAACTTGTACACACAACCGTCCCCATCGATGTATTACTGCTGATTGAAGCGCCCGTACAGATGGCGTTTCTCGCTACACGCTGGAGGTTAGTACATGTGCGCGAGAAAATTTCTTTGAATGAACCGACACTATTTACGCTGCCGAAGTAGATTTCGAGATGATTATCCTCCAAGGCTCCGTTTTTCGACATGTTGAAAAATGTTTTAAGTTCTAAAATGTATTTAATGTTTTGTTTGAAACGACCAATATTGAAAAATATTATGACTACATAACAGGCTCATATGACTCTTGACATCGATATCACATCACGGCAAACCAGCTTAAGTCCCAAATAGCCCTAAAACATACTCTGAATGAAACAGTTTAAGCGACACGATGCTTTCATTTGAATGAAAAGAAAAATGTTTCAAGCGACATCACTGTTTATTTTAATTCGAGGTCAATTATCTTACCCGACTTCATGTTTTCAAACAGTGTGCTTAAGTGCCAATGTATATTAAATTAAGAACAATTTAAAACAGCTGAAATACATTTGTGTCGAAAATGATCAAATTCCATGTCGCTTTAAACCATGCAAGCCAAAAATAGGCCAATTTTTGCAATGGTCTCAAGCGACAAAAAAGTGCTCAGAATTGAACAAAACTGGGTTCAGACGACGCAGAAAAAATCGCTGATTCCAAATATGTATATAACTCAAAACTCAAATATTTGTCGCTTAACGCAGTTTGCCTTTTAACCGTCGATATATTCTAGGGAAAGTAATGTATAGAAAAAATAATTATGATTATGCATACTTTCGTAGCAGTGTCAACGAAAAAAACCTTCCTGCCGATGTTAAGTTGTGTATCGTTATTTCAACACACCTTTGAACCGTATTAAAAACAAACCAATAGTTTCAAAGACGAACAGCATGTTGTTGAACGTAATTTTGTTCACAATAAGCTAGTTTGGTCCCAATCCACTTTAAAAGATAAAAATAAAATTGTTAATGGCACCGACGTCTTCCTGTACTATGTAGATAGAGTACTATGTATAAGTAATACATTTTATATAATTATGAAATTATTATTTTAAATAATTATTATTATTTATCCGACCGGATCAGAAACCCCATACTTCGATCCCAAATAAAGATAATAGACGTAGCTCGGAAAGTCGGAATGCTGTAGTGGGACTGGGCCGGGCACGTCACCCGCATGCCGGATACATTTTGGGCAAAAACCACCACCGAATGGAGCCCACCATATAGACGGCGTCCTGGCCGGCACAAGATGAGATGGCGGTACGACCTCGACACACACAACCCAGACTGGAAGACCGTTGCCCAGGACAGACAAAAGTGGAGGGATGGAAGGGAGGCCGCACACCGCAGCGTTGAACCGAGGATGACGCCGCGCTGTGCGGCAGTACACCTCCCCACTTCACCGCGCTTGCCCCTCGCCGCTGACGCATACTGCGACGGAACAAGAGAACATTCTCGACGTTTTTCATATGATTGAGTGTCCGGCAACGCATACCGCATACCGCAGCGTTGTGCGTCATGATCACCAGACCGAAGCTTTAGATAGATAGATGAAATTATTGTGTCCCTTATTTTTCTTGAAAATAAATATATACGTCTGTTACTCGTTACCACGACAATCTAAATGATATGTAAAACCTCTGTGAAAGGCAGCGAAACCGCGGGCGCTATAGAATATTAAATTCGTATCATATCCAGAGGCATTTTATTTATCAAAGTTGTGTTACTTACTCGTATTTTGTTTAGTTTTCTATTTCCAATGCTGAACACAAAACTAAACTTTCAAGAGCATTGTTTTGTTTCTACAACATTGACGAGAAAAAAAATTAGAAATCGAAAAGTCTAGAAAGTTAAATAAAGTCGCTACATACACTTCGCGAGTTAAACGAAAAGTTTTTTAAAAACGTACGCTAGACTTTTAAGAAATTTTGTTTGGAAACATGTAAATACCAGCCGGGTGGTGTAAAGTGATATAATTTTTTTTTTCATTTATTCTACGAGTATCAATTAAATTCACACCAGCAAAGATAGAGAAGTAATATTCATAATAATATATAGCGTAGTTATTATGATAGTGTATCACGTCAGGAGAGTGTTGGACTGCAAACAAAGATCACTAAATTCGTAAGCGTCATGTCATTTGCTAACCCACATTCGGGAAACGTGGTGGATTACAGCCTACAACTCTCTTTTTGCAATAAAAGTTCCAGCCGTTGAAAATTCATCGACACCATTGTTCTAATGTGTAAAGTAAAATTACAGTAATATTTTGTCCTGTATTAGGAATACCGTAGACATATGTATATCCAACATAATTATGAGTTTATGTACACTTATCTAAATAGAGACACACATTCAAATGGACTGTACGATAATCTGTCTCGTACCGGATTAAACTTGGAGAATCCATGTTCAAACATTTTATGATACATTTTGCTTTTTTTTTCTTTAATCTTGATTCTGTTTTCGAACGACGCCCAGTAAACTCGCAAAAATTCTCAGCGCAGAATTTGTGGTTCATTTGGTAAGAGGTTGGTAGCTTTTAGCGGTTTATTTACCCCTAGGGTTTCTGGCACATCCGACGGTTGACACGCCCTTTACATTAGCTCTTCACTTTACTATATATGGACTATATACAAATAGTTTATGTCTGCAAGGCCCGAAAAGTTGGGCAGTAAGAAATAAAAATCGGTAGAACATTCTTAGTTTTTGGGATGAATTAATTAAAGTTATGGTTTATTTTTTTTCTTTCTGATCTTTTGTGTAAGCTTCATTCATTTAATTGTGTGGTCATCATAGAGAAAAATATGTTTGATGTATAATTACTAAGGAATAATAAAAATAATATCTACGAAAACTTAAATATTACATAACATATTTACCTCTTCTCAATTATAAAAAAACTTGATGATACCAACTGTATTTTTAGATTATAAGATTGATAGTATTGTAACAAAAAAAAAGTCATACTTCATTAACATTATAAATAGTCTGTTACATTTTTATTTTAAAAACTAGTATTTGTGTGTAACTTAAATGTGAGTAATAGATAATAAAGGCTATTTTTTTAAGGCAAATGGTAAAGTATGAAAGTAACAACTTGTTGCATAATCACAAAATGTTTAGTTTATAGAATATTTTTTTATTTTTTCTACCACCAACTAGCTGTCGTTTTAAAGTTTAAAAAAGTTCATAATAATAATGTTTGTTAAATTGTTGATTCCCTATTTTTTATTTTTAGTATTTGTTATGGCAAATATTAACAGTAATTAAGGTTGCTAACGCAACTGATATATTACATATACATATACACATACTTAATAAAGAAACATATTTGACACCCAGACCGACAGCCAACAAATTTAGTTCAGCACAACGATGTTGATCAAGCCGGGAATCGAACCCGGAATCTTTTGATAGGCAGTCAGGCACAGTAAACATTACGCCAACGATGTCAATAGACTGAAAGAAGTAAGTGTAAAGTAGACGGCTGCTAGAAGTTAATGGGATAAGAAAAACATCTCTGCCGACTAAACCGAATAAACTTATTCGAATAAAACAGCAACGTTGCAGTAACATCCGTGTTTTAGAGAAGACCTGCTAAAACTTAACTTTATGAGTTCGACGCGAAAGCTCATAAGCTCAAATTAGCTACTCGCAGCAGAGGCAGCTTTGACATCGTCCTCGAAATGTTTAAACTTGTTAGGCTTCACACATGAATATGGACTCCAGCTTTGGAAATGTAATTTATTTTGCACAACTCTGTTCTCTGGTTTTACTTGAGTTGAACAGGAAAGCAAATTTCTGATCAGCTGTATATTTTTTTGTATCATTAGGTCAATAATCTATCTATCTAAAACCAATTCAGATTCATACGGAAGTAGCTTTTTTTTATTTTTTATTCTTTTTGTATTTAGAGGCTTTAAATGTTACATTTATGCCAGCCCCATCGTACCCTAAATCTATGTCTAGGAACATTACTAACTTAACTATCCCCAATCAATATACTATACGAAAGTAGCTTTTATAGTTAGACATCGATTTCGTTAAATAAAGACGTAGTTTTGTTATTCAAATGACCAAATGCATCATTTACGTTAATATCCGATAAGCACATACAATATGATACAACATATGTTTATTACTTTGATGTTAAGTAAAAAACTTAATCGAACAAGTTTGAAGCTAATTTGTTATTCCTTATTCTAAGTTAAAGTGTCATCTATATTTTCAACACTGTTCCTCTTCTACACTAGGTGATTGGCGACATATTTTTGCTAGCCAGGCAAAGGCTAGAAACTGCTTTACTAGATATTTTACAACTACTATGGCAACATAAAGAAGAAAAATCCCTTAAAATTATGCTCAGTTATGCAATAACTCTACTCGTACATATCATAACTTTTAAAACAAGCTATATGTTAGGCAATGGAATGTGATCTGTGGTCAGCCCAGCGGTAGAATTCCTGGCACCAAGCCAAGCCTAGTTTACAACAGGAAGGGTGAAGCATGGACTAGTTATGGTTTGTAGATAGAATTGATAAAAGCATTTATTGTAGCAATGAAATCCAGAGAAATTAATTGCAGAGAGTAGCTGCAGACTTAGAAGGGCTTGCATGTGAGAAGTCATATACAAAGCAGTAGTAAAGTAAAATCTCGATAATTATATAAATTTTTAGGGTTCCGTACCTAACAGGTAACACGGGATTATATTACTCTGAGCCTCCGCCGTCTATCCGTCTGTTTGTTGCCAGGCTGTATTTCATAAACCGTGATAGACAAAAAGCTGAAATTTTCATAAATTATGAATTTCAATTGCGACTGTAACAACATTTACCAAAAAGGTGAAAAATATTCTGTGTCATTTTCGTATATACCAAACGAG
Source organism: Mellilla xanthometata (assembly GCA_035578125.1). Classification (NCBI taxonomy): domain Eukaryota; kingdom Metazoa; phylum Arthropoda; class Insecta; order Lepidoptera; family Geometridae; genus Mellilla; species Mellilla xanthometata. The sequence continues at coordinate 6,205,923 of JAPUBQ010000015.1, read as the reverse complement.
TATGTTTCTTTAATTTTTGCTCGATATAAATAGCGATAATGGTAAGGAACCCTTAATGCGTGATCCTGGCTCTCACATGGCCAGTTTTTTAATCTATTTTTCTTCTTACTAGCTTTATATTTTAAGTATTGATATTTTAACTACATCACTCCTTATCTAATTTTAGAATTTAAATTGAATTAGATATTTTATTGATAAGTTAACAATTTAGATTGTTTGAAACAATTAAGTTATTGATGTTGTCATACAAATTAGCAACACTCTTGCCTGAGGTGGAGCATGCCTTGTCTGCAAAAACTAGCTACCACGGAGACTGTCGGAACACTGTTTTTAAATATTTGGTTTGCATTTGTATTAGAATTAGTCCATACTCTATTTTATCTAATAATTTCGTGCCTAATTTGTAAAGACGTATACAAGTAAACTTGGTACTTCCAGTTAAGTTAACTTAACTTACGTTCAAGATTTAAAATAATACTTGAACGTAGGCAGGTTTACTTAACCGTGTTTACTTAAACTAGAGTTTTAAACAAAAATAATCAGTTGGAATAAATAGTATGGTGCCATTTTATGAGTATCATCACATCACGGATTCTTCAAGGTGTTTTCCTTCACCAAAAGCTCGAGGTCCTTGGCAGGGATCGAACCCACGGAACGTAAGGTGGCCGCACGTCCAACTGAACTGTCATCGTTTCAAAAACTTACATATGTACGTGGAAAGTTATCTATGCAGGTACTTAGCGTGCAAACGTAGGTAACAGAACTAGATACTACTTTATTCATCTACAAATAATTCATTTGGAAATAATATCCAAAGTATTCCAATATTAATGCATATTCTATAAATAGATAATGCTCAGAAAAGTCAACAGCAGTATTTTTTTTTTTACACATTTCACACACGGCTAGTTAACCCCATACTGAACCATTTCTAGTTTGTATTATAGTAGCTAACACAATTGATATACTACAAATACATACATATATATTTTAAATGGATACATATTTAACACCCAGACCCATAACCAACAAATTTAGTTCAACTGAAAACCAAAACTCTATTAGAATTTAGTCCTTTTCTGTTTGCATTTCATTTAAATGTCAACCTACTGCTCCAATAACTCAGAGCATTTGTGTCGTTGGCCCATTCCTAATTCCTATCAAAATATACACAGAAGTTAGATATTTCTGACCTGTCACATGCACCGAATTACGGACCAAATATTAGTTCAAGAGACATTGGGCCTTATAATTACTTAACACTGTATTTTTTGTAACGTTAAAAACTTAGTAAGACTTTTAAGCGCTTTGTGGTATTTGCTGAATTAATTATATTTGAATTCAAAATACAGCTAGCCATTAGGGTGACTAACTGTGCTCCGCGGTTTTATACACGATGGAAGTAGTCCTTGTGTTTAAGTTATCTCGTAAAAGTGATCTGACGCGATCATCGAAGCTAAGCAACGGTCGATACGGACGGTGTTTATATGGGGGACCGTGCACAATACTGTCGTTTTTCAAGTAATAGTTTTAGCCTTCCCACGGTAGCCGTAGGTCTCACGACACGTTAAATCGTAGGTATCAACTGTTAGTCATAGTACAAGCAGTCGTTAAGTCAGAGGCCTTCGGATGGATTGAAAACTCTCGACACCAGAGCTTGGCCACTTAGTTCATACGAAGAAGAAGAACTAGTTATTTCGTGATAGCTAGTTAGGATTAAGCTGCCGCAAGAAGTTATTTGATTTTAAAATACATTTGTAACATCCAATCTACGTCTTGGTAAATAAAATGTCAATAATATTTGCCTTATCAAAATTTATGTTTCTATGTCCAAGAAGTAATACAATAGCAAAATGGCTCTTCGTCTAAACCGTAGCGTCCTCTGCACGATTGAATTTCTGTAGTTGGTCACTAGAATCATTTCACCCGTTGGATTTCTGTCAAACTGTGGCCATAGAGTAGAAAATCCAGTGAGTCAAAGCAACATCAAAATGATCTGAATATTGATTCAATGTAGACGTACTATTTACTCAATTAATTGTCTGTCTCGATTGCCTATGTGTTTGTCAGCCTGTGGCATTGTTGCTCTAGAACGGATGAGGCGACCACAATTCATATTATTTGTTTCAAAGACGAATTTGCTATGTTTTTGGCTACGTTTGATAAATATCACACCAAGATGACTAAAACCAGAAAATATGTGAGTGGATAATTATGTATTTTTGACAACTCCTATAAGACGGATATTAAAATGAAATGGTTTGAGAAGTTGAATAATAATTAGTACCTACTAAGCTAGTGCGTTAGTATAATATTGTGATAATGAATCATATCAAATTCAAGATAACCGCTAAGCCGTGAACTAAACCAAAAGCCGATTGAGAATGAAGAAGTAACAAACACACACACACACATACTTTTGCATTTATTATATTTATCATTAAATTAGTAGGATGATATTGTCTGTATTAAATAACTATGACATGTGTTTGACACTATTTCTCACTAAGTTTGGAACTGTGACACAAAATAGCTCCTAGATTCCGTATTAACTCGAGCCGGTATTTTATTGTTTTCGTGAAAAGGAAACCACGGGGATTTTTGTGGATTTCATCGGATAATATTGAGAAGAGAGGATGTTCAAAGGTTTTTGGATGCCACGTCCGGTTCCGGGATTAACTTTGATGAAGGTCTTTAAAATAAAATATTTTTGTCTATTGGGGTAAACAACTCGTCTTTTCACTAAAAAGATTAGCTTTTGTTGTGAATAAAAAAACATTACCAAAGCATAATTAGAGAATGAATAATTCCACTAATTCGAAATGCAATTCTGAATAATTTTAATACATGATAACCTTAAGGCCTGTTGCAAAATTTACAAAAGTCAATCCGTAATTAAATTATGAGAACTGTAATGTTATCAATTATCACTAGATGATGTTTTTGACATATTTAAAATGTCAGATTACTAACGATGCTTTTCTTCATCGTGAGGCGAGTGCAATTTCACACACCTTGGACCTTGAACTTGGAAAACAAATCGTTGGTGTGGGGCTGGCATCAAACCAAGCCGTCAGTTTGAAAACCACACGATTTCCTACTAAGCCACATTCGCTTCTTTAAAGATTGAGCGGGATGAAGTAATTATTAAACATACACATACAAACTTCCCCTTTGATAATATTACTGGGATAAGTTATTATTATTTCATAACTCACATAGCTAAAAACTAGTTTTGAAACTCAAGTCAGGGCAAACGTTTTCTGAATATATAAGTAGGTGAAATGTTATCAAAAAATCCGCGCATTTAAAGAAGAATATTGCCCGCTCACAATGTCGATATACACCAAACAGGTCTCTTTATACTGCATATAAGTAGCTAACAGCAATAAAATTCTCTTCTAGCCTCAGAATTCAAGCAGAACGAGCTCCGACATTATAAATGGCCGGCGGTGAGATCCCTAAACATATTCTAGTAGAGTTTCATACACTATAGTTCATACGCTTTAAGAAGGTGGCCAATTATAGAGGCGTAAGTTTGTATGTACATAGGTGAGTATGTGTGTGTATGTTTGTTACTTATTCACGCATAAACAGCAGACAGATATTGATGAAAATAGGTATGAAGAGTGCTTTGACACGGGTTTAACATATAGGCTACTTTTTAATAACCGGATTAACGTGGGTGACACCGCGGGACGCAGCTAGTAATTGAACACGAATAATATGACCAGAAAATGAAGATAATATTTTTTTATGTTTTTATCTTCTTTCCATTATTGTGTTTGTATTTATTTATGTTATTTACTTGTACCACCGCTTTCTTTTGTATGTTTATATATCCATTCCGGGTGGCCGCGTAGAAATCACCATAGATGATAAAGCTGCCATTGTACTTTTGGTTATACAATAAAGATACGAGTATATTCTATTCTATAAAATAGAACCATTTTAAAATAAGGCATTCGACAAGTACCAGCCTTATAAATAAGAATCACTTAAATCGATTCACCCAGTCGAAAGTTCTAAGGAGAGAAACACAAAACTACAGTCTTATTGAAAATCTCCACTTTTTAACCAGAATCGGCAAAAATTGCGTTATACGATGTGGTCATTAAGCATAGAATTGGCTCATTACTAGTCATAATCAGTTATGTAATACAAGACTTTCTTACTTAGTTTTTTAATTAGGAGTTTATTTTAATTTACACTACTATCTTATACGCTTCTAAATAGAATACTAAACATTTACATACATAATGCGAAAAACATAGGCCTTCTTCTTAGTCAGGCTATAACGTGGCAGCACTAAGCGGTCACGTAGATATCAAACTAGCCTCAGTGAGGACTACAGCTTCGCGGAAACCCACTATAATGCGCCTCCTTTACCAATTTAAAAGGGAAGGAAGTTTTGAAATTTATTCTATTTTATATACTTTTAGTTTTATAATGGTTGAGGCTATCCACAATCTCACAGCCAAGACTCTGTGAATAGAAAAAAATTGTTTTATTTATAGTATTTATTAATTAACCAATTTTCTAAGTAAAATGCTGGGACGCTATATTTATGTGATATTATAATATCATAATCTACATACATATTTGCGTTGCTTTCTAATTATCTTTTTTAAATTCTAGATCGACATTCTATGTACTATGTTCTGTGGAATGAAATTAATAATACCTAATAGGACTTGCTAAAAGTCTTTACTCATTATATTACTTAACTTTTCAGCACTGTAGCTCCCAGTCACTTGAGTCGTACTGTCCACTCCCCGTCGGCTGCTGCAGTGGATGCCTGTGTGAAGAAGAGGCTTAAGTATGCCGCCCTGGAGCCGCTTTATCACTTTGTGCCTATTGCCGTGGAGACCCTGGGCTGTTGGGGCAAGGATGCTAGGGCTTTGCTCAAAGAAATTGGGCAAAGGCTTAACAAAACGACCGGTGACTCCCGCTCCGGATCTTTCCTGGTGCAAGGGATAGCGATTGCCATTCAGCGCGGGAACGCTGCAAGTCTGATGGGCACCTTTGCACCAGGAACTATTAGGGGCGAGTTATTTATTTAGATTTAAGTTATTTGTAATAAATTTCAATTCATTTTGACTTATTGTAATTTGACATAATATTTAAATAAAAAATATTTATTTATATTTTGAATCTTAACTTTTTATTAATTATACATAAATTTATCATTTACCTATTCAACAGTTTGTGTACAAAGAAAATAAAAATTTTACTTAAATAATCACTTGTATTTTTATGCTCTGTTCCTCTTAGAACGTGTTTTATGACCGGATTCAGTATCAGGAATTATTACTTAGCGATCAATGCGTAAAGATTGATTTACTAAGTGATAGATTAAGACCGCTTAAGTGACCGTTAATTAAGTATCAGAGTCCGGCTTGTGTAGTCACGGCCCGCTCGATAGCGCCTACCATGATCGAGTTATTGAAAGCGGGCAAAGCGTGAAAGCCCTCTAGTCCGCAGCGTACCAAACGCTTTGATACAATATTTGTGCACCGGGCCTAATACAGGTACGGCCACAAAAGGAAAATCCGATAAAATGTCACACACAAAGCGGGAACAACACACGTTTTGCTTCAGTTTCTGAATTCAGAGGTGGACCTCATAAGCTAGGTTATACTGTACATTTTGGTTGAGTTCAAGCCTTTTTTATTCTATTAAGTATTGCCACTGTTTTAGCTAAATTAGAAAGAAAGAAAAAAGAACATTTATTACAGCAGATATGTCATTATGTTTTATATTTTTATCACGTTTAACTAATGACATATATATTGCAGTGTCCCTTAAATATCACTGGTTTTTTTACACTTTACAGCTAGTCATTTTACAGTTAGTTTTACACTTTGACCAGTAAGCCGAGTTAACATACGAATTAGCGAGTAAATATAGGAATTACTTTAGCTAAAGGTGGAGAAAATCTAGTATGAAACAAAACGTCTGGACGGTTTTTGTAGTAAGTAATTGTGACTGTTTTGTTGCTCAAACAACTAGATAATGTAGATGTAACGTGATTTTCGAATTCTATCACTTAAATCAATGTCGTAACTCTAAATTATGAAAAGTCGTTCCAGTATATATCTACGAGTATAATCTAGAAAACCCAGACTGAACCGAGCATTTTGATTACTTTGCAAAAAAGGAATAAAGCTCACGATCAATTTAAAAAATGCGTTGCTGAACAAACTTCGTGTTTGAAAGTTATTTTTTTTTCTCCCTGCGGCTTCATTGCTCACGGTTTGTGCGTCAAATTGTTCTACAGATCAATGATTCTATAGATCAAATGATTTTTAACTCCAGACGCAGAAATTACGGGTTAATATAAACCAACTAGCTGACCCGGCAAACATATATATGACACGTTCGTAGATTTACCATAGCAGCGCCATCTATTGATTACTTACTCAACCCAGTCGAAAGGTATCGACATCTGTTAGAATCATTTGGAGTTAACAGATAATTGTGACTGTCAAATAATAACAGACAATAATTAGCAATAAATTAAAATTGCGACGTTAATTTGAGATTTAAATCTCTCAAGTTGGATCGAACTGCACATGGTGTGCGAATTTTATTATAATCGGTTAAGTGGTTTAGGAGTCCATTGAGGACACACATTGTGACACGAGATTTATATATATTAAGAAAGATATAAAATAGTTACGGGTTGTTATAAGTTTGACGTGTTTGTGTGTGCTGGTTTTAACAAGGATTTGTAAAACGTACAAATATATATTTTTTTATTTGTATGTAAGTGTGTGTGTGGGGTCTCAGGCTCACGACGAAATTTGCTATGGAAATAATGTAGTTTTAGCCCTGGATTAACCCATAGTGCAATTATCATCCTGTGTTAACGCGAATAATACTTCGGGGCGAAGTAAGTATACTATAATTGCTTTTTTTATTAGTTGAAGAGATATGATATTGGTAAGTTTTGATTAAAGACAAAAAAATATTTTCAAAAATGTCAATAAAAATTTAATGAATTTATAAAAAATCGGAGTAAAAACCCACGAGTTCTACGTTTACAGAACTTCATGTGTAAAAAAGTGATGTTTCAAATAGACTTAAAGCATTATTTTTATTTTTTCATTTTCAACCTTTTGTGTCCCACAACTGCCCAAAGCTTTTCCGTCCTTCCAGACAATCCGGTTTTAAGCATTGTTGGCCCAGTTTATATCATTCTTGTCTAGCTCATGACGCCACCTTTGTCTGGGTCGACACCGAAGGTCATCCCGCATTAGGTACCCAAGTTGTAGAGCCCTTTGCCCAGGGAAGATATTTAACTTACATTATAAACTTCCACTGTGTTACTCGTGTTAATCCGGGTCAAAAAGAAGTTAAACCGGGATAAAAAGTAGCCAATATGTTAATCCAAGGTCTTAGCTGTCTTCATAGAAAATCTCATCAAAATCGCTTCATCTGTTTGAGCGTGAAGAAGTAAAACACACACACACACACACACTTTCGCATTTATTATATTATATACTATCGATTTGACAGTTGTTTAGTTATAAATCATAAACAGTTAAAATACTAAAAAAAATGCTTGGTGACCTTATTTTATTTTAGTAGCAATCCGATTTTTTGAAATAAGTATAAATATTCGTAAAATTGTTCTTTAGACGATTTTAAGCTATTTTTTTTCAATATATTTTGCCTCTTAAGATTTATAACGAAAATAAATGTAAAATGAAATATTTTTCCCTTGTCATCGCCTCAACGAAGTTAACACCGCGGGTTGTAGTTAGCTTAAAACATATATAAAAGATACATACTAAACATTGTAAACTGTTCACGTAAGGCATCTTAATATTTTCGCGTAGAAAACGGTCACACTTACTTATTATTAAAAGTTGGAATGAGTCCAACAGTTTCGGTGCTTTCCGAGCACCATCTTCAGGGGCGAGTGTTACACGGACCGCCGCCGACGAGATCTGCGCGTGCACTGCCGGTCATCGCACCCCGCGCCCGCGCCTCAGCCCGCGCCGCCCGCGCTACAGCTCTCTGCTCTCGCGCAGATACCGCCGGCTGGATAGATGTTAACTCTTCCTCGTCGCTGGATGATGATGACGATGAGAGTATGCTTGGATCCGCACACACCACACTGACTGTGTCCTGCATTGGATCTGTTACATTGGAGTGGCTCACAGAGTTCAGTACAGGTTTCCAAGAAGGCGCCAAAGTCCAACCACGATCTCGATTGAAATTGGGATGGCGATCAATCTCAATCGCCTCACGCACTTTACGTGGAACCATAAACTTTTCTTTGGCTAGGACAGACACTTTGTCAAACCGTAGAAAATGGCCATGTCCCGCTGCGTGTTCAGCTACTGCGGATTTTGTGAAATCCGCATTCTTAACGCTGCGTATATGTTCCGACAAACGTGTAGAGACATTACGCCGTGTTTCTCCAATGTAACATTTCCCACAATCACAGGGAATCCGGTATACTCCTGGCACGTTTAGTGGTTCGTGATCTTTTGGCGACCGTAACCATTGACGAAGTTGACCCGGTGGACGGTAAAAGGCGCGTATTCCATATTTTCGCTGCAGGTAAGAACCGATTTTGTCAGTCACTCCCTTTATATAAGGCAAATATATCGGCGCACGGTCCACTTTAATTCGTTTCTGGCCGGAATTAGTCGCCCATCGCCAACACTGACTCCACTTGTACCCGTTACTCTCCAACACTGACCTCACATGATCTAACTCCTTAGGCAGATGCTGCGGATCACATAAACTCAGAGCTCGATTAATGAGTGACCTAGGTACAGCTGCTAACTGCGACGGATGATGGTGTGAATCAGCTCTCAGGTACCGATCGGTGTGAGTAGGCTTGCGGTAAACCGTGTGTGACACTGAACCATCTGAATTACGAGCCACCCGCACATCTAAGAACGGTAGAACACCATTCTGCTCCGTTTCCACAGTGAACTGTATTTTTGGATGAACATTATTTAGGTGTGTAGTAAATTGGGCAAGCGAATCTTGTGCTAGTACAGCAAAAACGTCATCCACATAACGCCACCAACAGCGGGGTTTAAATAAGGCACTCTGCAGCGCTACTCCTTCCAACCATTCCATAAATATGTTCGCCGCCACTGGCGCCACCGGCGAACCCATTGCTACGCCGTCTACTTGAAGATAGTGGTCTCCTTTCCACACCAGGTATCCACTCTTGAGACAGCACTCGGTCCATTCTACGTACTCAGAAGGTAAGTCGGTACTTCGAAAAAGACTTTTTATTATATCAATGGTATCATCAACCGGGACATTAGTGAAAAGTGACGTAACATCAAAACTCACCATAATTTCCGAGGTGGCGATTTTTAGGTCCGATAACAGATTAATGAAATGCCTGGAGTCTTTTACAAAACTATCAGTTTTTCCAATAAACCGCTGCAAAACTGCGGATAAATGTCTTGACATTTTGTAAGTAGGCGCATCAATCTGACTTACTATAGGACGCAACGGCCAGTTGGGCTTATGGATCTTAGGAAGGCCATAGATTTTCGGGGAAGTAGGATTATAAGGGCGTAGTTTCATTAATAGATCAGTATCACCACTCGATTGCAAGAGATCCATTACTCTTTTAGTTATACGGGTAGTTGGATTATAGCTGACTTTTCTGTACGTAGAGCTATCACTTAATAGATTTCCAATTTTCTGCTCATAATCAGCCGTATCAACAATAACTGTGGCATTCCCTTTATCTGCGGGTAGAACTAAAATATCTTTATTATCACGCAGTTCCTTGAGCGCCCTGGTCTCCTCTCTATTAATATTGCTACGCGGCGGTTTAGCCTTTCTCAGCCATGTTGCTATATCCTGCCTCAAACACTCTGCTTCCCTATGTGGTATCTTGTTTCTCACCACGACGTCCTCGACATTGGTAATAATGGTCTCAACAGGTATTTTATTCGGAACAAGAGCGAAATTCAAACCTCGAGACAACCCTTTCTTTGCCTGTTCACTAATTGTGTGCGACGACAAGTTAACCACATTATCGGTGAGCAGTGACTGGCCATTTATGTTATGCAAAACGGACTTTGACCCCGCTCCCTTATGTTGCTTTATTAAGTTATTAAATTTATGATCGTGTCTGTTTAATATCTGGGCTATAACCTTATCGGTTCTATTAAAAGACATAGTATCCACTAATTCCCACAAATCACTACTAAGTACGCTAGCTAACTCTAAATGTAAATCGTACACCTTTTTGTTTATAAACGTCAGTTGACGGTGATAATCCGCGATAATCCGTCGCAGTAATTTCTCATTCGCGACACTGAAAAAATTAACGTAATCACGAAAACACTTCACTGGTTTAATACGTGCAAACTTCGGTATCACACCATTGTCACGACACCTCACTACGTATTTTAAACCGCACTCCAGTTTCTTTCGCTTAGTCCGTAACCGTGTAAATTCTTTTATTTTATTACGATATACCGCGCCATAACGGTTCTCTATTAAACATTGTAAACTGTTCACGTAAGGCATCTTAATATTTTCGCGTAGAAAACGGTCACACTTACTTATTATTAAAAGTTGGAATGAGTCCAACAGTTTCAACAGTTCCAATTTACTACACACCTAAATAATGTTCATCCAAAAATACAGTTCACTGTGGAAACGGAGCAGAATGGTGTTCTACCGTTCTTAGATGTGCGGGTGGCTCGTAATTCAGATGGTTCAGTGTCACACACGGTTTACCGCAAGCCTACTCACACCGATCGGTACCTGAGAGCTGATTCACACCATCATCCGTCGCAGTTAGCAGCTGTACCTAGGTCACTCATTAATCGAGCTCTGAGTTTATGTGATCCGCAGCATCTGCCTCAGGAGTTAGATCATGTGAGGTCAGTGTTGGAGAGTAACGGGTACAAGTGGAGTCAGTGTTGGCGATGGGCGACTAATTCCGGCCAGAAACGAATTAAAGTGGACCGTGCGCCGATATATTTGCCTTATATAAAGGGAGTGACTGACAAAATCGGTTCTTACCTGCAGCGAAAATATGGAATCGCGCCTTTTACCGTCCACCGGGTCAACTTCGTCAATGGTTACGGTCGCCAAAAGATCACGAACCACTAAACGTGCCAGGAGTATACCGGATTCCCTGTGATTGTGGGAAATGTTACATTGGAGAAACACGGCGTAATGTCTCTACACGTTTGTCGGAACATATACGCAGCGTTAAGAATGCGGATTTCACAAAATCCGCAGTAGCTGAACACGCAGCGGGACATGGCCATTTTCTACGGTTTGACAAAGTGTCTGTCCTAGCCAAAGAAAAGTTTATGGTTCCACGTAAAGTGCGTGAGGCGATTGAGATTGATCGCCATCCCAATTTCAATCGAGATCGTGGTTGGACTTTGGCGCCTTCTTGGAAACCTGTACTGAACTCTGTGAGCCACTCCAATGTAACAGATCCAATGCAGGACACAGTCAGTGTGGTGTGTGCGGATCCAAGCATACTCTCATCGTCATCATCATCCAGCGACGAGGAAGAGTTAACATCTATCCAGCCGGCGGTATCTGCGCGAGAGCAGAGAGCTGTAGCGCGGGCGGCGCGGGCTGAGGCGCGGGCGCGGGGTGCGATGACCGGCAGTGCACGCGCAGATCTCGTCGGCGGCGGGTCCGTGTAACACTCGCCCCTGAAGATGGTGCTCGGAAAGCACCGAAACTGTTGGACTCATTCCAACTTTTAATAATAAGTAAGTGTGACCGTTTTCTACGCGAAAATATTAAGATGCCTTACGTGAACAGTTTACAATGTTTAATAGAGAACCGTTACGGCGCGGTATATCGTAATAAAATAAAAGAATTTACACGGTTACGGACTAAGCGAAAGAAACTGGAGTGCGGTTTAAAATACGTAGTGAGGTGTCGTGACAATGGTGTGATACCGAAGTTTGCACGTATTAAACCAGTGAAGTGTTTTCGTGATTACGTTAATTTTTTCAGTGTCGCGAATGAGAAATTACTGCGACGGATTATCGCGGATTATCACCGTCAACTGACGTTTATAAACAAAAAGGTGTACGATTTACATTTAGAGTTAGCTAGCGTACTTAGTAGTGATTTGTGGGAATTAGTGGATACTATGTCTTTTAATAGAACCGATAAGGTTATAGCCCAGATATTAAACAGACACGATCATAAATTTAATAACTTAATAAAGCAACATAAGGGAGCGGGGTCAAAGTCCGTTTTGCATAACATAAATGGCCAGTCACTGCTCACCGATAATGTGGTTAACTTGTCGTCGCACACAATTAGTGAACAGGCAAAGAAAGGGTTGTCTCGAGGTTTGAATTTCGCTCTTGTTCCGAATAAAATACCTGTTGAGACCATTTTTACCAATGTCGAGGACGTCGTGGTGAGAAACAAGATACCACATAGGGAAGCAGAGTGTTTGAGGCAGGATATAGCAACATGGCTGAGAAAGGCTAAACCGCCGCGTAGCAATATTAATAGAGAGGAGACCAGGGCGCTCAAGGAACTGCGTGATAATAAAGATATTTTAGTTCTACCCGCAGATAAAGGGAATGCCACAGTTATTGTTGATACGGCTGATTATGAGCAGAAAATTGGAAATTGTAAAGGGGGGAAGTTCCTTAATTACTATTTAAGTAAAACCCTCAATACAAATCAAAAGAAAATAATTTTAATTCACAAACTTAATAAATTACAAACAAAAGGTTAACAAGTAGTGAAGTTATATAAAATTATCAAAGTTAAAACGAGAAAGCTAAGTGTGGTCACACCGTATAATCTTCGAGACTCGCACTGTTCGCTAACAAAGCAGCGCGGTACCCCTAGTACTATACGGGCAACTAGTCTTTGTACGGTTTTACTCGAACGCCAATCAACGACCTGCCTAGGCTGGTGCGGGAGATGTGCGCGCGAGCGTGCCGGACGCAGACTAGCTCCGGTACTGGCGAGCGCGCTTATATAGGGTTCCAGCGCTGCGGGGGGGCGACGCGGGCGGCAGGGCGACAGGTGTTTACGCGGCGTCTTCGTGTGAGCGGCCGGCTTGTCTGTGTGCGCGCTGTTGTTTGTTACAGGCTCCCCCTCTGGACCCGAAGACGTCTCGGCGAGGTGGCCAGGAGTTGTAGCTGCTGTCGTTGTCATCTACTTCTTGGGTCTTCCTCGTCTGCGCATAGGTCTTTCTGGATTTGGAATAGAGAGAGCTGAGCCATTGTAAGGGCTCAGCGATGAAGAGTGATAAATACCCATTGGACGCTCTGGTTCAGTTCGGTTGGCCAACTCGAAGGAGCAGGGCCCGTGTTGCCGGAGAACGATGAAGGGGCCGTCACGACGCGGTGCAAACTTTGCTGTCTTGTACTGGGCTGCGTTGCTGTGAGTGTTGGTCGCAACCATCACGAGGTCGCCAGGCTGGTATAGAGGTGTGGGACGCCGGTGATCGTCGACTCGTTTCTTTCTTGACTCTTCATTGATTTCTTGCACTTCTTTTGCCCTCTTCCACGTTTCTGCTAAAAGAATTAGTTTAGGGGTTATTTCAGGGATAAAGTTTTCTGATAACGCTATTTGTCGTAAGTCGTGGTTAGTGTCGTCCAGGGTTCTCAGTTCTTTCCCGAACAACAGAAAGGCTGGAGTGTAGCTTGTGCTAAGGCATTGCGATGTATTCATGGCATATCTAATGCTTGGTAGTTTTTCTGACCATGTACGATGGTTGTCTTCTACTAAGATAGCGAGCTGAGTTTTTAAGTCTCGATTCTTTCTTTCCACTGGATTAGCTTCTGGGTGGTACACAGGTGTGAATTAGTGCTTTATGTTTAAACAAAATGCAAGCTTTTGCATAACGGCACTAACGAATTGCGTTCCGTTATCACTTATTAATCGGCGTGGGAAACCATAGCGAAGAAAGACTTCATTTAGCAGAACTGTGGCGCATGTTTCTGCCGTTGCTTGTTCTAGTGCGAACAACTCAATCCAGCGGGTAGCAACATCTTCTACAATAAAGATCCACATCTTGTTATCTTGAGTAGGAGGCAGAGGTCCAAACAAATCAAAAGCTATGGTCTCGAATCTTTGGTTCATAACAGTTGTTTGTAGCAGACCTGATGGTTTCCAGTTGCTTGGCTTATATCTCTGACACTTTATACAATTTTTGACGTAGGTTTCAATGTCCTTTCTCATTCCTTTCCAATAATATCTTGATGATATTCGGTGTAATGTCTTGTCAACTCCATAGTGACCAGCTGTTGGGCTATCATGGTAGATTTGAAGTATGGTTGTTCTTTCGTGTTTCGGAATAACCAATTGTGCAGAATCATCTTCATTGTCGTGCAGATATCGATGCAGCATTCCATTATTCATAAGATAACCTTTACTAGACCAATAATCTCCATTTTCATCTCGGATTGGCTTTTCCAAATTATCGATGATTTCTTTCAACTCTGCATCTTTTCTTTGTTCTTGTCTTATTTCAGCTCCTGATTTTCGAGGCATGTCTACTGAAACGACGCATAAATTATAGTTTTCTTTATTAGATGGGCATGGAAGGCGTGACAGATAATCGGCGACAACGTTTATTTTGCCTGGTATATACTCAATCTTGAGATTATACGGTTGAAGCTGTAGTGCCCATCTTGCAAGACGTCCAGTGGGTGATTTGATAGACATCAACCACCGCAGTGCTTGGTGATCAGTGGCTATGACTACAGAGGATCCTTCAATGTAGCCTCTGAACTTTGAAACAGCCCATAGAATTGCTAGTGCTTCTCGCTCTGTTGTAGAATAATTTCTTTCTGGTTTGGTTAGGAGACGGCTGGCATATTCTACAGGATGTTCATCTTGACCCTCCCCCTGGACCAAAACAGCTCCTATGGCGTAGTCACTGGCATCCGTTTTTATAATGTAAGGCTTGTTAAAGTCCGCTTGGCGTAATATGGGTGCGCTTGTTAAACTTTGCTTCAATTTTGTGAAAGCGTTATCCTGTTCTTCTGTCCATACCCATAAGACGTCCTTTTTGGTCAGCTATGTCAGAGGTTGAGCAATCTTTGCGAAACCGGGTACAAAACGACGGTACCAAGAACAAGTTTGTAAAAAGGACTGGACTTGGCGAACATTGCTTGGTGTTTCCATGTTTTTGATGGCTTCTATCTTTGCTGGGTCTGTTGATATTCCTTCCTTCGTGATAACATGTCCAAGGTAGGAAATCTTATTTTGGCAGAAACGACATTTCTCTCGGTTTACAACGACATTGTTTTCTTTGAGCAGTCGAAGAAGTCTGTCTAGATCTTGTATATGCTCTTCAAATGTTGGAGAAAGCACAATGATGTCATCCAAATATGCTAGAATGTTCATTCCTTCTAGCTGTATTTTAAGTTTGTCAACAAATCGTTGAAATGTTGCTGGAGCGTTTCTCAGGCCAAATGGCATTCTTTGGAATTCATACAAGCCGAAAGGTGTTACAAATGCAGTTTTCTCTTGATCTTGTTCTCTGAGTTTAATTTGCCAATAGCCGGCACGAAGATCTAAAGAAGACATAAAAGGAGTCGGTTTCGCTTCATGTAAAAGGTCATCGATCCTGGGCAAAGGGTAAGAGTCTGCTTTCGTTATTGCATTAAGTTGTCTGTAATCAATACATACTCTAAACCCTCCGGTCTTCTTGGGTACCATTACTACAGGGGCTGCCCATGGTGATTTTGATGCCACTATAATGCCTTCGTTCAGCATTGCAGTGATCTGTTCCCGAAGAACTTCCTTGCGCTGGGGCGACATTCTGTATGGTGGTACTGCTATCGGTTTATCAGAAGTGACTTCAATATTGTGTTCCACTAAGTCAGCGGGTGTACCATTGTCTGTGAAAACGGCTTCATTTTCTTGGAGGACATTGTTAAGTTGATCTAATTGTTCGCGTACAAGTTCAATTTTAATGTCTTCAGTATCTTTAACTGTTGCAAACATTGCAATTTCAAGATTGGTGTCGCGATCAAACAATTTGGCACTTCTAGGTGATAATGTTATCTCGTCATTGTTAATATGCATCTGTGCATCCCGATATAGAGATCCGACGAACCTTGGAGAGTACCCCGAGTACATTGTCTCATGTGGAGGTGTGGCTGGAGGCGAATTCAACTCAATTGTCGGTGGTGGTCCATAGGTTTTTTCGTCATCCTCTTTGTGAGTCGTAGCAGTTGGTGATGGCGTCAACTGCATCGGACTTATGAATGGCTCTAAAGCCGTTATTTCAGCTAATTTAGCTAGCACTGATGATTGCGCTTCAGTGTTTACCGTCGATACTTTAGAAACATCCTCTGTTGTTTCGTTTTCTAAATTGTATTTCTTGGCAGGTTCATCCAAGAAATGGAAGAGCAGCTGTGGCAGGTTAAGGACAATATTTGCATCCTGTATAAAATCCACGCCAAGCAGTGTGCGATTGTCCTGAGAATCCGGAAGCACAATGAAGTTGGTGAGGATAATCCGTCCACACAATTCCACTGGTAGAATCGCTCTCAGTATGTTCATTTTCCGCTTCAGGCCATCCGCAAATACAACGTTGGCCTTTTCGCTTACAAATTTAACGCCTTTCTTTCGCATAGCTTTGTGTAAGGTTGCAGAGGCAACGCTTACCTTAGCTCCCGAGTCAAGATGAGCTTGACCAGCAACTCCGTGAATCCCGATATTCACCGTAGGTCTCAGCCTTGATACTGTTAATAAGCTTGTGTTGAAGGAGAAGAATTCCACGTCAACCAATCCGACTTTGTTGTTGTTGCATTTTGGACATTTGCTTCGAACCATGCCGGGTTCTCCACAACCATAGCAAGTAATTTTTGTGTGTAGTGGAAGAGGTTTACTCGTAGGTCCCGTGTCTTTGGTTTGTTTTGCAGGAACAGCGGCTAGATTCGACATACTAGCATTCTTCTCTTTCAGCTTCCTTCGGCATTCTGACTCAGAGTGTCCAAACGCGCGGCAGAACGAGCAGCGCTCCCTTTTGGTCACCGTCTCACTCTCGATCAGACTGTCTTCAATTTGGCGTGCTTTTACTAAGAATTCTTCAAATGTCGTAACCGTGTCTCTTGGAACCTTTTCTTTAATTTTCACGTGTAGACCTGCGTACAAAATGTCTAGACACTGTGACTCGAGTAAATGTGGTTTAGGTAGCTCTGCCATCAGTGCACGTTTTTTAGAGACAAAGAGTTCCACTCCTGTCGGCTTCTGCTGCTTGATGGTAATTAGATCTTCGTACACTTTATATGCTGGGCGTTTGGGTGCAAAGGTGGTGCGTAAGATTTTAATCACGTCGTCCCATGTTTTCATTTCATCTTTTACGCCAATCCACCAAATCGCAGCGTCTCCGCTCAGTAATAATGAAAGCCCTTTTATGGCATCATCGTCAGTAACTTTTTCAATTTTTTTGAAGGTTGTAATTGTTGATATAAATGCTTCGACTTTCGTTGCGTCACGAGATCCGTCAAATCGTGATTTGCAAGTAGCAAAACTACCGGTTTTTGTTTCTACTTGAAAACTTGAATTAGATCGGCAAGTAATTGATTCTAAAAGTTCTCGAAATTGATCGTTTGTGAAACTGACGTTGGCCATTTTGTTAATTCGTTGGCTACGTCTAGGCAGTACTTTATACAAATCAATTTTGCTAATTAAACAACAAAGAGAAGAAAAAAAAATGAGGGTATACTAAGAAAAAAATAATAATTAAGAGTGGGTCCAAAATATTTTAATCCAAATGAGTGAAAAAAAAAAATGCCTCAAAGTGGGCGCCAATTGTAAAGGGGGGAAGTTCCTTAATTACTATTTAAGTAAAACCCTCAATACAAATCAAAAGAAAATAATTTTAATTCACAAACTTAATAAATTACAAACAAAAGGTTAACAAGTAGTGAAGTTATATAAAATTATCAAAGTTAAAACGAGAAAGCTAAGTGTGGTCACACCGTATAATCTTCGAGACTCGCACTGTTCGCTAACAAAGCAGCGCGGTACCCCTAGTACTATACGGGCAACTAGTCTTTGTACGGTTTTACTCGAACGCCAATCAACGACCTGCCTAGGCTGGTGCGGGAGATGTGCGCGCGAGCGTGCCGGACGCAGACTAGCTCCGGTTTTTTTTTTTTTTTTTTTTTTTTTTTTTTTTTTGATAATGACTATGCTGTTGGCCTGAGGGGCCTCTACAGCGACACCGGACAAGAGCGACACCGGACAAGAAAGCGACACCGGACAAGTTAGCGACACCGGACAAGAGCGACACCGGACAAGCAACTAGCTCCGGTACTGGCGAGCGCGCTTATATAGGGTTCCAGCGCTGCGGGGGGGGCGACGCGGGCGGCAGGGCGACAGGTGTTTACGCGGCGTCTTCGTGTGAGCGGCCGGCTTGTCTGTGTGCGCGCTGTTGTTTGTTACAAAATCTATTAAGTGATAGCTCTACGTACAGAAAAGTCAGCTATAATCCAACTACCCGTATAACTAAAAGAGTAATGGATCTCTTGCAATCGAGTGGCGATACTGATCTATTAATGAAACTACGCCCTTATAACCCTACTTCCCCGAAAATCTATGGCCTTCCTAAGATCCATAAGCCCAACTGGCCGTTGCGTCCTATAGTAAGTCAGATTGATGCGCCTACTTACAAAATGTCAAGACATTTATCCGCAGTTTTGCAGCGGTTTATTGGAAAAACTGATAGTTTTGTAAAAGACTCCAGGCATTTCATTAATCTGTTATCGGACCTAAAAATCGCCACCTCGGAAATTATGGTGAGTTTTGATGTTACGTCACTTTTCACTAATGTCCCGGTTGATGATACCATTGATATAATAAAAAGTCTTTTTCGAAGTACCGACTTACCTTCTGAGTACGTAGAATGGACCGAGTGCTGTCTCAAGAGTGGATACCTGGTGTGGAAAGGAGACCACTATCTTCAAGTAGACGGCGTAGCAATGGGTTCGCCGGTGGCGCCAGTGGCGGCGAACATATTTATGGAATGGTTGGAAGGAGTAGCGCTGCAGAGTGCCTTATTTAAACCCCGCTGTTGGTGGCGTTATGTGGATGACGTTTTTGCTGTACTAGCACAAGATTCGCTTGCCCAATTTACTACACACCTAAATAATGTTCATCCAAAAATACAGTTCACTGTGGAAACGGAGCAGAATGGTGTTCTACCGTTCTTAGATGTGCGGGTGGCTCGTAATTCAGATGGTTCAGTGTCACACACGGTTTACCGCAAGCCTACTCACACCGATCGGTACCTGAGAGCTGATTCACACCATCATCCGTCGCAGTTAGCAGCTGTACCTAGGTCACTCATTAATCGAGCTCTGAGTTTATGTGATCCGCAGCATCTGCCTCAGGAGTTAGATCATGTGAGGTCAGTGTTGGAGAGTAACGGGTACAAGTGGAGTCAGTGTTGGCGATGGGCGACTAATTCCGGCCAGAAACGAATTAAAGTGGACCGTGCGCCGATATATTTGCCTTATATAAAGGGAGTGACTGACAAAATCGGTTCTTACCTGCAGCGAAAATATGGAATACGCGCCTTTTACCGTCCACCGGGTCAACTTCGTCAATGGTTACGGTCGCCAAAAGATCACGAACCACTAAACGTGCCAGGAGTATACCGGATTCCCTGTGATTGTGGGAAATGTTACATTGGAGAAACACGGCGTAATGTCTCTACACGTTTGTCGGAACATATACGCAGCGTTAAGAATGCGGATTTCACAAAATCCGCAGTAGCTGAACACGCAGCGGGACATGGCCATTTTCTACGGTTTGACAAAGTGTCTGTCCTAGCCAAAGAAAAGTTTATGGTTCCACGTAAAGTGCGTGAGGCGATTGAGATTGATCGCCATCCCAATTTCAATCGAGATCGTGGTTGGACTTTGGCGCCTTCTTGGAAACCTGTACTGAACTCTGTGAGCCACTCCAATGTAACAGATCCAATGCAGGACACAGTCAGTGTGGTGTGTGCGGATCCAAGCATACTCTCATCGTCATCATCATCCAGCGACGAGGAAGAGTTAACATCTATCCAGCCGGCGGTATCTGCGCGAGAGCAGAGAGCTGTAGCGCGGGCGGCGCGGGCTGAGGCGCGGGCGCGGGGTGCGATGACCGGCAGTGCACGCGCAGATCTCGTCGGCGGCGGTCCGTGTAACACTCGCCCCTGAAGATGGTGCTCGGAAAGCACCGAAACTGTTGGACTCATTCCAACTTTTAATAATAAGTAAGTGTGACCGTTTTCTACGCGAAGATACATACTAGTACATAATACGTGATTATTAGGCATGCTCAAGCTTACCGAGTTGTTACGCACTCTGCTGTTTGTATTACTTGCTGCAATGTAGCATGCAAATACAAATACAAATCATTTATTGATAACGCCAAAGTTACAAGTTAAATAATATAATATCATTACAAAAGTATTATGATATGATTCAATGTCAAATTTCAATTCTAATTATAGTAATATAATTTCATTACAATAGTATATGATTTTTCCAAACGGCTGGTGGACAGAACAAATGACCCAAGAGCTGGCGCTTACCTCGGCCAACGTATAAGCTTGGCGATCCAGCGAGGTAATGCCGCCAGCATTTTAGGCACCTACCCGCGGACACTAACTTAGGTTTTATCTACTATTTGTAAGGTTTTTTTTTTAACTGTTAATATTGAATAAATTGTGTATGATATGAATCAAATGTCAATTTTCAATTCTAATTCTAGTAATATATGATGCCATTACTTTGAATATGGTACCTTCAATACCTACGGGAATGCCTTCACAAAGGCCTTCATACCGTGCCCTGAGCGTTTCCAATGCTAATACTCAACTTTTATTACCAGAATTAGAATATCGAGTGATCCCCTTTGGTCGGCAGTATCCTGTCACTATTAGCATCAGCTGTTAGTCTGGCCATAGATCTTTTTGGAGTTCCGTACTCAAAAGGTACCAACGGGATCCTGTCACTAAGACTTCGCTGTCCGGCTGTCGGGCTGTCTGTAACTAGACAGTATCTTATGAATCGTTATAGCTAGATATTAAAAAAAAAATATATAGAGCATACCTATCTACTACTAAACGTGTTTTATGTAGAAGATATTATTAGATAAACAAGATTTAGACACGCTATTATAACGTTAATTTAAGATAATATTTACCCCATAAATGTAATTTGACGTATTGTATCCCTCGGTATATTGATTAAAGTAAATGAAGGTCAAACCTTGAGCAAAAGGTAATCCAAATCCAGGATTCTTGAGCCTGGATTATACGGATTTTAGTGCGAAGGAGTAAAAAACATATTTTTCCAACAGTGTGTGATCTTTTTTGTTTTTCTTTCGTTTGACCAGATTATTTAATGAGCCCACACGGTTAATTTCGGTCCGTCTATATTTCCATGCGGACGGATTTCGCCAACGGATTTGAGTTAAACGGATACTAGAAAATTTATGGGATTTTTATCGCAGTTTGCGTTGAAAAAAGAGCGCGGGCAACACTCTGGTGCAGTAAAACAAATTAAGATGGATATAACAAAATGTTTGGAGGTAAGAGCTTACTTTTAAAAAGTATACGTAGATATTCTTTACATAGTTATACGAGTAATTCGTGTATATATTTAGGTCCACCACGTTGGCGTAATGGTCAAATGCTGCGTAAGTCAAACTTTTCTGTACTAATGTTTTTGGATCCAGTACATAAATTAATTTGTATTTTAATTCTAATAATTCCGTCTATTACATTAACAAAAATTATTGTAATGTGAATTTTTGACCAGACAAAACAAGAGAAGAGGCCGAGATGTAAACACAATGAAATTAGAAAAATCGAGTTTGTAATTTTAAGCCTTGGTAAAATTCGTTCGTAAATATGACGAAACACGTTTTTTTTTTTAATCTTGATAGTTTTGCGTTTGACTAAAGCTTGCCATGTTGATGTTAAGCTGCGCTGTAGTCTACGATGTGCCTGTGGGTATTAGTAAAAATATTTCTTACAATATAGGTGATACTTCATGTTCATTAAATAAACTGTATATTAGTATCTAATATCGCAGACAAGCATTATGATCCCTGGTAACATGCTCCTTAGTCTATCTTTTTAACCGAATTCAAAAAAGAAGGAGGTTATATATTCGACTGTATGTATTTTTTTACTAGTAGCAGTTTATAATTAAACTTTATGTATGCAACATGCTCATATACAGAAGCAGAAAAAATAGATAGATAAACGTATATCTCTAATATATTTGAAAATATAATAAAGAAAGCGGAATAAAATCTTGCTCTGTACATTTTATATTATTTTCTCCCTTGTCAAACAATTTTTGTCATTACTCCTTTCTCAGACACGGTAAGCGTCTATAAAACGCCTATTTATAGATGCCCTATTCTGATGCTCACGTAGCATCAGAATAGGGCATCTAATCTAACTTTACCCGGCCCAGAAATTTCAGGCTAGCTCACGAGCTAGCCTGAAATTTCTGGGCCGGGTAAAGTGGCTAGCGACTAGCAGAGTAACAAAGAGGCTTTGAACGGGCGGGTTGTTTGCTCGCTGGGACACTGCAGTAGGCCTTTAATCGCTTAGATATTCAAATTGCGTGTCAATTATTCAACTACCAATTAAGAACGGAAATGGTCTCTGCATTTCAGTGCTTATCACCTTTGTTTTACTGGTATTAGGATCACTAGTCAGTGTGTTAATAATTGTGTTAATACTCGGTAAACATTCTTTTAGGAAGGGCACTGATGCCTGAGATACAGTTTAGTTACTAGAACAGGGATCAGTAGACTCAATTGTCATGATTTCAGTTGCTTATATCGCTAATTCAAGCATATTTACAATAAAATAATATCTTAGCTAATATTTCATTGAAATAGTTGTCCTACATAATGTTCAAATGTCGTGCAGCGCCATCTATTGATATTTGTTTGAGTTTGTTTAAATTATCGGTGACCGTGTCGGCATAAAAGCTGCGCGCGATTGCCGCAAGCGATGCGCGCCATCTACCCTTTGTGATCGGTCGAGTCGAATGCCCATCTATGATTGGCGGATTCACTCTCGACAATACAACGACGAGCAAGAGGATGTTGCAGGGAAGAGCACAAGGCAGACGCTGCGCGCTGGAGAGACGGCGCGCGAAGAAGACATACATTGACTGAAGTACTCGTACTACGCGATCATCATACAATGTATATTAATTACAGTTGGTACAATATATACGTTAACTTTTCTGTTTTAAACACATATTTTTAGTACTGTCAAGATGTTTATTTTTATTATTTAAATTGTCCTTTTGAATATGTACAGTTTTGAACAGTTATGTAACTATAGGGTACATTCATAATGTAACTGTTTTGTATATCCCTTTGGTGCAAATAAATGATTTATTATTTATTATTATTTATTATTTAAAGACATATATAAGTCTGGTCTAGTCTCATGAACTCTCTTCCTGAGTCTCTTTTTCCTGAGAAGTACAATTTGGGGGTCGACAAATCTAGAGTAAATAAGTTCCTTCTAGGCAAGCGTGATACATCTAAGACCACAGTCAAACTTAACAGGCAAGCTGCGGTCAAACGTAAGCCTATTCATCAATAAAAAAAAGTAAGTGGGTCATAATATTGATGGACTGGAGGCCTATGATAGAAGAAGCGTCGTTCGACCATTAACAAGCTAGGTCGACCACATCCGGAACATCACTGGCAAGACATGGATGAGAGCAGCGCAAAACCGGGATGAGTGGCGTACTAGAAGAGAGGCCTATGCTCAGCAGTGGGCGATTACAAGCTGATATTCATAATGATGGTGAAAGACATGTATACATAAATACTTACATAGGAGTACATACACAATTAAAAATAAGTTACTGGTAGTCCTTTGTGGCTTAGATTTAGTTTAATGTTTACGTAAATTTTCATTATCATAAGTTTTCAAAACATCGAACTCAAATGAAAGTTTTTAGTTGTAAATTTGCTCTCAGTCCATAGCATTTGTTGTTATAGCGGCACGGGAAATATATATCTTGTGAATGTTTCAGCTTTCTAGCTATTACGGTTTCTGAGATACAGCCTGGAGACAGCCAGACAGACAGCCAGCGGAGTCTTGTAATAGGGTTCCTTTTTTACCTTTTAGGTACGGAACCCTAAAAATGTATAGACATAGAGCTCAAGCTCACTGATAGATAGATAATAGATAGATAAATTCTATATTTCCCATTAATTACATTAAATTATACATAGAAGAAACTTATAACTAGTGCCGAAAATGGCGGCCTTATCGCTAAAAGCGATCTCTTCCAGGCAACCAGAGGCAATCGAACCCATAACCTGTAAGACGTATAGTGACCGTACGCCTGACTGATCTCAATAACTAGACTGAATAGTTGAAACTAAATATTGAGACTGTTAATGATGGAAAAGATACCTACTCGTAGAATGCTATTGGCATTGCCTTTGGCCTTAGTTGGATACTCAATAACGAGCTTGTAATGAAATTCTGGCAATTTCCTAATTGGTGTCATCAACAACTAGTAACGTATCAATTATCATTGTTCGTTGATAACGTTATGACCAATCAGCGTGTTAACAAATAGGTATCGATTATCAATGAAATTATACGTTTCAGTCTGCACGTTATAATGAAGTGATAATTTGAGTAGCTTCTGTATTGGTAATTTCAATTTTGCCATTTAACTACGCTACTGTAAAGAATTGTTGAGTCTGGTGGTCAGTATTATATAAATTACATGTAGGTACTTAGAATTGTCTATTTTATAACAAGATTTATATTTTTATACTAACAGGTGCCCGCGGCTCCGCCCACGGGTCGATTTCAAGAAAAACAAAATTTAGGAAAAAAAATTCCCTAAATTTAGGGAAAATTTCGCTAAATTTTGTGTAAAGAAAATCAAATTTTGGGAAAATTTTCCCTGAATTTTCTTTGCTATAAACCTCACGGAGCTTGAGACCTTTCCAACGAATTCAAACCCGTGGAAATCGGTTCATGTGTTCTGGAGTGTTATTAGGGTCAGGAAGGAAATTCTGACTTATTTTTATACTAAAGATTACGAGTATATACAAGATATATAAATTAACCAACTTATAAAACAACCAAAATAAACTTTATAGGGTTTGATACCAAAGTGTGCTATCGGGACCCTAATACTTAGACTTCGTTGTCCATCCATCCATGTGTATATCTGTCTGTCCATCTGTTTAGTTTTTGTTACTATAGCGGCAACATAAAACTTTAAAAAATTGCTACAAAAAATTTAACTTCGTTTTTTAAACCTTTTCTATCTGTAATTATGGACGAAATCGCTATAGGCGATAAGGCCGCCTATTGTGCAACTTTTTGTTTCTTGTATATATGTTTAAATTTATGATTACTGTGTTTTGGTGTGCAATAAAGAATTTTTATATTGTATTGTAAATATTATAAAGTAGGAATGCATTAAACACTTAGTACAACCAATATGTACCGACATAATGTCAATTCGCTGAAGTGAACCCATTATGTTGACTTGACAGCTAATTATGCTTGCAGCTAATAAATCAAGAGCGCGCAATTAGGTAAGACGGAGACGGTTACTTGAGATAGAGAGTAATTGCAAAGAGTTAAGTCGCGAGAAAAGCAAGGATTAGTGTTTTTAATTGGAATATTTGACTCCCAAGTCTTTGAAGTAGTGACTGCTCAGTTAGTGGTGTGACCTTTTTTTTTTTTTTTATAACTTATAGGTTTGCGTTTGACCACAGCTTGCCTGGTGTTAAACAATACTATGGCCTACGATGTTACACGCTTACCTAGAAAATACCTATTAACTCTAGAATTGAAGACCCTCAGGTGGTACTTTTCAGGAAACAGAGACTCAGGAAGAGAATTCCAAAGTTTTGCAGTCCTCACAAGAAAGGTAGAAGTGAATCGGCTTGTGCGAAACTTAGGGATTTCAACTGTATACCTATGTCTCTTCGCTGAGTTTCTGCTCGTTCTGTAATGGAACGGAGATGGTAGTATAATATTATGCAACTCCGTTGCGCACTCCCCGAAATGTATTCTATATAAAACACCGACAGACTGGCAACCTTACGCCGGTGCTCCAAACTGTGAAGTCTAGATTTGGCGAGACAAGGTTGACCGATGAGCTTCTTGGCACGCCTTCTAGTGCCCTGCAAGGCGTGGGTCCAATCTCCACTCATCCAAAAATCAAAATGAGCTTTGAGAAGAAAAATACGAAATCATAGAATGGTGGTAGAGCATTTTCTAATGCTCGCCTGGTTACAACCCTCAAATTGACGTTCAAGTTAAGTTCAGCACCTAACGGTGTGTTTCAGCAGTCATCCTGACAGCCATTCCAAACTGTGCCTCGTGCTCCAACGGCTAGAATGACACTAAATCGTATGCTTACTTGCCCTGCTGGTCAAATGCCTAGCTATAAAAAAATAAGTCAATATAAATAAATAATACGCAATAAATAACAATATTGTTTTATTTTAGTCAAGTTGTATAATATATCGGTGACATTATTTCGGTTATACTCGATGGGAGAAAAAGAACGCAAAAGTAAAGAATTTACGTCCTTTTTCGCCAGAAAGAAACCAGATCGATGTCTAAACATTATTTTGGAAGAAAGAATGTATGACATTAAATGTATTACATGCCGGAAATTTATAAGAAAATATAATATATTTTGTTAAAGTAAATACATTTATCTAAGTACTATGAATGGTGCCAAATTAAGCAGTCTTTTTTCGCGGCATTATACAAATACAAATACAAATCATTTATTGATAACACCAAAGTTACAAGTCAAATAATATGATATCATTACAAAAGTATATGATATGTATCCATGTCAATTTTCAATTATATTCTAGTACTATAATATCATTACAATAGTATATGATATTAATCATAATGTCAATTTTCACTACTAATTCTAGTATCTAATATAATATCAATACAAAAGTATATGATATGAATCAAATGTCAAATTGTCAATTTAAATGTCAATTTTCAAATTTAGATAATCATTTATATTGTACAAAGTTTTATCTAATAGCCAAACCCTGAGTCTAGTCTTAAAGCTGGCGGTGGAAGGTGCATCCCGGACAGTCGCAGGTACGCGGTTGTAGATCGCGGGCCCCAACACGTAAACGGACCTCTCCAATTTCACAAGTCGATGAACCGGCGTTTTCAGTTGCATCTTCTTCACGTTTATCAAGTATCATGGTTGGTGTACTTACTATCTTTATCTTAAAACTGTCTTTCAGTAACTATTTAGTAAGTCATGGAAACTAGTATCCATCACTGAGCAGGACAAGTTTCATTTGTTACTTAGCCACCGCTACGATAATTAAGATTGTACAACTAAGAAAATATTTATTTATGCATTTTTATTTTTATGTTAATTTTTGTTTCTCTCTAGTTCACATAGCTCAATAAAATTTATAATGTTACACTATTTTACAGAATTACATTACAATACATTTACAGAATAGAACTTTAATTGGCTTACATGATGTCTACTCATATATCATGATTTTAAAATACACATTAATGTGTAAAATGTATAAAATTTGTCATAAATAGTTTTAAAATAAGCAATTTAGGAAATTATATGTAATTTATTATTTTATTTACATTATTATAATTTTGTACAATACACTTTATTTATCTATACCTACCAAATTTCACTTATGAACAATTTGCAGTTATCACTACTAATAGTAGTGATATCTTATTTTCTTTGACAGTTATTTGAACAGATTTATTACATTAGGTTACAAAAATAAATTGTAGGCTGTCACTGATAAACCAAGCTATAAATTTGGAAATATCCATTTGGAAAAAGCTTGTAATTAAACGTTCAATAAGAAGGGTAATCTAACAAAGCCATCTTCAAAGTTACCTAGTCTTAGAACATAGATATTACGCGAGGTTCACACTGTCTTCAAAATAAATAAGTAATTTAATTAATAAGTACTTATTTGTTGAATCGTTAGACCTTATAATTTCAATGTTGTTAATTATTTGTTTACAGAAAAAACAATTAAAATACTAAACACAAACTTAAAGAGAATAAGAAAAATCAAAACACTACAATTTACATCCAGGCTATCGCTGCGGGCCAGAGTTCCCAAGATGCTGGCAGCATTGCCCCGTTGAACAGCTATACTTAGCCTTTGTAAGAAAATATTTGTTGTTGCTATATTGTTAATATATACATTGCAAAAGATAGGGTAACGATTTTTTTGTTTTATTATCTTTAATCCAGTGTTTAAAATTGTTTCTTACCAAAACTGTATTACGTAAAATTATATTCGATAGGTTTGTTACCGAAAAATTGTTTTTTAATAATTAAAAAACAAAGTGTTTTTTTAAAGTTATAAAGAAATTACAACAAATTTTACTTTTTAGTATTTATATTATTTTTTGACACATTTTACACACGGCTGGTTAGCCCCATACTAAAACATTCCTAGTTTGTATGTTTAATGGTTGCTAACACAACTGATACATATACGAGTACATCCATAAATTAAACTTTATATCGATACATAATTAACGCCCAGACTGACAGTCAACAAATTCATATGTCACAAAGATGTTGACTGTGCCGGGAATCGATTCCAGGGCCCTCTGGTTGGCAGAACAGCATGGTAACCATTATGCCAACGAGGTCGTCAAAATCTCAAAAAAAATCTTTAGAGCTTATTTTGTGCAATACCTACCGCCGTGTTTGAAGCGCTTCAAACACGGCGGTAGGTCATGGCTGAATTTGGTACAACATTGTCTTAAAAAATGAGTCGTGTAAACGCCCCTCTCTTATGCTAATATTATGAAGAGCCGTAAGAATCTTTATGAATATTCAGGAGGGTGCTCATTAAGGAAGTTCTATTTTTATTTGCAACAGACACTTGTTTACGGTAATGTCTGAGGAAGGAAGCGCGATGATAAATATGTGCAACGTCTCTAAACGGGAATTTGTACGCTAATATTTTGGACTGGAAGATTATTCTGCTCAAAAGACGTAAACGTAATTTACTTTTTAATTTATCTTTTGCGGTTTAGTACGAGTATGTTTTTTTGGTTGGTGGGTTTCCTTTTGAAGTAGATTTGTTTTATTTGTTACATAATTGTCATGAATGACAACAATTTTAATGCTAAGAGCATCTTAGATATCTACTGAGTTAAAATAAATTAATTAAAATAATATAGTTAGGATAGAGTTAGTTAGTTTATTATAGATAACGTACATATAAAAACGGGACCCTATTATTAAGCCTCCGCTATCTGTCTGTCTGTCACCAGGTTGTATCTCAGAAACCGTTCAGCTAGAAAGCTGAAATGTTCATAAATTATGATAATTATTAAACTTTTATTAATTTATTAATCGCTATTCAATCTACACCCGTTTATGTGGTGACCATCCCCATAACAAAAGTCCCAAACAACAAAAAAATATATATTGAGAAGTAGAACTTTAGTATCAAAATAAAGCTTTTATTTAATGGATAGTATAGTACTTTACAAATATTTATACATACTTTTGAAATAACTCCGTATATGATATGAAATAATTTATGGAAAGTTAAACGAGGCTTTAGATTCATAATCATGAAATGAAATGAAAAAATGAAATTTATTTCTTAGTATTCTATCCATCAATGTATTATTACTTCTTAGAAAGGTACTTGTCATTTTTATTTCATTACAATAATTTTGCATTAATGTTACCAAGCAAAAAAAAGACAGAAAGGACATTAGCTACTAAAATTGTTTTGGGAGTTCCAAGTATTTTTAAGCTCGTTTAATTTTACCTCAAGTGACCCGAGCAGCAGTTCCTAAGCGACATTATGAGGATTTTTTACCACAGTTTCCTGTCCCCAACAACAAAACATAAAAGTAATTCAGTGTTCCAGCACACCTGTTTCATTTCGGCGCCCTGCAGCCATTAATCTCTGTGCTGCGGACACCAAAATACCTTACAAGCTTTGAAACAAGAGAATTTAATATTTGTAGTCTAACACTCGATATTAACTACCTTACTTATAAAAGTTTACGCACCTAATGCGGCCTTAAACAATTTCGTCATCAAATTTAAACTTTATTCTCAAGTAATAAGAGTCAAACGTTCGAGATCGCCTGTTAAGGTTTTATAAGTTAGACCGTAAATCCGCGAGTAACCTCTTGAACAATGCTGGTTTTCTTATTTTATTCTCGAAGGCGGGGCACCCTTACGACTGCGGAAGTAGTAAAATATATCGCATATTCCCCGCAATATAGTAGCTTTATATTTTTTCGGGATTTGTGGAATTACCATATTGCAGCTCAAATTGAAACCTATAAATGGAACGGCGGCTGTGACAAGGTGAGTTATATGTGAAGAAAGTAATGTTACTTTATCGGAACTGCCGAAAAAATCTTTGCCGTGGAAACGGGATAACCGCGTGTCAGTTATTCTGTATCGAATAGAAAAAAATCTAAGGTGGGATTTTTCACGAAAGTAATTGTCCAAAACACATGTTGTCAGTAAGCAGCTATATTTAATTTTAATTTAAATATATAAGTACATACTAGCTGACCCGGAAAACGTTGTTTTGCCTTAGGAGTATGAAAAAGACAGTAGCCGTTTCTCAGACCTACTGAATGCGCATATAAAATTTGGTAAAAATCTGTCAAGCCGTTTGGAAGGAGTATGGGAAGTAACATTGTGATATGGAAATTTTATATATAAGAAAGAAGAAGATAAGAAGATATAAACAGAATCTTCACACAGATTTGAACTATGTAACCAAAATATCTGAAATACTCTGCATTTTACCTTAAAGTCTGCCTAAATAGAGTTACATACTAAGTCCGCAATCCACTTCTAGTGGTTGCAGACCACTCTAGTTCACTTTGTCGCTTGAACTCAGCCCGAAACTAAAGAGCAAATGTCAGCAAACTTTGGCCCATGATATAATAATGCACTTTTGGGTAAAATTTGCTAAGCAAACTTACCGCAAATGGTAAAATATACAGGTCTCAGTTTTAAAAATGAAGTAATGATACGTAAATGAAGTTATTTACTCGTATTATATTTTGTTGTTTTTTATCATCTAAAGTTATACAATGAGTAGATTTCGCACACAATAGTACGATAATCCCAATATTATCATTAAACAATTTTCGCACCTAAGCCCCAGTCCTTGAATAATTACTTGTTTATTTCAACAATAAAAATAAATTTGTTGATTTTAAGAATATGCCGAAATACGTTATTTTTAATTGATAGGTCGTATTAACATTCTTCCTTTTCTTGGAAAAGATAAATAAGTAGTATTATTATTTTACCAAAAATATCCATAAAATTGTACATTGCATTACATAACTATAGACATACGGACGGACAGATGGACGAACGAACAGAGCAAAAACGTTAGTTTATTCTAAAAACAGACAAATAAAAATAGCCACCTATGCTAACACAAGAATACTCAACTTCCTTCCTGTAGTTTTACTACTTCATCTTATGCAAATGGAAGTCAAAACCTCAGAATGCGAACTTAACTCACACACATAAAATAAAATTGGCGTGTAAAAGTGTAAGTATATGCTCAAGACACGTATGGTGTCGTGAGAGCTTTTATATAAAGACTAGTTCACACTGTTGAAAATAAACTCTTTTGTGCACATGTACACTGACTATGTGTCATGCTCTTTACACTACAAAGCTATGAAGTTAGAAAACACAGTAAGGAAACTCACTATGTTTTTAAATATTCAAACTCATTGGCGGGAAGCGAACTCACATCCTGCAGAACGTAAGGCAACCACACGTCCGACTGAGTTGATGACAGTTTTGTCAGGTGTCAAAGTCAGGCGATCACTAGAAAATACTCTACCATTGCGCTAGTTTCTTCGCGATGTTTTCCTTCAATAATAACTGTAGTATAGAATAGATAACCACTTTAGTTTATTATTGTATGCTACAATTTGAAATTGCTTCTCCGGGGTAAAGATCTCCGGTGAAAACACAAGCTTGTAGCTCAGTTCAGAGCCGGAGACTGATCTCTGAGGAGTGTCCTTGGAATAAGTATGTATACCTTATAACTTAAATTACGTACGTACACAACATATATTTGATTTTCATTTGATTTGATAAGCTCAAGCTCATTCGCCCATAGAATCTACGCCTCGCGGGACGTCAAAAACCACAATCTAACGCAAACAAAAGGTTGATGAAAATTATCAGAAACATTGAAACATAAACTGAAATGAACATGAGATTTGTTATTTTAATTAAAGTCAAAACATTTGTTATTTTAATTCTACTTACGATGACTGGAATACGTCAAACCTTATTTATTGTTCATGAAATACACTGCTAATTAATTCTCGAAAAGCAAATAATGGCTGAGCAATATTTGATATCTAACCAAAGTATCGGCACAAGCGAAAGTTATTCAGAAGATGGAACCAATCGAAATTCAAAGTAGGCCAATTTGAATAGAAAGATGTCTCCGGACCACGTAGAAGTTAAACAGAACTTTGTGAGATGGCAGAGGGAATTTAAATGTCAGGGACTAAAATCTTTGTTTTTGAAGTTATACTTAGTTAAGCACAAACTAAATTTGTCTACAAGAGACATGTTGCTTACTAGGAAGATATTTCTATGAATAAAAAATAAAATGTGCTGATACTACAATACTTCTGATGGCAGGCAGCCTTCTCGAATGTAATTTTTATCACAGTCCTATAGTATTCTACACAGGCCTTTTCATTTAAATTGTATATTGATTCAGTTGCTAAACAAACGTTTATCCGCCATTTTCTAGCATCTTGATCTTATCGTCAAAAAATATGGCTAAGAACACTTTTGCCTGATACACCATTTAAGCAAAAAAAAAAAACAATCTCCATCAATTATTTGGGAGTCATGTACAATAACAACACAAAGACAGACACACGATGAGAATCTCGTCAACCTAATGTCCCGTTCTTGAAATAGTTTCGTTCATGAATTCTTTCAATAGTGATAAAAAAATTTTCTTTGCTGGAATACGGATCCCTAATAATAAAAAGTTTCTGCTAATAAAAGCAAAACTTTAAATGTCGATTTTTACTTCTATTTACTAAATTTGTTGGCTGTCAGTCTGGGTGTCAAAAATTTATCGGTATAATATATTTTTGTATGCGTATACTCGTAGTATAAATGTTGTATTACCAACCATAAAACAAACTATAAATGGTATAGTATAGGGCGAACCAGCGGTGTGTGAAATGTGGCCAAGTATTTATTTATTTCAAAACTGGTAATCCCCGCCCCGCTCTGGGTCGTATTTGGTGTCAAGGATAGCATTAACTGTCCTTCGCGATAGCAATAACAAGAATATCAATAATAACCCTGGTGCAAAAGTGCTAATAATGCAGCCAGTAATTATTGTCACCTTTGCACCAGATACGTTTACGGACGATTTTTTAAGCCGTATATTTTTATTTTTTATTTATACCTTTATTTCTGGCAATTATGGCCCATAATATAGAATACATACCATTAAAATAATAATTAAAAAAAAACTAATACACATTTATCACCTACAAACTAGACTAATTAACTATTGCACACGAAGAGGCGGCGTCGTGTTTCGCTGGCTGGCGCCGCGCAGCTGACCACGAAAACCCTTGAGGAATCTCTCGAGACAATGCGTCGGTACTTGGTTTTACGATGCGACGAATTAATTTTGTCATTTTAATTTTAACAATGCTCCCATTTCAAAAGTGATAACGTTATTCACAAGTACAAGTAACGTACACTCAAAGTAATTGCAACAAACGGAGAACAATAAATAATATGAGTCGCGAGCAATTTCCGTCCTTTTCAGTATTTTTCCTATTAAAAGTTTGGACAAACAGGAAGAAAGCTTTGATCCAAGTTGAAGAATAATACTTTATTAACGGGATTGTATTGGTGAAAAGTTTGTCGAACTTTGATATGTTTTTCTGAGAATTTGAAGATAAACAAACTCTCAATATTTCGTTTAACATTTTATTTATGAGGAAAAGGTTAAGTTAAACTGAATAAAACCTTTTACCGTAATATGATGAAGGTTAAGAATTACGAGTAAGACCTCATTCATCATTATTTTCAGCCATCAATTGCAAGCATACGTGTATTTCACACTTCCGTGTACGAAATGTTAAGTAGTCTACTTTACTATAATCATTAGATCTATTATTATACACATATATTCGTATTATTCAAAATTAGATAAAAACAAATTCAAGATAAAGTTACATGTGTATTACAAGTAGGTTCATTACTTACTATACTCGTACATAATTCAAGCGTTTATTTCGCCAAATTAAATGGTATGCCAAATTAAATGAATAAATAGTCAAAATTTTAGTTGAAAATTGAATGAATAGTCTATATTTTACAAAATGGTACTAAATTGTATCGTACTACTTAGGTACTATAAGTCTTTTGTTTTAAGTATAGATCCAGCATCGTCCGGAATATTATGTCGAATATTATAGTAATTCGGTATATCTCGAAATTTGATCGTCTTGGAAGTAAGCAATAAAATAAATCATATAAACAATAAAGTAATTATTCATTTCGGAAATAATTACAAAATCTTTTAGGCGTATAAATAAACTCTCGTCTTTACATTTTGGAGTAAACATAAAATGCATTGTTAAGTGAAATCCGATACTAGACTTCTTTTTAATCGGGGTTAATCTTTATGCATCAGCTTTAAGTGAAAGGTGGATATTTTGTCTTTCCACCAAAGCTGCCTAAACCTTTATTGCCCACGTAAAACTTATTTCTTTAACAAACATGAAATACTTAAAATACGTGAAACCGCTTTGTGTTGGTGAATGAGGCTTATCAGAAATCAGACAATTGCAGTATCAATTAAGTAAGTCTATAGAATTGAAAGAAAGAAAGAAAGAAAATAATTTAATTGAATGATAGGTTAAAATAAATATTAAATTCTTTTTATGATCGCCGCTGCTACTAACGAAATTTCTAATGACTTTGATTATGATTAAGGAATTTTTCGAATAATAAGTAACATATTTTATTTTGAAATATTCCAAAATAAAATGTAATATTGTACGCAAAATGAAATTTTAACGTTATACATTTTATCTTAGGTTATAATGGATTTTACAAACAATACACAAATACTCGTATAAAACTTGAACCTGCAATGGAATACAATACTCAAAACTGCAATAGAACAAAAACTTTTTTTGATCAACGTACTACATTTTTGCTTTCGGCTTAACAACAGCTTTGTTCACTATCAAACGAATTAGTCCAAACGTAGATTAATTAATTTACAATACGAAATAAAACAAATCAGATACTTACACTTGCATACAATCAAAACTAAGTAAAAACTAAAAAAAAAACATCAAAAAGTAGAAAAAAACTTTAAAGTCTCTATCGCTTTAATTTTCCCAAAAAAACAGGGAGGCATTCAGAAACTGGCAACCGCATACTTAAACGGTATTCGTGTTATCCTTGTTCATACTTCATTGAATCAGCTCAATGGGATATATTTCAACTGCATGAGATATAAGACTGGCATTAATTCGTGAAAAGAAGCATTGTGCAGGTTTCTAAGCGACTTCCGTAAAGAAAGTCATGTTTTCGTAAAAAAAACAATTCTTTAAAAGAATTTTGAGAATCACTCCACAAATGGCTGTGAAATCGGTGAACATACATAAAAAAATACATACAGTCGAATATAATATAACTTCCTCCTTTTTTGAAGTCGCTTAATTAGAACCTGGTACTCACACAATTCTAATTTTCTTCTTTTCTGGCTTCCGATGCTAAAAGGCACCGGTTGGTCCTTCTGTATGCCATTGGATGCTTCAACTTGAAGGTGGCCTTTCTTGCACCTGATTATTGAAGCGGGCGTATGATGGGTTAGTGACTGTTCAAAAACCCTACTCTCACAGATACATTTCTCGTTTAAAGTCAAAGTCAAATAATTTAGAGTTTTGCGGTTTCAGAGTGTTCATGTTGTACAATGTTGTACAATTAATTTAAATGTCCTAACTGAAACCTACCACTAGGGCATGCAAAATATATCTGTCTGGTTTCTTAAAAACATTACATACTCGTACGTTTACATTGTTTATTAACTAAAATATCTACACCATATTGAAAATGTATGTAACTTTTATGTTTTGACATTTAATCACATCATCATGATCATCATCCACAGCTGGTTCTCTCCCACAGCTGGAAAAAGGCCTCACTTCTAACACGCCACTCCTCTCGGTCCTGTGTCAATCACGTCCAGGTTTGACCTGCAACTGATGCTATGTCGTCGAACGAATTATCCTGACGTTGTATCACGCCAGAGGGTGGGCAGTTGGTCTTCCAGGGATTCTTAGCATCCTCTGCCTCGCCGTAAACAGGACCGCTGTCAGAGTTCGGAATAGCAAGGCCGCTGGGGACTGAGGGCCCAGGCAATATGGCTAATATGGTCTTTCCGGGTTCTTCCTGTTTTATCACCAGATAATATATTTATTGTTCACTCGCTATCTAGCTTTTTGGTCTCGTTTCAGCGCAAAAAGCAAAGTGTTTGAAAAACAACTCACAAAATCATTCCTACAGATCTATCTGGATAAGTGCACTTGACAGGTCTCCGGATCAATAAGCAATATTATTTCCACCAAAAGCTTAGATAAGTGTGTTATATATACTGTAGCCAGTATTCAAACTTTTATCAACATGCATAAACATAAGCAGCCCACTCAATATACATTCTTACTGCTGGTATTTGGTCTTCTCCCACGTGGAGAGAGATATAGGCCATAATCCACCACGCTGACCAAGTGCCGGTTGGCGGATGAAACACGTCCTCAGATACTGTGGTCCTCATATGTGTCGATTTCCTTACGATCTTTTCCTTCATCGCAAAGGGAGTGCAAATCCACACATTACTCATAAATCAAGTCATTGGTAGGGCTAGGATCGAACTAGGGGCCCTTAGTTTGAAAAGCAGAAGTATTCTCACCGAGCCACACTCACTTTCCACTTATCCACATAACTTTGGTTAATGTGTAACTAGTATTGAGTTGTTTTGTGTTATATTGTATTGTATTGTGTTGAACACAACACATATGTATCTATATTAAATTATTATAAAAAGGAAGCATTTGTTTGTTTGAACGCGCTAATCTCAGGAACTACTGGTACGAATTGAAAAAATATTTTTGTGTTGAATAGACCATTTATCG
This sequence comes from Mellilla xanthometata, assembly GCA_035578125.1. Taxonomy (NCBI): domain Eukaryota; kingdom Metazoa; phylum Arthropoda; class Insecta; order Lepidoptera; family Geometridae; genus Mellilla; species Mellilla xanthometata. Next base: position 6,168,668 of record JAPUBQ010000015.1, on the reverse strand, counting down.
AGGAAGGCTTTAGGCTATATGTCATCACGCTGCAACTATTAAGAGGGAAGAAATAAAGGAAAACGTGAAAAAAAATTATTCATCTCCTCATGAGGGCTTCTGTTGCGAGCGCTGCGAAAACGGTTCAAGATATCAATAAAATATGTACGAAAGAATTATTCCTCTTCAAATGATCAACACACGCGGACGGAGCCGCGGGCAACACATATGACATATAAGACGACCTCGTTGGCGTAAAGGTTACCATGCCGGCCTGCTAATAAGAAGGTTCCGGGTTCGATTCCCGGCCCGGGCAACATCTTTGTGCTTATCTAAATTTGTTGTCTGTGGGTCTGGGTGTTAAATATGTATTTATATATAATTTATGTATGTATGTATATGTAGTATATCAGTTGTGTTAGCAACCATAATACGAACTAGAAATGTTTCAGTATGGGGCTAACCAGCCGTGTGTTAATATATAAATAAAAAAAAAATTACACAACATTGTCATATTGTATTGTATTGTATTGTACGTCTGCCTGTTGGTTTAAGCAAGCTTTGTAACTGTTTTCCCCTCACAATCCGACACAATGCGTGCGATCGACGAGACATGTGACGTATGACATGACAGTTTCATACGCGGTAACAAATTCACGCGTTCCACAGACCTTTCACCAGATAAAAGATTATTTTTACTTTGTTTGTTGCATATAAGGTAAACAATTTCTCATCTCATCGAGCGTGCAAACCCAGCAAAGTGCTTCAATATGAACAGACCTTAATTTCTTTTGTATGTTTTTCCATCCAAAGGATGCCTTGAAGAGATAGCCTTATGCGATAAGGCCGTTTGCACATATTTTTATTCCTCTAAAGTTTTTATTTTAATTTATATTAATTCCTGTATATTGAGTCCAATAAATAATTACAATTTTTATTGGAATATTTATGTTACAAACAATAACAGAATATAAGAAATCAAACAAAAGATAATTTCCAAAATTAGCTAAAACATGTCTTATGGCCAAACGCTATTATAGAGATTTTTTTAAGTCAACTGGCACCTACAGTGGCTTCAAAAATGTTTGATAAAGGGTTAAATATCATATCTTAAAATTATTTTGGGATCATCAACATAATTGTGATTATTTATTTTCAATTAATGATTTTTGAGATATGAGGTCTTAAGCTTTAGTGAGAACGACTTAAATATATGTGTGCACGAGGAATAGACTTTCTTGTTCTATTAAATCACAATTAAATAAACCCACATTGAGGTTTGAGACACGCATACATAACAAGATTCATACTAAGGTTGTCTTAAATTCAGAGGGAATTAAACAAAAGTTAAAAAATGATTATAAAAAAAAAACGGTTTTTTTTGGTAAGCGCGCTCCACCTTTAGATCACAATGTCGCTTCCTGTCAGGTGAATCATGATCAAGCGCAAGCCCATTTATTGTATGGAAAAAAAAAATACTATCTCTCGCAAATCGAAATGTAAAAATGTAAAGTAGCGCAATAATATTCTCCTGTGTTGACATTCTGATTGTAACTGTCATACCTATGTCAATCAAAGATTTAAATCTGGATTCGGAAATGTAGAAATTGTGTCTATTACTGATGTAACTAAATTATGCAAGATCAACCTCGATCCTTCATAAAATTGGACCCCTAAAATTCAACACAACAAACAATGGTTATGTGCGATCGCTGTTCCGTACCATCTTTTTAAAACAATAAACACGTTTATAGTTGAAAATTATTTTTTTATTCCATTATTATTTTAAATTTTGTTTTTAATATAGTAATAACTAGTTTATTTCACACACAAATACATGTTGCAATTAATTAATACATGACTTTAGCAATATTTTATTTTTATTCATCAGAACTCAGTGAGTTGATATACTACTTATTTTCATTATTTTTAAAGAATTAATAAGTGCAAAAGAATTAATAATTAAAAAGCATTTTCACTTCATTTGATTCATAACAGCGAAACCCTTGTAAGTCCAATTCATGACCTGAAAAATAATAAACTCCCTTTAATAAATCTTGAAAATTAATTAGCCTTTATGAAAGACCGTTGTAAGAGATTGTCTTAATTTCCTAATTAGGCCATGTCATCGTTAAAGGCTTGGGTTTGCTTATAAATTTTTAAAGCTTGTAATAATAATTAGGTGTCCTAAAACAATGAAATGTCTGACTCATTTATTTTTTAAATAACACGGCATATTAGCGCCATACTAAACCATTTCTAGTTTGTATTATGATAGCTAACACAACTGATACTTCATACAAATACGTAAATAATTTGTATCGATACATATTTAACACCCAGACCGACAGCCAACAAATTAAGTTCATCACAAAGATTGGCCGGGTCGGGAATCAAACCCGTCAGGACCTCTGGTTTGCAGTCTGTCATGGTAACCATTACGCCAACGGGGTTGTCAAATGCTTAAAATATTAAAAACCTTATTTAAAAAGAGTATTAATCCTCTAACTTTTAATACATTTTGCTCTGCGACGAGTCTTACAAAACTCAAACATTGTAATAAAATTTAATTTAAAACTTTTAACATCTTAGTACAATTTAAAATGCTGAATTGGCAAGAATTTGTCTCATTATATTAAGACGCGCAATTTATTTATAACAATAGAACAATTTTATTAAATTCTGAAATATTGTTCTCATTCATTGAGCAAGATATGAATAAGTAGTAGAAAAACCTTTTAATACGTTTATTATATTTTACACAATATAGATAAATGCGTTTGTTTAGCAATGCGCGTAACCATAAGCCAGTGACAATGACCGAAGGCAGAGTGATGCATTATCTGAAATGAATTGATAGCCTAATTGTTAAGCTGCTGGAAAACATCGATATGTGTTTGGCACGAACTTTCAAGCTAGCTAAGTGAGCACTAGAAATGCTGCTACCATAACTATGGATTCCCCTCGATGTTTTCCGTCACATAAAGCTTACATAAGTTGTCTTAAAATTGATAAAAATGGAATAAACACTCTACAAAGATCAAATGAACACAGACTTAGACTTTAATCTATAAAATAAATATAATACTTAAAAAAGGATATAAGACATAATTTCATTATTTTTAGATATGAACATAATAAATACAGCTAAAAATTAAATAGACCAATGATATGTCTGACAGGTTGAAACCGCGAAAATAATATATCTTACTTTAAAAAAAAAAATGTCCTAAAATTTGTTTAAATTTATTTAATAAATTACTGCGCCCCGTGCTTTTACCCAAGTTGATCCGGGATAAAAGCAGCCAGTGTTAATCCAAGGTCTAACCTACCTTCACATCAAATTTATTAAAATCGATTCAAACTTTCGCATTTATAATATAAGTAGAGTTTATGTCATTGCAACAAAATAAACGAGCTCTAACAAAAATAAAATTACACGCTTTTCTTACAATTGATCATTTTACTTTGAAATACATAATATGATTTCCGTTTTGTACCGAAGGAAATAATTATAGTCTAACTTAGGAAAGAATAGAGGGCAGTCTAGGTTTAATTCCCAGTCTCAGACAGAGTATAAGTCTAGCAGATCAACTGTTGAATAATTTACAAGCTTGTATCTTTGCGAAGGTCGACGAAACGTGAGCTGACTCTACGCTACGTGCCAACTAGATGTATGGAGAATCTAGTGAGCAGTTTTTAATCACTGTACATAAAAAACAAAATGATTTGTTAATTAAAATAATTTTCAAAGATTTTCTTTTTTATTTTTATTTTTAGTGTTTGCTGTTACTGTGGCACGGGAAATACATATTTTGTGAAAGTTTCAGCTTTCTAGCTATTAGGGTATCTGAGATACAGCTGGAGACAGACAAACAGACAGCGGAGGCTTAGTAATAGGGTCCCGTTTTTACCTTTTAGGTACGGAACCCTAAAAAGTATATTTTTACTAAGCATTCACTTTCGCAGGCACATAATATGTACTTATTACTTCTATTAAATGACATTCTAATTTAATATGTAATTTTGAAAATTGACCTTAAACTTTAACAGAGTCACACTAAGTTCGTTTAAAACAGCGAACTAGAATAAACAGAAGAGTAACTCCATACAAATTCCGATTAGAATTTGAATCCATCTACGCACACAATTATACGGCTATCCCAACGAAACACACACACAAAGCTAGCACGCGATTGGTGCCGTGCCACACCATGTGACGCCACGCGGGCGCGCGGGTAAGCTATTTTGCCCCACCCACGGCGGTATTTTACGATTACGCGTGGAACCATTTTATCAGTCAAGTTACTATTTTATTTATTCTAGTTCGCTGGCTTAGAATTAATACTTAAAAAAATAAGTAAATTTAAAATACTTACTCTCGTTTTAACGTACTTTCATTAAGAGCTAAATTCCCAGTAGGAAGTATAAAAGGAACAAACATTCAATTTGAAGTAATTCCGAGAAAGTTCATTAAAATGCAACGTATTCTACTGAACTTGTGTGATTCTTGAAAACATTGCGAATGGCACGGTTAAATTTCTGGGAAGCAAAATTACGCCACGCACTTATGGAGTGAGGCTATTGAGATATATAGGGAAGCCCTAGTGGTTTCCCTCGATATTTCCAAAGCCTTTGACAGGTGTCTTTAACACTCAACTTTGGCTCATACATTCTAGACAGGCCCAGATGTCACTTTTACTACGCGATATATGATGAAGAAACAATGAGAACACTTTGCATTTTATTTTAAACTTATAGGTTTGCGTTTGACCACAGCTTTCCTAGTGTTGAACAATGTTACACGCTTACCTAGAAAATGCCTTTTAACTCTAGATTTGAAGACCCCCAGGTGGTACTTCTCAGGAAACAGAGACTCAGGAAGAGAATTCCAAAATTTTGCAGTCCTAACAATTAAGTCACTAAAATGTACTGGTACTGTACCCATTATGTGCTAGGTGCACCTTGCGGTGCTACCCGCGTTAATCCGAGAAAAAAAAAGTAGCATGATAAACTCATAAGCTACTTTATTTTCCAGGGTCTTACTAAACTTCAAACCAAATTTCACCAAAATCGGTTTAGCAAGAGGCTATATATTACCTTAGTAAAAGTCTCCAAAGAGACAGGTACCAACTTTACTGCCTTAATAACGACAGGTCTCTGGGTTTTGGCCATGAATATAATAAGGCTCTTCTTTTGATTTCGATCCAAGTCTATCCACGGACAGGAAAATATGTAAGTCGAAAGCAGCGCGCACTGAAAAATAATTTATAATACGTATATTATTACAACTCTTTCACGTTTGAAGTACTTGAGAGACAGTTATTCTTGACTAGACATGCTTGACCTGACCTGAGGCAGGCCTGTGTCACTCCGCGTGTAGGTGTTAAAAACATACCTACGGGCGGCGGCCACTGCGCAAAGGGCCAATCTATGTGGCTCTTTCAATACCACAGAATAATAACTAGTACTACGTATAACCATGTACAACGTATTATGAATCGTAGCATAGTGAATTAAGGCCCATATTCCTTTGAAAAGAAATTGGTAGGTAACGAAATCATCACGTGAACGACTGGACCGTGAGCTAAATTAAATCATATTGTTTATCAGATTGAGTTCATGTTTCTTTGAAAACCATTGCGAAGTGAAGCTTCTGTACAAAGTACAAGTTATTATTCTGTGCCTGAGGCCAGAATGTTAATAGTTCGTATCGCGCACCTTGCCACAGAATAATAACGACCTTGCTCAAAAAATGTCTAGCTGTAAAGAGTTGCATCGCTCGAGGCCCTTACTCTTGCTATTATGACTATTCCTTGTCTTAGCTAAGTCTTACCTTGTCGGTAATAGAATTACCAAAATAGCAATCGACATAAAGCATTGCTATAAATATCGCTAAAAATGCGAAAAGCCAAAAGACGTCGGTGAAATTTTCCATCGGAGATTGAATCTGAAAATAAAAATTAACATGTATATTTTAATATTAATTTAATTTATTTAAAGTAAATGTAGCAGTTGTTTATATCATGTTGAACAGCTTAAAAACACTCGACGGTACTTAAAAGGTACAGGTACTTAAAAAAATTGGCCAAGTGCGAATCGGGATCGCGCATGAAGAGTTCTGTAGAGTTGTTGTATGGGACCCTCAAATATTTATTTTATTTAAAAAAAAGAATTTAATTTGAAAACTATACCCATTTATATATTCTGTGAAAATGTTAAGCATCTACTAGCTGGTTTTTTTTTAATATACAGAAAAGGAATACGAAAAGAGATAATATTTTGCTATATTGCTTTTGCTATATATCAAACAATTATATACAGCAAAAGAATTAAAAAAAAAAAACGTTAATAGTGTGAGGACCACCCTTTAATATTTTCATTTGTTTATTTTTAGTATTTGTTGTAATGGTGGCACGGACAATACATACTCGTAACTTGTGAAAGTTTCAGCTTTCTAACTATTATGGTTTCTGAGATACATCCTGGAGACATACAGACAACAGAGGCTTAGTAATAGGGTCCGCTTTTAGGTACGGAATCCTAAAAAGCTTTTGATAAGAATCCCATATTTTTTTATTATCTCTAAATCCGAAGATGTTCACGAAGTGTCTTTAAGTAAACGTAATTGGCTCATTAAAATAAATTTCCATTACCCCGGTTTTGTACAATGAATATGACTGTATTACCTCCTTACTTAAGGGTACTAATAATAACCATAAAAGACTTTCCGAGTAAGGTAAATGTATGTAGATTTTACCCCGAGCTTGAAAGAGGCCGTTAACAATTATAAGTACCCATACGATGTTCATTATAAATTAATTATAATTTTACATAATAATTTATCTTCTACGTTTTGCTTACAACATTTTGGTATAAGAAATTGTTTGTCTTACTTAGAACGGGCTGGGTTTAAAATTAATCATGAACATAAAACCTGTTGTTTTTTTTACCCAAAACAAAATTATATAATCATGTGATATGTGTATATACATGGCTCACATAAGACACTTTTCACACACGGCTGGTTAACCCCATACAGAACCATTTCTAGTTTGTATTATGGTTGCTAACACAACTGATATACTACATATACAAACATGCATATTATTTATATAAATACATATTTAACACCCAGACCCAAAGCCAACAAATTTAGTTAAGCACAAAGATGATGGCCGTGCTGGGAATCGAACCTGGAACCTTCTGATTGGCAGTCCGGCATGGTAACCTTTACGCCTTCGAGGTCGTCACATCGGTTCAGCCGTTTGAGCGTCACACACACTTACTCACAAACTATCGCATTTATAATATTATTAGGATTTATTATGGAAGGGATAGTGATTTTTCTTTCATTTGTAAAGTGACTTACCTGATAGGCACAAACATAGTCAAAATATTTCGGATCAGTGACGTCAAATAAAATCAAATCCATTTTCAAAGGAAGTGCCTTGAACTTTGACCTGTTAGGCCAAAAAAAATGCCTACTTGCTTTGGTTACCTCATGGTGTTCCCTTTTACTAAAAGCTTGAACTCATTGGTGGGGATCGAACTCACGATCTTCTGGACATGAGGCAGCCGCATACCCGACTGAGCTGTCACTGCTATAAAAGTGTACATAATCTATGAAATGACTTACAGAGAAGAACTGCAATGCAGTAGTGCCAATAACAATAGTGCTCATGAGCAAATACGCCGAAAGCTGACCGCTAAAGGCAGCCTGCAGTGTATTAATAAATCTGAAACAAATTAAGTTTCAAAATAAGCATAAGCAGCCCACTATACTGCCCACTAGGAGATATAGGCCATATCCACCAAGCTGGCCAAGTGCGGATGGCGGATGACACACGTCTTCGGATATTGTTGTCCTCAAACATGTCAGTTTCCTCACGACGTTTTCCTTCACCGTAAAGCGAGTGCAAATCCACACGTAACTTGAAAAAACAAGTAATTGGTGTGTGGCTGGGATCGAACTAGGGGCCGTCTCATTGAAAAGGAGACGTTTTTAACACCACGCCATACACGCTTTCAAGCACGAGTTTCAAAATACAATTTATAATTTATAACTCCTTGCGAAACTTCTGAACTGGTCAATCAAAAAGCGCCAGATTAGCAGAGTAAACCTTTGTTTTGTTCATTGCTTTAAAGTTTGTAATAATTTGGGAAGTCAATTTGCATAGTAATTGAATCAAATGCTACCTTATTATGGCGGCGTGATGGTGGAGAAGTTTTCTAAAGGTCCGACGGAAAGCTTCATTTTCGTCGCAGTTCAATTCAATGCTGGTAGATTTAACGAGCTCTTTCATATTTTCGAAGTTGTGAATCAAAACGTCCAATTGGCACACTGGAAAGTAAATAAATCGTGGTGAATGCCGTTTTTAGATGTTGCGGATATTTTTTTGCTGAATCGCCGACTTTTGTTGTACGCTTTTTTGTGGGAACAAATTTTTTGGGTTTCGTTCAAGTTATGGAAATTTTACGTTGCCGCCGACGGTGAGTTATGATTTAATTTATTATTATTGAGATTTATTGAAGTAATATTTTTCTTACGCGTGATTTTATTAAATACAGATTTTTTGTTATGTGATTTAACAAACTGAATATTTGTTATATTGCTGTTATTCCTGAAAAATATTATGATTCAGAGATTTTTGATCTGATAGGTAAAAATATTAGTAAAACCACGTTTAGAAAATACGAGTAACAAATGAAACTTCGTAAGAAACATCCTATTTATAACTGTTTAACGGTTATGATGACCTTTTGTGTATACATATAATATATACGAGTAAATGCTCTGATCTTGTAATACTTACTAATAAACGACATAGCCGTCCAAGGAAATGTCTTCAACGACGTAAAACATGCCAGCATAATTGGTTTGTACAAGATCTGTAAAGAAATCTTTCTGTTAACAAATATTTCTAACACAAAAAAATACTTTTTATTTTGGCATAAAACACACAACATAAAAGCATTTATGACAGTACATCATACATACAAGAATATACTCGTACTAGCTGTGCCCCGCGGTGTTCCCGCTTTAATCCGGGATAAGAAAGAAGTTAATCCGGGATAAAATAGCACCTGAGTTAATCCAAGGTCTAACCTATCTTCTTAGTAAATATCATCAAAATTATTTCAGCCGTTAGAGCGTGAAGGAAAAACATAGATTTTAAACATATTTGCGAATCCCACGGGATCCAGAATTCTTTTCGGGATAAAAAGTAGCGTATGTGTTAATACAAAATCTTCACACCAAATTTCACCAAAATTGGTTATACCGTTTGAGCGTGAAGAGGAACAAACATACACACTTACATATCTTTTAAAAGGATTATTATTGGAGGGATACCGATTTCTCCAGCGAACTAGGATATTCATAGTTTGCTGGATATCTCTTTCATTTGTAAAGTGAATTACCTGATAGGCACAAACATAGTCAAAATATTTCGGATCAGTGACGTCAAAGAAAATCAAATCCATTTTCAAAGGCAGTGTCTTGAACCTTCCTGTTGCAGGCACTACCACTGCATGTACTGTAAGAAAACTACCTTTATTATAAAATAAAAAACTTTATTTGTTTTAGAACGTGAGAGGAAACATTATAAAACTTATTTTCCCTTTGTTAGCAATAATACAGGTTGCCTGGGAGAAATCACATTAAGCGATAAGGCCGTCAATTATGACAGACGTTTTAATATTTAGTTTAAATAGTTTATTTTTGTGTTCAGTAAAGAATTGGGTATTTGAAAAAAAATAAAATTTGTGATAAATAGAAAGATTATATATTAGTTTTATAACAAAAATATTTTTTTATTATTTTTTTTGCAATAATTCAAAAGTTATTTCAAAATAAAAAATAATTTTTGAATCCAGTACCGAAGATACGCCGACAACTCCCGAACAAACCCGAGCGCGTGTGACGTCATAATGTTAGTTTTATTATACTTTGTATTCATTATTTTCCTATCAACTGCATTGAGTGTCTGAGTGAAAACTAACATTATGACGTCACACGCGCTCGGGTTTGTTCGGGAGTTGTCGGCGTGTCTTCGGTACTGGATTCAAAAATTATTTTTTATTTTGAAATAACTTTTGAATTATTGCAAAAAAAAAAAAATAGTTTTGTTATAAAACTAATATATAATCTTTCTATTTATCACAAAAAAAATTTTTTTTCAAATACCCAATTATCCATCTTTCTATCGAATTCAGTTAAGCAGGCGAGAAGACAGAAAATTTTAAAAGAAATTCTTTTTAACGAAGTTTTTAATATAGTGTTATTATTATAAATATTAAGACACATTTAACACACGGCTGGTTAGCTCCATTCTAAATCATTTCTAATTCGTATTATGGTTGCTAACACAACTGATACTCGTATACTACAAATACATACAAAGGTTAAATAACTAACGTTTCCGTAATTATTCATTAAATAATTATTTATATTAAATTAAATTTGTAATTATTTTTTACATTACTGAACAAGCTGTATTCTACAGATCGACCTGCGGCTTTTTAGGCATCAATCTTAGGACCAGGGTGAACAGCGGTATTTCGCGAAGCGGTCTTGCATCCCTGCCCCCGTCGTGAGATGGGACACCGTGAGGTTGTAGTCGGTAGTGACGGCCCCTCTTGCCCTCGATTCCGACATACCCCGCCCGCCTCCCCCAGGCTTGTAGCGGGAGATGCGTGAATGCATTTCTTCACGCAAAATTTTAGGACAGGAATAAACAATAACTTACCAAAAACATCCAACGATGTACAGAATAAGACAATTTTAAACATATTTTTCGAAAGTTTTATAGCTCTATAGCAAATTTCTTTTTCTTTCAAAGTACGACATTGAAACTCTTCACTGTTCAATTCTTCTATCAGGTTCGTAAGATGTTTTCGCCGCAGAAACAAATCAAGTAACTTTAATTCTATCATCATTTCAGTGATAACCAAGTTTGCGCTAAAAGAGACGTACATAGTACAAAATAATATATAGTATAAAAATTAAAAGTTAAGTTATAAAAATCTAAAATGATCAATATGTAAAATAAAAATTACGCGAAATTATATTACTAACTACAATAGTAAATCCTATATAGTTATGTTTAACCAAATCTTCTAAAATCAAGTATGTCACAGTTGGAAAACGTCTGCTTTTCAATCAGACGGCCCTTGGTTCGATCCCAGCCCTACACTAAACACTTGTTTTTCAATTCATATGTGGCTCGCTTGACGGTGAAGGAAAACAGCGTGAGTAAACCGAAGTATTTGAGGACCACTATAACCAAAGACGTGTGCCATCTGCCAACCCGCATTACGGCATATATCTCTCTCCTCTTGAGAGAAGCAGTGGAAATGTGCAGTGGGCCGTGTCTTACTTGATTTTCAATTACAAATTTGTTATTTAAACCCATTTGAAGTGAACTAAATACTCAATTTACCTATTATTTATTATTTAGAATTCAAACGTTTGCGTTTATGGTCTACGATGTTAAACGCTTACTTAGAAAATACTTATACTTACATTCCTGTCACATCTAAAATATTATAATTTCCTGACAAAATCAATCGCATCATGTATGCGATTTGCCCACCGGTAGATATTATAAAATTTAAACTCCCGATGACAATTCTACTCAATATGCACATCCAAAACCAAATAGAATTCACAGAATATGGAATATAGAACCAAAGACCGATACATTTCAAACAATTCACGTTTAAATAAACGTGCTGGTAAAAATCTATCCGCTTCATTTTGAGACTATCAACTCAATAAGGTTTGATTTTTGGAAGTTTTTATTTTATAAGGCATAATTAACATGATTAAGTTTGTAATTATAGCTATTAAGTGATTAAGTTAAAGTAGGAATATTATTTCAAATAATGATGTAGGTATTTAACAATAATTTGAATTTCCGAAAATGGCGAGCTGGGCTTGCGCATGAAGGGTTCCGTACCATTGTTGTATGGGAGCCCCCCTCAAATATTTATTTTATTTCAATTTTATAATTTAATTTGATAGGTAATGTACATTCTTGATATGTAGCAAAAAAAATACGCAAAAAACACATTTGAAATTTCATGCAAATGTGTTTAATCAAAATTATTAGAATGCTATAAATATTAAATCTTAATTACGACCAAGTCACTGTTAAATATATAGAAAAACTAGCTGACCCGGCAAATATTGTTTTGCCTTATGAATGATTTCTATTAATTAAAAAATAAATATACTTAGGAGTATGGAAAATAAATAGTAGCAGTTTCTCAGACCTACCAAATACGCATATAAATAATGTGACATGGAAATTTTATATACTAGATATGATATTAACCTCGCTATAAAGCTTGCTTTTCCTATAATCGTAAGCTTCAATTTAAAACTCAGCTCCAAAATTGAGCATATTGTCGTGGTTGCTCTGAAAATATTGTTATCACTTAAATATTTACCCCATTCGACCCAGTTTTAGATGCACCACATCCGAGATGTCGTAAAGCGCAGATAAGCCATTTGAGGTTGGTCGTAAGCATATAAGCTCTTTGACGCTGTTGTGGGGTAAGCAAGCTTCTGCGAGAGACACAGTCTTGTTTATGGGATCTAGATGGTAGATGGCTGTTAGCAATGAAGAGCTAAAGAGCTAAAGATAGTTTAAAAAGAACGTACTACCGTGATCTAAAATAAAGGCGTTTACTACCTGGATGGTGAGCTTAAGTTAATTTAAATTCGTTTGCATCGTTATTCTGTGGAGGTGTCTTACTTAAGCGGTTTGCCTTCATTGTGCGTACCGCCAAAGTGTGAAATTCTTTGCCAAATTCCCTGTTCCCCGATAACTGTAATCTAGCGGTTTTCAAGGCAAAAGTGAACCGGTGATTTTGGGCGCGCTGCACCTTAGAATTCAATAACGCTTACCGTCAGGTGAATTGCGGTCAAGCGCAAGCACATTACAATAAAAAAAAGAAAAGAGTGCTTTGATTTTTCTTGTTTTTTTTATATACTATGATGGGTTTGCGCTTGATCAGAATTCACCTGATGGTAAGCGACAATGTGATCTAAGGTGGAACGCGCTTACCCAGAAGAAACCGGTCAATCGTGCCTTGAAAAAGCGAAGATTTTAGTTTGTTCTTTTCTTTTTATCTTTGAGTTTGTACGTAGTATTTTAATGTTTTTTCTGTAATTTATTTATCTGTATTTTTATATCTAATAAAAATATTGCTACCTTTAATCAAATAAGCAGCCTACCATACATTCCCTCTTCTGAAACTCGAGGCCTTCTCTAATGAGGAGAGCGATATAGGCCGTAATCTACTTCGCTGGTCAAGTGCGGATTGGCGTATGACACGTACTCGGATATTGTGGTCCTCAAACATGTCGGTTTCCTTCACCGTAAAAGCACTTCACTTGGCATGCTTGGTTACAATTTTTTTTACCAGCTATCAAAGTTTTAGTTTAGTTTATTTTAGTAAAGAACAAAAGACACCTTGATATGAGTAATTACTAATTGCTTGCAAATATTAGATTTAGCGTTATTTCTTGGTCTTGAAATAAAAAGTCATCAAAGCACGAGCTTGTACGCTAATTTCTTAGTCTTCAAAATATAAATAGTACTTACTTTTTGAAGAATGGTGGTGAGCTTCTTTTGAAAACTTACACTTAAGAAAAAGAAGCTTCAAAATTGGCAAAATGGCAGGGCTAGTTGCCCAAAATTGTAGCAGCAATGCCACTTTGGATAGCATTGCTTAGTTTTACACCGAAATCAAAGCCAGTATAAAAAAACCTGGTCACCCATAGCATCCCAATTATTTTAATGACAGAAATTTAAAACCATTTGATACTGTCAATTCTGATACAGTTAATTGCTTTGATATTTGATACGTTTATTATGATATACAATTGCCTTTGTAGTTCGATTAGCGGTGTAGAGTTAAATGAAGTTTAACCTCTTTTTAATTAAAGCAACGTATTAGTCTACTGTTGAGGCAGCTTTGTGAAATGAGTGAACAAATTGATAGCAAACAGTACTTAAATTAAATACTTTAAAACTTAGGCTACATAACAGTGTAAACAAATAATTTTGATATAAAGTGTTGTTATAATAAAGGTTATTTTAAATTATTTTATTATTTAGATAATAAAATAATTTAAAATTTACTAGTTTAGACTAGTCTTTGGTGGTTAAGGGTTCCAAACAGTTATATGCCTAGAGAAACGTATTTTGAGACATCACTCATACCCAAACATGAGCCTCAGTCTCTTATATATTAATTTATATTGTCAGATGTCTTTATCATGACCAATTTCAAAGTCAAAGACTTTCAGGCAGCTTGAAAACCCTCAGGTCTTGAAAACCAGAGCTTCGCACTTACAGCTACAAATAAAAAAAATATGGACGGAATTGAAAAAAAAATACGATTCCTATTTCATCTTACTCGTTCCATAGTAAGGTGTAAACAAAATAGATAAGACCCTTGTTCGTTAAAATAGCACTTTCGTGTTTTGGCTCGCTTTCCTTTTCAGTCAAAACTATTTCGCAAATTGAATGTCGGGGCGAAACATCTAAAAACGTCTCGATAGAAAGACAGTCACTGTCCTTTTTCCATTACTTTAGTAGCGTAAAAAATCCCTTCGCTTTAGCTCCGTACACTGAGGTCCGTAAATGATCCACTGTCAAAACTGTGGGGTGTTTTACGTTTGTAGGATTGTGACAGTATGTTGTTTATAGTAAGACGTGTAGTGGTTTATTCAAAGGACCTTTATAATTTTAAAAGTTCATGGAAAAGTTCACCCTTTTAAGAAAAGTCATTGATTTGTTTTTTTAAGGCCATGGCATATGGGCAAAATCTAGAAGGGACAGTTTTTTCGTTTATGAATAAGGAAAAAACGAAAAATAAATTAAAGATAAATTAAATTCGATCATCACCCCAAATAAATTTACTAAATTAAATAACTCTCTTTTATAATTAACAAGCGGTGGACACGGTGCTACCCAAGTTAAAGTGGAATGAAAAGTAGTCTATGTGTTTCAAAGAATTAAACAATTTTCATACTAAACTCTATTGAATTAGCTAAGCCGTTTGAGCGTAAAAAAGTGACAAACACAAATCTTACACATACAAACTTCTCAATTAATAATACTATTAGGATGTAGGATACAGAAAGGTAATAAAATAGATGATAAATAATACTAACACAAAAAGTAAACATAGAAAGATATTGTTTTTTATCCTTACACCTAGGCATTTGACCAGAAGGGCTTGTAACTGAGGGAGTATGCTTATATATTAATAATTTTCATTTTCCTTAGCTAGCTAAGATGATCTATCCCGATCATCTAAGCCAAGCAACAGTCGATGCGGACGGTGCTTGGATGGGTGACCATGCACAAGACTGTCGTTTTTTAAGTGAAATTGTTTATCTGTGCTTTACCGTGGCTCGGATGATACGTTAAATTGAAAGTCCCAGTTGTTAGTCTTAGTAAAAGCAATCCTTAAAAACTCGACACCAGAGCTTGGCCTCGCTCATACGAAAAAGAAGACGAATTTAAGACTTCATTTGGAATTTCAGAAATATTCTTCAAAATCTTTGCAGCATCCCAAAAAAAACATCAAGCAAAACTTCAGAAAAACAGAACAACAAAACCAGTATCCAGATTATCTTCTGCAATCTCCCTATCTCGATACCAAGAGTTCGGGGAAATGGGTAAACCAGGAATAGGAAGGAATACAAGGCGGCCGAATCGTGGCTCTTTGCCAAAAGCGATCGCACAAGCTTTACCCTTTATTTGTAGTCAGCTTACTGCGCGACAATTTCTTTGTGCCCGCACTTACTTCAATACATTTAGATAATGCCTCTAATAAAATATCTATAGCAGAACTGTTTTTTTCTAGTCCCAAACTCTTTGGAGAATTATTGCCTTAACGTTTTCGATTTGTATAGCGTGAACGGGAACGCCGAATACCTGCGAACGATGTCTCGGTGCCATTTTGCGAGAATAGTTGGCGATTATTCACTCGATACTTCCTGCTGTCAGGGGAAAGTGTATCGAGTATGAATTTGAAATATGAAGAAGGTTTTCATAAAGTTTTAGTTTTCGTTATACATGGTGAACAAACTATTTTATCGGCTGCTCATTCTACTAATAAAATAAATGCGAAAGTTTGTGTGTATGTGTGTGTATGTTTGTTACTTTTTCACGCTCAAACGGCTGAAGTGATTTTGATGAAATTTGGTGCGAAGATAGGTTAGACCTTGGATTAATACATGTTACTTTTTATCCCGAAAACAACTGTGGTTCCTGTGGGATATGCAAATAACTTCAAAATCTAAGTTACTCCTTTCCAACAGCTGGTCCGATTTTGGTGAGATGTACAATGAAGATAGGTTAGACCTTAGATTCACTTCTTTTTGTCCCGGGTTAACACGGGGCGCAACTAGTTATAAAATATAACTACTTTTAAAATTAGTAGGTTTAAAATTATTAAGTAAAAGCGAATTTTTCATGTGATTTAAACTAAGAAGGGTCGGTGGTTAAAACACGATTCTTACATAACTAATCTACATCGATACGCAGTACTTACTAGTTTATAAGTACAAGCACACACGAGATTATATTGCTTACGCAAATGAAACATTCTAGGTAAAATACTTATGCTTCTTTTCTAATATCCCAACAGTATTAAGAATTCATGTCGTCAAAGACATCAAAACCGCTAAGCTCTCTCAATAAAAATCGTTAGATGTCATAATGTTTCTCAACGCACGGATAAGTAAATAAAATTGAATAATTTACGAGTACGTTTTACCGCGGAATGTCACAGGGGCGGTGATGTGCGATATCAAATTATAAAAGGTTGTGGACACATGCGCAGTAGACGCCGAGGCTTGAGAAATCCAGTCCGCTCTCCGCTTCTCCAAACATCGAACGGGCCTGCGCTTTGAGCGCCAAATTCAAAATTCGAGTTTCGAACGCTCCATAACTAACTACCAACCTAACGGAAAAAAAATACCAGCCAGTGAGAAAAAGAAACAAAAATTAATCACTCTGTCAGTACTCAGTGTTCGTGTTAAGAAACGGTAAACAACAATAATTGCGTCTTCATTGAGATTTATTATTTCGACTTCTTACAAAACTGTGTGGTGATATTTTATTTTCGGATGAATTAATACTGAGCATAATATTTGGTAAGAACGCAACACTGTAGTAAAAGCTGATTTATGTGCCATTAGTTTTCTTTTATAGGGTCTGTTTGGAACTATTGCGTAGAAAATATTTTTTTGAACAGGGTTTCTTAAAGAATAATTTTCTATAGGTCCGAAGTTGAGGAAATTTGTTTTTACTGAACTTTTCTGAATTTTGGTTAGTTCTACAACATATAATCTGCCCATTTAAGAATATTTCGCTTCCACTTAACTTTTTTGAATAAAATTGTGTCTGTTTTGTCACTCTTTTATGATACAACAGCTAACCCAACCTTAATTGATTTTATAGAATTTTTGACGTACAATGACAATAAATAGCGATTCTATTATTACCGTATTCCTCTTGTGATGGATATGGTTAATTATACCTATATAGACACACAGATATACGAGCTCTACGTAATTATGATCCAAATATTATATGGTTTATGTAATATTAATTACAAAATTACAATTAAAATATTCGATAATTAAACGAATATGATAAAACTAACTCTAATTTACTTAAATTCTCATGTTTTGTCGTCAAATTACAAGTACGAATTGGTCAAATCGTGATTTACATATATATTTCCTAGTAAATATTAATTAAAATTCTTAGTAACTTTATTTATAAAAGAATTCTCATTAATTTAAAACACAGCGGCGTAGTAAATTAAAAAGTTATTTTGTGGAGTACTTAAAACCAGACACGAATAATTATCGTGGGGATATCCTGTATAATGATAGTGGCATATTTAAAAAGGTCATTATAAAGATAATGTATGCTATGCTGTATGTATAACTGAGTAACATGCTTATTAGGCTTGTACATACGTATATGTTGTACGTAGCGTGAGTAGTATGAATGCTTATTTATGACTGCCATTCAATTTTAATCATAATACTCATAATATACTATACCTTTTGCAATATGTCATTTGCGCCATAATTTACATAAACCAGGTCAGTCAAGGAGTCAAGTAGAGTCAGGTATCTTTTTTCCTATATTTTGATAATTTCAAACACCTGAAAGATTGGTCCCTAATAGCGATAGATAGGGACAAATGGAAAGAGAGTTCGGAACCTTTTCACAACAATGGGATTAAACATGCTCTTAAATATGAATAAAAAAAATTGTTTATCATTATTATAGAACTTTCAGATAAATACGTTTATAATATACTTGTACGTTTTCAAAAGAAGTAAGTAATAAGCTTACTCCTAAGTCGCGGATTACTTTGAAAAAAGAAATGAAACAATTTTACTCTACAGTAAACACAATGAGCTCTGAAAACGTGAAGGTTGATAAAATCCAAAGAATTTATTTTTGGCTTATTCACGAAACAGCTAAGCGTTCCAAACAGAAGACAATAAAGGAAACATTCTAAAGAGGAAATGGACGTTTTCCAAAGTCAATTTAGCAACGCGACTGCTGAAATTAAAGTGGATATCCTATTTCCTAAGTTATTCTAGCGGAAGGGATCATATCTATCCGTTTAGTGAAAGGGCAAGCGAACTGGAACAGCTATTAATGGATAGTTATATGGATGGTTACTGGATAGGTGTATCATATACCTATACCTACGTATATGGAACGACCAAGCGAAAAATAGATAGGTTCTCAATCTAGCTAGTTCAGATCTCCAAGTGTAATCTTACGCATTTTTGTGTTGTGTCGATTAAGAGGTACTTTCGAACAACTAATATTTGTAGCGCTTTCTTAGAACTTGGAACAATAGCGCTATATACGGAACGACCAAGCGAAATTAGACAAGTTCTTCATCCACCTAGTTTACCTCTCCAAGTACAATCTTAAGCTTTATTGTATTGTGTCGATTAAAAGGTACTTTCGAACAACAAATTTTCGTAGCACTTTCTCAAGATTTGAAATAGAAATAAAGTTTTTGTTACACATATGATTGATTATTTTGCAAATCTTAGTTTCGTATGGTTACGACTGACCTGACAAATGACATATTACAAAAGGTGTAGTATATTACAAGTATTATGATGAGAATTGAATTGCAGTCGTTAAATAATTTCGATACGAACCATTAGGTATAATAATTACACAGGCTTTTTAAAATGTTATATTCATCATTCTTATTTTGAAACAAAATTTACCATAATTTAATATCTGACGTGCCTATCTCTTGTGCAAAGATTGTAACAATAGGTTTACCTTTATGAGGGCGGTATCTATTTCGGGGGTGGCGTGTAATGGTCTTATGATTGGTGATGCTGACCTGTAAGCCTTGATTTCGTGCTACGTATGCAATAACAGTTATGATGTAACCTTCTACTTAATTCTTCCGTATTAAATATTTCATAATTAATATATATAAACAAATAAATAAATAAATTTTAGAACACATTTCACACACGGCTGGTTAACCCCATACTGAACCATTTCTAGATCGTATTATGGTTGCTAACACAACTGATATACTACATAATTATACATATATATATATACATATTTTATATATATACATATTTAACACCCAGACCGACAGCCAAGAAATTATGTTCAGCACAAAGATGTTGGTCGTGCCGGGAATCGAACCCGGAGCCTTCTGATTGGTTGTCCGGCGCGGTAACAACGAGGTCGTCTTAATCATTTATAGGTATCACATAGAGGTAGAGCATTTTTCTAGAGCTTTTTTTACAATCATTGGGCTTGCACTTGATAATAATTCACCTGATGGCAAGCAATATCATGATCTAAGATGGAGTGCGCTTACTCAGAAAAACAGGTTCACTTTTGATTTGAAAACCGCTAGATTATGATTAGCTTACCTAGATTACGATTAGCTTGTTTACCGTCTTCGGATATTGTGGTCCTAAAACATGTCGGTTGTTTCCCAATGTTTTCCTACACCAAGTGTAAAGCAAGTGCAAATCCACACATAACTTGAAAAACAAGTCATTGGTGTAGGGCTGAGATCGACCTAGGGGCCGTTTGATGGCTTTCTTACCTCAGCTTAGATTCTGAGAAGTTGATTCCATCTGTTAGTATACAAATTTAAATAGGAAAATCTTTCTTAGCTATCGCGCTATAACTCAAGTGACTTTACTTGACATCGGGCATAAGCTAAACATAACCTATTTAACATAAAACTATCTCCATATATATTGTCTTTAAAGATTGAGTTCAGAAACGGTCTATATCACTCTATATGTATATATTTTATGACGCACCTTATAATCTTTTTTACCTAGGATTTGCCCTAACCGGTTCACTCGTGTCTTGAATGATTAATTAATTACTTCACATTTTTTGTTTGTAAACTTCTTTCTTAAAGAAAATATGTTATTATGCTGTCAACGAAGTTCTGATTCAAATTTAGTTTCAAGTATGGTTTAAATATTAAAGACTTGCAAACAATGAGACTCGTGTCAACTCGAGATGCCAAATTGAATATTACTGGCAGCTGTAATTTTCCAAGCATCAGTTAATTTGAATAATATATTATTTGAAATTTTATTCACTTAATTTTTTTATTAAGTTCTCTATATTTTTTCAGACCAATCAAATTAAATCTATGTCATTTCTTAATCATAATTTACGCAGTGATATTTATATTTATGGAATAATATTTAATACAGTTGCCTACTGCTTCGTCCGCGTGCAGTTCCCTTTTAACTTTTGGAAACAAAAATAATCTAGACTTATAATAGACTTATTAAATTTTAAAAAATCCTACTCTTATGTTAATTAAATAATCTGTGAAAATTTCAGCTATCTATCACGGCTTATGATATGCATCCTGGTGACAGACAGACAGCCAGCGTAGAGATAGTAATAGTGTCCTGTTTTTACTTTTTGACGGAACCCTAAACACACAATCAAACAAATTCACCCAAAGAAAATTAATAACGAGTTTTTAATGACTTTATATTTTTGGACTTTAGTTTAAGTTTGTTGTTTGATTGTTAAAAAGAAAACAATAACAAAACTCGTGTTGTTGGTTGTGTGTTACAACTTAGTTGTCATTGCCCCAATTATGTTTCAGTATATCCTTTTAATTTTAAATTACGATAGATAGTTGCCACACCCACGAACTAGAGTATATATTTGGGTGTGGCATTTTATTCTGCTTAGAGTACGCGAAACTATGTGATATGCGTACGACACAGGGGGAAAATATGCTCACAACATTCACTATCTCGATGGCGCTCCAAGCTACTCGTCCCATAACTGACCTACTTGTGGCACTCATGGGCACTTGTCGTATCTCGCCGAGAATTCTCTCCCAGAGCGAGGCTTAGCTCAGATTCGCGCACAATCCGACCTGATTGCACAAACGCTTTAGCCGAGGCGTACCCAAAGCGTAAAATTTTTACAGCCGCCCTCAGTCGATAGGCAGCCGGCCAACGGCAAGCGACCGATCATTTTTTTATCGGAACCCCCTAGTTCCTTTCCGATTTATCGACAACATTACATCGAGATGTAAAATTATTACGACCTATCAACTTCTTTACGACCGCTGACGGCGATTAGACAAATTTCACGTTACATTTTTACCCTCAACATCGCTAACCTCGCGCAAAATGATTAGAGGACACAGCCGGTGTGTTTTATACGAAATAAAGAGTGTACTTCATGAAAACATTTCGCCGCTGTAAGGACCCAATTACACGGCCCTCTTCATAATGTTATTCCTCGTTTTTCTTATCATATTAAATTAATACTATCATGTTTTCTTACGATTATTGTTACGTTACGGCCTCGCCGAGTCGTGCTCGTTTAGTATTCGGTAATACGTTCAGGCTCTCAATACTTTGCAACAAAGAATAACTTTTCCAATATTTTCCCATGTCGTAAGGGGAAAGTTTTCAGATGATATGCGTGGGATTACGGCGGGTTCGAATCGCTGACGGTACAGATTTCCTCGGCGATGATTACACAAACGCGTGCGGAATAGCTTTAAACCCGACACCGTTGATCAAAAGAGCCTCGAGCTTCTGCGGATATTTTAATGCCTTTTTGAGGTGAGTATCATGCCTCTTTTGTGGAGCTTGCGAACAGATCCGTGTTCGGAATAAATTTTCTACTTTTTTGCCCTTTGTGTGATAGTTCTAAGACCGAGCAGTAATTTTGCCGGCATTAATTTGGCCGTTTTTGCGTGGGTCTGTTGCGACGTCGTTAGTTAGATGACTTAGCATCTTCGAGCTCTCATGGTCAGGTCTAAACAATGAAGCTGGGAGGAATTCAGAGACCGCTCCTCTGCTACAGGCGCTAAGTACGTACAGTGTGCCCTTGGCTATATTTTAACAAATTTGACGTAAAATAGTGGCATGATTTTATGTCCTACTAAGGCAATTTTTTGCATATTATTGTTTTTTAATACTTATTATCCTATTCTGGACAAAAACAAATATTAAAATAGATAAATGAGAACAATCAAACAAAAAATCAGCCGCTTTTGAGTTAAAATTAGTAATCAGACTTTATTTGAAACATTAGTTAGTACCGATTAAATTGAAAGTAACTTATTTCCCATGTTTCAGATTTGTTTTTGATAGATGATATTAAAAGCTAAATCAACTGCTTACAAACATAATTTAATCAAGAAGTTATTGTCATGTGCTAATTGTGTTCTATCAAGAAGTTTAATTTGATAAGGACTTATATACTAAAATCCAATAGATTTTGACTTGCCCTGAAATTAATTACGAAGTTTGGCGGTTTAATGAAACTTTAGATGAGAACTCAATTCTCGTATGTGGAGTAAATATATTATACTGATATAATATCTATGGGCTAGGGTCCTATGTCTACAGCGCGGCGGTTTGTAATAACATTTCTAGAGAATTCTAAATTACCTGTAGACCTTAAACTAGAAAATTATGTCATCGTAGAATGTTCAAATAGACAATATACATTTAACTTAAATTAACTGGTTAATTATATTGAAGTTGGTTTATTGTACTGATATCACAAATCCATATTTTTTTCATTTCTTATAGTTAGGCATTTGGCCAGCAAGGCGCGTAACCCCAAAAGTTAGCGACACTGGGTTAAGGTGGAGCATACCTAGTCTGGAATAACTGGCTCTTAAGTAGGCTGACAGAACACACCCTAAGTGCTTGGCTATAGATTTTTCAACTTAAGCATGGGAGCTAACCAGGCGAGTACTAGAAAATGCCATACTACCAATAATCTTGTTGAAACGCTGGATAATATTAAAAAAAATGGTATATATCATATACAAAAATCAATATTATAATATATTATACTAATAAAATATTATATAGTGTTCAAATTTGAAATATTTAACTAACCCAATGTATTTGTTGTTATAGTGGCATGGGAAAGCGATATATACTTCGATAACTTTAAACAATAATTATAATTACAGAAAAAACAATTAAAAAACATACTAACCTATTAAAAATATTTTTTTTGCTAATAAGTTTGTATGGTAACCATTCATACTATATATCATCAAAATTTGTAGTCCGATTTGAATGATGAGTTTGGATTTTGTTATTTCTTGTTCTTATATAAGTACGAGTAAATATTAATGTGACAAAACACTAGAAGACGTTGCAGTTAAGAAACAATGTACAGTAAGATACAAATAACTATGAATAAAAAAAAATAGGTTCTTGGTCTATTTAATTCTTTATTTAATTTCAAATTCATAAAGTAAGAGTAACTAAACTAACAAACATGTTGATTTGAGTACCTTCAAACTAGATAACTCTCGTTACGAACATGTATTTAACATTTTACAGACAATTAAAAACTTTATTTCATACCCTTTTAATTACATACCTAACTTTAACGGCCCATCCTTTCTAACAATGTTTTAGTAACCATCAAGCCTCTACAGACTAAATTAAGGTTCAAACAATAAGTATTACGAAAGTAACTTTACTGTTATTTCATTATCAGTACGTATTCAATTTATGGCAAGGGAAGCAACCTGGAATTTTTGCTTAAACATATGAATAAATAAAATATGTAAATACTGTACTGCGCTGTTATAAAAAATATTTTACAGTAATAAATATAAAGTAAAAAGCTCATGCAAACATGCAGCGCGGGTTTTACTTTAACAGGGTTTATTTTAAACTGAAACGTTTTTCCTGAATATGTTTAAACTGGGTTTTAAATTATTATATATCCAAGGAAAAAAATAGGAAGAAACATCTTATTTTTAAAAAAATACTAATCGTCAGATCATAGCCTATTTAGAAGCATTGGATTTTTCTTACGGTGTGACAATTGACACATTCATTGGTAGATCCCGTATGTTAGTCTTAGTACAAACAGTCGTTACGCCAAGTCAGAGATCTTCGGGCGGTTCTAAAACTCTCGACTTGGCCACTAATCTGAAGAAAAAGTAGCACTTATTTATTTACTAGCTATGCCACCGTTATTTAGTGATAATTAATATAATATTTTTAATTAATCAAAGTATGAACCATTATTTTCTATGCACTTTTGCCATCTCATAGGTAGTTAGGTACACATACACATCATTCACCCTTCGAGTTGTTTCCGCAGCACTAGTGCCACGGTGAAACTCGTACTCGTAAATAATGAAAGAATGAAAGAAAATACATTTATTATGCACACTTAGACAATTAGATACAAATAGACATTTAAAACAATATGCTCAGGTGTCAGGTGTGTGCACAAAAGGAGGAAATTCAGCATAATGCTGAAAGTACCAAGTACTCCAGATATTTTAAGTTTTCCATTTTGTAAAATGAGTGACGCAAACAGAAAAAAACAGAAGAAAAAAACAAATGAATGACGATTTTCGAAGCACAAATACATAAGTCTATAGCTGTACAAATTTGAATTTGGAATTCCTTACCAAAAAGGAGAAATATGTGATTAAAGTGGCCAGTACGAAAAACGCCAATTTCATATAAATAAGGATATAATATAAATATGCCTTATGATTCTCAGTGTGCTTCTGGTTTTGAATACAAGCTAGCATTTCTCTACTACATTTTCTGGCCATCACATTAATCAAAGTGTTGCATCTTCCAGTTCTCAAAGGCTTTGATGTTTCCCGTCTTATCTCATGATCTTGTTAGTGTGCACGGAGTAAGTTGTAGACATGTTTCTGCTTCGGTAGCTATTGTGAGGTGAAAACAATTACTTAAGACGTTCACCGTCTAAAGTTATATATGGAAGAGTATAAGATGTATTGGGCTAACACTATTCAATACATGTACAAAACGTAAATATTAGCATGGTTAATAGAAATAATTGGGCAAGTGCGAGTTGGGCTCGCACATGAACGGTTCCGTACCTTTTTTTTTATACCGCGTACCATTGTTGTATGGGAGCCCCCCTTAAATACTTGTTTTATGTAAACTTTATCATTCAATATTAGAGCTAATATGCATTTCTATATTTTGTGAAAAGTTTATGTGTCTAGCAGCTACCGTTATTGATATATAGCTAATAAAATACGAAAAAAAAAACTCTTTTATTGTATGGGGGTAATATTTTTATTTTACTTAATATTTTAATTTTTTTATTTTTAGTATTTGTTGTTATAGCGGCACGGGAAATACATATCTTGTGAAAGTTTCAGCTTTTTAGCTATAACGGTTTCTGAGATACAGTCTGGAGACAGACAGACAGACAACTGCGTCTTAGTTTTAACTTTTAGGTACGGAACCCTAGAAAAGAGTCTGGTACGTCAGAAAAAACCGTCTATGGTTGTGTCTTATTATGGCACAACTTAAATACAATAACTATAAAGCTGTGTTATATCAATTTTGTCTGAAATTCAAATCTAAGGAATAATGATCAGTCAATGTATTATATGTCTTCTCTTACGACTACTAGTTTTGAACATTGGAACAAACTCGTTTAATAATTGAACAATACGCAAGTTTTACCTTAAGCGTTTCGTAATTGTAACTTTGACGAACAATTGGATACATTAGATTCATCACATTACATTTACAGAAAAGTAGCGAATACCTACCACCTGGTTCTTTGTAACTGTTTTATAGAGATAGGAAGGTTTTTATTCAAATAAATATATATTAGGACAGAGATGATCAATCCTAGACCTAATTTGACCATCTCTTAAAATACCCTTGGATTGAAACTAAAATTGTAAACGATTAGCATACGGAATTCAAAAAATCAAATCAAAAATCAAAATCTTTATTTATTAAGCGTTACAAAAATCATGTGTAGGTACATATTTTTAAGTTATAAGATTAACCTTAAAATTGTTTTAGCAAAAAATAACATAGTGGTTTGCAATTTATAATACGCAGTATTCTTGATATTATTGCAGTCAATAACGAAATAAATCAATGTTTCTAGAGATTTAACAGCTTACCAAACATACATCCCATGAAATTAGCCCATTGTGGTTGACTAGTATAATTAATCATCGTGCCATTACACTAAGTTAGTTTGTGAATTAGCGCTTAGTTATTAGGTTAAATAGCTAATACACTAAAATTATTAACTATAATTGCTACTAATTAGATACTTAGTAAAAACGAAGTATTTAATTACTGTATACTTAAAAGATACCAAAACGTATTAAAGACGAGTAGCTAACAAATAGTCCATAAGCAATCAAATGTCAAAAAGCAATTATATCATATTATTTTAATGTACATACATATATGTATTAAAAAAATATCATATGATCGAAACGAGCAGTTATCATCTTAATATAATAAAGTCAAGAGCGTTCTAAAATGGAAATATGTTACTTCTTATTATGTGTAATATTTATATTGATTTACTATATATATGATCTAAACAATTTAACTGATACTTACTCCTGTTTACTTACTGTTACTTAGGTTTATGGCTGGAATAAATATACATATTATTATACCCTATATTTATTTATTTACGATAACTTTACCTAGCACGCAAGTTAGCAAAAAAGTATATTAAAAATAACCTGAGTTAAAAATGAGCTCACTAACTTTGAAGTAAATTGACAAAAACTAAAAGCAGCTTTCTCAGTCTTGAATATAAAAAGCATGATTTGATGTTATCGACCGTTTCTGCCAGCTTTCTCTCAAAAGTTAGTGAGTAATGTAATTGCCACCAAGTTTATCAGTAAAAAGCACAATTCTGCAAGAACTTTCGCAACTATGAAAGGAAGTTAGGAATTTCGCTACAAGCCACCGCTCTCTCGGGGTTATTATTTCTGCTTATTTCGTTTAGTTTTCGCGTTGGCTTCTCTGTACGCTATTTGAAGCTACATTAATTTGAGCACGTTTATATTTCATCTTTTTGTTAAATACATTCTCCCAATTACTTAACTGTAGTTTTGTAGTTCACTGGGTTTAATCATACAAAAATGTAGCATTTGTAGCTTGGCTTACTAAGGTGATCTGACGCGAACCTCGAGGTTAGGCATCGGTAGATGCGGATAGTTTTTGGATGGGTAACCAAACACAACTTAAAAGAAGTGGGAATTTACCATGTATCTGATGATACGTTAAATTGTATGTTGCGACTGTAAGTCTTTTCGTTCGGCCCTCAGTGGCTTGAAAACTCTCGACACTAAAGCTTGGTCAATAATCCGACGAATTGGCAAGTAAGGTGACATACAATTTAAAGAATTTTCTTCATTGACTGGAGTTTTATATATTTCTATCGAAATACTCGTAGCTTTCAATATGTTTTGAAAATCGAATTATAATGATCTGTCAATAACATAAGTCGCGACGTATTAAATTTCTGAAAAAAGATTGACCTATTTTTTTTCACGAAACAAACGGTCACACTTACTTCAAAAACGTTGGATATACGTCCAACGGGTTTCGACGCATTACGAGTGTCATCACAGGGACAAGCTTCACACGGACTGTCACCGACGAGATCCACGCGAAGACTCTGGCAGTGGTCCCACCAACAGAGAGTAAACGGTTAACTATCGAATATTTTCTCGCTCAAGAAACGTTCAATAGATATAACATTCCGTGTAAATAAAAGAGATGCAAATACAAATAGTTGATCGCTGACTGTTCACACTGCCGGCGACGACTCATTTTACTAGTTTTATCGCTTAAGCGACAAGCTTTCAAAATTAAACTCGCTCAGCAATACTCGTTTAGCGATACTCGCCCGCTTCATCCTTTCTATACAGTGCAGCATTTGCATAAGACTGAGCGAGTGGCGCGAGTAATCGCTCGCCGGGCTATAAGCGAGTGTGTACACACTCGCTTATAGCCCGGCGACAAAACTATCGAAACTACTCGCTTCCCGCTGATCGCCAACTCGTTTATAGTTTCTAGTTCTACTCGTTTCTCTCGTTCATCGTCGCCGGTGGGACCACGACTTAAAACTTGAGCTATTTTGTTATTAATTTTACGTTTAATTTGTTTCAGAGTGGCAAATGACAAAACACGTACACTTATAAACTGTCGAGTGTACGCAGACTAAGGTGAAGTGAATGAAGTGTTCCGCTGGGATCCAGTGACATAAGGGTGTGGTTCCACTAATGATGTGAAAAAGACAACCAAAACATGTGGCTTATGGCGGTGGTGTGTTTGCTTTGCCATTCCGGTAAGTGTTTGTTTTAATGGTGAAAGGCAAGTAGCATAAAGCATAAGCAGCCCACTATACGTTCCCTCTGCTGGGACTCGGGGCCCTCTCTCACAAGGAGAGAGATATAGGCCATAATCCACCACGCTGGCCAAGTGCGGGTTGGCGGATGACACAGTTCTTCGGATATTGTGGTCCTCAAACGTGCCCTCACGATGTTTACTTTCACCGTAAAGCGAGTACAAATCCACACATAACTTGAAAAAAAAGTCATTGGTGTAGGGCCGGAATCGAACCAGGGGTCGTCTGATTGAAAAACAGACGTTATTACCACTGAGCCACACTCGCTTTTTTAGGCTAGTGTTTTACCGTAACTCACGTGATATTAAGTGCTGTTGCGGTCTAGGAAGGAGCGCGCTTGCTTAGAAGAAACTGATTGACTCTCGCCTTGAAGTTAGTGAAGTTAAAACTCAGTGAAAACGGGGATTTTAGCAAGGACTTCTATAGTTTAATTGTTGGCATGATATATGAGAAAGCAAAGTTTTTGTGTGGATTTGTTGAACTGCAACCGTTGAAATGCTTAAATTAAAAAAAAAACTGATAAATAGTTAGTTAAATAAATAGTTATATAGGTATATTTTTTTATATAACGAAATTTTTTCAGGATATCTAACTGTTTATTAACTTAAAAAATAAATATTAAGTAAGGGGTTCCCATCAAGAAACGTAATTTTAAATATTTTTTTTCTCATTTTTTATAACGACCTTCAGTAGACCCTTCACATATTCAGATATTTTTAAATCATGCACTTACGTTGAAAATAAAGTATAAAATTAATTTTAAAATAAATATAAGTAGAGCTTCCATACAACAAACATGTTTTTTAGGTAAGGGTAAAGAATACGGAACCCTCAATGCGCAAGCCCGGTTCGCACCAGTCCAATTTTTTTGTTTTCTTTCTGTTTACTTTTTCCTTGAAATCCAATCTTAAATATCTGTGGAATGCTTCAAAAAAACTTTATTTTGAACGTTCCTTAGATTTACAGACGCTTTCATTTGGTTAAACTTTTTGCTACGGCTGGAACTTCCGGAAAAAATCGGGAAAACGACATCTTTGTGCAGAAAATTAGAATGTTGACGAGATTAAACGTGGTTTACTTCTAATTTGAGGGAACCTTATAAAACTAAACTTTTATTGGGAGACGCTAGAAAGAGACAGGCTTAAATGACACATCTTTGTCTCCATAATTGGGTGTTAAATATGTATCTATATAAAATATATATGTATGAATAAGTAGTGTATCAGTTGTGTTAGCTACCATAACACGAACCAAAAATGGTTCAGTATGGGGTTAACCAGCAGTGTGTGAAATGAGTCCTAATAATTAAAGTAAATAGGGATTTAACTGACTGCAAGGAAGAAGGGCAAGAGGCCAACCGAACAAGAAATGGATGGAGTGTGTGAATAAGGACATGAGAGAGAAAGGAGTGAGTGTAGAGAGGACGGCTAATAGAGAAGAGTGAAAGAAGGAAAATATGCTGTTCAGACCCCACCTAGTGGGATAAGGCAAGGGCGAAGAAGAAGAAGGGGCTTAACTGACGCTTAAAAAGCACCCATACAAAAGTATAAGTGCTTTTTTTAGCCCCAACGTAAAAATGACTGGATGTCACTGTGTGTGTATATGTCTGTGGCATCAAAGCGCCCGATTCCTTATTCACTAATTTGATTTGAAAGATTTGTTGGTCGGGAGTCTAAGCTAAGTTTGATCAAAATCGGGCCATGATAGGTTTCACCACAAAATTACGGATAACAGATTTTTTTCACGCGAAATAAAAATTTCAAATCCAAGATTGATTATAACATTTCTGTGGCAGCAATCTAGGATTTTGATTGGATTGGAGTTCAAAATTTAAAATGTTATCTTGTTTAACATTATACAGCTCGGCATTATTCGATTCTGAAATGACTGGATTTCATACTGTTCGAATACAATGTTAGATGCTTGTTGACAGGTGTTCACCTTTGAAGGTGGTAGCCAAGCACTACAAGATGCTCTGTCAGTTTGCTATGGTTCCCTCAAGATGTTTTCCTTCGCTGAAAGCTCGAGCGTATTGGCCTTAAGTGCATTTAGACAAATAACTTTTGTTCCACAATCTTTGAAAATAAGCGAAAAAAGCAGGTGCTCCGTTATTTTATCACCGTTCACTAGTTTTTTTTTTTATATTTTCAACGAGTTGTGCTCCGCGGTGCTACTCGCGTTAATCCGGGATAAAAAGCAGCCTATGTGTTAATAGAAGGTCTAACCTGTCTTCACACCAAATTTCATCAAAATCGGTTCAGTGGTTTAAGCGTGAAGTAGTAACAAATATACACTCTTACACATAAACTTTCGCATTTTTTATATGTAAGTAGGATGCCTAGGTCTTACTTACAGTAGGTCATGTTCTGCTTTCAACATTTCTTAGAAATCTAACCTCACTATTCAGAGCTTTGTACCAAACTATCCCTGTCTGAAAATAAATGAAGGTTCCATTATGGATTAGGGACTACGTAGTTCAAGTAAATTAATTCGAGGTAATCTACGTTTACATAAGAAAACCACTAAGAGCCTCTTAGGAAAGTTTATGGCTCTATCATCTTGTTAAAATACCACACTAGCTCAGCAGTGGCTAGCTTTAGTGGAAGATAGATATCCTTGAGTAAAATTATTAATTACATCATTGTTGCTTTCAGTGAAGGAAGACATAATGTAGTGTGGAAACTATAGCGTGCTGGTAGGGCTTTTTCTAGTGCTTAACCACCCTTTAGTTGAAATGTCCGCCAAGCAACTAACAGTGTCTTTCAACAGTCTTCTTGAGAGCTAATTGTGCGAGACTAGGCATGCTCCACCTAAGGCCAGCGACGGTAACGCGTGAGGTGTTACTCGCTGTGCTGGTCAAATGTCAAACTAATATAAGGAAAAAAGTATCTTTGTTAATAAATATGCATCGTATTTAAAAAAAAACCTTTTTTAAAACAAAAGTGACAGTAACCAGCTATTATTATATTTAAAATATAAATTGTTATGTTGCAAGATTAATAAATATGTTTTTTTTTTATGAATTAGGCTTACGTTTGCCTGCAGCTTACTTGATGTTAAGCTTGACTATGGTCTTAGATGTATCACGCTTGCCTAGAAGGAACCTATTTACTCTAGATTTGAAGACCCCCAAATTTTTCTTCTCGGAAAAAAAAACTAAATTTTTCCTTAACCTCAATATTATTTGTAAGCATTTCAATTCCTTATTAATAATTATTATTAATTTTGTCGCTTAATCATTCTTTATATTATTATACACTGATTACCTCAAAAGACTACCCAAGGTATGAGTATTTTTAGACATTATTCTATCGATATGCGCTATTACTTTAACACCACGCTCGTATATTTTGTAAACAAGAAAAAGTAAGTACAAATACACTTACGAAGTCGGTTTATCGACTTATCAAATATATGGAGCAAAATTTTGTGAGGCCTTATACGCACCGAGATTCTAAGGCCACGTCCCGCGGGTAACGTAACCAAACAAAGCATATTTCAATGAACGGCAGTTACCTACCCACTTAAAAATTATCTTTTAGTAATGCAACCAATTTGATAGAGCTCTACAATCAGCGGTTTTCTTTCGCGACTTCATCTAGTACGTTGGTTACGTCACCAATCCTACTAATACTAGTTGTGTGACTTGTAACCGTATTGTTATCAATAAATTACTTAGACTTTGACTTGAACTCAAATATAATAAATGCGAAAGTTTGTGTGTGTGTGCGTATGTTTGTTACTTCTTCGCGCTCAATAGGCTCAAGTGATTTAGAAAAAAAATAGTGTGAAGATAGATTAGACCTTGTATTAACACATATGCTACTTTTCATCTCGAAAACAATTGCGGTTCCCGTGGGATACGCAAACAAATTCAAAAGCTATGTGACTGGTTTCCGCTCCAACGGCTGGTCCGATTTTGACGACATTTACTACGAAGATATGTTGGACCTTGGATTCACACATAGGTTACTTTTTATCCCAGAATAACTTCTTTTGTCCTGGATTAACGCGGGTAGCACTGCGGGACGCAGCTAGTATAATATACATATAGACGCTGAAAGCCCAAAATACTTTCGGGATTTCAGAAAAAATATCATAACTCATGAACTGATATTCCTACTACAAGCATGCGGTATTTAGCAATGTTGTGTAGTTTGTTATATATGTGAGCAAATTGTATCTTACTCGGCATCCAAGTGGTCGCTAATACGTATTTTAAATATAATATTAAATCATAATTTTAATGAAATTGACACCTTTTTCCATCCGGATATAAGTAGCCACGGTAGAGATAGTTCAGATACCAATCTCGTCGCGGTGAGTTAAAACCTTAAGGGTGTGGAGGTTTTCCTATACGGTTACCACACATAAGCAAAAGTTATTTAGATTGTTTGCGACTCGGGAGATATAAGAAATATGAAACAAGTATGAGCTAAGGATTGTGTGCGAATCTTATTTGCGAATGATCTGAGCAAATTCTGTGAAGAGGATTTTTACACGTGTGTGGTGTAATATTATATGCTTGCAGAGTTAACGGGAAAATATCGTGATATACTTATATTTTTGTATTGTAAAAGGGCGGGGTGGAGCGGTGAAGGAAGTACCTACTTAATAATTCGAACCAAATTTTGGTATTAGATTCTATCAGGATGATAATTGTGTAGCTTTCAGACTGAAAAAACGGCTTTTCATCATCCTAGAACTCTAGTTCGTCCCAGTTTTGTAGTAACTAATAATATAAGAGATTTTGAATTACGGCTATTTTTAACAAAATTGCATGTGACATATGACGACCTCGTTGGCGCAACGGTTATCATGCCGGACTGCTAACCAGAAGGTTCCGGGTTCGATTCCCAGCCCGGCCGACATATTTGTGCTTAACTAAATTTGTTGGTTGTGGGTCTGGGTGTTAAATATGTATCTATATAAAATATATATGTATGTACATGTAGTATATCAGTTGTGTTAGCAACCATAATACAAACTAGAAATGGTTTAGTATGGGGTTAACCAGCCGTGTGTGAAATGAGTCCTAATATTTATTTATTTATATCATTTAAAAAAAATGGCTTAGTTTTGCCTAGCCGGCCTAAATAAATATGTTGTAATATATTATTTCTCAATACTATTGAATAATTTGTCCTAAAATATTCACTAGTACAAAACGCTATATACAAACTGAAACGTGCGTGCCAAAAAAGCTAGCTGCATTATTCCGCTGAATAGTAAAACGTATTTTTAATTTTGTTGCATATTATTTATTTATGGGGGCATGACAGGCTTTCAATTGTGTTGGCTATGTTATCCTACTGATGTCGATCTCGGTGGCGTAACGGTTACCATGGCAGACTGCCAACCAGAGGGTCCCGGCTTCGAGACCCGACACGGTCAACATCTTTGTGGTGAACGAAATTTGTCGGTCTGGGTGTTAAATACGTATCGATATAAAGTTTTTAATATGTATGTACATGTTTTATATCAGTTGTGTTAGCTACCATAACACAAAACTAGAAATGGTTTAGTATGGGGCTTACCAGCCGTGTTTGAATTGGGTCCGAAAATTTATTTATTTAACGCTCTTTATCGTTAGATAATAGTAAGTTTTAGATAAGTTTTAGTTAAAGCTTTTAGATCATGTATATATCTGAATACATATATTTGCTAGATAATTTCTTATCATAAGTATAACAATAACATAACTAATGAACTCATGAAAAAGGGGGATTCCACAATACTCCTTAGCCGTCTGACTGATAACCCCGCGCGTGAGTTACTCAAAGATAACGGAAGATTGGTGACAATCGTAATTTCGTTGGCTTAATAACAAAACGGATTGTTTTGCTGGGGGGAAACGATAAAACCAAGCTTAGAAAGCGAAGATTCACGAAAGTTTGGAGACACTTTTGCGGTAAAATAACTGTTATTTAGCCCTGACACTATACGGTAGGGTTACTATTAGTTACTATACTATAGCGCCTGTAGCTCGGCTAGCTAAGGTGATCTGACGCGATCATCGAAGGTAAGCAACGGTCGATGCAGACGGTGTTCGGATGGGTGACCATGCACAACACTATCGGATATTAGGACACATATCACACACGGCTGTTTAGCCCCATACTAACGAGTGGCATTTTCATCTGGGCGCTACCGTGGGTTGGATGACACGTTAACTTGTAGGTCTCGGTTGTTAGTCTTAGTACAAGCAATCGTTAAGATAAGTCAGCAATAAAGGTGGCTTGAAAAACTCGATACCAGAGCTGGGCTACTTAGCTCATATGATGAAGAAGAAGAAGAAGACTATACTATAAGTTTAAAGTGTCTTTTGTGTCTGTGGGTCCCGCACCCATGACCTGATGTGTTAATCAGGGATGTTTTTGTTATTTTCGGTGATAATTGATATAAAATGGCCGTTGCCACAAAAACAAAATTTTTGACGACTGTCTCAATATGGGTTGATACCCATATTGAGACAGTCGTCAAAAATGAAAGGGCTTCATTAGTAGAATCTACATAAGCTGTAATAAATTGCAAATCAATGGTGATCGATTGGTCGCTCAACTGATATATTAGGCCGGGAGTTTTCAAAGATTTTAATATACTCTTGATATAAAGAAATAAAGAGTTTTGTTAATTTCATCGCTATTACTGATTACATTTGAAATTTATTTATCGTACAACAGAGTCCTTTAAAAACTGAGCCACAGAGTTAATTTTAACACGCGACTAAATAAATAGAAGTAATTACTTAAGAAATAGCACAGACTGACTTATATTGAACGCTATGAACCATAAATAAGACTAGGTAAAGAGGCAGCGTAAGCTTTCTCGTTTAATTTTAAATCACAAATTATGAAGGACGAGTATAAAACATTTATTAATGATGTCAATTTTTTTAAATTTTTACAGCAGGGCGCGTAACCATATAAATTAGCGACACTCTGGAACTAAAGTGGAGCATGCCTTGTCTGGAATAACTGGCTCTCAAAGAAAAACACCTTTAAGTGCTTGGCGAAATACTTTCCAACTGATGGCTAACCAGTAGAAAATAGAAAATACTTTACCACCATACAAAATAATATTAAATAACGGAAAATCTCTTAAATGTTACCTATAAAGCGCTTTCAGATTCACAACTATAGGCCTATTGTTATACCAAATATGATATAAGTTCACAAAATGTAATAATAAATTTATCACTTTGATATTTCTCGCAAAAATAGCAAACGTTTATAATATCGTGTTTCTTACAGTCCATAAATAACGCTTATTTTCTCGTACACCGTGTTACGACAAAGGTTAGAGATTATTATTTACGTTTTGAAAGAAATTATTACAATCTATTTCTCTAGCAAGGAAAATATTGAAATGAAATAAATTATATTGCCAATTTACATTGTCGTGACCGAGATAAATATTACAATAAAAGATTAGTACAATAAAATATTATATTTTTCTTTAACGCTCTCGCAACCCGGTTGGAGTTCTGTAGAACTTACTACAAATAATTTTTATGTTTTAATTTGAAATAAATCAAATGAATTTAAAAAACAGTAAATTTATAATTAAATTTGCTACTTGATATTGTAATGAAGGATTTTATTTCGATTTATAATTCCATAATATCCATAATGAATAATAATAGTAATTCTAAGAGTGAAACTATAATATTTTAAACCAGTGCCAGTAGTAACGGTACCCAAAATACCAGCTGGAGTTTGTATAATTAATTAAATTAGTTTACTACTAGCACCCCATCCTGACTTCGCACGGGCTCTAAAATAATCTGAATAGCAAAGAGAAACAAAATAAGTCTGCCTGTGTTACTCCGAGATAATGTAGCTTCCAAAAGGAAAAATAATTTTTCTAATCGGCCCAGTAGCTTCGGAGCCTATTTGCGTCAAACAAATAAACAGTCAAACTTTTCCTCTTTGTAATATTGGTAGAAATAATTAATTAGTTTTAACATAGTTTCTCTTAGCAGCTCATCTGGTATTTTTAAAACGTAACTCTTAAATATTTATAATATTCAAACTGTTAACTATCATACATTTTGCAAATACATTTTCTTTGAAATAATTATGTTCTACATGAGTATATCATGTTTTTTCTTAGAGCAAATCATGATTTATCAAATAAAAAATTACAAGTTAATAGACTTTTAGTTTTCTTACATACTCGTATAATGTACAGATCATAAATAAAAACGATCATACCTATACATCAAAGAAATTACCTTTTCAAATACGGAACAAATTGAACAAAATACGGTACATAAGCATTTATGTATGAATGTTGAACAATGCTTTAGTACCATCGCCAACGTGTACCAAGTACCATATGTCAAAATCAGGGCCACGTTTGGTATGTAGAAAGGTATTTTATTCGTGATTGACTGTTTTATCGGTTTTTAATATCCGGCATACAAATAATGGTGATACGAGTTTTCGAATGCGACTATCAAAAAATTTGAAATGAAAGAAGCAATCGTAACAACTAGACAGAAAAAAAAGAATGAATATAACAATAATTGAGATTAGAAGAGGAAATGCTTATGACTACCTTGGATCACATAACGTATTTCGTATTCCTCAAAAACACGCTAGACTAGAAGGAAAGATCAAAAAGGACGTTTATAGATGTGATTAAGAAGAAGACAAACATTTTGTCGCACAAAAAGTCTTCAAGTCTACGGCAAAGAAAATACATTGATTTTTAAACATTTCATGACCCTACTTCTTAAAGAGAAAAAGCAGTAACTGATCATTTCAAAAAAATTTATATAAAAATGGTGTCACACAGTCTAGATATATTAATTGCCTACCAGTCTTTATGATCCTGTGTAGGTATTATTAAAAACAAGCACTCATCGATGAAATTACGGCTTCTTTTGCCAAAATTGTTACCTCACTTGAACATTTACAATTTGACCCAATTTGTTACGAAGTCAGACATAATTTACATATTCTTTTCCCGAAATTTTTCCCGATGAACGCATATTGAGTTGATCTTATGCTAATAAGTAAAAACTCAATGCGTGAAATTACACAAATGTTTTTACGAAGTGCTTCAATTAATATTGCTTTATTCGAATTTGCTAAGTGGGTCCGTCACGATATTTCAAAAATCATATGTTTGATGTACGTAAGTAAACAACTTTATATCCAATAACGAATCGAAATTCTCTGATACACAAGCTTCCATGCTTATTAGTTTGAAGATGAAGGCTCATCTAGGTAGCTTTTAATATCAAATAAAATGTTTAAAATGGCGCTTACCTCGGCCAACGTGTAAGTTTGGCGATCCGATCACGATGTTTTCTTTCATCGTAAAGTGAATGCAAATCCACACATGAACTTGAAAAGCAAGATATTGATGTAGGGTCTGGATCGTACCAGGGGCTGTCTTATAGAAAAACAGATGCTTTACCATCGAGCCAAACATGCTTTTGAGCCACAGCCGCTTTACTTATATATAGATTTTTTTTTTTAATTAAAAATTTGCAATTTAAAAAGTAATTACCTACTATCCAACTAAAGTATTTGATTACATTTCTCAGTACTAATCACCGATATTAGAATTACAAGTATCAAGCACATATTCAGTGAAAATTATCCAACCCTCACGGCTCGATAGGTGGCGCGTTGTGCTAAATACGCCGGGTTTCTCGCCTCGCGGCGCATCGATGATTCAAGACCATTGACTCGGTAATTTTCCGATGAATGCTGCCACACGGGTGTATTCGTAATATTTACGCGGTGCATCTATTGCGTACTTAATTAGAGCATATTTTTATAATTCAGTATTG
The DNA here is from genome assembly GCA_035578125.1 of Mellilla xanthometata. Taxonomy (NCBI): domain Eukaryota; kingdom Metazoa; phylum Arthropoda; class Insecta; order Lepidoptera; family Geometridae; genus Mellilla; species Mellilla xanthometata. The sequence goes on along the minus strand of JAPUBQ010000015.1, from coordinate 6,130,106 downwards.
AAATCGGGGCTTTATGTACCATTACATTTGGACTAGTTTTGGATTTTTAATCATAATAATTCTTTATTGACTATTCTAAAACCATTCATAGTTCTTATTAAGATGTTTTTTTATGCAGCAATTTCACATAAAAAAAATACTTTATTGATGGATAACTAATAACTACAAATTCAATATTACTTAATGTAAATCTAATCTAAAATTGATTAAATTAAAAGTATGTCTTATCTAAAAAAACCAGTGCCAGTGGGAAGAGTACCTAAAATGCCAGCTGAGTTGCCATTTTGTATAGCAACGCTAATCCGCTGAGCAAAGTAGAGGCCGGCTATTTTGGTCACGAGTAGCGTCTACCAAGCGCTTCTTTAAATCATTGAATAAAGATTTAGCTCTCGGCTTTTTATACATAATTATCAATTAAATTTATTGATTTTCATGGCTGTTTCTTATTATTTTGCGATATGAATCAGCAAAAAGGAGCAAAGAGTGAATCACGCGTTAAATACTTGATTGTTGACGAGTCCCAACAACGTATTCTAAATAATAGGTAACTCGAAAAAAACTCAGTTTGTAACTTTTGCTATCCTTAAAAATTACTGATATATTTATAGTACGGCCTTCGCAGCCAAATCCGGCTAAGCGAGTACAATATGACGTCAATCTGCGAGCTTCGAGTAAATAAAATATAATGACTATTTTTTTTTACACATTCACACACGGCTGGTTAACCCCATACTGAACCATTTCTAGCTCCTATTATGGTTGCTAACACAGCTGATATACTACACATACATACATACATATAGTAGATATATAAATACATATTTAACACCCAGACCCACAGCCAACAAATTTAGTTAAGCACAAAGATGTTGACCGGGCCGGGAATCGAACCCGGAACCTTCTGATTAGCAGACCGGCATGGTAACCTTTACGCCAACGAGGTCGTCTATAATTTCTATAATTTCGAAATGATGAACCATAAGTAAACCAATTACTTTTAAACTTGAGAACTTACTTTTTGAAAGGCGTGGGATAAAATATAGAAATCTGATACCAAACTCACACTTGACAACTTAAATATCAAAATACCTTTTCAGATTCACTATGAAGCAAAAATCTTCAGCAAAATAAACCTAATTTCATTTCTCCAATATATCAAGACAAACCGGGCAGAAAAGGTGAAAAGGTCCGCAAATGGACATCCATAACGTAGTTACGTGGTCCTCAATCTTCATATACAGAAGAAACTCTTGCCCTTTGCTTTGCGTCGTGATTTAACACTTTTGAAAGGTCAGCCAAGTGGCACATCGTTGTTTAGGACTTTTGGCAAGTGTCATTTAAGGAACACAAATTTAAGGCTTGTTTTGCAAAAGAAGCTACATAAAACATTTTTTTTCTAATTCTTGCTCATAAGTGGCTCTTACTTAACCGCAATCAGGAAAATAACGACATTTGTTATCAAACTGTGATTCTTTCTTTACTATTATTCACGAACGAAATAAAACTTAACTTTAATTTTCTGAAATCAAATTGTAACTTTTCTACAAGTATAATTCTCAAGTGACTTTTGCTCGACACTCAGTAATTGTTTATCAAAATAAACGGTTTGTTTACAAAATAAAGTGTTTTTTTTTGTTTTATTTTATTTACCTGAGTGTAAAAACATTGTGTGATACACGTGTGTGATATTTATAGTTCTCGGCTCTCTTTAGACCCTTACCTGGCGGCTCAGGTCTCAATGGCACCTCAGCGGTAATCACCGACATACACACCTGATTATAATAATAAACATAAGATAATAATAAATATTGTTGTAACAGTAAAAAGCATTTATTCATTTGCATTTCGTTATTACAATAATAATCATAATTATGAATACTTCATTAACATGCCAATTACCTTATTACATGGAATATATTTTAAAATTAATGTAAAATTATCATAAATGAAAAAAATAATATGTCAATTATAATGATGTCCAAAGTATAATTATTAAAATGTGTGAATGACAATATGATTATTATATTACGTTAAATGTAATTCGTTTTGGAATGCTGATGTCGCCTCATTAGCGTAGGCCTCCCCCAGTTTGCACCAAAGTGGTCTAGCTCGCGCCAATCTCATTGATCCTTTTTCGTACTTTAGAGTGAACACGTCTGCCCATCTTCTGCGTGGTCTGCCTTGGCTTTGTACATTGGTTCTGGGTATGCAATCTAAGACTATTCTTGACCAAAGAAAATTTCGAGATGAAAAGATCCTGAGTTAATCCATGGTATCAAATTAAACCCAAATTGCTTTAGCAGTTCGAGTATTAAAACGTAACAAGGATTCAAACTAACACATTCCTTCGCATGCAAAATGCATAATATATCTTAGGTAATTTACGCAAAAATTATAATAATGTATGAAAATTATGGTCAAGCGCTGACTAAACTAGTAATTTTTTTGACTATCTATTATAGTAGCTAAACTAGTATTTTTTTACTCTAAATAGGTATTTAGAGTTAAAAAAATACTATTTTCACTCACGTCGCTCACTCAGCTGACAAAATATTCTCAACAGCATCTTACGCACGCAAAAATCTTAGTTTCGAAACTTCACTCTTTTACATGGTCTTAAATTGTGTCGACTTGGAATCTCGCCAATAAATTCGTGACAAAATTATGCCTCCCATAAATGGTAAATAGAGAGATTCATTTCATGATACAAGCCATTACTCGACTTTTTGTTGTCCCCGGAGGTCAAAAACATGCGATGAGGTTATTGATCTTGCCAAATTTTCCTATACTTACAGAGTATGTCGGCAAATAATAAAGCTTCTATCTGATTGGTGTGTCTATTGTGTAACGGATAAGGGTTTTTTTCCGTTTAAGGCCATATATTATGCATTTTTTATAAGTATACTAGCTGACCCGGCAAACGTTGCTTTGCCTCACTTAGGGGTATGAAAAATAGATAGAGTAGCTTATATGACACGTTCGTAGATTTACCATAGCAACGCCATCTACTGATTACTTACTCAACCCAGTCGAAAGGTATCGACATCTGTTGGAATCATTTGGAGTTAACAGATAATTGTGACTGTCAAATAATAACAGACAATAATTAGAAATAAATTAAAATTGCGACTATAATTTGAGATTTAATCTATCCTATCTCTCAAGTTGGATCGAACTGCACATGGTGTGCGAATTTTATTATAATCCGTTAAGTGGTTTAGGAGTCCATTGAGGACAAATATTGTGACACGAGATTTAGATATATTAAGATAAGATATCATTTATGGCAGTTAAACGAAAAAAAAAAACTGATTTTGATTTATATTTTTAAAGTATACTTAAGGAGCTTCGATCCTTATTCTAAACTATCTTCGCCCTGTCATGTTACTTGCGTTAATCAATGATAAAAGTAGTCTTTGTGTTAATGTAGAGTCTGAACTATTTTTAAGTATAATTTCATCCCAATAGGTTCAACCGTTTAAGCATGATGAAGTAACAAACAAACACTCACGCCTTTATAATATTAAGCGGTTGGGGTAGGAATATAATCATAGTAACGAATACTTCGATATCATTTGCAAAATGAAAACAATTTTTTTCTTCTAACCAGTTCTAAAATTGAAACTATTTTTTATTCAAAATTTAGAATTATTTATGTTATAAATTATTAAAAATCAATTATCTTTTTAAACGGTCCTAATAATTAGTTTTGAGAAGACTTTCAAAACGCTTTCTCTTAATCACTGCCGAATTATTCAGCAGTGCCCCACCTTATTTACGACTAAATGCCGAGAGCTTGTGACTACCTTAATTCGTTCAGGACGACGTCTCTGGAGTTATTTAAAGGTGCCGCCTGTTACTTTCTGCCACCGTTATATCTTCAAAGCTTTCCTCGGGAAATAAAAGATGGATGCCTAAACAAAGTACTGATTAAAACCCTATCCTACTAATATTATAAAGATGCAAGGGTTGCGTATGTTTCTCAGAGTCCCCTTAGTTTTATACATTGTACTAAAGCTATTAAAATTTAGACTCAATATGCAAACATGTATAATATGCAACACTAATGATTAAGTTTTTTTTTTAGTAGCAAATATATTAGAAATATTTTTATTATAATTATTATTAAACTACTGCTTGTACTAAGACTAACAGCTGCGATCTACAATTAGACATGTTATCTGACCCACAGTAGCGCCCAGATGAAATTGTCACTTGAAGAACGACAGTCTTGTGCATGGTCGCCCATCCAAACACCGTCCGCATCGACCGTTGCTTAGCTTCGATGATCGCGTCAGATCACCTTAACTAGCCAAGCTACAGGCGCGACGATATTAAATAAGACTTCGGGCGGCTTGAAAACTCTCGACACCAGGGCTTGGCCACTTAGCTCATACGAAGAAGAAGATTTTTATATCCGGTATAAGGAGTTTTTTCATAAAATTTCTACAGTATTCTTAGAGTATTCGTAGAGAAATTTTATAACGATCCTCTTTACAAATGCTTGTATGGAAGCTACTCCGTTCTAAAAGACTTTTATCAATAATTGTATTTACTCGGAGTAGAATACAAAGTAGCTGTCTATGAACACAAAGTAAGCAGTGATTTTCTTTAGAGTGTGTGTTTACATTTATTTATAACTAACGCAAAAACTTCTAAAGGGGCTTAAACGACTTTTGTTCTACAGGTAGAATAATCTGAATTAAAGACTTGTCTTAATATTATGGGGACAATTTTACCACATGTAGTAGTCATTTGTAGTTTATTTATTTTTCCCCATTTTGACTTGTAAAAAATGTTTTTACCAATAACTCTCTGTATCCTAAAAAAAGTAATTTCGATTTCATAAAAAACACTGTCGCCGACGCGACAATTGACGCGACGTGCGATTTTTTGCGTGAATTTTTTGTAGTTTTTTAAACTAAAAGGACATCTAAAGCCATCTTTTAAATGTTTACGTTAAATACCAGTAACCTTATATCATCTAAAATAGTTAAAATCGACTGTGGCTCGTTGGGGAAACTTATGATTTTCAATCATACGGCCCCTGGTTCGATCCCGGCCCTACACAAAAGACTTGTTTTTCAAGTTATGTGGGAATTGCACTCCGTATAGTTGCTTATGTTTTTTGCTGCTACATAAGCTATCGAGCTTATTTCGACGTTAAACCAACTTTGGAAATATTGATTGAATCCATGAAATCAAATAATACTACAACCTATGTATGAAGTATGAAATTTTCATGGAAGATATTACTGTATTTGTTCATGATTAATTGTTAAAGAGCAAAGCCCTAGATGCCAATATTAGACAGCACCATTTTCCTTTGCAACATAATTTTCATTCTGCTTCTACCGTAGGTGGGAGAAAGATCTTTCGAATTGAATAATAAAGGGATGAAACATTCATTCGCTTGAATTGCTTTTGTGTTCTGCTTGAAGGATGCGGAATTTTATTGTGTTCCATTTTCATTAGTAGGCTTATTATTATTCCGGATTAACTTATTTTTATCCTGGAGTAACGCGGGTAACACCGCAGTTCGCAACTAGTTCGTGTTGTGTATGTTTGTTACTTCTTCACGCTTAAACAGCAGCACCGATTTTGATAAAATTTGGTGTGAAGATAGGTCTTGACCCTGGATAAACACATATGCTACTTTTTATCTCGGATTACAGATACAGATAATTTATTAATAAATATACATTTACAAGGCATTTTACAATCATTATTTTATACAAGTCAATTTTATTAATTAATTTGTCACTGAGAAATTCCTTAATAATACAGTGTGCTTTATTAATTAAAAATGTTTTTAACTTACTTTTAAATATTTTTTGATTCTACATATTAGAAGTAATCTGATTAACGTATTTATTTCGTGTAATATCTATATTCTTGCAATATGTAAACTCCCAAGCAACGTTTAACTTTATGCAAATTCTTGATAAAGTTAATAAACACGGTCCTCTGAAAAAATATTTTAAATAAATACTACGGTGGGCTATTGCCGACATTTTTTCCTAGAAAGACATACATTATGCAGCCTGGTTTGCAAGGACATGCCTCATTTCATAAAAACTGAAGCCCGTAAACCGTCCTAACGGAAATTGACTTATACCATTTTGCATCAAATAGGAAACTCAATGTGAACCGAAGCTACTCTGTCAGGGTTTCGTCGATTTCTAAGGAAACTTTGTAAGGAAATATAACCCTGAAGTTTGTGTGTTTGTTTACGTGAAAGCTATTACTTATTCACGCGTACAACTTGACAGCTTTCAATTAACACATATGAAAAAGAAAAACACATTTAGTTAAAAAACAATGGATAAAAGAGTGTTCGCGCGGATCTCGTTTTTTTATACTATGATGGGTTTGCGCTTGATCAGAATTCATCTGATGGTAAGCGATATTGTGATCTAAGGTGGAACGCGCTTACCCAGAAGAAACCGGTGACAGTCCGTGTGAAGCTCGTCCTCGATGATGACGCTCGTAATGCGGCGAAACCCGTTGGACGTCTGTATTTCCAACGTTTTTTAAGTAAGTGTGACCGTTTGTTCGTGGAAATATAATATATAATATAATCGGCTCCAACGATTTTCATAAAATTTTGTATATATATATAGGAAGATTCGGGTGCGATATAGCAAGGTAATAATTTTTAGAAAATGTCATATAAAAAAATAACCAGGTTCTGACTTATTACAGCTTACGTCTATAGATTTTTCCCATTGATACTTTCACACAGTCAAAAAGTTTATATCTGATAGTGATTAATTCAACAGCAGTTCCTTTTGTGGTATTCTATAAAAACACACACAAAAATATAAAATACTTAGATTGAAGATTGACTTTGGAATAATTTGAGTGATTCTATCATTCTAAACGGAACCTTTGCCTCAATTTCCATACACTCTCCTCGAGTTTAATTTTACCTCAAAGGGTCAAGTGAGATGTGGCAGGTCACGTCTGAAAAGCCCCCGGTTTCTGGGCAATAGGTAATTTCCTACCCTCGTTCACTGAAGTACAAAAGAGTTGGGATTAATATTTTAACAACGATTCTTTGACGGCTTGGACGTTGATGAAAGTACAAGTATAGTCGTAAAGTTTGCATTACTTTGGAGTGAATTTTACGGGCATTTCATTGGAAGGTTCATTTTAGGCTTTGTTAGACAAAAGGTGGATTTGGTAAGTGTAGTGTCTAGTCTATCTTAATATATATAAATCTCGTGTCACAATGTTTGTCCTCAATGGATTCCTAAACCACTTAACCGATTATAATAAAATTCCCACACCATGTGCAGTTCAATCCAACTTGAGAGATAGGATAGTTTAAATTTCAAATCATAGTCGCAATTTTAATTTATTGCTAATAATTGTCTGTTATTATTTGACAGTCACAATTATCTGTTAACTCCAAATGATTCTAACAGATGTCGATACCTTTCGACTGGGTTGAGTAAGTAATCAATAGATGGCGCTGCTATGGTAAATCTACGAACGTGTCATATATGCTACACTATCCATTTTTCATACCCCTAAGTGAGGCAAAACAACGTTTGCCGGGTCAGCTAGTATGTCTATATATCTAGTCTATCTATTCCGGTAAATTGGTTAGCATAAGCAGCCCACTATACGTTCCCATGCTGAGACTCGGGGCCTTCCCTCACGAGGAGAGAGATATAGGCCATAACCCACCACGCTGGCCAAGTGCGGGTTGGCGGATGACACATGTCTTTGGATATTGTGGTCCTCAAACATGCCGGTTTCCTCACGATGTTTTCCTTCACCGTAAAGCGAGTGTAAATCCACACATAACTTGAAAAACAAGTCGTTAGTGTAGGGCCGGGATCGAACCGTCTGATGGAAAAAACAAACGTTATTACCACCTAGCCACACCCGCTTTTGGTAGTATGTTGGGTGCTTTGTGTTAAAGTTAAAGTACGAGCGGTATCAAACTTGGTACCAAGTAATTATTCTGACTTTAATAAACAAAATATAAAATAAAATATACTATAACTTTAATAAATAAAATATATAATACATACATATCTGTAACTATATCAATAATACCTGTTTATGTTTGAAAGATTTTATTTCGTTAACAACTTTAACCGTCATTAGGCATAGAACAGGAAATTCAAATTTGGCCCATGTATTTGCCTTATTTAACCTTTTAAAACCAATGTCTCTATATGTACATCTTCTTCTTCTTCAACCTTTTCCCACTAGGTGGGGTTGGCACAGCAAGTTTTTCTCTTCCACACGATTCTGTCAACTGTCATATCCACTTTCACTCCCTTTTCTTTCATATCCTCATTAACACAAATAAGGTTTAAGGTTTAAAGATATTTATTCACACAAAAGATATTAAATTATCACTTATATGAGAACATATTTACATTAATTTTATTTGTAACATTCGTCGCCACTACAAATTACTAAGCAATTGAAATTTACATGTAAATAAACAGTTTGCCCGTCCAACGCATTCATAAATCATGGTAAAGTCGACTTTTGAATGCGGTGAACGGGTTATTTCACGTCTTCCTAGGTCGACCTATACTTCCGCTACCTCGTACAACGATATCCATATATATAGTACATATACATACAGTTATCAAAGTTCTACATACCTATACGTATTCTGTAGATATAGACATTACGTGAAATGGTACTGAAGTTTGTGGACCTTGAATTTGCAGAGACGTTGTCTATTAGATCAGTTCTGACAGTTGAAAACTAGTTTTGTTGACCCTGATATGCCCACATACCCTTATAACGAGTTTGTAGATTTCAAACTAAATACGACTACTGTTAGCTTTGGTATCTACAGGCAGTAGTTATCAAAGTTAAATAGGTAATATTATATAATTTTAGGAGCTAGACGAAGGCTTATTTTAAACAAAAAGATAAAATGTGGACGGTGAAATTGTTTACGCGGGCAAATGTTTGAGCCAAAAAATGTTTCTTCTTCTAATCTAATCTATCTAATATATAATATTTCCGTGTCACAATGTTAGTTACCGTACTCCTCCGAAATGGCTTGATCGATTTTTATCAAATTTTATTTGCGTATTCAGTAGTCTGAGAATCGGCTACTATCTTTTGTTCATACCCCTAAGTGATAATTTTTTATCAAAAACCCCTATTTTTTATGGCCAATTCAGTAATTTAATCCTTTTACATCCCACTCGATAACTGATCAATTATAGTTTTTGTAACTAACTGAACTTCGATTAAAAATCAAAAATTTTTGTTTACACTAGATTAATATCTAAAAACTAGAAATAATTTACAAAGCAATACAACGTTTGCCGTGTCAGCTAGTTAGTATTTGTTTAAAAAAACAATATAAAAATAAAGTTTCGTGACACGCGTTCATCTTCGGCCAATGCGGTCGGTCACCTTTAATCACTAATTTAAAAGTTTAAAAAACTAAAAAACACGCTTAACTGGCCGTTTTAAGTGGGTCAAAATAGCGCCCAAAGAAGTCGGCTACAAACAAACATACAGGTGAAGCTAATATAAAGCGTGTAAAAACACTATCTCAATGTTTAAATTTTTGGCTCGTAACAACCACTCGTTCCGCCCACATTGAAAAAAGTTTAAACACAAATACTCGTTCATGGGCCCCGTGCCAATGAAGTTAGCAACTTGAACAGCAACTTCATTAGGAAGACATGCAAGTTTACAGTACAAATAAAACAATCTAAACATCCCTAGAAACTACGCCACTCAACTTCTTCACTAATGTTTAGTTCAACTTACGCTACTAGTGTGACTGCCATAGATTTTTATACCATAATCTATCTGATTCTTGATTCTTGCTGGGAATAAGTATGTCGCAATAATTATTACAATTGTGTGTCTTGGGCCAGCTCTTTGGATTATCTGCAATAGATATTATTCTCAAGATGTACTTGGGAATTGAATTTAATTCATTGATATAAGTTTCAAATATCAAAAATATATTTTTTGTATTAAAATATTTTAGAATCATTGATTGTTTCTATGTGTAAACAAGAACTTACATATTATTATTTTTGAATAAAAGATAGAAAGTTTGTATGTGTTTAGTATGTATATACAATAGTGAGAAGTTTCCAATATACTTTTATTACAGTGGAAGCACAATACGCATTACATGTCCGTACTACGCTAACCGTCCACTCTTCACTTTCTCTGAAACAGGCGCCACTTTCAAACTTAAATTATTAATTATTTAATTAAATATTTCAAATATTCTTCCATCTAAAATGGATTTCCGCAAAATCACGCCTGAATTAATAGGTAATATGCTTTAAGTATATTAGAGGAAGTAGAGAGTAGAGAGGAGATGCATGTGACTAGGAGAAGTATGGATATGATTGTAAGAAGTAGCGGAAAGAGAGGTAGACCAATGAAGACGTGGATGAATTGTGTGACGGAGGATATGAATGAGAAGGGAGTGAATGTGGAGATGACGGCTGATAGAGTGGCGTGGAAGAGAAAAAGAGGCTGTGCCGACCCCACCTAGTGGGAAATGGTAAAGGAGAAGAAGAAGATGCTCTTATTTAAAAGGTAATATATTTTTATATTTATAAATCTCAACTTAAGAAATTGCATACTGTTCATATTAACAGTTAATAAAATACGCAGAAAGCAGTAGCTCAAGTATGACAGACAGATTAAAAAAAACACCGAGCGGGTTGCCAAGTAGTTCGTAAAACAAGTAGAGTGAAAATTTTGCAAATCTCAACCAATTTCTGGTCTCTGCAAACTTTTCTAGCTGACAGTTTTTTATGCATTTTACTACCATTGTTATTTATATCTCAAGAAAGAAGATAGCGAAGATCAGGCAGTTTTTATGTTCGCTATAAAAGGGTCTATTGAAGAGGATCATCATAAAATTATCGTCTGATAGGACGTTATGTATCTTCAAAACTAAACTTCAAGAAGCTACTAGAACATTTCGCTGTTGATTATTTTTTCTGACTACTGCGACAATTTTTGGTGATTTAAGGATTGCTTTGTTATTACTCTTGATGGAATACTTTTTTTGTAGGGATTTAATAAAACCATCTTTTTTGTATCATGCAGATACTACAATGATAAATACTTTAGCGGTCTGTTTAAAATTTGTTTTTATTTTTATTTTTATTTCAATGATTGCTTATGATGGAGAATGGCTTGATGGTTTAGCATTTTCTTTTGTTAGGCAACTTACGAGTACATCCTTCATTTTGAAAAACTGTTACCAAGCTCTTTGCAGGATATTCCGAGAATTGTGAGCCAGTTATTCTAGAATATGCAAGAATCAACTTCGACCAAAGTGTCAAATGCCTAGGAGTAATTTAAAAAAAAATGTGAACGTGTAAACAACTTCATATTGATGAATTTAATGAACATGTTTTTAGATGAGATAAGATAAAGATAAATTTATTTGTATAATAAAAAAGTGTACGTACAAAGTTCTTACGTCTACATGATACCTTAAAGATTAACTGGTACGCTGTAGGGAGCACTATGCCCTGCTATAGGACTTTTTACTTACATAGCAAGCACATTTAACATATTAATTGAGTGTTCATTATACCCATCAGTAATTACACACATGTTATAATAATACTGGTACATTAACAGCCTGTTTTTGCAAAACAAACGTTTTGTTAATCTGCAATCATGCGAATAATAAATGTGCAATATAAAAAGGTTAATTAACAATTAAACTTTGTCCCATAAAATTAAACAAGGATTTAAACCACGACCTTTAAGGGTGAAAAAGGGTTACAATTTTCGAGTTACGAGTTTCTCGAGGGTCAATTTATAAGTAATCTCTTGTTACACTTTACTGATCATAATATTCACACAAAGCTTAACATATCTTAATATATATAAATCTCATGTCACAATGTGTGTCCTCAATGGACTCCTTAACCACTTAACCGATTATAATAAAATTCGGACACCATGTGCAGTTCGATCCAACTTGAGAGATAGGATAGTTTAAATCTCAAATTATAGTCGCAATTTAAATTTATTGCTAATTATTGCCTGTTATTATTTGACAGTCACTATTATCAGTTCTCCAAATAATTCTAACAGATATCGATACCTTTCGACTGGGTTGAGTAAGTAATCAATAGATGGCGCTGCTATGGTAAATCTATGAACGTGTCATATAAGCTACACTATCTATTTTTCATACCCCTAAGTGAGGCAAAACAACGTTTGCCGGGTCAGCTAGTACATTATATGTGTATTGGGATTGTCATGCTCTGATTGTAGACGGCAGTCAAGGTATATATTAAGGAGCCCATATTTGTTTCTGCGTTTGTGTTTATCTACATCATTGAGAATACCTTGAGATAATATTTTTAATTAATGGAATGATTTAAAGAAGAGCTTGGTCGACGCTACTCGTGACCAAAATTCCGGCCTCTACTTTGCACAGCGTATTAGCGTTGCTATACAAAGAGGCAACTCAGCTGGCATTTTAGGTACTTTTCCTACTGGCACTGGTTTTTTAGATTAAATATGCTTTTAACTTAATTAATTGAAGATTTTTTATTACAAGTTGAAATATATGTAATAAAACATTAATGGAATAATAATAGTAATAATAAATGTTTAATGAATTAATGAGAATTGTGTAATTTTGACATATTAACATATTGTTTTTTTTTGGCATGTTTTTTTTTTTTTTTTATGCTTAATAGGCTTGTGCTTGACCACAACTCACCTGATGTTAAGTAATATTGCAGTCTAAGATGAAACGAAAGCTAGCCTTAGCATGTAACGAATGGTGTTATTAATAAATGTTTGAATTTGTATTTGTAATATGATATTTTTAGAGTCTTTACTAAAATGCCTGTCTTCATCACGCATCACTAATCTAAAGTCACTTGGATGAGATCACTTTTAGTGATAAAGTCGCCATTAGTTATAAGTTTTTTATTCTCCGTTTTGTATTGTCGTTTATTTGTGTTGCAATAAATGTTTTATCTATCAATCTATCTATTGAATCTAGAAAACACAGATCCGTTGACAATACGTGTATCAGTTTGGATAAAAGTCTATGTTATAATATACTAGTTGCACCCCACACCCGGGTCAATCCGGGATAACAAGCCGCCTACTTAATAATCCAGGGTCAAAACTATCATATACATACCAAATTTTATCACAATCATTCATCATCATCATCAACCTATATCTACCCACAGCTGAGTATAGGTCTCCTCTCTCTTATGCCAGTATCTGCGATCTTATGCTCCACGGAACCAGAGCGTGCCCTCAATGGACTGGATGTCGTTGATCCATCGGGCTGGTGGTCTGCCTATAGGTCGCTTTCTATCCCGTGGAAGCCATTGAGTGGTTATTTTGCTCCATCTATTGTTATGACGTCTGGCAACGTGTCCTGCCCAGCGCCACTTGAGTCGCGGTCCCCCACGTCAGTAACTTTCGTCCTGCGTCGGATTTCCGTGTTACGGACTCGATCATTCAGGCTGATGCCTAACATGGCCCTTTCCATTGCCCGCTGTGCAACTTTTATTTTGTGCATAGATTCATTTGAAGGTTTTTTATTGGTAAGATAATAAGTAAAAATAAGAAATAAACTTTATTAAACAATAAATCTACACTCTTTACTAATCATATTTGACACACCGTTACACCCCGTGGTTCCAGGATTTCAGTGTCGTCGAAATAAAATGACATCCGCGTAATCTCGAGGGTCTAAATGGGATACGATGACAGTAATAGTAATATAAGTAAATGGATGTGGGGTGCAAGGGACCCGTGGTCGTCTTTGATGCTGACTTTTCTAGCCTAATGGTGATTTGTTTTGGCTGTGATCTCTTTATTAATGGCCGCGGCTGTTTTGCCGCGATAATGTTTGTAATAAAGCTTAGCAGACGGAAGAAGACCGCAATAAAGATTTACTTTTGAGATTGTGAGATCGTTGTTAGCGTCTGGGCCTGAAGTTAAACCTAGAGTTACGGTAATTGTCATTCTGTTATCTCAACTTTGTTGACAGAGTCTACTCGTAATAAGTAATTGCTTCTCAGTTTCTTTAGGTCGTCGGGTTTGTTTGTTCAGGGCGATGAACTAGGACTTCGAATCTTGTATAAGTATAACAAATGGATGTGATTTAAAAAATACAAAATAGTTGTAAGTAACGTAGGCCATAAAAAAAGTCTTTTGCTTAAATTTTTCAGTTACATTATTGACTTTAAATAGCTTCAGACTTTAACAAAAAGAATTACAGCTATATATTAAAATGAGATTTAAAAAAAGCACTTTTAAAGGACATTTTTCACACACGGCTAGTTAGTCTCATACTAAACCATTTCTGGTTTGTATTATGGTTGCTAACACAACTGATGATACTACATAAACATACAGAAATACTTCATGTCAAAACACCCATATCAACCGCCAACAAAATTAGTTCGTCACAAAGATTTTGACCGTGTCGGGATTCAAACCAGGGATCTTCTGGTTGGCAGTCCGGCATGGTAACCATTACACCAACAAGGTTATACCTAAATTATGAATATACAAGCTATTTACAAGTTATTTATTAAATTCAATAGTTCGCTAGCATAATATACGTTTAAGAATCTAGAACCTAAAAGCTCTATCCAACTTCTACACAAATCTTCCAAGCAACTTTGCAAACTACCCGCATACATCACTGAATTTTGCGTAAAGCATGAAGAGAGTTATACCTGATACGCGAGAGCGTACCTGACTCAATTTCCTGTTGCTTATATGATCGATCATGGTATACGGAACCCTATAGAAACTGGTAATAGAGTATCGAAGGCCTTATCAATATGCCGCTTCTAAAATCGAACGAAAACATTTTGCTCTTTGATTTTGTGTAAGCAGCCGGCTGGGTTGGTAATGGCCTCGCATATTATGTTTGTGTAAGATTGGTAATATTTGATTAAGGCAGAGAATCTTTCGTAATTGGAATTTTTGTATGGGTGCACAATATTTTCATAAGAACTCTACTATGGTTTTGAGTTCTAATAAATTTGGCTTATTTTTCAGAGTCACGATCTTTTTACGGGATCTTTTTTTTACAAACTTGTAATAATAGAAAAACAAATAAAACACTCAAATAAAAGAAAGAATATATATTTATATAGTATTTGTATTGCTGGTACATACGTTTATTTCGACGGTATTAACCCGATATGTTTCAGCACAATGAGTGTGCCTTACAAAAATTTTAAAATAGTATAATAGTTATGATCATATTTTTTTTCTGGAAAACTTTGCAAGCAGATGTCGTAATGATAACTATCATTGAATTAGCTATAAATTATAATTATGATTTAGTTAAATTATAATTTATATTTAATTCAGTGTTGAATGTTGAGATTAATTTGGCTTATCTCGATCTGTTTCCTAGTGCCAACATATTTTTTATTCATATTTTAGAATAAAATTGCAGAAAAATAATATTTTTGAGTAGGTACGAGATTAATAAAAACATATTTAAATATTTCAGTAAGGATTTAAGAAGAAAACGCATAAATAATTCTGATTAAGAGGTCCAATTAATATAATTCCTCAGTCATAAAGATTGTCGTCATTAAGTAAATATAAATTGGAAATGTAAAATACATCCGTCATTTTGACGGTCATCTTGGTTGTGAAAGTAAATTTTCATCTGCCACTATGTAGCAGCTGCCATTTTATAACTAGGTATTTTCATCAAACATAGCTAAATAAAAATAAATAAATACTAGGTCTTTTTTTTCAATTTGGGGTTAGCCAGCCGTGTGTGAACACACGGCTGGCTAACCCCAAATTGAACCATTTCTTTTGTGCTATGGTGGCTAAGACAACTGATATACTTCACATATATTTTATATAGATACATATTCAACACCCAGACCCACACCCAACAAATTTAGTTAAGCACAAAGATGTTGGCCGAGCTGTAAATCGAACCCGGAACCTTCTGATTAGCAGTCCGGCATAGTAACCATTGTGCCAACGAGGTCGTCAAAAAAACTCGGCTGAAACATGTTTAAAAATAAAAAAAAAACACGCCACAAACACATACGCACAGAGGAAACCCACAGACACTTCAAACTTAGAACATCCCATTGGTTTGCGTCGTAAGTTGAAAATGACAACCTAAACCCAGCAAATGATTGCCAGTCCAGAAAGCCACTACAGCGTTTAATATTCACCAAGCCAGTCCAATATTGAAACAACCAATCAGTAAGCAGCGAGTGAGCCGCCAAATCTTTCTGACATCTGTAATCATAGCTGTTTTCACCAAAACCACTCGGGAAGCTACGACGATGCTGTCGCTCCCGGAAAGGTAATTTCCTCTAAATAACGTGGCATCTTGCAATGAATTATGTATAATTCTGAGCGGGGCCCGAACACTTGGACCCAGAAGGTTGCTCTAATTGTGAAGCGGCGAAACATTACCTCTGTCTTCAACTAAGGGACTACTCAGCATTTCTGTGCTAAACATTTTAGTGAACTGTTAATAATGTTGAGGGAAATAGTATTGGTATTTAAAATAAACGAAAATTGGGATACATTTCACACAGAACCTTCTGATTGACAGTCTGGCATGGTAACCATTACGCCAACAAAAGTCGTCGAAAGAAGAGACCTAGAAGGTCTTTTTAGACCAAATCAAGGAAAAAGAGTCACCTTCAAGGATTTGCCTGAGGATATAATTATTCGGAAAAATCTCCACGGACAAGAGCCCAGCTCTTTAATATTGATTTTAAAATAATCGTTTCCAAATGTTGATAAGGTAACACTGTTAAATTGTGTCCATATAACTACACAGTTATTTGTACATTATAACTACAACAAAAGAGATATATTTAAGAATAAAAAATGTATTTATTTAGATACATACTTTAGATACATACATACTCAAACAAATACAATTATATTTCAAATTTTAACTTTTTATTAGAATTCAGCTCATATTTAGTTTTGGGCCTAAATATTTTACAAATTGACAACGAGTTCTTTTAAACAAATATTCCAAGAAAAAGTTGTGTAAAACTTCAACGCCATTCCACGGCAAGCCTGCACCTCAATTAGAATTCCGTTTGCGATTGTAAGGTAAGTTACAAAATACATTTATATAGATAGATATTTAAACAAACACATTTAAAACAAAAAGTAGAAATTATATTTCAAATTTTAACTTTTTATTATAATTAAGCTCTTTTTCGTTTTGGGCCTAAATCTATGAGTTCTTTTAAACGAATTTTCCAAGAAAAAGTCGTGAAAAACTTTAACGCAATTTCACGGCAAGCTTGCACCTCAATTAGAATTCCGTTTCCGATTGTAAGGTAAGCTACATAACACATTTATATAGATAGATATTTAAGTACAATTGAAATAAAATACAATTAAAATAAAAGGATCACTTTGGAACTTATATATTTTTATTGGAATTAAGTTCTTGTTAGTTTTGGGTCTAAATCTATTGGCTAAGAGTTCTTTTAAACAAATATTCCAAGAAAAAGTCGTGAAAAACTTCAACGCCATTTCACGGCAAGCCTGCACCTAAATTAGAATTCCGTTTGCGATTGTAAGGTAAGTTACAAAATACATTTATATAGATAGATATTTAAACAAACACATTTAAAATAAAAAGAAGGAATTATACTTTAAATTTTTATAAGAATTCAGCGCTTTTTTAGTTTTGGGTCTAAATCTTTTATCTATTGGCTACGAGTTCTTTTAAACGAATATTCCAAGAAAAATTCGTGAAAAACTTCAACGCCATTTCGCGGCAAGCCTGCACCTCAATTAGAATTCCGTTTGCGATTGTAAGGTTAGCGGCACAATAGACGCCGCGGGCGGTTTCCGCTGCAATAACAATACCGCCTCGGTCTGCCACTCGCCTATTAATATGCACCGTTTGTTATAATATTATTCAGGGGAGACTAGTTTCTGACGGGATTTAGTAATTGAAGAGAATGTTCTGTCTAGATTAAGATGATATTAACATATATATAGGTAACGTATAGGTAGAATTTATATGTATGGTATTATGTAGCTTAATGTACTCACATTCATATTTCTCCATTATTTAAGGAGGTATTTTAAAAATAACCGAAAAATGTAGTGGATTATTACTTTTTTGACGACCTCGTTGGCGTAATGGTTACCATCCTGTACTGCCAACCAGAGGGTTCCGGGTACGATTCCCGGCACGGCCAACATCTTTGTGCTGAACTAAATGTGTTGGCTGCTGGTCTGGGTATTAAACATGTAGGTATCTACATATATAAAGTATTTATGTATGTAGATGTAAGCAGTTTTGTTAGGCAAGCTAGACAATGTCTTTTCATTATTAGTTACACTTATGACTATTTTTTATGAAGTACAGCAACATATGTATAATATATTCATTATTTATTTATTTATCACAGCTTTTTTTTCTTATCTTTCTAACATCTTTGTCATTGCACCGTAATATGTGAATCAAACTGTCCTTAATAAAAACTTTTATAGCTTTTAATACCATTAGCAGAAATGAGTTAAATCCCATGAAAACATTGGAGTAAGTAGCGACAGTCCACTTAGCTCGTCGGGCTCTATAAAATCCATTTATTGCGTCATAATTGCGGAAACAGCATACCATTTTTATTGTTGTTAGCTTTTATTGCATTGTAAATATCAATAAATGTAAATAAATACGACAAGCGAAACTGGGGTGATTGTGTTTTTGTCAGAGGACCAAAAGATATGAAATTTGTGTGTGAAATAACACGAATGTGATATTGTTTACTGAATATATGACCGCTTTAAAATATTGCAGGAATATTTTGAGCCTGGCTATAACCATGCTGTTAAATGCCAAAATTAACCCCGCGAGTATAATAACTCACTCGCATAGTGGAATAATCAAAAAGTTATGCACATTTTCACTGTTTTGCATACCTGATAAAATTTGAACGAAAACTTTGAAACGCTGTTTAAATTTAAACGAACTCGCACAAAAACGACGATAAGCTCTCAAAGCTCTTGTCTGTCATTTTCGTTGTTTTATCTGTTATTACTGTTTTTAGAACATTTAAATGTCTCTTACACAAAAACAGCGAGATTTATATGATTAAAATCCTTGGTGATTTGAAATGAAATAAAGCAAATCCAAAAATTAATAAATAAAAGACAGATTTTGCCCCGTAACTAAATTGACTTGACTTGTTGGCGTAATAGTTACCATGCCAGGCTGCCAAACTAAGGATATCGGGTTCGATTGTCACGGCCAACATCTTTGTGATAAACTAAATTTGTTGGCTGTCGGTCTCGGTGTTCATTATGTATTGATATAAAATATTTATGTATGTGTATGTAGAACGAGTATGTCAGTTGTGTTAACAACCATAATACTAGAAATGGTATTTAGTATGAGGCTAACCAGCTGTGAGTAATTTTATTATGTGGTATTCTTTTATGTGGTAGTTAATATGAATATTAAAACTAAGACTTTATTTACTTTCGTGCCAAGTGTCAGATGTGATAATGACATCTTTTAAGTTTTAAATATATTTCCATAAATATCTTTTCAAAATTAAAAAGCAAACTTAAATAAGAATTCTATGTATGACGAAAACTTCGAATGTATCTTATATGAAAAATTACCTAATATAATAATATTAGTATGAAAAACTGGAAACTTCATGTAAAAATCCGGCAACATATCTTTCCGACGTTCATGCATCGTTAAAAGTATTTTGTTCAATTGAATAACGTTATTTTACCTGAATACTATTTCCAATAATACTAAAAAGGTATTGCGAGACAACTTTAGCACAAAAAGAATTTATAAAAATGCAAAGTCATGCTTAAATCCCAGTCTAGACAAATTCTTATCAAACTGAAATGTAATCTTCATTCATACTACGAGTATTTTAGACGTCTAAGTTTCGAAATCTATTCCTTCATGTTATCCTTAGACGGGATTCTACCTTTGGAACCCTTTCATTATGGTTGATATAAAATATTCCAAATAGAAAATGGTGAGAAAAATCGTGAGCCCATGAAGGGTGAAGACCTTTCTTACTATATCACAAGACACAATTGATGGTAATTGAAATCTAGCGCTATCTAAGGGCTCTAAGATACTCGTAGTTTCGAGGATTTACAATTTTAGTCGGCTGGCTCTTTTTGTCGCGTTGCTTATTAATATTGCATAGCATAAGCGCACTATACGTTCCCACTGTTGGGACTCAGAGCCTTCTTTCACGAGGAGAAACATATAGGTCATAATCCACCAATCTGGCCCAACGTGGGTTGGCGGCTGAGACACTTCTTCAGATATTATTGTCGGCAATATAAACATGTCGGCTTCCTCACGATGTTTTCCTTCAACGGAAAGCGAGTGCAAATCCACACAAAACTTGAAAATAAAGTCATTGTTGCAGGGCTGAGATCGAACCAAGGGTCGTCAATTAAATTAGTTGGCTTAAATACATATGTATTGATATAAAGTATTTTTGTATGTACTATGTGTAGTTATTAGTTGTGTTAGCAACCATAATACAAACTATAAATGGTTTAGTATGGGGCTAACCAGACTTGAGTGAACTGTGCAGAAAAAAACAAAACAAAACAATTGCAATTCAAAAAATAAATCAAGCACAAACTCATGTAATGCACAAAAAAAACAAAAGCAGAATTTTTGTTTTGCAACGAGAGCAAAATAAATGTATTTAAGCATTTTATTCTAGTTAACACAGACTAACGCGTAACCGTAATATGTACTTACAATTGAATTAACAAAATGCATGCGGAGTGCAGTTGGGCTAAACTTGGCTCGTTAACTTGTATACATTTACACTTAACGGCTTATTTCATATTTCTATGCATTTTCAAGCTTGTTATATACAGGGCTACTTGTAACTTGTAAGAAACCTTACAAAGGTTAAATTTATATGAAACCTTAAAAAGGTTTTCTTATAAGTTACTAAACCATTTTAAGGTTTCTTACAAGTTACTAAACATTTTTAAGGTTTCTTATTAGTTGCTAAACCTTTTTCAGGTTTCTCACAAGTTACTAAACATTTTTAAGGTTTCCTTTAAGTAACTAAACCTTTTTAAGGTTTCTTATAAGTTACTAAACCTTTTTAAGGTTTCTTATAAGTTATTATTACTACTTATACTTATAAGTTTCAGGGTTTGTTTTTAGGAACCTTTTTATGTTTTTTTTTTTAACAAAACCTTTAGTAACTCTAGACAAGTAGTATTTGTTGTACGACGACCTCGTTGGCGTAATTGTTACCATGGCCAACCAAAGGGTCCCAGGTTCAATTCCCGGCATGGCCAAGATCTTTATGATGAACAAATTTTGTTGGCTGTTGGTCTGGGTGCATATGTATCAATATAAAGTACTTATGTACGAGTATGTATAAAATATGTAATATCAGTGGTGTTAGCAACCATAATACAAACTAGAAATGGTTTAGTACGGGTCAATCCAGCCGTGTGTGAAATATACCCTGATATTAATTTATTTAAGAAATTCGCGAAAATAATCAGGTGTCCCATACATAAAGGTCGAAATGTATGGACAAGCGTTTTTTTTGCCGTGTTAAAGAAAAACTGTTTTTCTCTACTAACTAAAGCAGCCCTTTGCGCTATTCACAAGTCTTCTTCTTCTTCTTCGTATGAGATAAGAGGCTAAGCTATAATGTCGAGAGTTTTACAAGCCACCTGAAGTCCTCTGACGTGGCTTAATAACTATTTGTACTGAGACAAACATCAGAGACCTACAATTTAACGTGTCGTCCGACCCACGGATGCAAGTAACCCTGTATATTGAAAATGTATAGATATTTGAAATAAGACATTTAGTGTAGAATAGAGAGTATGCAATAATTAAAATTAAGCTAGGAGACCGATCTTCGTCGAGTTTGAGTTAATCTTACTTGATATTAAACCCAGGCTTAGTATAGTATGAGAGCCCAGGTTGCTAAAAATGTATTAACTTGTGAGCGCATTTGGAGCTTGGATTGTACGAGTAAAGTAGATATCACAACATGATATTGAATTTTGAATGAAACAAACTGTTTGGGACATCCCATCTGTGGACCTTTCTTGTCCATTGATAAGGGGCTCCATCTGATATTTTTTATATATATATTCAATGACTTTTTTTTCATTTATGTTTATATCAATGGGCAGATTTAAGTTTCCTGGATAAACCTAAAAAAAAATACTGAGCCGTTACTGAGTGTCGGGATAGAAAGTTTGAGACCCTCTCACTATGTTACATTACATATAATATATTGTCAGATATTTAAATATACACTCTTAAGGTCAGTTATAATTTTCACTAGCTTCATCTGACAATTTGGAGTATGTCTTCTATGCAACTTATTCTTCAAACGTTATTAAACCCACCAACGGGGAAAGCTTGTATTCGGTGAAGGTACCCAAATGGGTTTAAGGTATCTTCCATATCTTAAACTAAGATAATGAAAGCTTAATTTCATAAAATGTAAGTAGTAGTAGATTTTGTTTTTTTTCTTCGTATGAGCTAAGTGGTCAAGCTCTGGTATCGAGAGTTTTCAAACCACCCGAAGGCCTCTGAATTGGCTTAACAACGGCTTGGTTTAAGACTAACAGCCGAGACCTACAATTTAACGCGTCATCCGACCCACGGTAGCGCGCAGATGAAAATGACACTTTTTAAACGACAGTCTTGTGCAGTCACCCACTCAAAAACTAGCATTGCTTAACCTCTATGATCCCGTCAGATCCTCTTACTTAGCCGATACTATATAGCTTTAGCTTTAGGTTCTGTTAAACCTTTTGGCAATAAATACATTTGTATTTGTATTTAAGCTGTCGTGTTTGAGATACTTTCAAAAGTCTCTTCTTCGGCTCCCCTACTATAAGACTCAGGTCTGATTAGAACTGAAGCTTGATTTGGAGGAGGGCAAAATGTTAATATGAAACTTTGTTTATTTCATTTCGTTCAATTCGAAAAGTTTGTTCGAGTAAATAAGCGCCCGAGGGTTATCTGCGAACAAGAGTTGTTGGCAAATGTTTCGCTAATTGATGCTAAACGTGTTTGTATGTTTTGGAGATGTTATACGAGAATATTAACAAAGGTCTACTACAGATTGTTATATATTTGCGTTTAAGAAAATAGCCATTTATATAAGTACTCATTCATACATACTCTCTATTAAATCATCATTCTATCTCGACTCACTTTTGGGTATATGTCTTCTCTCTTTCTAACCTCTGACGAAAAATCTACAGGGTGTTAGGGTGTGTGTGAGCCTGTAGCTCGACTAAGAAAGGTAATCTTACGTGTTATTGGATTGATGCGTTTACAATATCACTTTTTAAATATCTGAAATAAATTATATCAAGTGAAAGTAACAGTGCTTTTAATTTAATTAATACAATAGGAAAGATCGACCAAAAAACAGATGGTTAGAAGATATAATTACAATAGCAGGAAAACACTGCATAATTAAGGCAAACAATAGAATAACTTGGAATAAGCTAGAGAAGGCCTATACCCAGAGTGGGGTTCCAATAACCCAAGAGAATAATTTAATTTTAAATAACATACTTAAAAAAAATATATATAAATAGTCAAATAAGTTTAAGCAGTAATAATGTTTTTAAGATTGTTGGAAAAAATTGGCCTTTATGTTTATTAACTTCATTAGGAAACTAACATATTCAAACTTCGCTAAAGTTATTATAATCAACAAGGTTCAGCAACGGTCGATGCGGACAGTCATTGGTGATGGGTGACCAAGCATATGACATGATATGACACACACACACAAATACACACACAAAAACATCCTCTTATAGAGATACACCGGACTCTGTTCCGTTGGAAGTAACAAATAGATTATGTACTCGTATTATATTATAAATCTACATAACCATTGCGACCAAATCTTAAATCTCACTGGTTCCATTTGCCTACCTACATAACCTTACCGCGTATAAATCATTCCCTTCTCGTTCCCGTTTCTGTTGAACATAATTATTATAGCCTCAGATACTGTTCGCAGGTTTGTTGCGTCTTTAAGGAGCAAATTGGTCCTTTACACAGTCTTTTGTGAAATTGGATAGTGGCCCTTTGGTGTAAGAAAGTACTTCGCTCAATTACTTTAAGTATTTAGGGTTTCTTGATCAGATAAAGAGTTGCTCGCATCTTGTAATAGAAAAATAGGTAAAGTTATGAAATGTGTACTTAAAGTATTGGATATAAAACTAAGCTTAGCTGAATATAAACCAAGCTCAAATATCAACCAAGTAACGAATTAAAAATAAAACAAACCAGACAGCGGCATATTTATTATTTCAATTTAACCTAAAAGTAATGTAATATTTATTATGTTTAAAAAGCAAACTTCTATATGTTTTTATCAGTGTATAAAATATATACTCCATTTTCTTTATATTCATACTCTTCTACTAATTGATGCCTTAAGTCTTCTATTTTGTTTTTTTTTCTTATCACACACCTATTTTTAGACACCACGGGCATACTTTAGGACCAATATAACGGACCTAAATTGTCGTAGTCTAGTAGTTGAGCACATATGCACACATCACTTACTAAAGTTACTCGTAACTTGCTTTCATATCATTGATGTAATTTATTACAATATGATTATGGATCACTTAAAATATGTTTTATATCTTAAAAAAAACTACATAATTTGGTGAAAATTTACCTTATTAGATCCAATTCGACGACCTCGTTGGCGTTAAGGTTACCATGCCGGACTGCCATCCAGAAGGTTCCGGGTTCGATTCCCGGCCCGGTCAACATCTTTGTGCTTAACTAAATTTGTTGGCTGTGTGCCTGGGTGTTAAATATGTATTTATATATAATATGTATGTATGTATATGTAGTATATCAGTTGTGTTAGCAACCATAATACGAGCTAGAAATGGTTCAGTATGGGGCTAACCAACCGTGTGTGAATGTGTCCTAATATTTATTTATTTAATATTTTTAAAATATTTATACTTGTATTTCGAACAAAAAAAAAACATATTTATCGTTGTTTTAAAAAACCCCGAGTCTCTTATACTTATGCAATTTTATAATATTGTAATTTAATGCTCTATTATGTAAAACGTAGCTTCTGTAGTAGTTTGAGCAGTTTAACTTTATCTGTTCTAGGTCAGGCTCAGTCGAAGATCTATTTACCAATCCGTGAGAGTTAGTCCCGGTACGAACCGATTCAATATCTAAAACTTCTCAGTTCAATTACAGACCGCATCTGGTCCGTTGAGCTTTTCGCACCCTTCACGTTTGCTCTTTTGGACGTTTGTTAGGAAACTTGAGATGTTTGCTTTCGATTTGAAAAGAAATGGAGGACTGGCTTGGTGGAAGGATAGATACGGATTATTGAACGGAAAGTAGAAAGAAGTAAAAATATTGTGTTAGTGCGGCAATTTGGACCAATTTTCAGAAAAACAAAGCTATAAAAGTTGGCCAAGTGCGATTTGGGCTCGTGCACAAAGGGTTCCGTACCATTGTACAACAATGGTACGGAACCCTTTGTGCACGTTTGAGAGCCCCCTCAAATATTTATTTTATTTAAATTTTATAATTTCATTTGAAAGGTAATAAAGATTATACAAACATTATATGAATATTTTACCGTTGTTGATATAATATAGCAAAAAAATACGATTTTTAGTTTTTATTGTTATAACGGCACAAGAAATACATATCTTGTGAAAGTTTTAGCTTTCTATGTATTACGGCTTCTGAGATATAGGCTGGAGACAGATAGACAGACAGAAAGACAGCGGAATCTTAGTAATAAGGTCCCGTTATTACCATTTAGGAACGGAACTCTAAAACGACAGTCATGGTTTTTTATGATGGATAGGCAAGCACTTGATCGAAACTCACCTGATGTTAAGTGATGTTGCGATCTTGGGTGGACCGCGCTTGCCTAGAAGAAACCGATCCACTCTCGCCTTGAAGACAGTGAAGTTATAGTTTAGAGGGAACAGGGATTCCGGCAAAGAGTTCCACAGTTTAATGGTCAACCATCAAAACCTCGTCCGCATCGACCCTTGCCTAGCTTCGATCCCCTTAGCTACGGCTAGCTAAGGGGATCGAAGCTAGGCTAGCTTTTTATAGCTCGGCAGCTACCAGCACACTATGACACATGGATACCAAACACATGGGTACCAAAATATGAAAATAAATTATTATAGTAAAAGGAATAAGTTAAGTAAGGGCCTATTCTGAAAACATTTCTCGCTCAGTGCCGTAACGACAGTGATTGACTCGCTTATTTCGGGTCGGTTACTTTCTTAGAACCTATCGGAGAGAACAATCTCGTTTTCTATAAACAGGAAAGTATTTGAGACGTCTTTTCTTTGTTCCATTTTATACGTGGAACGTTAAATGGACAGCTTGATTCTATAAATATGTATGATCTAAATCTTTTTAGTAATGATAGATAGGCTTGCGCTTTATCGTGACTCACCTGATATTAAGCGATGTTGCGATCTAAGATAGAGCGCGCTTGCCTAGAAGAAATTGATTCACTCTCGCTTTGAAGACAGACTGCTAGGAGACACCAATATACAGTGGAAATGCCGATAATGCGTACTAAGCGATTCGCTTCCACGTTTATAGTACGGACGGCCAAACTGTGGAACTCCTTGCCGGAGTCTACTGTCTTCAGGGCGAGAGCGAACTAGTTTCTTCTAGGCAAGCGCGCTTCATCTTAGACTGCAATATCACTTAACATCAGGTGAGTTGTGGTCAAGAACAAGCCTATTAAGCGTTAGAAATAGTTCAGAGGGAACAGGGATTCCGGCAAAGAGGTCCACAGTTAAATTTTCCCCACAATGTGGAAGCAAAAAGCTTAGTGCGGATTTTTGACAAAGACTAAATAAATGTAGACTAAAGAAACTAAAGTGAAAGTAAATTATCATGCCCGTAATTTGTAGTCTTTTTTATTACTATTTCGTGTGCGACTTTCTTACGGGTAACATATGAAGGCAGGGATGAGGTACCACGTTATAGCTTACGACTACAGATGGAGCTGCTTCGTACGATAAATTGTAACTGCCTTGTTTGTAACGTAAATTATGAGTAAATAATATGATATCGCTTACGGGTCGTGCACGTAAAGTCGAACTATAGTAAAAGCTATAAGTAAAGCTTCTTTTTAACAATGGTTTCTTTATGTTGCCTTAGTTTCACTCACAATTACAGAGATATGACCTTTTTTGCAACAAATAATCTTTCACCTTCAAGAACAAAAAAATTACATAATTATAAAATAAAATTTTAAATTTATTTTTCTATTATCATAGTATTTAAATTCATTTAATTTGTCAGATAAATTTAGATTCGTATATTGATATTTTTGAAGATGTAAAACTGTGCTATAACAGTTGTAATTAATTATAAGTCAAGTATTGGAAACATGAGAAGAATTTTGCAACATTAGTATAGATAAATATGTTTATAAGTCATGTATTGTTGTAGTTTGTAAGTGTTTTAAGTTCAATAAACATTATTATTATTATTAATATTAACAACATGCGTCTGTGGTCAAGTTATGAACTCGTGTTTCAGTACCGGTTTAAAATATTCCAAGGATGCCGCACGAGAAAGTTTATTCTGCTCCCATATTATTTAAATAATAATAATAAACTCACACAAATAAAATTATGGACAGTTATCTCAATCTTCCTGAAATAACAGTTAAATATTTATGTTTACAGACATTACTGTTGATTTTCGCTCTTGGGTTCGTTAAAAAAACAAGTCCTGTGTAGGTATAAACAGTTTTGCGGTTTGTTTTGCGGAAATCATGAGAATAGCTTAAACTCATTCTGTTTACGGTACAGAATTAACTAAACAGTAGCGCTTGGAGCTCGGCTAGCTAAGGTGATCTGACACGATCATCGAAGCTAAGTAACGATCGATGCGGAGGGTTTTTGGATGGGTAACCACGTATAAGACTGTCGTTTTTAAGTGGCATTTTTATCTAGGCGCTACCGTGGATCGGATGACACGTTAAATTGTAGGTCACGGTGGTTAATCTTAGTAAAAGCAGTCGTTAAGCCAAGAAAGGCCTTTGGGTGACTTGAAAACTCTTGAAACCAGAGCTTGACCTCTTAGCTCATACGATGAAGAAGATGAAGACTAAAGATAAAAAATAGGAAATTTCTATTTACCTTTGCATGTATTTCTAAAAACTGTTATTGTTGTTAGTAATCATTTTATTCTACGAAATTCTTAGTATTTTGTCCTGTTTAATATGTAAGGACTTTTTGCCAAAGAGATGTTCCAAGCTAAGATTTATCGATAACAGAAAATTGTTAGAGATTTTCAGTAACTCGCGAAGGAAGATAAGGCGGAAAAATCTTTTCCAATTACTACCTTGCTTGAATTCGACAAAGTAAAGGCCTACTTTGCAAATAAAGGCTGTACTTACGCAAGGTAACGTAATTGCTGTCTTATCTTGCGCGTTTGCGATCAAAGATTATGCGACGAGCTTAGCAAAAACCGTGCGAGTCGGATTTTGCGCAATGAGGGTTCTGTGCCGTTATAAAAAAAATGGTTATTAAACGCCTTTATTGCATAACCTGAGAATTCATTATATTTCTAGTATTAACAAATGTTAATATAGCAATAACAAAAAAACTACTGTCAAAATTTTAACTACAAGCTATCATAATAAGGTTTTTCAGATAAAGCCTAGGAAACCTGTAAATTAAAAAAATGAAGTTTTTTAGATTGTTTTTGTCAATAATAATATATGTGGACCAAAACAGTATTTGATGATAACAATTTTAAAAGAAAATTTTCAGTTTTAATTTAATTTTTTAATATTTTTGATTAATAGAATGTCGCTAGTTTGTGTAATTTTATTCTAAGCGAAACGAAAGTTTCAGCTTTCTAGCTATAACGGTTTCTGAGATACAGCCTGGAGACAGACAGACACACAGACAGACAGCGGAGGCTTAGTAATAGGGTCCCGTTTTTACCTTTTAGGAACGGAACCCTAAAAAAGAAGGAAAGCACTACACACTTAAAAATCAAACCCGGATTATTTGATTAATTGTATTTACTACTGTCAAATAAGGTCATTTGCTTAACCGTTAACATTTTGCTTGAATAGAGTATAATCCAATTTTAGCTTGTAGTTTTAGCTAAAGTTACAATAACACAAAAAAATATCTAGGACCAATATCAACCGGGCTTCCTAAGAATGCCATTAGAATTTCTGTTGGAAATAATAAGGAAATAAAAAAATACTATGCATTGTATAAAAGATTACCTACTAATTGAATACCGAAGATATTAAATTTTCTCAAAGACTTTCCTTATTGCTCTCGTTTGCCAATCGTTTTAGTGTGGAGGCATTTCTTTACTCTTTGAAAGCATTTTTGTAAGCATACCTGTTAGATTTTTCTCCAATATAATCTCATTACTTTTTGTATTTTATACCTTTTATACAGCAATAAAGCAAAAAAATAATAAGAAAATAAATAATTGTAAATAAAAATAAGAAATTGGCTTACCACGCAATTAAATTCTCGTGTTATAGGGTTTAATAAGAATCAATAATTATATTATGTATAAGAAAATAAATGTGTACTTATGTATATTTTTTTATATCTATCTAATCTTCTAATATATGAAATTTCCATGTCACAATGTAAGTAACCGTACTCCTCCGAAACGGCTTGACCGATGTTTACCAAATTTTATATGCGTATTCAATATAAGTAGGTCTGAGAATCAGCTATTATATATTTCCCGTACCTAAGTGATAAGAGCAGTTCGCCCTGTACAAGGCGAAACAAAGTTTGATGGTCAGCTAGTACATATATAAAAATGAGTATGATTTGATAATACTACATGGCCGGTAGTAGTATTATGAAATCATACTACATATCATACTTCCTATTACTTATTGTCGTTACGTAATAAGCAAAAGCAGCCCACTATACGTTTCCACTGCTGGGACTCGGGGCCTTCTCTCACGAGGAGAGATATAGTCCATAATCCTCCACGCTGGCCAAATGCGAGTTGGCGGATGACACCACAATATCCTAATATTGTGGTCCTCAAACATGCCGGTTTCCTCACGATGTTTTCCTTCACCGTAAAGCGAGTGCAAATCCACACATAACTTGACAAAAATATGTCACTGGTGTAGGGCCGGGATCGAACCAGGGGCCGTCTGATTGAAAAGCAGACTTTATTAACACCGAGCCACACTCACCTTTTACGTTTTGTACAATGTTGTTTAATCACATAGTAAGACCAGTTTGGAAAAACAGTGTATTTTGTCTACTTCTAAGTTATCTATCCTTGGATTTCCCTCATCGATTACGCCAGTTTAAAAAAAAACAAGGTATTTTATCTAATTCTGAATAATCGATCTCTGCATTTCCTCTAAGATTTCCTCCTAATGAAGCTCTAATCAGAAGCTTGCTCAACCAGCGCTCCGCTTAATGTTGAACATTAAGCCAAAATACAAGTTAACTGCTACCTACATTGCTGTGACGTAATTAGTAAGGTTTATCACCTTTAGGGGACACGTTTTATGTGGCAGCCTTTTAAACGGGAAAGGTGTAAACTTCTCAGTGTTTCGTTTGTTTGCTCTCACAATGAGCCTACAGACATTTGCGGTGTTTACGGGCACGTTAAGTTCTGTTAGTGAAGTTGGGGCTCATGAAACTCGCGTGAGTACGTGGCTCGTTATTTTGCATAATCTTCTTATTTGCGAAGGTGATGAGAAAATGAGCTTTATTTTATTTTCTGTATTTATGTTGACGACAGAGAGGTAACTGCGCTTTCTCTGTATACAAAAATAAAAAAAACAAATCTGTCAGAAAGATTTATGCTAATTAACGTTTTAAACTGGCTTTGAATTGTGAGTTTGAGTTACAGTGTGAACTCCATGTAACGTCACTCGATCTAACGACAAACTCTCTAAAGGGTAGAAATCAATTGGCTTTAGTTGGTTTAGCTTGTATTCCATACACTGATAGATTCTCTCCATTTAACGACCACTATCTATAACGCCGAAATAAAATTCACTGTCGTTATATAGAGTTTACACTGTATTTACATAGGTGTAATAAACTTTCATTTGATCTATTTAAATAATAATTTGCTTTTTCAATAAAGTTTCACCTAGTCAGAAAACCTACAAACAATAAGATAGAACTTCATCGATTAGAGTGAGACAGCTAGATACCTACATGTTTTAAGGCCTTTAAAGATATTTGAAGCTACCAATTTGATAATTTGACCGTCTGTAAATATAGCATTCAAATCCATAAAAGCATTGCCAAAACAATATTCGTCAAAATCGGTTAAATTTACTTCAAGCACTACATCAAAACTTTTTTTTTTATTAGAAATAGGTTTGCTTTTAACCACAGCTTGCTTGATGTTAAGCAGCGTTGTGGCCTACATTGTAGCACGTTTATCTAGAAGAAACCTATTTTTAAGGGTTGAATGCGGTTTACATAAACGTATTTAAGAATAAACTATAAACTAGTATTATAAATGCGAAAATTGTTAAGAGTATGTTTGTTAATCTTCACGCTCAAACGGCTGAACTGATTTCGGTAAAATTTGATGCGGACATTTTTTTTTACTCATAAGGCTTGCGCTTGATTGCAATTCACCTGATGGTAAGCGATAATGCGATCTAAGGTGGAGCGCGCTTGCCCAGAAGAAACCGGTTCACTCTTGCCATGAAAACGCAAGATTATAGTTATCGAGGAACAGGGAATTTGGCAAAGAATATTTCAGACGCATAAGCTACATTTAACCAACTGATAGAGCGCAGCTACTATACTAATATGATTTATCTCATGCATCAGCTATCTTATGTACGTGAAAATTATAAAGATAAGTTTTTTGAACTCAAAGATTAATTCATGCTTTTAATAGGATTAGCAGCAATAATCTAAATCTATCTATCTGAAACGAGCTTAATTGCGTTATCTTATCTAAATGTGAGCTTTATTCAGTTAACTATATAAATTGGATTTATCTAACCTTAATAAGGATCTGTCCTAATGAATTTATCTTTGGATCCCCAGCTTTTGAGATCCTAGAATTATTAGATTAGAATAAGTTGCCAGAATAACGACGATTAGGATGAACTGAACTTAATATTTTTCGCTATTAATAAAAAAAACATGTTAGTAACGTACTTATATACAAAAAAAAATACTTACAGTCGAATATATAACCTCCTCCTTTTTTGAAGTCGGTTAATTAAAAAAACATTATCTGGACTGACCTGAACTGACCTCTACCTGTATTTAGGAATCATATATATATATAATTTATCTAGGAAGAGCCTTAAGGCGCTATGGGGGAAAAGTAGCACATTTTTAAAAGTCCTGCATATAAGATATGCTATGGTTATGGATGGGCTATGGTTTTTTCGGTTTTATTATCATTAATTCAGTGTTAAAAATCATTTGAGTTCCAAAATACGATTACGCAATGTAGTTTTAAGTAGTTAGTCATATTAAAATGTAAAAACGTTGTGCCATTGAAATGTTGTCTAATAACATACAAATATGTAAGGTTTTCCTTCCTAACGCTATAACTCCAGAACGCCCGAACCGATTTCCATGGTTTTGCATTCGTTGGAAAGGTCTCAGGCTCTGTTAGGTTTTTAGCATACGAAATTTAGGGAAATTATGATTCATAAAAATTCGACTTACACGGGCAACAGAAATCAAAACTGCTTTTTTCTATAGATATGGAAATCAAAACGTCTTTTTTTCTATAAATATTGATATTATGTATAATCGTTAAAGGTTTCAACTTCAACACTGTTAATTTTTCATGTTACATGAATATATTTCGTGATAATTTCACTACTGAGCTGCACATTTTAAAGTTTCGTATCTAACAGGTAAAAAGGGGACTCTATTACTAAGCCTCCGCTGTTTGTCTGTCACCAGGCTGTATCCAGAAACCATGATAGTAAAAGCTATAATATTTACAACACGTCATGTTTTTTCTGTGCCGATATAACATGTATCGTTTAATTCAAAATAAATAAAAAATATTGGGGGGTTCCCTTACAACTAGCATGTTTTTTGCATTTTTGTAAGATAACGACACGGAACCCTTCATGCGTGAGCCCCACTCGCACTTGACCAATTATTTTATTTTCCTTTTTTTTCTTATAGTCCATATATTACACACAGTCCACAGACAATACATTTCTTTTCTTCTTCTATATGTAGTTTATCAGATACTTCTTTGAAAAGTTCTATTTTCAGTACAATACAACGTCGGCTTTATTATGATAGACACTTTCTTAGAGTTTGCTCTTGTGTAAAAGTTTATGTCGGCAATGAGATTAAAGACCTCATATCTCAGACCGACAAGTAAGTTTTGGTAACGTGCCAGTGACGCTAACCGTCAGGCTGGAGAACTTCTTATTCTATTAATGAGTCACTTCTTATCGTAAAATAAAATAAAATTTTAACTCAAAGGAGACTACCGGCACACTGTTAGATGCTTGACGACAGATTGTTCTACTTGTTGGTACATGGTTGCAAGCCAGGCGTGTTCTAGGGATTGGCCGACCACCATGCTATGGTTTTCTCAGAATGTTTTACGTTACCGAAAGCTCAAGCTCATTGGCAGAGATCAAACCCACGACTTCGGTACGTAAGGCAGCCGCACGTCTGACTGAGCGAGCTGTCATTGCGCTAAACTTCCAGCGCCCAAACTTTAAGTTTGCAAGCAGAACACAAAACTAGCCTCAATTCACGTCAACCAGTTGAGAACGTACTAGTATATTTTAACTTTATTTAAATGTAATGAAAACTTAATATACCAAATCTAAATAAATATTGATAACGAATCTCTAGTATTATTTTGCTGTTGTTAAGCAGTTCTATATCTACGAGTATGTATATTTATTTGCTGCAGAGCACAAAAATACCCACATTTCACGTCAAGATGCTGAGTATATTTAAACTTTATTTAAATGTAATGAAAACTTAATATTCCGAACTGAATATATTTGGATATTGAATAAAATATCTTTAGTATTATTATTCTGTTGTTAGGCAGTTCTATATCTATATTTATGAGACCCTCTCAAACTACCGGTCGAAAGCAAACGAGGGTCATCAAAAACGATTTAATCGCCGTATCTCAGAACAAATTGGCCTAACGTTATTTCATTACAAATTTCGTGATAAAAGAAGAGGTTACTGCTATCGACAGCTGTCCAAATGATGGACGAGGCTCGTCGAAAGTGAAAAGACGGTTCGTTTCCAAGTCTGGAGGGCCTTTGGTGAACGAATCAACTTGTCGGTAACATGTATCTTTTATCTAACTCAAGATATCATTTTACTTTGATTATTATGATATCATATTAATATTGTAGCTTTGTAGCGCCTGTAGCTCGGCTAGCTAAGGTGATCTGACGCAATCATCGAAGTTAAGCAACGAGCGATGCAGACGGTGTTAGGAAGGGTGACGATGCACAAAACAGTCGTTCTTCAAGTGGCATTTTCTGGGCGCTACCGTGGGTCAGATGACACGTTAAATTGTAGGTCCCGGCTGTTAGTCTTACTACAAGCAGTCGTTAAACCAAGTCAAAGAAAGGCCCTTGGGCGGCTTTATAAACTCTCGATACCAGAGCTTGGTCACTTAGGTCATACGAAGAAGAAGAAGATATTAATATTCAATAGCAAAAAAGTAACTTGCAAACGAGTGCCAAAATTGGTAGCTTTATCATTAAAAGTTATCTTTCACAGTCAAATGTTCTATGGAAAGAAACTGAAAACGGAATTTAGTATTTTTTCTATGGTACTTTTTTTCTTTTTTCATTCGTGAATTATAGACCTAGACCTACGAAATCCCTTTTTTACCAGCAAATTTTTCTATCATGGATCATCGTATAACGTATTATGGTTTTTTTATACAATACTTTTTTTGCACACGCGACTTGTTAGACCCATACTACCATAACCCAATACCCAAAGATGTTTCATACAAACTATTTTACCCCTTCTCTCCCAAAAATCCGTTCTTAGTACACGTCTACATACTAAAATAAAGGGACCCCGTTTGGGCTCTGCGTTGCGTTGATCAATGAATGAATGATTGAATGAATGAGTCAGGACAAAGAGTCTTATAGTATAGTAGATTAATACTTATATCGATACATATTTAACACCCAGACCAACAGCTTACAACTTAAGTTCATCAGGAATCGAACTCGGGACCCTCTGGTTGGCAGTCGGGCATAACCGAATTTGTTTTAATATTTGACGACCTCCTTGGCGTAATGATTACAAAATATTAAAAACAATTAGTCAATTATTACGATAACATACTACAAAGAAAATAATAAAATAACATATTCTTTGTACATTAGTCTTTTACCAAGCGTGCTCATAATTTTGATTTTGCATTATTTCTGAAAATAAATTTTTACTTTGCAAAGTTTTCTTCAGTCTTCAAAACGGGCAAGCCTTGTCAGATTGTTTACCATTTCCAAGTGCTAAAATATATGTGTTTCAGCTCATATTGCCGTTCACAAAGCTTGTTTACGGATTGGGTGTCTTCAAGTAAACAAACAGATCAATAAACTTATCGAGGGGTCATCGTTTCAACTATTTTATACTAGCTGCGCCCTGCTTTGTTACCCGAGTTAAACGGTGACCTAAAGTAGCCCACTATACGTTACCAATTAAATTATTAACACAACTTTTAATAATAATGTAACTGTGACCATTCTCTACGCGGAAATATTAAGATGCCTTACGTTCACAGTTTACAAAGTTTAGACCATAATTCACCACGCTGACCCAGTGCAAGTGCAGTGAAGAACCGATGACCGTTATGGTAGACGAGTTCTAGAGTGGAGACCGCGTCTCGGCAAACGTAGTGTAGGACGCCCTACAACTAGGTGGAGCGATGACCTGAAGAAGGTAGCGGGTAGTGGATGGCGGAGAGAAGCACAGGATAGGGCCAAGTGGCGTGCCTTGGGAGAGGCCTATGTCCAGCAGTGGACGAACATAGGCTGATGATGATGACCCAGTGCGGGTTAGTGGATGAGCTCCTCAAACATGTCGGTTTCTACATGTTTTCTTTCACCGTAAAGCGAGTGTAAAGCCACACATAACTTACTTTTTTGGTAGATATTATTTGGAATTGTTAGAGTTTATAAATTTCAATATTGTTAATTGTTGATTTTATAATCATTTATCTCACCGTCCGTCAACACAAATGTTTCGCTAAACGGTTAGGTGACTTTATTAATGCATACAGTAACGTTATTAGAAAGAAAGAAATAAAAATAATTTTTATTCTAGCAAACACAAAACCTAAAACAACCGAAGCAAACAACTAAAGCTTGTGACCTTAGAAATAAAAAAAATACTGGATGCCAAAGAACATACAGTCTTGGTTGATAACACTGTCATATGAGGCTACTGACAATATTCTAAAAATTACTAAATAAGTCTGATTTTGTGACGTTATCGCATTCATTGTTTTCTTTGTATATTTATACTGTCTTGTGAGATTTAAAGTTTATTTTAAATTCCAAAATGATTAAATTGGACTACTTAGATTCAGGCTTTGCCTAGTTAAGTAGTCTCAAGATAAAATGTAAAATAGTATTAAGTTCGTAAATGAATATTTTTCATTTTCATTTTCATGTCGTGAAAATACCTTAGCCGGGCGATAGGCGCTTTGCTGAAATTTGTATGACGCGGCTGATCTCGGTACAAAAGCACCTTCATCTGTTTTAAAGTAACATGTTTTTGTGGTTTTTATAGTATGTACTTACCATTTTTTCAAAATATTTCAGATCACTTTGTAAAACAATGATTTTAAAATATTTAATGTTTGTAAAATGATGAAATTTTGCATATACGAACGTATTCACGTGAACCCACACTAAGTTCGAAACGTTTCGTTCGACGTAAATGCGTTAATGCAATGTCAAGTTTATTTAGAATTTAAAGTTTTATTCCTACCTACACTATTCGAACTTATGTTTAGTTTGTTACTTTGTTGTGATTGAATTGTAATGTTAGCTCGTAATAATGTTCGTATATTTGTGATTAAAAAGGCCAAAGCCCTTTTGGTGGGCGGTATGGTCTGTCAAATGTATTATTGTGCTACATACGTCGGTATCTCAGTAAGTTTTTCAGTTGTCAATACACCTTGCAAGTGACACTACGTATTTTATTCCTTCCCAGAGATTTCAAACAAAAAGCGACCTTAACACACCAGTTCTATTCTCCTAGTATCATTGATGTCGAAAGGAATATACATACATGTTATCTAAGATACATTTTAGACAATGATTGGTTACGTTCGGTGCTCAATAACGGGAAACCGGATATCTTGGTGCTCGGATGTCGGTCGGATGAACCATAAAGGGTTAATAAACCATAAATCTCGTTTCCCATTTGCCATGAAACTGCCTCATAAGTATTTATGTTGTGCTTCAAACACACGTTTTTCACAGTATTTGGTGAGTATCAACAAATAAAAAAATATATATATATAAAGAAAGAAGTCATGACAGTTTAGTCTGCCGTGCGGCCGCCTTACGTCCCATAGGTCGTGGGTTCCATCCCTGCTAATTAGCTCGAGTTTGCGGTGAACGTAAACATCATGAGGAAACGTAGGGCATTCTTTTGTTAACCCTGCAGCCTGGGTCAAAGAATAAGGCTGCGGAATTGCCCCTGTCTATCGTAAGAGGAGACTAAAAGGGGCCTCAGACTCGAGGGTGTTCGGAGATGGGGCTCCAACAGCTGATTCATCGATTCCGGAGTGAACGACGGCGTCGCGTGACCGTCGCCGTCGCGTCGTTGGCGGAATCAATCCGGGAAAGGCCACAACGCAGTGCAAGGAGGTTTCCGGAGTGTTTCCCGGAAGAATCCGGGGACTTCCGTTAAGCACAGAGGCAGGTCACCGGGGGGGTTTTAATGGGTACAAATCCCACATAACCTGGCTGCGCCCCATCGTAGTCAGGTAGGTGAATATTTCCCCTTCGTCAACAAATAAAAAAGGGGGCATTCTTATGTGTTCGCCTAACTATCCGCCCTCAAACTGAAAATCTATCACGAGCCAGATATTCCAGCCTAGGCATGGTATATCATAAGACAGAATGTCACTAGCTTGTGTTGATGCGATTGATCAGCACAGCGCGTAACCCGCCTGGTAAAATTCTTAGCTGTTATGTGTAAAAAAAGGCTACTGCATAACAAAATGTGTTAATGCGAAAATATTAAAAATTTATTTTCCTACTGAAGATATAGATATCACTTTATTCGTTTATAGGAAGAAAAGGGTTTTGCATGTCAATTATTATTTTTTTAAATACAGTACATATATTTTAAATATTTTAGTTATTTTAGGAAGTTAGTAAAATCTATCCCCACCAATTTTCAGATAAATTCATTCAGCCGTTCTTGACTTGAGTGGTGTATGTAACACCTCTTTCTTTTGAATAAAATTTCACCAAAATAACGTGTGATTTAAGCGGTGCTCTGCAATGCACCTCTATCGTGACAATCGCATTCGGCGAACTGCCCTCGGCGAAGCGTGGCGAGTTCAAAGCAGAATAACTCAAAGAAACGGAAATAGACGATTCTACCGCGGTACGATCACCTCTCATACTGTACCGGAGTTTTGGGAAAAAATATGCTAAGCCGGTTGAAGTTAGATTAATATTCTAGGATTCGAATGAACCTTTTAGGTAAATTCTCGAAATTCAAGTATGGGTAGGTAAACAAACTAAAAAGTGGTAAATTTATTTGAGATTAGGTAATTTTAAAGACCTATTTGGACATATATAAAAAATTGCCCAATTGCGAAATGGGTTGGCACATGAAAGTTGTTGTATGGGACCACCCCTTAAATATGTATTTATTGTGTTCTGTTTTTGCTATTTGTTAGCAATGGTAACAGCTTTTGGATTTTTTTGTCATAACCCGTGGGTTGGATGATACGTTAAATTCTAGGTCCCGGCTGTTTGTCTGAGTAGGGTGGATTGAAAACTCTCGACACCAGAGCTGGGCTACTAAGCTCATACGAAGAAAATTAAGCGGCAACAGATATACACCATCTGTGAAAATTTCAACTTCTTAGCAATCAAGGTTCATGATATATAGCCTGGTGACAAATAAATAGATAGTAAAATCTCAATATTAGGGTCCCGTTGGTAACCACGGGTACGGTACCCTAAAAACGAACCAGTACAGAACAGGTACAGAACCCTACACACATAACCCAAACAGTAATTCCATTCATGTGTAATGACTTATCCATCTATACTGTTTAGTCAAGTATAATAGGCGATTCAAATTGTACACAACTCCAATACCTTCGTAGATTCCAATAAAATGTTCCATTATTGTATCAAAAACATGACGGTATAAAAGTTTGACCTTTTCTTGGAAACCCTTTAACAAAAGGCGAGCTTTGAGCGTCATTATTCTGACAATAGGAGCGTAAGGGGTTTTTTCACGGCCTCTAACGAACACTGTCTATCAAATACGTTGATATGATATGGATTTATACAAAATCTATGGCACATTTCATAGCATAATTTAGTTATTCTATGAAATATGTCTCTTACAAAGAAAAAACAATTTTAAGCGCACAGTTTTAAGAACTAAGATTTAAAATTAAAATTTCGCTATCAATAAAATGTATTGAAAAACTACAAGACACAAATATTGCTATCCCGGTTGCTTGGTAGAAATCACCATAGGTGATAAGGCCGGCCTTGTACTCTACTTTTAAGTTTTTAATTTTATATATTTACATTTTTCTTGTTTGTGGTTGTACAATAAAGTTATATTCTATTCTATTCTATTGTGTGTAGTATTGAATAGTGTAAAATAATTAATGAATTTTATAAGTTTAATCTAATTAGTCTTTTTAAGTATATAAGCAATGCTTGTAGTGTGACTTGCCTGTAGCGTATTTTATTTGTGACCAATAAAGTTCTGTATTTCAAAATAAAATATATAAATCACACCTAGCAAGTTTCTTAATAAATTTATAGTTAAAAAACCCTGAATTTTTGAAATCTACCAGATACCGAATTGGCACCAATGGCTTTTTAACTTGACTCTAATGACTTTTAAAATATTTTTCTCATTTGATTCAGTGATTTAAGGTAAGTTATAAAATATGCACGCTTTAGGGTGACTAGTTACATGCGTTTGTTATAGAATTATTTTACTCACAAAACCCAGTGAAATATAATATTTTTTTAACAATGTACCTGTTAATACAATATTATTTTTCAGTTTCGTCAAACTGGACTAAGTTTTTGTTGACGGAAATGCCAAAATGAGCAAGACGGAATACTTGATTTTAGTTGATGGCAAAACTGATGATTTGTTTGTAGAAAATTAGAAGTTTTACTTTGGTATCACCCGAATGAGGTCGCACGCGGAAGCAGTTCTCCTGTAAAATAGAATTATTTTCTACCATAAACCAGCTGAATGAAGTCATTCTACATTAAATCTTAGACCATATCAAAAAGATTACGTCAAAATGAATAAAATATTCCCTTATTTTTATAAGTTTTATATAATAGGGAAAATATAACAATTGTTATTATGTTCTTTTTTTATTTTTGGCGCGTACAAACAGTCACACTTACTAAAAAAAACATTGTATATACGTCTAACGGGTTTCGACGCATTACGGGCGTTATCATCGAGGACGAGCATCACACGGACTGTCTGTTTTTTGTTTTGTTTTTTTTTTTGCCTAATAAGAAATGTTCATTTGTTGATTCCAGGTATATACGCCGGGGGCGAAGAGAGCCATGAAGACATCACCACCACAACATCTGATCCTGGGAATGTCACAGTGGTCACAGAGAGTGTGGGGCAACCTTATTTTGATAACAATACCAAGAGAGACTACACGGCAGCTGTGGGACAACCAGCATATCTTCATTGCAGAGTGAAGAATTTAGCTGATCGAGCGGTAAGTGGAATTAATTTGTTTCTAAACCTTACTTTTTTGGATTGTAGTTGTTAATGCTTGCTTGGTCAGCAACTTCACTCAAGAAAAAATATGTGTCGTAAGGAATCTAGCAGTGTGTTCTAGCTGCTTCCTTGAGAGCCAGATATACCAAACTAGGCTTGCTCCATCAGAGGTCAGAGTGTTGTTCACTCTTGTGGTTACGTGCCGTGCTCATCCAATGCCTTGCTCTTAAGAGTAAAAACATTTAAAAATATTTATACAAGCATTACAGTAGCATTTAAAATTACAATTATGAACTGTTTTATCGCACTTCAGATGCTTAAAAATTGCAGTTTAATATTTTTTAATACGTTTTTGCAATATTATGAGGATAATATTTTAATAAGTTTTACAAGAAAAACAATTAACTCAAGTTTCTGTACGAGACACGATTTAACATAAAATTAATTCTACAATATAATTTTCAGTTTGCTATGTGATTAATACTAAATAAATATACATAAAATTAATTCATGTTGCTATGATGGATGTAACTAACTTTTAATTTTAATATTTCAAGAGTAAGTACCATATTTTTAATAGCCTTAAAATCAATTTGTATGAATGCCTTTTTTTTAGTTTTGTGTACCTATCTGTTGTTTTGATATATTATATATTATATGTATATTATTATAGTGTATTTTCAATGTTGTGTAACTTTGTGTTAAAGTTGCTGCTACTGTTAACTCACTGGCCATATACTGTGCCTAGATAGTAAGCTAAGGCGCAGGTAGAAAACCAGCGCTGAAGTACCTACGAGGTACTGTCAGCATTATGCTGAACTTGCGCCTTTTGTGCACAAAGATCATTTGATTTTCTATATTATGTTTGTATGTTTGTAATTATTTCTTGTGCATAATAAAACTTTTTTCTTTCTTTCTTTTCTTTCAATTTTAATATTAAAATAAACGCAATAAAATGTCTTGTTCGCCACAAAATGTTGTAAATAATTATTCGGAGTAATTATGTAACCCAAGCTACGCGTCTTCTACGTAATTTCGTAACCAAGCTACGTCAGCGCTACGCCTCAGCGTAGGCCGCGATAATCCAATTATTGTACTGTCCTGGCAAAGTTGCCATCATAAATAATAAATAGCGTTTTTATGGCGCTGACGAACGAGCATAAAAGGCCATTTTTACACAATGCCTCTCATATTGTTATGAATGTAAGAAATGTGGGAGAATTATGTAGGCATTCTCAAATGTTTTGAATTGTTTGTAATTTTTTTGTCAATAAATTGTGAAATCAACACTTTAAAATATTTTTATTTATTTATTTTATTGACTATAGATTAAGGCGCTTTTGTACCAAGTTCAGCCGTGATATACTATTTAGAGCGACCGAGCGGCAGTAGAATACTCACGAAATAAATTCATATAAAATCAGCAATTTACAACACGAACATTATAGGCTCTAATGATTTTAGAAAATATTATCACATACTTTAAAAAAATAATCGATACAATATATACTCGTATTTAATACCTAGACCAGAATTTGGTTACGATACTTTAATTACTCATTTAAGTAATTTGGGGTCTCGGGTTAACTTCCCGTTACGGCCAACATTTTGCAATAATAATATTTTGCTTTAAACTCGAGCTCGTTGGCGTAATGGTTACCATGCCGGACTGCCATCAGAGGGTCTCGGGTTATTTTTCCAACATTTTGCAAAAATGTTGGCCGTACCGTAGAGTTTAAAGCAACATATTATGGATAGATGAATGGGTAGTATTATGCTATTCTCTCTTATATTCGCTTTAAACGGTAAGACACTGGCTTATCCCTAAGCTGTCCTAAAATGCCAGGTTCAACAGTGACTAATATTGCAAGCACCCGGCTTAGCCCGTCACGTCAGAACCGAAGGTGAGCGAAGCCCATCCTCTCACACTTTCATCTAGTCTCGCTCTCTATCCCTTTATCAACCTTAAACCAACGGATTAAAGTCTATTTTTAAACTCAGTTGTAAATCAAGTATAAAGCTTACCTCCTCGTCAATTTTTAACGAATCCAGCGTCTACTGTTCGATATTTAACAAAAGGATTCGATATTTGAAAAAGGATTTATTCAATAAAACCAAACTCCATGTAAGTTTGTTCTTACTTTGCGAAATAGTTTACGTATTGGTCAACTAACAAGCTCAATTGAATTTAAATGGCGATTTAAAGTGGTTTGGATTATATTTAGGTCTAATTTTTATGCAAAACTTGTAACTAATCTACTTAATGGTAACTGAAATAATTTTACTATTTGCTATTTAATTTCGATATATTATTTTTCAAATAAATAAATAATAAATAATGGGGCAGTTTGAATTTCTAGTCTCGCATTAATAAATTACTTTTCTAAAGCTCGAGCTCATTGGCAGGGACTGAATCCACGACTTACGAAGGTAAGAGGGCCGCACGTCCGACTAAGGTGGTATTGCTTCAAACATATGCCGCAGACGTTTAGGCACTATTGAAACACTAATATAATATGCGCTCACTTTTTTCGACGGGGTTAACTTACGAGTATAACAGATAAAAAATACAAAAAAAAAACATTTAGTAACCGAATAAGTAATTAAAAAAAGAAAAAAAAAATAAGATTTCTAAGCCTGTCTGAAAAGTCGGTCTAGAAACCCAATAAACGCTGGTTCCTTTCGTAATTACCCACCTTATCTAGACCGGCTGAGTCCTAGGTCCCGTCAGTAATGTTTGAAAATGTCCAGATAAGAGAAGTCATTTATTTCAATGAAAAATTGCCTTCACTGCTCCCCCACAAAAACTTGTGGCTGTCACCCGAATCTATGATACATTCCTTAGAGCATTTGCTTGAGTTATAAAATGTTTTATGTGTCGTAGTGAATTTTTGCGATGTCAAAAGGTTTGTGTACTTCAAAGGGTGATGTCGAAGTCTTTGATATTTGATCAGATGGGTTACTGGGTAGGCAGAGAGGTATCGAATTTAGCTCATCGATATTAATTTGAACGTTTAATGGAAAGTGGTTCTTGTTAAAGAAAAGGGGCGCTGTTATTGGATCGCTAGACACATTCCCCAATGTCTCGAATGGATATTAACATTTTTATATCGTAGTTTATATTCTTGCGCCCATACTGTTAGTGTTTTGGCTAATTTTTGTGACCTGCCGCCTGCCTGACGTCAACCCTCCTGTGTGAATGACGATATGACCAGGAGGGTGTAAATACAGAGATGACGAATGAGAGGGATATATGGAAGAAGCGTACATACTGTACCGACCCCACATGAAGTGGGATAAGGTGAAAAAGAAGAAGATATTGTAGTTTATACACTTGTTAGTGTGACAAACTCGTACTAGCCTTATGTCAGTATATTTGTCTAAGCTTGGTGCCCTAAAAAATAAAAAGTTTTTGGATATTTGTATATGTACACATACGAGTATACAATGTACAG
Organism: Mellilla xanthometata; assembly: GCA_035578125.1. Taxonomy (NCBI): domain Eukaryota; kingdom Metazoa; phylum Arthropoda; class Insecta; order Lepidoptera; family Geometridae; genus Mellilla; species Mellilla xanthometata. The sequence continues at coordinate 6,085,644 of JAPUBQ010000015.1, read as the reverse complement.
ATAATAATATTTTTATATTTTGCAAACTTAAGAATAACATTCGTCTAGAAGTAATGGTCACACTTACATTATTATTAAAAGTTTGCATGAGTCACCGTCGAAACCCCGAAAGCTGAACCTGCTCTTTTTGTGTGCATATCCTTATTGCCTACAATATAAATACATCCCGATCTTGTTTTTTGTATGTAATCACTTTATATATGTGCACAACAAACTTTTTTCTTTCTTTTCTTTTTAAATTTATAAATAACGTCGGCGACTTACTCAAACAATTTAAGCTGACATTATTTGAAATGTCTTTTAGCCTTCATATCGTATACCTCCTAAGACTTTTCATTAACTTTCTTCAAGTTTTGACGTGACAACGTCTTAAATTAGGTTGCGGCTGGGAGTCACTTATGAAAAAGTGTAACGCCCGGTAACGTTACGATGAGTCACCGAGCGAGAGAGAGGCCCGCCGAATGCCTTGCGTCTCTCTCCCACTCAACTATGATCGGTCTGCCGCGCGCGCAGCACGCGGCAGACGTTGTCACGTAAAATCTTCGCCCGTAAAACCGACTTTACAGGCAACCATTTTTATTCAATAGTTTTGTTGAAAAACACTTAGAGAAATTGGGATATATAAGTACGAGTAGGCACAACCCAACCGCTTAGATTCTTCGTATTGTGAATTCAAATATTCTCTTCTGATATTTTTACGGTTTATTACTTAAGGTTTCATTTTAGATAATGAACTGAACAATAAAATTCTATTCAATTTACTGAGAAATAAAAGCAGCAGACATTAGTTTTTTACAGAACAAATTAATTATACAAAATAAACCAATTACAAAACAATAGCTTTCATATTGTTTTGTTCCAAATTGCCTTAATAAGTTCTTTAAAATATTTCGTAAAGATTTATATCTTTAGGCAATATTTTTAAAGCTGATCGTGCCAAGCCTTAATTAGTTTCTTAAAATAATTTCAATTTATTTTATAAGTGACGACCTCGTTAAAGGTTACCATGCCGGACTGCCAATCAGAAGGTTCCAGGTTCAATTCCTGGTCGGCCAACACCTTTGTGCTTAACAAAAAAAAATTTGGCTGTGGGTCTGGGTGCTAATATATGTGTCTATATAAAATATGTATGTATAAGTATGTATATCAGATGTGTTAGCTACCATAATACAAACTAGAAATGGTATGGAGTTAGCCAGCCGTTTGTGAAATGTGTAAAAAAAAAGTTGTACAATCTGTCGCTAAACATCTAGCGATGTGTTTCAGCAGCGTTTTTGTGAGCCAATTATTCCAGACAAGGCATGCTCCACTTTTGACCGTCGATGAAGCGTGTAGTTACACGCCCTGCTGGTCAAATGCCTAGCTGTGATATGTAAACCAAACAATTGATTTAGACGAAGGTACTAAAGTACATAATCAAACAATATTTTATAACATAGGTGTTTGGGAGACAATACTAAGCCTCTGTACTCTAATATGTTAAAATCGTAGAAAATCCTTAACTCGTCATTTTCCATTGGCCATCATCTTGGATTTAAAATTTATCATAGTACATGTATTCTACTAGTCAAGTCCTTTCAGCTGATACCCATATTACCCATACAGTGAAAAAATATGTCTTATCCGTTCGTATGTTGAATGACATTAGACCATTTTGTATTATCTGTCGAAAAAAGTCCAAGTTCCAAATTTTAGTTTTACCCACACCGGCTCCCGGTATGTCAACAGTTGTGGCGAAAATGTGTTTATATCGGGAGCCGGTGATTCAACATACAAGTGGATATGTAATGATATGTGGCGGCGGCCATCTTTGACCGATTGTCAACACTCTCGACAAAAAAAAACAAATCGGTAAATTAATTCGGGAGCTACAATACCTCAGACAGACACGCCACATTAATAACACCCCGTCATATTTACTTCGAGAGTTAAAAATGTGTCTTTAGTCTTTGTGTTTTGTTTATAGCTCATTACAATGCATCGTTATACATATCATATACTTGTGTAATGATATCATATTATTTGACTTGTAACTTTGGTGTTATCAATAAATTATTTTTATTTGTTAATGCCTAGAAGCTTTCACATTATTGATTTACGCTCAATGCATAAGCACGTTAGCGTATGCCACAAATAATACAACATCAGTGACAACTGAATGCACGATGCTCTCCTAATTAAATGACCAGATTCGGAACCGAGTTAGCAAACAAATGCCCACATCCTAACCAACGAACGGTCGGATACACATGCTAATGCTTAAATGTGGTACACGCGTTATGTAGGGATGGGTAATAATCCTCGAACAATGATAATAAATTCTATTTTAGGAATTACCCAGCCAGCCCCCTCTTCAGTGGCGTTATTAGCCCTGGTAATAAGTTAATATGGAAACGGCGTCTATGTCATCATCATCATCATCAGCATATATCTACCCACTGCTGGGTATAGGCCTCCTCCCTCTTATGCCAGTATCTGCGATCTTGTGCTCCACGGCCCCAGAGCGTGCCCTCAATGGATCGGATGTCGTTGACCCATCGGGCTGGTGGTCTGCCTATAGGTCGCTTTCTATTCCATGGAGTCTATGTAGGTTTCATAATTTCTATTTGGTCTTCTTATGAATCTTTTCACTACTAACTAGCTGTAGCGCCTGTAAATAAGATGATGTAAGCGATCATTGAGGCTACAATACAATACAATAATTTATAGATAACTCCATGTTACATGACATACATACTGCTACATGTCATATTACGTCAAAATTGAAACGATGACATTATTACAATACAAAAGAAAATTAAATATTCATTAAAAATCTTTTAAATCCATTTTTTTTTACACATTCACACACGGCTGGTTAGCTCCATACTGAACCATTTCTAGCTCGTATTATGGTTGCTAACACAACTGATATACTACATATACATACATACATATTATATATAAATACATATTTAACACCCAGACCCACAGCCAACAAATTTAGTTATGCACAAAGATGTTGACCGGGCCGGGAATCGAACCCGGAACCTTCTGATTAGCAGACCGGCATGGTAACCTTTACGCCAACGAGGTCGTCAAAACATCGTTATTCCTCTATGTCATAAAATAATTTGTCAAGCATCCATGCTTTAAGTTTAAATTTGAAAGAAAGAAAGAAAGAAAGAAAAAAAGAAAGAATGGCATTTTCATCTGGTTGCTACTGTGGATCGAATGACACGTTAACATGTAGTTACCGGCTGTTAGTCTTAGTGCAAGTAGCCGTTAAGCAATATCACAGGCCTTCGGGCGGCTTGCAAACTCTCGGAACCAGAGCTTGGTCACTTAGCTCTTACGAAGAAGAAGAAAACTACTAGCTCATGTGTCTCTTGACACTAGAGCTGAGCTACTAAGCACAATGACGTCAAACCAGTGCTTGTACTTACTTAGATTAGCATCTTAGCATCTATAAATAACGTAGATATACACATAATCTTATCTTATCGTAACCTGTGTTAGTTCGGGACAAAAATAAGTTAAACCGCGATAAGAAGTAGGCATTATGCCACGGAAATCACAACTGTTTTCGGGATAAAAAGTAGCCCATGTGCAAATCCAAGGTCTAACATATCTTCACACTAAATTTCATCAAAATCAGTTCAGCTGTTCAGGCGTGAAGATGTAACAAACATACACAAACACACACAAACTTTCGCATTTATTATATTAGTAGGATTTTAGTGTACTTTTGTTACAAAGACAAGGGTATCAACATAATAAATAGATTAAAACTTTCCACAATATAATATCTCATCTCTAAAAACGATATAACCGAGCTAGTTCCAGCTTATTTCAGAATTATCTTCCTATTTACATAATTATTAATCCTGTGAAATTACATTGCACAGTTCCACGAATATTCCACGTCTAATGTATGGATAAATTATTAATTAGCAGTATGTATGTCATGTGACGGGTGTAGTGAAGCGAGTAATTTAATAAGCGCTTATTTCAAGCAGTGACATTATATTATAGAGTAAACTATTCTCTGACGGGGTTGACGACCTCGTTGGCGTAATGGTTACCATAACTGCCAACCAGAAGGTTCCGGGTTCGATTCCGGGCAAGGCCAAAATCTTTGTGTCTTCCGTTTCTAAAATCTTTCCGTTTTTATTCGATCATTTATAGCATTTTCGATCAGTGTATGCCAAAAAAACGGCGACTGGATGCTGCCTCCAGACGTTATCCGGTATGGTTTACAAAAGATATTATTCGCGATGTGCGAGAAAAAGTTAAATTGCACACAGCCTGGAAGAAAGCTAAAAGTGAGGAAAGCTATAGGGTTTTTTCAAATCTTAGAGAAAATCTGAAATCGCGCATAACGACTGCATATGATGAGTACATATCCTGCGTAGAGTCAAGTATAAGGATCAACCCGCGGCGTTTCTGGCAGCACATTTCTAGTCTTCGAACAAAAGGTGGGTTTGAACCTAGTGTGACCTATAATGGAGTTGACTTCTCAGGAACAGAAGCAGCGGAAGCTTTTGCATCTTATTTTGCTAGTGTCTTTCTCTCAGATGTGCCCCAGCTTGATTCAGGCCAAATATCTGAACATAATGTTAGCAATAATTGTAAATATGTAAACATTACAAACATTTCTCCTGCTGATGTCATTTATGGTTTCAATAAGTTAAAGCCTAGGAGCTCTATAGGACCTGATTGCATTCCACCAGCAGCGATGAAAGCTATGAAGAAGGAACTGTGCCGCCCTTTATGTCATATTTTCAACCTATCACTGCGTCTGGGTGAGTACCCTTCGCAATGGAAACTTTCTAGAGTCACTCCTATACCAAAAAGCAGTGACAAGTCGAACGTAGAGGAATACCGACCTATTGCTATCTTATCTTCTCCGGCAAAAACCTTTGAACACATTCTGCATAAGAGCATATACAATCAGGTGAATAAATACTTATGCGATGAGCAGCATGGGTTCCGTAGTAAAAGGTCAGTTAACACAAACTTGCTTTGTTTAGTGGAGTATATTTCAAAGAGTTTAGATCGTGGTCGCCAGGTAGATGTACTGTATTTTGATTTTCGGAAGGCGTTTGATAGGGTCAATAATGACATATTGCTAGCGAAACTCGATGCTATCGGTTTTGCGCCTTGTCTTCTTCGGCTGCTTGCAGACTATCTCCGGGATCGCCAGCAATTTGTTAGACTTGGATTGTATGAGTCTCGACCCTATCACACGCGTTCCGGAGTCAGCCAGGGATCTATATTGGGACCGTTGCTCTTCCTGCTTATGATTAACGACCTTCCATCTGTCGTTAGTCATGGGAGATGTCTGCTTTACGCTGACGATCTAAAATTGTACTGCGAGGCTAGTTCTGTATTGGACTGCCATCTTCTTCAGAGGGACATTAATGCCATTTATGAATGGAGTGTTACCAATAAAATGGAGTTTAACCCGGCAAAGTGCAATGTAATGACTTTTGGACGAATGTGGAACCCAATCCTTCATCCTTACAAAATTAATGGTGAGGAAATCTCGAGAACCAGTACGGTGAAGGATCTGGGGGTCACCTTTGATAGAAAATTGACTTTTCATGACCATATCACTGCACTTGTGAAAGGCTCATTTAAAAGACTTGGATTTGTTCTAAGAAACTCTCGAGATTTCAAGAACGATAATGTGGTCAAGCTTTTGTTTAGTACGCTAGTAAGGACAAAGTTAGAGTCTAGTTCTTGTGTATGGAACCCGCATGAGCTATCTTACCAGCTTGCTCTTGAGAAGGTCCAAAAGACATTTCTGCGTTTCCTGTACAAACGCCAATTTGGTTACTACCCCTATATGTACCCTACAAATTTTGTCACGGGTTGTTTAGGGTACAATTCGCTTCAAGTACGACGTCTTCATGATCAAATCGTGATGGCGTTTAAAGTCCTTCGAAATTTCATCGACTGTCCGGATTTGATTCAGGACTTGTGCAGGCTTTATGTCCCAGACAAGTATCTTAGAAACAGTCGCAAGGGACACAAGCTGTTCTACGAATCCTGTTACGGCAGTGTTGCGCGCGCTACCTCTCCCATTCCGCGAGTCATATCTGCGCTCAACTCCATCGTGGATCAAAACCCTCGCGTTGACTTATTCTCCGATGGGTGGGCAAAGTTACTTGTGGTCTGTTTGCAATATTGTGAGAGGGTAGAGTATGTGGAGTCTTCTATTAAGACTTGCTGACATTATGGTTTAGGTTATATCATCATTATATAATTTATTGTAATTTTTTACCTGACATTTCTTATTTAACTTTTATTGTGATTTTATTATTGTTGTGATATTGTGATTTTACTTAATAATTTTTGACTTACATATATGTTTTAAGTTTATTAATTATTGTAATTGGTGCTAACCGTAATAATTAATTGATGATAAATAAATAAATAATAAATAAATTGTGATGAACTATATATGTTGGCTGTCGGTCTAGGTGTTAAATATGTGTCGATATAAAGAAAGATGAGATGTATTTTGTAAGTGTTAGTAGTATGTCAGTTGTACTATGTACTATGTATTGGGATCCATAATATAAACTAGAAATGGTTTAATATGGGTGTTAACCAACCGTGTGTAAAATATGTATTACAATGTTTTATATTTTATTACTTTTTTAAGTTTTATTACTTTTTTATTTTATGTGAAATCTATAGTGAACTATCAATGAATACCTCAAAAAATCACTTATTAAAAGCTTTCAACAAATTATAAAAATATACTCGTAATATTCAAAACAAGACGTTTTTACGAAATAGGTACTTATGAAGATGCCTGGAATAGTAAGATTAAACACACGTGGAACTTCGTGGAAACCCCACGAAGTCTGATTTACGAAGGATATTAAATTTAACCAATATTAGGCTGTATCGATTAAATTGAGTAGATATTAGTCTGTCAAAATAGTCGATATTAACGTCACTGACAGAATTGAAATCTATATTAATCTTTACTAATATTATAAATCTGAAGAGTTTGTTTGTTTGAACGCGCTAATCTCAGGAACTACTGGTGCAAATTGAAAAAATATTTTTGTGTTGAATAGACCATTTATCGATTTTGGCTGTATGTATAACACGCTGCAACTAATAACTCAGGAATCGAATGCAGAATGACAGGTGCGATCGATATCTTAGCAATGTTAGGTCTATTTAAAATTGGCACAGGAATAGGATACTAAAGAATTCTTTGAGTCTACTCGTATTACAGGTCTGAATAAATGTAAATCTATTATAGGTCTGGAGAAGTACAATTTAAGGGTCTTCAAATCTAGAGTAAATGGGTTCCTTCTAGGCAAGCGTGATACATCTTAGATCACAGTCAAGCTTAACATCAGGCAAGCTGCAGTCAAATGTAAGCCCATTTATCATTTAAAAAAAATAGTTTCTACTGGTTACGCGAAAAGCGAACTACACGCAGCTGGAGCCGCGGGCAACTGCTTAGTGATAAGTAAAGAAAATAAAAGAAGACATCATTAGCTTGCCGTTTACATTGGCCCTTTTGGTCAAATAGCTGTATAGAGTAGAAGACAAAAAAATACATTTAACCAACTAATGGTGTATTTAAAGTCAAATAATTATATATTTTTGTAACAAATCATTCATTTTATGCTAATATTAATTACTATTGTGTCATAAAAATATAAACTCACATATTACCTTTTCAAATAAATTAAAGAATTGAAATAGGGCTACAAAACTAATTTGGAACACCACTCCGCACAGAACTTGACGCAAATGTACTTTAGAGAAGAGTACCTTAGAAAAACGTACGAGGGTACGTGCCTTTCTGTCTTACATCATAACGCTCGTGGCATTACAGCGTAGTATAGAGATGGGGATAATCTTTGCACCAGGTATTATCCGGAGCGGAATTCACCCGATCTCTCTCTTAGTTTGCGCCCAATTTTAGCTATATAGTACTTATATAGTTTATCCATCGTCTTCTTCATTCATAACACAAACATTTTCTAGCTAAGATAAATGAAGCACGAAATTCAAATGTATGAAAATAATAACATGAAGCTGTTATAAAAAAACTACTAAGAACAAACAACTCGGTGCCCCTGTGTCAGTATAAAAATATACGCAAGCTTACGTAAGCGGAATACATGAATATTTTCCTAGTTAAGCTCGGAGTACACTGGGGAGAGAATGTAATATTCTTTGGTTACAGACCGTGAGATTGATAAAGTTTCAACCGCCTCGTTTTTTGTGCCAATGTGCAGCACTCTGTTAAAAGTTACAGTTTACGGTGATTATGGGGTTTTAAGTCAATTCTCTGTTGACGCAATTTTTTTTGGCATTCTTTTTCAGTTTTTTCGCTATCCTACTAATATAATAAACGCGAAAATTTGTGCGTGTGTGTGTATGTTTGTTACTTATTCACGCACAAACGGCAGAACCGATTTTGATAAAATTAGTTGTGAAGATAGGTTATAGCTTCAAAATCTATGTTACTCCTTCACGCTTCAATAGCTGGACCGATTTTGATGAGATTTACTATGAAGATAGGTTTCACATAAACAAAAAATAAATGCTGTTTTACTTCAATCAGAAGTATTGCCATCAACGTGGCAATGCTGCTAGAATATTGGGCACCTGTGCCTTCACTTTGCTTTTTGTAGGATAAGTGCATTTTTATTACATGGGTACATTTTGGTTTAGTGTAAGGTAAAGTTTGTATAAGTATGTTTACATTTTATTAAAATATTAAGTCTTTTGTAGTTGCATACAAAATGCAAAAGAATGTTTTCGATTTGTTTTGTGTTCGTTTTGACGTTCACTTAAAAGTAATCAAACTAACTGCTGAATTCCACTGACATATGGTAAAAAATATGGAATAAAAATCCAAATAAATAGTAAGTGCAATTCATACAATGTTAGTATGAGATTTCCAGTGTTGCCTGTTTGATAAAATAGACCAGAGTAGCCACCTCAACAAAAAGGCTCAACAAACATTTTGACTAAAAGATATATTCGAAAACCAATATTATTAATGTCTCTATTTGTTTTTGATCTCATCACTCTCATTAAAATACAACAATCTTTTCCATTTAATGTACAACTAGCCGATACTAGCCGTAAAGTTAGGTTTGTCTCCAAAGCGCTAGTGTGGGTAAAGACAAGCCAACTCTTTACTATAAACTTCGCCTCATGTATGCTTATATTGTGGAAACAATGCTATATGAGGGTTCTGTTTTATGCGTTGTTCTTGTATTTGCGAATACAAGTTATTTGTTTGGCGTACCGATAGTTTGTTTAGGGTTTAGTGTGTGATAAATGTTATAAACGGAATACGTAAAAAGATACACAGTGTGTACATACGAGTATTTTTTTCTAGTTATTTGTTTTTTTTGGTTATGGCTTTTAATGTGTAGGCACAATGGTTTCAATACAGATTTGACGACTTCCTTGGCGTAATGGTTACCATGCCAGACTGCCAGAGGACCCGGGCTCGATTCCCGGCACGGCCAACATCTATGTGATGAACTAAATAGATAATTATGTTGGATATCGGTCTGGGTGTTAAACATGTATCGATTTAAAGTATTTATGTATGTATATGTAGTATATCAGTTGTGTTAGCAGCCATAACACAAACTAGATTTTTTTTAGTATGGGGCTAATTAAAGAGCCTTGTGTGAAATGTGTACTAAAAAAAAATTAATAATATAGATTGTTTTAGGGTTAAGTTAATTTGATTCTTACGATACATTAGCTTACCTATTTTGAGACACAACAAAGTGCAAGTGGAAAAAGTATATATATTTACAAGACTAACGAAAAAATAAACCATACTAATAGTAATAAAAAAGTAGTTTGTTACCAAAATATGTGTGACAGGTATTTTTTATAACAAAGCTGATCATAAGTTAAGCTTAAGCTAGCTCCTTTCATCAAACTAGCCTTCGTTTAACAACTATATATACTATGTATTCAGCAAGCCTTTGTCGCCTTGATGTTGGAATGAATAGGTAAACACATAATCCTTCCAAATCCCTCAAGGTAAGGCCACAATGAATTGCTGACATACCTATAAGGTAAAGCGGATTCACACTAACAGTATGTACATATAGTTGTATATTCAGCGTAGAAAGCAGATTTCTAGACAACAAAAGACTTGCAAGGTTTTACTTTTCATAAGAAATGCGAGAAATAATGATCACGGATAAGTAGTAGTAGTATTAGTTAGTTTTTTTACTCAATTTTAATTGCATGTACATACGAGTACGAGTATGTTTGGGACGAATTTTGCAAGCTAAATTCGACCCACTTTCCGTTATTCGATTGCATTCAAATTTGTGGCACTTACGAGTATGTACCGAAAGACAGGCTTCGGCTTAGTTTGGGGTCCGCAGGAAAAACACTTCCTCAATTTCAGAACTTACTGTTTATTTTACCCAGTCTATATTGTACCTGTTTTGTCAATGTGTTGCCCGTAAATAAATAAATATTGATCTGATTTGTATCGTTGGTAACAATACAATAATACGGCACCAATGAGCTGTTTTGACGATGGAGCCTGAAGACGATCTTCGGAACTTCTAAATTATACAAGATAAACCTTTCAAATTTGGGCTCATCTAAAATAATTTGGTTAAACAAAAACACTATATACACTATACACGTTATCTAATCTCTTTAAATAATAAAAAAAAACTACTTTTTTACTTCAATACAGAAACCCAATAATTCCTTTATCGATGACAAATTATTCAAAGCCGAATGCCATCCAAAATAAGAACCAGTAGAAAATACAATACTCAATAAAACATTTATTATTCCAAACTAGGGATGCTCCATCTTAGTATGAATCCACTCCACGACAGAATGTAGCTGAGTCGAGTGGTAACGCGCCCTACTGGTCAAATGCTTTTTTTTTTTTTTTGTACGTGAGGAAATGCATTTACGCATGCCCACCACACCCGGGGAGGTGGGTGGGGTATGTCGGGCTCGATGCCAGAAGGGCATCACTACCGACTAAAACCTCACGATGACCTCCTCACCGGAAAGGGCGGGATGTGGTTCCGCTTCTCGCATTAACGCACCACCCCGCCCACTTCGGCTAGCCTGCGAGACTCCGCCTCTGGGGATGACTCCCCTTGCAGTGCACCTGGTGCACTGCAACCACCTCGGGGACCGTGAGTGCAATGGACGCCGGACAACCCCGGTCCGACGTCCTAGGTCCCCCGTGACGGGTCAGGTCTGTGGCCCCGTCACATGCCACTACGGCCGCAGAGAATAGGGAAAGTGGTAGTCTCCGGTTACCACTCCCTTCTCCCTGCGGCCCCACCGCGTCCGCCATCAATGGTGGCAACCCTGTCGAGGCCGCGGCAGGTAGGAAGAGCGGCGCATCGTAATACCGACACTTCTCTCCTGCCGCGGCCCCACACCTTCAGCTGCGGTGCCTCCCTATCCACACCGCAAGCCCGCCTCAGTTGCGAAACCTCCCCGAAAACCCCCGGAGCGAGGTCCCGCAACCTACTGGTGCCACTCCATCTAGAACTTGCGTACAGGGATTACAAGTCTAGGGAGTGGCCCGCCTCAGGGACCCTCTTCGCTTCACCGTGGGTGACCAGGCCACGGTTACTGAGCCCCCCCGCCTCGACAATGCGGGGCCCCACGGGGGGGTACTGGTCAAATGCCTGGCTGTACTTATGTAAAATAGCTTCAAGAATTACCCGTATAAGTGATATTCGTAAGTTTATAGCTCTACTCAAAGATTTACGTCTCCTCAACTTCCTACTAACTTCGGCTCTAAATTATTCCTCCGGTAATATCAGGGTAAATTCGATAACTACGCTATCTCTAACCATTAGATAGTTCCCTCCAATCACTAATTGATTTCATTTACACGTCTTTGCTACCCTAAATCTCTATCATAGTCCATAAATTTGATTCATAGGTTCCAGACCTATAGATTATGAAAGTAATTACAGTTATTAGCTAGCATTGTTTTATAAATCCAGAAATATTTTTACTAATTGATATTATATTTTGATACGCACGTTAATCCGGGGTAAAAACTACCCTACGTCTTAATCCAAGGTCTAACCTATCTTCATAGTAAATCTCATCAAAATCGGTCCCACAGTTTGAGCGTGAATAAATGAATAAATAAATAAATATTAGAACACATTAATACACATACGGCTGGTTAACCCCATACTGAACCATTTCTAGTTCGTTTATTGGTTATACATACATATTTTATATAGATACATATTTAACACCCAGACCGACAGCCAACAAATTTCGTTCAGCACAAAGATGTTGACTGTGCCGGGAAACGAACCCGGAACCTTCTGATTGGCAGTCCGGCATGGTAACCATTACGCCTACGAGGTCGTCAAAACAAACATACACACTTAATTACACATAAACTTTCGCATTTATAATATTAGTAGGATTTAGATTTTGCTATTTATTATAATCTAGTCCAAATTGCTTACTTCGTCTCGTAGTTTCTATTAGTGTTTTACTCTTATTTTTTGTAACAACAGAACCATGGCTTACCTGAGTGGTTTCATAGTTATGTTAATATGTTACTAAGAGTACTTAATTTTTGTTAATTATTCTTCTAATAAATAAAAATTCCATGTCACTATGTTAGTTATCGTACTCTTCCGAAACGGCTTGACCGATATTTACCAAAATTTGGTAATTTATGCGTGTTCGCTGTGAAAATCGGCTACTATTTATTTCCATACCCCTAAGTGTTAAATTTTTAGGGCAAAACAATGTTTGCCTGATCAGCTAGTAGGTATTAGTATAAGAAATACATTTTGTGTTTACTTATAAACAAAAAAATATTTTATTAGAATATAATTAAATTTGCCCATTCAAGTAGCATCTAAATAAACTCGAGTAAAATTAACATGATTGTGTTTTACCCACCCCCGCCCATATTTTTTTACCTAAGTGATTTGGGTAAACTTCGTTGTTTAGGATAGGTACCTTCTATATTTTGGACAGTAACAGAGTTACATCCAATAGAACGCGTGAACGGGTTACGTATTTACCGTAAATAGAAAATTGTTTTTAAATGTAATTGTTGTGAAGCAGATATTCAGGTTACATTGTTTTAACAACATTTCCATTTATTGTTGAAATCGGATCAGAGTTTTAAGTAATCCTACTTTTTGACGTGACAACGTCTTAAATTAGGTTGCGGCTGGGAGTCACTTATGAAAAAGTGTAACGCCCGGTAACGTTACGATGAGTCACCGAACGAGAGAGAGGCCCGCCGAATGCCTTGCGTCTCTCTCCCACTCAACTATGATCGGTCTGCCGCGCGCGCAGCACGCGGCAGACGTTGTCACGTAAAATCTTCGCCCGTAAAACCGACTTTACAGGCAACCATTTTTTTATTTTTGTTTTGTACTGACTACCTAATGGAAAATCAGAAGCACCGAAGGTAATTTCTTGTTTTATTTTGAAAGAAGAAAAGAAAAACAAAGCAAGAAAGTCTTATTTCTTATTGCATCGCAGCTCCCAAACGGATGAACCACTTTTGTTTTTTTTTATTTTGTATACAAAAAGTGGACGGAAGTATTCTTAGCTATCTTAGACGAAAATTAGACCAAGATAAATTTGGCTATAAAGCGGTTAGTATTTTCTTGGTTCTTCACTAATATGAGTATCAAATGAAGTCAAATGGCTTGACTAGTAGATTTCTATACAATATGATACAAATAAATTGACTGCCATTACATAATTATGAGTTGCCTCTTATAAAGCCAAACAAAATGACAATACTGGTAGCATTTTGGGCACCTTTTCTTTTTCTCATGCTTTTTTTAGGTTTAGTTTTAAATTAGTTTTGTTAGCAATTATATTTATGTTTTTAGTAAAATTATCTTTCATTATGAGTTTTCGATTGGTTTAAATATTTAATTAAATTGTTTAATACCATTAATATAAGTTGAAAATTGTTGAGATAAAATATCTAAATAAGTTCTTTTGTTACTGACTGTAATGTTTTTTTTAGTCAATAGAAGTTCATCATGTCGAGTTTTCACGTAACGTTTTTAAAGTTAATTCAAATTCAGCGACCACTACACGTGTCTTAATTTAGCTGAATTTATTTCTAATAGCTTATCTTTCTCGGAATGAAGCCTTATCAATAGCTGACGGTGCTAGATAATAAATCATCCAGTCATAAAAGTTTATAAAAACATTAAATTGGATTAGATTGAAGTTTCTTTCATACGCGTTCACCACATTAACTGAAGTTGGTAAATTCACTTATATTGTAGTAATAGCAGTATTTTTCACAGAATTTAGCCAGTGAAAGAGGCATTAAGGTTCACGCTAGCCGTTAAATTGGGTAAAAGCTTTAAGAGCTCTATTAGCATCACGCAAAATTCGTGAAAAAGCTGGCATTATGTATTGCGGAGCGTGCTACGGTAGCATTGTTAATGCCGCGCTAACATGATTTTTCTATTCACTTGGTACTCTTGGTGCTTTATATGTAGAGTGAGTATGGCTCGTTTGGAAAGTGTGGAACTTTTAATCTGACGTGCGTTTTTTGAATAGAATATTTTTATTCGTCATAACGTATCCTATTACAAATACACTAAATATTAATCACCAGATACAGTATGGACTTGTCAATTACAATGTACAATGCAAAACGAATAAATAAAACAACAACAATAAAATAAAATAACATCAAGGAAAAATTGTTTAAAAATCAAAAATGTCAGCTGTAAAAGGGTTTTTGGTGCAGCAAATACTATACTTGACGTTTGCTGCATGGATGTATCCTATTTTTTTTACGCTTACTAGGCTTGCGCTTGACCACAACTCACCTGATAATAAGTGATATCGCAGTCTAAGATGAAACGCGCTTGCCCAGAAGAAACCGGTTCACTCTCGCCTTGAAGACAGTAAGGTTGTAGTTCAGTGGGAACAGGGATTCCGGCAAGGAGTTCCACAGTTTGGCCGTCCGTACTATAAGCGTGGAAGCAAATCGCTTAGTACGTATACACATTAACATTTCTCTGTTTTGCCATATTATTGGCACATAAAGGACAGTCACGCGTTTTTGGCGCATTGAATATATTTGAGAGGTTTACACGAATTTTGTACAAGTATGCTCAATTTTGTTATACTACCTATATTATAAACGCCAACGTTTGTATGTAAGTGTGTAGTGCCTGTGCCTGTTTCTTAATTCTTCATGCTTAAACAACTGGACGAATTTTAATGAAATTTGGTATGAATATGGCTGAATTTTATGTTTACATAGGATATTTTTCCAGGAATTATGTATACCTGAGTTATTATTGGGGCTATTGATGCAAGTCTTGTAATACACTCAAGAACATACGGAAAAAAAAATCGCGTTACCGTCCTTTAAGTGACAAAAATATGGCAAAACAGATATCCTAACGTATGCTTTTTACACAGGTCGCAGCAAATGTAATATAATAACAAAATCACAGCCAGTTCAGTATTTTTATAGTATGTTGTTAGAATCCTATTACAACAAATCGATTGTAATCAGTGTAACAATTGGCCAGACCTAGATCTCTCGTGGTCTATGTGGTTCGCCGCAGAGGTTCTATTTCCGTAACTACGGTATGTCCTTAACCGCAGTACAGTCTAAGTAGGTATAGATTTGTGGTAACTTGTACTTTGTATCGTAAGGTATATTATATATTTGCACGAATCAAACGGTCACACTTACTTAAATGTTGGATATACGTCTAACGGGTTTCGACGCATTACTAGCGTCATCATTGTCGACACACGGACTGTTACCGACGAGATCCGAAATAATAGATACATTTAATAAATTGTGGTAACTTATTAAATGTATGTAGGGTAGAGAGAATTTAAACATATTTATTGCGCAGCGACTATAAGGATCATCATACATCAACATCATATAGAACGTCTTGATGAAAGAAAATTAGCAAAGCGCTTTTATATAGCTTTCTATGAAATTTGGAAAAAGAGGGAAAAACATCATTTAGATACAAAACATCTTTATTAAGAATCATTGACGTAAGATAAAAGTTTGAGCACGCGTAAAATATAAAGTAGGTAATATTCCGAGAGTATAAAAATGTTGTTGCTCGCCTTGGATAGACATAATGCCAGAAAAGGTTTATTTTTTCCCCTTAATCGATGGTTAAAATATTTATTGTTCGAAATATAAATTACAAATTATGTCGTCGACTTCGGGCGTCGTTTGCGTGAGAGGGGGCGAGACCCGCGTGTTGGGGAGTACATGAGACAGCGAATTTCCCTTCCATACAGCGGGGGAATGCTGCGAGTCTAATGGGCACGATTGGGCGAGGGGCTTGGACGTAATCTTTTCAGATATATTTTTTTTAATTGACCCTATATGTTTTAATATTGTTTTAATTATAGTAATTACAAATTGTTCACATACGTTTTTTTTTTTTCTCAAATTCATATTTCCACATTTATAGACATGTAGTGAATACGTAGTTACTACCTAGTGACTACAGAGTTACTACATAGTGACAACCTAGTTACTAACTAGTGACTACCTAGTAACTACCTAGACTATCTAGACTAGTTTAGTAAAATAAATCTATAAGTTTGATTTGTTACTCCGTATTTTTTCTTATATCCACGGTAATATTGTAAAACCATTGACTTCTGATATGAGCAAAAAAATAGGTCGTTGGATGCCGTAAAGCCTCAAAGCGCAGGTATTACTCGTAAGGCGGATTTTATTATAGTCGCGTTACTAAAAAGCTGACTGGGAGAAAATTTAGTCATCTGATTTCGTGAACATAGTAGCTTTGCGAAGCATAGGTACAACTTTTATCCTTTTTTTTTCAATTTTGTGCTTTCGTTAGTTGACATAAAGACGCTTCTTGAGTGCTTGTTAACGATTAAGAGATCTTTTGATACAAGGTTAACATTTGTATCTCGACTACCTAAGATTATCTGAGGTTTACAAACGTATCTATGCGAAAGGTTTGGATGGGTAATTGTGCAAAAATACTGTTTAATGAGTAGCATTTACATACATCTGTGTAACGTTCGATGGGATGACTCGTTAATTAGGTCCCTGCTGTAAGTCCTAGTACAAAAAGTCCAACCATGTCCGAGGTTCTTGGGCGTATTGACAACTCTCAACTAGAGCTTGGCTATTTAGCTCATACGAAAAAGAAGAAGTAAGTTGTCTATATAAAATTAAAACCAGTGTGAAACTTACAAAGAAGTTTGAAAAATGAAAACTGTCTCGCTTGAGAGACGTCCAGCGGATACTGACATATGAGATACTAGCTGCGCCTGCGGTGGTACCCGCATAATTGGGTAATCCAGAACATAAATAAGTAAATCCGGGATAAAATATAGCCTATGTGTTAATCCAAGGTCTAATCTATTTTCACACCATATACCACATATCGCACCTTCGGTAAGACAAAGGCCGAAGTGCTAACTTTCAAATTTTTCAGGACAGACGATTTAAGGTCTTTATAGATTTATAATATGTTTTCTGCCCATATTAATGTAAATTAGTATTTTATTTTTAGCAGAACTATACCTTATACATTTGTCAATAAATATGTAATTTAAAAGAGCGAGTTATTTATTTATTTATACTATATTTAATGAAAAATATTAATGTGTGCATACAATTACGCCCTTTTCCCACCAACATTTAAATAATTGTGCAATTGTGACCAAAGTAATATAATTATATTGAAATTATTTATGAAATGAAAATACTACTTATTTTGTACTTCTTTATTCTCCTTCTTAGGAACATCTTTATCACTGACAAAAAAACACTACAGTTAAAAAGTAAACATAAAAGTTACTTCTAAAAGGTTTACATTAAACCTAAAAAATGGCGTGTAAATGCGTAAGGCTTATTTATACTGTTAATCTAAAATCAGTCAGTAATCATAGCATTTGTTGAAATAAAGATAATCACAAAGTTAACTATAGAATATGAAAATAATATTCTTAAGAAAATTTTGTTACAATCAACTAAGTACCTAGGTATAGATAACTTTTTTGCATATACTTTCAAAACCTAATAATAATCATAATACTTAAGAACCTTTTTAAGTCATTAACAGAAATAGTCTTCTAAATTAGGCACAAATCAGTAGTGCTACTAATAAAACTTTATAAAAACAAAACAGTTACTATAAAAATAATAAAAATGTAAGAATGGCTGATACATGGATATCTATCTACATGTTGACTGGAATGTGTTATTGGAATAAACTATTATAAAATTGTTCATAAAATTTGGGGACAATGTTTGAGGCGATTAGTTGACGGATATCTTCTTTCTTCCGATCCGGAATTGGTAAAGTATCAGAATATAACACATTTAATACAATATCTATCAATCGTTTCTTATGACCCGTCCTGCCCAATTTGACATTCGCTTCAACCCATGTGATTGTTTTGTAACTGTATCTGAATTGGTATGTATCAGAACTCTTAGTGAACTTAATGGCTCTCATTTCAGATATTTTGATATTATTTCTAGTAACATCTTTGGTTAGATTTAAACTAACATCATCAGATAACAATTTCAAATCAAAGAATGAATCAAAATTCATTTCTTTGACTTCGAATCCGTTCCCGCGTTTTTTTGCATTTCTTATGAGACATGCATACTCAGCTGGACTGTATATAGGCCCTGCTTTCTTAGCCCTTTTAACGCTCTTCTCGATGACAGAATGAACTGCGTCAGCTCTATTTTGAGTATGCCCTCTAATCAGGAACTTGTGTGTGATAGATTTTATAGGCAACATATTGACAGCATAGTAATACATCCCGAAAACGAATTTATTTTTTTGCTGGCCGCAACAGTTATCAGAGTAAAATATTATGTCTTTATTGGGTTGTTGAGTAGATAGTTCTTCCAGAAACTTGTAAAGACATGTTCCTATTTCGTTAGCTCCACGTTTTCCAAGGCCTTCATGGCAGAAAAAGCAAAATGTTTTATCACTTTTGATATTGGAAACTGTGAAATTAAAGCAGTTAAGCTTTGACTTGTAAAAAAATGCTGACGACTGGCCAATTGGACACGGTAAAACTGCCTGTAGATCGAATATGGCTACTATTTTATTGGAATCTGCCTGTTTACTGTCTTCTATATCCTTTTCATGTTCTAAACGGGAAAGACTCTTTTCTTCAAGGTGTAACTTATGCTTTTCTGACAGTGGTTCTTTGTCAACAGCGTTTTTGAATGCCTCACATTCATCGCATTGATCTTTACGAGGTACAAATAAGCCTATATTAAAATCATTGCTGAAAATTCGGTGGTAAGCATCATAATTGGCGGATGGTCTTCCAGCTGCTTTTCTGATAGCTTGATAGTTGCGATGGAGCTCAGCTATAGTCAGACTACCATCTATGAACTCTCTGGTAGTATTAGCCCTTAAGTAGTGACTTTCTGTACGTGGAATCGATTTTATGTGATCATGAACAGATTGGATAACTTCAGCACTTAGTTTACAATTTTTACCGTGTTTGCCTCGATTATCAACAGCACTCATTCTTATAGTCTTATTAGATATATTTTCAATGACATTACGTAAAGTTTTTTCTCCAATAGCCAATGTATTTAGCAGAAACTTCTTACAGACTCTAACTTCTTGTGAACCTATCATAAAATAGTAGGTCGAATTTGGTTTTCTTGGTGGCTTAATACAGGTATTATTGTCGCTAATTTTGACTCTTCGGTATGCAGGCGGAATCAGTTTTACACAAGACGCGAGAAAGTCTCTTTGTCTTATGTGTGTTCCCAACTCCCAGTAAGATTGAAAAATCGTATTTCTATCTTCAGAGGAAACTTTAGTGGAACACGAAAGTCGGCATTTATCAGAGCAAGGAGGAAGAATTGATTTTGCTGCTACAATTTTTCCTCTTTTTGTAGTGTACTCTTGGCCACTGTTTTTCAAACGTTTGGATATGACTTGTTTCCACTCATTCATATTTTTTTGGCGTTTTCTAGACCGTTTGTTTAATTCCTGCTCTACGTTAGCTGTTGCGTGTGGTGTTGGTTCTGGTTCACTATTGCCTACATTATTTTTTAAATTAGTAGTATTTGGTTCAAGAAATCTGCTTCGAGAACTAGAAGAGCTGCTGTTAGAACTGGATGAGTTGTTGCTGCAACTGGATGAGCTGCTGTCAGAACTAGAAGAACTGGATACGTTTCTTGGTTTGTAGAGTTTAGTGTAGCTTCTAGCCTGTTTCTCATTTGGTTTGTATTCTGAACCTTCGGATGGTGAAAAATCTCCATTTTTTTCAGACTTGGAATCGTTATTACCCGGGGTTGTATTTATAATGGGTGGGCTAGCTATTACATTATTTTCCATAGCAGATATGTTTGTCAAGGATGAATATATCGCTTCTGTAGTTTCAGGAATCGTTGGTATTGGATCCTCCATAGCAGATACGGTTATCATGGATGAATTTATCACTCCTGTAGTTTCAGACATCATTGGTATTGGATCCTGATTTTCAAAGTCATTGCTATCTATCCACTGCTCAACCATTGACGTAGAATTAATTTTAGGAGCAGCATCATTTGTCTTTTTAAAACTATTGTATTCCTCAAAACTAGATTTTTCTAAATTTTCATTAATTTGAGGTTCATCAATAGTTCTAGTCGGTATATTACATTGATCATTAACCATCCTCAAAAGTTTTCTGCCTCGAGACTCCATTTTTATTCCCTAAAAGCGAAAATAATCAGACGTTTAGTTCGGTTTATTAATCAATAGAACAAAAATAAATAAGACGTAAACCTATAAAAACCTTTCTTTTTACATTGGGGGTTAATAAATGACAAAAAATGGCATCGGAATTATCTTAAAGTTTAATAAATAGACACAAGATATTGTAAAAAAAACGACGGGAATGTTATCAATTTTACATAAGAAATAAAGCGGTAGGAATGACAAAGTCTTAAATGCTATTAGAGTTATCTGTATAAGACAAAATTGGTATGACAAAGTCAGATTTGGTTTAAAGACTAGCTAATGTTTAAGTTTTGGACTCACAAAGGCACAACTACCCGAACGACTTTGTTCTGTCAAATATGTGCTCTCAAATTAAGCATAAGTACACAAAATGTGACTATGTCTTTCCAAAACATAAAACAAAAAAGGGCATATTTACCTTAATGACCTTGACGCTCCAGTACACAACCACTACTCACGCGGCCGACGCCGCAACTGACCAATGAGATTTTGTCGCGCCAATATCATTCAAAAAACGAACGAATGGTACAAAGGCACTAATGCCCTCTGGCGAAAATAAACTGAATCTAGTGAATGTCTTTGTTCCTCCAGGTAGAAATTAGTTTTAAAGGCACTTTGCCATATTTAACTCTATTTCAAAAATTTTAGCACTTCGGCCCTTGTCTTACCGAAGGTGCGATATGTCATTTATGTTATTACACCTCGTCATTAAGTTCTCTGTTCTTTCTTGAAATTGGTTGCCTGGAAGAGATCGCTATTAGCGATAAGGTCGCCAGTTATAGCACTAGCTTTTATGTACGTTACGTGTTTTTGTAATTTGTTCCATTTTTTTGTGAGTATTTTAATAAAGTGTTTATCTATCTATCTATCTATCATCACAATCGGTTCAGCCGTTTGAGCCTGAAGAAGTAACAAACATAGACACACATACACAAGCTTTCGCATTTATTTTATTAGTATTATACAGGATGTATGTGTGTGTGACACATATACAAGCACGCATCAAACAAATAATTCAAAAAGTTTGACTGTACCGAGTTTCCCCACTACCGACTGACACTGTGTCAAGGAGTGAGACGTCACATGGCTTAAACGAAATAAAACAAATTCAGTGCTTTTCTGGCTTTGTTCCAAAATGCTGGTTTTCGCGGTTCCCGACCCAATTCGACTTCCTTTTACGAGAGTGACTTCCACGAGACATTTCCTACTTCACTCGCCCGGGTTTGCTTTGAATCAGTGTCGGAAGTTGCAACTTAGTTGATTGATTGGGAAGAGAGGAAGAATTTTGGTTTAGAACTGGCGACACTTTGACAAAACAAACTCGTATGAAACATACATACATTAGTAAGTTGTGAACACATACACTCCGTAATCGAGGACCTGTGCAAGCATAGTGATAAAATATAATTTGTAGTTTTGGACGGTAGTGTAGTAGGTTTGGTAGGTTGTTAGACATGATTTTCCTGAAATTGACTGAATTTGGTTAAGTACTGACAATTATAATCTTGCAAGAGTTTACAGCACAAGGAGCTTCACATGATTACGGTACTAGGTAGAAGGACAGGCTCGCCATAGTTACGACACCTGCTCACAGTTTAGCCAAGTCAGAGAAATCTGTTTTTATAAGTGGTCCTAAAATATACAATAACTTATCCTCGAATATAAAAAATGCAGCTTCCTGAGGCATATTCAAAGCAAAATTAAAGAATTTTATAATTAGAAAAGCATATTATTGCTTAACAGAAATACCATGTTGATAATCCTACCACATAAGGTAAAAATTGTTAATTTATTTATTTTTTTGTTTTGACTTGTAATAATTTATTTACCAATAAATCTCTGTATTCTGTATTCATGCCTGACTTTCAAAATAGAGAGCCAACTTATTGAAAGAACACCACGTTTGTACCTATTTTGCTAGACATAAATGATTTGATTTGATACATACGATATCATATTATATTTTCGGGATAAAAAGTAAATTTCATCAAAATCGGTTAAGCCGTTTGAGCGAGAAAGAAGTAAAAAAAACACACACACAAACATACAAGCTTTCTCATTTATTATATTAATAAACTACACTTGCAAAGTACGAATCCGCTTTGAGTTTACATTAGTTGACATTCAGTTACGATTTGACGTGATTTATAGCGTGGCGATAATTTGTGTACCATGTAACGTTTATTGTACGTGACTATGCTTAAAATATTGTAGCTATTAGAGCATTTAGTAGAACGAATTAAATTAATATTTATTGCTGTCTGAAGTAGAATGCTGTTAATATTTACATACTCGCATTTTACTATTACAGCAAAAATGTGTATTTTAATAAAAATAATTATGTACTATTACAACAAATATTTCTAGATGTTTTAAAATCTAATTATGATTAATTTGTTTATCGAATGCCTGATATACTAGTAATATTAAAAGTACAGTTAGCACATCTCTCAAGTAAGTAGGTTTTTGAAACGATCATAGTTTGGTTGGACGTGCGGCCACCTTAAGTCTAGTAGGTCTTGACTTCGATCCCTACCTAGCTCAACCTTTCGGTGAAGGAAAACATCGTGAGGAAACCATAGATAGATAGATAAAAAATCCTTATTGGACAAAATATTGTAAGTAGGAAGGGATACAATGACAAGAAAAAAAATAACAATAAAATAAGTTTTACTTCAAATTCGTGCCACAGTTGGCGGCCATATCGCTTCAAGCTAACACCACCCTCAAGTTGTAAAATCTGATGCCAAGCACACTCAGCAGACTTCTTGAGAGCCAGTTAGTCGAGACTAAGCATGCTCCACCTTAGGCCGGAGTGACGCTAGCTCGTGTAGTTACGCGCCCTTCTGGTTAAATAATAAATAAATAATAAAAATAAACATTAGGACACACGGCTGGTTAAACCCATACTGAACCATTTCTAGTTCGTATTATGGTTGCTAACACAATTACTGATATACTACATATACATACATACATAATTATTTTATATAGATACACATTTAACACCCAGGCCAACAAATTTAGTTCAACACAAAGATGTTGGCCGTGCCGGGAATCGAACCCGGAACCATCTGATAGGCAGTCTGACATGGTAACCATTACGCCAACGAGATCGTCATCATCAAATGCTTAGTAGTTATACGGTGTATAAAATCAAAAATATTTTGAATAGAAAGGTAGGCGTAGCATTTTCTTCTAGCAAATAATACCATTACTATCAGTTATTAATTCAGCTTAATAGCGGTTATTGCGAGTCACGTAATGATAACTTTTCATCCGATCCTCGGATAACAAAGGCATTAAGAGTCTGCTCGATTGGGCCCGGTTTATGGTTTTAACCAATCGAAAACAACGTTATTTGCCGCAAGCCTACGAAATTTGCTTGGATTTATAAAATTACGTAAGCTTTTGTCATAATATATGTATAGTACTGAAAAGCGCATTTTATTGTCAAGTAATGACTTAAACACGTATAAAATAATTATTTAAAAAACTCCTAATACGAGACTTTGTGGTTGATCTTAATAGAAAACATAATAGATAAGAAAACTGCTTATTATCTGTATTGTTTCATAAACTATAAATAATATGTATCTAATTACTATAAATTCTAAATTGCCATATTCATAAAACACTACTATTGATTATTAAGATACCTTAAATTAACTTTTAATTATTTTCCTTTTATATAAAACTTTCATCATTTTTAAATACCTATATTATTATAAGTTCTGTTAAATAACTTTTACAAATATTCTCTTCCAAATTTATTTTCTGTAATTATTTTTTATACCATTGGTGTTGAAAAAGTCTACGACTAAATCAACACTAACGGTTTCATATTAATAGTGTATTTGTTAATCATGTCAATAAAAGATATTTATTATTATTATATTGTGTATAGAGTCTAGTGTATTGAGAATGTCATGACAAAAACGTAAGTAATACGAGTATAAGATAATTTTTCATCATGACACACTAAATCAAAATTGCTTTATTAGTTTAAGAGCTACAATGCTACAGACACTAAGACACACACACAGATACACATTAAACTTATGATAAGAACAAAAAAGGCACCAAAAAATCTTACGTAAATTAAATTTCTAGATTAAAAGACAAGTTACTCTAAATAGGCATCTAAACTAAACCAACCCACTCTATGCTTTCTTTAGCTTTAGAAAAGCTTCTATTTACGTAGCAGCTAGTTTTCTTCCAAATTAAAAGAATGAATAAAAAATATCAAATAATTTTTACCATTTGCGTCGCAAGCCAATCTAATTCTGTGTAAGAAAACATGGCGATTTCCCAAAGGTCGAATTATGTCAACATGCGTATTGCAAGTATAGCGTTTGTGCTCCAGCCCAAATATACGACCTACTCATTCTTGCAGGAAAATTGTTACAGAATTGCCTTTTCAAGTCGCAATTTGGAAATTTTCAGAAATATGAAGCTGCGGAAAAAGTGTATTGCTATTTCCCAAGGCTCGTTTTTGTGCAAACACATAGAGATACAAAACACAATTAAAATCTAAATCAAAAATCAAAATAGTTTATTTAAAGGGGCTTACGTATCTACTATAATTACCATACAAGGAATCGTCCTATGGCATACACATACATATTGTGCTTTATTGTGTAATTTGAATTTCTGTTTGTCCAACTGGTTAGTTTTGAGTAAGGCCGCTGAGTATACTCCATGGACCCCAACCTAGGCGTGAGCCGGTATTTGAGCCCATATTTCCTCTGGTACATGATCTGAATTTCGCGCGCTTGTTTAACTGTTACACAGAATTGTTTTATTACACCATGTATATAATATTGACTGCTTAGTATGTGAGCCTAGTGATCAATTGCATTGCTACTTAAACAATTTGAAAGCCACTGATTAAATTTCTGCAGTTGCAGCCATTTTGAATTCATAACATTTATTTGAGATAATAGTGTAATGTATTATACTAGTCAAGCTCTTTCCCTCAATGGTATACGTAGTTACGATAATTGTAAATATATGTATGTGATCCACCAATTTGAAGCAGCAAATATCTTGGACCAATTTCATAACTACTATACGACTAATACCTTAAAAAAATTAAATGAAAATTATAAACGAATAAACAATAACTAAGTAACCAAAAACGTATTTTATTTAATAACGTTAATAAGTTTAAATTGTAGTGTTTAAGTTTGTATATTGTATTTTAATTGATTTCTCTCTAATAGTTATTTGTATATAAAATTCTTTAGTAAAATACGATTTTAATTATACTTAATCAAAGAGTATGACTGAATCTGCCAACACAACTTGATTGGTTTTGAGTGAATAAATCAGACGTAAAATTATAGAGCTTCTTTAATACTTTAATATTCAGGCATCAATCATTCTGGTTCTCATAAATTAAATTTGAATATCAAAATAACGCGCTGTAATAAGAGTTCTTAGCGTAAATATGTAGAACCTGTAACTCGGCGTGACTAAGGTGATCTGACGCGATCATCAAGGTTAAGCAACGGTCGATGAGAACAGTCTTTGGATAGGTAACCATGTTCAGGACTGTCTTTCAAAACGTGGTATTTACATCTATGTTATTAAGCAAGCATGAAAAAATAATTATGCGTGCTTACTAAGAACAGGACTGTAAAGCCGCCATTTTGCTCAGTAATTCGCACTAACGTCATTACCAAAGTGGTATGGTGTGCCAAAAAATTAGTAAACAAATTATATTCTGTTTATATGTTTAATGTACAGTTTCTTGGTATTTTCTTTTACTTTTCACGCCAAATTAATTATAAATAAGTGGGATTTGAAAAAAAATGCTTGTTTTATAAAAAATATACATTTATTTCAGTTTTTATGAATCGGTCGTAAAGTTCTTTATATACGGATACCAACTGGAGTATTTTATATTCCTGCTAATATTACCTAAACTTGGCAGAAGTTTCATTCAACTCATTTCGAGTTCAAAGAGTACTACAGTACGTAATACAGTAATTAAATCTATACCTATGAAGAAGAAAAAATAGTAAATTTTTGTTGAGCTTTTTTTTGATGGCATTACTATTTCGACAGTTATCGTGTGAAGTTGGAAGTAGGGTTTCTCATTTCTCGACCTTTTTTATTTCCCGGAGCACGAGAATTCTCGACCACTTTTTCCCGGGAATTCCCGGGTTGCCGAGAAATACGATTTGTTTTAAATATGTGTGATTTAGCAATAAAACTACGTTTTTTATGTTATAATCAACAATATTTATATTTATTTTCACGTCGTGTGACTTGAAAATTTTAAATAAGCGAATTAAACTCTAGCGAGATCTTTTTAATCAATATTTCTACAAACAATAAGGATTAGTCTTTTTCTTTGGAAAATTAAATAAAATATCTTCTAAAAACAAAATCTTCATGTGACCACAATAAAATTTAGTACCTTACACACTCTTCTTCTTCTTCTCCTTTACCATTTCCCACTAGGTGGGGTCGGCACAGCCTGTTTTTCTCTTCCACGCCACTCTATCAGCCGTCATCTCCACATTCACTCCCTTCTCATTCATATCCTCCTTCACACAATTCATCCACGTCTTCTTTGGTCTACCTCTCCTTCCGCTACTTCTTACAATCATATCCATACTTCTCCTAGTCACATGCATCTCCTCTCTACGCATTACAAGTCCGTACCACGCTAACCGTCCACTCTTCACTTTCTCTGACACAGGCGCCACTTTCAAACTTCCTCTAATATACTCATTTCTTACCGTGTCCATTCTTGTTACTCCACACATCCATCGCAACATTCGCATCTCTGCCGCATGCAATCCTCTCTCATGCACTACTTTCGTCGCCCAACACTCGGATCCATACAATACGACAGGTCTAATGATCAGTAGGTCTAGTACCTTACACACTAAGTAAATTATATAGTGTGTAAACCTTACACTAAGTTTATCTTTACAATTATGCAACATAAAACGACAGTATTTAAATTGTATATAAAAAATAACAATCAGACTAGCTTAATAATTACGAGTAAAGTAGGTACTTTAGTTTAGTCTTTGTATATACTATTCAATATTTGTTATAAATGGACAGTCTACGAACGAAACGGGAAGGGAGCGGGGGGCACTGTCGGTCACTCGCACACCGCGTGATAGAGCCAGGCGCGAGCGCAGGCGCGTTATTATGTTTTTGAAATTTTTGACTGAATTTCTCGATTTCTCGATTTCTCGACCACTTTTTTCTCGTCTCGAGTAAAGCAAAATTTCCCGGGAATTCTCGGTTCGAGAATTCTCGTAGAGAAACTCTAGTTGGAAGCAAGCGCGATCCTATTCTTAGTAGGCACGCATAGTAGGTGTGCCTGAACAAAACAATTTGCATATTAATATTTTTGTTACGCCATAAACATCAACAATGTACATAAAAATATAAGCAATTTTTACTATTTTTCTACTTCAAAATGTAATACCAATTTCTATTCCATCAAGATGGTGGTGAAACTTGGATCTATATTCTGTTAAAAAAGGGTCGGACCCTTTGCGGTTTTACCTTCACAATACTTTAGCATTTGCGTCCCACGAACGAGTGAGCTTATGCAAACTAAGCTTTAGTGCACACTTGAATCACTTGCGAGCCTGGACTAAGCTCGTGTCCAGAGTTTGTGGTTACACATCGGGTTAAAACAACAAAATAAACGGGTATCGTGTGGCCGCAATACCGCTGTAAAACGATGCCCAATTTGAAAAGGGGTATTTCAAAAAAACCTTTTAAGTTTCATTGAGTTTGTAAGTGTAATCAAAAACGCAGGCTTTTGTTTTTACTTTTTGTGAATTTAACATTTTATAAATGTTGAAACTTTTATTTATGAAATCGTCGTGAATAAAAATAAGGCTTCTTAGTTATGATTTTAACTCTTTTGAAATGAATTTTTGGTTTGCCTGAAAATGTTAAAGTAAAAACGGCGAACGAATTGAAATCTAGGTATCCTGTCGCCACCAGTATTTTTTATACATATACAGTGTAAACTCCATGTAACGTCACTCGATTTGACGACGAAGTTTCTAAAGTGTCGAAATCAATTGGATTTAGTTAGTTCAGCTTGTATTCCGTTATTTTATAATATGATTTAATGATACATTCTCTCTATTTAACGACCACTCTCTATAACGCCATAAAATGCACAGCCAGTGTCATTATAAAGAGTTTAAGCTGTATATTAAAAAAACAACATTCGTTTAAAATACAATTCTATTTTCATATCGAATCTCGATGCGACTACAAAACTTTCAACCGCAATTATAATCAAACTCACAGTTTTGATATAACTACCCGAAATAATTCTCAAGTTGTCAAGTACGTCAAACCGCGGATTAAAGTTTCGACAAAACCGGCCTACCGTTAGCAGTAGAACAAGGAACAACGGAGCCCCAAGCGCCACTTGAAATACTTGTAACCAACTTTACAGAATTATAAGACTTTACTAACGAACCCAAGCACAGTTTAAAAGTTATTTAATGCTGCGTCGGAAACGTTTGAGCGACTTTTAAAATGCTGGTGACAATTAAGCGAAGTGGCGAGTCCACTTCGCTTCTTTGAAGTTTTTGTACTCAATCGTCTAAATCTCTTTGGAACCAAAGTCGAAGAAGTCAAAAACAATATCAAACTTATTGTCGCGAAGATGTTTTTTGTCTGCGTAGTTCTCAAAGTGATTCAGGTAAAATTTGTAACAAAAAGTAATATTTGGCACAAAAAGGTTTCAGGTTTCAATTAAAGGTGCTCTCAAAGTTTTGTTAATGCTAAGGTGCGTTTGAATATTTTATTTGTAACTTTGAAAATGAATGGTACTTTGATGTGTCTAAAGTTTTCCTTGGAGCTTCGAACTTCTGCTGAAGGTATAATGTTAATATCATGAGGGATTTCTCATACGCATACCATCTGTTATCTGCAATAATTTTAACAGTATAGCTAAAATGTTTGTGAGATTTTTTTTTCTGTAATTTACTTTAGTATAAAAATAAATGCAGCCTCTGCTTATAGGCCTCTCTTCAACACTATGACGTGTTTTCTGCTATTCTTCACCAGTTTCTTTCTGAGTCATGCTTTATGCCGTATCCATGGTGGTTTCTAGTGCATTTACCGGTGTGTCCTAGAAACCTCGTTCTTCTTCCTCTTCGTCTGAGCTAAGTGGCCAAGATAAGCTCTGGTGTCGAAAGCAGCCAAGGCAGTTAAACCAAGTCACCTGAAGGCCTCTGACTTGGCTTAACGACTGCTTGTACTAAGACTAAAACCTACAATTTTACGTGACATCCGACCCACGGTAGTGCCCAGATGAAAATTCCACTTTTTAAACTACGGTCTTATGTGCATGGTCACCTATCCAAAGACTGTCCGCGTTGACCGTAGTTTAGAATCGACGATAGCGTAAAATTGCGTCGATGTCACATTAGCTACAGACGCTACGGCTACGTCGTAAAGGTCCAGTAATTCCAGACTCAGTATATTCCACTTTCGGCTAGTGTCGTTAAAATGCCTATTTGTATCTTGTAAAATATTTAGAATTGCTGTGGTTAACAGCAACTGATTAATTAATAAAATATTAATAATTATATCTTTATTTTCCATAAACCTTATGCTGTACACATTAATTTTCCCAAAATTGTAAGCTTTTTATAATAAGTTTGTTACTTAAGTTAGATCCTCTTAGAAATTACAAATACTTTCCTATTTTCTCTGGTCAAGACTAGAGCAGTGTTAATTAAGGTCGTAAGAAATGGCTTCATACTATAATAGCCTGTTTAAAGTTAGCGACTAGAGTGCCAAGTTTTATATTGTCTTTTGGCAAAAGAAGACAAAGTAGTAACTATACGTTATTTTTTATATAATTTATAAGTTATTTGTGTGCTTGACTTTTGCTTGAGGTTAAGTGATAAGTTTTCAGAGTACATATTTCTAGAACAAGTTCAATGTTAACAATTACTGAGAAAGTTTCTTAAAAATTACTTAAAAAATTATTAGATACTCTTTTTTTTTGCGGTAGGTTTTATCTGTATCAATAACTAAAATTTAGAAAAAACAAAGTCAAATATATAAAATGTGGTTAGTTTTAAAGCTTATGTGAATAAAAGTGTTCTAAAAATAAATCTCTTGAAAAAATCTGAAATGAACCTAAAATTTTAAAATGGCTAAAAACTATACGCTTATATTTTATTGATAACGTACATTTTTGCATCCAATATGTTAATGGAAGCGTTCTAAGAATAAATCTCTTGAAAAATTCTGAAATGTATGTTTTGGAAAGGCAATTACAAACTAGCACAAACCTAAAATTTAAAAATGGCTCAAAACTATATGTTTATATTTTATAGATAACGCACATTTTTGGATCCAATATGATATACCTACTACTACAAACGGTTAGACATAACTGGTGGCACTACAAATGAACACAAAATTGCATATAATATTATAGCAACGTGTTAATACCAGAGCTTCATTAAAGCCACGTACGAGATAAGCCACAAACGACTGTCAGGCGCGTGTCCTCATTATTCACACGATCAACATGGTATACCTACATTATACATTATATATGCGAGTGATCGTGACCTCTGAAGCGGACATTTTCTCTCTCTCTTATACAAACAGTTTATTACAGATAAAAAAAAACAATAACTAAATAAATAAATAAATAAATATTAGGACACATTCACACACGGCTGGTTAGTCCCATACTGAACCATTTCTAGCTCGTATTATGGTTGCTAACACAACTGATATACTACATATACATACATACATATTTTATATAGATACATATTTAACACCCAGACCGACAGCCAACAAATTTAGGTCAGCACAAAGATGGTGACCGTGCCGGGAATCGAACCCGGAACCTTCTGATTGGCAGTCCGGCATGGTAACCATTACGTTACGGTCATCGAATACAAAACATGTTACATTTCATATTTTTAGGCAATTGTACCACACGTTACTTGTGACGTCACAGCTCATTCAGTACCATTTAAACAACGTTGTATCATTTTTGAATTCCAAATTGTTCCCAGGTATCCTGGATCCGAAAACGTGACCTGCATATCCTGACCGTTGGTGTCCACACGTACAGTAGCGACGCGCGGTTCGCTGCGCTCCACACAGACGGCTCTGATGAATGGACGCTGCGTGTTGCGCCTGCGCAGCCCAGAGACTCGGGCGGCTATGAGTGTCAGGTCTCTACTGAGCCGAAGATCAGCCTGTCTTTCAGGCTCACCGTTGTTGGTAAGTGGAAATGGATGATTAAACATTATTGTTAGCATATGCATGATCAGCCCATCATACGTCTCCACTACTAGGACTCGCTTTCTCTCACGAAGAGAGCAATAAAGGCGAGAGCGATAATCCACCACGCTCCCCAAGTGTGGGTTTTCAGTAATGTAAACTTAACATTATTCTACGAAATGAGAAATCAAAACATTTTTTAAGTCCTTAAAGCTAGGCATTTGGTAAGCATGGCGCGTTACCACATGAGTTAGCGAAACTCTGGCCTCAGATGGAGCATTCCTAGTCTGGGATAATTGGCTCTCAAGTCAGACTGTTTGACTTGGTAGCAGATTATTCAACTTGATGGTGGTTGCAAGCCAGACGAGCACTAGAAAATACCCTACCACTATGTCATTAAAAAGTTTAAACAATGTGTGAAACTGAGTTAAATTGGTCATTTCATTATGATTAGTTTAGACTCGTGATGAATGCAAAAATTAACTTTTTGAGTGAAAACCTAGTTTATTATTCTACGTATTATTTTATATAACATAGTGTGAGGGTGGATATGAATGAGAAGGGAGTGAATGTGGAGATGACGGCTGATAGAGTGGCGTGGAAGCGAAAAACAGGCTGTGCCGACCACACCTAGTGGGAAATAGTAAAAAAGAAGAAGAAAATAGTGTCATATAGTACGACGAATAAAATTATAACATATGTACTGTACCTTCTTTCGTTAAAAGACAAGCCTTATATCACAAATTGGCTGATTAAATCCCAAATAAATTCGAAATCATTATTTTTATAAGTTCACTGAATCTAATTTTACCATCTTCAGCATCAATCTTGTTCAATCCATACATGCGATTTGAATATTCATCACTCAATCTCCTCTGGTGGCTTGGAATCTATCCAATCAGTGTTACACACAGATAACTGAACAGAATGGCAATTACTGTCTGTTATCGAATAAAAACCGATTTGAATTACAGATGAACAACGGCCGATGGGCAAAATACTATAACCTCGGTTATAAATTGGGGACCACGTAAAATATAACTGCAAATAAATAGGCCATAAAATGGGATTAACGACTACAAATTTGTGCACATCTATTCACATTTTAAGCTTCAAATCTTTATATATACTCGTATGTTCTATACATACACTTAATTAAGGTTTAGCAAAGAATTTAGAATTAGTGTTATATTTTTTTTTCTTTTTCATCTTCTAACTTTACATAATTTTGAGTTTTTTTTTTATAAATCCTTTATAAGTGTGTCATGTACTTATACAATAAACAGACTTGTTCATATTCTGTGGGAGAGGCCATCGATGCTGAATCAAAGTTTGATAAATAGTTCAACAATAATGGTTAAAAAAAATATGTACATTATGTGTTTTATGTCAATAAAGATATTATTATTATTATTTTTTTGAGTTGGTTGAGTGTAACATGACGACTAAAACAGGTTAAAGTACCCACAATAGAAGAAGTCCCTTATTTACTTGTATTATATCTGATATTGATAACATAAATATAACGTATAGGTATAGTATATATAGCATACTATTTAGCATGTATATTTATATTACATTCCTTAGACACATGTTAATTAACAAATATAGCAAGTCCTGTCGTGTCCCTGTTCAAACCTGTTTTTCATTAGCTAAGAAACAAAATATAAAATTATCATACATAGACAAAAATATACATTAATTTGTCTATGCTAGAAATGTAATTGTTTTGTAACATCAATCTTGGCAATGTATCGAATGTTTTTGACATATAGATGGTACAAACACATTATTACATTCCTACGTTTTGTTTATTGTTTGCTAGAAAAATAGCATACACAATCAATTTAATATTTCGTATTCGTAAGATTTAAAAACCCGTCCTAATGTTGCTTTGTAGAAATGTACTACGCCGATGTACTATCTCTTTGTTTTTTTTTCTTCTAATGTGTTTGTTTTTGGTATACAATAAAGTCATATTATAGTAGTTCAATATATATAATTACTAGCTGACCCGGCAAACGTTGTTTTGCCTTATTAATTATTTTTATTCTAGTTTCTAGACAAATTCTAGTATAATTAAAATGTTACTTGCTTATTATAAGTGTGTATGGTATATGCGTGAAATGGGTATGGAGCGCCATGAACAAACGTTAAGGGAATATAAAAGTAACAAACGCCAAAAAATATTATGTTCAATCATATCTATTTGATAGTGTTTATTTTAACAAACATTAATTTGTTCTTCTTAGATGGCACCGACGCCAAGAATACAGGATAAATACAAATTGAAAATAGCATGTTTATAAGTTAATCAAATAAAGTCTTCGATGGTACTTATGTGTAGGCATAAAATTATTTTTCACTTTTTAGATACAGTTAGAATTTATAAATGTAGGTGTGATTTTGAAGTCTGTTATTTGTATAATATAATTTCATTGTAAAATTTTTAAGGTTAGTAGGTAATGATATTTTTCTAAAGTTTTAGGTATTCGACATTTTTAGCGATTCCATTCGAGCCGTTACCAAACAAATTACATAATATTGGTAGTGTCGTAAGCTATGACCCAAAAGTCCTAGGACCAATCGCGAGCGAAGCGAGCTATGCGCGAGCGAAGCGAGCGCGAAAATTTTTATCATATTTGTTCGAGCCGCTTGAGCATAATGAAGTTCAAAGCAGAACAAATCACATAATATTTGTAGTGTCGTAAGCTATTACCCAAAAGTCCTAGGACCAATCGCGAGCGAAGCGAGCGCGAAAATTTTTAGCATATTTGTTCGAGCCGTTTGAGCATAAAGAAGTCCAAAGCAGAACAAATTACATAATATTTGTAGTGTCATCATCATATTTTTTGAACATTTTTTGCTCATACTTTCGGGGTCTAGTTTATTAGTACATCAAATTTTATAACTTCTTCTACGTAAGAACTAAGTGATCAAGTTATGTTGTCGAGAGTTTTTCAAGCCCCTGCCTTAGTTTAACGACTGTTTGTGCTAAGAGAACCTACAATTTAACGTATAATCCGATCCACAGTAGCGCACAGATGAAAATACATTTTTTTACAACAGTCATGTGCAGGAGAGGTTATGCAATAAAGCGACTTACACGCGGGTGGAGCCGCGGTTAAGTAAATAAGAGAGTTACATTGATATAGCAAAATGTTAATTGTTAACAATACTATTACATACGGTACATAAACAATAACGAAGTTTGAAATTTGTGTAAACAGTGAGAGAAGTCTGTGAAGAAGAATTTTGTGAGTAAAACAGGAGACCGACTTCGGTCTATGGCATAGTGTGGCATTTCACTCACCAGTAAAGTAAAGGCGCGGCAAATTTTAAGTATTTAAGATTTGTAATAATCATAAGCATAAGTATATCAGGTTAAATTTTGTTAGTTATTTTCTTCAAAAAAAAAAGGATTTTTACTCGAAGTACAGTTAGATACTATATTTGATCATATAGTATCTAACTGTATCAAGCGAGATGAAAAATGAATAAAATACTAAAATGGCCATAAAAAATAGGGAATGATGATAAAAAAGTAGGGTTCTATGTATTCTTTAATGCCACTTAATACAAAAATAAAATGAAAAAATTCGTCGAAAAATTAAAAAAAAAAGGTTTAATAATGGGTGATCAACCCTTATCACTTAGGGGTATAAAAAATAGATAGTAGCCGATTCTCTGACCTACTGAATACGTATATAAAATTTGGTAAAGATCAGTCAAACCGTTTCGGAGGAGTGCGGTAACAAACACTGTGACACGGAAATTTGCTAAAATGGCCATAAAAAATAGGGGTTGATGATAAAAAAGTAAAAAATTAGGGTTGTATGTATTTTTTAATGCCACTTTATACAAAAAAAAAATCGTCGAAAAATGAAAAAAAAATATTTAAGGGTGATCTATCCTTATCACTTAGGGGTATAAAAAATAGATAGTAGCCGATTCTCAGACCTACTGAATACGTATATAAATTTTGGTAAAGATCAGTCAATCCGTTTCGGAGGTGTACGGCAACAAACACTGTGACACAGAAATTTACTAAAATGGCCATAAAAAAATAGGGGTTGATGATGAAAAAGTAAAAATTTAGGGTTGTATGTATTTTTTAATGCCACTTTATATAAAATTCAAATAAAAAAAATTCATCGAAAAAATAAAAAAATATATTTAAGGGTGAACAACCCTTATCACTTAGGGGTTAAATCGTTTCACGTTGGCCGATTCTCATACCTACTGAATACGCATATGAAATTTGGTAATGATCAGTCAAGCCGTTTCGGAGGAGTTCGGTAACAAACACTGTGACACGGAAATTTGCTAAAATGGCCATAAAAAATAGGGGTTGATGATAAAAAAGTAAAAAATTAGGGTTGTATGTATTTTTTAATGCCACTTTATACAAAAAAAAAATCGTCGAAAAATGAAAAAAAAATATTTAAGGGTGATCTATCCTTATCACTTAGGGGTATAAAAAATAGATAGTAGCCGATTCTCAGACCTACTGAATACGTATATAAATTTTGGTAAAGATCAGTCAATCCGTTTCGGAGGTGTACGGCAACAAACACTGTGACACAGAAATTTACTAAAATGGCCATAAAAAAATAGGGGTTGATGATGAAAAAGTAAAAATTTAGGGTTGTATGTATTTTTTAATGCCACTTTATATAAAATTCAAATAAAAAAAATTCATCGAAAAAATAAAAAAATATATTTAAGGGTGAACAACCCTTATCACTTAGGGGTTAAATCGTTTCACGTTGGCCGATTCTCATACCTACTGAATACGCATATGAAATTTGGTAATGATCAGTCAAGCCGTTTCGGAGGAGTTCGGTAACAAACACTGTGACACGGAAATTTTATATATAAGAAGAAGATAAGAAGATGTAATCAAAAGCTAGTAGTTCAATATTATATTCTTACGTTTTGTTTATTGTTTGCTAAAAAAATTGCGTACAAAATCAATTTCATATCTCATATAATACGATACTTTAGTAGTTCAAATATATCAAAACCACAACCGTAGACCGTACCGCCGTACCTTTGTTTTAGGGTTTTACAACTCTCATACGTCGATGCCGTAACAAAACAAACAGGTGCTTAACCAAAGGTTTATACGGCATTATTACGTTTACACAAGCGTAAACCCTAAACTTGCCGGCTGAGAACGAGCGCCAACCAAAGATTTTATACACCACATTATCCCAAAAGCAGACGCCTAAATAGTTACGAATTACGCCACTCGCTTGTTGTGCGCTAAGAAAGTATTCGACCTTGCGATTTAACTTAGGTTATGAGCGGATTAAGGTCAGATCACACAGGAATACTGTGTGATCAATGTTGTCTAACTGTAGGTCCCGGCTGTTAACCTTAGTACTAGTGGCAAATCGGTTTTTTGCAACAGAGTCCTATTCAACTAATTAATTGAAGTTGAGGTTCAAAGATTGCTTGAAGCGCGATTTGACCTCCTTCGACATCGATTATTGCCACTGGGAAGACTTCGCTGAAGAACGCGAAAAGTGAAGAAAAGTCACCGCCGACGGCATATCGGTCCTCGATAAAACTTGGTTGGGGGCTTTGGCTCAAAAGCGAGCACATAGGTAGACATAAAAATAGCATAGATGCCGCTAACACTCAAGTGACATTTTTATGCAACCGGTGCGGTCGTGGCTGCGGCTCCCGGATAGGGTTGTTCAGCCACCAGAATAAAGTGCTCACCGACGGACGCTGCTTAAATCATCTGATGAAGATGTATAAAGGCTTGATTTTTTTATTTATTTCCCAGTACAAATTTCAAGTCTTTAAGTAGTATGGAGAACCTGAGATATAGCAATTGGATTTTATAAACAACATATTTTGTATATGTTTTCATCGGGTGTAACGAAACAAATCAAAAATATGTGATGGTTTTTTGTATTTTTTTTTTCATTTATTCAAAATTGTCTCTTAATATCAATGTCAGTTACAAGTAATTATGAAAATAAATTAAAATTAAGTCTTGTATCCTAAAAGACTTCAAAGCCCCTCGCCCAAACGTACTCATTAGGCTGGCAGCATTTCCTCGCTGAATCGGGAGAGAAATTTGCTGCCGCAAGTATTCCCCAGCCCGCGGATCTCGCCCCCTATCAATTTTTGTATTGATTGAAATGAGGGATTAGGTGCTGGAGTTTAAAAATCATGGCTTTCATATTTTAATAGTGGATAGATTTTAACCTCGAAAATGGTGATTTTTTGAAGAAAGCGACTTAAGCCAAGTCAGAAGCTCTACACCAGAACTCGGCCACTTAGCTCAAACAAAGAAGACTAAACAGCAGAAGTCTTATTGATAATAAATACAGCAGAAGGTAGTACAGGAATTAATGTTTTTTTTTCAGTTTAACTGGCTTTGGGCTTCGTGAGTACCCATCTCATGTACAGTATGTACAGGGGCCTCAATGTACAAAAACCCAGGTCTGGTCAAATACATACAGGTATCCTTTCACTGGCTCTTAGGCTAATATATTTTTACCTTACTTCAGATAGAAAAGGCTTAATTTCTTAAAATCTCGTTGCATTATGTAAGGTTAGCATGAGTAGGCTAACTTATCTTTATTCGCCAAATATATATAAATTACATATGAAAATATATACCCAATTTATTATAGAAAACAGCATAAAATAGTAAGTACCAAGTTTTTAAACATTCGTTTTGTACAACTTCTCCATAAAATTATTTTACTAAAGCTTGGGGTTTTAAAGTCACGTGACTAGAATGTTAATAAGGAGATATTTAAACCTTTCCCTACAGAGAGATGACCCGAGGTCAGAATAGTGTCAACATGAACTGAGCTGCGTAAGCTTTTGTAGCTTAGTGTATTCTTACCCTTATCATACATTTTCTAGGTTGGCATATGAAGACTTCAGGTGCTACTGATTGTTTTTTGCGACGGCTTGCGGCAATGCGTGGTATTTTACCAGACTTGTTTTTTGCAGTAAAGCCATTTTAAAATCAGCTTCAAACATTTTATTCCTAAAATAGTCATGTTATTATTAAACATTGTAAACTGTTCACGTAAGGCATCTTAATATTTTCGCGTAGAAAACGGTCACACTTACTTATTATTAAAAGTTGGAATGAGTCCAACAGTTTCAGTTGAAGATGGTGCTCGTAAAGCACCAAAACGGTAGGACTCATTCCAACTTTTAATAATAAGTAAATGTGACCGTTTTCTACACGAAAATGTTATTTTGTTATTTATTTAAGAACAGTAAGTGCGGCTCGTACAGGAGCCTGATATGACAAGTGTAATTAAAAATTTGGAAAACCCTCGACTCAACATCTTCTGTAGGTGTCCATCTTGGATTCTTTGAGCAAAGTGGCCAAGCTCTGATGTCGAGAGTTTTGAAGCCGCCTGAAGATCTCTGACTTGCCTTAACGACTGCTTGTACTAAGACTAACGGTAGTGCCCAGATAAAAATGTCACTTGAAAAACGACAGTTATGTCCATTGTCACCCATCCAAACATCGTCGGTATCGACCGTTGCTTAGCTTCAATTATTACTTTACCCAAGCCACAGGCGCTATATTATTTAAAATTTATCATAGTGTACGCGTTCTTATAATCAAGACCTTTTAAGTAGAAAAAATAACTTTGTATATGAGATATTAATTTGATGTAATTCTTATAATGCAGTGTATTTCGCCTTTAATTTAGGAATTTAAACAATAAAAACAATACAATGGTAGTAAAAAAATATAACCAAGAAAATATCAACCAAAGAATTTGACAAAAATAATGCCAGTCAGTTTAAAAATATTCTACATTCATTAATTTATTGAGTTTTTAAATTAAATTGGAATACCTAAAACCTTCGAAAGTTAAGCAGCTTATCCTGAGAAACAAATATGCACCTACTATTTACAGTGGAAAATCCTTTTAAATCGACGTATTTTCTTAGACTATACGATTACTAGCATACATTTACATCCATTTTTTTTCAATTTCAGGTAAATAGCCCAAGCCGAGCTTTCAAAGTTAAATAAAACTAAATTGGCCTTTAAGTAAACTGTGAGAAATCCGCAAGAATTTGAAATAATAAGAAAGTTGCGGTTTACTTTACGTTTTATTGTAAACTGTAAGAGTTTTAGCTACGATGGTGTGTTGCTGTAGGTTTAAACTTTTCTGTAGGTATTGAGTCGGCCATTTTTTTAGTAGATGTAATCAATATCATCATATATATATATCAATCCATAGTATAAAACAAGACATCTTCCGCGTTTGTCTATCAGGCCTGGATCTTCATATTTTTAGGCGGTGTAAAGCTGAAAAATATCGATACAGGTTTATTTTTAGGGTTCCGTATCTGAAAGGTAAAATCGGGACCCTATCACTAAGCCTCTGCTGTCTGTCTATTGTTATTTATTTTTCACCTATGGGGTCAAAAAGAGGGAGAGATTTCTGAATATTGAATATTTCCACTTCTTTGTGAACTTGCCGCCCTTGGCGTGAGCCTCGGCTGCTGTCTTTGTGTGTGTCTATGAGTATTTCTGCTAACTAGTATTTCTGCTTACTAGTATTTCTAAACCACGTAACGGATTTTAAATTAGTTGTGATATTCCGTTGCGTGGTTTTTTTCTGACATATTTATGTATAATTATAACGTCTAAATTAAAGTTAAGAATATTAAAAAAATTTTTTTTGTTAATTTGCACTTTGCGACTAGCTGGTTTCTTATGATAATAATAAATAATATTATTTTCATTATTTGGTACCCAGTTTTTTATATATATTAACTTTGGGAGAAATCAATTGAAATAATAACGCCAATATTTTACCATTACGGCGCACTGACAGGTTTTGCCACAATTCTATATCTCTTCTCGACTTTAACTCGAAATTGCAAACGGAAATATGGGAAGTTCCTGTCACAAACTCTTGAAAGATGCTTCCGAAATGTCGTAAGGAGAAACATTTTCATTTATTTGGACGTGGTTTGACTTCAATTTGAGCAAAAAGGCAGAGTACAAAGATAGCTCTCTGATAAATGTAAATTTTATAACCACCACATGGTTAGAGTATTATTTTTTGTCTACAATAATATAAAATAATAAAAAAACAGCCAGCCAGACCTTTAACTACTTTATTTTACAGTTTTTACACCTTGTTTTGTTTGCTCTTTCTTGTCTTCTGTAAAATTACAATGTTTAAATTTATTGCGTTGTGAATCTTGTAGGTATGTGTTGTCTATTCTAAAAAATGTGTTTCAGTGTGTACTCTAACGGAGCGGGGACAACTGCGGCTCGGTAAACAGGCTCCAAGGAGACCCAGCACAAGTCGCAGTTTTTCCCACAACGTACAACGTTTTTTTTAAACCTAGCGCTAAGTCATTATTTACGTACACCTAAGTTTACTACAAATAAATTTATCTTTATCTTTATATTGTCCCACTGTTGGGCAAAGGTCTCCCCCAATGATCCCCACGCTTTTCTGTCTTGGGCCAATTCCTTCCAGTTGGTGTGAAAGTCCACCAACTCCTTGTGCCATTGGTTTGGGGGCTGGCCACAAGACTTACTTTTGGAATATAGTAAAAGTAAAATGTTTATTGTTCTGAATAGAAATTCAAGTTTTAGTTAGTAGGTACTCAACGGGTTAATTTTGTTTTGACAGTATCAAAAGCAGAAATCCTCTCCGGGCCGGAGCTGTTTGTTCGCGCTGGTTCCGACATCAACCTCACATGCATCGCGAGACATGCCCCGGACCCACCCAGGTAAGCAAATATTTATGTACTTAACAGGCCTGGGGACAAATCTAATTAGTGTGTGTTTTTAATAGATTTCAATGAAAAAAAAAGTTTAGTTTGGTGTTTAAGCAATCAGTTTTAGTTTGACGACCTCGTTGGCATAACGGTTACCATGCCGGACTGCCAATGAGAAGGTTCCGGGTTCGATTCCCGGTACGGCCAACACGTTGTGCTAAACCAAATTAGTTGGCTGTCAGTCTGTTTATTTAAAATGTATCTATATAAAGTATGTATGTATATATATGTAGTATATCAGTTGTGTTAGCAACCATAACACGAACTAGAAATAGTGCAATGTGAGGTTAACCAGACAGTGTGAAATGTGTGCAAAAAAAATTATACCTAGGCAATTAACTCAAAGTAAAGAGATCAAAAGCGTATTACTTATGATTGATTACCTGGAAAATATGGGTTTCAATATTCGTAACAGTCGTATTCGTTGGCATCATTTGACTTTTAGGACACGCATAAACACACACCCATACACACACAGCGGAATTCCCGAAGATTAGCACAAAGCCCTTCGC
Organism: Mellilla xanthometata; assembly: GCA_035578125.1. Taxonomy (NCBI): domain Eukaryota; kingdom Metazoa; phylum Arthropoda; class Insecta; order Lepidoptera; family Geometridae; genus Mellilla; species Mellilla xanthometata. The sequence goes on along the minus strand of JAPUBQ010000015.1, from coordinate 6,043,304 downwards.
CTCAACATTCATTGTGAGGACTGCGAAGCTTTGTATATTTCTTACATGAGACTTTGTTTCCTGACGAGGGTTAATAGGTTCCTTCTAGGTAAGCGTGCTACAACATAGCTCACAGCGCTGCTCAACATCAGGCAAGCTGTGGTAAAACGCAGACCTATAACATATATTCGTATAAATAAAATACAAATGTTTTTTTTTTTGACACATTGACATACGGCTGGTTAGCCCCATACTGAACCATTTCTAGCTCGTATTATGGTTGGTAACACAACTGATATACTACATATACATACATATTATATATACATACATATTTAACACCCAGACCCACAGCCAACAAATTTAGTTAAGCACAAGGATGTTGACCGGGCTGGGAATCGAACCCGGAACCTTCTGTTTAGCAGTCCGGCATGGTAACCTTTACGCTAACGAGGTCGTCAATGTTTTCCATTTATTTCATTCAAAAGTCATGTCGTCTATGGAATGTCAAACCATAATTGGCATGTCACAGGGTTTTTTGCCTGTGAACTTGTAAAAATTGCTTATGCAGAGGACAACGCTTCGAGGTTGTTTATTCATTGAACTTGTTTTTAAATTTGGTTTAATATTTTTTCAGTGTAAACATTACTTTGATCTAGTTCTATCTTCTTACCTCCAGAAAATTTACTGCTAAATAACGAATTTCTATATATGTACTTATTATTATTATTATAAGATAATCACTCAAAGACTAAACAAATAGTTATACAACTGCTTTAATCAAAACAACTATCTTGAATATGAAAATATCGAATTCAATTATAGCTGAAAGAATTAAGCTCTCTGCAGAAGATATTAAAATACTTTTGCTTAAAGAGTTTTCAACTTTTCGGGCTTAAAGGTACTTGCCAAATTAATTTTTTGTTCAGGCCAAGGTGTAGGATTCGTTTCATTACGTATTGGCAAAGTAAAAATTCGTATTGAATTGAACGAGGAGTGTTTTGTATACTTTGAGATAAGTTTTGAATCAAGTGCGTATATCTAATCCAAACTCATTAAATTCGAACTGTTCGATTCGAATCGATTTGAAATGAATTCGAAATTCGAATTTGATGAGTTTTAGAGTTAAATGGGAACAATAATTTACACAAACAAAACACATGGAATAAGTTTTTGTCTAATAATTTATGTAAGAAATGTGCCACTATTATTTTCAAAGGCTGCAAATTAATATAAATTGAAAATTTAGAAAATCACCGACAATTTTTTTTTTGCGGGTGGCCATCTTGTTTTTGATATTTATCATTATATATGTATTCTATTATTCATTCAAGACTATTTGATACCCATGTTGGGCAGATGTGAAAAAAATTATGACATCCGCCATTTTGTGCGGTGGCCATCTTGGGCATTTTCATTTTCATCATATTTAGCTAATATACTCAAACAAAATAATTTAGATTTAAAGCGGTCCATTCATCGGAAACTATAATGCTACAGACACACTCACACACACTCACACTCACACACTTACACTCACCACTCATATTCTCACACTCACACACATAGAGAGAAATAGAGATAAAGAGAAAGACACGTCAATCTTATAACACCCAGTCATTTTTTTTTTTCACCACGGCTGGTTAGTATGGGGATACTGAACCATTTCTAGCTCGTATTAAGGTTGCTAACACAACTGATATACTACATATACATACATACATATTATATATAAATACATATTTAACACCCAGACCCACAGCCAACAACAACAATTTAGTTAAGCACAAAGATGTTGACCGGGCCGGGAATCGAACCCGGAACCTTCTGATTAGCAGTCCGGCATGGTAACCTTTTACGCTAACGAGGTCGTCATATTTAGCTAATAACAAATGAATCTAGATTTAAAGCGGTCCATTCATCGGAAACTATAATGCTATAGACACACACATACTCACACACACACATACACTCACCACTCACACTCACACACATAGAGAAATAGAGATAAAGAGAAAGACACGTCAATCTTATAACACCCAGTCGTTATCGCATAGAGGGTCAGCAAACTCAATCTAACCGGTGTTCTCCCATTACAGTTTCATCTACTGGTACCGCGGCACCAACGTGGTGAACTACGCACAGCGCGGCGGTATCAGCGTGGAGACGGAGCAGCGCACGCGCACCAGCCGGCTGCTCATCGCTCGAGCCTCGCCCAGGGACTCGGGGAACTACACCTGTGCTCCTAGCAGCTCTGGTAATCTCTCTCTCTCTCTCTCTCTGTCTCTCTCTTTTCTATGACAAGTATATACTCGCTCGAGCCTCGCCCAGGGACTCGGGGAACTACACCTGTGCTCCTAGCAGCTCTGGTAATCTCTCTCTCTCTCTCTCTCTCTCTCTCTCTCTCTCTCTCTCTCTTTTCTATGACAAGTATATACTCGCTCGAGCCTCGCCCAAGGACTCGGGGAACTACACCTGTGCTCCTAGCAGCTCTGGTAATCTCTCTCTCTCTCTCTCTCTGTCTCTCTCTTTTCTATGACAAGTATATACTCGCTCGAGCCTCGCCCAGGGACTCGGGGAACTACACCTGTGCTCCTAGCAGCTCTGGTATCTCTCTCTCTCTCTCTCTCTCTCTCTCTCTCTCTCTCTCTCTCTCTCTCTCTCTCTCTCTCTCTCTTTCTATGACAAGTATATACTCGCTCGAGCCTCGCCCAGGGACTCGGGGAACTACACCTGTGCTCCTAGCAGCTCTGGTAATCTCTCTCTCTCTCTCTCTCTCTCTCTCTCTCTCTCTCTCTTTTCTATGACAAGTATATACTCGCTCGAGCCTCGCCCAGGGACTCGGGGAACTACACCTGTGCTCCTAGCAGCTCTGGTAATCTCTCTCTCTCTCTCTCTGTCTCTCTCTTTTCTATGACAAGTATATACTCGCTCGAGCCTCGCCCAGGGACTCGGGGAACTACACCTGTGCTCCTAGCAGCTCTGGTATCTCTCTCTCTCTCTCTCTCTCTCTCTCTCTCTCTCTCTCTCTCTCTCTCTCTCTCTTTTCTATGACAAGTATATACTCGCTCGAGCCTCGCCCAGGGACTCGGGGAACTACACCTGTGCTCCTAGCAGCTCTGGTATCTCTCTCTCTCTCTCTCTCTCTCTCTCTCTCTCTCTCTCTCTCTCTTTTCTATGACAAATTTCAAATTCAAATCATTTATTGCAGAATGGGTAAGATTAGGTTATTACAGGTTATTGTAACATAAGACAATATATCCCAACTTCATTTTTAGCACCTCTGAAGAGAGCTAGCTCCTGCAAACACAGGGTATCCTACTGCAGGAGCTAGGCACCACACTTACATACATTAAGACTTAGCATCTAGAATTAGTATTAAATAGTTAAGGTACCTATTATAATTAATGTTTGTTTTGTTTAGAATGTAAGTTGGTCCAATAAATTATTATGTAACTTGTATTTTTGTAAAAAAAAATATTTTATTCCCCTCACACTCTTCGCCTTTAGACATGCAATATTAGCAAAAAATATACAAGAATGTCATCTTAAATTAATTAATAAACACTCACCTAAATTCTAAATCTATAATCAAGAAGATAAAATACATTCATTCATACACAAAATAGCACAATAACAAACAATTTGACAGCTCATAGATAACAAGAGTGTTATGGTCAGACAAGTATAAACTCATATTGCCCCATTAGATGAACGTTTTGAGGACCTTCTTGGCATAATGGTTACTATGCCGGACTGCCAACCAGAAGGTTCCGGGATCGATTCCTGGCTTACATCTTTGTGCTGAACTAAATTTGTTGGTTGTGGGTCCAGACCCACTGGACTGATGTTAAATATGTATCGATATAAAATATTTATGTATGTAGAATTATGTAGTACATATATCAGTTGTATCATTGAGCTCGAGTGTTCTGTGAGGGAAAACATCGTGAGAAAACCCTAGCAAGGTAGAGCATTTTTTCTTACCCATTTAATGAACTTGCGCTTGATCACATTTCATCAAATGGGAAGCGATATTGTGATCTTAAGTGGAGCGCGCTTGCGCAGGAAAAACTGGTACACTCTTACCTTGAAAACCACTAGATTATAGTTTTCGGGAAACAGGGCGTTCGGCAAAAGATCACAATGAATATGGACTCATACCGCTTAGTACGCGCCTTTGGCATCTAAACGATATCGCATTCTGACGGTGTTTCCTCAAAAACTGTGCTTGTTTAGAACCAACTAAAGAGTTGACAAAAATAATTGGCATTAAGAAGAAATATTGTAATTTGTTGGCACCACACATTTCTGAAAAAAGTCTTTGCTTTTAGTTCATATTGAATTTACAACGTTCGTCGTATCTACCATGTATATGCATACGTTATTCGCATCAAAGTTCTTTTCCACGAAACTCTTAAATTCGCTAGAAAAATAAAATACATTTTCAAAGTGTTGAAACTTGGGGTGAAACTATGCAAAGGGCGTGAACCTTTCAACTCAGTTGGTAGATACTCGTATTTATAAACGTGGTTCATGTAAAAGGTACCTTTATACATGACAGTAAAAAGAGACCTAGGCTATTTAAATTTGAGGAATAGTCTTATTTAAATCAAGTTAACCTACTATGCCCTAATCTGTAAAAATCATCACAGATACGGGTATAAAGTTGGTATTATTTTATATGTAATTTGTTGAATAGTGTGTGAATAGTGCCACTTTCTTCTCATCCTACTAATACAATAAAAACGCTTAAAGGGCTGAACTGGGTTTGTGGAATTTAGTGTCAAGATAGGTTAAGCCTTAGATTAACACATAGTCTACTTTTTATCTCGAAAACAATTGTGGTTCCCGTGAAATATGCAAATAACTTAAACATCTATGTTACTCCTTCACGCTACAATGACTGGACCAATGTTGATGAGATTTACTGTGAAGATAGGCTGGACCTTGGATTAACACATGGTATTATTCTTATCCCGGATTAACTTCTTTTTGTCCTGGGTGAACGCGGGTAACACCGCGGGGTACAACTAGTACTAAATATTCTAAAAAAAAATAATTTAATACTTTGTTGGTTTTTCTCATAAAATACCTTTATAGTATATTTACGTGACTATCGAATGTTGTCGTTACGTTTCCATCACGTATTCGTAAGGTGTAAATGTGACCTCATACTACTTAGCAGCCATCCCTACTTTCCCTAGGGGTGCGTTTGCTAGAACGCTCTGGTGATGTGTAAGAACGTTTTGCAGAATAACTTATATATTTTTAGGTTGAGTTATTTAGTTATAAAGTTTTTTCTACTCCACAGTCAGTCTAGGTTGTTAAAAAGGCATATCTTGTTTTGCATGCAAAATTAAATCAATAAATTTTTATTGATTTGACGAGTATATGTGTGTTTAAATAACAGTGAAATATACTTAACATAAAAAGACAATGTGTGTTTATAGGTTTACTTAAAATACTAATTTCACTACCTGTATTTTATTAATATACACAGATAGGGATTATATTGACTCATTGAAGTGGCTCTCTTTCTATCAGCATTTTCCTACACTACAATATCTATTCTAATAAACTAGAACTGACCAATTCTTTGCTTATTTATTAAAAAAAATACTTATTTGCTTAATTTTAACAAAAATATCAGAGCCCAAAAAAAACAGGAAAGAGCTTTATAATTCCTGCAAGATCTTGTTTTCACTTTCCTTTACATTCCAAGGCACAACTTATTTGTAAAACCAACAAAAGGATACCAAAAAGCCATCGCCTCCAGCAACGTTCCAAGCGTAATTAAGAAGATTTGTTTAGCACTTTCCTGTTTTCTCATATCCAGTGCAAACAAAATATTCGCTCGGCTAGGACAGGTATTTGGCGTGCCTTTTAGGTTCGAGCTAGTTTATTCGAGGCCTCTATTGCGCGGCATAATTTGGCAGTCAGCCACTATGTTAGCAGATTTAGCTACATTGATATAGCTTAGCTGATTTATGCCAAATGATGGTCTAGTGAAGATATTTGGGGAAAGCTGGCCTGAATTTTGGGATGAAATTTTCGTTGGTAGTTGCTGTAATCAATCACGCTTTGTTTTCGTGGAATGAAAGATAAAAGAAGATTTTTGATGACCTAATAAATTTACTTGGTAAAACGTGTCATTTCATCAAGATATCTGATCTATGAAGTCATCTCCATCTAAACCTACTAACGTGCCAACTCACTTCGATATTCTGCAGAAAAAAGCCTTCTTAAATAGTCTCATGGAAGCATTATCCATCCATATTGTAATAGTAACAGCCCACGTATCAGCACTACATCTCTGTCGACATTTGCGGTAAAGCCATCCATCTTATAAGGCTGAAGGGAACCTGAAGGGCTTAGCTGGGTGCCACCACTGTCTCATATTTTTTTCTACACTTCTAAAAATACACAAATAATAATTAGTAAAGCATTAAAACTATAAGTTATGTTCTACCACATATAAATGCATGAAAAGTGTCACGTAAATTTAATTTTGCCCTACTAATCTAATAATACTAATAAATAAAAAAAAATTATAGCCGAAGCAAAAGCTTTTGCAAAAACATCGCATTAATATTAAAATAAAAACTTAGTAAAAAGGGGGTTTTCCAAAATACTCAGTTTTATTTCCGTCAAATCTAACAGCAGCTTAGAAAATTAAATATTTTTGAAAGCTACTGTTTTAAAAATATAATGACAGGGATGCCACATACCTAACTTTAAAAAAACATTTATTAAAAAATTAAAAAAATATAAAAAACATACTATATTCTAGATTACTATTTAATGACAGAACAATAAAATTCAAAAAAGCGGACTGGATTGCTCAACTTCAATAAACGCCTGCGATGCCTTTATAGATAACTTAACTGTGTAAAATATTGTCCATATAATAAAATTATATTCTTTGACCTCAAAAATGTAAACTAAAAAAAAAATCCGAAAAAAATCTTGTAAATGCGATAGTGAGTCGCTTAGCCTGAAGAACGAAATCACCGCGTTCGAACACACTGTGATGGCCCGCCCCGTGGGACTCGTAATTACTCTGAGCCCTATGATTTTCCGTATTCTCGCACGTAATTATCGGATTATATTTATCGAGATAGTTTTGGTATTAGCTAAAGTTGCCTTGGCAACTGGATGTTTATCGACGTAATTTCTTTTTAATATTGCCAGGGATCAAGAGTTATACGAGAGAGTTATACGTATATATTGATAGTGTTTTGTTTTTCTGAGATTTTTCTCTTATTCTTTACGCCTGCGTATTTTATCAGCAATGCGCGTAACCACACGAGCTAAAGACACCCCGGCGCGTGGGAAGGCGAAGTATGCCTAGTCTGGAATTACTGTCCCTCAAAGATGCACTTGAAACACACTGTTAGGTGTTTGGCGACAGATTTTTCATCTTAAGGGTGGTTGCTAGCTAAGTGAGTTCTAGACCGTAGCTAAAATGTCTAGCTAATTTCTAGCTAAAATGTCCTACCACCGTACTATGACTTTCTCGCGATGTTTTTCTACACTGAAAGGTCGAGTCTATTGGCGAAGAACGAACCTACGACTGGACGTGAGGTGGTCTACGCTCAACTGAGATGTCATGGTTTCAAAGGGCAAATAGTTATCATTTTGAATAATACCTTAATCTAAACCACGTTACATTATTTTTAGATTTTAATTAGCATTGAAGAAAAGCAAACCAAGGTTGAAAATTAATTATCTACAAGTTTTAATCACAAAATATTTGAACTCCCGACACCGTCATATGTTGGCAGCCATTTAGGATTTGAAATGTATTATAGTGTATCTTGTCTTATTAGTACTACTTTCATTTTATACACAGATTGAGAAATATTATGAATATATCTGTCACCCGCCATTTTGTAGCGGCAGATAAGATCGCATTTTGTTGCGGTTTCGATCAAACATAGCTATAAATACTCCTGATCAATACACCTTTAATATAAAAAATCTAAATCCAATCGGTATGTCTGTTTGGGACAGAGACACGTAAAGTCACCCTGTCAGTTTTGCCTCGGAGGTTAAAACGGGCTTAGTTACAACACTAAAAGTGAAACTACTCGTAAAATACTCGTAGATGTAGAACGTAATAAATTACACTAGCCTTAAAGGCTAAGTTCAGATTAAAGTAGAACCTCAACCTACATGAAAGCTAAACTTCTTATTGCTGAGTGCTTACAGGCTCTTAAGCTCGCTTCTACTTAGAAAAGCAGCTTAGTTTCATGTTACAATGACTAAGTTCTCTGCTGCTATTCTCGGCTAGATATGTAATTTATTATATTATTCTAATCCACTGATTCACTGTTGGTTTTTATCGTCCATTTGTATTCTTTTCACTCCATTTATCCATTTTACTGAATTTAATCCTGCGAAAGTGTTGACCGTAAAATTCAAAGTGGATTGAATACAACGACGCGACGTGAAGGGAATTGAGGTTTTTCTTAAACGTGAAATTCTTTATTGGTTTTATTGAAATCTAGTTTTATTGAAACGGTTTTTATGTGAGACGTTTTGTTCATTGATTAGTTAAAAATACATAACATAAGCAGTCCAACAATAATAATATACGTTCCCACTGCTGGGACTCGGGGCCTTCTCTCACAAGGAGAGATGTATAAGCCATAATCCACCACACCAGCGGGTGCGTGACAAGTGTTGTTATAAAAAACCCTTGTCGACAACTTACGTCACTACCACAATTTTCGTCAATTTGACGATATGAAATTAAAGCGACGGCAACTCGACTATCTATTTAGATGGCGCCATCAAATTGGTGGCCGGCCTAGTCGTCTTTTGCCATCTAAAAAGTCCCACTACATGGAAACCTTTGCCCAGCGGTCAGGGTGCATCCTGCACACGTGACCCGCCCAGCCCCATTTGAGCCTGGCAGCCTGTTTTGCTACGACGGTAACGCGGGTCTTGGAACACAGCGGGGTGTTTCGGGCGTGGTCTCGTCTTTTAATGCCAAGAATGCTGCGTTTCATGGCTCTTTGACAAACCTGGAGGCGGGTCTTCTGTGCTTTGGTGAAAGACCATGTTTGTGCACCATAGGTCCGGATAGGCAGAATGCACATATCAATGAGCTTGCTCTTCAGGGAAATTGGGAGATTTCCATTCCATTCCATTTTCATTAGGGATTTCTTATTTATTACTTTTCTTATTTTGGACCAATTGTGTAAAATCCCAATTAATTCATAAAAATTATGTATATACAAGACTTCCAAATTTTGTTTTAACTATTTTTAAAGCTATCTTTTTCTTCAACAGATTCAGCCTCGGTCGTCGTTCACGTAGTGAGTGGAGAACGTCCAGCAGCAATGCAGAGCAACGCCGCGAAAGCAACTCCGCCTTGCCACCTTCTCATACCGATCACTATCAGCGTTTACCAAAGTAGAGCATATTTCAACGACATCATGGTAAAGTTTTTCGTTTTCTTCCATCGAAATTTTTCATTAAACAGTCTCGGCAAAATGCGCCCATTTTGGGACGACTTTCAAATTCGAAGGTTTGTTACTAGATGACCGGAGATTGGCGGATATTGAATTTTGAATCCGTAATAAAATAATGAAGTAGGTGATTTGAGTATAATTAAAGAAACGAATTATTGTAATATTTAACTTATTTGCTATCGCTAACGCTTCTGACGATACTTTTCAAACATTTGGAGAGAATTAAGGTTATAAAAATAGATACTGATGAAAAACCCTGTTTGTTAATGACTAACATATTACATTTATTATGTAGTATTTTCCACGTATTATGTAAATAAATAAATAATTAATCATGCAAAAACTTCACACTGTATTCCGAAAATAATATTTATGAAAGCTTTTCATCGTAAGCTCCCGAGATCACAATTATTTAGTAGAAAAATATTTTGAAAACCCTCATGCGATTTTGTAACGTATTTCATTTTGTAAACTACGTACAGAATTTAGCTCCATAATTGTTGTTAATTACCGTTAAAAGCGTACGATTAACTCGATTAAGATGTGAGCCTTGATGTTATCGATCCGTGGCTGTCACATTCTCTGAATGTTACAGTATCTGGCTAAAAGTAATATTACTCGTTCTCACGAGAAAGTCGTCGTGCGTTACGCGACTGACAGTGAGCCGTCCCTGGCTTAATTGACAAGGTGACACGGATTCCGTAAAAAGAAGAAAACGTAACGTAACCTTCCGAAAGTGTTTTTTTTTTAGATTGCTTTTAAAATTGTTATGTCCTATAGGTATACTCATATGTAATGTGTTATGTATGAATGAGTCCCTTGTGTTTTTGTACCGTCGGGATAAATCGAGTCCATCGATTGTCGGTTCTTATGCAGAACCAACAATCACCTCATCTATCAGTGCTAAAGTAGGGATCCGCGTATCTGCAGACGTAGTAAGGGACCCTGCTACCAGGTGGAGCGAGAATCTGAAAGATAGCAGGTAGTGACGAACGAGCACGAAAAGGGCGCAAGATTTAAGATCTAGTGGCGTGCCTTGGTAGAGGCTTATGTCTAAAAGTGGATGAGCATACGCTTATGATAATTTTAAAACCAAATCTTTAAGTAAGAGGCGTGCAACAGCGGGAGTGCTACAGCCCAGCTATACAGGACCTCAACAGGTACTTAGTGCAGCACTCGGCAGTTTAGCAACGTATGCTCCCTCTCATTTGTGTTCCATGTAAGCATAAAAGTTACATTTGGGTACAAACACCACTGAAAAAGACAAATAAACCTATTTTGTATTTGTAGTACAGCCCAAAGTAAAGTGTAATGAAACAGTTTCCTTAAGAGGGACACTGATTTCACTTAGAAACTTTGTCGGATTTGTCCAATGTAAACAGATTACGTGAGCAGCCCAAAATGTCTACGGAATACGAAACCTTACTTTAGCCAGGTACTGTATCTACCTTAGTATTAGCTAAGTAAGTCAACCTAGTAAGAACATTGTAAATACTTTCCAGAATAAAAATATAGTAATTGTTAATTTACTCATAAATTGATGTACCCGAACATATTAGCCCAAGTGGATAAATCCATCGTCTCTAAGACTTAAGATAAGAAATTGTAAAAAATTTAATGTAAATAGGCAATACTTACGTTTGTAAATAAAGACATTTTACGTGTTTACCGTCGTTTTATTTGATCTCGAAACTTTGCAAAGAGTAGGCGAACTTATAATTGCTTTTGCATAAAAATTTCGTTCAGTTCAAGTTAAATGAATTCTAGCTTTTAATATTATTTTGGCTTATCTCTTGAGAAATGCTTGAGTATTTTATAGGCACTTCGGCGAACAATCGCGTAATAATATAGGTTGAATTCAAGGTCTTTAAATACGGCCCAAAGTTATGTTAAGAGGATCTCCTTAAAAGCATCGTTGAAACATTGTTTTATGCTAAGTGTTATACACGTCTATTTAGTAAACTTTACTGCTTTTGGCATCGAGAATTACCGTAAGCATCAAAGTAAGTACTTAGTAATTTATACGTGCTTGCGTACAAACAGCTTAAAAGCCTGATCTGAGATAGGTTATTAGTACTGAGATATTCAGTGAATTTTACCTTTATGCAACCACGTTCACGTGTTCTGACTTCAGAATGAGTCATTAAAAGTATTTCAAAGAATTACACTTTCAATTAATCAATCATAAAACGATCCTATAAAGCTCTCTAAAAAATTAAAAATGATTCTAAAATTTGACTTAAACTATAGATATGTGTGGTGGTAGATATGTGTGGGCGAAAGGTTCCGTTCCATTATAATTATGTAAACATAGCAAAAAAAATGTTTGTTGTATTAGAACCCCTTAAAATATATTCTATTCCGTTTTAAGTATTTGTTTCAAAATACATCATATGTGTTAATTTTGCTCTCTAGCTATCATGCTTTATCAGATACAAAACCTGGGGACAAACGGACAGTCGGACGGACATCGAAATCTTAGTAATAAGGTTTGATACCTTTTGGGAACGGGATCCTATAAATCAATTGAGAAAACTCTGGCCAACATTGATCAGAAATAGATTGCTAATAAATATCACTAGAGATCTTCAGTATGTACAAACCTTTAGCCGTATAAAGTGGCGCGTCCAAGTAAGCTTAACTCAATAAATAAATCGTCGATTGTTCAAGTAGACCCTTTCTCGATTATAGTCCGGTCAATTTAGACATTCGAAGTTACATAAATTCGCAACAAGCTGAATTTTGGTACAATTGTTTAAAACACGATTATAAACAATAGCTGAAAGTTCCCCATCATTCCCGTGTGTGGAATTTTTTTTATTCAAGGTCAAAGGTAAAAAATTTAGTTTTTCGCGATTTTCACCATTCGGTTAGTTTTATCAAAAAATATTTCAAACAAAAATTATAGATCATAATGTTATCTACAAAAAGTTATTTGATACTTTTTTTTTTACGAGCCACTGTTTTTGAGATATAACGATTCAAAAAGTTGCACATTTTACTCCCACCTGCGCCGGAAAAGTTTTGTATAGTCGGGTAAGCTGGGCTATAATAGCAAGGTTACTCAAGTCTAGCTTGTGTTAGATACCTTAACTTTCAATGGTGGATTCGGACCATATAGCAGACTAAACAGAGAAGAAATGCTTTTATTTTGAATAAGATGACGCTGACCTCATTGGCGTAATGGTTACCATGCCGGACTTCCAAACAGAAGATCCCGGGTGTGATGCACTAAATTTGTTGGCTGTCGGTCTGGGTGTTAAATACGAGTATCGATACAATATATTTAGTATATCAAATAGATAGATAGATAAGTTTTTCGTACAAGCATAAATTAAAAATTTAGAAAACCACCAAAACGATTTTTTTGTAGCGTAGATTTTGGATTTGAAATGTGTTATAGTGTATAATCAGAGAAAAAAACACACCTTTTTGTGTGCGTGTGTGTGTTTTGTAAAAATAAAAAAAAAAACCTTTTTAATTATTAGAGCAATAGAAAATCCAATCTGATCAAAATGCTTCTTAGTTACCTTTTGAAGATAAAACTTGTGAAAAATTCAAAATCCACAAAATTTTGTAAATAATCAACGCAACCAATTTCATTCCACTTTAGAAATTCCGCAATCTCCGGAGCTTTTTAAACAAACAAAAAGGAATATAAATTTTTAAGAAGATCATGCTCATCAACTCATGCCTATTATTTTTAAATTAATATAATCTTATAATTAAGAACAACGCTCAGCCAAAGTTACAATAAACTTTTATCAAATTATGCCGTGGCCAGGGAAAATTCTTGGGAAAATTTACAATTTTTTGCAAACAAAATGGTTAAGATAATGGAAGTAACATTAAAATTAATTAGAGGCCTGCACATAACGGATGCTTATCACAATGTCATTATGGAATAACACATTATAAGCTCATATTACGTGCTCTTTCCTCTCACACCTAACACTAAATGGTCATCTCTTTCGCTCCGATGTAACCTACAGGGCCCAATTTTCCGGTTTGCAAATGTTGCAAATTAGGCTTTAATTAAAATTATGCCCAAAAATTTACGTCATTATTTCGTAGTCCTTTGTGATTGCGACCCTTTTGTGCCCTCTCCAGCTCCTATCTCCGACGATAATGGAGCTTACAGAAAAAGCACAATAAATATTCGACAATATTTTATTTTTATCCCAGCCTCGTTATCTCTATTATATTTTTTCATTTTGTCTGTTTTATCCGCGCTTAATGCTTAGGCGTTTTGACGCCAACTTAAACAAATTATGTCATTGTTCTGATATACCATTCTCTCTTGTCCTGGAAGTTGGACGAATAATGTTTAACAAGTGTTAATTAAGAGTTTAGAAAAGCCTTACAAGATTGTGGTGGTGATCATCTTGTATTTGATTATAATGTGTGTATTTTATCAAACCTGTACAATTGATAACCATTTTAAGGGGTTTCAGAACAAATAATCTTGGACCGATTTTCATAAAACTTAGCGAAGAGCACACTCACGACTGACACACCATTTGAACTAAAATATTAAATCGAAATCGAGTCCTCCGATCAGAATCTACGAAGCCATAGACAGAAAGGTAGATCACACACAAAGACTCGCAATCTTCTCCTAACCTTGTCGTCATGGGTTTAAAACGGTGGGCGACTTTCCTTGTTATTCATTAAAAGTAACAGACTAAAGACTGTGCGTTAATAAAATTAGCAAAACAATCAATAGCCAACATTGAAAGTCTAATTTTTAATAATAGTAGATTGATAGATTAACTCTTTATAAGGCTGATAATAGGTAAAAGTCAAAATACAAAAGTAACAACACAATATAATCATAGTACCTACCGACTTCATATTACAATGTGATACTTGAGAGCCATCCATATTCACTACAATATTTCTAGGAAGCTATTTTCCATCATAGCACTACATTTCTACGAATTTAACTGCTATTACACTCGTAATATTACTATTTGCGATTCGCAAAATTCATTTTCATATGTACGTACCTAATATCTTCTTATATATAAAATTTCCGTATCACAGTGTTTGTTACCGTACTCCTCCAAAACGGCTTTACTGATCTTTACCAAATTTTATATGTGTATTATTCAGTAGTACAGTTCTAATCCTAACTCTTTCTGCAGTACATACAATCTTATCAAAAAATGTTCTACTTTATAATATTTTCGTTATTTTCCAGTACATATTGAAATATTTAATCACTAAGGTTCCACAAAGTCTTCTCCATTTCAATAAGAACTCTCCAATATTTCGCCATAACATCCCGCACTGTCTAGACAGTTTTTCCGAGAATCCTCAAAAAAATCGAGACGTTATTATCGTAAGATTATTTTCTACTTTTTACCTACAAGCTATTAGACGCTGAACGCTTATGTGTACCGTCAATTTATCGTCGTGTAATATCGGGACAATTGCTATGTGAAGCCGACGAGGCTGCGACACTCCGGGAATGTTCCTTTACGCTATCTCTCTCTAATTTATTAGACGTAATATTCGCTCGGCTGAGACGTTCAGTCGCTCACCTGAACATGCCCGAGATACATACAAGCTTTAAGAACATAATCTTTATTACCAACCGGAGTACTCACTAAGACTTCCTTTATTTTATTCTCTGCTGCGGTGAAGGTACGAGTAATATATCCGGGATTACGTGTTGCCGTGAAATATGCAGAATCTCGGAGACGAATTTATGATGTTTCTTTCCACGTTTCATATCTGCGATTCTGTTTGTTTCTTGATGACGCTCCTATTTCGAGATTTTAATTAAAACTGCTTAACTTTGGGGTAATTTATGAGCGTTTCGTTGTAATTTAGGAAAATAAGACGAAGTATCAAACGTGTGTTTTCGTGTCGCCGAACTCAAAATGGTGTTTACTTTGAATCCTAACATAGCTAGCAGCTACCTTCCGTTACAACCTTATGTTAATAAGGTTAAGTTCTTATGTTTATATTGTACGCTCGAAATGGGTATACTATTGATACTGTATAATTTGGACGACCTTACACAGCGTCACAATAAACCATTTTCGGTTTGTTGTTCTGATATATTATGTAGAATAAGAATAAAGAAGTACATAATTATTGTTCAACTGTGTTACAAGTTTTTGAGTCAAAACTAAATAGTAACAACGGTCGTGTTCTTTGAGAACATTTTACATTTCAATTTCTTACCACCTGTGTTTAATTCTCAAGGCGTTATATAGGTTTTTAATTCTAAAAGTGTTATAGGTTTTTAATTCTAAAGGCGTTATATGCTTTAGTGCTTGATTAAATTGACTATTGTTTTTACTTTGTACATATTTTTTTATTTGTTAAGCTGATAAATTATATCCATGTATATTATATAACTTTTATTGCAAGACGAGCAGGAATTCATAATAGGAATATAGAAATTGCTACAACCGTTACATACGAGTATAATATGTATGATTATCCGCTGTAACAAACCACTGTTATCACTTTGCACGATTTAAACCAGCCTCCATTAGCCCATCATCAGCTGGTGCTGGAATATTGATTACAGCTGAACCGCATACCGGATTAATAAATAATTATTATGCGGTTTTATCAAAATATGCTGAGCAGCGGTCTGATCTTTCCGAGTCAGGCCAGATGTTTTGACTTACTGCGGTATGGATTGTTTCGCTCGGTGAAATTGAAATTTTAATTTGGCCGAGTATTTGCATATTATTTATGACAGGATTTTCTAATTGGCGAACCCTAAATATCCCCTAAGTATGAATGTACGGAGGTATTAGTTATTAAAGGAAGATTATTCAAATGCTTTTGTATAACCCGTTTCAAAGAAAGAAAACAATTGTAATTGTCCTCTTTCTTGCGCGCATGAAGATGCGCTTGACGATGATTAAATCGAGAAGAAACGAAGTCTCAACTATTTCTTTATTAAATTCGTTTTCATTTATTTTTAGCATTTAAGTTTTGAACAGTAATTTTTTTTTTATAATAAACCTAAAAAATTGCGTGCCACTGGCAGCGAGGCAAGGTCCTATCTACCGGCGGTGGGAGCCACAGGGAATAAAACCACCGGACAATGCGCGCCGTGTCGAGGATCACTGCTTTCTGTATCCAACCCTTGATCCATCCATCTACTCGTAGCGAGAGCATCTTGAGATGGTGGTCTAGTCGCTATGCCGTTTATTGTATTTATATACATGAAAACAAACCATTTTTTTGGACCCGCATCTGTTTTATAAGTTTTCTCAGTAAATCACAAAAGCCTAGAAAAAATAATATTTTTCGGATCTTATTGCAATTTTATTTAGTGCTTACTTAGTCTACTCACTTAAATACTAATATTAATAATTGATAGATTTGAGGTATGTTTAATTTTGTAAACTTATTTTCGTTTCTGTAACAAGAAGTCTTTTAAGATTTATTTACATTTATATGCCCATAAATGGTTATATAGATTAACTAATAATGAATATGTTCACATTAGTATATATAGCAGCCCACTATACGTTCCCACTGCTGGGACTCGGGGCCTTCTCTCACTAGGAGAGAGATATAGGCCATAATCCACCACGCTGGCCAAGTGCGGGTTGGCGGATGACACACATCTTCGGATATTTTAGTCCTCAAACGTGTTCCTCACGATGTTTTCCTTCACCGTAAAGCGAATGCAAATCCACACATAACTTGAAAAACAAGTCATTGGTGTAGGGTCGGGATCGAACCGTCTGATTGAAAAGCAGACGTTATTACCACCAAACCACACTCGCATATATGTTCACATTATTGATTATCAATAAAAGCAACTTGAAATAATCGAGCGCATTTATCTTCAATCGAAAATCAACTTTCAATTTACTGGCATGACTGTGAGTCAAACGCTAAGTCATACAGAACACAATCCAATTTAGTCCTTAGCAACAAGTTCATCATCTGGATGAGAATGCGGAAAAACTGCTGAATCAGCGAGGATTTTTTAAAATTGCTTTCCTTTGTCATTGAAATTGCTTTAGTGCGTTTTCTGAAGATCCAAAGCCTTTGTTGGTGGATTAGCGTTAAAGCGGCCTTTGAATTTTCCAAGAAACCAGACGTAGATGTAGCCAATTTATTTAATGGCGGGGTAGATTATGATACCCCGTGCCTTGCACAGGCTTTGAAAATATAGCTGAGATTTTCGCGTAGAAAAACGGTCACACTTACTTACAGAGTCCAACATTTGTTAACAACACTCGCCCCTGAAGATGGTGCTCGGAAAGCACCGAAACTGTTGGACTCATTCCAACTTTTAATTATTTTTTACCATAAGTAAGTGTGACCGTTTTCTACGCGAAAATATTAAGATGCCTTACGTGAACAGTTTACAATGTTTTAATAGCTGAGATTCCTTACTTTTGGTGGTGTGCATACAAAAAAGATTAGATAGTAGATTAAACTTAACAGTTACTATCCATTCGTTTTTTTGACTTAGTAGTAACGCCTGTAGCTCGGCTGGCTTAGGTGATCTGACGGTCTTCGAAGCTAAGCAACGGCCGTTGCGGACGGTGTTTGGATGGGTGACCATCACGGAAGAGAAAAAACAGTTTTTTCTCTTCCGTGGTGACCATGCACAAGACTGTCGTTTTTATCGTAGCATTTTCATCAGGGTGCTCCCGCGGGTCGGATGACACGTTAAATTGTAGGTCCCGATTGTTAGTCTTAGTAAAAAAGTCGTTAAGCCAAGGCGGAGGCCTTCGGATGGCTTGAAAACTCTGGACACCAGAGCTTGGCCACTTAGCTCATACAAAAAAAAAAACAAGTATTAGCTGATTAGCTTCATAATAATAAAATTATAACCATGCCATTTTACATGGAACAACTTAAAAATTTGCTGTAGGTACCTATATTATTTACCAACTCGTCAAATAAGCCTGTACAAAATACGATCCAATAAGATATTAATAGCAATCAACAGGATGTCTACATAATGTTAAGAAGCTTAATTACTTAAAAGCTTAAGAATTAGCTTCAGTGTAGGAAGACCTTTTTGATGCCACTTATGGAGTAGGTATTTAAGCTACTAAACGTAAGCCTATAAAAGAGAGATGGAGTATAATCTGGAGTATATTGTATAGTTTTTTTTTTTTTTTAATTTTAATGGGCTTGCGCTCGATCGCAATTCACCTGATGGTACGGGATATTGCGATCTAAGATGGAGCGCGTTTGCCCAGAAGAAACCGGTTTACTCTTGCCTTGAAAACCGCTAGATTATAGTTGTCGGAGAACAGAGAATTAGGCAAAGAATTCCACACCTTGGCAGTACGCACAATGAAGGTGGACGCAAATTGCTTAGTACGCAACTTAGGCACCTCCACAGTATAACGATGCCGCCTTGGTGTTTCCCTACTCGTCCGATGGTGGAATGGGGCGGGGGGATCAATTCTTGCAATTCCGTTGCACACTCTGCGAAATGTAACCTATAAAAACAGAAAAGCAGGCCACCATGCGGCGATGTGACGTGATAGCCACAGGTTATTATGACATTGTAACCGCTGAATAAGTTTATAACTACTATTATTTACCATCTAACATGTCGGTCGACCACTCGCACGTTGGGTCGACGATATACGAAACATCGTGGGCAGGACTTGGATGAGGGTAGCACAAGATCGTGATGAATGGTGTATACGAAGGGAGGCCGATGCTCAGCAGTGGGCGATAGGGGGCTGAAAATTATGATGATGAATGATGTAAATGACGTTGTTATAGTAAAATTGTTTATATGATCTCATTAGCGTAATGTCAATGTGCTTGTATTTTCGTGATTTTTGCATCTCTTATACTTCAACAATTATCGGCTCTGTTAAAAATAACATTTAATTTACCATCAGTACTCAAAATCATTGATTTAATGAAATAAATAGATCCTTTATCAAATCTAAAGCTACAAACATGTACACCAGTGAAATTTTTGTTTCGATTGTATCCTTCTTCATCTTCTTCGCATGTGCTAAATGACCAAGCTAGTAGAGAGTTTTTCAAGCCGCCCCCAAAGGCCTCTGACCTGGCTTAACGACAGCTTGTACTAAGACTAACTAAGGACCTAAAATTTTACATGTCATCCGACCAATGATAGCACCCAGCTAAAAATGACACTTCTAAAACAACAATCTTGTGCATGGTCACCCACACAAAGACCGCCTGCAACGACCTTTGCTTAGGTTCTACAGGAGCTACAGGCGCTACGTATTAAGTACAAATTTTAAACATCTTTGATATTCATTCAAATCCCTGTGTGATAGCACTCTCTTGTTATAAGGTCTTCAAGAAATGACAAAGAAGACTCTATTTACTAATTTGTTTCCCCGACTTGGCATCTTATATAATGTCTCATCATAATTAGCAGTCCTAATGAGTCTACAGTTCACAAGGGCCAAAGTATGTTGGGTGACAGTGTGTATGTTAAATAATTAATTAAATTACTGACGTATTGTAATCAAAGTAACTGGAAGTTGAACGTCGGAAGCAAGAAGAGGTTTAATCACATATTTACCATCTATAGCATAATTAGCCGTTCAGCATACGTTCTCACTACTGGGACTCGGGGCCTTTTCTCACAAGGAGAGTGCTATAAGCCATAACCCACCACAGGGGTTAAGAATGATATATATGTAGATGATAGATGATAATATTTTCGGATGTTGTGGTCCTCAAAGATTTAGGTTTTCTTACGATGTTTTACTTAACCGTAAAGCGAGTGCAAATCTACACATAACATGAAAAACAAGTCATTGGTGTAGCCGGGATCGAACCAGGGGCCATCTTATTTGTCCCCCCCGTGGGGCCCCGCATTGTCGAGGCGGGGGGGCTCAGTAACCGTGGCCTGGTCACCCACGGTGAAGCGAAGAGGGTCCCTGAGGCGGGCCACTCCCTAGACTTGTAATCCCTGTACGCAAGTTCTAGATGGAGTGGCACCAGTAGGTTGCGGAACCTCGTTTCGGGGGGGTTTCGCAACTGAGGCGGGCTGCGGTGTGGTTTGGGAGGCACCGCAGCTGAAGGTGTGGGACCGCGGCAGGAGAGAAGTGTCGGTATTACGGTGCGCCGCTCTTCCTACCTGCCGCGGCCTCGACGGGGTCGCCACCGTTGATGGCGGACGCGGTGGGGCCGCAGGGCGAAGGGAGTGGTAACCGGAGACTACCACTTTCCCCATTCTCTGCGGCCGTAGTGGCATGTGACGGGGCCACAGACCTGACCCGTCACGGGGGACCTAGGACGTCGGACTGGGGTTGTCCGGCGTCCATTGCACTCACGGTCCCCGAGGTGGTTGCGGTGCACTATGTGCACTGCAAGGGGAGTCATCCCCTGAGGAGGAGTCTCTCTCAGGCTAGCCGAGGTGGGCGGGGTGGTGGGTTAATGCGAGAAGCGGAACCTCACCCCGCCCTTTCCGGTGAGGAGGCCATCGTGAGGTTTTAGTCGGTAGTGATGCCCTTCTGGCATCGAGCCCGACATACCCCACCCACCTCCCCGGGTGTGGTGGGCATGCGTAAATGCATTTCCTCACGTTAAAAAAAAAAAAAAAAGGGGCCATCTTATTGAAAAGCACTGAGCCACGCTCGCTTTTTTATCTACTCTCTATATTATCCCACTATTGATATTTTTAAAATAATCAATTCTAAAATATGTACTGTCTTACTGTCGTTTATTGATTACGTCAATACATATGTATGATATAAATGATTAAAAAACCTATATGTACTATTATTATAGGTATTATACAAGGTATTTGTAATTTCGTCAAAACTATTTGCGCTCGCTCAAAATTACACAAGGTACAAGACCGGCATTCCAATAAATACAATATATGTGACGTACGTTCTCGCGCTTAAGTTAATTGAAATCAGGTGTGCTCTAGTTCAAATCACAAAGAAAGACCGCCGGTTTTATGTTTGTTATTTACTCAAGTAGAAACTATTTTATTCACAATCCTTTGTACTGAATAGAATATTAAAAACAAAGGCCCAGCCGTACAAGATTAAATACTTATTACGTACACTGTAACTATTTTGAGAAGCTACTCAATTATGAAATATATATAGCTCAATTCTATTGTCCTTCAAACGAATGAAGGACTATAAAATTGAGCTAAAATCTTTAGGATGACCTACAGGTCTTTGATTCACACTCCAAACCTATTTTCTGTCTGCCGTGTTCAATTCTCAAAGGCCCCTCTATTCTAAAATCAGACAGATTTTTCTCTTATCGATTACCGGGCTTCAGCTTCAGTAGTCAAAGTTTAAAGTTTATGTTATTACTGTTACTCGGCTGAACGTGAGCATATGTATGTAGTTTGGCGACGGATGGGGTATGCTTAACTGCATCCTGCTTACAACCAGAGGTAGGAATCTTAACATAGATATGCCATTTTGTAGCTTAAGATTAATAGCATCCATGGCATAGCATAAGCATAGCATAGCATATTATAAGCATTTCCTCACGATGTTTTTCCTTCACCGTTAAGCGAGTGTGAATCCACACATAACTTGAAAAACAAGTCATTGGTGTAGGGCCGGTATCGAACCAGGGGCCATCTGATTGAAAAGCAGACGTTATTACCACCGAGCCACACTCGACGACGACGACATGGGATAAACATGAATTCCCAGTATAATTTGAAATGCTTTTTAAAATAATAAAATTAATTTATAGATTGTATCAAGAAGAACCCTAAGAAAACATAATATACAAATTTCTTTATACAAAGCAGATTTGTCAATACACAAAAAATAATATACGAGTATAAACAAGTTTTTATGATTCAAAAGTTCAAAGCACATTCAAAAAAAAAAAATTTAAGATATTTCAAATAAGTTTTTTTTCTAGTGCATTAGTCTGATTGATGACACAATTGATATTTGATATTCTTAGAAATATTCTTTAGCCGTCTTATCTATAGGTACTATAATATTAGAGGAAAAGTCTGATTTTTGTTTGACGCGAATAGGCTTCAAATCTACTGGACCGATTTGAAAAATTATTTCAACGTGGAGTAGCTACATTATCCCCGAGTAACATAGGCTATATTTATTTCCAAAAATATCAAAGATTCTCAGTAAAATGAGTAACAAAAGCCCTAATACAACCAGTGCGAAGCTGGGGCGGTCTACTAGTAAGTAATTGAAAATATTTCAATCACTTTAACGGTTTTTGATTTATAATATTAAAACTAGAAATTCAGGGTTTTGTCGTCGCCTTAATTTCGTTTAACTCTGCGCTGTTTCCAAAATGTCTAGGTATAAGATTAAGAAGACTTAAATATGTTCACGTAATTACATTGGAGTTAGGGAATGTTGTTTAAAATTAAAAAGAGATTACAGCTTCAGCCGACTCATCTTGTAGGTTTTCAAACGTAATACTTCATTTGACGAAGTCATATAGTTCTTATTATTACTATTAATATCTTTGGAATAATAATTTTAAATTCTGTAATATTATATGTAGCATAAAATTGAGAATTAGAAAACAAATTTCTATGCGTATTTATTTTTTGTTACTGTGTAATAGAAAAACCAACTAATATAAAATATAGCCGACATTAATGACAAATAATGATTGGTGATAGAACATTTTCTACAGTTTTTCTTACTATCAACCACCTGGTTAAAAAAAACTTTCACCAAGTGCCTGATATAGATATTTTGTATATGCCTAAGTGTATAGAGTGCAAAAAACTTCAGCTAAGTTATTCAAAGTTACGTATTCGTAGATCTATTATCTTATATATAAAATTTCCGTGTCACAGTGTTTGTTACCGAACTCCTCCGAAACGGCTTGACTGATCATTACCAAATTTCATATGCGTATTCAGTAGGTATGAGAATCGGCCAACGTGAAACCTTTTTACCCCTAAGTGATAAGGGTTGTTCACCCTTAAATATATTTTTTTATTTTTTCAATGAATTTTTTTTATTTGAATTTTATATAAAGTGGCAATAAAAATACATACAACCCTAAATTTTTACTTTTTTATCATCAACCCTTATTTTTTTATGGCCATTTTAGTAAATTTCTGTGTCACAGTGTTTGTTGCCGTACACCTCCGAAACGGATTGACTGATCTTTACCAAATTTTATATACGTATTCAGTAGGTCTACTATCTATTTTTTATACCCCTAAGTGATAAGGGTTGATCACCCTTAAACATTTTTTTTTAATGTTTCGACGAATTTTTTCATTTTATTTTTGTATTAATTGACATTAAAAAATACATACAACCCTAATTTTTTTAAGTCATTCATCATTCATCACTATCATCATTCCCTATTATTTATGGCCATTTTAGTATTTTATTCATTTTTCATCTCGCTTGATAACTTATCAAATATAGTATCTAACTGTACTTCGAGTAAAAATCCTTTTTTTTTGAAGAAAATAACTAACAAAATTTAACCTGATATACTTATGCTTATGATTATTACCAATCTTAAATACTTAAAATTTGCCGCGCCTTTACTTTACTGGTGAGTGAAATGCCACATTATGCCATAGACCGAAGTCGGTCTCCTGTTTTACTCACAAAATTCTTCTTCACAGACTTCTCTCACTGTTTACACAAATTTCGACCTTCGTTATTGTTTATGTATCGCATGTAGTAGTATTGTTAACAATTATCATTTTGCTATATCAATGTAACTCTCTTATTAACATAACCGCGGCTCCACCCGCGTGTAAGTCGCTTTATTGCATAACCTCTCCTGCACATGACTGTTGTAAAAAAATGTATTTTCATCTGTGCGCTACTGTGGATCGGATTATATTTATATTAGACGTTAAATTGTAGGTCCTCTTAGCACAAACAGTCGTTAAACTAAGGCAGGGGCTTGAAAAACTCTCGACTACATAACTTGATCACTTAGTTCTTACGTAGAAGAAGCTATAAAATTTGATGTACTAATAAACTAGACCCCGAACGTATGAGCAAAAAATTTTCAACAAATATGATGATGACACTACAAATATTATGTAATTTGTTCTGCTTTGGACTTCTTTATGCTCAAACGGCTCGAAAAAATATGCTAAAAATTTTCGCGCTCGCTTCGCTCGCGCATAGCTCGCTGCGCTCGCATCCGGCTCGCTTCGCTCGCGATTGGTCCTACGACGTTTTGGGTCATAGCTTACGACACTACTAATATTATGTAATTTGTTCTGTTTTGGACTTCTTTGTGCTCAAACGGCTCGAACAAATATGCTAAAAATTTTCGCGCTCGCTTCGTTCGCGCATAGCTCGCTGCGCTCGCATCTGGCTCGCTTCGCTCGCGATTGGTCCTACGACGTTTTGGGTCATAGCTTACGACACTACTAATATTATGTAATTTGTTCTGTTTTGGACTTCTTTGTGCTCATACGGCTCGAACAAATATGCTAAAAAATTTCGCGCTCGCTTCGCTCGCGCATAGCTCGCTGCGCTCGCAACGAGCTCGCTTCGCTCGCGATTGGTCCTAGGACTTTTGGGTCATAGCTTATGACACTACCAATATTATGTAATTTGTTTGGTAACGGCTCGAATGGAATCGCTAAAAAATTTTGAATACCTAAAACTTTAAAAAAAAATCATTACCTACTAACCTTAAAAATTTTACAATGAAATTGTATTATACAAATAACAGACTTCAAAATCATACCTATATTTATAAATTCTAACTGTATCTAAAAAGTGAAAAATAATTTTATGCCTACACATAAGTACCATCGAAGACTTTATTTGATTAACTTATAAACATGCTATTTTCAATTTGTTTTCATCCTGTATTCTTGGCGTCGGTGCCATCTAAGAAGAACAAATTAATGTTTATTAAAATAAACACTATTAAATAGATATGATTGAACATAATATTTTTTGGTGTTTGTTACTTTTATATTCTCTTAACGTTTGTTCATGGCGCTCCATACCCATTTCACGCATATACCATACACACTTATAATAAGTAAGTAACATTTTAATTATACTAGAATTTGTCTAGAAACTAGAATAAAAATAATTAATAAGGCAAAACAACGTTTGCCGGGTCAGCTAGTTATCATATATTTTTCCTCTAAATAAACATTAATAAGACCAAGGGCTTTATTTTTAATTGTTTGAGTTACCAATTATTTATGTTTATTAAATTGGTAACTATTGCAACAGCTTTATGTAATACATGTGTTGCAAGCTAATTACATACGAGACACGACCCTCAGTAATCTTGGCTATTAATTGTACAAGTAATCAATATAATTATATTAATAAAAAACTATATAATATTACGGATCTATTATTTCTTATAAGTCTATGTCTCAGATCAAGATATGTAGAGATACGCAGCACAAGGAGCGTGAGTTTGAATAGATCTACAATAGCTTTGAGGTAGATAGGTATCTATTGTAATTTAGGTACCAGATCAATGAGATGGAAACTGTTGCTTGACCTACTCATGTTTGAGAAATGTTAAGGTAACAGTTAAGTGTAGTGGGAAGTTGCTTTGGAATCGTGTAGTTGATTGGAAACATTTTTGATTTAAGACATAGGTGACTTGTATTGAATGGACGAATGTTAACAATGCTTGTATAAGTAGTAGATATTATAGTAGATCCAACCGTTTATTTTCTTTTTGACAGCGCCAATAGAACTTATCTGCATCATGCAATGCAAAATTTCACTTTGAACTTTTATGTCAACTTGTACGTCAAGCAACAGTTTCCATCTTTGAACTTTTGTGTTACATGGCGCAATTACGTCGTACGATATCCACTTTGATTATTTACTTGTCTAAATAATCAAAGGGTATCCAATATAATGACTTGATCATAACACTACAACTGTCAAACTAGATGTGTCAAAAAGAAAATAAACGGTTAGATCTATTACAGGTATATAATCGTACATTATACGTCACAATCAAAAAGTGTCTTTTTCATCTGGGCCGGATGACCCGTTAAATTTTAGGTTCCGGCTTTTAGTTTAGTGAAAGCAGTCGTTAAGACAAATCAGAGAGTTCTGGCTGGTTTGAAAATGTGCGACACTAGAGTTTCGCCACTGAGTTCATACGAAGAATAAGAAGTAACAATATTTTGTTTAAAATGATACATAAAAAGGATATAATCTTGTCCTCATAGATCAGCTGATTGTACCGAGAATATCCTCTGTTTAATTCACCTTTCAAACGAAAAAAACTATACTGAAAAAGCTTAATCCGTTCAAGATTTCCGATGTCACATTCAGACACGTCAAAATTCATCCCGGCGTTTTTGCGTCAGAACTTAAAAATGCCGAGTAATGAGAAAAAAATATCAACTTATTACAACAAAACTGCAGAGAATTGTTTCTGAAATTCACAGTAGTTTTACCGGAAAGTACATTATTCAACTCGAAGAACATTAAGCACTATATATTACTTGCGTACTACTGCTTTGCGGTAAATACCCCAAACGATTCTTGCAAGAGGCCTACGACTTAGATAAAAATAAACGACGACCTCGTTGGGGTAAATGGTTACCATGCCAGACTGCGAACCAGTGGGTCCCGGGTGAGATTCCCGACACGGCCAACAACTTTGTGATGAACAAATTTGTTGGATATCAGTCTGGATGTTAAATATATGTATGTATCTATATAAAGTATTTATGTATCTACATGTAGTATATCAGTTGTGTTAGCAACCATAATACAAACTAGAAATGGGTTAATAAGAGTCTAACCAGCCGTGTGTGAATGTGTCTTAATATTCTTATTATTTAACCAATACTTATGACAAGTTTTGAGACGACGCCACTGTGTCCCTAAAGTACCTTAACACTTAGACGTAGTGTTTGCTCTTGGCATTGTTTGTATACTTGTTGGTCGCCCGAGAGAGGCATCGGATTTCGACAATTGTCGCTGTTTCTTTTTTTTTTTAAGACGTACAACCTCATTATATTTTAACTAGAGTTATGAAACCAAAGCATTATAAGATCTATAGATTTTTAAAGTTCGAATACGCCTACAATATCAGTAGAAGCACTACAAAGGCGTCAATATCTGAGATTTAATATTCTTAGAATTAAGATAATTAAGCTGTTAATCAATACATTGATTGACTTGTTACTACAATATTGCTGTATTAAACGGACATTACTTATGTTAGAGTGATTTAAAAAAGAATTCGGTGTGTAGCAATTTATTCATTTATTGACTACAACTAAATCTTTTTTGCTACAAAGACGCCAATATCTGATATTTAATATTCTTAGAATAAAGATAATTAAGCTGTTAATCAATACATTTTATTGTTGCTACAATATTGCTGTGTTAAACTGGCATAATTTATGTTGCAGTGATTTAAAAAAGAATTCGATATGTAGCAATTGGGAGATAACGGAAGTTTTAGATTGTGATTAAACTTAAAAGACAAATTAATCATAAAAAAATACAATATGACCTAAAAAAAATATATGTAAAAGGGTTAATTAATTCAAATACCATTTATTTCGACAATCATTATTTCGAAAATACATAAACATTAATAAAAAAAAGATAAGAGATAAGATAATAAACAAAAAGATAAAATATACGAAGTATTTACTTGTCGAAAATTTATAAGAAGAATTTGTTTGTATAAAAATTACATGGTTATTTTATACGCCCTAAAATTTACAAATAAAAGTATTTATTCACGTTCTTTAAATCTATATTTTTTTACATAAAAATATAACCAATATGTGATTAAAATAAAAAGCAAACCTTTAAAGAAGCCTTAGGAATTATATATTTCTAAAACCAAATTAACTTACAAATACTTTCATTGATAGGTAGTCTAGACTCGAGAGAAATTACTGCTAAGTTCTAGTAGGGTTGGAAACGTAGGTGAATAATCTTGAATTGAATTTATCATTCATTGCTTCACTAGTAGAGGGATTAAACTAATTAAATTGCAATCTCTGAATTAGAATGCTGCTAGACTTAAGCAGTCAGGGATTAAGCGTTTAAATCCATATTGAATTAGTAAATACCGCGGATTAAAGAAAAAAAAGGGCATTAGGAAATATAAAATAAAACTTACTCTTTTATACAATGAATGCTATGATTATTTGAACTTCAAAGTTTAGTCATTTTTCAAAATGTAGAATTTTTGCGTTAGATTGATTATATCGACTTTTACAGAAGAGTGATGAATTCACTGGTAGTGTGTCTATTTTTAAGGTATAACCTTAAAACTGTTGAGGTTTTTTTTTTCGTTTAGTACCTATATGTTTTATTTTATTTGGCTGTGCCGACCCTATATAGTGGGAAAAGGCGAAGGAAAAGAAGAAGATGTGTTTGAATTTTATCCAGGATATTCATAAAAATTCCAGGCAATAGAAACCCTGCTTACAGCAGTTCTTAAATAGAGTAACTATACCGCATATTTTTATTCATATACAAAAAAAGCCGACATTTGTACAGGGTAACTAATAAGGCGCGTGACCTTAAAGTTACGATATTATTGGCATAAATCATACACAGTTAAAGCTATTCACAAAATTCTTTCATGAACGTCAAATCACAGTTTCTGTTTAATATAAAAAAAAATTAAAGTCATCGTTTTTTTCGATAACTTGAAAAATTCATTTCACACCCTTAGGGGTGGAATTTCCAAAAATCCGTTCTTAGTACGCGTCTACATACTAAAACAAATACACCCTCCAAATTTCACAACCCTAGGAC
Organism: Mellilla xanthometata; assembly: GCA_035578125.1. Classification (NCBI taxonomy): domain Eukaryota; kingdom Metazoa; phylum Arthropoda; class Insecta; order Lepidoptera; family Geometridae; genus Mellilla; species Mellilla xanthometata. Next base: position 6,014,155 of record JAPUBQ010000015.1, on the reverse strand, counting down.
CAGCCGTTTGGGCTCTGCGTTGCCTATAGATGAATGAATGAGTGAATGAATGAGTCAGGACAAAGAGTCTTATAGATATATATATACAGATTAGTAACTTTTTTACACATACTAACACGGCTGTTTAGCTTTATATTATTAAACCATTTCTAACTAGGTTGCTACTACATATACATACATAAATACTTTACTTATATCAACATATTTAAAACACTCAGACCGACAGCCAACATATTTTGTTCATCATAAATATCGGTAATCGAACCCGGGACCCTCTTGTTGGCAGTCCGGCATGATAACCATTACGCCATTGAGGTCGTCAATCTCGTCTCCAAGGTCAAGGATCATATTAGTAGTATTTTGTAGAAAATAATAATTTTCTAGAGTTACCTAGACTTCGAAGGGCATTTATCATCTGTTCCCCATAGCTCTTAGAGTGAAGGTCCTTTATTCATTAGTCAAGGCTATACTATACAAACATGCCTGATTCAAGTCCCTATCCATTCCTAGTATTCCCTAGTTTCGGTGAACGCATCCTTGTACCTCGTTAATTTACTATTGGACATGACTCGGCTCATCTCAGGGGATTCAGTGAATTAGTTTCAGCAAATGAACAAGAAGGTGGCGGTGGTTCTGACCTGAATTAACTAACTAACCTTCAAGATAAGAACGATTCAGGTAGTTTTCTAAAAAGATGTAAGTACACATTCTGAATGAAGAACCAAGTTATACTTCTTCTTTTTCTTCTTTTTGTTTTTAGTTCCTAGATAGTGTTAATAGGCTGTAACTTTCTTATGCAATAAAAAAACGTTCTTAAACTTGTTTGTGATTAATGAGAAATTACCGAAGGCAATAATAACATATCGGTTACGGTTTTTTTTTTTAATTTCTCAAATCTTTTATTAAATTATTGACTACAACTAAATATTTTATTAATTTATTGACTACAACAATTTTCTTAATAATGAGTCTTCTTGTGCAATTGAGCACAATACAGATTTGATTTGTTGTTTTCAGCGTTTTGTTTCTTAGTCATGCATTTAATATTGTTGCGCCTGTGGCTCGGCTAACTAAGGAGATTTGACACGATCATTGAGGTTAGGTAACGATCAATGCGGATAGTCTTTAGATTGGTAACAATAGGTAAAAAAGTGGTATTTTCATCTGGTGTTATCGTGGGACGTATGACTTGTTAAATCGTAGGTACCGACAATTAGTCTTAGTAGAAGCAATCGTTAAGTCGAGTCAAAGCTGTTTGGGTGGCATGAAAACTCTTGACTCCAGAGTTTCTTGACCACTTAGCACATACAAAGAAGAAGTATATATAGGTACAAAGTATTGTTTAACTATAGATGCTACTTTATAATGCCTCTTAAGCACTAAAAAATTTAACTAAGATTTTATAATCTAAAATGGCATATTTTTGTACTCCCCTCTCTCGTTGTTATTTCACGGTCCTTCCGGATAAGGCTGCCATTTTCGGCACTAGTTATAAGTTTATCTTATATATAAAATTTCCGTGTCACAGTGTTTGTTACCGAACTCCTCCGAAACGGCTTGACTGATCATTACCAAATTTCATATGCGTATTCAGTAGGTATGAGAATCGGCCAACGTGAAACCTTTTTACCCCTAAGTGATAAGGGTTGTTCACCCTTAAATATATTTTTTTATTTTTTCAATGAATTTTTTTTATTTGAATTTTATATAAAGTGGCAATAAAAATACATACAACCCTAAATTTTTACTTTTTTATCATCAACCCTTATTTTTTTATGGCCATTTTAGTAAATTTCTGTGTCACAGTGTTTGTTGCCGTACACCTCCGAAACGGATTGACTGATCTTTACCAAATTTTATATACGTATTCAGTAGGTCTACTATCTATTTTTTATACCCCTAAGTGATAAGGGTTGATCACCCTTAAACATTTTTTTTTAATGTTTCGACGAATTTTTTCATTTTATTTTTGTATTAATTGACATTAAAAAATACATACAACCCTAATTTTTTTAAGTCATTCATCATTCATCACTATCATCATTCCCTATTATTTATGGCCATTTTAGTATTTTATTCATTTTTCATCTCGCTTGATAACTTATCAAATATAGTATCTAACTGTACTTCGAGTAAAAATCCTTTTTTTTTGAAGAAAATAACTAACAAAATTTAACCTGATATACTTATGCTTATGATTATTACCAATCTTAAATACTTAAAATTTGCCGCGCCTTTACTTTACTGGTGAGTGAAATGCCACATTATGCCATAGACCGAAGTCGGTCTCCTGTTTTACTCACAAAATTCTTCTTCACAGACTTCTCTCACTGTTTACACAAATTTCGACCTTCGTTATTGTTTATGTATCGCATGTAGTAGTATTGTTAACAATTATCATTTTGCTATATCAATGTAACTCTCTTATTAACATAACCGCGGCTCCACCCGCGTGTAAGTCGCTTTATTGCATAACCTCTCCTGCACATGACTGTTGTAAAAAAATGTATTTTCATCTGTGCGCTACTGTGGATCGGATTATATTTATATTAGACGTTAAATTGTAGGTCCTCTTAGCACAAACAGTCGTTAAACTAAGGCAGGGGCTTGAAAAACTCTCGACTACATAACTTGATCACTTAGTTCTTACGTAGAAGAAGCTATAAAATTTGATGTACTAATAAACTAGACCCCGAACGTATGAGCAAAAAATTTTCAACAAATATGATGATGACACTACAAATATTATGTAATTTGTTCTGCTTTGGACTTCTTTATGCTCAAACGGCTCGAAAAAATATGCTAAAAATTTTCGCGCTCGCTTCGCTCGCGCATAGCTCGCTGCGCTCGCATCCGGCTCGCTTCGCTCGCGATTGGTCCTACGACGTTTTGGGTCATAGCTTACGACACTACTAATATTATGTAATTTGTTCTGTTTTGGACTTCTTTGTGCTCAAACGGCTCGAACAAATATGCTAAAAATTTTCGCGCTCGCTTCGTTCGCGCATAGCTCGCTGCGCTCGCATCTGGCTCGCTTCGCTCGCGATTGGTCCTACGACGTTTTGGGTCATAGCTTACGACACTACTAATATTATGTAATTTGTTCTGTTTTGGACTTCTTTGTGCTCATACGGCTCGAACAAATATGCTAAAAAATTTCGCGCTCGCTTCGCTCGCGCATAGCTCGCTGCGCTCGCAACGAGCTCGCTTCGCTCGCGATTGGTCCTAGGACTTTTGGGTCATAGCTTATGACACTACCAATATTATGTAATTTGTTTGGTAACGGCTCGAATGGAATCGCTAAAAAATTTTGAATACCTAAAACTTTAAAAAAAAATCATTACCTACTAACCTTAAAAATTTTACAATGAAATTGTATTATACAAATAACAGACTTCAAAATCATACCTATATTTATAAATTCTAACTGTATCTAAAAAGTGAAAAATAATTTTATGCCTACACATAAGTACCATCGAAGACTTTATTTGATTAACTTATAAACATGCTATTTTCAATTTGTTTTCATCCTGTATTCTTGGCGTCGGTGCCATCTAAGAAGAACAAATTAATGTTTATTAAAATAAACACTATTAAATAGATATGATTGAACATAATATTTTTTGGTGTTTGTTACTTTTATATTCTCTTAACGTTTGTTCATGGCGCTCCATACCCATTTCACGCATATACCATACACACTTATAATAAGTAAGTAACATTTTAATTATACTAGAATTTGTCTAGAAACTAGAATAAAAATAATTAATAAGGCAAAACAACGTTTGCCGGGTCAGCTAGTCTTCTTATATATAAAATTCTCGTGTCACAATGTTAGTCTCGATACTCCTCCGAAACGGCTTGACCGATTCCTCTGAAATTTGGTAAGCATATTAGGTAGGTCTGAGAATCGGCTAACATCTATTTTTCACACCCCTAAATAATAAGGGTGGTCCAACCCTAAATTTTTTTTTTCATTTTTTTTACAAAATTTTATTTTTTTATTTTTTTATGATACGATATTCAAAAATACATACAACCCTCAATTTTTACTTTTTTATCATCAACCCCTATTTTTTTATGGCCATTTTAGTAAATTTCCGTGTCACAGTGTTTGTTACCGTACTCCTCCGAAACGGATAGACTGATCTTTACCAAATTTCATATACGTATTCAGTAGGTATGAGAATCGGCTACTGTGTAACGTTTTTACCCCTAAGTGATAAGGGTTGTTCACCCTTAAATATATTTTTTTATTTTTTCGACGATTTTTTTTTATTTGAATTTTATATAAAGCGGCATTAAAAAATACATACAACCCAAAATTTTTACTTTTTTATCATCAACCCCTATTTTTTATGGCGATTTTAGTATTTTATTCATTTTTCATCTCGCTTGATAACTGATCAAATATAGTGTCTTTAACTGTACTTCGAGTAAAAATCTATCTTTTTTTTGAAGAAAATAACTCAAAAAATTAAACCTGATATACATATTACCAATCTTAAATACTTAAAATTTGCCGCGCCTTTACTTTACTGGTGAGTGAAATGCCACACTATGCCATAGACTGAAGTCGTTCTCCTGTTTCACTCATAAAATTCTTCTTCAAAGACTTCTCTCACTGTTTACACAAATTTCGACCTTCGTTATTGTTTATGTATCGTATGTAGTAGTATTGTTAACAATTATCATTTTCATATATCAATGTAACTCTCTTATTAACTTAACCGCGGCTCCACCCGCGTGTAAGTCGCTTCATTGCGTAACCTCTCCTGCACATGACTGTTGTAAAAAAATGTATTTTCATCTGTGCGCTACTGTGGATCGGATTAAACGTTAAATTGTAGGTCCTCTTAGTACAAACAGTCGTTAAACTAAGGAAGGAGCTTAAAAAACTCTCGACACCATAACTTATATAAACCTGATCACTTAGTTCTTACGTAGAATAAGTTATAAAATTTGATGTACTAATAAACTAGACCCCGAACGTATGAGCAAAAAATTTTCAACAAATATGATGATGACACTAAAAATATTATGAAATTAAATTTGTTCTGCTTTGGACTTCTTTATGCTCAAACGGCTCAAACAAATATGCTAAAAATTTTCGCGCTCGCTTCGCTCGCGCATAGCTCGCTACGCTCGCTTCCGGCTCGCGATGGTCCTAGGACGTTTTGGGTCATAGGTTACGACACTACAAATATTATGTAATTTGTTCTGCTTTGGACTTCTTTATGCTCAAACGGCTCAAACAAATATGCTAAAAATTTTCGCGCTCGCTTCGCTCGCGCATAGCTCGCTTCGCTCGCATCCTGCTCGCTTCGCTCGCGATTAGTCCTAGGATGTTTTGGGTCATAGCTTACGACACTACAAATATTATGTAATTTGTACTACATAACGAGCAGAGAGACAGTGAAGAGACACCGATACAGAGTTGAAGTTCCAAACTTTCGTACAAAACGCTTTGCGTCGACCTTTATTGCTAGGACTGCGAAGCTTTGGAACTCACTACCTGAGTCTCTGTTTCCTGAGAGGTATCATCCGGGGGCCTTCAAAAGTAGAGTTAATAGGTATCTTCTAGGTAAGCGTGCCACACCGTAGACTGCAGTGCAGCTTAACATCAGGCAAGCTGTAGTCAAACGCTAACCTATCAAGGATAAAAAAAAAAAAAAAAAAAAAAACACTACAAATATTATGTAATTTGTTCTGCTTTGGACTTCTTTATGCTCAAACGGCTCAAACAAATATTCTAAAAAATTTCGCGCTCGCTTCGCTCGCGCATAGCTCGCTGCGCTCGCATCCGGCTCGCTTCACTCGCGATTGGTCCTAGAACGTTATAGGTCATAGCTTACGACACTACAAATATTATGTAATTTGTTCTGCTTTGGACTTCTTTATGCTCAAACGGCTCGAACAAATATTATACTATAAATTTTCGCGCTCGCTTCGCTCGCGATTGGTCTTGGGACGTTATGGGTCATAGCTTACGACACTACAAATATTATGTAATGTGTTCTGCTTTGGACTTCTTTATGCTCAAACGGCTCAAACAAATATGCTAAAAAAATTCCGCGCTCGCTTCACTCGCGATTGGTCCTAGGACGTATTCGGTCATAGCTTATGACACTACAAATATTATGTAATTTGTTTGGTAACGGCTCGAACGGAATCGCTAAAATATTTTGAATACTAAAACTTTGGAAAAATATCATTACTAACCTTAAAAATTTTACAATGAAATTGTATTATACAACAGACTTCAAAATCATACCTACATTTATAATTTTAACTGTATCTAAAAAGTGAAAAATAATTTTATGCCTACACATAAGTACCTTCTATCGAAGACTTTATTTGATTTACTTATAAAAATGCAATTTTCAAGTTTTATTTATCCTGTATTCTTGGCGTCGGTGCCATCTAAGAAGAACAAATTAAAATTTGTAAAAATAGACACTATTAAATAGATATGGTTTTGGAGTCGGTTATTTGTTTTAAAAAGATTTTTATTGCGTCTAGCATTCCAATATGAGCTCAATATTGAATATAATGCTCATTTAAAAGAGGCAATTGGTGCTATGGATAAGGTTCACACTATAGCATTAAAAGATTGATGTTGTTTGTTATTGTTCCTGTCGTAATTAATATGTGATATGTAATTTTAGGTAATAAACTATAAAAACTTGAACATAATATTTTTTGGCGTTTGTTATTTTTATATTTCCTTAAAGTTTGTTCATAGCGCTCCATACCCATTTCACGCATATACCATACACACTTATAATAAGTAAGTAACATTTTAATTATACTAGAATTTGTCTAGAAACTAGAATAAAAATAATTAATAAGGCAAAACAACGTTTGCCGGGTCAGCTAGTTTTCTATATAATTTAATGTAATTAGTGGGAAATAAAGAATTTATCTACCTATCTATCATTTTAGTTAAGATACGCCAACATGTAAGTACATTGTACATAATAACATAGTGAACTTCTCTGTTTTCTTCTGTCAGTACTTATGATGTGAGCAAGTTCAGTAAACAAGCCAGTGATAAGTGACAAAGCGTAACACGATACCCGCATCATTAATAATACATCACATGAAACTTACAGAAATAAACCGCGGTCCTAGATATGACAACAACTGTCATATACGAGTAGGTTTTAATGTTTGAGAAAACCATATATGTTGTTTGTCAGGACAAAATCAATTTCATTGGCGAGTTTTCAATAACTTTAAAAACTTAAATATTTGTTTTAGTGTTTAAGGTTTTCAATAAACATTGATGAGATGGAAAATCGCTGAATTCTAGTTTAATATTAATCTGTAAAAAATGCAATTCATAACAAATGTACAAACATACTCATATAACAAACTATTCTTGCATGAAAAACAACTTTTGTCATAATAATATTAAAGTATGTGAATGTTTGTTACGCTCAAATGGCAGATTAGTTTTGGTTCAAAGATATGATGAGGTAAGGTAGATATACAACTTGGATTAAAGTATAGAATATCGTTTATGTCAGATAAATGATTTAATTAACTCAACTAAGGTTACAGGAAGCTAGTGCTTAAAATAGTGCAGCCTCTGTTTTTGCAGCACAAAATGGAAACATAAACAGAACTGTAATGGGTCCCTTTGATCACCTAATCACTGGAATTAGTTGTCATTCTGCCCGCTGGTGCTCTGTTGTCTGTTGTCACTGGTGTTCTGTTGTCTACAACATTCCATCGCAAGTTTATGTATATTTCCTGCAAGTGATGAGTCATGTCACATCTAGAATACATTTTTTATCATAAAGCAACCTAATAAATCTCTATTTTCCCACAGGAACTGTCTTGGAGTATAAATAAACCGCACATCTACCGGATTAGGCTGATGAGATTACCTATTCAAGCCGCCTTAATACAACTTTTATATGCATGTACATTGGGTTGAGATGACCATTCATTAATCGGACGCGAACGCACCGAATACGCTGAAAGAAACCTTAGCTTGCACACTTGCACGCGTCGAATCGTCGGAATCCACCGTCCGTACCGCGTGTAGTTAGTTCTGCTTACTAACATTATCTGACGCGATCTTCGAAGTTAAGCAACGGTCAATGCCTGAACTTTGATTGAGTAATCATGCTCAAGATAGTAATTTAAAAAGTTGCATTTGCATATATGCACTACAGCGGTGGCTGGAAAAACATTAAATTGTAGGTCCCGCCTGTTAGTCTTAGTACACGCAGCCGTCAAGTCAAGAGGCCTTCGAGCGGATTAAACTGCTAGAGCTTGCTACATAGCTCATACAAAGAAAAAACGTCCGTTTTTTAGACTTCTTCTATTCGATTGACGCGTTTGGTTCCGGAAAATGGACAATCAACATTATCAAGAATACTTTAGGAGTTAAAATGGACAGATGCATTGGCAGTGGACTAATTCATTAGGATCATACTTCATCAATATATCTTTCACTGTTGTGACTCATTTGAAAGAAAGAAAGAAACATTTATTTGTACAAACAAATAGATAAAAATTTTAATAAATAAAAATGAGTTTGAAAATGATAGCAATGTGATTGCGAAATAGAGCTCTGCAAGGCATATTATGTCTTAGTGTTAAATTGCTATGATGATCATATAAACGACTTTACTAAAACATCGAGGACTTTTAACACGCACTGGAATTACTTCTAAAATCTGACTATCTATTCATATATCGATATAGTCCTATAAATTGGTCATTGCGAGGAACAAGTTTTTAATCCTCCTGCCACTTATTTCTACCCTGGGCAACGGTCTTTCAAGCTGCCTTCCACCTTTACCAACCCCCTCCTGAATCAGGTGTAAAAATTAACTGCTCAAACAACTTTCTCGCACACCCTCCAAAAAATATTCAAATCGCATGCCTCGACTGACAGAGCCGAATTAAAAGCATTAGTACCGTTATACTTCTTATAGGCAGCTTCCTTCAGCCACAGTCATGAATATTAATTAACCTGATATCGCCGTAGACATTCCGTCTCTGCCAATAAGAGAATAATTTATAAATTCTCTTCATGAAATTGCGGGTTTCGAACTCGCCGCATTGTTTAGGGATCATGGCACTTGAATTGAAGTCTTAGAGACTTTCAAGTACTCAATTGAAGCGAGTATTATATCCGCACTTCACTTTTGGATTGGCTAGTAACGTAGAACAAAAGTGGAGAAACAAAGTGTAAGGGTCTTTTTGAAAAGCTCTAACATTGAAGAAATCTTAACACTGGAGCAGTTTGATGGAGCCTGAACTCTAAACCTTGATTTTGCCTCGTACATTGAATCAAAATCTCAATAAGCGACCAAAGAGATCAAGCAACATAGCGACACAGATATAGGTACGATCATAAGTACGGTACTTCACACCGGAACAGCAACTAACTATGTAACAGGCGCAAGTCTGGTCGTGTAAAAAGTTACTGTTTGCACTTTTGAGATGGATCTACTAAATATATGCTTCAAAAGATATAGGTTCAAAATTAAAGACAGTAGAAAAAAGGACTTAGAAACTCATAAATGACTCATCACAACAAAAGTTGCTTATCTAAGCAACTTAAAATTATTTTGTATTTGTATTTAAATTGCTTATTTAGTTAAGTTGCGTGAAGATACTCGTATCATGTAGACACAAGTACACGAATTAATGCCGCTCATCAAATGTTTTGCATAAGTTACTAATATTGCTGTATTATTCTGTTTGTCCTTCAACTAGGCTGTCCGATCTTGTCACTCGCTTGACGGATCTTCACCGTCGCTTCAGAATACAGAATCATTACGATTGAAGATTCTTCCAGTGTTCACAGAGATAAAGACATTTTTTCGACTACATTTGCCTCTTTTAGATCTTTTATTATCAATGAAATAACTTAATCTAAACCTTACCTCAATTTTCAAAATGTTGTTAATTTATTCTCATATTTTAAGTAGATCGCTATATTATCTTATATATAAAATTTCCGTGTCACAGTGTTTGTTACCGAACTCCTCCGAAACGGCTTGACTGATCATTACCAAATTTCATATGCGTATTCAGTAGGTATGAGAATCGGCCAACGTGAAACGTTTTTACCCCTAAGTGATAAGGGTTGTTCACCCTTAAATATATTTTTAAATTTTTTCGATGAATTTTTTTTTTTGTTTTTTATATAAAGTGACATTAAAAAATACATACAACCCTAATTTTTTATTTTTTTATCATTTACCCCTATTTTTTTATGGCCATTTTAGTAAATTTCTGTGTCACAGTGTTTGTTGCCGTACACCTCCGAAACGGCTTGACTGATCATTACCAAATTTCATAAGCGTATTCAGTAGGTCTGAGAATCGGCTACTATCTATTTTTTATACCCCTAAGTGATAAGGGTTGATCACCTTTAAATATTTTTTTTCATTTTTCGACGAAATTTTTTTTTTGTATTAAGTGACATTAAAAAATACATACAACCCTAATTTTTTTACTTTTTTATCATCATTCCCTATTTTTTATGGCCATTTTAGTATTTTATTCATTTTTCATCTCGCTTGATAACTGATCAAATATAGTATCTTTTTTTTCTTTGAAGAAAATAACTAACAAAATTTAACCTGATATACTTATGCTTATGATTATTACCAATCTTAAATACGTATAATTTGCCGCGCCTTTACTTTACTGGTGAGTGAAATGCCATATGCCATAGACCGAAGTCGGTCTCCTGTTTTACTCACAAAATTCTTCTTCACAGACTTCTCTCACTGTTTACACAAATTTCGACCTTCGTTATTGTTTATGTATCGTATGTAGTAGTATTGTTATCAATTATCATTTTGCTATATCAATGTAACTCTCTTATTAACTTAACCGCGGCTCCACCCGCGTGTAAGTCGCTTTATTGCATAACCTTTCCTGCACATGACTGTTGTAATAAAATGTATTTCATCTGTGCGCTACTGTGGATCGGATTATACGTTAAATTGTAGGTCCTCTTAGCACAAACAGTCGTTAAACTAAGGCAGGGGCTTGAAAAACTCTCGACAACATAACTTGATCACTTAGTTCTTACGTAGCAGAAGCTATAAAATTTTATGTACTAATAATCTAGACCCCGAACGTATAAGCAAAAAATTTTCAACAAATACGATGATGACACTACAAATATTATGTAATTTGTTCTGCTTTGGACTTCTTTATGCTCAAATGGCTCGAACAAATATGCTAAAAATTTTCGCGCTCGCTTCGCTCGAGCATAGCTCGCTGCGCTCGCATTCGGCTCGCTTCGCTCGCGATTGGTCCTACGACGTTTTGGGTCATAGCTTACGACACTACAAATATTATGTAATTTGTTCTGTTTTGGACTTCTTTATGCTCAAACGGCTCGAACGAATATGCTAAAAATTTTCGCGTTCGCTTCGCTCGCACATAGCTCGCAGCGCTCGCATCCGGCTCGCTTCGCTCGCGATTGGTCCTAGGACTTTTGGGTCATAGCTTACGACACTACAAATATTATGTGATTTGTTCTGCTTTGGACTTCATTATACTCAAGCGGCTCGAACAAATATTCTAAAAAATTTCGCGCTCGCTTCGCTCGCGCATAGCTCGCTGCGCTCGCGTCCGGCTCGCTTCGCTCGCGATTGGTCCTACGACGTTTTGGGTGATAGCTTACGACACTACAAATATTATGTAATTTGTTCTGTCTTGGACTTCTTTATGCTCAAACGGCTCGAACAAATATGCTAAAAAAATTCGCCCTCGCTTCGCTCGCGCATAGCTCGCTGCGCTCGCATCCAGCTCGCTTCGCTCGCGATTGGTCCTAGGACTTTTGGGTCATAGCATACGACACTACAAATATTATGTGATTTGTTCTGCTTTGGACTTCATTATGCTCAAGCGGCTCGAACAAATATGCTAAAAAATTTTGCGCTCGCTTCGCTCGCGCATAGCTCGCTGCGCTCGCATCCCGCTCGCTTCGCTCGCGATTGGTCCTAGGACGTTTTGGATCATAGTTCACGACACTACAAATATTATGTAATTTGTTCTGCTTCGAACTTCTTTATGCTCAAACGGCTCGAACAAATATGCTAAAAATTTTCGCGCTCGCTCCGCTCGCGCATAGCTCGCTGCGCTCGCATCCGGCTCGCTTCGCTCGCGATTGGTCCTACGACGTTTTGGGTCATAGCTTACGACACTACAAATATTATGTAATTTGTTCTGTTTTGGACTTCTTTATGCTCAAACGGCTCGAACAAATATGCTAAAAAAAATTCGTGCTCGCTTCGCTCGCGCATAGCTCGCTGCGCTCGCAACCAACTCCCTTCACTCGCGATTGGTCCTAGGACTTTTGGGTCATAGCTTACGACACTACAAATACTATGTAATTTGTTCTGCTTTGGACTTCATTATGCGGCTCGAACAAATATGCTAATAATTTTCGCGCTCGCTTCGCTCGCTTCGCTCGCGAATAGCTCGCTACGCTCGCGTCCGGTTCGCTTCGCTCGCGATTGGTCCTAGGACGTTTTGGGTCATAGCTTATGACACTACCAATATTATGTAATTTGTTTGGTAACGGCTCGAATGGAATCGCTAAAAAAATTTGAATACTTAAAACATTAGAAAAATATCATTACCTACTAACCTTAAAAATTTTACAATGAAATTTCATTGTAAAATTTTTAATACAATTGTATTATACAAATAACAGCCTTCAAAATCGTACCTACATTTATAAATTCTAACTGTATCTAAAAAGTGAAAAATAATTTTATGCCTACACATAAGTACCATCGAAGACTTTATTTGATTAACTGATGAACATGCTATTTTTAATTTGTATTTATCCCGTATTTTTGGCGTCGGTGCCATCTAAGAAGAACAAATTAATGTTTGTTAAAATAAACACTATTTTACAGATATGATTGAACATAATATTTTTTGGCGTTTGTTACTTTTATATTCCCTTAACGTTTGTTCATGGCGCTCCATACCCATTTCACGCATATACCATACACACTTATAATAAGTAAGTAACATTTTAATTATACTAGAATTTGTCTAGAAACTAGAATAAAAATAATTAATAAGGCAAAACAACGTTTGCCGGGTCAGCTAGTGTAATTTATATATTTATATTTGTGTTTATATTTTTATAACGAAAGCTGTGTACAGTCGTAATAGGACTTAAAGTTTATAGTGGTATTGTTAAGTAAAATTGTATGTAATTGTCAACTTTTTGTCTGTGACGGTACCAATTAAATAAATAAATAAATAAATTGAGATCGTCAGTTAACGAGAAATCGAAAATTCAGAGCAGATAAGTTTGAAACAAGTTCTTGCGTCTAAAACAACATCCGCTGTTACATTACAGTTTCATATCTCTTTACAAAAAATCCTGATAAAGTGAGAAGTATATAATACATGTACTTGGAACACTGTGATGATTTTCTTAACTGGGGTACAAAAATATAAAACAGGAAAACCGGTTTCAAATTAAAAATACCGAACGTTATCAATCAAATTTATATTCGGAACGTATAATATCCTTCTGAAAAAAATAAATAAAATATCCTTCTGAGGAAAAAAAGGCATGTTTTTGATTTGGTTTATAAATAGCATACTTATGAGTAAACAATCATAAAAAAACATACAGCTGGTCTAAAATCATGACCATGTTGAACAGATAAAAAAATATGTTTACATGTAACGAGAGAATCAGTTATTTGTTTTTTCATTAATGTGCAAGTTTTCAAATGCATGCTTTAATGAGGTGAGTTATACAACTTTTTTTTTACTTCTTACACCTAGGCAGGGTGCGCTTAACTACATAAGTTGGTAACACTCTGGCCAAAAGACTATGCCTAGTCTAGAAACCACTGGCTCTCAAGGAGCCTGCCAAAAATTTTCAGATCTTTTTTTGGATTTTTTATTCGAATACAACAGCTACATCGATCTAGCTGTTTTATTGTTTTGAGCATCTTCTTGAGAGCTGCTAAATCTAGTAAGCTCTGGCACTCAAGATTATTGTAGCACTATCCGGCAAATCCCGTTCGAACCACAATTCGTCCGGCCAACGAGAAATCTGAACGTTTCCAAGTGCCCGCGACCAATTGCGTCTGCTTTTTTATCACGGTGCTATTGTTCGACGAATTTCTTTTAAAACCTTTTCTGCTGCTGAATGAAATGTGGCAGCAAACATAGCCGGAACCTTTGTTAGAGAGCGCATTATAGTGCCCTCATTGATGTAGCATTCATAATTAAATGCAGCTATGAAAATACGAATCTCAGAACGCGAAAAGGTTTCCTCTTCAATTTCCGGAGGACATTTTTAAGACTTGTCCAAAACTCCCGCAATTTTTACCGGGAACCGTAACAGATGGTGGATCCTGTTCTACAGAAGTACAAAGAAAAATTCACGAAAGATTGTCCCTAATTTGCATTATTTCCAACGTGCCTTTTACAAATGAGCTTTGTGAATACTTCTACTAAGTATTTTTTCCTTTTGGTGAAATATTGAGGAAAGCCAGAGACGGTAAGTAAGTTTGTGACAACCACTGAGAAAGTTCCTTATAGAATTACCGGGAAGTTGGTGAGAAAAAGCGCCATGAAATTGCAACTATAACAATTTGTGTAACTTGTTTGTTTTGACGTACCTAAGAAAGTAAGCTAAAGAAACGCTAAGAGCTGGAAAGACAAACGGTTTCTTTTATAACATTGAGAAGCAAAACAGAAAGTTCGCAGCTATATTCAACAGCAACTTATTTTTATTACAAAGTATACCATCCATTAACAATAACAATTCAAACTTAGATAAAAATTTATAAAACCTTTGTTCTGTAGTAAAATATATATATATTATGCTAAACAGTCATTCAAGTTTGATGTTTCGAAGGAAAAGGTTATTTTTCTTATGTGGTCAGTACCAAAATTGGTATAAATGTCTTATGGATATAAGTGACATTTTTACCTACATTTTTTGCTACATACATATTATGTTACGTAAAATAGTTACGATCAGACGGCATAGTTTAAACTGCAACGATAAATCTACACGTATGAGAAAAACTGTAGTTTGTCTATGTGTGGGCACTACGAAAACTGTGCAGTTTACAGGTCGTTAACTTTAAATTGTACAGTTTATTGTAACTACTTTTTTGAAAAAAATATTAAGCTGAAACGATTAGATACAGACGTTGAATTATAATTTAAGAAATAAGCATAAGTTATTATTAATCTCTTTATTGTACACCCCATCTTATTTATTGCAATTTCCTCTCCATGCATAATTTTCCTGGAAGAGATCGCTTTTAGTGGTAAGTTCATCATTTGTAGCTCTACCTATAGGTTTTTTTTTGTTTTATATTATCTTTTGTATTGCAATAAAGAGTTTATCTGTAAAACATTGAAATTGGAATAACTATCATTTATAAAAACCAATGTTCTTATTATTAAGTCCTTTGAACTCCCGGCAAGAGGCAACCTGACTCCCGAAGTCGATAAATTTTGTCGTCCTAAAGATAAATTATATATATACAAGTTAAGTTAAATTTAGTTAAAATATAGTTTTTGTCGCGTGTGAAGCGTCTACTGTGAGTTTTAAGGTCCAAAGTTCATATTACTAATAGCTTATACTAAAGTTTTACTATATTAGTTATATCAACTGATAAATAATTAAATGTTTTGACCATTTAATAATCTCAATAATAGTAACTAACAAAAAGTCTCTCCCTTAATTTAAGAAGAAATCAGTTGTTAAATCCAAATACCTTGTAGCACCACAGTTAGTTATTCATTAGCTAATGCTAAAACACGATTGGATCCGACCATCGACAAGGGTTTAATCTGATCAAGCTCATTAGCATTGTTTACACGACTAATCTCGTTCTCCGCATGTTCCTAACACTATGCCAAGTTTACTGCATTATATCTGTGTTGGAATGTAGGGTTTTGATAACATTATTAGTTTATGTTAATTTTGGTTAATATAGTTCATAGTTCATTTTTACCAAAGATTTTTTTTTGTTGTAGGTTCTGAGCATATTTGATGTATATCATGTCATATATTAATTTATTTTACTGTATCAATTTATTTTTTGTTATATTTTTTATATTAGGATAAATTTCACACACGGCTGGTTAACTCCATACTAAACAATTTCTATGTTGTAAACGTATTATGGTGTATATCACAACTGATATACTACATATACATTTATAAATCATTCATATCGATATATTTTATTTAGCACGCAGACCAACAGCCATCATATTCAGTTGAAGGCAAAGATGTTGGCTAGGCCATTAATCGAACCCGGGTCCCTTTGGTTGGCAGTCCACCAAGGTGACCATTATGTCGTCAAAAATATGAGTATAGCTCTACATTGAAGCGTTTATAATTTAAGCAATTAATATGACTCAAACAACTCAAATTATAAATAAGTAATTATGAACAAAGTTAAGTGAGGTCCCCAAAACCAGCTTCATTATCAGCATAACAGCATCAGGTATCATTAAGCTTACGTATCGATCTTACTGCTGGTTACAACTTTTACCACGAGCGAAAAGTAGCTGTATTACCAAAACCATAAAGTTCAAGTAATTACGCGCTAAAATTAATCGAGACCAGAAATTAAAGCACTTATTTATGGCGGTGTAATTGAAAAAGTAATTGCCGACACTGTTTTCATTTTTGCCGGCCAATATTAATAATTGCAAGTGATTAAAAGAAATGTGTTTTCGTATTTTCATCGGCGAGTCATTAGTGCTTCCGGCTCAAAATAATATGATGAATACTCTCGTAAATTAACAAGAGGGAAGGCAAAAAATCCGCGGCACTGCTTCGCGAGAACGCGTCCATTTTTCAAGGCTTGATAGGTACATTAGGAAGAAACTGCAAATGTTCTGGAAGAAATGTTGGATGAACGTTTTTTTCTTTGAGCCACTCTGTTTTGTTAACCTCATATGCAAAAACGTCGGAGCGTTATAAGTTTGACGTACCTGTTTGACGTGTTTCTTTTTAATTATTTGAAGAGTGTGTAAATCACAAATGTTCTTGGTAATATTTCATCATCATCATCATCCACAGCCGATTCTATCCCACTGCTGGGTATAGGCCTCTCTCCTGTCATGCCATTTGTCACGGTCCTGTGCCAATCTGGTCCAGGTTCGAGCCACAGCTGTAATGTCGTCGACCCATCTTGCCGCTGGATGACCAACGCTCCTCTTCTCTAACCTCGGCCACCACTCGGTTACAAGTTTGCTCCACCAATGGCAATGTTTAATGAAAATAAATCTAACATGGCCGCCGCCACGTAATAGCGTATGATATGTTTTTAGGGCTCGGTACCTAAGTGGTTAAAACGGGACCCTATACTAAGCCTCTGTTGTCAGTCTGACCGTGGTAGCTAGAAACTGAAACACTCACAAGTTATGCATTTTCTGTGTCGCTATATAAAAAAAAAAAACTAAAAAAAAAAAAAATATTGAGGGTAGTTTGTTTTCGTATTTTTTGCTATGTATCAATAACGGTAGCTCGTAGACACCTCAAATTTTCACGGAATGTATAATTGTACATTACCTCTCAAATTAAATAATAAAACCCTTCGTCCGCGAGGCCGACTCACACTTGGCCAATTTTCTAAAATAATATTTTTTTATAATATGGTTATCAAAATAATGAAGTCATTATTAGTAAACCCAAATACTCGTTTAAAGAATTAGAATAAAAATCTAAGATGGCCGCACTTTTGTATGCCGCACAATTTGTATGTCGACAATTTAAACATTTTTAATTTAGACTTGTTGTTGAACTTAGTCTTAATTGCGGTGCTGAGGATAATGTGTATTGTAACACTTAATTCTATTGGGCAGCTGTTTTAGAATATTTTTACTGGTATCGAAATATCTGTGTGACGTATATTTTGAGTGCAAAAGCCACGTGTTACTTGAAAAACTAGTCAGTGGTGCAGGGCCGGATTCGAACTTAGTGTCGTAGATTTCCAGTCCAACACTTTTGCATTGAGCCACACTCGCACATGTAGGCATTACTTGGCTATGCGGCCGAAAACGTCGAATACTTTATAGTATACGAGACTATCGGGCGGTTTTTAAGACAAACATAATAGTAGTAGTTTAAAAAAACTAAAAAACACGCTTATCTGGCCGTTTTGAGTGGGTCAAAATCGCGTCCAAAAAAGTTGGTTACAAACAAACATACAAACATACAAACAAAAATACAAAAAATTGAAATAATTTTATCAAATTAGTGTATTGTCATCGGTCCTCAATAAATCTACAAAGTTTCGACGAAATCTGGCCGTTCGAAGTGGATCAAAGTCGCGCCCAAAGAAGTCGGTTACAAACATACAAACATACAGGTGAAGCTAATATAAAGCGTGTAAAAATATAAAAATTGTATTTACATTTTTGGTCTAACAGACAAACACACCAATTTTTATTTTTAATATATTGATGGTTTCTTTGCTCATCTCAATTTGAATTTAAATCACTGCGGAAGCAAATACACTGAGTACTTCATTTTCTTCCATTTGCGATGAATTTCCGCAAAGTAAAGCCTGAGTCAATAGGTTATGTAAGTCTGAACCAGTTACTTTAAATACGCGCAGGCAAGCGCGCGTTACCTTAAATCACATTATCGCTTACTAACAGGTGTAAAGTGTAGGTGTAACAGAAGTATATCAAGGGCTTGCCTTTTTTTACGTGAGGTAATGCATTTACGCATGCCCACCACACCCGGAAAGGTGGGTGGGGTATGTCGGGCTCGATGCCAGAAGGGCATCACTACCGACTAAAAACCTCATGATGGCCTCCTCACCGGAAAGGGCGGGGTGAGGTTCCACTCCTCGCATTAAATCAAGGGCAAGCCTAACATGCTAAAAGAAAAAAAAAAGGTTTTTCAACGAAATTCCTCCAGGACTTTAAATTGTCTCAGTTCCTCGCAATACTATCACCAGATTTTGAACACACATTTTGAAGAAGCAAACTCTGTTAGCTGCCGCCGAGAGTCAAGCTCAAGGACCAACTTTCCCTAGATTGTGGCTTAAACTCTAATCTTACTGCGTTACTTTATCTTTCATGAGAATCGATAGAAGTTTGAGTGTTCCCGGCAAGTTTTACGAAACTAACAGCGACCTGAGTAAGGTTCAGGTGAGTGGGGCTTTTTAGAGACTTGGACAATAAAGTTAGGGGCTTTACCAACTAGGATTTTTCAGAGATTTTAGAGTCGCTTAATAGTTTAGTTTATTTATTACCTAAATAATTTGACATGATGGTATAATATCCACATAGATATCGTAAAATCTCATTATAACAACATTTTATTTGTACTTTTAAAGCTAATTACATGAATAAAAACACACACACGCTCAAAAACCTTACAAATAGTAGATTAAATCTAAGTCAGTGTCCGCGGGTAAGGTGCCTAAAACGCTGGCGGCATTACCTCGCTGGATCGCCAAGCTTATACGTTGGCCGAGGTAAGCGCCAGCTCTTGGGTCATTTGTTTTGTCCACCAGCCGTTTGGATAGATCAATAAATAACTTTATTACCTTGCAACACATGTATGACATAAAGCTATGTTACATGTGCCCTGTTGTAATAGGGCGTAGCAAGAGGCACTGGCTAGCTTTGCTCCGAGGCAAACTAGACAATGTCTTTACAATATAGTAACTACTTATGACTAAATATTATTAAGTACTGTACAGTAAGGAAATTCAATAATTTATTAAATTCCTTAAATTACTTTATTAACGAGTGTAGAATGTGTTATATTATTACATTAATACTTTCAATTAAGATCCCTAGTACTTTAAGTTACTAAGACAATCTGTAATACAAGTTGAAATAAAAAAAAAACGCTCGTCTTACTATTTTTGTTGAGGCGATCATCTTAGATTTTAAATGTATTATGTATTTTACAAACTGACTACCAGCGTTTTTTTTTTATTTCAACTTGTACAATATTAACCGCTTTACAGATTGTCTTCGTAACTTAAAGTACTAGGAATCTTAATGTGTGTGTGTCTGTGGCATGGTTGCCACAAACACACACACACACACAGAGAGAGAGAGAGAGAGAGAAAGAGAGAGAGGGACGTCAAACTTATAACACCCCGTCGTTTGTTAAGTCGGGGGATCAAAAGGGGACTTGCCAGGTCTCTATTTGGATACTTAATGCTCCGGTCAATAAGTCTATTTGAGTTCAGAAACTTATTTCAAGTTAGGTTTGGATATTAACATATTGAATGGACTTTTACTGCCAGTGGTATTACTATTAACATAAACCATTTCATCATCATCATCATCCACAGCCTGTTCTATCCCACTGCTGGGTATAGGCCTCTCTCTTGTCACGCCATCTGTCTCGGTCCTGTGCTAATCTAGTCCAGGTTCGACCCGCGATAGCTGTAATGTCGTCGACCCATCTTGCCGCTATAACCATTTAGTTTCAACTTACTCGTAATTCAAAATAAAATTTTAGGATAAGAGCGCACTCAACACCTACTAGGACCAGACGTGACGCGCAAAAGGCTCACCGATTGTCAAAAAATGGGTACATGTAACTGTATTAATTTAATTTGTACTGTACATGTTATGCTAAAATAAATAAAAAAAAATTAGAAAAAGGTATTTGTAACAAGATTCTCCAAGCAGTACGATTGCTGCAACTGCTTAACTGACAAAAAAGTATTAAATAAAAAATGCGTATTATTTTTATTTATACGAGTAAGTACTTACGTTTACTACAGCTTCCCCTGGCAAGTTGTCATCGTAATATTTATGTAAGAACATGCACCAATTAAACTCAATTTCATCATTGAAACCAAATTAAAATCAGACTAGTAGTTTTGGTTAAACATCTGTAGCGCCTCCTAGTGAGGTGTCCGTACATCCGTGATTAAAAAATATAATGCAACATGCATCTAAATCATACAAATTATTAGACGGGCATTATGATTTTCAGATTTTTATTTTCACCTACTAAGCTTACATACATTATATTTTGATAAGAATAATAATAATATTTATTCCAGGAAACAATATATTAATCAATAAATAACTCAACGTATTTCTGCCGTGCTTTATCCATAATGCCGTTAACTGCTAAACAATTAGACTGAGATAACGGCATTTCAGATGATTTAAGCAAACATTTGCTGAAGATACGTTTTTAGTAAATGACGATAAAATGAATATAAGAAGTTTTTTTATACCAAAAAATACGCTAGCTGAAATATTTTATCAATGGTCAGCTTCTTTCTTCAATCCATTCGTCCAATACCGTAATTTCTCCAAATGCATTCTATTAAGAGCTCTACTCTAAAATCTCAGAGTTCCAACGCCACCGTGAAAGCCAAACCCTGTTATCCGCACCGTTCAAAACATAACGTACGCGACACCGCAATCGAACCAAACCCTCGACTCGGCACGAACTAACCTCACGAGATTAACACGATTCAAAGACAGAAGGAAAGAAAGATCGTTTCCACAAACAATGTTTCATTCTAGAAAAATAAAGAAGTCTATAAAAAAGAAAGAGTCTAAGAGTTACAGAAGTTAAACGTTATTTAGTAATCACATGCGTCTTCCCATTTAATAACTAAGACAATCTGTAAGGTTATTGTCAGTGGAGGTATTGCCAAAGAAAACAGTTTTTTGACATAGCCTTGACCTCTCTTTACAATGACGCTTAGTTTCAATTAGGTATGTAAACGATATTTTTTGACTCCGACTTCTTCCTATTTGTAAGTTCTCTGTAGAAAGCCACAAAGCCATAAGCAGCTGTACGTTCCCACTGCTGGGACTCGGGACTTTCTCTCACGAGGTGAGAGATATAGGCCATAATCCACCACGCCAAGTGTGGATTGGATAACACACAGCTTCGGATATTGTTGTCCTAAAACATACCGGTTTCCTCACGATGTTTTCCTTCACTGCAAACCGAGTGCAAATCTACACATAACTTGAAAAGCAAGTCATTGGTGTAGGGCTGGGATCGAACCAGGGGCCGCCTGTTTGAAAAGCAGACGTTATTACCACCGCCACACTCGCTTTAGAAAACGATCCTTCTGACTCTATTTATTTTGTGCACACTAGGATCCCCTCAGTGGAAACCTCACGGGACCATTATTCATCTCATGTATTGTTCTGCTGATATTTATTTTTTAGGGAGACACAGGTATTTGTTGTAAAGGGAGCCGCGACTGCGACCCAGAAATTTTATTACCAACTCGTGATTTCCTGCGTGCGGTGAATATACAGCGGTTAGTACTGTTAGTACCTATGAAAGAGCGAGTTCATACGTAAAATTCAATGTTTGTGACTGGAATCCAGTTTAACGACGCGACCGTTACGTTGCTTTTGAAACATTGTTTGCTGAAATCATTACGATATGCGTAGCATTTACATAACCTCGTCGCATCGAACGATTATCGAAGGTATTTTTAACCTCCGTTTTGACGTGTCTGTGTATGTCTGTGGCATCGTAGCTTTCAAACGGGTGGACCTATTTAGTTTTTTTATTATTATTATCAAAAGCCTGTCTAGTCCCATTGTTGGTCAAAGACCCCCTTTCAATTGGTCCCTATCTATCGCTATTATGGACCAATCCTCCAGGTGTTTGTCAAGCTTGTCCCTCCCTCGCTTTTTTGGTCTGCCGTTAGATCTTGTACAGACCGGCGTCCAGGCATGCTGCAGACGTGACCAGCCCAATCCCACTTTAAATTAGCAGCTTTTTAGGTCGTCAGCTATTTGTGTTCTGGAATGCAGTATGGTGTTTTGGATGCGATCTGTCAGCTTTACGCCAAAGACGGCTCTTTGGCATTTCTTGAGGGCGAACTATTTTTATTTGGAGGTATATATTCGGTAGTGTTTTTAACTACGTAATGGTGGATATTTTTAGTGGTAGCATATCTTTTACAGCAATTTCAATACTAATGTTCACAGTGGAAGTACACTAAATATTACAGATTTTCTTTCACCTAATAACTTAGTAAGTTTGTTATACGTTTTCTATGACTTAAAACTTCTTTTTTGAAGGATTAGGTATCTATAATACTATTGTTTTGTTTGTATTGTATTTATAATATGGTTAGTTTATACGGTAATGTAAAATTGAGAAAGCACTGGCTTCTGTAACACAGTTCATACTAGCACAGAAGCCAGGGCCACCATTTAAAAAGTTACCTGTATGAACATTGTTTCAATAAATACACATTTAATTTGATTTGATTTAACCTGCAATGAATTTCCGCAAACTAACGCCTGAGTCAATAGGTTACTGTACAATAGGTACCTGGGTTAATAGGTTACAATACTTGTATACGAAAGCTACTCTTACAATAGATTCCTTAAGTACAACAAAAAATACATAGTAAAACTAGTATTACTAAGACTCTATGCGTAATACTAAAAAACCTAAGAACAGTCGTTACCAGCCCATGCAGTGGCGTATATTTGTATACGTACAATAAAGGTCATTCCGGTAATGCGCTCCTTTACTTAAGGCAAGCCAAAACCGAGGAACTGCGGAAACAGACAAATCGCCGCTTTCATTACGTGCGTCCAGATGGAAAATGTTTTATTCGGTAGTTTTATTTCGGGAAATCGCGACACGAATTCTGTGAAGATAAAAGGTTCGAGAGAACGCAGCGGGCAGATTTGGGGCTTTATTACTTTTATTGCGAATTCTCGTGGCAGCGATTCTGGAGTACTCACGACTGAAACTAAATTTAATGTGGTCCTGTCTCTTTTTTCATAAGTGAAAAGAACGAGACGTCACGATCTCAATCTTGGAATAAAATTGATATAATATGTTCAGTGATCATAACTATCATGTCAAATAGTATGGAAAACGTAAGCGTTTTTAAAACACACTCATTCGCATCAACTCTAAAACTATCTACAGTTTTGTCTGTGGATCAGATCTTACTATTTCTTTTTATTCACTGATGTAAAAGTAGCCCTAACTCTTTTTTTCATATAAGACTAAAAAGAGATAACACGATCAAACAACTAATATGACGTCAAATATTGAAAATGTAGGTGATTTTCGAATGCACCCATTTATAACAGCTTTCAAACTGGCAATGTAGGTATATTATGTCCATATTTGACGTGATTTTAGTTATCTAGTCTATGGTTGAGGCGTCTCTTTCTAGTCACTAATGATGAAAGTAGCCGTGTCTTTTAAAGCACATTACATATTGAAAACTTAGGGGATTTCTGAACGCAACCATTTATATGAACTCTAAAACTACCTACATTATCCAAATTTAATGTAATATTTGTTATTTTGATTATTGTAGAGATCGAGCCGTCTCTTTCTATTCATCAATGATGAAAAGAGACAGGGCTATTTAAAATTTAGTTTAGTCGTGTGTACGCTAGAATCGGCACCAATGAAACCCTGTGTGCTTTCAAAGGATGGCAGAAACAAAATGTGTGGCTTTAGTGAGGCAGATTGTAATCGTAGCCCGCATCTAGGCGATTGTGCCCGGCGGCAACGGGCATCGGTCCATTTGATTGAGCTAGTAGATCCAATGCCTCGCAAAATTGGCTCCCTAAAATTCCAGCTTCGTTAGACAGATTAACCTAGACTTGGTCTGTTCTATATCACTCCTTAAATAAAAAAGGGCCACATGACAAAAAATAGTTTTGCAGGAGAAGCAATCTTTTCTTTTAACAGTTTTTTTAAATATTATTTTTTCATATTGTATTGCAGATGAATATATCGAAAGTTGTGTTTTTCTTTCTGGTGTCTATGTGTATGTATAAAATTTGGTGTCTTATGGTGTCTTTGCATTGAACTTAGCAACCGTCAAATTTCAAAAAAGGCGGTTATGCGGTTATTTGAGCGAAAATTTTGTCAATTTTAAACAGAACTATAAATATAAGTTAATTAAAATGCATTTTCGCAATAAAACGATTGTTGTTTTTTTTTATTTGTGACTGTTTTGCATATAATTAGCGGTTAGCATAGTAAATATTAGTCTATTTTAGTTTCGTTCAGTTTTCTTTGTCACATTTGAGTATAAATACTGGGGAAAAAAGTATTGAGACTGACAATGTTGGTGAGGTGGCAACACCAGAGAGTATTATTATAAGGAGAAAGAAAAGTTGATCAGTTACTTTGTATTTGAAATTAATTAAAAATAAGATATTGATGTGTTTGTTAATATAAAATACTTCGAGCACGAAGTATTTGACGACCTCTTGGGTGTTATGGTTACCATGCCAACATCTTTATGATGAACCAAATTTGTTGACTGTCGGTCTGAGTGCTAAATAGGTATCGATATAAAGTTTTTATGTGTGTAAATTTAGTATAACACTTGTGTTACCAAACATAATAAAACTAGAAGTGGTTTAGTATGGGGCTAATCAGCCGTATGTGAAATGTGTTAAAAAAAATAAGTAAAAGTTGTTTTAGTAATTTTTTTTGTGCTTAGTTTTTTGACTTAACATTGGAATACAATTAGAATTTAACTGAGAAAATAAGATCCGATACTATTAACAGTGATAAGATCAGATCGGGGCTGCTTTCAATATCGGTATTATCGAAGTAAAATTGATTCGTTGTATACGTTTCCTGGGTTACTACTTTTTAGCCATTTAGTAATACCAGAATAATTCAGATTATGACACCAAACACCAAAAACATCATCTCGGCCTATGATGTCACTTATCAAGAATATTTTTGTTTTGACTTTTAGGAAATCGGTTAAATGAACGAGTGGAAAAAAATCCTATTATATAAATCAAAAGACAAAAAAAAATTATGATCCTATTTTAAAAGCACACTAAATTCGAAGACCCACTAATTTTACTCATATACGTGAATCAACTTACGTCTATAAAAACCAGCAGTAAATGTGTCACATTCAAGTTTTCGATATTAGTTCCATGCAATTCGTTTGAACAACGTAGCAAACTTTTACTTCAGCGGACTGTAGGAACAAAAATTAAAACAAAACCTAACGATTTGGCAGTTGGAGTTTGGCCCTTTATTGCTTTAGTGTGACTTATTTTACGTATTAGCTTTATTCTAACATTAAAACTTGTTTTAATTAGGATATTTTCCCTTTTGTTAGTTCTTTCGAGAGATGTTGACTTAAGTCGCAAATTAACATTAATTATTAAAATCTAAATGTCCTTGATGTATAATATAAACTAATTTTGTTGTCCAAATTTTAATGTTTAACTTTCTTAACTTCTAGTTAATTAATTAATTATATTTAAGTTTGTATATCTGACAATTATGTATATGGATAGTTTAATATTTTATAAGACAATTGCTTCCCATTATAAAGTTTATAGAACTAGTTTAGAAGCCTTTGGATTCCAAATAATTTTGTTGTTGTTATTTACTGTGACAAATAAAGAAATTTTGTATTTTGCATTTTGTATTTGTATTCTGAAACTGCATGATCTGTATGCATTTGAACTGTACAAGGTATTGGAAGTAGAGGACGACCTAAGAAGATGTGGATGAATAGTGTGAAAGAGGATATGAAAGAGAAAGGAGTGACTGTAGATATGACGGCTGACAGAAGAGTGTGGAAGCAAAAAACGGGCTGGGCCGACCCCACATAGTGGGAAAAGGTGAAGGCAAAGAAGATTCTGAAACTGCATGATCAACTTGTAGTTTTAAGATTTAAGTAATTAAATTAAGATGTTTCTATTAGCATAATAATATGCTATCCTAAGAAACCTCAATTAATTTAATAAGCAGCCCACTTTATGGGAGAGATATAGGTCATAATCCACCACGCTAGCTAAATGCGGGTTGACAGATGACACACGGCTTTGGATATTAGGGTTCTCAAACATGTCAGTTTCCTCACGATGCTTTCTTTCGCCGTTAAACGGGTGCATTTCTACTTTCCAAGTTATGTAACTTGGAAAACAAGTCATTGGTGTAGGGCCGGGATTGAACCAGGGGCTGTCTGATTGAAAAGCAAACGTTTTTACCACAGCGCTATACTCGCTTCACTTTGCTTTTTTATTAATAAAAAAATTGAATTTAATTTAAATCATAATATGTACTTTTTTGATTAGAATCTAAGTTGGCCTAGTAAAATTATTTTGTATTTGTATTTTTGTATTATCTTGCTGGTAGACAGAATATTATGCTCTCTAAATAACAATTAACCGAAAACCTGTCTAGATTTTCAGATATATAGGTAGGTACCCAAATTTGTAAGAAAGGATGAGAAATTAAATTTGATATATATTTTCAACATTCTTTGGCAACAAACTTTCATAATCTAATAGGCAGCAATTCCGCTCGCGAAAACATCCCATTGCGAACTATTTATTTTGTTTATGAACCTCTTCGACTCCTTTTCCCCAAACTGGTTTCGCTGTCAAATAATATTGCGCATTCTTGTACACAATAAAAATAGCAGCCACTTATGCAAAAGTGTTTGCGAGCGAAATTATTTGGGTGTGTTTGCGCAAAAATGGCTGCTTTCCCTACTGTCGGACACAACTCTCTGGAAAATTGAACGCCGTACGAGTGCAGTGTAGAACAAGCTGTAGTTATAGAGCTATAGGGCTGTATGATTACGGTATAATTGATTTTTTTTTCGAAGAAAAATGATGATTATAGGTACCATATTTATCAATATAATGACCCAAGAGCTGGCGCTTACCTCGGCCAACGTATAAGCTTGGCGATCCAGCGAGGTAATGCCGCCAGCATTTTAGGCACCGTACCCGCGGACACTGACTTAGATTTAATTTACTATTTGTAAGGATTTTGGGTGTGTGTGTGTGTGTGTTTTTATTAATATAATTAGCTTACCAATATTATTAAAAGGAAATATTTGATTGATTGTTTGTTAGTTTGTTTGACGCGAACAGACTCCGAAACTACTGGACCGATATGAAAAATTCTTTCACCGTTGGGAAGCTACAGTATCCCCAATTAACATAAGGTTTAATATGTTTCTCTTTAAAAATTGGATTATTTTGTAGCCCGTGCAAAGATGAGTCTGGCTGCTAGTAGAATATTACGCATATTCTACTATTTTTATAAATGCGAATGTCTATGTGTAAGTGTGTATGTTTGTTACGTCTTCACGCTCAAGCGGCTGAACCGATTTTGATTAACTTTTGTGTGATAAAAAGTTGAGCTTTGTATTAACACACAGCTACGTTTTTTATCCCGGATTAACTTTTTTAGTCCCGGATTAACGCGGGTAACACCGCGGGGCGCGCGGCTAGTATAAAATAAGCCAAAAATTCAAAAAGCCAATCTTTGGATATAATATATTTAGTTTACGTAAGCTTTTTTAAACAATAGCTCGCGGCCTAGCATCAAAGCTGGGCAAAGCAATGCAATGACATTGCTTCTGCAGGATTATAGCTGCACTGTGACTCCCCCGGCTACCGCTCTGGCCCGCTTACTGCGTTGCCCCGTTATGACTGCAACTGATTTATTCGCTTTAATACTCTGCTAAATACGCGTTCGACTGTTAAAGTTTAACTGCCAGTTACGCTAGTTGGGTATGGCTCGCTGAACAGTATAACTAGTCGTTATGCTAGCAATGACGTGTATCAACGGCTTCGGAACCACCGTCGGGGAAGTTTGTACTTGACCCGTTTATGGTTAAGTAAAGGCGAAGAGTTAAAACTTGTAGAACTACACAAAGGTGCGTGTTAATCTAAGGACCTAAGAAGTTTAGTTTTGAATCGTAATTGGTTTAGCTGGGTGTTTTGTTTATTTATTTTCCGTACATAATATGATTTTATTACGTACTTAATTAATTTTACTGTTTTTTTTTGTACGTTATATGTTTTTATTATGTAGGTACTTAATTTTTTTTCTACGCGAAAATATATTAAGATGCCTTACGTGAACAGTTTACAATGTTTAGGTACTTAATTGTTAAAAAGTACTAAAAATATTTCAATATTTTCACCGTGCTTTTTCGTGACGAAAACAATAGTTAGAAATTTATGAACCTACCATATCTAAATGAAAATAAAATAGTATGAGTGTGTCTAATTGTGTTTTTTACATCTTCACGCTCTAACGGCAGAACCTAATGCCATGGAATTCATGGTATCGAATCAAATTTGATCCCTAAATAACCAGGGTAGCAGAGCGGGGCGAAACTAGTGTGTAATTCATACAATATTCTATTCATAATCACTTTTTCAGTAAAAAAATAAGTAAAAGAACATTAAATCGGGAAACAATCTTTGCAACTACATACAAGTCAATAATCCGCTTGAGAACCAGCTCGGATTTCAGACAAGGCAAGCTGTATTTGCCTTCACTACGCCGACAATAGCCTGAAGTAAACCCTAGACCGAGGTCAAACATTTACTAAGGGAAATGTTACACCGTAAGTTCCCAAATTTATCGGGCGCAGCGCACTTTCGTTCGATTACAAAATTTGCAGCTAACTTTTGTCTAATTTTTTACAAATTATAGTAAAAGAGAATCTAATATTATTTGTGTTAGATGCTATGGTGTAATTTGATGCTTCGCGTTATTGACTGCATTAATCCGGCACAAAACGTAGACGCAACAAAGTTTTTTTACTTACGATAGGTTTGCGTTTGATCACCAACTCGCCTGATGGAAAGCGACGGTGTGACCGAAGATTAATTGCATTGACTTAGAATTTACCTTCTTCTTCTTCGTATGATATAAGTGGCCAAGGTCTGATATCGAGAGTTTTCAAGTCACTCGACAAAGCATCTGACTTGCCTTAACGATTGCTTGAACTAAGCTTAACAGCTGGAGCCTACAAGTTAACGTATCATTCGACCCACGGTAGCGCCCAGATGAAAACATCACTTGAAAAACGACAGCGTGGTCACTCATCCAAAGACTGTATGCAATTCCTCATCGACCGCTGCTTAGCTTCGATGATCGAGTCAGATCAACTTGGCTAGCCAAGCTACAGGCGCTACTAGAAGATACCGACTGATACAAAACAAAGTCTGTGGATTTCTCATATAAGACTTCAAGTAAATTGGTTCAGCAGTTTGAGTGTAATAAAATACAAACATACACACTTTTTAATACAAACTTTCGCGTTTATAACATTAAATTTAGTAGAATTTGTTTGAATAAACACGTTTCTCATTTGTTTTATTCAACGTCTTGCTACATTATGGTCATTCAAACAAACGTTCATTACGTATACATAATGAAAACATAGAACATAAACAGGAAACTCATGTTATACTACGATTAGAGCAAACAATAGCCGTACCGGATAATTCTATGGATGGGCAATATGCACTGCATATTAGCATATATCGCATGAAGGCTTAGTAACAGCGGACATAGTTATTAATTTATTTTAACACTAATATAAGCATTTATATTATATTATAAGCATCAGCGCTTATCCGGGATAAACTTTTAGGTTAATTCAAGGTATACACTTATTTAAAATAACATCCAAATCAGTTCAGCCGTTTAATGCTATACAAATATTAAGCAAAGATGTGTAAGCAAGTCCTATAAGATGGTTACCTCTCTGGTAAAAGCTATTATTTTAATGGTAAAATTTGTTATATTAATATAGCTGTTAAAATGATAGCTTTTATTTTTTTTGATGAACGTTTTATTACCGTCTCTGAGCCAGAACAACAATTACTTTTATTTCTCACTGAATCAATCTTGCAGTAAAAACTGCTATGCAAGCTAGTTATACAGTAATACCCCGACTTACGCTACCTCGACTTACGCGAATTCGGAGTTACGCGATTTAATTTTCTCGTCTATTTTAACGTTTTTTGTTTGAAAGCCGCGCAGATTTGTTGTGTTTATACATTTTATTAATATAGTTTGTCATATTCTCTAGAATTAAATAAAAATTTATTTCCTAAATTATTGTTTTATATTTCCTAAATTATAGTCTCCGGTCCCAATTAAACATACTTTGTATGACTTTATAGGTATGTATATGCAAAATTGTACCCCGACTTACGCGAATTCGACTTACGCGGATAGCGCTCGGTCCCATCTATCGCGTAAGTCCGGGGTATTACTGTACTCAGAAAGAACATAGTTTAAATTTAGTCGATTGTAAATTACACCGATAATTTTCTAAAAGATCAATTTTCGGGTGCTTGCTAGCTAGCTACTACTCTCCTTTTTTCTTCTGGCAGCTTTATTGAGAGCCAGTATTTCCAGGCTTTACATGCTCCACCTTAGGCCCGTGTCGCTAAATCATGTGGTTACGCTCTCTTCTGTGTACAATTATGTTTTGATAACAAAAATAAATAAAATATCAAGGACTTGATATACCTTTTTAACCTGACGTACTATCTTTATATTTGTTACTTTTTTTGTTGTTTTTCTGGTCTTTATTTCATATTTTACCTTATTTGTATTACTAATTATGAAAGTGATAAATAAAAATCCACGGCTTAATTTAAGACGATTTATTTACTAATATCCCGCATATAATACAAGCTGTTCTGAAATGCAGATTTCGCTCGCTTGCTGGTATGAAATGACGGGCTTGCGGTACAAAATGAGCAAAAAAATGCTTAACACAACACATGGCACGAAGCTTCCGAGGCAAATATTTGTTTGCCAGCTTACCTTTTCATATGAAAGTTGGTTATAAAAGTGCAGTTTTGAATGTGGGTTGTTTTCTTAAAAGTCTTATCGTGGTACTTCACATCGGGAGTCGCGTATTTAGCATATTTGGTGAATAATTACGACAAGTGGATTGTTTATTTGATGATGTAATTTGTCTTTTTCGGCTAGTTCACAAATATGGGTGCTCAACATGTTTGTGTCAACAATTGTGTGGATGAAAGTGTTTACTGGTTCACGTATTCGTCAATACCTTTACCGAATACGGCAAATACCAAATATCAAATACCGATGCAATGCGGTGATAAAAGTGCCAGCACTTTATGGAACTATTTCTAAAAACGTCACTAAATAAACTACTGATAGATAAGATATATCTTATAGAATGTTTATAAGAAAAATTAACAGTAACACAGTTCTCGATAAGCGCAATGATTTTTCAGCTGGATCTAGACTATAATTTTTTCATTGGAATTCAAAATAGCAATATAGTAAAACATCTACTACTACAACTCTTAAAGCAATGACAACTAATTCGGACGTGTGACCGCCTGACATCCTGTAGGTACTGTCGAACTTTCGGTGGAGGATAACATCGGAGAGAACCATAAGATGGTGCTAAAGCATCTCACCTGGCTAGCTAACACCCTCAACTCAAAAATGAGTATGATGAAATGAGCATCTAACGGTGCGTTCCGACAGCGTTTTTAAAAGACTAAGCATGCTACACTATAGGCCAGGGTATCACTAACTCGTGGGATTATGCGCTTTGTTAGTTGAATGCCCAGTTATATATTGTAAAAAAAATGGTATACCAACTATAGTCCGCTTCTCTTGCAAACTTGGACCATCCCAGCCGTCATTATGTGACATCTGTTCAAAGCTACCTGGCGGCGAAGCGCATGTAAATTGTAGCTAACGTGGTAATTATGCAAGGAAACAGGTTCGAGGCTCGAGTAGGCATCTATGTCAACTAGTACGATGAACTACGTGACACTTCATATGTAGATCTAGTGTTGAAGAGGATGAAAGGTTTCTTCTTCTTCTTCTTCCTTGCCTTATCCCACTAGGTGGGGTTGGCGCAGCAAATTTTCCTCTTCCACTCTCCTCTATCAGCCGTCGACTCTATACTCACTCCTTTCTCTCTCATGTCCTCATTCACACACTCCATCCATTTCTTCTTCGGTCGGCCTCTTGCTCTAAAGAGGATGAAAGGTGTATGCATCAAGTTGCAAGAGAAACTGATGATAACATATCATTTGTTTTACATTTTTGAAGAAAATGTAAATTTAAGCTGTGCGGCGCGCGCATGTTTATCTCTCTCTCTCTCTCTCTCTCTCTCTCTCTCTCTCTCTCGCTTATAGAAAGCAAACCAGA
This sequence comes from Mellilla xanthometata, assembly GCA_035578125.1. Classification (NCBI taxonomy): domain Eukaryota; kingdom Metazoa; phylum Arthropoda; class Insecta; order Lepidoptera; family Geometridae; genus Mellilla; species Mellilla xanthometata. The sequence goes on along the minus strand of JAPUBQ010000015.1, from coordinate 5,981,187 downwards.
TATTTTCATTTCTATTTTGCATTGAACAGTGTGGTGTCGCGACGATTATTTTTGTTGAGTGTTTACAGATTTTTTGAAAATAATAACAATAATTAATTCTGACAGTGTTTCTGCTCAGACATTGATAATGTTCAGTTATTGCTGATGGTGTTCAGAGAACTTCGTTCCATCTGAGTGTCGCTTGACACCTCTCAATTTTATTTTCTTTATAAAATCATAAGCGATATAAATTATCGAAAAATAGCTAAGAAAGATTTTTTCTCACGTTGAAAAAGCGAAATAAGTTTCATATTCACTTAAACAAAGTCCTATAGAAAGTAACTTCTCTAATCAGCCCTACGTGCATACCCAAAAGGCTGATAATACTCTACTAATTACAAACTCAATATAAACTTCTCAAAGTTTCATAGACTAACGAATTTTCACCATTACGCTACACTTGTAATTTCTATTAATTATTGACGTGTTCAAACTTTAGGATATCTTCCCAAAACTCTGTAATTTCAAACAAAACTTTACAGGAATTTAATGAAAACTTTCGCTAAGTTCATTTAGGAAGACACTCATTAGGCCATTCTATTTTTTTTATATTAAGATGGGTTTGCGCTTGATCAGAATTCACCTGATGGTAAGCGATATTGTGATCTAAGGTGGAACGCGCTTACCCAGAAGAAACCGGTTCACTCGTGCTTTGAAAACGGCAAGATTATAGTTTTCGGGGAACAGGGCATTTGGCAAAGAGTTCCACACCTTGGCAGTACGTGCAATGAAGGTGGAGGCAAAACGCTTAGTAGGGGAAAGGGGGGTAAACGCGAACGCGGGGTAATCCCGAACCCAATAGTTTTAATGTGTTAGAAAGAGATAGCCGTTTATCACTCGCCGGTAACTCAGAGATCACGCCACCACCAGTGCCAGTCAACGACACAGGAGACGCGGACGCACGTACTTTTCAAGGTATGTCAATTTGAATATTTTCAATGTTTTCGATGTAATTTTTTGATAAATTGAACTTGGTGTAGCTTTATTTCTATTGAGAATAGTTATTTAACCTTTACATAGTGGAAAGCTTACCTACTAACCATTCAAATGACAGTGACGCATTTGGTAAAAGTTATATAACCTAAAATATTTTTTCCTTTTTATTTTTGTCGACCCGGTGGGGTGAAGGCGAACGCTGCATGTCGGGTAATCTCGAACGTTCAGCATTACCCCTCCTCTCTCCTTTTTTGTTAGTTCCCTGTTAATATTTTTTTTCCAACTACCCACTGGCAAATAGGGTATAGTGTTGTATAATGCTGTAGCACTAAATAATGTTGTCGGGTGATTTTGATGGTGCTAAACATCAAATAAATTGTTTCAGATGCCCCGTAATTATAAAAGAAAAACCGAAACTACATACAGTTTAGAGGATCTCTTTTTGAGAGAGATTATAGTCGATGTTCAAACCAAGACTGACTGTACTGACGGACAGTCAACATCGGCGGGTTACAAATGTGATAGATGTCGTTAGTAATGTTAGTACGTGATTACCCCACTTGGTGTTCGGCTTTACCCGACATCAGTTGGGTAAAACCGAACACTAAGGGTTTTGTTATTTTGGTCATTTTGTTTTATTTTATAAAAAAAATAATGATGTTGATTATTAATACGCTAATTAGGTAAGTTAAGTTTAAAATTCAATAATTAAAAAAACTCTGTGATTTGATATCACTGTTTTATTTATGTTTTCCCTTAGGTGTTCGCGTTTCCCCCACTTTCCTCTACGCATTTTAGGTATCTCCACAGTGAAACGATGCCGCCTTGGTGTTTCCCTGCTCGTCCGATTGTGAAAGGGGGCGGGGGGAATTAAATTGTGCAATTCGGTCGCACACTCTTCAAAAGTATTTAATTATAAAAATCATAGTTATTATATTAGAAAGTGAAGAATGGAAAGTTATCTTGGTATGGACATGTGATGCGGAGAGGAGAAATACATGTGACTAGGAAAAGTACGGATATGGTTGTACGAGGTAGCGGAAGTAGAGGTCAACCTAGGAAGATGTGGCTGAATTGTGTAAATGAGGATATGAAAGAGAAGAGAGTGAATGTGGATATGACAGCTGACACAATAGCGTGGAAGAGGAAAGCTTGCCGACCCCACTTAGTGGGAAAAGGTTGAAGAAGAAGACAAAGATTCTGCTTATAAGAACATTTTTAACAGCCACATTAAGCTGATAATTTTTTTTTTGTTGTTTACGAATATAAAGTAAAATTATTGAAAACCCATGCCACGACATTTTGTGCAAGGCTTGGATCTTATACAAAAAATATGTAACAGTGTATTTTATTTTTATTATATTTGATAACTATTTGTTTTATTTGTCCCTTTGCACTCTAGCTTTACCTTTACTTAACCTTTACATTTACAAACCAATACTGAAGAAATTGTGATCCGCGATTCTGTGACGGCAGCCATATTGCACCGATTTTTATCAAACAACACTCTCAACTAACTCACTGTTCAGACGAAAAAAAAAACAAAATCAATATTGACTATCCTTTTTAATCAAACTAAGTATTTTGAGATCAGAAGAAAGAATAAATTTGTACTTTAAACGCAAAATTTATAATTTACCATCTTTGTGGGAGATACGATGCTGCAAAGGCGTAATCAGGTACGTAAATCAACTCGTTATTATTTCGTCGTAGACTAAAAACTGTACAAAACAGAAATAGCAAACTGTACCAAGGCTCTTAGCCCCAAAAATATGACTTGACATTATCAAACTTGAAATATCAACGACCTAGTAAAATACCAGACATTTAATAACAAAAAAATATGCGTAACTGAGCTCCCGGCGATGAAACTGGAATTGTCTCATCAAAATCCAAATTGTTCTTTCAAACGGTGAGCAAACGACACGGTCTCCCCGAAAAATAAACCGTAAAATTCGAGCGTTGATAATACGCTAAGGCCGCTGTAGATGAGGTACAATGCACTATTTAATGAATCCTATTATTTCGTCGGAATAATTTAAAATTGATTATATTATCATACTTTAAGTACCCATTCTTACACTTCTCTGAGGTGTTTACATGCTTTGTTTATATGTTTATTTTGATGGTAGCGATGCCCGTAAGGATAATCTGTTAAAAGTGATAAAAGTGTTTTTATGTGCCATTTATGTTACAAATAGAGCAGGAATTGATTTACTTATTATGGATTATTATATGGATATTATTATGGATTATTATATGGATTACTTGCAAGATGGTAGGACGTTTTTTAGTCCCAGGCTAGCAACCACGCTCAAGTTGAAAAAACAGCAGCCTATATAACCAACTAGCTGCATCCCATGGTGCTACCCGCGTTAGTCCAGGATAGAAAGTAGCTTGTCTTACCTCTCTCCAAACCAAAGTCCATCGAAATCAATTCAGCCGTCTGAGCGTGAAGAAGTAACAAACATACACTTATACCCACTTTTGCATTTATAATATTAGTAAGATAAAATGTTAAACCGAATGATTTGGTTTACGTATGAAGCTTATTGTTAAATAAATTTTAACAGCAAAGTTGTCACAAAGTTTGCTTTTATCAAACTGTACGTGACCCCAACATTATTAAAATAATAAATGCATAAATTATATTGAACGAATAATTAATATATTAATTTGCTACCAAATAATACTTAGTTATGTATTAACCGGTATAAAATTAATATGATACGGATTGCAACTCTCAGCATCTGTGTTAGCAAAATAATGTATGCAATTAAATACGCAAATCATTTGTGGTTAACTTACTGAATCGATAATGCTAATGTTTGCTTTTTGGTTGTTGAATTATAATGCGACTCGTATTCATTTATGCACGTTTGAATTATTAAGTATCTAATAACATACTTTGTTTCATTTCGCATGTTTTGATATAAGTACCTCTTATGGCCACTTAAAACTTAAGCGAGTATGGTTCGGTAGGAAAAACGTCTGCTTTTCAATCAGACGGCCCCTGGTTCGATATCTGCACTTGTTTTTCCAAAGTTTACAATGTTATGTATGGATTTCCATTCACTTTACGGCGAAAGAATACATCCTGAGAAAATCGCCATGTTTTAGGATTACAATATCCTAAGACGTGTGTCATCCGCCAACCTGCATATTGCATAGTAGCTGTGTTCCGTGGCGTTACCCACGTTACTCTAATAAAAGTCTTCATGTTTTTTCTAGGTATAAGCTTTATACATGTGATAATACATTTAAATCGGTTTAGCCGTTAGAGCTTGAAGAAGTAAGAAACATGCACACTTACATACAAACTTTCGCTTTTACAATATTATTTAGCATTTTTCGTGCCTTTTAATATATGCTGGTAATATTTTAAGTTTTAAAATAAAACTTTCTTCTTAGGTACTTAACCTATTACTCATACATTTCGTGAACAATGTACATGAAAACGCTATTACGTAGACCAGTCAAGATATCATATTAGCTAAATCAATATGACCTGACTCGACTCTGAGGCCTAAGGGAGAAAATTTTGTATTTTCTTTTAGCGGAAAATATGAGAAAATAATTTAGCATTTACGATGAATACAGTTTGGAGTACAATGCGTATTAGACGGAAATCTCATCTGAGGAAAATTGCGTATTAAATTCTGAAGGTCTTCCCGGCAACGTCTTATAAAATTAAAAAGTAAAATGAACTAAATAATCTGGTGTTTTTTTTTTCTTACTAAACGCATAAATAATGCAGAAAAATAATAGTTAATCTGATTACTTAAATCAATAATAAAACTTAGCTACGTTGCCAAGCTACTCAGATTATAACATCTTATAAATAAAACATTTTTAAAATGAAAATCTATCAATTATCTTATCAAAATAGTTCCTTAATATGTTTGATGGTGTTATTTGTGATATAGTATTTATTTTTTTTGAAATGAATAAATTTGCATTACGTTATTGTGCACCATTAAAAGTTCACACTTACATGTTGATTCAAGTCATAAAGAGAGAATAAAACGGTACAAAAAATATTTTCACCAAACATTTACCCTATAAAAAAGCAAATTAACGCTCAAAACGCGGCAACACCGAGTACTAAACTCGTAAAAATTGCTCGACACCAAAAGTTACCCGAGTTTTAAACCGAAACGTCCCTCGAATTAAATAAATATTTCACCCGCATAAACTCCGAAGCAATTAAGTTCTATATATTTTTTAACAATTACCACTGACATTTTTTTCGTTATTCTGGTAGCAGGTGCGTTTAAAGACATTTTCACTTTTATAAACATTTGGGAGGTTTCTTGGGCTGGGGTGCAATATAAAGCGGGTAAAAATATGGCCTTAAATATTTATATTTATTTAATTATATTAAAAGCGTACTTTAGGTTGGTATATTATACACAATCAGTCTTATTAATAAATTCAGCTTAACGTAAGACTTACTTTAATCCACACCTTAAGTTTGGAAAAAAGAAAACATGTATCAATAAACATGGATTAAAGAGAGAATACACTAAACCGAATCTACTCTCTAATTTTATTTTAGTCCTAGTAAACCATGTTGTTTAAGGACTGCTTAGCTATAGAATATAAATAAAAAAATAGCAAAATAAGAAATCATAAAGCTAATGCAGCTTTTACCCGATATTAACTAGCCCAAAAGTAAGATACTAAGACTAAGACTAAAGTAAGATAATGTTCGGCTTATGCTTTTTTTATACATAAGGCTATAGAATAAATAATAAGGTTCAAGGACTGATAAAATATCTATAATTTTTTTTTTTATATCGGCCAATATATTTATTCCAATACACGTTACAGCTACGTTTTTGACTAACGGGTCAAGGCACGAGTCAACGACACTCTGGTCTAAGGTGGAGCATGCTTAGTCTGGAATATCTGGATCTCATCGTGGCCGAAATACGCCGCTAAGTGCTTGGTAACAGATTTTTCAACTTAAGGGTGGTAACTAGCCAGGCGAATACTACTATATTTCCTTTATCTATCTCTTCACGTAACTTGATCATGATAAGCAATAAAAAAGTTCTGTTAATAGACAATCGGTAAGATATCCCATTTTCATAACAATGGGACCTCACCCTAAAAAGAAGGGTCGGAATTGACTTAATAAGGTCGGGCAGATCACTATAAAAGTGGTCTGGATCGTAATATTGCAAAACTCTTTTTTACGATTTTTCTCTTCACTCAATAAAACCTTTAACCTTTTTACATAATGTATTCTAATCTTGTTTTTTCATTGCCCCAATATTGTGGTTGCTCAGCTTTAGTATCATCGTATTGAGTAGGTTGAATAGCATAGTATTAGTTAAAATAAAGTTGACATACTTTTTAGGGTTTCATTCCAAAAAGGTAAAAATGGGACCCTATTACTAAGCCTCCGCTCACTATCTGTCTGTCTGTCACCAGGCTGAATCTCATAAGCCGTGATATCTAGAAAGCTAAAATTTAATAAATATTCGTTACCGCCATAACAACAAATGCTAAGGTAAATGGGGGTCGCCATTCGATAACATATTTTTTCGTATTTTTTGCTCTATATCAATACCGATAACAGGTATTACTTAAAATTAAAAAAAAAACAGAACATTTACTTGTATATTTCCTTTCAAAATAAAATAGATGATTAAAAGGGGCTCCCAAATAAAAAGGCTACACTATGATATTTAGATCCAAGAATGAATTAATAAATAGGTTCCTTCTAGTCATTCTAGGCATCTTAGCACCGGGCAAGCTGCGGTCAAACGTAAGCCTATTCATCATTGAAAAAAAAAAACAGCCACACAAAGCGGTGTGTGCCAAAGTTTTTTTTTTTAATCATCAATATATTCTCCCTCTTATCTCTGTATCAGGTCACATAAGTCTTCAACAAATACAATAATCCTACAGGGTATCTCTATTGCTTAACGTTTTCTATCTTCATATTATTATCAGCATCACACCCTGAATTCCAAAACCTTCCTCACATAAAAACAACATCTAACTCTAAGTTGTAGATGTACATGTTTTACAACTGCGCTTTAAAACTTGTAAATCCTGCTAAAAGCTTCTGAAAACGACCTCGATTAATTTTCTAGACCGTAAATGTTAAGGATTTGTTGCGAACTCGAGCAATAAGCACGTACTTGTGAAGTTTGTCCACTGCTCGATGCCTGTGACTTGTTTCTTGTGATATATTAATATTATTATTATGATTATAAACTATTAAGCTACTAGCGCCCGCGGTGTTACCCGCGGATTATGAGATAATCAACTAAAGCTAAGAAACACTCGTACACAAACATAACAGCTCAGCGAACTAGAATAAAAAGAAAAGTAACTTGGCCGAAAAAATGGTTCAACCCCACCGCGGTATTTTACGTGTGTGAAATACCGCGGTGGGCGAGTCAAAACAGCTTACCGCGCGCCCGCGTCACATGGCTGGTGGCGTGACCTTGATGCGACCAATCGCGTGCGAGCTTTGTGTGTGTGTGTTTCGTTGGGATAGCAGTATAATTGTGTGCGTAGATAGATTCAAATTCTAAGCGGCAATTGTATGGATTTACTCTTCCGTTTATTCTATTTCGCTGTGACAACTATAATAATATGAAGTTATTGACTAACGGATTTCACTTGAACGCAAATGTTTAGCAAGGTAATATGTACTATCAACTAACTAAAAAATACTTTGCAACCAAACCGAAACAAGCACAATTTTTTTTAAATAGCAATTCTAATTTTGACAGTCATACACAAACATAGAAGTTATATGAAACTATTGAGTAACGGCTTTCAATTAAGCTTTAATTTGTGACAAGGTAATATTATGTCCTATCAACCGACACTACGCAAAAGATGGACAAACAAAGCTAGCGCGAAGTTTATTATACATACATATCAATTTAGACTGTGAATTATGAACAAAAATAACAGCTATATTATGAAGTTATTGAGTAACGGATTTCAATTCGGTCGATGCGGCCAGAAAACCTGCATAAAAAAAATGGTTGCCTGTAAAGTCGGTTTTACGGGCGAAGATTTTACGTGACAACGTCTGCCGCGTGCTGCGCGCGCGGCAGACCGATCATAGTTGAGTGGGAGAGAGACGCAAGGCATTCGGCGGGCCTCTCTCTCGTTCGGTGACTCATCGTAACGTTACCGGGCGTTACACTTTTTCATAAGTGACTCCCAGCCGCAACCTAATTTAAGACGTTGTCACGTCAAAATGTCATTTAAAGAGTGACATTTTCATCAGGGAGCTTTCATTGATTTTGAAGTTTTTTGCGCAACCCACGAGAACCAGTAATGTTTAAAAAAAAGGAACATATGTGTTAATCCATGGCCATAAACTAATTTCACATCAAATTTCATAACAATCGATTCAGCCATTTGAGTGTGAAGAAGTAACAAACATACACACATGCACACACGCATACACACAGGAGCAAGATAATTGTTTACTATTTAACACATCAGTCATGGTCCGTCTCTTATCTTTCTCGAAATCTAACCTACTTTCTTGATCATAACGCTATCGCCATAACACAAAGTGAAATATTTTTAGCCATTTTAAGAACGAAAATAGGTTCAGCCTACTTTTCACGCTCTCATTCGTAGAGCTTAATAACCTAATTTTATAAATTATGAGAACTAAATTAGGCTTCGCTAAGTTTTGTGCCTAATTCCTAAATATTACCCTACTAATATTATAGATGTGAAAATTTGTATCTAAGCGTTTATGTTTTTTATTTCTTTACGCTGAAACGGCTGAACTCATTCGAATAAATTTGGTGTGAAGATAGGTAAGACTTTGGATTAACACACAGGGTAATTTTATCCCGAAAACTATTGTAGTTTCCGTGCAATACGCAAATAATAGCCTAAGATCCCACTGCAGGATAGGTGTGCTCATCGACTATTTGTTTAAAACCAAATTTTTATGTTTATTTATAGTTAAGAGAATATATATTTACTAGGGTGCCTACCAAAATTTGGCCGCTATTATTTTTTTTTAAATTATTTTTAATTTATTTTTGGTACAAAATTTCGTTTATTTATTATTTAAATAAAATAACGTCTACATTACGGCAATTAATATGAAGATTCTAAAAAAACACGGTTGCCGTTGCTCACTTGGCCGCATTTCTTTGCAGCCTGGTGTAAACAAGTATGATTTCGATAAATTTATACGTTCATAACCTATTTTTATGAATTATATGTCAAATTAAAGCTATTTTTTTTCTATTAATTATCATATAAAGTTGCTTAATTAAATCTGGCCGCAAATAAGGGTTGCTGGCTGTTAAAGATAATAAATATTTAAGGTAGAGTGAAAGAGAGTTAGCGCGTAACATCATTTGTCAGACGAGGACAGCGATTGCCGACTGCGCGGCGCTTTTAATCCATTGCGCATGCGTCGAATGCTCAGAATACAGAAAGAACCAGAAACCGTGAGCGCGCCTAATACTGAAGCTACTAAAACTACTCTTAAATAGAGTAGTTTGACGCGCGACCGATCCGATCCGATGGGATCACATTTCACGTGCAGGTAAGTATCGTATTTAAGTATCAACTTTTTTAATTATTGAATAAATTTCTCAGTTTTAAAATTGTCATAGATAATGAGGCATCCATCTTGTTAGTGTTGCCAGTATAAGAGTTTTGATTTACCCTACTTTTTATTACCTCTTGAGGGCTTTTATTCATTGTAGAATATTAATAATTAATTTAATAAAAATTAACCGACTTGAAAAAAGAAAGTATAACACATCAGAGCAGCCCGTGTGTACATAACCAATAGTCCTATTAAATAGTATGTTTATATGTATGAAAAATACCTAGACATAATATTTCATCATTTATCTAAATTTAATTTTTTGTTAATAAGTTCAAATTCTAAGAGACAATATTATATAAAGCTTACTCAGCAAAAAGGAAATTAAATGTATTTTTTTCTAAAGCGTCTTTTATTCAATAAATCTATCAATTTATTGAGACAATTAGGTTGGTACATAATAATAATATAGATTAGGACAATTTTTATTCTATTATTATCTCACCTCCTGGACTCCCAAATTTTACGCTAAAAACGGACACATAATGCCTGAGCTAGCAACATTACGCGGGTGGGAAATGACGCGGGCGGGGGGCAGTGTTTTGTTTTACGCGGCTTCTGGTTCTTCGAGTTCGTAATAAACAATGTTTTATATTTACATTGTTATTTTATTTGTGCATCTAAAAATTATTATATTAATTAACGAAAAATAGAATTGATAAAGATGAAGTCGTGTTTTTTGTGTAACGAAAAAAGCAATGTACTTGACTTTAATAATATATCATTCCAAAAGTGCTTGCTAATGTTATTGTTTCGTCGAAAAAAAAATGTAAATATCATGACCTTTTATTTACAATTGACTATACTAATGATTTTGGATATCATTCAGAGTTTAATTTTTTGTTGCAATTTATAAATTTATCATTTTGAAAAAATTACATATTTTTTGGAGTATTTATTATAAGTCGTCTCTATTTTTTTCCCGGTGGTTGAGAACACTAACGTTCGACGCAAGCGCAACGGCTTAAAAGCGTCGCACAGTCTGCAATCGCTGTCCTCGTCTGACAAATGATGTTACGCGCTAACTCTCTTTCACTCTACCTTAAATATTTATTATCTTTAACAGCCAGCAACCCTTATTTGCGGCCAGATTTAATTAAGCAACTTTATATGATAATTATTAGAAAAAAATTAGCTTTAATTTGACATATAATTCATAAAAATAGGTTATGAACGTATACATTTATCGAAATCATACCTGTTTACACCAGGCTGCAAAGAAGTGCGGCCAGGTGAGCAACGGCAACCGTGATTTTTTCGAATCTTCATATTAATTGCTGTGATGTAGTCGTTATTTTATTTAAATAATAAATAAACGAAATTTTTTACCAAAAATAAATTAAAAATAATTTAAAAAAAAATAATAGCGGCCAAATTTTGATAGGCACCCTAGTTAATATATATTCTTTTAACTATAAATAAACATAAAAATTTGGTTTTAAACAAATAGTCGATGAGCACACCTATCCTGCAGTGGGATCTCGTACTATAACTTCAAACTCAATGTTACTCTTTCACGTTCCAACAGCTGGTTCGATTTTCTGGGTGTTTAATATTATTATGTATCTATATAAAATATTAAAATATGTATGAATGTCTTTGTAGTATATTAGTTGTGTTAGCAACCATAATACGAACTAGAAATGGTTCAGTATAGGGTTAACCAGCCGTGTGTGAAATGTGTCTAAATATTTATTTTATTTAGTCAAGTCTAGAGATATTTTACCGTATTGAAATCTTAAGTTATGTAGTAAAATTGAACCTTGGGCTACTTTATAGTATGAAATAAACAAAAAGTTAGCAAACTGACACACCTTTCTACATAAAAGTCTAGACTGAACCTGGGGGAAGAAAGCTACAATAATATACACATTCCTTATTCAAATCATTTGAGATGCAAGGAGATGTATCCCGCATACTCAAGAATGATGTGTTTCGTAAACGAAGATCTTGTATTCATGCCTCGATTCGAGGCGCGCTGAAACTTTTTCTGAATTGCCGGAATGTATTGCGTTTTTTATGCCGCGCAAATTATGTAAACGGTTTATTACTTTTCGAGGAACTAGCTCTCTGTTATAAAATATTTTGCTGTTGAACAAGTACTAGGTATACAGGGCTACCATTAACTAACGCAATTATTTTTTAAGTGCGGCTCAAGTACGTCTAGTAATTTATTACTTTAGTTCCTCGGCTTCTTTTGAAAAAAAAAACGCTTCTCCATACATTTTTATGTGCGTCGACGGAACCTGCTTTCTTTTTCTCAAATTTACAAATGAGTTAGGATACAATATTATGTATTTAAGACGTACAAAACCAGCCCTAAAAATCTTTTACGCTAGTTACCATATACTCGTATATTCTACTCAGATTATTCAAAGTAGATACATACATAATATCTTCCATATTTTTGAGTTTTTTTTTCTATGATAAGGTTCGTTGATAATGATATATAATATTATATATCATTATCAACGAACCTTATCATTTTAAAATGTATATGACAAAACAACAAAACTGTGCTGATAACAAAAAATGCTCGTCTAGTTTATTTCTTCGTCTAAAGATAAATAAATTTAAAAAGTAGATAAAGTTTAATTTCTTCAATATAAAATAAGCAGGGATAGTTCGCAGAAGTTGTCTTGTTTTTATAAGCTTTGCGCGGAGGCAAGAGATATTCTATGGACTTATTTTTTCATTAACTAAGAACTAACGAACTCTGAAGTAACCTTAATTAGGTTTGTCGTTGCGGAAGAAAACTGAGTTCACAAAGTTGTGTGCTGAAACAGAAGATTTAGATAAACGGTAGAATGTATAAAAACAATACAATACAATGAAATACTTAAGTGATAATATAAATATTTAAGATATAAAATGATTGAAATGATTGATTGACTTTTTTCTACATACCAATCGCATGTTATTTTTCACATTTCACACACGGTTGGTCAACCCCATACTAAAACATTCCTAGTTTGTATTATGGTTGCTAACACAACTGTTATACTACATATACATACATACATATTTTACATAGATACATATTTAACACTCAGACCCACAGCCAACAAATTTAGTTCAGCACAAAGATGTTGGCTGTGCTGGGAATCGAACCCGGAACCTTCTGATTGGCAGTCCGGCATGGTAACCATTACGCCAACGAGGTCATCGAATTAATTAAATACATTACTATATAATAGATGTATAAGATATGTAGTGAACTTCTGTTGAAATCAGCTGGACAAATTGAGAAAAGAAATTTAAAAAACATGGTCTGAAAATTGGGATACCCTAAAGTAAAATTTTATACCTTCTGTTCCTCCGACAGACCACTCAACTCTTTTCATTTTTTATTTGATTTGATAAAATACAGCTGTTCTATGGGTAGACTATTTCGCTGGTAGCGAAGTAGCGTAGTATTGTATAAAACTACATTAGTTCTCAGAGCGGCTGAATGAAATAAGCTTTCTAGGAATATAGTACTTGCCTATTAAAAATAACTTATTATTTTGGTTTTAGCTAGAAAGTTTTTACGATACACTTTATTATACGTTCCCCAGATTTTTTTGTTAATTTATTTTATTTTATTTCTACTTAATTAATAGGACAGGACAAGGAAAAGCGGTTGAAACTTGATTGCTTTTCATATCTATATGGCTTCGTAATACAGAATTAATTTACAAATTATTTCCTGTATTAATATAAATACATCTACAATATTATTGATGATAGATGTACATAGGTCATTTATGCTTAAAAAGATTCGTCCACAACATTATGCGTTTGCTATAATTACCGATTAAGCCTAGATGGCGCTGCATATCGAGCGTGCAGCCTAGCTGCCACCAAATTTCACAACGCAGTCGCATGGTGATATAACGATAGTAGATTGCGTGACCCGAGTGAAGTTTCAAGAAAATACGAATAGTTGGCGCTGCGATAGTAGAGGAAAGTAACCAAATATGGGCTACCATTTTGATTTTGCTTAAAAAATAAAAAACTATTAAAAGATTAACAATTTATTGTTGTCAAAATAATCACACATACATTTCTAAAGAGCTAAGTAACAATCATATGTTCCTAATATTATAATTTATAATTATATTGAGCATTAGAACCAAATATCAAAATAGATGCTAAATATGGAGCAGGTACTCAAATATGGGCTACTACTAGAAATTTATAATATCTTCTGTGAAAATAACAATTATAAATATTTATCTTATAAGAGATCAAATAACATTGGTGGATGGAATAAATCACTTAGTTTACTTTCAAATACCACTGAATTTGAAAATTTTAGCTCCTTTTAAAGTGCCCATTTTCTTCTCGCGAACCATTTTCATGGCTTTAATCATTTGCTCTTTATCCCAAGTTTTTCTTGGTTCTTTTGATTGTGTTGGCGCCATTCTAAAAAAAAATAAGAAGATACCTATAGAACGACATAACCAAGCACCTAAAATACTTTACAGATATGGGTAATACCTAAGTATGGGCTAGCCCATATTTAAGACCATAGTAATAGCCCATATTCGAAATTCTTAACTAAAATAAATCTGATCGTGTACTTTACATTTCATGGGAAGCAAGCAATAAATCGACCGAAAATCATAAAATACACCTTACATTCTTCAATAAAACACATAGTTACAGTATTTAGACCTAAGATTTTTTAATTAAACAGCACATTGATAAGTACCTCAGAAAAGTTTTCGACAGCACCAACACGAGTATGGCCGACGCTGGCGACAGCTCGCGCGCGATCGACGAGAGTGAGTAAGTGCGATGTTAGAGCGATTGAATGCGATGTACGATCGTCGTTTGTTGCCTTTTTCGACTGCAGGTTTTTGAGAATTGTCGCTAGCCCATATTAAAGCACTAGCCCACATTTAGTTACTTTCCTCTACGATTTTCAACAAGAGGTTGAGCGTCTTTCTTATTTATTAGTCTATGGTTTCTACAAACTAAGTTCATGAAGCCATTCACACGGCAAGTGACCGGAGTCGATGGCGCAAGATCGTGCGGGAGAAGATGATCCGTGGTGGGGGTCACGACCCTCAGCAGTGAGGAAAACGACGCGAGGAGGAGGAGGAGGTTTCTACAAACCAATACTGGCATTTATCTCCAAAAGTACTTATTTCGTTTTGATGAACATTTCAGTCATAGGTTCGATATTTATTGACGTAAGTGTCCAGACTGGTGATACGGTGACAAAACACTAGGGGGCGCTGCAAGAAACATTTGTTACAATAACTTCCTATAACTAAATAAAATAATTTGTTGCGGGTTTCTTAAATTGTTAATTGGTTAGTCTTTGGTGATAATATTTGAAGACGTGTGTCATACGTCAACCCGCACTTGGCCCGCGTGGTGGATTATGGCCTATATCTCTCTTCTCGTGAGGGAAGGCCCCGAGTCTCAGCAGTGGGAATGTATTGTGGGCTGCTTATGCTATGCTTATGATATTCATAAAAACACAAAAGACGCGACGTATTTTTAGCTACAACAGGTCTGTTGCCCCGATTGGAAAATAGAATTTTACTGTTATTGTAGAGCAAAACTACTAAAACAATGTCGCGTGTTCAATTTAAAGTTTTCTAATCACAAGTTTCAATAGATCAATGTGACAGTGTAACTTTTTCATTGTTATCAGAAAGGACAGGAAACTAAAGCCGCACCTGAACCTTATTATGATATAAAACATTTACCTATCTATCTATAGCGTATATTATTATAAATTCAGTAATGTTCTTCACCTTATGGCGCTACGGAAGTAAAATAGCATATTTTAAAACATCCTATAAAACCCTGCGTAGATAAGGCTTTGGTTTTTTCAGTTATGTTATTTTTAATTCAGTGTTAATAATCTTTAGATTTCCAAAACACGATTACATCAAATTCGCTCGAAATTTGTATTTGTATAAATAGTCGTTTTAATATTTAAACATATTGTGCTCTGAATGCAATAAAGAAAATAAAACAATTCTAACCTTTTTTATTGTTAAATAAAATTAAATAAAATTTAAATATTGTAAATGAAATTTACACTGCCGGGCGGTAGGCGTAATAGGATAAATAATGGTTAATTATATGGTAGATATCATACAAAATTCTTTATTGGACACAAACCAGAAAAAAATAAAAATAAAGGTTTTCAAATAAGTATGCCACAATTGGCGGCTTTATCGCAGATATCAATACATGCCACTGTCAGTATTTCATTTGTTTCGTATCAAAATTACCGTCAAAGTTGATTCTTTGTGTAAAATGACATTATTTTTAATACCTAACAGTTGCCAATACAAAACTCGACACCATCAGCGCATTCGGCATTCTAAAAAAACTGTCTGCAAATGCAAAACTAAATTGGAATGTAAATCAAGTCCGCCCGTTCTGTGTTCCTCTCGAATCCAATACACCTGATTATAGGAGTGAATTTTAGCTTGTGTAGAGCCAAATTCGGAAATCCGAGGTAACGTGTTACACGGTAAAGGCGAAATGGCGGAATATGTGGCATAGTGTTTACGAGTTCATAGAACTTGTTGATTTGACATTCGACAGTTGCACAAACTCAGGTATGCTGAGGTATGATATACAGTATGTAGTTTCAACGAATTTGCTTCAAATGGTTTAAATAAATATTAATAAATAAATACTGGATCACATTTCACACACGGCTGGTTAACCCTATATTGAACCATTTCTAGTTCGTATTATGGTTGCTAACGCAACTGATATGCTACATATACATACATACATATTTTATATAGATACATATTTAACAATAATAATAATAATAAATCTTTATTATCACACACAGAGTCCATAGAACACATAGACAGACTGACAGCCAACAAATTTAGTTCAGCGCAAAGATGTTGGCCGTGCATTTAACGGGAATTTAACCCGTAACCTTCTGATTGGC
Organism: Mellilla xanthometata; assembly: GCA_035578125.1. Taxonomy (NCBI): domain Eukaryota; kingdom Metazoa; phylum Arthropoda; class Insecta; order Lepidoptera; family Geometridae; genus Mellilla; species Mellilla xanthometata. The sequence goes on along the minus strand of JAPUBQ010000015.1, from coordinate 5,964,667 downwards.
AGTCCTGCATGGTTACCATTACGCCAATGAGGTTGTCAAATAAGTATTAAATAAGTATAATAATAAAGTTTCTATATTGCTGAACAATTCAATTCCAAGTACAACACTAGCTGGCCTTTCAGACGTTGCCCTGTCTTAACGATGATTATTTAATTCGAAGTGGTATAATTATTTAAAAATGTGTGTTTATTATTCTTTTGATATTTAATATATAATTTCTTAGTTTTTGAAAAAAAAGAAGGAATCTTTTTCAGTCATAAAAACCTTATCCTGATAATAAACGAACACAACTAAAAAAAAATGGGAAATCGGTACAGCAGTTCACGCGTGGCGGCGTGACTAAGGGATATAAGGATTAATTTATACATAAATATAATTTATAGATAGATAGGTTATCAGTGAGATCGTTGATTAACCAAAAGCCAATAAAATTAAACAACTGCTAGTAACATATACTTCTTAAAGTAAGTATAATAATTATTACCGTAGTTATATCGTACACATCGCAGGTATACTATATGTATATACATAGGAATCTATAAATAGTCTATACCTAAACCACAGTATAATAAAATTCCTAAACTGTGAAGCGAAATTCTGTAGTCCTTATATTATATGTAATTTGCACCTAAAAAAGGGAAACATGTGAATTAATAAAACTATTTGCGACTACGAGCGTACCAAGCGTGGAAATAGATAAATCCTTTTTGTTTCAATTGAACATTTCATTCTGTACAGCTTACGTAGAGTTTTGAATTTGTGACTAACAATTGAATGTTTTGGAATATATTTTGAAGCTTTCAAATGGGTTCGAAAGCAGTTAATGGTGACAACAACTCATCCGGAAAAACACATTTCAGCTTTATAATGGCGAAACAGATTTATGGTAATAAAAATATGTGTGCTGGCAGCCTGCTTGGAAGCAAGTTATTCCAGACAAGGCATGCTCAACTTGTGTGGTTACAAGTCCTGCAGATCAAATAGCTAAGCATAAGCAGCCCACTACACGTTCCCACTTATGGGACTCGGGCCTTCTCTCATAAGGAGAGATATAGGCCATTATCCGCCACGCCGGCCAAGTGCGGGTTGGCGGATGACACAGGTCTTCGGATATTGTGGTCCTCAAACATGTTGGGGTTTGTCTGTGTTTTCCTTCACCGTAAAGTGAGTGCTAATCAATCTCCTCACATAACATGAAAAAGAAGTCATTGGCGTGTGGCTGGGATCGAACCAGAGGCCGTCTGAGTGAAAAGCAGACGTTTTTACCACCGAGCCACACTCGCTTTTTTAGCGATTAAGATAGGAGATCAAATTACTTTAAATCTTTACAGCTAGGCAGCTGTAAAGATTTAAAGTAAAGCAAAAAGAGTTTTTAAATAGTCTTTCCAAAATCACTACTAAGTTTTTATTGTACCCATTTAGCTGTGTTCAATAATAAAATTGGGAGAGTGAATAGCCAATAAAGTAAATTCTTCTGAAATAGAATAAAAAATAACTCGTGAGTCAGCATAATTGTCTCATTATAAGTTTTTCATTGTCCCCCGTCCATTAAGTTTTTGTAGTTCCAGAGACGGTTACTTGTTATAAAGTTTTCTTTAACATAGTTAAGGCAAGCGATGTATCGGCTCCCGATATCAAAGGTCGTTTCACTTTATTCCAGTATTAGTTTCAAGTAGCTAGAATTCACTAGCTTTTTCTAGAAAAATTATGTAATTTTTTTTTTCAGTCGTGCTGAGAGATTAATTATTCGCAGAATTACAATAAACATAATTAGCTACACCACAGAATAATAACTTGTACTACACTCAAATTAATCATTGCTAGAACAGATTATTTCTGCGTTAGCCTTAAAGTAAAAATTGGTGAAGTTACAAGTTATAGCACCCCCATTCCGACTTAGTAAAGGGTTTCCTAAACTTTGTACCTTATAAAAACCCTTATTATAATAATACAGACATATGTAGATAGGTACAATTCAAAATATTAATCTTCAATTAGTATTATGACATTCGCTTAGACCGAACGGCTTGACCGATTCTGGTGAGGTTTACTATAAAGATAGGTTAGTTCTTGGATTAACACATAGACTACTTCTTATACTGGATTAACTACTTGTTTTTGTCCCGGATTTACGCAGCCGCAGGGCGCAGTTAGTACCTAAATAATAATTAAAAATCTACTGCTTCTTGATCTAGTACATAAAATGTCCATGTCACAATGGTAGTTACCGTACTTCTCCGAAACGGCTTGACCAATTCATCATTCATTTTAATTTTTTATAATGTGATATTAAAAAATACATACAACCCTTTATTTTTACTTTTTGTATCACCAACACCTATTTTTTTTTTAGTAATTTAATCATTTTTCATCCCGCTCGATGACTTATAAATTATAGTGTTTTTAACAGCACTTAAAGTAAAACAACGTTTGCCGGGTCAGCTAGTTTAAAGATAAATTCCAGCTACTCGTCGACTACAAACAGGACAGAGCTCACAAGATGAGAAGGTTACGACCCGGGCTGAAAGTTAGGAAGAGAATAGAAATAAAATGGGTAATACACTATCTAACAATTCACTTATCTTCCACTCCGGGATCGGTAACGAGTTTCCACAAAATCAATTCAATGTAGTCAGGATTTGTTTTTAATCTCTAGAGTATATTTTTGATAGGCTACTAAAATATTTGAAACTCTCTTGTTCTCTTGGGTACCTTTGCTATATCTGGTCAATTATTTTATGATATCGAATGCCAAGATGTGCTGAGAAATATTGTGATTGGTTATATTTGAGGATCGTATTGGAGAGGTGGATCGGATTTTGCAGACTTGTAAAATAAAGTTAGTGAAATATAAATATTATATAAATAATAAAATATAGTAAAACAAAATTAGTAAAATATAATTTCAATTTAGTACATCCGTATTATATTAGTTTAATTTTTACTGAATACAAAAAAAATGTGTTAATGAAATGCTACACTTTTTTAGCCGAAAGTACAGCATTTTTTTTTCTAAATAGGTCAGTGCTTGACCACCATTAACTTGGTGGTAAGTGATATTAGTGGAGCGGAGGAAAGGAACCGGTTCACTCTCGCCTTGAAAATCGCAAGATTATAGGAAACCTAGTCTGGTATTACTGGTTCTCAAGAAGGTTGCCGCAACACACTTTTAGTGCTTAGCGACTGATTTTTCAGCATCAGTATTTACCACTTACAATATATAATAAAATGACCAGTTTTGTCATTATAAATAATACCTGCGTGTAAATCAATTGATTTACTCTGTTAATAATAAAAAACAGGTCATCATAGGCGTTGGCTTGAAATTAATTTTGCCGTAATTTAACATGTGACAGCGAGATTGAATGAACAAACCGTACTTTGTCTCTTCAAGTCAAGAGAGGTCTCTTGACTTGACTACGTTGACCTTGAGGTCAACATTAATTAGCTCCACTTTATCAGAGCAAGGTCAAACTGTATAACCTAAATTACAAGCCTTTTCAAAATATTACGAGTATGCTTCAATGCGAAAGTGTGTGGTGTTTATGTTACTAATGGTTCTGATGGAAAACATCTTAGGTTTATCTAATCTCAGCATTTAGTTGTTTATATTGAATACATTTGTGTAAAAATTTAATAATATGTGTAATCCAGAGAACTCGTATAAAGGCAAAACAATGGGCTGTACATATGTTACTCTTCTGAAAGGGATTCACAGATTGGTTAAAAATTAGTTATGAAGCAGCAACCTAGAAATATAGTTAAACGATTCATTACCTAAAGTAATTTTAAAGGATTTTTGAAAATAAAAAATTTGACAGTTTTGTTCGTAATATCTATCACAGTCTTAATATATTTAAATATCGTGTCACAATGTTTGTCCTCAATGGACTCCTAAACCACTTAACCGATTATAATAAAATTCACACACCATGTGCAATTCGATCCAACTTGAGAGATAGGATAGTTTAAATCTCAAATTATAGTCGCAATTTTAATTTATTACAAATTATTGTCTGTTATTATTTGACAGTCACAATTATCTGTTAACTCCAAATGATTCTAACAGATGTCGATACCTTTCGTCTGGGTTGAGTAAGTAATCAATAGATGGCGCTGCTATGGTAAATCTACGAACGTGTCATAATAAGCTACACTATCTATTTTTCATACCCCTAAGTGAGGCAAAACAACGTTTGCCGGGTCAGCTAGTATTATAGATATCTTCATACCAGGGAACTAGAAAAAAGTTCGCTGGTATGAAGACACATTTTCAAAATTCCTAAATTACTTTAGGTAATTAATCGTTTTACTATATTACTTTGTCACAGAAAAGTTTAATAAGATTGGTTTAAAATAAGGGTCTCTATTCTAGTACTGGATATTAATACATCTATACCTAAGTAAAAACCGAGATTCGACCATGAGTGGAGCGGGCAAAGACGACAATTAGGTAAAAGAGGTCTTGTATGAGACTAACGGAGCGGTCTGAGCGAGAATTATAAAATAAAATAATAAGAAATAAAAATAAAATCATTTATTTGGGTATATTGGCTTATATGCTAGTTTATACATGTTCTGGCCGTGCACAAGGCACCCAAGGTCCTGGCTGGCATGGCTTTAGAGAATATATCGATCAATATTAATGCTTGAAATTTCTTCTTTTTAGAATTCTATTAGTACGCACACTGGCATTGTTATTTATTGTATTTTGTCATTTATCAATAAAGATATTTTGAAATCATTTTTATAATCGTAATTAAAATGTCAATTTACAATATGTCAAAATTAATTAAATTTATTACAAATAACTTAAATCTAAATAAATAACCCGCCCCTAATAGTTCCCGGTGCAAAGGTGCCCATTAGATTTGCAGCGTTCCCGCGCTGAATGGCAATCGCTATCCTTTGCACCAGGAAAGATCCGGAGCGGGAGTCACCGGTCGTTTTGTTAAGAATTTTGAAATTGAAATTGAATTGAATGCTTGAAAGAAGCCTTGCTTCGTGTTATCTGTTTAGTTGCAAATCAAATATGCGGAAATCACCTTTCACGCTCAACCCGCTCCGCTAGCCTCTTAAAAGTCGAACCTCGGCTTTAAAGTTACCTGAGACGATCTCTATTCCCTGAACTAAGGAACTGATGAAGCGTATCCGAGCTTCGCGCTTCGCCTCCTACAATAGATAGCTTTACAGCCACCTTGGGAACGACTTGTAGATGCTTGGTATGGGTTATATGTATGGTTGGAGTCGATTACTGTGCTAGCTGAACGGATCTTTTGTTCGGTGAAGATGTTCTTATAATAAGAACAAGATGGAAGAGAATTTGAAATACTAAGTGTACTTCCATTATGATATGAATCGAATGTTTTTAAAAAAATCCTTGATTTGAAATCATTGTATCATAATACAAAAGGATTTCGACAATTAAACCCCTGACCATTAAATTCATGTAATCATTTGTCGTAACGTTTTTTATTTTCTCTTATAAATATTAATGTTTTTTGCCCTTAGAGATAAGAATTTGGCTAGCAGGACGCATAACCACATGAGTTAGCTATACTTTGGCTTAATATGGAGCATGCCTAGGCTGGAATAACTGGATCTCAAAGAGGCTGCCGGCACACAGACAGATTATATAGATGAATTAAAACAATCGAGACTACTCAGATGTTATATATATTTCTGTACTAACATTAAAAGATTTGTTTCTAATCAAGTTAAAAGCAAACTCTCTAAGTTATGAAAGTTGACAAGATCAAAGTTCTTACCCAAAAATCTCTAATATTCTAGTAACATGATTTTTTTCAGTAGCTATCGTAATTCTGGTACTGTTTCTTTTCGTTGTTCAAATGTGTAAAGTATTTTATTAAAATACTGAAGTTTTGTAATAAAATACCATCAAATACAAAAGTATTTGAATAAAATACTTTCTACTCCTGCCACTGACCTACTTACTAGTCCACTAAGCTGAGAGTTGCAGTCGGGGTCTATCAAACTGTAACAGCTATATTTTGCAGCTAGAACTAAAAGTCAGTCAAATGAAAGGTGAACGGTTACTATAAGAATCAACTATCATGGGATTAACATTTTTTTTTTATATTCTTCCATTTATAGAGTGAGTCATACGGTAAAGTAATCTAAAAATCACAATTTTTTTAAAATTTCATAGTAAGACCCCCACTATTGTACACGTAAAACAAGAACCTACCCCGGGATTTTAGTGCAGCAAATGAAATACGAGTGTACCACTAGGGATAATTCCTGTTTAATACCGTATTTAGTGTAGCTTTTTGAAAGGGTTTTACCTACCGTGTTTCAAACGAATTACCTTGGTCATATTTTATTTGCAATAGTTTCATAAAATTTAATTACTTTTACATCAGTAATTATGTTAGTGTATTCAACGCTGCAGACGCGTTGTATGTACGCAGCTGTTAAGTTTTCTCAATCAAAACACGATTCTCTTGGTCAGTCTATCAACCAACCAATCGATCAACTTGTTAGAGTTCCGTACCTGAAAGGTAAAAACGGGACCCTATTACTATGACTCCGCTGTCTGTCTGTCTGTCTCCAGGCTGTATCTCAGAAACCGTACCGTATAGCTAGAAAGCTGAAACTTTCATAACATATGTATTTCCCGTGCTGCTATAAATTCAAATACTAAAAAAAATAAGGGGAGTCTCCATACAATTAACGTGTTTTTTTTTTTGCTATATATCAAAATTGGTAGGTGCTATACACTTATAATTTCCACAAAATACATAAAAGTATATTGGCTATCAAATCAAATTATAAAATTGAAATAAATAAATATTTGAGAAGGCCTCCCATACAACAATGGTACGGAACCCTTCATGCGCGAGCACAAGTCGCGCTTGGCCAATTTTTCTATTATACTATCCAAGTTCTCAAAACTGAAATTGTTCCGAAATGTTATAAATTTTTGTGAACTAAAAATAATACGCGTATTGTCCGAATGGTTCCTGTCCTTGTAGCTTCTACCGCCGGTAGCTTGGGCCTTTTTATATTATTTATTGTAAAAAAAAATAAAAGCCTGAGCAATAAATGAATACATAAAAGGAAGAGAAAAATCAACACAAAAACTAACCAAACAATCTAAAATCATCATTTTCAGTTACGCAAACTTTAAAATGTAGCAAAAGCAATAATAGGTGACCCGCAAGTAATGTCAAACATGACCCAGCTAAAATTGCTTTTCTGCCCACTAAAGCCATTAAACGATAATGCATTTTACTAGCCCCAGTCAGGCTCACTTCGTTCCACTTTTAACTGTGGCCCCGGAATAGATATTAGTCTTCTTATCCCGAGATAATCCTTACGCGTATTTTGGTGCACTATGCTCAAACATATAATACACTAGCTGACCCGGCAAACGTTGTTTTGCCTCACTTAGGGGTACAGCGCCATCTATTGATTTTACTTACTCAACCCAGTCGAATGGTATCGACATATATGTTGTGATAATTGTGACTGTCATATAATAACAGACAATAATTAGCAATAAATCAAAATTGTGATTATAATTTGAGATTTAAACTATCCTATCTCTCAAGTTGGATCGAACTGCACATGGTGTGCGAATTATATTATAATCGGTTAAGTGGTTTAGGAGTCCGGTGAGGACAAACATTGTGACACGAGATTTATATATATAACACATAATATGAAACTTGACATTTGATTCATATCATATACTATTGTAATGATATTATATTACTAGAATTAGAATTGGAAACAGACATTTGATTCAAATCTTAAACTATTGTAATGGAAATAAATTACTATAATTAGAATTGAAAATTGACATTTAATTCATATCATATACTATTGTGATGATATTATATTACTAAAATTACAATTAAAAATTTACATTGGAATCATGTCATATACTTTTGTAATGATATTTAATTATTTGACTTGTAACTTTGGTGTTATCAATAAATGATTTGTGTGTTAGTAAAGTTACTGTTGAATTGCATAAGGACAATTATTAGTTAAATTTGGTGGCTGAGGAGCATGCCGAGTCTAGATATTACTGACTTTCAAGAAGGCTGCCGCTGAATACTGTCAAAATATTAATTTACTTTACCATATATGACGCTGCTACCTTTTTGCATGAAAGGAGAGGAAGGAGAGGTAGACCAAAGAAGACGTGGATGAATTGTGTGAAGGAGGATATGAATGAGAAGGGAGTGAATGTGGAGATGACGGCTGATAGAGTGGCGTGGAAGAGAAAAACAGGCTGTGCCGACCCCACCTAGTGGGAAATGGTAAAGGAGAAGAAGAAGACCTTTTTGCATGCTCTATGGATTAGAATATAGCGCTCTAATTCATTAATTTAAATTCGCCAACTATTTTAACCCATATTCCAAAATTAACATGTATGTATGTACTTTACCATGACGCAATACAAGCAGGGCCAATCTTCACTACAAAATATTTGCATCTAAGCTCGAAGGGGCCATATTTGTACAACGTAATGAAACCCAATACTCGTCTCGTATCTAGTTATATTATGGCGAGATAACGTAAAATTTTGGTTACGCTTATTTACATACTCGAACATGTCGCTCGAGGAGCGGGAGAGATGTCAAACATTTTGAATCAGGCTACACTGAGTAAAGATTTCTTTTCAAATTACTAACAACATAGACTGAATATTTATACATATTTACACCATATTTATAAAAAGAGTACAACCATCAGGAAAAGGCCATAGGATTCGTTTTTTTTTCTTCTATGTATCTTTTTTATAATGTTTTTTTATATAAAAAACATTTTATGGACTTATAAAAAATAGATACATAGAAGAAAAAAAACGTGCGTTTTCTGATGGATCCACTCACCACCACCAATTCTTACCAATTTCAGATTCAGCTGAATTTGTTATACATCGTGAAAATAACACGACTTCATTTTATAAATATTTATTTACGAAATTATTCTCACTCTGAATTCAACATGTATGATAAAATACTGGATAGACGAAAGTGTCCAAGAAACTTCTTGTTTTTTCTTATAAAAAGCTTATTAAAAAAAAAACTTTAAAAAAACAGTTATACATATAAAATGAAGACCAAAATACAACTAAGTTCTTTATTACTTAATTATATCCTTTTAATTATTCTTAATAATTTCAATAAAGCAATTAAAATATACACCTCAAAACTAAAGACCCGAAATTTACCGAGCACGAGAAACGAGTAAGTTTTATTAATAACGGCCTGAGATTCGCAAAATGATACCCTTTATTGTTAACGGTCCGCGAATACTACAAAACTTATTTCCAAGTATAATTTAAATTGGAATTCATAGTGAAAATGTCCCCAGGAAAGGTGCCGAAGGCTGTCGCGGAACCGCAGAACTTCTCAAAACTTATCTAGTTATATTTTAAAATACGTATCGGTAACTTATTTCAGTTTTCTTTGATGTTTTGCTATTGGTTTTCAGTGGCTAGAAAGCCACGAAGTGTAGTTCAATAATTCAACTTGAAGTTTAAAGATACGTACTGTAAAATATGAAAGTTATGGATTAAAGTATATTTTACCTGTTGCCACCCGTGGCTTTACCTGCATTATTAAAATTAAATAAAAGTTTGTTAATGCATCAATATACGAGTAGCACTTAGCTTGCTAGAACAAGCTAAAAAAGTCTAAAGTCTGTAAAAAAGCTAAGTCCCGCCCGAACAAAAATTTTATAAATGAAATCTTATTTTTTATCAATTCGTTTGCATTGTTTCAATATACTATATTGTCTGATTTATATTGAGCCTAAATACTGAACTGAAATCGCGAAAATAAACAGTTGTGCTACAATTTTTTATCACAAATCGTCAATTTCTTTGTATGGGGATAAAATTATTTTTGCGTGATCAAGTGTGACTCCATAGTGCCAATAAAAGTGGTTTGGTTTCATAACAACATAGAATTATAATCGCTTCAAATGTGCCGTCCGGTTCAAATATTCGTTTTAATTTAATTTGTGCATAAGGAAATAGAAATATGTCGGAACGCAAATTGAAAATCTTAGCGTAAAGCGGTAGCTCATAACTCTTAGAAATGCGAGGAAAATTAAAATACAAATCGCTGCGAATAAAAATCTACTGAAGCTTTTTTTAATTAGAAACATGAACAGCGGGGCAAATATGCTTTGCTCAATGATTTAAATCATAATATTTAATGAGTAAGGTTGAAATTTTATGTTTTTTTTTTGGTCAGATATTTAACCATTGCCATTCCATTAAACATCTCAAAGATCTAGAAGATATCAGAAGTTTGTACAGCCGATAAATATTTGCATATTACGATATGGGAGTCACTGAATAATGTAGTGAGTGGGTGGGTAAATGCACATCGCGCTTAGCGCTCCAACTGCTTTAAAGTCAGCTCATATAAGCCTTCTTACCATCCGATGCATTTTCGATAGGTCACGTCGAAAAGTTTATAACTGAAAGCGTATCGGCGCTTATCAAGTTTCTAGCGAGGCAAATCTGAACTTCAGATGTGTGCATATGCATAGGTTTTGTGTGTGTTTTATTTTAATTATTCATTAATGCCGGAGAATCGCCAAAGTTTTTTAGCCTTTTAGAATTCCTTTTTCTTTGATAACTACAGAGTATACCAGTCCCATCTAAGTAAGCGCGTTCCATCCCAAACCATAATCACTTATACCTATATCACTTACCTTACCATTAGGAAAGTTTTTGGTCATAGAAAAACAATCAATATTAATGGATGATCAGTACACTATATAATGGAAGCATTATTAAGTACCCTTAAAACTTCGGATAAAATCACTCAACTGATAAGAAAAAGAAAGTAGATAATTTTATCACGAAGCCTTAAAACCTGTTCCTAATTTACTTTATATCTCAGCGTCTTTCCAAGATAAATCAACTAAGTAAAAAAACCTCGTAACACAATTACGTTTTTGTAACTTTCCCGTCGCTTTCCGCTCTTCTTGTATTTGGCATCAATTTTGAAAGAAACTGTCCCACTAAGCGAAATTGAAAGCAAACATAGCCCGAATTCGCAACGGTCTTTGAAGAAAATGTTCCATTTGTGAAAGAAATAATATTATTAGCGCGCGAGTCGCAAAATTACATTTTTTGCTTGACACAAATATGAAATGGATGTGAAATAGGAACAACAGGGTTGATTGCGAAAACAAAAAGCACTAGAAGTATGAACGTGCTTTTATTCTCGGTTCATAGATATATTCCATTTGGACTGTGATGCATACTTGGGACGACCAATTGGCCGACGTCCGGTTGGTCGACCCAAGTACCGCTGGGAAGACCTAGTGTAGCAAGACCTGAGCGCACTTCATGCCACAGACTGGCAGGAGACAGCGCAGGATAGAGAAAAGTAGCGTCTCTTAGAGTCGGAGGCCAGGATCCATTTTGGGGTTAGCGAGCCATCATAGTTAGTTATAGTTATAATATCATTTCGTGAGTATAAATAAAATTGGCCAAGTAATGGATCAGATATAAAGGTGATAAATGTTTCGGTACAAAGTTCTAAGAAAACGGGTTCGCAAGTTGTACTATTCGGACAGCTTCTAGTATTTTAATTGGATATGATATTTTTAATTTCACAAAAACGCTACATTTCAGTCATTGTTCGTTACTGAGCAGAACTTTTAAAACAATCTCGAGTTAACCAGACCGAGACTCGTCATGTTTTAAACGACTGACATAATTATTTTCTCTTGAACATAATGGATTTTAAAATCGCTCGGTGTGAAAATTGCAAATGGAAATTTAAATACTAGGATTTTATTACGTCGTGATGGGGATAATAAAATTACTTGTTTAGGTAAACTTTATGGGTGCATTCATTTATTTTAATAGATTCTAATTCAGTGGTACCCCCTGCTGTTAAATAACGTTAAGCTTACAGCAACGAATTAAATTAAAAGCTTAGAAAACCTCCACGCCATTTTTTTTTATTGTGGTCATCTTGTTTTATACTATTTAAACCCTTTCATGCGCCATTTTGTAACGGCGGCCATATTGGATTTGTTTTCATCTGACATATCTATGAATTGTACTTTGTAAACTGTTATCGTAAGGCATATTATATATTTACACGAAACAAACGCATTACGAGCGTCTTCATCGGGGACGAGCTGCACACGGACTGTCACCGACGAGATCCGCACACAATTGTCGTAATGCGTTGAAACCCGTTGGACGTATATCCAACGTTTTTAAGTATGTGTGACCGTTTGTTTCGTGTTAATATATCTATGAATACTCTGGACTAACACAACATTCAAGTGAAAAAAAGGGTCATATGTCACAGACACAGACTTTAACTCTCTCCTAGTGAGAGAATGCCCAGAGTCCCAGGAGTAAGAACGCACAGTGGACTGCTTGTGCTAATACAAAAACAGGTCAAACTTTATAACAAAGCATGGTTATAGTATTCCCGGTTAAAGTACTACTTTTCTTTAGTTTCTCTAAATCTTAATATATATAGGTACATCTCGTGTCACAATGTTTGTCCTCAATGGACTCCTAAACCACTTTACCGATTATTATACAATTCGCACACCATGTGCAGTTCGATTCAACTTGAGAGATAGGATAGTTTAAATCTCAAATTTTAGTCGCAATTTTAATTTATTGCTAATTATTGTCTGTTATTATTTGACAGTCACAATTATCTGTTAACTCCAAATTATTCTAACAGATGTTGATACCTTTCGACTGGGTTGAGTAAGTAATCAATAGATTGCGCTGGTATGATAAATCTATGAACGTGTCATGCAACACTATCTATTTTTCATACCCCTGAGTGAGGCAAAACAACGTTTGCCGGGTCAGCTAGTCATTCAACAAAAGACAAAGTATCATGTAAAGTTTAACCAATTGAAGATTCATTGCCTTAATAAAACAACTTGTGATGTAACTTTCTATTCATCTTCTCAAACAAATATCCCGTTGTTTAAGAGCTTCCTGCGATATATGGAGCACAAACTCATATTTTATTTAAACACTCCATATTATAATCTCTTAGATGTCGCTAAACTGATGGCTTATGTACTTATTTAATATAGGTACCTTACATAGAACAGTCTTTTGAATTTGAACTTCTTAATAACGTTTCAAGAAAATAATTAAAATTGTACGATGGCGATGTTTTTTATAAAATATGTATAACTTAAAAATATGGATATTCACAAATTGATCGACATATCATTATGATTTTTTTTAGCTGGGCATACCACAACTGGGCATTGGTCTCATTTTCAGCCCAACACGAAAACTCAAAGGGGTGTTTTAAGTTTGACGTGTCTGTGTGTGTGTGTGTGTCTGTTTGTCTGTCTGTGGCATCGTACACAATGACTGACTACACATTTTTTATTATTTAATATGAGTATTAAATGAAAGGACTTGACTAGTAAAATACATAAATTATGATTCATTTCAAATCCAAGAAGACCGTCACAAAACCTGTTTCGTCAGTTGTCTTCTAATTTTTTAATTTATACTTTTAAATGAGCCACGTTAAAAAAATGTTTAGAACTTTACTAATTCTGTAAAGTTAAGTACAAATTCTGTAAAGTACTTAACTTTACAGAATTAGTTCAAGAACAGAAGAAGTTCTAAACATTTACCGAACTTTTTATTACAAAAATCCTGGAAAAAATCTACAAGTTTGGGCACAAAAATTGTGAATGATAATTATCTTAGGTACATTAAACTCTCATTACGTCTCAAAACATTCCTTAGAGTTTAAACTAAATGATAAAAACACTTAAGAGGCTTAAGCGTTGTCGGCAGACATAATTATACACGTGCCAAAGCTACTCCTGTGTCTAAACTTGCGAACAACCTCAAGTTGCGAAGCGGGGGCGAAGTTTTCTTACGATTTTTTACACTTTACAGCTATGCTTTTGACCAGCGGCCTACTGGTGATGGCGTCCCGGTGGGAAGTCGTTACACTTATTTTTATGACAAATTGTAAGTAACCTTGATTTTACTAACACATTGTAACAAATTATAATTTGGTAATGAATTATAGTACTTTTATAGCACTCGTTTTTAACATTGGATCAATCTGTTCTTCTCTTAAAACATTCAAACATTTAAAAAGCGCGCCACGCTTTGAGCTTGGCCGGCAGTTATAGTACAATCAACTTATTTCTATTTAACAAAACTTTACGAAAAAACATTTTTAAACGAATGCTTGTCGCTTATAAATCAAGAAATTAATTTTGACATAGATAACTTGTTTCTAAACGAAACTTCAAAGTTTCGTTCTAAAAGGGCCATCCACGACACTTCAAAGATTTGTTCAAAATCAAGTTTAGAGCAATTGCAAATCCTAACGAGGCCGATTACATCGAAAAATAACGAACTGACTACAACAATCGAATCGAAAGTAATTTTAACCTATGCAGTAATGATTAGCAACTAGATTTAAACGTTAAAAAAGTTATTGTTTTTAACGATTAAGTCGACCCTGCGTCGACATATATAATTGTATCTTAAAATACCTACCTTAAAACATACTAATTTCTATAACGTAAGCGCTGTTTATTTTTGTGGTTAGCCATTGGGAGATAAAATGAGAGCAAATTAAAATGATCTCGTTATTTCTACTCCTACACGAAAGTACACAAATTAATTTTCACTGTTATAATTATTTTAGCGTTATATCTCAGTATATGGTTTTCTCGTTATCAACATTCATTATAATATGCGTTTTTAAGGTTCCGTACCTACAAAGTAAAAACCCTATTACTAAGCCTCCACTGTCTGTCTGTCTGTCTGTATATCTGACATTTTCATAATTTATGTAATTCCAGTGTCACTAAAAAAGCAAATATTAGAAATGAATAAAATGAAAATATGAATCGGGGTCTCCGTACAATAAACATGTATTATTCGTTTTTTTTTGCTTATATCAATAACAGTATTCAAATGTTATTGATAAGTTAAGTCAAGTCAGAGGCTTTCGGGCGGCTTGAAATCTTTCGACACCAGTGCTTGGCCACTAAGCTCATACGAAGAACAAGAAGATCTATCTAATTTTCATCTCAAACATTTTCTTTTACTAAAACAGCAGCTAAAATGCAGCGGCTACAAACTTATCTCCAAAACAGTTTTCGAACTTAAAACTATGTAAATCCATGCAACAAAATGGCAGAGTCACCCGCTTCACGGCAGCTCATCTCCCGTAATTTCCTGACGCGGTAAACTTTCATTTACAATGTGAGCAAGCCACGACGTTGTTCGAAATACCGACTTTTGTTTGCTGAGAAACAAAAGCTAGTGGGCATTGAGGCATGGAGGTACTATGGTGTTATTGGCTACGTTGGATTCTAAATATTAATAACAACTTATGAATTTAGAATCTACCTGTTTATAAGGTTTTTTTTTACACTACAGCTAGGCATTTACCAACCAGGCGTGTAGCCATACGAGTTAGCGACATTTTGGACTAAAATGGAGCATTCCCAGGCTGAAATTACTGGCCTTCAAGGAAGCTGCTGGGACCCGTTAGGTTTTTTTTTAGACTCTGCGCACCATAGACTCTTGGGTCCGTGCTTTTTGTCAGCTTACATTTAGTTTTATTACTAATTACAATTTAATTTAACTAATTTAGTCCTAAAACATATACAGAAGAATATACTACTTGCTATTTGTAATTAATTATAAGATACATTTTGTTAAAATCATTATTTTTAAAAGGGGGGAGAAAAGGACCGTTAGGTTAGGTTAGATACAAAATTTTAAGTTTAAGTTAACTTTTACTGGTTCCTAAGCGAGTACTAGAAAATTCTCTACAACCCTATGGGTTCCCTAGTTACGATGTTTTCTATTACCGAAAGCTCAAACTCATTGGCGGGAATCAAACCCGCGCCCGACTGAGCTATCATCGCTAAACTCATCGTTCAGTAGACGCTGCTGCGTTAACGGCACTATTTAAACATTTTATTATTCTGATCACAAACATTGACAGTCAATTGAAAGATTTCGTAGTAATTGTAAATATTTACAAATTTATTTATTTTACTACCATTCTTTTAACGCGTATTATGTTTTTACCTATAAAATACCTACTCGTATCAATAAATACTAACTTGTACATTCATTTATGATTCATCGTTAATTCACATCTCAATACGTTACGAAAATCGAATTTTGGCTGATTTATTCCCCGGGCTTCTTTTGTTTTCCAAGCACATCACCAGATTTTGTTTGTGATCCATAAATGCAAGGATTTGCATTTCACGGTACGCAGCGTGGCCCCGACAAACCGTCGTTACGAGGCCACGAGGAATAATGGGAAAAATGAAACGACATGAGTGACGAGATGGATGTTGTTCCTAGAGAATGGCCCTTGTTATAGTCTGGAAGATACTGACTAAATCACCCATTGTTCATTATCATCCAAAGCCTGTTCTATCCCACTGCTGGGTATAGGCCTCTCTCTTTTCATGCCATCTGCTTCGCTCCTGTGCCAATCTAGTCCAGGTTTAGTCTACTTATTATTATTATTTAATGAGATGATGAGACCTGCTCTTATAAATCGTATGAGGCGTTTTGTTAATTTCCCTCTACCAGTCTATCCAAACTATCCGAGCTCTGAAGTAGGTACGAGGCACAGTCTTGGGTCGCTGACATAACAGTTCAACTGTCATTGCGTCAGACGTTTTGGTTCTGTGTGGACTTAAAAATATGAAATTACTCAACTTATTTTTTTCTGCGTTACATCGGTCATTAATTTTTTTATGAATAAAATTTAAACAATGGCATAAATTATTAAGGCACATTTAAAAAAAGAATCGCCGAAAATATTTTTTTTTTAAATTTGATGGCTAAACTAACAGCTGTTAAAAACAAAATTCATGATTCTCACCAAATTGTAATAATTTAGTTTGCCAGCTTACTCCTTGACTACAAGATGCGCAAAACTTACCTATTTGGCGCAAGTGGAGCACTTTACTCGCATCTTGGGTCTTGTAAGATACTATTTAGTGAGCATTTCCATTAGCATTTTACGCGCAAAAGTATTATACAATGCAGTGAAATATTTATCCAAAGCAGAGTAAGTTACAATGCCGATTGAGCTATTTTCATTTATAATTAATCAAAAAATTAAATTAATATTCTAATATTATATATAATAAACATTTCCATGTCGCGATGCTAGTTACCGTATTCCTCCGAAACGGTTTAACCGATTTACTCCAAAAGTTGGTCTGAGAATCACCTACTCTCTATTTGAAAATAATTTATAAGGCAAAAACAAACGTTTGCCGGGTCAGCTAATATGTGTAATAAATCTAATCAACGTACTCGATGTATGTAATGATATTAAAAACTATGTAAATAATTCAAGTTGCTACATACATAATTTTGTCCCAGCATTGCACGGGCTGTAAAATAATCTAAGTTGCGAAGCGAAACAAAATATAGCCTATGGAACTTGAGGATAATGTAGCTTCGTAACTGTGAAAGAACTTTATAAATTGGTTCCTATATTTTTGGAGCCTATTCGAGTCAAAAACAAACAAATAAAATAAACAATTTTCTTGTTAATGTTTGTATAGACTTCAAACAAGCACTTCATAGTATAAATGTATGTTTGCATTTCCAAACCGTGATTATTACAATAACTTATCATATTATTTATCTACAAACGCAAACCACTCGTGGAAATGCCCACTAACCTGGGTTCCTTGTTCACAAGAACACAGGTGTGGATGGGACAGCATGGTTTATGTTACCACAGATTACAGTTGGTAGTTTGGCACTTGTTTCAGTACTATAACCAATCCCGACTTAATTTGACTAGCTCGAGTTTAGACGTAGTAAATGTACGGGAAAATGGAAAGCTGTTTCATACAAAAAAAAATTGACTTAAGTTAATGCTGAAGTAGATTTTTTTTACGTTTTTTTATTATTATAGATAATAATAAGATAAGATAGTAAACAATTTGAGTGCACCATATTTTAAGCCTTTTTGGCATGCAATTACAATTTCAATTTACAAAACTGGAGACAATTACAATTTACAAGCCTAGTCTGGATAAACTTGACAGCTACTGCCGGAACGCAACGTAAGTTACTTGGTGACACTTACTTACCAAGAAATATTTTAAGCGATGACTACTCAGTCAGCCGCGCGGCTGCCTCACGTACCAAAGGTCTTGGATTCGATCCTTGACAATGAGGAAGGGCGTTTTCTAGTACCTAAAAACCACCACATCCTTGAAAGCCAGTTATTTCAAACTAGACATGCTCCATCTAAGGCCAGAATGTCGCTAACTCGTTTAGTTCTACACACCCTGCTGGTCAAATGCCTATCTGTAAGTACTAAAATATACATACATAGCATAAGCAGCCCACCATACGTTCCCACAGGAGAGAGTTACAGGCCATAATCCATCACGCTGGCCAAGTGCGGGTTGGCGGATGACACACGTCTTTGAATGCAGTCCTCAAACGTGTCCGTTTTACTCACAATGTTTTCCTTCACCGTAAAGCGAGTGAAAATCCACACATAACTTGAAAAATAAGTCATTGGTGTAGGGCCGGGATCGAACCAGGGGCCGTCTGATTGAAAAGCAGACGTTATTACCACCGAGCCACGCTCGCTTCATACATACATAATATAAATATAGATCTCATATTAACTATAGTACGAGTATATCGTATCCACACTTAAGCAGCTATTTAGTTTAAAACAAATTGAATCATATGTTTTCTCCTTGTAAATCTTTAACAAAGAGCTATATTAGTTAATTTCTGAGTTACGAAACTTCTCGGTAAAGCTCAAATCATAATCAATCAATAACAAAATAATTAACACTTCGCCGTAACTTTGGCAGCCGCTTTCTCTGTTACTGTATACAATTAGGGAACTATATTATTATCCTAATTACATACCCTAAAAGACCGCAAATTAGGATATAATTTGCTAAACACTTAGATATCTACTTATAGTATTACAACTAGGTCAATTCTTAATTTGAATATTTAGTATGAATTACTAAGTACTCTATATTTTATTCTGTAAGTGCCAAATCATTATGTCAAAATAAACGAACTTATAAAATATTTTATGACGACCTCGTTGGCGTAATGGTTGTCATGTCTGACTGAGAGGGTAACGAGTTCAATTCCCGGCACGGCCCATATCTTTGTGATGAATTAAATTTGTTGGCTATCGGTCTAAGTGTTAAATATGTATCGATATAAAGTATGTATGTTTGTATATGTGGTATATCAGTTGTGTTGTTGTAACTACAAATACAAATACAAACTAGAAATGGCTTAGTACGGGGCTAACTAACTAAATTTGTGTAAAATGTAACTTAATATTAATTTTATTTATTTATTTTAGGAAATAGCCAAGTTCACCATTGGTGGATACCACTTCATTAAACACTCACAAAAAATAAAATTACGATCGCCTTTCCTGGCTACCTCATCGCTAATAACAATCTCTTCCAGGCAACCAATTCTAAGACAGTACACAAAGATATAACTTAGAGACGAAATGTAATAACATAAGTTGCTTATACATATTCTAAATCTATGCCATCTATACCATACATATATATAGGTACCATATACCACTACTATTATACCTTTGATTGTTTGACGCGAATAGGCTCCGAAACTACTAGACCGATTTGAAAAAATATTTCACCGTTGAAAAGCTACATTATCGCTCTATTTTTTTTCTCTTTACAACTTGGATTATTTTATAGCCCGTGCGAAGTCGGTACTTGCTGCTAGTATTCTATAATTTAAATGAAAAACAGCTGTGACTCTCAAGGTGATTCAATAAATACAATCTGAGACGTGTAGAGATTATAATTATGAATATTATTTTATTGAACGCGTTCATGAACTCTTGACGCGTAGAAACTGTATTTATTGCCAAGTATATTTCACCTCACGTTCAATGAACGCGTGATTGACAGACAGGATATGTCAGTGACACTCAGACCTACGACAGGTGAGTGATAGAAACCTGGGGATTACTGCAGGCTCGTGTCAAGTCTGCCATAGACTATTACGAGTATGAAGTATCCTGTTTCATTTCATGCGTTAACTTACGATAAAAAATATGGTCCAGAATCGAGGCTAATCTTTACCAAATTTATAAAATAATCTTGAAGGAGTACGTAATGTTCTTATGAAGTAATTTGTGTATCAAATTAAAATAACGATAAAAAAACAATGTTGCGTTGTGTGAGCTTACTATAAGCTCTGTTTGAATACTGTAACTGCAGGCTTGTGTCAAGTCTGACATAGACTATTATACGAGTATGAAGTATCCTGTTTCATTTCATGCGTTAATTTAGGATAAAAAACATGGTCCAGAATCGAGGCTAATCTTCGCCAAATTTATAAAAAAATCTTGAAGGAGTAATTAAAAAAAAACAGAGCTTATAGTAAGCTCACACAACGCAACATTGTTTTTTTGATACACAAATTACTTGATAAGAACTTTTTCTTATCAAGTAATTTGTGTATCAAATTAAAATAACGATTAAAAAACAATGTTGCGTTGTGTGAGCTTACTATAAGCTATATATCATTAACGGTAGCTGGTAGGTTATGATTTACACAGTATATATTAATCTACATTGCCCTTTGAAATAAACAATTTAATAACAATAAAACGAATAAGGACTCCCAAAACAACAATCACAACTTTTTTGCTATACTTTTAAGGTAATACGGTACCCTTTTTGACTTGCCCAATTATTTTAAAAACATATAGCACACGCAATAATGCCCTTCTGCCACGGATTAAATGAAATGGATCAGAAGTTGTTCCAATAACATTAAAAATACCTCAGCCATAATGCATAATGTTAATCATTACAGAACAAAAAACAGCAAACAATAGACATCATGTTTTATTAAAATGCATACTTTACCAACACATCCAGGATCTGATATACGAATGTGATATGCACAACCCCTTACGGGATCATCGGCCAAAATCGTTCCAACACTCGCGAGAATTTGACACGGAAATATCTCTCTGTGTCAAAGGAAACGTAAGATTGACTCGTCTTGCTTCTTATTGGCATATTTTGTGCGCCTACTGAAATATGAAATATAAAGATTTTTTTAATGCAAAGTAACGATATACACGCTAAGTTTAAGAAATACAGAACTTTATTGGCCAAAAATAAGGCAAGTCACACATCAATCATTAATTCATTATCTACTTAAATAAATAAAAATACTAGTTAAATTAATTTAACTTATAAATTTCATTAAATAAATATTCTACACCATTGAATACTAACCATAATAGGACTTGTTTTTCATATTTATTAAATTTAAAATACCTATTCCGACCTTTTAACGTAAAGTTCTTACTTAAGTAGAAATGTTTCATACGTACATTTCTTAATTACGATGATGATCTTAATTATGAAACACTTCTGCTCTCATGAATCTCTAAATACCTTTAGTTCAATATGTTTTCAAAAGAACTAAACTCATTAAAAGATGAACTCTCACTCTCTTAAGTATTAAATATTACGTAGATCTATGCAAACTAAATAAGTATAAAAGACGCACACGATATTCTTCCATGATTTTGCCTCAAATGTATTTGTCACTGTATTTGATATGACTATGGCATTCGGTGACTGGCTCACTAAAACAAAGGTCAGCCTCACATGCGTGACTTCACGCAATATATACCTACGGCCATGAGAAGCATAGTTGTAAAATAAAACAAATAGCTCTCTCTTTTAGGCATCCAATCCGTTTCCCCATAATAAAAACCCCCATCAACGTCCCCGCCCGAATATCCATTTGGTGGGACAACGGAAGATAATCGCACCGTTTTTTTTTCACTGGCAATCAGTAAAAGGAAATCGTTCGGATTTTAAAGCCGGATTGGATCACCTATAAAAGAGGATATTATCACGAAGGTCGGTCTAATTTACTGTTTGTTTATTTGGTCCGATTTAGCGGTTTAACCTGGTTTACTCATTTGATTGATTTTGCATCTAAGTGAGGTAACTTTGTGTAATTTTGATCTTATTACATCACGCAGTGCTATCAAAGGATGAATGGGTTGTTGATTGGGCTTACTCTACCAACTCTATAGGTTTCCGTGACCTGGTTTCTTTGTGATTTACCGTGATATACTTATAAATCGTTCAGCAGCTCGTATTAAGGTTTGTGGTAATATTGCATGGAACTTTCAATATTGGTAAAGTAACAAAGATCAAATAGAGGAAAAAGTTTTTTAAGGCAAAAGTATGTAAGTAACTGTAAAATCTATATTTTGCCCGTAATTTTAGATTTTACAGTTTTTTAACTATACATCGTAAACGGAAAAAATATCTTAATATAAAGGCAGTCTAAAAAAAACCACTCTAAGAATATTTATACTTAAGTTTTTTGGTACAAATCAGACTTATATGAATTATAAATAAAACTGATATAAAAAAACGAAATTTAAGTGTTTTTAACCATTTTTTTTTTCATATTGATTAGTCAGATTGGTTCAAAAATAAGTATAAATATTCTTAGAGTGGTTCTTTAGAAGGCCCTTAAGCTTTTTTTAATATTTTTTTACGTTTACGATATATCACAAAAAAAAAATGTAAAATCAACATTTTGCCCATATCTCCGTCATAAACCTCAGTGAAATAATATAGATTTATAAGTATTTTTTACATTAAAAATTATTTACTATTCCAACTAGAAAGTGACTTCTTATGGAAAATATTATTAAAATCCTGCGTAAAAGAGAATGCCACGATTTTGTCAGTTTTATTAATTCAGTGTTGAAAAACGTTAAAAAACGTGAAACTCTATTCCAAAACACGGTAACGAAAAGTTCTATAATTAGTTTTTATATGCATAATAATACATTATTTGAAATAAAAACATAATAATAAATTTACTATTCCACGTATCTTTTTCTCATCGTATTTTTACCGCGTTATTATGTGATATGTCTAATTATTTTACTGGAACACCTAATACCGCAATTAATCTGTGACGTTGGCACTTCGAATTCCAATTTATAATTTTAATCATTCCGTCGCCCGTCTTGAAGCTCGTAATTAGCTGAGCCGCTGATCGAAACAGTCCCTCTGGATGCGAGAAAATGAGATTTTTAGTGAAAGAACGACCTGAATTGCTTCTTTTTAAGTTACGTAGCGAGACTAGCCTAGGTAACAGAGTAATTAACATAAAAAATCTTGAATATACTTGCTCGCAATAAGCCTTCTGTAAAATATGTATTAAGAAAACTAACCCATGTTTATACAGAAAAACAGAACTTTATTAGCCCTAAATAACATACGTTAAAGGCAAGTCATACAACAATAATTACTTAATACTTAAAAACATTAGTTAGATAAAATTAAATAAACTTACAAAGATTATTATTAACTTATTTATAGAACGTAATCATTATTATGAACTACTAAATTATTTTTATCTTATCCCATCCTCTTCTTATTATTAACTAGCAGACCACCCCGACTTTGCACGGGTTATGTAAGGACTTTTGTTACACATTTTAGTAAGGATCTCTGATATTTTTTGAAACAAAATATAGCTTATGTTACTCGAGGATAATGCAGCTACTCAGCGGTGAAATAATTTTTCAAATCGGTTCAGTAGTTTCGGATCGTCAAACAAACAAACAAAAAATCTAACTTTTCCTCTTTATAATATTGGTACAGATGTGAAAGTTTGTGTAGGTTTGCATGTTTGTTACTTATATACGCTCAAATGGCTTCTTCAATGATATTTTAGTATAGAAATAGCTTGGACCCTGGATTACCACACACGCTTTTTATATACCGCGAGGTGTAGTTAGTAAATACTGATTTGTACGTTCCAAGAGAGATAAAATACGTGTTTTTATAATTGGTTGAATATTATCTAAATTAAGATACCTACATTAATAAAATAAATAAACTAACTTACGATATCTGTCATTTTTTTTTATTTTCTTCGTATGAAGTGACAAGCCTCCACAGCCAAATACGAATACCAGTTTTATTCACAGTTTTGCACATTTTTATAAAACTTTCGTTCACAGCCTTATTTTCAATTCTCGGGGTAACAATTCTGTCTAGATTTCAAACTTGGCAAGTGACCCAGTCTCGGCAAAATCGATGGAAGCTCGCACCTAATAAACAACGTGGCAATACGCCAGTGGACCAAACGGGAAATCTGTATTTGGAACTCAGTCGTTTGCAAGTTTACCTACGCATAATTTGTAGTGTTCAGCTTTTTAGGTCAACAGCGCTCAAACTTTGGATGTAATATGGTACGATGAGCGCGAACTGTTCTAATAGTTGTTGTTGTACTAAAAATTGTGAAAGACTAGCTAGCTAGTCAGAGTACTTACTATACGAAAACAGCAATGTAAAAAGGCACTACAATATATGATAATTGCAAATGATACTATAAGTATATGTGTAAGTATCTATATACGTAAATAAGTATTTGCTAATAGATCTTTTTAACCTATTGCGTTACTTTGCGGAAATCCCTTGTAGATAGATGGAAGAATATCTTAAATATTTAGTGTACTTCCGCTTTGATTTGAAACCAAATTAAGAAAAGCAACAAAACATCAAAATATTAAAACAAAACAAGTTATGTGTGGATTTGCATTCGCACTCTCTGAAGGAAAACATCGTGAGGAGACCTACCTACCTTGAGAACCACGACATCACACTACGACCTACATTTTTGACGACCACCATGGTTGATTGGCCTATATCTCTCCTCGTGAGATCAGGCCCAGAGTCCCCAGAAGTGGATACGTAGGGTCGGCTGCTTATGCTTTTATTGTGTTGAGAAAATATAGTGGTTCAGGTGACGTCTGTTACTAAATATCAAAATGTTGGCAATCCCAGCTATTTAACGCCCCGAAGCGAATTGGAAACGCTTCGCCATCGTTTAGAATTTACGTCGAACGGGGATCGGATCCCGCTAGTGGTGTGTCAATATCCACAATCAACCCGACGAGGTTCCTATTTGTTCTACTCTTTCGAACTGAGCTACAGTTTGAGCACTAGCAAAGTTTTAGCTAGATTTTGAACACTTTGGTAGGATTTGAAACACTTTATACCCTAATGTTTGTATAACCGGATATCGCTTGCGTTTATTTTGTCGCTAGCAGGTTCAAATACTCCTCAACAGAAAAAAGCTTAATATGGAAATTATTTACATAGGACTTACGGAAGTTTAAGTACAGTTACTTTACCTAATAATACGAGTATATCGATATAAATTATTTATGCTTGTTTGTGTGTAGCATATCAGTTGTGTTGGCAACCATAATACAAACTAAAAGGTACACGGGAAATACAATTGTTTCTGGGATTAAAAGTAAAATATAAAAAATGTATATGTGTAAAAAAATATGTCTAACCTATTTTCAATCCAAATTTAATCAAAGTCGATTTAGTCTTTTGAACGTGAAATAGTAGCAAACATACACGAATATACACAAAACTTTCGCTTTTTTAATATTAGTAGGAATCGAGTAGATAAAAAGAACATTTGTCTCAGTTCAAAGCTCAGAGAAAATTTAAGGATAGAAACAGTTGGATTAATGCACAAAATTTGCAAATTATTCGTGTATATATTATAATTGCAAATATTGTCCAATTATCAAGTTTAATTTACTGATATTATAATTACTACATACGAGTATCAGTTTTATCCAACAAATTCGATTCTAAAAATTTTGCCGAGGGCCGTTACGTATTATGCAGCAAAATAGTATACGCAATGTATTCCAACGGCCGTCACATAAGTATGCTCACAATGGGCACGTCTAGGGAAGGGATTAAAGTGAATTTAGCCCGATCCGGCGTGACCCCTTATTTATTCAGATCGTTATTGGCAATACTACTCGACATTCAGATTACAACACTAACTTACGGAAGATAGTGGACGTATAAGGAAATGGTACGAGGTATTTTGACCCCTATTTTAAGTTCAATTACGCATAATTTTGAATAACAGGAATATACGTCAGGTTTTTGTTTTCATTTAATTTTGATTTTTTTAAATAGTGGAGCGCCTGGAGGCTTGCACCTCTGATTAGAGTTATAGTGAATGAATTAATATGATCGATGTGGGATATTGTTTTTTACCATATGTATACTTTCACTTTCAACATTTGTTTTTATTAAAATGTGAGCAATTTAATCTAGATGATTCATACATAGTCTATATGTACATACTCGTGTCATATAGTTAAAATATAATTAATTGTCTACAGCTTTCGAAATTTAGTTTTTTCCGGAATATTATCATGGATAACATAAGGATATGGTAGGTTCGTGAAGAAACAAAATATGGTGAATAGTGGTGACATCACTGTGTTACACCAATTTCGACTTTTATATCTCAAGAACAAAGATCAGTCAAAGTCTATGTCTTCTCACACGACATCTAGTTTTGAACATTACTACTAGTTTGTTTAATAAATAAATGCTACGCAAATTTAAACTTTGACATCTTGTAATTAAAATCTTTTCCGAGTGCAAAATATAGATTGTTACTTTGACGTTCCATTGATTGATTGATTGCTTTTAAAAGTACTTTATTGTCATGAAATAATTATACTCGTATATTCGTACGTCGTTATTATTCTGTATAACATAAACTTAAATATACTGGGATTATTTACGCTAATAGCGCCTTTTAAAAATTTACGTCTAGGTACTCTCTAGGTTACAAAGTAATTCTAATTAAGTCTAATAGAACAACTAGCTACTAGTATTCTAAATCTATTGAACGTAATTTCGTACTTCAATGCTAACTCTTCTCTAATATGCAAGCTTACACGCTTAGTTTGGAGATGTAGGCTCATTACTTGTAGCTCTTAATACAAACTATGTAAAAAAACCATAGGTTTAAGAAACATTCTTGCTACCAATTGTAAAAAATAGTAACTGTATAAATAAATTATTTGATTTGGTTTGATTTGAACTCGTACATTTATGGCAGACGTTCCTTTGGACGTTCCTCGATTGGCTATATTGACATTTTTGTGTTCTAGATTAAACATCGATTATATGCAAAAAGTCTTTTTGCAACTCCTAAAGTTTGTAATTTAGTTTTCCCACGAATAAAACGGGATAGAAAGTTAGGCGCAAAATTCTGCGAAGTTGGTCGTGGTTTCCACATGACTGACTCCTTTTTACGGGTAAATCCACGAAATCTCTGGATCGGACATCAATCTCACGGCATACGTCTAGTATGGAAATTGAAGTGTGGTACCTACTGAATAGACGCACGAAATAGTTAAACGAGGAGTTGTAGTACTGTAGGACAGATAAAAAGTTAGATAAACAGTTTATTAAAGCAGTCATCAAAAATAAAAGTATTTAATTAATAAGAAATTTAAGTGTGGTGCCTACTGAATAGACGCGCGAAATAGTTAAATGAAAAGTTGTAGTAGTGTAGGACAGATAAAAATAAAGATAAACAGTTTATTAAAACAGTCACCAAAAATTAATTTATTTAATTAATAAGAAATTTAATTGTGGTGCCTTCTGAATAGACGCGCGAAACTGTCTAATAGGAGTAGTAGACAAATAGAAAGATACCTAGATAAACAGTTAGTAAAACACTCACCAAAAATAAAAATATTTAGTTTATAGGTCGGGTTTAAAGTAGGTTAGTTAGTTTTTATTTTAGATAAATTTGAGTTAGTGAAGTGCTATTGAAAATATCTTATTTAATTTTATAATAATGATTAAGTTGTATAATATTACCTTTCAAAATAAAATAATACCACAAAACTAGTTTAAAGGACCACACCGGACAGAACCAGACGGAAAGGTACCCACTCATAACGCTCGTGGCATTGCCGCATTATATAGCGATGGATAGCCTTTGCGCCAGCTACGACCCAGAGCGGAATTCTGCCGACAAAATAAATTAATAGAAATAACTTTAACACCTGGAAGAGATCGCTTTTCTAAAAATCCTGCTTAAACATTATGTGGTGTATTACATTTGAAATTTATCATTAATTATGTATGTATTTTACTAATCAAACCCTTTCATTTGATACCCATATTTTATAAAAAAAATATCAAACCGCCATTTTGTGGCAGCGACCGTCTTGTATAAAATTTCATCAATAAGATCTATCGACTATTATTATCTGCATCTTTCGAACAAAAAAATCTGTAATGAATTTTGTAAATCCGTTTAGAAGCTACGAAACACATACCTGTCATAGCCATGGCAAACTAAAATACGAGTAATGTAAGTGTAAATTTCTAAAATCAATCTTAATTAGGTACCACGTGGTCCACCACAATAGTTATTATTTATAAGCTACAGAAATACTATACTATTATTAATAGGATTTTTTCATAGAAATAAAGATCAAGGTCACGCAGATTCGTACACACATTAAGCCGCTGTCACACGCATGAAATCTTTTCCGATAACTAAACATTATCTTCTTGGAAATAAGTATTGTTTTACGTGAGTAGGTGGACGGAATCTTCTGTTTCTTGCTTATGACGTAATATATTTACTTTTATGTTTGTTCACCATCACATTTAATTTGCTTTATAATTTGATGTAAGAGAATTTGAGTATCAGAGATGTGTGTCTTTGGTATCGAAGCTCCAAAATAAATGAACCTATTTTGATTTAATTTTTTTGTTTGTAAATGTTTATTAGGTGGGACTGTTCTTATTCTTACCTATGTTTAATGAAAAAGATGGCTGATGTCACGAAATGGACGTATATTTGATTATAACTATTTCTTCAATAAAGGTATCAAAGGAAAGAGCGTGATAAGTGGAATACAATAAAAACACTGTTTAAAGTGAAACCCAAAAAAGCTGCCAAAAGAAACATTGCGAGGGAAGTTTATATTTTTTTTATGATTGTACTTATTTTGAAAACA
Organism: Mellilla xanthometata; assembly: GCA_035578125.1. Classification (NCBI taxonomy): domain Eukaryota; kingdom Metazoa; phylum Arthropoda; class Insecta; order Lepidoptera; family Geometridae; genus Mellilla; species Mellilla xanthometata. The sequence goes on along the minus strand of JAPUBQ010000015.1, from coordinate 5,935,724 downwards.
TTTTTAAATTTTCAGTACCTATTGCGAAAATATAAATAGGTACGTGTGAGGTTGAAAAAACTATGAATGATACTTTCTCGAAATAAAACTGCGGTTCCTTCCAAACTTCTATTTAACTATCGCTCCATCTGTCAGTGCTATTCCCTCGTAATAAATATTGCACAGTGCAAACTTCGGACGGCCGAAACTTCTCATGAATATGTCAGAAAGTTGTCAAGACAAACACCTTTCATGTCTAACTTCACCAATTTATTTGCCGTCTCCGCCATCCCTTGAACATTTGAACTAGTTTTTTGGTATGACACACGAGTATTTTGCCACTTTTTCTTTGCGAACTACGCATGCTCTGCAATCTTTTACGCTATCACGGACGACTCTCGGGAGCAAAAAGATTCCAGATCATTTTTCTATTTCTTTTGGAACAGATGGGTCCCCACAGTTATACTTACTTTCCTGAGCGGGATATTTGCGAGTTTCTTTGTAGAACTAGTACTCCAGATAAATTTTCGTAGTTTTGTGACGTTTTTAGAATAGCTTTTGTGTGTAACAAACTGTTTTTTCTGTAATAGACTATAGTACCTATAAAGCATAAGCAGCCCACTATACGTTCCCACAGTAGGGCCTCGGAGTATTCTCACACGAAGAGAGAGATAGATAGATAAACACTTTATTAAAACACTCACAAAAAAAGAATATAATTCAGAAAACACTTAAAGTACTTAAAAGCTAGTGTTTTAACGGGCGACCTAATCGCTAAAATCTCTTCCAGGCAACCAATTCTAAGAAAGTACACTAAGAAAGAGCTTATAGACGAAGTGTAATGAGACATATACAACCACGTTGGCCAAGTGTGAGTTGGCAGATGATACACGTCTTCTATTTTTGTAATCATGTTTCCTCGCGATGTTTTCCTTTACCGTATGAGCGAGTGCAAATTCCACACAGAACTTGAACAAACAAGTCATTGGCGGGCTGAATTCGATCCGGGGTGTCACGGACTGTAATGCAACGTTCTCTCTACACTCGTTCTACGAGACACATTCGTTCTAAATAAACAAAAACAACTAAAAATAACTTATGCACTGTCTAAACAGGAGTAAATACAATAAATACATCTTCAGATAATCATAACAATTTTCCATATATGAAATGTATATGACGTACCTTATCTTTCTTAACTTTTTTAATAATACTAACTCGTTCCTATATAATTATAATTCTGACTGTATAAGAGAAATAATTGTTTATTATTACAATGTAAATAACTAATTTTAATTAAAGTACGTATTCAATAATTAATTTTAAGTAGTCACTTTTTATGTTATACATTAATTGTGTTGCTAGTAAAAACATTATACATAAGTATGTATACGGTGTATAAGTATAGAGATACCTTTACGGTAAATGTTGATCCGACGCGACTTATAGCGAGTTATTTGTTGATCCAAAAACGTATGTTGATCCGCCGCCTTTTGTTGATCCAATATGCATTTCTGGGAACAAATGTGGCTCCGACTGGATCAACATCTACAATCACGTGACCTTTTACTAGCGCTTGCATATGTTGATCCGATATACAAATCCACCTTGCGATAGTTACGGTAAATGTTGATCCGATTCAAATGAGCCAATCAGAGCACAGCAAGTGCTCGGATTGGCTGAAAACAGCCAAGACCTACTACTTATTATTCTGTGCCAAGACCTTTTTGTTATTAACAGATTCATGGTATCAACATATTATTTTTAACCGACTTCAAAAGGAGGAGGTTATAAATTCGACTGTATGATTTTATTTTTGTTTTTTTGAGTTTACCGATTTCTCAGCCATTTGTGGACCGATCCTCAAAATTATTTTTTTACGGTGTCACTATTTCCCATTGGTAATATTTTAAAGGCAAAAGTTTGTGAGAGAGCGTGTGTGCGAGTGTATGTTTCTAACGTCTTTACTCTGAAACGGCTAGACCAATATAGATTGAATTTGGTAGAGATGTAGTTGACAGTCTAATTAGTACGAGACATTTTTAGCCATAAAATATTCCAGTGGCCGAGGCTAACTAACGCTACGCGGAGTTAGCATAAAATGCATTAGTATAAATAATTGGCCAAAGGCGAGTTGGGTTTCCGCGTAAAGGGTTCCGTGCGATTATCTATAAAAATCGGTCAAGTGTGAGACGAACTCGCGCCTATTTGTGTAATTTATTTTAGTTATTTATTTACAAAGTTGATATATCCAAAAATCTATAATTAGATACTATTCCAAAAATCTATCAAAAAAAAAAAGTTTGAAAAAGTCTTGATAAAGTTTGAAAAAAAATGCGTTTGTTTTATGGGAATGCTCTTAAAAACCTATTTATTTTATTCTATTTAGTATTTGTTGTTGTAGCGGCAACAAAAATACATCATCTGTAAAAAATCAACTCCCTAGTTATCAAGGTTTATAAGCTACAGCCTGGTGACAAACAGACAGCGGAGGCTTAGATAGTAATAGGGCGCCGTTTTTACCTTTTAGGCACGGAACCCTAAAACGCTACTAAAACAACAACTACTACTACTAATACTTTGCAGCTGACTGAAATTGAAATAACTTAAACCTAAGTGTGTGTGTGTCAGTGTGTGTGTGTGTGTGTGTGTGTGTGTGTGTGTGTGTGTCAGTGTGTGTGTGTGTGTGTGTGTGTGTGTCAGTGTGTGTGTGTGTGTGAGTACGCGGGCGCGCGCGTGTATGTGTGTGTGAGCACGTGAGCGTGTGTGTGTGTGTGTGAGCACGTGGGCGTGTGTGTGTGTGTGTGTGTCAGTGTGTGTGTGTGTGTGTGAGCACGCGTGGGTGTGTGTGTGTGTGTGTCAGTGTGTGTGTGTGTGTGTGTGAGCACGCGTGGGTGTGTGTGTGTGTGTGTGTGCGCACGCGCGTGGGTGTGTGTGTGTGTGAGCACGCGGGCGTGTGTGTGTGTGTGTGTGTCAGTGTGTGTGTCTGTGTGTCAGTGTTTGTGAGCACGCGGACGCGTGTGTGTGTTTGTTTGTGTGTAGCAGTGGGTGTGTGTGTGTGTGTGTGTCAGTGTGTGTGTATGTCAGTGTGTGTGTGTGTGTGTGTGTCAGTGTGTGTGTGTGAGCGCTCACGCGCGTGTGTGTGTGTGTGTCAGTGTGTGTGTGTGAGCGCTCACGCGCGTGGGCGTGTGTGACCACGCGGGCGTGTGTGTGTGTGTGTGTGTCACTGTGTGTGTGTGTGTGTGTGTCTGTCACTGTGTGTGTGTGTGTGTCTGTGTGTCACTGTGTGTGTCACTGAGTGTGTGTGTGTGTCACTGTGTGTGTGTGTGTTGCAGTGTGTGTGTGTCAGTGTGTGTGTGTGTCACTGTGTGTGTGTGTGTGTTGCAGTGTGTGTGTGTCACTGTGTGTGTGTGTGTGTGTGTCTGTCACTGTGTGTGTGTGTGTGTCTGTGTGTCACTGTGTGTGTCACTGAGTGTGTGTGTGTGTCACTGTGTGTGTGTGTGTGTTGCAGTGTGTGTGTGTCAGTGTGTGTGTGTGTGTGTATGTATGTCAGTGTGTGTGTGTGTGTGTGTGTGTGTCAGTGTGTGTGTGTGTGTGAGCGCTCACGCGCGTGGGCGTGTGTGACCACGCGGGCGTGTGTGTGTGTGTGTGTCACTGTGTGTGTGTGTGTGTGTGTGTCTGTCACTGTGTGTGTGTGTGTGTGTGTGTGTCTGTCACTGTGTGTGTGTGTGTGTCTGTGTGTCACTGTGTGTGTCACTGAGTGTGTGTGTGTGTCACTGTGTGTGTGTGTGTGTGTTGCAGTGTGTGTGTGTCAGTGTGTGTGTGTGTGTGTGTGTTGCAGTGTGTGTGTCAGTGTGTGTGTGTGTGTGTGTGAGAGAACGCGGGCGTGTGTGTGTGTCAGTGTGTGTGTGTGTGTGTGTGAGCACGCGTGGGTGTGTGTGTGTGTGTGTGCGCACGCGCGTGGGTGTGTGTGTGTGTGTGAGCACGCGGGCGTGTGTGTGTGTGTGTGTCAGTGTGTGTGTCTGTGTGTCAGTGTTTGTGAGCACGCGGACGCGTGTGTGTGTTTGTTTGTGTGTAGCAGTGGGTGTGTGTGTGTGTGGTTGTCAGTGTGTGTGTGTGTGTCAGTGTGTGTGTATGTCAGTGTGTGTGTGTGTGTGTGTGTGTCAGTGTGTGTGTGTGAGCGCTCACGCGCGTGTGTGTGTGTGTGTCAGTGTGTGTGTGTGTGTGAGCGCTCACGCGCGTGGGCGTGTGTGACCACGCGGGCGTGTGTGTGTGTGTGTGTCACTGTGTGTGTGTGTGTGTGTCTGTCACTGTGTGTGTGTGTGTCTGTGTGTCACTGTGTGTGTCACTGAGTGTGTGTGTGTGTCACTGTGTGTGTGTGTGTGTTGCAGTGTGTGTGTGTCAGTGTGTGTGTGTGTGTGTGTGTGTGTTGCAGTGTGTGTGTCAGTGTGTGTGTGTGTGTGTGTGTGAGAGAACGCGGGCGTGTGTGTGTGTGTGTGTGAAAACGCGGGCGTGTGTGTGTTTGTGTGTGTGTGTGTGTGTGTGTGTGTGCGCGCGCGCGTTTGTGTGTTTAAATAAGTTACTTTAGTAAATAATTTAATTAAAAATAATATTCAAGGGGGGCTCCCATACAACAATGGTACGGAACCCTTCATGCCCGAGTCCTACTCGCACTTGGCTAATTATTTTTATTTCAATAAAGAAATAATGTCGTTGATTATCAACTCAATATTCTCATAAACCAGTTGGCGAATATTCTTACAAATCACGAAAACAAAATATTGAAAAAAATATTTTAGCAAACAGCAACAATTAACTTTAAATAAACAATTAACATAACAATTAAAAAACAATCTGTTAGTTTCATATTAAACTAAATTTTTCAAAGAAAATCGATATAACACGAAACTATACCAAGGCCTAATTAGTTTAACCAAGGTAAAATAAAATAAACTAAGCATTTCAAAGTACTCGTACTCATAATTATTAAAAAATATATATCGCTTTGTTTTCGAATACCTAATCGTCAATGTTGGCTCCGGATCTAACAAATCACATTCAGTATGTTTTTTTCGACCGTTACGGATCAAACGATGTCGGTGTATTTGGTGAGGAGTATACGGAAAACGTGCTAGTGTAGATCCACCGACGTCACGAGTATACCAAGGCTGGATCAGGGTATATCGGTTTTAAAGGCGAGGAGCCGAAAATACACGCAAAATAGGTGGATCAACAATTGTTCCAACTTCACACTGGATCAACATTTACCGTGAAAGGTTCATTATATATATATATATATATATAATGAACCTTTCACGGTAAATGTTGATCCAGTGTGAAGTTGGAACAATTGTTGATCCACCTATTTTGCGTGTATTTTCGGCTCCTCGCCTTTAAAACCGATATACCCTGATCCAGCCTTGGTATACTCGTGACGTCGGTGGATCTGCAATAGCACGTTTTCCGTATACTCCTCACCAAATACACCGACATCTTTTGATCCGTAACGGTCGAAAAAAACATACTGAATGTGATTTCTTAGATCCGGAGCCAATATTGACGATTAGGTATTCGAAAACAAAGCGATATATATTTTTTAATAATTATGAGTACGAGTACTTTGAAATGATTAGTTTATTTTACCTTGGTTAAACTAATTTTTAAGGATAGTTTGAGTAGATTATTTGACTAAGAAAAATTGTCTTTAGGGTTGAACTTATAAATCTTGGTTCAACTGATGACTGATTCGTTATAGAAATTTTTATAGACACACACACACACGCGCCCGCGAGCTCACATACACACACATTGACACTCACTCACACACACACACACGCGCCCGCGAGCTCACACACACACTGACACACACACACACGCTCCCGTGCGCTCATACACACTGACACACACACACACACACACACACGCTCCCGCGTGCTCACACACACACACCTCCACGCGTACGCGCACACACACACGCACACACACGCACACTGACACACACACGCGCCCGCGTGCTCACACACACACATACACACGCGCGCACACACACACACACACACACTGAGACACACGCACGCGCCCGCGTGCTCACACTCATACACACGCGCTCGCGCACACACACACACACACACACACACAGTGACGCGCGCGCACACACACACACAAACGCGCGCCCGCGTGCTCACAAACACACACACATACATACGCGCGCGCACACACATACACAAACACACACACACACACACACTGACACACATACACACACACACACTGACACACACTCACACACACACACGCGCCCGCGAGCTCACGCACACACATACACAAGCGCGCGCACACACACACACACACTGACACACACTCACACACACACGCGCCCGCGAGCTCACACATACATACACAAGCGCGCGCACACACACACACACACACATACACAAGCGCGCGCACACACACACACACTGACACACACACGCGCCCACGTGCTCACACACACGCACACATACACACACGCGCGCACACATACACACACGCACACTGACACACATACACACACACACACACACACACACACTGATACACTCAAACACGCGCATCCGCACACACACACACACACACACACTAACACACACACGCACATTCACATACTGACACACACATACAAACACACACACTCGTCCGCGTGCTCACACACACTGACACACACACACACTGACATACACACACACACACACACACACTGACACATACACACACACACACACACTGACACATACACACACACACACACAGACACACGCGCGTGTGCACTCACACACACACTGATACACACATATGGGCCCGCACTCACACACACACACACACGCTCTCTCAAAAACTTTTGCCTTTAAAATATTAGTGTTACCAATGGGAAATAGTGACACCGCAAAAAAAATATTTTGAGGATCGGTCCACAAATGTCTGAGAAAAAAACACAAAAAAATCATACAGTCGAATATATAACCTCCTCCTTTTTTAAAGTCGGTTAAAAATAATATGTTGATACTATGACTCTATTAATAAGGAAACGTCTTGGCTGTTGTCAGCCAATCCGACGCTTGCTGTGCTCTGATTGGCTCATTTGAATTGGATCAACATTTACCGTAACTATCGCAAGGTGGATTTGTATATCGGATCAACATATGCAAGCGCTAGTAAAAAGTCACGTGATTGTAGATGTTGATCCGGTTGGAGCCACATTTGTTCCCAGAAATGTATATTGGATCAACAAAAGGCGGCGGATCAACATACGTTTTTGGATCAACAAATAACTCGTGTTAAGTCGCGTCGGATCAACATTTACCGTAAGGGTATCTCTATATATATATATATATATACGACAGTATTAATAATTAAACACCTCGAGATCGGATCCAACTTACAATCTGCCATACATCAAGGAGTTTCTATTCAAACTAACTTCTCTTTAGCCATCAACCACAAACTTCCAGGCACTTACAGGAAAGTCCGTAACTTATCTGCGCATTTCCCCCGTGGTTCTACCTAATAAGGGCAGGTAAATAAATAACTAAAACTTGCTGACCCTTCGATGGGAACAACCGGCTAGATTTCTGGAGCGGAAGAATGGTGGAATAGCGCGTAACGGATCGTTACCTATACTTTATAGATGGCTCAGTACACGGCAAAGTACTGGAACCTGTCGGTTTCTTCACGATATTTTCCTTCAGCGTCACCTTTCACTTGAAGCCATCAGATCAAATGAAAAATTAAAAGCAGACGCCACACTCGCCTTACGACTTTCAACTTAAGGCGCAATTTATTGTACCGATTTCAACCGCGCTTTACAAATTTGAGCAAAGCATCCTCCGCCTGGCAATGGAAATTTCACGAAACAAACTCATATAAAATCGTAATAAAATAGTAATATTATCTAGCATCGTTAGAGCTTTTAATTTAAATACTGTTAACTGTTGATTTTATATGAGTTTGTTTCGTGAAATTTCCATTGCCAGGCGGAGGATGTTTTATCTACTATGCTTATCTACAAAGAAAAGTAAGATTTGTTTTAATTTCTTTATTACATTCAAGAGCACAACATTTTTTCAAAAAAATAAAAATATTGAGCGATTCGGGTTTTGGAACTCAAACTATTTTTAATAGTGAATTATAGATAACAAAACTGAAAAAACCATAGCTCGTTTTTCCATACGAAATTTTCAAAATATGCTATATTGCTTTCATAGCGCCTTAATATAGTAATTTTTTACTCACACACGGCTGGTTAACCCCATACTGAACCATTTTTAGTTCGTATTATGGTTGCTAACACAACTGATATACTACATATACATACATAGGTACTTATTTTTTAAATTTTATATAGATACATATTTAACACCTAGACTGACAGCCAATAAATTTAGTTGAGCACAAAGATGTTGACCGTGCCGGGAATCAAACCCGGAACCTTCTGATTGGCAGTCCGGCATGGTGACCAATTACACCAACGAAGTCGACTATTTTTTCGTCGAGGTTTACGATGTTGATTAAGTTGAATTTAAATGCAAAACCAATCGCCATCATTCCACCAAAATAAATATATCTCAACAAAACGCAAAAGCAATTTCTAAACAAAGAAACGCTTGATTTCGCACAATTTCTTCCGAAGTTCAATCAAACTCGAGCATTTCAAATATACAACAAATTGGGCCTTCGTACGACCAACTTCGGATTTTCTTCATGGTCGAATGAACACTACTTAATGTAGGTACATATTTTTTTTGCTTTTGTACTTACTTATAAGAATAAAATATTGCACTTACTTATAAGAGACCAAAAATGATAAATAAATAAATAACTAAAATGTCTCACTAACCCCGAAATGGATCCTGGCCTCCGATACTAAGAGACGCCAGTTTTCTCTATCCTGCGCTGTCTCCTGCCAGTCTGTGGCAAGAAGTGCGCTCAGGTCTTGCTGCACTAGGTCTTCCCAGCGATACTTGGGACGACCAACCGGACTTCGGTCAATTGGTCATCCCAAGTATAAATAAATAAATAATATGACACATTTCGCACACGGCTGGTTAGACCCATACTAAACCATATCTAGTTTGTGTTATGGTTGCTAACATAACTGATATACGACATATACATACCTATGTAAATACTTTATAATGATACATAATTGACACCTAGACTAATACATCTTACAAATTTAGTTCATCACAAATATCTTCGAACCCGGGACCCTCTGGTGGCAGTCTTGCATGGTAACCATTACGCCAACTATGTTGTCCAATATAAAGATAAAAAAGAAATTAAATAAAAACGTAAGGACCGTCTAATTCCTAGAGTTGTCTAAGAGAACAACTCTAGGAATATTTATACTTATTTTGGTAGAAATATTATATTATCAGACTAAAAAAAATTAAAATAAAAAATGTTGAATATTTTTCTTTCAGCTATTTTTTCAATATATTGACCATTATTGTAACGAAAAAAACTGTAAATTACCTTAACTGTATAATTTGCCAATTATCATCGCCACAAAAAAATCCAGATCCACCAATCTTAAAATAACAAATGCTAACCGTTAAACAGAATACACATTTTGAACTAATTTTCTCAAGACCTAATACCAAGAAACACAATATCTATCAACTGGTTACACCACTGTTTCCTAGGTCATCGTACTAAACAGGTCTTATCAGAAAAACACCCAATACCGTTCCGGTAGTATACATTTATAGAGTTTAATTTCCGTTGACACGTCCCATGCCGTGCCTCGGACTCGTACCGTAAAAATATTTGCGTAAAAAAAGTATTACGCCAAACATAGGTGGCATAACCGTGATAAATGTACTCCACGGGCAAAGGGTAAGTAAATAGGTTACTGGATACATTTATGCCTAAAACATGTCTCTATCTACATCCCATAAAGGGACGGGTGGAAAAGAAATATTACTAAATACAGTAGAACCATCAATGTACAACAACTTACTATCTTTTAGTTGTTTTTGACGTGACAACGTCTTAAATTAGGTTGCGGCTGGGAGTCACTTATGAAAAAGTGTAACGCCCGGTAACGTTACGATGAGTCACCGAACGAGAGAGAGGCCCGCCGAATGCCTTGCGTCTCTCTCCCACTCAACTATGATCGGTCTGCCGCGCGCGCAGCACGCGGCAGACGTTGTCACGTAAAATCTTCGCCCGTAAAACCGACTTTACAGGCAACCATTTTTTTTTACCTCTATAATTCGTACCTCTATAAGTCGAACATCAATGTACAATAACTTACTATGTTTTAGTTGTTTTTTTTTCATGTGTTTTATTTTATTTATCTCAGTCTTTCCATGTATTTAAGTCTCCTTCTTGTAGTAATTTAAGTGTTTGTATATTGTTATATAATTTGTATGTTTATTAAGTTACGTATTAATTGTTTTTTATTTTCATTTAATTAAGTATTGTGCTAATGTTTACTTTTAGTGTTTATGTTATTTTTAAGAAATGTAGCGCTTTAGAGACTACGTCTCTGTTATGCTATATTTTTAAGGAATAAATGAATTTGAATCAATTCGCAATTTCGAAAACGCCAAAAAATTCGAGTTACAGAGTTTTCAACTTATGGAGGATTTCGACATCGAACGTTCGAAACAAATTTTGACAGTATTTAAGTCAAAAACAAATTACTTGCTTAGCTAAATTTCAAAGGAAATCAAAATTGACACCAAGCAAGCAAACACGTGTTTAAGTGAGTCATAAATGTATTCTAAGAAACAATAGTGTACTCAGATTGTAGGCAAGTTCTTAAAGTCGGTTACTTATTTTTGTTCCAACGATAGAGGTAATAAATTCCAAATTATCAAGTTGTAAAGTTTTATGATAAAACGTTGCTATGTTCGAGATGCAGTGGTAAAATTTTATTTTTCGAGCTATAAAGTGAGAATGTGTACCAAATGGCTTGGAGGGACTCGGTGATTATTTCGACTAACAGAGGGTCAAGATTTCAAGTTATGGAGGCAAACACCAAACCCTTTTGGTGTTTGAAGGGAAAGGAACAAAACATTTTTTCGACATTTGGAGGTTTTTGACTTATCGAGGTTTGACTTAACGAGGTTCTACTGTATTGTGATCCCGTTCCTTGTATTTTTTAAATCTTTAATAGAGCGACTGTGGGAGAAGATAGGGTGACAAATATCCGGCCGCGTTCAGAGTAACTTGCTATTAAAGTGGTTTATGGTCTCTTTGCCCATTATGAAGGTTGCAATGGGTTGCACTCACGAGAATAGATGTAGCTCGGTTTTTGGCATGCTATTTTATGTAGTTATTTTACGTTTATGTGTGTGTCTTTTGTTGTATTGTAACCGGTAAACGGATAAATTTATGCAGATATATAATAAGCTATTTTTGTTAGAAATTTGTTTTGTTTTAGTTTATCTACGAGTTCACAAAAACCTCCTTTGAAAGAGGCTTTGAATTGAAAGAAATATATAACCTTATATTGAGTTTTACTCAAAATGAGGTTTTATTATTTAAAACGTTTAAGTTATAAGAACTGTTGAGTTTTACTCAAAATGAGGTATAACATCTCATGAGGTGATAGGTTTATCATCACTATTTTTAACGTAATTTTGATTGAATTAAAGGTTTTTTGAACATTTTCAACGAAATTTAAATGTAATAACTTTTAGTAAGGAAAAGCATGTATAGCGGTTCAACTATTAAATAAAAATAAGCTAATTCAGTAAATGTTTGTAAAAGCCAACACTACACACCCTTTAGATTTAAATTTCTATCAGCTCAATCTTTTTTTAATATTTCAAAGAAAAAGCCTTTTTTGGTCGGCTGTCACGTGTTCCTGACAGCAAATTATAAGAGCTTTATTTTAAAAGTTTTGCATACTGACTAAATAAATTATTTATATGGGCGTAGACAAAGTGAACTTAAAAAAATTGAAAATTATTTTTTTGACTGAATCAGTGAAGTCGCTCTCATAAATGTCTAATTTTGCTTTCGTTTTAACCTTAATTTCGAATCCTTCTTGGCAAAGTATGGTACTCAGGTACTACTATTCAATAGATTTTTAGTCTTCAGTGATTTTTATTTTTGCTGCAAAGTTTTAATTAAATTCGATTTTAATGATATTTCAGACTAGACACGTTCCAACTTAAGCCGGAGTGTCGTTAACTCTTGTGGTTACGCGTTTTGCTGGTCAAATGCCTAGCTGTAAGATTGATGCTACGCTAACATCGAAGATACATGCTACGAACGTAGCAAGTGCAACGCAACATGCTACGCTCCATGTACACGTATGTTCAAACGCTAAACAATTTGAAGACCTATGAGAAAATTTGGAAAATTATATATATTTTTTTTTATCAGGACACATTCACACACGGCTGGTTAGCCCCATACTGAACCATTTCTAGCTCGTATTATGGTTGCTAACACAACTGATATACTACATATACATACATGCATAATATATATAAATACATATTTAACACCCAGACCCACAGCCAAAAAATTTGGTTAAGCACAAAGATGTTGACCGGGCCGGGAATCGTACCCGGAACCTTTTGATTAGCAGTCCGGCATGGTAACCTTTACGCCAACGAAGTCGTCAAATGTTAAAAAAAAAATATGAAGTTTCTTTTGCGTTGAAGTATTGTATGACTTATAGATTGTTGGCCTCTCGTTGGGTTCTTGGCGATAGATTTTTCAACTTGTCTAGGCAGGCGAGCCCTAGAAAATGCTCTATCACCATACCTGTCATCGCTTCGTTATTTTATTTTACCCTGAATAGGTCAGCGCTTGACTACAATTTACCTGATGGTAAGTGGTATTGAGATCTATGGCGGAGCGCGCTTACCTAGAAGAAGCAATGCGCTAGTGCTCTGCAACTTTATCATGCAAATATTTTCGTTGCCTATGAGTCTCTTTGTGTTATTCTTGGTGTTGTAGCGTTCCAAAAATATGCAAAAGCATAAATGTCTTCATCAAAGATTTTTTGCCATCTTTTCTTCTTACATATACAGCCGATTATCACGTATAAATGAGTATGTAACATTTCCGCCTTAGTAGCCGTTTGGACACGAATGAGGTTCTTTCCTTTGCCTCCTGAAACTGATATAGATTGTTGTGCAATAAAAAAAATACAAACTGTTTTTATGAATTAGCAATGAATAAAAAAAAAAACAACATCTAGGTGCTTATTGAGAAAACTAGATTTAATGTAAAAAGGGATTTTTATATTCGAATATACAATATACTGACATAGCAACATATTTTACGCTTTTCTTAAGCTGGTCGCAGCTCGACCGTGAGTGGACCAAGAGTGGGCAGAGATAAGCTAAGTCAGATGAAAGAGACGATAAAGATGCTAGTAGAGCGACCTGAGCGTGCAAAATGCTTAAAAGAGGCCTCTCTTGTCTCATTGTGTCATAGATTTGCTTGCGAGTCAATTGTGATCGAGATTTATTTACGTATAAATTGTAGGCCCCGCCTTCAAACAAGCAGTCGTTAAGCCAAATCAGAGGCCTTCGCGCGGTTAGAAACTCTTGACCTGGGCTACTAAGCTCATACGAAAAAGATGAAGATAATTCAATTTCAAATATCTTTATTGATAAATGACAAAATACAATAAATAACAATGCCAGTGTACGTAATATCCTAGCTGTTATAGATACGATTATAAAATCATTTTAAAACACAAGGCTTACCTAAAACTTACAATATGAGACTTATAAAATAATGTACATGGTACAACAATATAAAAATAAAATGAAAATTCACAATATGCTTGCTTGGTTAATTTTCATTTTATATTGAAGATATAAGGACTGAACAGATATGTGTTTTTTTTTTAAATTAAGTTAGCTAATTATTCGAATTATGCGATGTTTAGGTAACACGGAGGAACGCAACTAGAAAATGATTTATTGATATTCTTTACGACCTATGGTGTTTCATGGAGGTAAACGACCCTAGGGGTCAACAGAACAACACTCTATGGTTGTGTGGGGTCACCGACAAATCCATCTAGTGTGTCGTATAAAGAGCGAGTAACGGAGTGGAAGAATGGGTCATCGCACGGCCGCCGCTTCTTTCAACACGGCTCCAATAAAATACTCTATCTATAGAATCGGTGGTTTATTGCTATTTTACTAAGAAGAAATGAATGAATAATTGGCCAAGTGCGAGTTGGGCTCGCACATGAAGGGTTCCGTACCATTGTTGTATGGGAAATATTGCTGAAATATTTATTTTTATAAAATTTTGTAATTTAATTTGATATCTAATTATAAATGTTGTGAAAATTTTAAGTGTTTAGCAGCTACCGTTATTGATATATAGCAAAAAAAAACGAAATAATCACGTTTATTGTATGGGGACCCCCCTAAATATTTTATTTTTAGTATTTGTTATAGCGGCACGAGAAATACAAATCTAGTGAAAGTATCAGCTTTCTAGCTATTACGGCTCTGAGATACAGCCTGGAGACAGACAGACAGCGGAGTCTTAGTAATAGGTTCCCGTTCTTACCTTTTAGGTACGAAAACCCTAAAAAAGTGTACTTGAACAAATCAATTTTCGGCCAGCATGTTAGGTATCATAAGGAGCCCACTATACGTTCTCACTGCTGGGACTCCGGGCCTTCAGACAGTTCAGTGTTGTAGAAGATTTCAGTTAAATTTTCAAAGATTTAACGAAGATTTTCTAGTATTTTTTTACACACAATTTTTTTCACTTACACATATATCATTTTAAAAACCTTAACTAGATTTTCACTTTAGACGAATTATAATCACTTGTGTTAAACGAGTATTTATAGTCTTCAGTTAGAAATAAACAAATTAATCAATCAGGATTTTATAATACGACAATATTAGATAGAAGATAGATACAAAATCTTTATAAGACACAAACATGAATAATAAAAAAAAAACTCTTCATAATAAGTGTACCATAATTGGCAGCCTTATCGCTTAAAGCAATCTCTTTGGTACTTTTATTTTTACATGATCACATATAAGCCTGACGCATATTTATGTTTTAAATAAATGACTACCAGTTCAAGCACCATTATAAAGAGAACTATTCATCCATTGAAATCACCAAATCATTCTGCGGTTAAAACCCCTTAGAGAAATCCAAAAGGGACTATTTTGCGTTTGATTAAAATTGTTTACGAATTCCTGCTATTCTGTTTCCTGTTTTGCACAAATAGTTGTGAAAGCAAATCAGCTAGTAACATATAGCGTTCTTAACACTATGTTTTAGTTTATTAGCCCTACACAATAAGTTGCTGTTATAGATTATAAAAATATCTTACTTAAGAAAACCAAAATAATAACTATATTATTATTTTGGTGGAAAACCAAAATAATAACAATATTATCATTTTGGTTTTCTTATACATCTATTTTTGTGGTAAATTTAAAATGGGAGATGGTGAAAACCGTGTAAGCATTCTACATTTACCTACCAATTCCACATGTCCCCTCGCGATTTATCGAATCCAATACGTTAAACATTTAGAGTCGCTTTAAATCGATCCCGCAGTACACAGGGTGTTTTAAAAGCATTTCCGCCGCCCGGAATACATAAATCTACGAATAGAGGGTGTTCTATTTTACCCCAGCAAAGCCTACGTTGTTAGGTAGTTTAGTTGCGAGCACCCATTCATCAGGCACAAGTACATCTTCTTATTTCGATAGTTGAATTCTGTTTATCTACAAAATAATGAAGTCCCTTCCTCGAGTCATATTCCTCTTTACAGAGGGTAGTGACTCCCCGCGTAATTTATTAATTGAGGCAGTTTTCTTTGACAATAACATCGTGATGGGCCACCAAGTACTTCCACGGAAAACACGTGTACTCGGTTTTCGTGGTAATCAAACTTGATGGTTTCCTCATGATGTTTTCTTTTACAGTATAGTGAGTGCAAATTTACACTTTACTCAAAAAATAAGTCATTGGTGTAGGGTTGGGATCAAACTTGGACTTCAAAAAGACAA
This sequence comes from Mellilla xanthometata, assembly GCA_035578125.1. NCBI lineage: Eukaryota > Metazoa > Arthropoda > Insecta > Lepidoptera > Geometridae > Mellilla > Mellilla xanthometata. The sequence continues at coordinate 5,919,729 of JAPUBQ010000015.1, read as the reverse complement.
ACGTGTTCACAACGAGCCATACGTCTTGTTTGTTTAAAAAAAAATTAGACAATCGTTTTTTTACAACTTATATAGGTTTGCGTTTGACCACAGATTGCCTGGTGTTAATAATACTACGGTCTATGATGTTACAAGCTTACTTAGAAAATAACTATTATCTCTAGATTTGAAGACCTCCAGGCGGTATTTCTCAGGAAACAGAGACTCGGGAAGAGAATTCCAATTTAATAATGTCAGAAGAGTAAATTTGGATTACGTTTAAATCATTTTTTTGAATTCTTTTACCTAATTTATTCAACTACAACTTTGCCTAAAGGTAAGACTAAGCAGGTAAATTAGCAAATACAATTTAATACAAGCACTTCCAAAGATTGCGCTTTCACAGCCGCATATAATTAAGACAATTTAGGCTTACATTTTGTAGGCCAATAAACCAATTCCTAAAGCAATAATTTCACAATAGGAGTCTCAAAACGCGCAATTGAATAAATTATTGCCGTCCTTTTATCAGATAACAATACATTCCGTCCCACAGTTTCAGCTCAAAACTCAAAATCAAGGGCGTTATTAATTCCCACGGAGTAGATCCCGCTGTGAAATTAAATTAATTTTCTTGCCACAGTCTCAAAAGGAAGGAGATATTCGTTCCCTTTGGATCATTTATTGTGGCAAATGAATTTGTACGAGGAATTTGAAGGGCATCTTGAGTTGAGAGTCTCTCGCTTTAAAAACTTTTAGTGAGAGAAAAGATTGACGAAAACATTATTTCAGTTTAATGATTCCGTTAATCAAAAACAAAAAATCTAAATATACTTATTTATTCAGCAAGCTAAGTTAGTTAGTTAATTATTCAGCACGGTAATGCAGCAAGCGTGATAGGCACCATTGCACCGGGGGCGAGCAGGGGCGGGTTATTTTATTAGTATTAGTTTTAGTTTTTAACATGTGACATGTATTAAATGTAAGTGTCAGCAATAAAATAATTTTAGTTAAAAGCATAAATTTTGTTACCAATCTCACTATATTATTAGTAATAACAGTTTTGTATGAACGCACAATAATACTACTTCAATTATTATGTAGCTAAGCTTCATATGATTATGTATTGACAGTACCGATGACACCTCCTTATTAAAACTAACAGCCGCGACCTACAAATCAACGAATCATCCGATCCAAGGTAGCGCCCAGATGTAAATAGAACCTTTTTTTAACTGCGACGGAACTGAGAAAGGTATATTACGCGTTTGGTGTAAGAGGATATTTATTTGAATTCAAAGAAAGAAAGGAACATTTATTTTGTGACACGAACAATAAAGATTTTGATATTTGTGTGCTTGTGAAAGCCAATGTTGCTATTTATCTCCATTACTACTACTAATCCAATTTTGATACGATTTTCAGTAATGTTTGGGTTTGATTAGTGTCTCTTCTTAGTCGGATGTTATAGTGACTATTCACGAGAAGACGCCGCAGTAAATATAAGTAGGCTCTTTTAATTAAAAATATAATGGAGTGTCATGAGTTTCTTTAATTTTTAAGCTAGCTAACTTTATCATCCTATCATAGTGAAACATATAGCACAGAACGAAGCGTCAGAAGCCGGGCGTGTAACCTTATTTCTTTAATGAGTACACTCTTCCGATCAAATGAGGTACCTATTCATTGGAATTGGGACGCCGTTATTCAAGTTCACGCGTAAACACGCCGATTTACTTGAGACGTAGACGAATCAAGCTGAGTTTCTCATGCGATAAACAAAATTCAAGGAACGCATGAAGTAATTGCACAAATTTATTATTTGAATCGTATCCATAATGGTTTTCTTAACGGTCTATAAACTCACAAGTAACAAGATCTTTGAGTTTAGTCCTCGCGCTTGACCAACTGGGTAAATAAAACCTTGTACTTCCTTGCCAAAGATTTGGAGATGCAAGCATTGCCATTGAAAAATAACAGTGAGAAGAGAGATAAGAGAAGCAGTGACTTTGCAATAGGTATACTCTTACGGGTACACTACTGGCTATGTTTTATCTCCAAAACTCATTAATTGAGTTTTAAAATTAAATATATGTAACAAAATAAGTTTATGATATAATTTAATGTTAATTGAAAGAAATAATAAATCACATTCTAATTGTCAATATAATCAATATAAAATTTTAGGGGAAAAGCAATTTATAATTTATTTATTTTTTGCTTTCTATTTATATGACGAGAACTAAAACTAATTTATACTTTTTTCTTATCATACCTAATACATCTATCTTAATTACGACCTTTACTGCACGATTAAAACTCGTACAAAAATAGTTGCATATTTTGAAATAACTGCTTTAATGTTAATATTTCCGAATATGTATAAAAAAACAAAGCCATTTCAAATTCTATGAGAAAAAACTCACCTCTATTTAGGAATACACATTTAAGGCACCCTTAATTGTTTACGCTCTCGTAATTAGCATGTTAAGCCCATTTTAAAATGTAATTGCTTGAATACAAGGCACGTAATAATTGGAGTAAATCCTAAGTAAATAGAGTGGAAGTAATTTATTAGAGAACGAGAGATTTTTTCTCCCAACTTGAGTATAATTTGAGAGTTAGAGATGTGTTTAAGGTTTTTGTGCGGGGGCATTAGCTGCAGGCGCTTAGGTAAGTACCGTAGAAGGTATTTAGGTAAGTACCTACATGACATGCAAAGGTCGTGGATGCTAGTATACCAGACATTGAATAATGAGTGCTATTACGCTTGCAATAAAACCACAAAGATAAAAAAAACAGGCGCTTTTTACGGCATTAAATTGTTGGAGTCAATGATATGTTTTATTTTCAGTTTATTTTGTTCGACTTGGTCCGGGTCCGCTGCGGGTTGTTCTTGGTGCAGAGGTTGGCCATAGGTATTTAGCGCGGTAATGCAGCGAGCGTGATAGGCACCTTTGCACCACCGGCGAGCAGGAGTGGGTTATTAAATTAGTGTTAGTATTATTAGTTAAAAAAATTTATATGTGACATGTATAAAACCAATATTCACTTGGTACATCGTGCTTCCATGTTGAACTCTTTTCTTAAGGAATGATTTAAGGAATGATCTGTATTTGATTCAATTACCAACTGTTGCGGGCTTGTTCTAAGACTTTTTGAAACTTTAGTAAATTCTATGTAATTCTCCATTCTTTTAAATATGTATAGTTATAAAGAATATTTAATTATGTATTGAATTCACTAATGATAAATATTAATTTTATAAAATACGCCTACCCCTAAGTGAGGCAAAACGTTTGCCGGGTCAGCTAGTCATAGTATGAAAAAAAAACTCACGAACGTCGCAAAATATTGTCACAGCAGCAAAAGCATTGTAAAACAATTCCACCACCAATAATAATTTCGTTTCGTTTCGCGAAAGGTGAGCGGCGCCAATTAGTGAAGGCGTGGAATCCGCAACACTGATTGCTACCGCTGCAATCCGGGACGCTACACGTCTGACAAGTTTTACGATGAAAAAAGATAAGAATTTCCGATAAATATTTCGGTAAAAATCATACAAAGTTCGGGTTTGCCGGTAACGTTTTTAAACAATGTTATTGAACATAAAAGCGAGTGTGGCTCGGTGGTAATAACGTCTGCTTTTCCATCAAATGGCCCCGGGCCTACACCAATGACTGGTTTTTCAAGTTTTGCGTGGATTTGCACTCGCTTTACGGTAAGGAAACCGGCATATTTGAGCATCACAATATACGAAGGCGTGTGTATTCCGCAAAACAAAACCGCCAACCCGCACTTGACCAGCGTGGTGAATTATGGCCTATACCTCTCTCCTCGTGATAGAAGGCCCCAAGTCCGAGCAGTGGAAACGTATATGCTATGCTTATGTAACACGTATATATATTTTAAGTTAATAAAAACCAAAATCATCATAGACAATATACATACATATCGCTGTCCGTAAATACAAAACTATAAATTAACTAGGGTTCTTTCTTTCATCTATATGTACTTGTTGTTGGTATTTGTGTACCGAAAACCGGAATCAACGGAAATAGTAATAGATTATTTTATGATTATTAATAGATTTTCTGAAAACTTCAACTTAATTGCCAATTAACGCGTACGCTTCCGCTCTTGCCAAGCGAATTTCTAGTCTAAATAAAGGATGTCCAAGTCATATACCGCTTCTCCCGTACACTATTTTCTGCGTTTTTTACAGATTTATCTATATGTTTTTATAATGTAGCAGTTTGAGAATTAAATTGTCACAGACTAATGCGCCATATAAAACGTGCAAAGCACTACAAAACTTTTGAAACCAATCCTTTTTCATACCTTTTACGTTGCTATAAATTTTCACAAACACTAAAATCTTAAAAGCTTTTTAGGTACAAAAGTTTTCTACTTCGAATTTGGATTCCGAATAGAGGTTAAAACCTTACACCGTTTCCACAACTAGGATACTCCTTGGTATTTATTACCTCTACTTTTAAATAGTGTAACTTTTTAGCATACTGCCTTCATCCATCGATCTTTTAGCCCTGCGCTGGTAATTAGTGAACTCGAAGAGAGGCCTATGTCCAGCCGTGAATAGTAAAGGTTTCACAACGTTAAGTTAACCTACTTATGACAAAATTTACCAAGTAAACGCTACACGAGATTTCGCTATATCTTTTCGAATTACATTATATAAGAATACAAAGACTAAGTTTATCTGTTCAACGGGGCAATGCTGCCAGTATCTTGGGAACTCTGACACGCAGTGACAGCCTGGATGGCGAGCTTACTTTGATTTAAATTGTAGAGCGTTTTAAAACATTGTGTATATAATCTATTATCTATATTTTAGTTTACTTTGTAATTAATTATTTGTAAATAAAGACATGTATTAAGAATACTTTAAGTATAATATTAGAAAACCTGTATGAAAGTTTATCTCGATTCTCTCATCAACATCCAAATATTTTATTTATACAGAAAATAAATATTAAAAGCACCAAATTACTCCAATTAAAGAAACAACAACGCTCACTTTACGATTCTCTCCAAATAATAAACTTGAACAAACGTATTTCATAGCGAAATCCAGAAAAGAAAGACAAATAAAAATGAGGAACATTATTTACCACTTTGTCCTGATGAGGCGACATTTTTCTGCCGACCTTTCATTTATAAAAAATGCTCACCTGTATTCGAAGAATTAATAAACTACGTAGATCGGAATAAAAGGGAATTCCAATATCCCAATTATCCATCCATAAGCATATTACCTACTAGATACAACCCCTCGGTGTTTCGCTTTAATCCGGGATAAAAATAAGCCTATGTATTAATTCAGGATCTAAGCTATAAACAAGTTTAATTTAAATAGATTCAGCCGTTTAAGCGTGTAAAAGTACCAAACATACACAGAAACCTTCGCATATATAATTAATTAATAGGAACTATCCTTTGAATAAATATTTTTAAATGATCTTAATTGAGGCCTAAACCTTAGTAGAATTTTACGAGTATATTACATCCAATAGGAGTTAAATTAATTCTGAGTTACACGTTATATTAAAAGAACTACTGAAATACGAGTAGATAGATCGGAATAATATTAAATGCCGATATCCCAACTATTCGTCCCTAACCAATGACTAGTTATGGATAGGTAAAGCATAGTTTTTTAAAATTCCAACCAATAAGAGCTCATAAATTAGTTCTAATACAAAAATAGTAAGATATATTTTCTATTCTTTGTCTGTATTACATCAAGCGAATGAAATAGAGGGAAAGCAAAGGATGAAATACGATTTTTCTTCAATAATAGGAAATCTGAAGGTTAAAGGAGCAATCTTTGAGACTTGGCCAATCGATTTCGCGTTTACAGGTTAACATCTATTTATTGTGTTTTTATCTTCTTTCGTTTATTAAGACTGTTCGTATTTTTTGTCGTTTCTTATTGCTGGATATTCTGTATGGGAGGAATTTATTTAGGTCGGATAAAATTTGTGAGGCAGCCATTTGCACTAATCGAAGTTCGTTCCCAATATCCGTTTCGATATTGCTATCAAGATTGATAATAATTATTTCTTCAAGAAATACCTTGAGTAAGATTCGCGTTGGTTTGCAGTTTGGTTTAACATTAAAGACAAGTATTTAAAAAGTAATAAAGCAAAGATAAGTAGGTAAATCTTATTTGTGAAATCGATGTTTCGAAGTATTGAAAATTTGATTTGGTTTGATGTTTAAAAGCAATGATCTTTATTTCTACACACCATACAAATCCGACAGCGAAGCGGGATTTCGGAGCTTTGGTGTTAATATTGCGTTAGGTAGGTCACGTAGTAGGTAGTATACGTGACCTAGCTTTGAACCTACATCTCAGTCCCGAGGTGACTTTCTGAGTTATGTTCCACAGACTCTTCCTTAAATTCTAAATCACCAGACAATTTTATTGTACAAGATTTATACGCTTACTAACTCAAATAGCATCAGAGTTTTATTAAATGTTAAATTTTAGGACCCGGCTGTTAGTCTTAGTTCAAGCAGTCGTTAAGCCAAGTCAGAAGCCTTCGGTCTGCTAGAAAACTCTCGACACCAGAGCTTCGCCACTTAGTTCATACGAAGAAAAAGAAGACTTATAATCAAAGCGTATGCTTAGAAAAAATAGAATTACATGTGAACTATAAATCTTTATTCAGATTATATGACACTTTTATCAACATACGAGATACCTATATTAAAACAGACAGACAGTACATAGCAGCATACGTCGATTTTAATTCCATTCAAGCACAATAGCTGTCACTACATGTACCGAATGGAGGCAGAATACAAAAATATAGTGTCAGCTGGCTAGCCCTTACATCTCAGATAAATCTTTACCTCAATGCTGTTCAGTGAAAAATTATAAAATGGCGCTAATTACTTTTAACACAAAATTAAAGCTAATAAAACTGAAAAACCCGGAGCCCTGTCATATACGCTGGATTTTATAGGATTTTTGAAAAACATGTGCGATGTTGTACATCTACGAGTGTTGTATGTTTATAAAACAACATCCCGAATATTATGGTACAAATTTAATGGCAATCCGAATGGGAAGAATTATTTGCACAAAGAAAGTTAGAATGGCATATTTTGTTTATAGTTGCTCGTATAATCCCATAAAAATATATGCATAAATGTATTTAAGAAGAAATTATTACTATTATTGACTGAAAATTGTTTTTATACATTAAGATAATTTTTTACCTATAAATTTAACTGACATGTTATTTTTTTTATGTAAGTAATTAACTTTTTTTAATTAATCTAATGTAAGCCATCATAACGTATCATAATGTATAACGTACGAGTATATTATATTGTAAGAATCCAGCCAGATTTCTTTATATATTTTGCACCTCCTAGTGGTAGGTTTCAGTTAGGACATCTAAATTAATTGTACAACATGAACGCTCTGAAACCGCAATAAATTATTTGACTTTGACTTTGTGCCATTTTGATCCCAAAGTGCCTTAAATGATGTCCTTTACTCTTCTAGAGAACTACAACAACAAAAACTACTCGTTGAAATCACATAGACACTATAACCTAAGCCTTGGTTCCATTAATATTGACCCTTATCAAAACTTTCCCTGATATTACGCACCCATGTTGCTACGAGAAGAACATTCCAGAATTAATTTTCCTCTCTCCTCGTATCTGAATTACCTATTCATATTTTCGGGGTGCTAAGTAATTTTGCTGTATACCTATTTTGTTTCATTGCATAATAAAATATAAAACCCATATACTTTTATTAAATAACAAACTTTTTCGCAAAACATGATTTTACGATTGACTTGTGCAATTAACTACGTGAGTAGCTGCGAGTTGCCTTAGTCCATGTGGCTAATCCTTATGTTTTAACTAGCTGACCCGGCAAACGTTGTTTTGCCTCACTTAGGGGTATGAGAAATAGATAGTGTAGCTTATATGACACGTTCGTAGATTTGCCATAGCAGCGCCATCTATTGATTACTTACTCAACCCAGTCGAAAGGTATCGACATCTGTTAAAATCATTTGGAGTTAACAGATAATTGTGACTGTCAAATAATAACTGACAATAATTAGCAATAAATTAAAATTGCGACTATAATTTGAGATTTAAACTATCCTATCTCTCAAGTTGGATCGAACTGCACATGGTGTGCGAATTTTATTATAATCGGTTAAGTGGTTTAGAAGTCCATTGAGGACAAACATTGTGACACGAGATTCATATATATTAAGATTAGATTCGCAGTATATTACGAAACACGTGCGCAGTTGCAAGTACATATTAGTAGTAAATATTAGGTCGATCAAAAGTATTTTCGTAATGTTCATACAAAGTAAATTATTTTTATTTACTTGTAATATGTATGTGTCATGATCTCATTCCTGTATAAGTTGTGAGATTTTTATATAAAAAATCTAATTTAAAAATAAATTTTATATAAAAAAATCTGACAGTTAATGTTCATAGTGTACTTTTGAGCTAGCTTTATGCCTCCTAAACAGTAAACTATTTTTATAATATTGTTGCTTTTATACGTATGTATAGAATTATGGATAGTTATGGCAAAGAGGCTCCACGCTAATCGGCAAAACCTACCTACTTACTTAATTTTACTTACGACTTACTACATACTATAATTACCATACAATTAATCGTCCTATGGCATATACATCTTCGGCCTTATCGTATAATTTGCATTTCAGTTTACTTTGATGATATAATTTTCAGGCTAGTTGCAGTAGATAAACGTGACCTTACAACGAAAAATATTAGGCCAATATACATATTAACTGTACATAACAATGGATAGAGTGAGAACAAAAAAAAACTAAACCCCCTTAAGAACATTATGTCTAACACAGACTTCTTTGACTAGATTTTTAATGTATGCCAGAACACTTGGGCTAAAATAACGGACCCTTATCACATACAGATAGTAATTCAGCCCTATGACAGGTGAATTTCAAACTTTAATTAGCACAACAGGTGTTCTGTCTACGTGTAGTGAACATAAATCAAGCGCTTAAGTAACTTTTGCGAAACTAGAGTTCTAGTGTTACTTTAGTGTTATTGAATATTCTATGAAAAGTCCGCCGGGCACGCACAATGCATAAATCAAGTGTTATTTGAAAACGATGACCTGAGAAATAACTTTAAATGTTTTTAATGTTATAGAAAATTGAATTCAACGGACGTGGTTTGAATTTACAAAATTTGAATATATATATATAATACCAAAATCAGCCTCCAAGTCTGTACTACTAGGAAATGTCGCTACTGCCAATGGTAATAACCACTGCCATTAGTGACAATATATTCGGGTGAGGAACATAACAGTAGTCTCAAATCTTATTTATAAATTATTCTGACAGACCGTCATGATAACAAAACAAATAATCAATAAATTTTCAATTACTGTCGCGTCGCTCAGCATAGTAATTGTTGTATCTATTACCACTGACAAGAGTGGCTATTCCCATAAGCAATGGCGACAGTTACCAGCCGCTTAAACACTAGACTTGGGAGGCTGACATGTCAATAACAGTTCAGCCTAACTACTGAATACACGGACTGAAATCATTTATTTTTAATATAGGCATTTGACCACACGAGTTAGCGACACTCCGGCCTAAGGTGGAACATGCCTAGTCTGAAACAACTTGCTCTCAAAGAGGCTACCGGAACACAGTTAGGTGCTCGGCACCAGATTTTTTTAATTTGCCTCCTGTTCAAAACTCAGTTAAATTTTAACTGTGTTTTGAACATCAAATCTGTACTACACGCGTGACTATATTTATATTTGCAGTAGTTTTAATCTGAAGAGATAATGGTTTTAGGAATTTTATTAGCCCTCCTACTACTAACAGAAATAAATCTGTACTTATTTATGATACCATACAAACAAATATCAAAAATATGTACATTTTTAACGCTTCAAATGCTATAGTGGGAATGCTTTAATAACATAAATAGAAATGCTCATGATTTTATTGTGCCGGCCATATTAGATTTGAAATTTATCACAATGTAAGTATTATGGACCTTTCCTTCAGGTTCTGTCCGGAGTGGCCTATTAAATTAGTTTTATTAGTGGTTTAGTTTTTATTTTTAATTTTATAATTGACTTGTATTTTCATTATTTTAAATTGTATGTTTTGCCTGTAAAATAAAATTTCCATCCGACTTATGAATTATATAACATAAATTAAATAAATAAATAATAACATGACCTTTAAACCATTTACTTATCCCTTCAGATTAATATAAACTACTTGAAGTATTAACTTCTACAACGCTTCCAATAACTAGATATTAGTTTTGGGCCCAGACTTATCTCTGTTTGTGTTGTTTCCCGGAAGGTCTTTGAATAAGACAAAAGTTTCAGGGTCAATTTTCCGAACACGGGTAGCTGAAGTGCTGAAACTATTTTATTGCGAAACGCAGGTATTACATGACTTGGTCTATTATAATCCTTTAGACGTGAGTTATTAACGGTAATGCTTACATTTACTCTTGATTAAAAATAGAAGGAAAATTTATTATTAACTCGATTTAATAAATTACTTCATGAATGTCTCTTCGAATCCTTCTTCGTATGAACTAAGTGGCCAATCTTTGGTGTCGAGAGTTTTCGAGCCGCCCGAGGCCTTTGACTTGGCCTGAACCTACAATTTAATCCGACCCACGGTAGCGCCCAGATAAAAAATCCACTTTTAAATAACAGTCTTGTGCTTGATCACACCCATCCATCTGAAGACTGTGTCCCATCGACCTTTGCTTAACCTCAATGATCGCGTCGGATAATCTTAGTTAGCCGAGATATAGACGCTATACGCATTTTGAAAATTCCGTAGTATAAAAATCTATACAATCATTACAAAAATGAAATGTTTGCGTCTCTATTTATCTGTTTGTTACCTAATCACGGCTAAACAAAGATCGGATCAGGCTAAATGTTTTATAAATAATTGGATGGGTACATTCAATCTCTAAAATGAACATAGCCTATCATAATAAAAAAATATATATTATGTAGCATAATATAAATAATCTTACTAAATATTTTAAGAAGGGCCAAACTTTTTATGATTTTGTCTTAACTATGTACCTATAAATACTCAATATACATTACCCATGATATTAATACACATAAATAGAAATTTGATACCAAATTGATATCAAATTTCTGTTACAAAAATCTAAGGTATGATGAGTATAGAAGAAATATGAAGTAAATCAGAATACTTAGTCAGAGCAAGGGACCGTTCTCCTTTAACAGGGGCGGATTAACAAAGTTGCCATCTGCAGTTTAATATTTAATTGCGCAACCATCCACTCGTACCGATCTCAAAATTCAAGGCAAGATTTAAAAAACCCGGCAATATTCGACATGTATTTATTCCATTAAAATACCGTATCTACTAGCCTCTGAAATCAATGATAACCTTATCTGCCTTTATTTCATTAAATGAAGAAAAACAATCGGTCGGCTTTGCTGTCCCTAAAATTACCGCCCTAGGCAGCTATTCAGTCTACTTAGACTGGTGGTATAGATCCGCTACACACATACTTCCGCAAAGCAGAACAGAAAGTATAGTAACGCCATTATTCACAAAAAGCCAATCGGATAACAATTTTTCTGTAAAAGATAGCCTTTATCTATTTCTTATTGTGATCATTGGACACGAGCCATAGTAAAAAACACAGTAGTGTAGTTCTTACATTTCATACATTCTCGTTCTTCTACAATATAATATTTCTAGAAAGATTACAAAGTATACATTATTACAAAAATGAGTAATTATCTTAGAAAATACAAACTATCTATACCAGAAAAGTTATAAAACACCTAATCTGCTATCTTCTAATATATAAAATTTCCACACATTTGTCACAATGTTAGTTGCCGTACTCCTCCGAAACGCCTTGACCGATTTTTACCAAATTTTATATGCGTTTTCAGTAGGTCTGAGAATCGGCTACTATCTATTTTTTAAGGCAAAACAACGTTTGCCGTGTCAGCTAGTTTATAGAATATATAGTATATATATTCGCCCGGTTCATAAAATGTCTATTCATTTACGTAATTTTTTTGTTTCACCGTTTCCCACAAAAATTAACTTCCTTTAGAAAGAGCGACAGTTTGTTTTGCATGTACATATATTTTTTGCATAAAAAAAATAAAGAACATTTCAAGCTTGTATGGATTTGACGCTCCCGCAAGGTTATTCTTAATTTTTCTAGCATAAAAAGTAGACCATTTCGTTAACCTAAAATGTACAGGTACCTTAGTGTATAGTTTAGAGTTATTGAAAACAAGGAATTAAAGATCGCCTAACGTACCACACTAAACAGAAGTATACCAATTTCAATATAAGGCAAGTTAAATCAATTTTTAAAAGACTTTTCTTTTCATATTTACGAATTAATTAATTAAAAGGGTATGGTCGGACACGACAATTTCTCGACAATAAATTGTCAATCACTTCTTATCCATTGCTCAGATAAACATTTTTTTTATTTCTAATTTCGAGTTCTTATCTATGTTTGTAAAAAAGCCGTTTATGCATGCATTGGTGTTCGTAGATAGCTCGTAGTTCGTTGCATTCGAGCTATCATCGTTAGAAATGTTTTTGTCAGCTATCTAAAAACACCGACAACAACTATTATAGGTGATAAGTTCCTATTTCATTTACTGCTTTATAAATAAGTGTGATTGTGATAACTTCGCGTACTAGCAGTGAACCTTAATACTCTGAATTATCTGAGAAATGTCGTCAATAAGTCGCGGCGAACAAATGGCACCGATATTTCTCCTGACCGGCAATGAATCCAATTATCGTGGCCAGAGAAGACATGTTAAATGATGCCCGTTGCGACATTCCCCTCTACCCTCCATAAGATAGCCTCGCTATATTGAAGAGATAAACTTTACGAGACTTTTTAATAAGATGCTTTTTAAGTGGCGACTCGTCTTTGACGATTCGCGGCATCTCTTTAAGGTGGCGTTTAATTTCGGCGCTCATCAATTGTTTTTCGACTATCTTTTGTTCAAAGTTTCATGAATGAAGTGGATTAATGGAGTTTGAATTTTTTGTGTAATGCGTCTTTTTTTAGGTATTCTCATTAGGTATTATCTAATGAGCTGTCTAATGAGCTGTCTTAAGTGTTATCATAAAAATAGAAGATTGGATTATTTATATGTCTGTTTGTTTGAATTTAATACACTCCTAAACTTTTAGACCTAGATTTAATTTAATTTTAGATAGAATTAATTTTAGATTAGATTTGAAAACCATCGCACCGTTTAGAAGCTACACTATCCTCTGGTGACATAGTTATGTTATATCTTTAATAATTAAGGAACTTTAGTAATAGTCCAATAAATTAACCCAAGGATTGAAAAAATAACCGTTGACGCGTAATGAACTGCTAAATTCCACATTCCAGTGTCATTTTTTTTACTTTGAATGGGCTTGCGCTTGATCGCAATTCACATGGTGCTAAGCGATAGCGATATTATCTATATTATATGTAAACTGCTAAATTTGACAACTGATATGCAATACATTTTGTTGCTGTATCTACACTTCTTAGAATAGAATAAAATCGTACTTGTTAATGTATAATAAGAGAAACTTCTCGTATTTTGGAAAGTTTGTAATGAATGAAGTAAAAAAACTTGCATTGCAATGTAATATCTGCCTCAAAGTATGACAGACCTACCTTTTCACACATTTAAGAAAATTGAAATAGTTCTTTGTGGAAAACCCTTTTTATGCCTTGATTAAATATATGAGATTGCCTCTTTCAGAATCTTTATTTAAGTATACTTAAGTACAGACTGTAAAGTGACATGAATTATGTGTAAATGTGTTGTTATTTTCTATTATATTATTATGACATTGTATGATTGCCTAATTAATTAATTGATGATGAATATGATGATAATATGTAAATTAGACGTGACTAGTATTACGCAATGTTATAATATTAGTAAAGTTCTATGATTTCTATGAAATAAGTATTACACGAAACTCAGACAAAAAGATATCAAACAAACGTCTGTCAACAATATTTAAACGGTCGTTCAGAAATTAAATTGGAAAGTTTTGTAAAGGTTCTAAAAGCGGCTTGATACAATTTTGTTGGACATTAAGGAATAATGCCAAAAGACAGACGGATTGATGTAATTGTTCAAGTTTTCCTAACTTTCCCATCGGAGATTGCTATCTTTGGAATTAAATCTATTGTGGATGAACTCTGAGTTGTTCGCCATTATTCAGCCTTTTGGTCTATTTATCAGATTCAGTTTGTCATAACGAGTTCTGTTGTTATCACAGAACTTTGCGAAGAGCTTTTAAGGTTTTCGCTTTAGGTATATTTTATCTTGTTATCTGGCATTAGTATGACTTCAACAATGTATTGGGAAACCTAGAATTCTTGAAGGAGAGAGATTGGATATTGGCACATATACATAGGTACCTACATAAACATGAATGTTCCTACGTAAAGTAATCCAAGTAACAATTCAAGTATCTTTTATTTAAACTTAATTGAGGTTAAGCATCATTATTCATGATTTATTTATTTGTTTCTTATCTATTAACTTTGCATAATTCTGTTCCAATTTCTAAACAATTGTAAAACCTTTTACTTCATAACTGTTGCATGTAAAACTTCTTCTTTTAAGTTATTTCATGATCATTATGATCTCGTATTATACTCTTCCTATAAAAATATGGGTTACATACAGAAATTCAGATACAATATCTGTCAGAAATTTATCTCATTATACCTACCTGTATCGCCATAGGTCATCATCATCATTTGCAGCCATTTATCACCTCTGGCAAGCATATACCTATACACATTAAAGTAGTTAACTTGCACTGCTGAGTCCGCAAAGTTTTAATCCCATTGTGGCCGGATATTCCAGGACGTCGTGTCGCTTCAACGCTGAAGTAATTGTTTTACGAGTGCGGAAATTGTAGTTTTCCATTTATCACGCATGGAGGTAGTTAAATCAGATTCTTGTTTATTACACACTCAAGCACACCTAGCAGATGCACCTAAAAACAGTACGTTTGCACATTGAAGAGACCTAACTCCCTCAAACTCAGGGTAGCCTACTGTGGTAGCTATGGCACCCTAGTGCTAAAACCACATTCCGTATGAGATATTGTCTCTTATTATAATTTCTAGCTTATATTATCAAGTTATAATTATGTTAATTAGCAGTTAAGAACAATTGAATGCCTTAATAAATATATTTATTATTTAATTATTATACCTAATAGTTGGTACGATAGAAGATTGCCTAGAAGATTAACATCATTATACGCCCATTTCATCTACGAAAGATGATTTTATGTAGCGTCCGGATGGTTATTGCATCTGCGCTCATGGCTGAACAAGCCGATGCGAGAGCCGCAGATACAGTCACATTGATGGCAGGTGTATTGCCTTAGTGTGGAGAGTGGCTGCGGATTTATTTCGCGTTGGTGAAGGATTTCACGTTCACGAGCTAAATGTTCAAACCAGGTCTGATCGTGGAAAGCAACGCCATCCGCACATAGCTTCCTCCACTGACTTCGGTCTTCAGTAGCTTTCTCACAGCTATCAAATAAAATAATATTAATTATTGATCTCACTGAGCGTTTAAATATAATATTATTAACTGTTACATGGTATGAAAATATATGCATATTTTTTACAATGTCATTATAATAATTCCAACTTGTTCTTATTTACTTACTCGTAATTATAAGTCGGTCTGTATAAGAGAATTTTAATGTAGAACTTTTTCCTGTCACCTAATATTAAAATAAATTTCTTATAATATAACATAACGTTACCAACTTGCAAGGAAATGATTATAAGATTATTTTTTTAGCCTTTACTGTCCCACTGCTGGGCAAAGGTCTCCCCCAACTCCCTCCACGAATCCCGGTCAATAGCTTCCTCTCGTCAGGCATTCGAAAACTGGTCAAGCTCGTCACATTATAATTGATCACGATTATAAGATAAATTAACATTTTTAAATATATAAAAAACTAGTTTTAAATATATTATTCAGTAATTAAATTTAAGTAGTCTTAGCCATGCCCTATTAACTAAACACATATAATCTTGTTCTACAAAATACAAATTTATTTATTTCAGGATTAAGTCTCATATCCATTATTATTATATTAGTAAAATTAAAAATATGTCATAGAGAATATGAATAAAAAAAATACAATTTAAATACAAATAAAAACCTACCCGTAGTAAACTAATAAGATATTTCAAGCGACATACAAGTAAGAGAAACTAATAGAACGAGTTGATCTCTAAAAAAGTCTTCCAAAGACATTAAATAAATAAAATGTCTTTAAGGGGAAAGAAAATTTATTCTTTACCAAGAACAATCACAAAATCTCGTCTTTTGTAGTCAGTAAATAAATCCCAAGCTTACTGTTAATTCACAAAGACTCGCCAAATATTTTTGAGCGCATGCCTTTTAGGAGATTGAATTAAACTGACCTACCAATCACTGGTAAAAACAAATACAGTAGGGCAACGTCATCGTTCGAGATTAATCTTGATTAAATATATACATACGAGTAACTAGCTAACCCGGCAAACGTTATTTTGCCTTAAGTACTTAAGTTAAACACACCTTAATTGATCACTTATCGAGCGAGATGAAAAATGATTAAATTAATAAAATAGCCATAAAAAATAGGGTTTGAATATAAAAAAAAGTAAAATTCTTTTCCTGCTCAAACGGCTGAACCAATTCTTATAAAATTTGGTATGGAGATAACTATTTTATTGGATTAAAACACACTTACAGGCTGCTTTACATTCCGGATTAATGCGGGTAACACTATGAATAATTCAATGAAAGAGTAAATCGTGTCTGAGTCTACTGGCAACATTTTCCTTTAGTAAGTCTATCAATTAATAGGTACATGAATATTCTGCTGCTCTAATAAACAGTTAAGATAACTATATTTGTGAATATTGTCTAGATATTTATTTATTTATTTCCCTAATTTGTATGTAAGTAGGTGTATTTTATATTTTTTTAGTTATTTTGTATTTATTCGGTACACCTCCCATTATGTCAATTGTATTTTCTATAGAAAGGTTGCCTGAAAGACATAGTTTAAAAGCGATAAAGCCGCCTATGTAGCAACAACATTGCTGGAACTGCTATTCTTCCGTATTGTTTTTGTTGTACAATAAAGGATTCTTGTATTGTATTCGTCAATTTCAGCTAAGTTGTCTTACTACGTTGTTCGCCTCTGTGCCTACCTAGTAATCTCAGTTGGGAGACATCAACTCTGTCATAATCTTGTTTGTTTACTCCCAGTTTAATGAGATTTCCCTTTTTTTCACACGAAATATGTAAAATATTGAAAATATCCTAAATTATTATAGATAGAAAGAATAGAAGTAGAGCTGGGTACATTTTACGTCACCGCCCGCTACCAATCACGACGATCGTTCTGATAACTAGATTTAAGTATAGTATTAAGTCATTTTAAGTAGTCTTAGCTAACCCCAAAAAAAGCACAGGGTGCATATTTTCTGTATATATTTATAAATATCACGCAAACGAAGTTATAAATACGTATTAGAACATACATATTTCGAACGCGGCTAATTATCCCCATACTAAACCATTTATAAATCGTATTATGTGTGCTAACACAACTAATATACTAAATATACATATTCATATTTATTGATAATTTATAAGTCAATACATTACTTATACATTTGTATATTGAATTCATTTTTTTTTTAAGTATCGATAAACTCTTAAGTTCAACAATCTCATTTGGTAATAATTAGGTATAGACTTGAGGCTCATTACATGAATAAGGAGGTTTTAAAAAATATATAAATACTTACTACTTATTGACCACCCAAACCGACAGCCAACAAACAATTACTTGTTGATTATCTTAGCCAATCTTAGATGTTGGCCGTTCCGGGAATCGAACCTGGGAACCTCTGGTTAGCAGTTCGGCATGAAAACCATTACGCCGAGAACGGAAAAAAATAAAAAATATCGCCGGATAGGAAAAACGTATACATACGTTTTTTCGATCTGGCAATTTTGTTTCCGGCGCCATCGTTCTATACTTACGTAATATGGAACGTAGGGAAAGAACATAGTCTGGCCTATCTATGGTTGTGCCAAATTAAACCCAACCGAAATACACACGTTTCTTGTATGGGAATCAGCAATCCTCTCCAATATTCTGATCCCTGGTAATAATATGTAAAAACTCAGACTTCTGACTCGTCACATGGTATTTTTGTATCAGTTGAGTATAAGATTGGAGGTCATTCCTATTGTCAGAGGCATATGGCAACAGTTACGAATGGCTTTTTTTCAGGCTCTGGCTGTGGTTGAGCTGACCATTGAAAATTAGGCCTGAAAAATCACTACAGTGTAAACAAAGGGATAGACATTAGGATTAGGATTATAGCATTAACTTTTATTAGTTGTTTGTGTTTTTTTGAAATTTAATTGAATCATAAAATGTTTAATACAAAGTAGGTACCTAATTTAGAACTAAAATGGGTCCTTGAAACCTGAATAAATAAATTTATTATTATTATTTGTAATCTTTACGACTTCTCGAAATTTGAAGAATTTCGGTAAGTAAATGCAAAAACCACGGGCCCAAGCCAAGTGGAGATTGCCGTGGGGGTTGTTTCCCCTGCATGTGTAAAGAATATAGCAGCTTTCTGCATCGTCATATATGTGTTGGTGTCTAAATAAATATTACTCGCCTTTGGTCAGCTACTCGTTGTGCGGAAACTTTAAGATCTGGATATTTAATACAGAATTATTGGTCGTGGAGTTTCTTACAATACATAGTTCTATCAGTTTCAAGTTTAGTGATATATAGGTATGTACGCATGATAAAAAAAAGGTTAATTTCATCATTCTTATTATTATTATTATTATTAAAGCGATTATATTATGCAAAAGTAAATGTACACATTACTAGGGTCGTACAATAGTTGTTTTCATTTCACTGCGCCATAGAGTATGTACGGTACATTTTATTTGACGATGCGGCATAGCTATTCACAGCTCCTTTACTGCGTAGAGAAACACAACTGGTTCTGGGGTGTTGCCAACTCAACACTTCGAGTGCTAGATCTAGCGATATTTTCTCGTACTTAGCGCTGAAATTTAAGGAACAGAATCCAGCACTAAATCTACCACTATTTTGAAGTAGCTAAAAAAATTAAATAATTAGTATATTTGTAGACACTTTGGTAGGGGTTTTTTGTGGAACGTCAAACAAAGGTGAGTATGGCGGATGATGTGTAAGGTCATAATTATTACATGTATTATGTATGTATTTTTCTCTAAGATTACTTGTTCTTTGTCAAACCTTGTTTGTTGTCATCAGATTATCTTGACCCGTATCCTTATTTCGGCTACAATTTTAAGAATGCTATCCTAACTTTAGAACATAGCAAAAAACAGCCAAAAAGTAAAACATATTTTGTTAAATTTTATTTTTAAATAATTTGCACTAATTTTGGAAATGTTTAGCAATACAGCACTACTTGAGATATTACTTAGCACTTAACGGTGCCATTGAGTTGGCAACCCTGCCGGTTAGTGTGAGTCTGTGTCTTGTGTTCACATTTTGTTTTTGTAATGATAACTGCAGAATTATCAAATTTTACTTTGAGTTTGGGTGTAATTTGATTAGTTAATCATAAATGAAGATAGTGAAATACCTCTACAAAGAATGTGAAAATGGCTTTTGGATTGTAGTGTTAATGTAAAATAGATGTGGTGGTCTAGTAACAAAAGACGCGATGGAGAGTAAAAAGATATCATTTGGTTTTATGAAAACCAAAAAAGCTGAGAAACCAGTGGTAGAAGATAAAAGAGATTTCATAGAATGTGTTGAAGAGAAGTCCATCAAAGTCATTGGGTAAGTTTTTAATCTTTTAGGTTAGGATGACCTACGTATACGGCCGAACAAATAAGCGATTGGTCTTCGTCCCCTAGGATCTCCATATAAAACATTGCATTAGGAATCGCCAGTTTAGAGCCCATCTACAACTTATACAGCCATTTAGTAATAACATATACTTATTAATTAATTCCCATTCCAGCGGCGAAGAAATTAAAGAAAACACTCCACTTGTAATTCCAATGAAACCGAATACTCTTGTAACAGCTGAAAGACTTCAACAAATTGCTGAAAAGGTGGAAAGTGCTTTGGAGGAACCAGAAGTATCAGAGAAACCAGCTTCAACTGAAGAGAAGACTTTGGAAAATGAGACTCTAGATGAAATGGCTGTTAGGGAACTTCTGCAAGATGCCAAGAAGAAAGTAACTGTTGAAACTGCTGTTTTGACTGTCCCATTGCCAGCTAAACCTGTAAATGAAGGTGAAAAGGAGGTGAGGTTTTTGGGAGCAAATAGTTCTGCATGGAGAACCTATTTGACTATATTTTGTATTCTCATTCCAACCAACCCTAGCAAGTGTAGCTCCAGAACTAAATTGGTTGGCTGTAGGTCTGGGTGTTAAATATGTATCTATAAAAAACATTTATGTATGTATATGTTGTATATCAGTTGTGATAACAACCATAATACGAACTAGAAATGGTTCAGTATGGGGTTAACTAGCCGTATGTGAAATGTGAAAAAAAAGGTCAAGTCAGAGGTCTGACTTCTTACATACCTAGGTGCTCGCTATTTTAAGGAGCTTGGATGGCTTGGGTAGGCTGGTAAGGGGAAATGCACAATATGCCTCTTGCAGGTTGACAGTGCAGGTCTGATCGCCCCCATCATAGAATAAGAATAAGATACCTAGGTATTACTTATTCCGTAACTTTGGAGAATATGTGTTGGAATGGTTTTTCAGAGCAAAACAATTTTCAAATTAAATACTTTATGAAAACTTCTATTTTATTTTCCATAGTTACGAAATATAGTGAGAAGTCAGATCTCGAACCACCATTAAGAATGATAATTTTTGTATCACTTGAGACTAATTTGAATAAGCAAACAATTGCAATATTATGTCACTTGGTATGGTCACAAAAATATTACACTACCCCCTATAGGCATAAGATTTTATCTATCAAAATATTCTGCTAATAATATTAAGTTTGCTTAGAAAATATTTATGTAAAATAGTGTCTAACAAGTTGTGTCTTCAATTTTCAGTCTACATTGGATGATTATGAATCAGTTCCTGTTCAAGATTTCGGCTTGGCCATGCTTAGAGGAATGGGATGGGCACCTGGCAAAGACAAGTAAGTTTTTATTTGCTTCATAACACATTTTAATATACTAATAGGCTCCTTCCCGCATTTAGAAGTCTTCTGGCTTCCCGTTTGTGCAGAAAATAACATATTATTTAGTGAGCCAAGTCATCTACTGATCAATAGAGTAATTTATTATTTATTTATTTATTTATTCAGCAACTATATAACTTACGGATTAACATCCAATGCACTATATATCTTTAAATGAGCAATTCTTGTATTCGTAATATCGGAATCAGCTCCAACAATTTTCATGAAATTTAGTAAATAGGGGTTTTGCGGGTGATAAATTGTTCTAGCTAGGAATCATTTTTAGAAAATGTCATATTAAAAAAATAATAATAATCAACCAGGTACTGTAGGTAGAACACAACAGATAAAATTATATAAACTCATTTTAACCATAGGTTGTATTATTTATTAAATTGTTAAGGTACGCCAACACTCCATCACAGAATGTGGCAAACCTATCGGCGAATACATCTAAATCTGGTAATTGAGTAATCATGTCATTGATAAGAAGTAACTTATATCTACATACATAGTTATCGGTTTTTTTCTCAAATATGTATAACCTAACTGACCTACTAGATAGACTAGTTAAAAATATAGTTACTCTCAACTTACTAGAACACTAGTAACACTAGATACAGCTAGTGTATTAATATTTCTGTTATTTATTTCAGGTCTTCATATAAACAACCACAGCTACGGCCAAAAGGCCTCGGTCTAGGTGCCGACAAAGTAGTTAAGGGAAATCAGAAGCAGAAACCGGCAAAGGATAGCAAAGGGGATGATTTAGTCATCGTCAAAAATGCCTTTGTAAAAATAACTACTGGAAAGTACAGTGGTTATTACGGCAAGGTAAATATGTCATATTATTACATAGCTATAAATACATAGGTAAGACATTATTCAAATGCTATGCAAATTGGGCTTTGACATCACTAGTAATGTGAGGTACAATTTGCTAAAACATAAATTGGAGTATATTATTATAAAGAGGAAAAGTTAGATTTTTTATTTGTTTGTTGGGTGCAAATAGGCTCCGAAACTACTGGTCTGTACTAAAAAATTCTTTCATCGTTGGGAAGTTACATTATCCCTGAGTAACATAGGCTATATTTTCAACCAATATTAAATTTTCTTCTCAATGTTTGGTATGCTGCTATTGGTCAATAAAACAGTTTATCTTGTGACATTTCCAGGTAGTGAGTTTGGATGAGGACAATGGGCGTGTCATGGTTGATATAGCAGTGAAAAAAGAAACTGTCAGTCTCAGTGAATTCATGATGCAGCCGGTAACCAAGTCAGAATATGACAAGGAGTCTAAAGTTATAAGTAAGTCTATATATCCTGCTTCTTCTTTGTATAATAAGCACAGCCACAGTTAAAAAGGCTCAAAGCCAGAGCTTTGCCACTGAGCACACCAGACTCGACACCAGAGTGTCGAGAATTATAGTAGCCGCATGATGGCCGCTGACTTGCAGTCATTATGCTAGTACCTACTCAAAGTAGCAGCCGAAATTTACAATTTAAAAATTGTCATCCGACCCATGGGAGCGCCCAGATGAAAATGCCACTGTTTAAACGCCAGTCTTGTACATGGTCACCCATTCAAAGACTGTCTGCATTGAACATTGCTTAACCTCGATGATCATGTCTGGTCACCTTAGAGTGATAGGCGCTATGCTTATAATATAAGTACCAACGTTTGTGAGAATGCATGTATGTATAGATGTTTGTAACTCTTTAACACCCCAACAGTCCAACCAATTTGTATTTGATTTATTTGTATTCAGAGTATCATACCTATGTACATATATCTTAGATGGTATCCCATTGTTCTTTTGGTTCTGTAGTTATTACCTTATAACTTCGCGCTGTCCTTCCATACACCTTGTGTGTAACTTTAACAGTTATTAACATGCATAAAATGCATAAAATTTGAAATTCACTTATGCATTGCGTACATAAAGATTTAATTTTTGGTATGAATTAATAATAATTTTACATTTTAGTGGTGTGCAACCCATAGAAGAGAGACATATTTTTTTATTGAATGGTATCGAGTGTCTTGCATGGATCTTTCAAATAAATAAAGGGCAGTTTCTATGTATACAAATTTTTAGATAAAAAATATATTTTAAGGGGGCTTCCATACAAAACGTGTTAATTGCCTTATTTTTATGCCTTATAATGCTACGGAACCCTACATGCGCGAGCCTGACTCGCACTTGGCCAATTTATTGTAATTGAAAACCTTGATACCAATTTTCATAAAGCCCAGCCTGAACTAAATTTCAAGTTTCTATATTTGTATACTTCATTCACGAATGATTCAATTCGTTCACTAGACTCGTTCCTTCGTTCGATACGACACAGTGTCTTAAATCTACGTTAAGCGCCATCTGTGATACAGAGACGACGGCGATGGCGCTAGTAGTACTAAAATATCAACTCAATACGCCACAGTATACACATACATATTGATAAATTAAATTTGTTATTATTAGGTAGGTTTCGATTTACTCTTTTTTTTGTGTAAGTCCAAGTATTGCATTATTAACTTTAACTCTACATTTTATTGGTTTCTGTTTACAGATTCCTTTGAAGACTTTACTCGCGAGATCCAATTCTGTTTGTCCTTAGATTCTTACTATCAAAGGAGCGTATAAGGTACAATACTTGGACTTTCGTTCATTGATTCTTTGCTATTTATTTTATTTCTTTATAATATTTTTAATCGTTTCAGATGCCGGATCCTATGAAGAGTACAAAAAAATGGATGCGAATCAAAAGCCTAACTATGAAGGTGTAGTTAGTTCGGGAAGCAATAAAGGAAAGACTGATAAGGCAGATAGGTATTCGGAAAGAGAAGCTACTTCAAGCAAAAGCGGTGACAGATATGAAAGAAACGAAAGATCATCGAAAAATACAGAACATTACAAAAGTACTAAAAACGGTAATGATTATAATGAAGAAAGGAGAGAAAGAGATCTAGATAGATCTCAAAGAAATAGACGGGAAGTAGAAGATAACAATACTCGAAAGAGGGACAAAAGATACAGCAGTAGCAGTTCCTTAGACTCTCTCTCTGATCACGAACAGAATAGATATAAAAAGAAAGAGACAAGAAAATATAGTTCAGACTCAAGATCAGAATCTGATAGAGATAGAAAGAAGAAAAACAAAAAGAGCGACAGGAAAAGACAGAATTCAAGCGATTCCGAAGATTACAAAAGTAAAAGGCACAGGACGCCCGAAGGTAAAAGAGATATAGATAAGAAAAGAAAAGGTAAAAAAAAGAAACGAGACAGAGATAGGTCGCCAAACTATCGAAAACATAGAAAGTAAGTGATATTGTAATAAATAACATTTTAATTTATTGGAACATCTTTGATTTCTAACTTGTAATTCTTTGCCCAGTTAGATACAGGTTAGGTTTCGTCTAATTTATTGGCAGTATATACATTATCTTGTGATATTCCCATAACTTTTAAATTAGGCGGTAGTTTCTCCAGTACAATGGATCGTTTCCCATCCTTTGGTATATGGTCAAGCAGAAAAGACAATTTCTCTTTATTTTCATACCAGTAGGTTCTAGTGTTTGGAAATAGAAACACAGAACTTTATTGGTCATAAATAACATACGTTAAGACTAGTCATACTACAAACATTACATAAATACTTAAAAAGACTAGTTAGATAAACATTATTGTAGATTTTTTCTAAATATATTATATAAGTCTAAATTAAATTAATTTTATAATAAATTAATTCAATCTTAATAAAGAACCCGCCCCTAATCTAAATCTAGTCTAAATCTAAATTTAGTTAAATAAACTGAACTTATTAATTTAATTGAATATTCTACACTATCGAATAAACACACAATAGCAATTGTTTTTCCGTGTTGTGTTAACACATGTACCTATATGGATTCAAGTTCCAAGTTCCATATTAATTTATATTCGCGTAAATTAAAAAGCGATTGGTATAGAAATATAGGCAGCCATGTTACATAATCATCTTAGTAGCTTTAAAAATATAAAACGTCTAAATTAATGTTTATACCTACTATTTAGGGTCCCAATCAGACTAACGAATGAATAATACCTACTGGCCCGAAAATGAAGATAAATAATATGTTTGCATTGATAGTTACAACAGTTGATAGTTACCTAAATACCAGATTTGGGGGCCTGATACCATCATAGGTAACCATGCATGCAAATCGTGACACAGGTACTTGCTTTTACGTAAATTGCATTTATGTAAAACATGACCCGTTGACGCTCATTTGTTTACAATAAAGTATTAACAATGAATAATGCTAATGAACTTCCGCGCGTCCATATTAAATAATTACGAATTACCATTAGATTTAAATTTCAGCTCTATTACGGCATTGGAATGCATCGATGGAACTCGGCGTTCACTAATACTAAAATTTATTTTCCCTGAGATTTAAATCAGTATTTTTCTTGTACCAGGGATTTAGTGAACTATCTATAAACCGCGGTGCTGCTTGCGATTAAATACGATCATTTGGATAAATTACTAATTTTCTCTTCTACCTATTAATTTCTACTCACAAATTATACCGCTTTTATAAAACTCAGTTATTTTACTATCCATTAGACTGGCACTGCGCCGAATCGCGCATTTGTTGTGTTTGGTGTCTTAAGCTAATCCGAATATTAAAAAAAGTTCAGTTCTAGAGAAAAACATTTATTAGAGCTTAACATAAAGGAGATTATATGCTAAAAGAAGGTTAATTGTCAAGAGTTAAGCCAAGTGAGAAAACTTTTATAATGATTAAAAAACGTTACTTAGTTATATCTGTATCTCTGGCTAGATCGCACGCGGCTACTTGAACGCTATACGCTCCATCTATCGGATTTATTCTGTACCACCTGTGACACGAGTATCTAAAATTCGAGTTTCAAAGTTCATAATATTGCACCCGATTAATTTGATGTGATAATTCGATACGTGTAGCGACATCTCACGCAATAGAAGACACTTATTTTTAGTGGTACGATTTTAAACAATAGATTGAGCGACTTTAAGATTTATTAGTCTACTAGCTGACCCGGCAAACGTTGTTTTGCCTCACTTAGGGGTATGAAAAATAGATAAGTGTAGCTTATATGACACGTTCGTAGATTTACCATAGCAGCGCCATCTTTTGATTACTTACTCAACCCAGTCGAAAGGTATCGACATCTGTTAGATTCATTTGGAGTTATCAGATAATTGTGACTGTCAAATAATAACAGACAATAATTAGCAATAAATTAAAATTGCGACTATAATTTGAGATTTAAACGATCCTATCTCTCAAGTTGGATCGAACTGCACATGGTGTGCGAATTTTATCATAATCGGTTAAGTGGTTTAGGAGTCCATTGAGGACAAACATTGTGACACGAGATTTATATATATTAAGACGATGAAACTAGCTACGAAGTTTTCTGTGCGTGACATAATATAAATCAGAGGACAATACTACCTAACAATATGCACCAATCAAATCCAATCCCATCACTGAAAACGACATTAAAATCAGCTTATTCATTTTTAAGTTATATTATATGGCAATATTGGTTTGTACACATGCACTTACATTATGTCACTCCAAATGTATAATACTAGCTGACCCGGCAAACGTTGTTTTGCGTTATAAATTCTAATAATAAATAAAATAAGGGTGAACTACCCCTATTACTTAGGGCTATGGAAAATAGATAGTAGCCGATTCTCATATCTACTGAATACGCATATAAAATTTAGTAAAAATCGGCCAAGCCGTTTCGAAGGAGTACGGTAACTAACATTGTGACATGGAAATTTTATATATTAGAAGTCGGATTTTTCTTCCTGACGCTGTAACTCCAGAACGCACGAACCGATTTCCACGGTTTTGCGTTCGTTGGAACGGTCTCGGTCTCTGTGAGGTTTGTAGCAAATAAAATTCAGGGAAAATATCAACTTGTTGTCGAAACGCAGGTAGCCGGGTCGGCTAGTTATATAAACATACATATATTAACACATTTTATTGGCCGAATAGTAATTAAAATGACGAAATTTAAATATGTAAATGATATTAAGTATTGGTAGGTGCTTACCACGTTAATTAAGTTCAAATTTATTCAATCATTATGGATGAACATAACACCTATTATAGTAGACTAGTAATACCGAATGTTATACTATCAACACCCTAGAAAAAATATCAAGGAAATTTACTATATGCGTCCTTAAGTAGATATACATTGACATAGCTAAATTTTAGCTTTTTTCAGTTAATATTGTAATAGCTGACCTGGCAAACGTTGTATCCTACTAATATTATAAATGCGAAAGTTTGTATGTTTGTTACTTCTCCACGCTCAAGGAGCTGGACTGATATTAATGAAATTTGCCGTTAAGTTAGGTTACACCTTCGATTACATAACACATAGACTACTTTTTATCCCGAAAACAATAGTGGTCCCCGTGGGGCACGTAAATTACTTCAAAATCAACGTGTCATTGGAATGACTGGACCGATTTTTATGAGATTTACTATGATAGGTTAGACCTCGAAATAACAGATAGGTTACTTTTGTCCCAGATCAACGCTAAATAATTAATTTGGTACAAAGTATTAAATTTAAAAATACTATATTATATTATTTACTAAAAAAATATTAGAAAATTAAAAAAAAAGTAGAGGCGGCTCCCATACAACAATTGTTAAAGTTTTTTTATTCGTAAGTCAATACCTTATAAATATTTTATATAACATTAAAATTAGTTTACTTAAAAGTAAAGTTTTTTTTTTATTTAATTACGGAACTCGACACGTAGTTGGTCAAATATTATTGCATTGGTTGAGTAAAAAATAAATAATTTTGCTTTTCAGCCAAACACATAGCTTAGTTAATTATTTTGGTATACAATAAAGGATTCTTGTATTGTATTGTAATTACCTTACAAGCGGTAGTATTTTTTGTACTTCAATATAATTAAATTTAAAGCGAGTCATTTTCTTTGAGCTAAAATAAAGTGTTGTAAATTAAATCATTGGAATAAAATCTGAAATATTTAGTGTACCTCTACAGGGGACGGTACTACACTTAAAAAAATCCACCCGCAATGGATTTTCGCAATGTACCTACCCAACGCCTGCGTCAATAGGTTATAATTTAAATTATTCCCATATAATTTGAATAATTCCATATAATTTAAATAATTCCACACAATTACAAAATAATTAAAATAATTTAACTAGTACCTACTCCTTGTGTCCACAAACCAGGCAGATATATTTTACGCCCATTATCAAGTTGAATTCTTTATTCAGCGGTCATTTCGCTGTGTCGACGTATTTTTTGGGTGAGTGACTTGAAATTTTTATTTATTATTAAATTGCTTAAAGAAATATCTTTGACCTGTAGTGTACCTATTGTTTTAAATACGTTCTTACATGTGATTTGCTTAGTAAATATAATAAACGAATATCACACATGGCTGATTAGCCTCATACTAAATCATGTATAGCTTTTATTATGGTTGCTAACACAACTGATGTACCTGACATCGATACATATTTAACACCCAGACCAATTGCCAACATATTTAGTTAATCAAAAATATGTTGGACGTACTGTCAATCGAACGCGGGTCTCTGTGGTTGGCAGTCTGGTCCGGCATGGTAACCATTACGCCAACGAGGTCGTCAAATTATATGCTAGCATTGTCTAGCATGGCATTCCTAAGAGCCAGTTATTTCTAGACGGCATGCTCCACCTTAGGCTAGAGAGTCGCTAACTCTAATGTTATGCGACCTTACCAATGCCTAGCTGCAAATAATGACCATATAAGATGATAATAGATATATGTATATCATCCAAATTATATATAAAACGGCGGTGATGCAAATATGATATATTAGTTATTTGTTAAAGTTATTAATTTTAGTTCAATATTTATATTAAGATGTTTAATATTGTTATTGTTTCCGTCAGGATAGAACTGTTAAAATCCATCTATAATAGTTCAGATTTTTAAAAGAATAATTTAGCAGTTTCATGCAAGAAACATTTTTTTTTAAATTTAATGGTTAAAAACAGTAATTTTGAATGTAAAAGCACTTTTATATATGATGATATAGATACACCATGACTCCGACACCCCAAGAGAAAGTGTTTCACACAATGCCTACGAATAGAACAACTGGAGACGGCGAGACGGTTGTTATATCTGGAATGGCTGGACTGTACCCAAAGGCCAGATACGTCAAGGATTTAGAAAACATTCTTTATAATAAGGTAAGACAAGTAACGTTACATTGATACGTTGATAAGCCTTAATAAGAAGCCCTCCTTTCCGCAATCGGAAGTCTTTAGAATTAAATTAGAAGAATTATTTATTATCATAAGACATGTTATTTCTTACTTTTACTGATCATTTAATTGTGTAAATACCTAACTGGGCATATTCAAGGCAAGAGTAAACAGATTTATTCTTCAACTTTGGCCACAACTCGCTAAATCTATTTAATAAAAAAAAACTACTAGTAGTTCCCCAAACAGTAGGAAAAATATTTCTCGTTCGTAATTACCGAGACTTTATGATCTCCTGAGAATTAGTTTACCATTGGAACGGATTGGACGTGCAGCTGCCTCACTATTGAGGTCAAGCTTTAGGTGGAGGAAAACATCGTGAGAACAGTACATATGTTCGGGCAGCTTCCTTGAGAGCCAGTTATTCCAAACTAGGTATGCTCTACCCTAGGCCAGAGTGTCGCTAACTCGTGTGATTACGCGTCCTGCTGGTCAAATGCTTATAATATTATCTATAGCTGTAAGAAGCAACAGACCCAGTTTTATTTATATTCTCAATATATTTTATGTGATTCAAGTTTATCGTATTTAAAACTTGGCACACGCGTTTGATCGTCGGCATTGCCATACCTAATGTAAGAGCCACTTAGGTAGGTACAAGAGTCTAGAATGAAGAGGATTTTTTTTTCTCGTGCCTGGCTGCGTTTAGAATTTTACACAAATCGAGGCGATGCTGCCGCAACTTCTCAATAATAAATAAAATAAAATAAAAAAGCCTTTATTCAATTGCACATTTTTACATAGTTTGTCATCTTTTCATATTATCATTACCTATTACAAATATCATATTAATCGTCAATAGGCGCGTCCACACAGAGCGAGCAGCAGAGGAAACTACCCGCGAACGAGCGCGGCAGCCTCGGAATCATCGTGAGGCTGTCGCGCGCGGCAAGCCCGAGCCATTTCGTTCGTTTAGTTGGCAAATAAGACATCATGGAGGAACCGGTACATGCATCTCGCGGCTAATATTTAACCAACGTCTTCCCTAAGTCCTCTATTAGTATAATTAGGATCCAGATTCCATAGCCAGGTGTTTACACCATAGAGATATATTAATTTCAAACACTGATCTTTATTCATAATTCGTATTATGCTCGAGCGAGGCACGAAATAAAATACGCGAGCGTCCAGAGTGCGCGAGGCAAACGGCTGAGGCGCCTTTGAGCAAAATCAAAAACCGACACTCGATGGCTCGGGCGCTCCGACGCTCGCCCGCGGCAGAGCGCGCGCTTGCTTCGGCCGAGGCACGTCCACCCAGAACGAGCAGCCTCGCGAAGCATTTGCCGCGCGAGGCTGCTCGCTCTGTGTGGACGCGCCTAAATGTTTAAATCGGAACGTCAAATAATAATTGTAATTGTCACTTAGTATACTATCGCATGTCAAACAATATAGGTACCATAGACAAAGGAAACAAATTAATGTCAGAAAAATTATAAAGCGATTCCATGTCAGGTTTATCTTTTTGTAGTGCAGATGTCGCCTCGCTGGTGTAGGCCTCCCCCAACTTCGTCCATAGTTTTCTGTCACGAGCTAAATCTTATCCAGTTTTGTCCAACTTCTCAATAGCAGGTATTAATTCCAGATTAATCCGGTGTCTTCGGATGAGTTGCGATGGACATACAACCACCCCGAGGCAGCTCAGTATACCGGCAACGTGCCCGACTTGAACCGCTTCGATGCTCTGTTCTTCAAGGTTCACGCTCGTCTGGCTCTTACCATGGAACCTATGTCGCGCAAGCTGCTAGAACAGGCGTTCGAAGCTATTTATGACGCTGGTGAGTGGGGAATAACCATTTAATATACTAGGGGAACCCAAGATGCTAAAAATGTACTTACTCGAGCGTGTTCGTGGTTTATTGGATTATAAATATTAAACTAATCTTCTTCTTCGTCTTTCTAATATATAAAATTTCCATGTCTCAATGTTATACTTACCGTACTCCTCTGAAACCAAATTGTATATGCGTATTCAGTATCGAAATATCATAAACGGCTACTATCTATTTTCCATGATAAGGGTTGTTCACCCTTTAAATATATATTTTCTAATTTTTTGACGAACATTTTGTATTTATATGTTTATTATGTGGCATTAAAAAATACAAACAACCTTTAATTTTTACTTTTTTCGCCAACCCCTATTTTGTATGGTCATTTCAGTAATTGAATGGTTTTTCATCCCGCTTGAACAATCAAAGTATTTTTTACTGTACTAAATATTTTAATTGTTTTATATTCTTTTAAATGTACTAGTTCTAATAATTTAATTCGTCTCATATTTATCTTCTGTTTTTGATATATACAAATGAGTACATATATAAATTTCACACCAAGAAGTGGACGTTAAATTTGGCAATTTTATAAGGAAATATCATGTAGTAGGTATATTTATTTATTTACAGGAACCAGTCCTGAACATTTAAAGGGGAAAAAAATTGGCGTTTATGTCGGCACTTGCTTTTCTGAGACTGAGAAAGCCACTTTTTATGGTGACTCGAATTCAAGAGGATTTGGTATAGCAGGGTAATTAAACACTATTTTTATTTTGCTGGTTTATTTATCATGCATGCATGAATATGTAGTTAGATAAAGATAAATAATTTATTGGCCTTACAACATCTCATCGCATTTGGCAAGTCATTCATTACATTCAGATTTACATAGGATTTAAAATGGAGTAATAAGTAAATAAATAGTTATATCATGAGTATATTTGCCTATATTAAAATGATTATTTACAAAAATATAGACCTTAACTCTCATAATTTAATAACTTGAATTTAACATTTTTATAAAACTTTTACATAATTACAATTCTTACATTTGACATTTTACTCGTAAAACTTAAGTTTAAATATGCAAGTTATTATGATAAGAATTTCGTAGTTTAGGTTTAGACGCCTAAGATAACTATGATTTCTTTTTTTTTCACACACACGGCCCCATACTGAACCATTTCTAGCTTGTATTATGGTAGCTAGCACAACTGATATACTACATATACATACATATATATTATACATATTTTAACACCCAGACCGACAGCCAACAAATTTAGTTCAGCACAAAGATGTTGGCGTGCTGGGAATCGTACCCGAAACTTTCTGATTGGCAGTCCGGCATGGTAACCATTACGCCGAGGTTGGCAAAAAAATTTTTAAATAAAAATTTTATATACTTGTAATGCTAGAAAGAGGACATGAAACATATTTTCTGAGTCTCTGTTTCCTGAGAGGTATATTCCAGGGGCCTTCAAAAGTAGAGTTAATAGGTATCTTCTAGGTAAGCGTGCCACACCGTAGACTGCAGTGCAGCTTAACATCAGGCTAGCTGTAGTCAAACGCTAACCTATCAAGGATAAAAAAAATCTTTACTGACTCCAGTTTCATCATCATCATTTTCAGCCCTCTATCGCCCACTGCTGAGCATAGGCCTCCCTTCGTGTACGCCATTCGTCTCGGTCTTGTGCCACCCTCATCCATGTCCTGCCCACGATGTTTCGTATGTCGTCGACCCAAGTTTCATAATGTAAACTAAAAACAGGTGCAGCAAAGCTATGTTTGCGAATCGCATTTCGTACTGGCTGAACGCGAAGGGCCCTTCAGTATCCATCGACCAGGCGTGCTGCAGTTCCGCCGCTGCACTCGAAGCTGCATACAAATCAATTACTCAAGGAGAGTGTGAAGCTGCAATCGTTGGGGGCGCCAACTTGTGCATACATCCGCAATCTTCAGTACATTATGGGAGGTCAGTGTGTTACCTTTTTTTTTGTTGACAAGGGAGAAATCTTACGGTGGGGCGCAGCCAGGTTATGTGGGATTTGTACCCACTAAAACCCCCCCGGTAACCTGCCTCTGTGCTTAACGGAGGAATCCGGAATATTTCATCGGAATCATATATTTTCATCATAAGGTTTTTTCATCATACATACATGAGCAGCTCACTATACGTTCCCACTGCTGGGACTCGGGGCCTCCTCTCACGAGGAGAGAGATATAGGCCATAATCCACCACGCTGGCTAAGTGCAGGTTGGCAGATGATACACGTCTTCGGATTTTTTTCATCATTATATGCTATTTTGCACCTTTACCGCCTTAATACATCATATCACAACAACCTCAAAAACAAGGTTTTGTACAAGTGGTTTATGGATTTTTATCGCACTTTAAAATGGTTCTGTAAAAACTTGAGAGTTAAAAACTTGAGTGTTCTTAAATTATGTTCGTAATGCTTGTTTTTCCCTCGATAATTACAGAATAATGAACATCAGCAAAGATGGCAAGTCAAAACCGTTTGCCGAAGATGCGGATGGCGTTGCCAGATCTGAAGCCATTAGTGTGCTGTTTTTACAAAAACTCAAAAATGCGAAACGGTAAGTTGAATCCTTATCCTACTAATATTATAAATGTGAAAGTTTTTGTGTAAGTGAATGTGTAAGTTTGCTACTTCTTCAAGCTCAAACGGCTGAACCGATTTTAATGACATATAGTGTGAAGATAGGTTAGACCTTTGATTAATACATAAGCTTCTTTTTATCCCAAAAACAATTGCTAGTTTGGAAGATTGCTGCCACCACAATATGGCCGGTAACATAATTATTCTTTCACAACTTCGGGGCGCCTCACAATAGGTGTCAAATTAAAGGAATAGGTACATACATACATTGTGATTTGATCGAAGCCAACACATAATATTGAGTCGGGTTTTGATTTCCTGTGTATGTGCATCTTCTTCTTCTTTACCATTTCCCACTAGGTGGGGTCGGCACAGCCTGTTTTTTGCTTCCACGCCACTCTATCAGCCGTCATCTCCACATTCACTCCCTTCTCATAAATTTCCACATGTGTATGTATATCTGTAATTTATGCTTATTACGTATTTCAGTCGCTACGCCGATGTGGTTCATGTTAAAAGTGAATATATCTCAATGATTCATGAGGAGGCTGGTCCAAAGTACGGTTTCTACCGGAATCCTGCCGATACAGTAAGCTTCTTGAGGACTTTTTATGAAGATGCTGGCGTATCACCCGCGCTGGTTCAGTACGTCGAAGCTTTTGGTTCAGGTATGTTATGCCTATATATCTTAATATATATAAATCTCGTGTCACAACGTATGTCCTCAATGGACTCCTAAACCACTTAACCGATTATAATACAATTCGTACACCATGTGCAGTTCGATCCAACTTGAGAGATAGGATAGTTTAAATCTCAAATTATAGTCGCAATTTTAATTTATTGCTAATTATTGTCTGTTATTATTTGACAGTCACAATAATCTGTTAACTCCAAATGATTCTAACAGATGTCGATACCTTTCGACTGGGTTGAGTAAGTAATCAATAGATGGCGCTGTACCCCTAAGTGAGGCAAAACAACGTTTGCCGGGTCAGCTAGTAAATATATATAAACATACCTTTATATAATTTTACTGCAGAAGTTTTGCTCGGTTGGTCAATTAAACATACAAATTTTTGATATTAAACTTATTTGATTTTGTTTAAGCTGTACCGGAAGCTGACAAATCTGAACTAGAAGCCATCGACGAAGTTTTCTGCCGTAAAAGAAGTAGCCCTCTTCTCGTGGGTAGTGTGTCATCTAATATTGGATACGGAGAAGCTGCTACGGGACTTTCGAGTGTTATAAAGGTAGTACAAAAATGGCGAAAAGCGTGAGAAAAGTGCCTCAGGCCTACAATGTGACTGATAATGACTAACAGAAAAATTTGCTAGCAAATTCCACGCAAATTGATACAGTTTTTATATTGTTAAGAAGTGCCTATGATACGTAATGTACTTGTATTACATACCCACAAAATTTCGGCTTTATCCTACTAATATAATAAATGCGAAAGTTTGTGTCTAAGTGTGTATGTTTGTTACTTCTTCACGCTTAAACGGCAGAATCGATTTAGATGAAATTTGGTGTGAAGATAGGATTGAACTTTGGATTAACACATAAGCTACTTCTTAACCCGGCTTAATTTCTTTTTGTCCCGCAATACCGCGGGTACCACCGCAAGGCGCAGCTAGTCTATACTAATATTATAGGTAAAGAGGAAAAGTTTGATTTTTTGTTTGTTTGACGTGAATTGGCTCCAAAACCACTGGACCGATTTGAAAAATTCTTCCACCGTTGAGTTGTTACATTAAGTATCCCCGAGTAATAAAGGCTATATTTTGGTTCCAAAAATATCAGAGATCTTTAGTAAAATGTGCAACAAAAGCCCGTTATATAACCCGATTCGCTTCTACCTTTCTTGTGAGGACTGCAAAACTTTGGAATTCTCTTCCTGAGTCTCTGTTTCCTGAGAAGTACCATCTGGGGGTCTTCAAATTTAGAGTTAATAAGTATTTTCTAGGTAAGCGTGTAACATCGTAGGCCGTAGTATTGTTTAAGACCAGGCATGCTGTGGTCAAACGCAAACCTATAAGCTATAAAAAAAAACCGTGTGAAGCCGGGGCGGTGTGTTAGTGAAGTTATATGTTTATCAGGTACTACTGGGATATCATAAGGGCTTACTGGCCGGTAACTTGCACTGTGCAGTCCCGCGAAGTGATGTGAATGCGTTACAAGACGGCCGCATTCAAATCCTCTCCGACCACCACCAGTTGTCTCAAGCATCTTACACCGCCGTCAATAACATGTCAGTCTCTGGAGTTAACGCACATGTACTACTTAAAGGATGTGAAAACACTAAGGTAACTTTTATTTTTTACACGCTTTATATTAGCTTCACCTGTATGTTTGTTTGTAACCGACTTCTTTGGGCGCGATTTTGACCCACTTTAAACGGCCAGATTTCGTTGAAACTTTGTAGATTTATTGAGAACCAATGACAATACACTAATTTGATAAAATTATTAATTTTTTTGTATTTTTGTTTGTATGTTTGTTTGTAACCGACTTCTTTGGGCGCGATTTTGACCCACTTAAAACGGCCAGATAAGCGTGTTTTTTAGTTTTTTTAAACTACTATTATTAACCCTTGCTCGTAAAGCTGATGTAATTCCACCGGTTTTAAATATGTAGAGCGGGTCATAAAAAACGCTTGTGTTACCGAAGCAAATAGTTAAGTTATAGTCCATACAAGTTCCATAACGTACTATTTAAAAAAAAAACGAAACAAAGCCAATAGTTTTTAATAAATTACACTGTAACATAAATAGCACTGCAAGTTAACAACACTGAAGGCTGATGACAAAAGTCTTCTATGAAAAGCACAGATGAAAAGTGGCCAGATTCAGTTACATGTTTATGTTTGTTTTCTGTAAAGCTAATTTTTTAGTAAATGTAAGTCTATTTTTTTTTTGTTTTTAAATATTATATTAGTAGGAAATAAAATAGCCACACTCGCTTTTTTAAATAAAATACGTATTAACAAAAAGATATAATGGGGAGTTTTCGAAGAAGTACACACTAAATATTTATACTTATTTCTTCGAAAACCTAGATATTTCTACTACCTCGATTTAAGCTTTTTCTGTGCTAAATAAATAGTTTATTTATTTATTAATTGTGTTATTTCAGGACCCAAACCGGTATAAGTGTAGTATCCCGAGACTCGTTACTATATCCGGTAGAACCGAGCCAGCGGTAAACAGAGCTATCGACATACTGAAAACACAACCCTTAGATCCTGAGCAAATTGCCTTACTTCATAATATACACGAGAAAAACATTGCTGGTCATTTGGGCAAAGGTTATATAGTACTAGGTAAGAAGAACTGATTACATTTTTTTTTACACATTTCACACACGGTTGGTTAACCCCATACTGAACCATTTCTAGTTTGTACTATGGTTGCTAACACAACTGATATATTACATATACATACATACATATTTTATATAGATACATATTTAACACCCAGACCTACAGCCAACAAATTTAGTTCATTACAAAGATGTTGGTCGTGCCGGGAATAGAACCCGGAACCTTCTGATTGGCAGTCCGGCATGGTAACCATTACGCACACGAGGTCGTCAAACATATTTTTTACACATTTGAAACATATTTTTTACTAGCAGATCATCCCGGCTTCGCACGGGCTATAAAAGAATCTAAGTTGCAAAGAGAAACAAAATATAGCTTCAGGGATAATGTAGCTTCCCAACGGTGAAAGAACTTTTCAAATCGGTCCAGAAGTTTTGGAGCCTATTTGCGTCAAACAAACAAACAAACCAAAGATGAAATTTTTGTTCCTTATAATATTGGTATATATTTGAGAAACTATATGATAAATGATACTATGTATATGTTTAATTATGTATTAAATATCATGTTATTAACAAATTTGTATTTTTAACATTAATTTTAAATACAAAAAAATGTTCCCCTTCGATATCTTAAACGCAAACCCTTTAAGAAACTATTTATTTATATATCTAATAGGTTTAACGTTTTAGCTTCATTTAGTACTTTTTTGTGTACCTGCACCATAGGAAAAGACGCCTCTGGTGTATTGTCAAGGAGCTTAAACCTACCATTATTTTGTTTCCAGATACGAACTCTGCGGGCGAAACGTACAGTATGTCCCACCAAGTGGAGTATTGTGACGACGCGCGCCGCCCGCTGTGGTTCGTGTACAGCGGGATGGGCTCGCAGTGGACCGGCATGGGCACGCAGCTGATGCGGGTACCGGTGTTCGCGGCTGCCATTGAACGGTACTAATGCATTAATCACTTCACATTAGGCTATATTGTATTCTTCTTAGTCGTGCACTCTTGGCAGAGTGGTAGTGACTGTCGATGGGATGTCGATGTCAGGGCTGCGTCTCGTCGTCAGCGCTGGTTTCCAGGGTTGCTACTCGTTGCTCGATGTCTTTCCATTTCTGGCGGCTAGTCGCATTGCGAGTACACTAGACTGCGGTCATCTCCATCGTTTTAGAGACGAGGTAATCCAGCAGGTCGGATCGAATCCGAAGTCTCTTGCCTTCAGTACGCCTTGAACCACCAGACGATTCCTGATTTCTGGAAATGTGCCTAAAGAACTTCAGTATCCGCAGCTGCAAAATTGATGAAAGCCTATCTCGTATGTGAATTTATTTGAGGATCGAATTATTAGTGTGGAATGCCGTCCACGGTGCTATTGAACTTTACTAATGCGTTAATAATTTCACATCAAGCTTTGTTTCAAAAATAATTAACAGAAATAAACATATTTAAAAATGAATTACTTAGCGCCAGTCGAGCTCGCGCATTAAGGGTTCCGTACCATTATCTTAAAAATAGCCGACAAAACACGTTTGTAGTAATTAACCCTCCCTCCCCCCCCCCCCCCCTTAAATATTTATTTGATTAGTTAACATTGTTTTTGACATGTGTGTGAAACAAATATTGATTTTGTATTTCAGCTGTCGAAAAGTATTGGAGCCGAAAGGACTTGACATAGTTAACATAATAACGTCACCAGATAAATCTGTCTTCGATAATATACTGCATTCGTTTGTGGGCATCGCTGCAATACAGATCGGCCTCACTGACACCCTGTTAGCGCTTGGTCTAGTTCCTGACAACATTATTGGTAAGAATTATAAAATTTCTATTATTATTTTGACCATGCTACGATTTGAAAGAGAGAAGAGTGACTGAAGAAACGACTGCGGCTGATAGAGTGAAATGGAAACTGCCAATTTTCTATACCGTATGGACGTATACGGTACGGTTGTAAACGTTTCCACTGCTAGGACTCGGAGCCTTCTCTCACGAGGAGAGAAAAATATGGGCAATATTCCACCACGTTGACCAAGTGTGGGTTGGCGGATGACACACGTCTTTGAATATTGTGATCCTCAAACATGACGATTTCCTCGCGATGCTTGTCTTCACCGGGTACGAATCTACAGCTTGAAAACAAATCGGTGTATCGGTATAGGGCTAGGTTCGAACTAGGGATCGTCTGATGAAAAAGTAGACGTTCCCACCGAACTAAACTCGTTTTTTACTCAGTTATAAAAGGTATTATCGTAAACTAACGAATATAACAGACGCTCAATCTCTTTTTAAAAAGCGTACTACTTGTATCATGCGATACACGTAGCGCCATCTATTAATATTTTCTTGAAACGACTTCACTCGTCACGCAATCTACTATCGTTATATGACTATGTACTGCAGCGTGATGCGGAATTTGGCAGCAGCTAAGCTGCACGCTCGATTTGCAGCGCCATCTAGGTTTCATAGGTAATTATGGCAAACTTTCGCGCCACGCTTTGTTGTATGGGAATCAGCAATCCTCTCTAAATATTCTGATCCCTGGTATTATATAAAGTATTTATGTTTTTTTTTCAGGGCACAGCGTAGGCGAGCTTGGTTGTGGCTACGCGGACGGTTGTTTGACAGCCGAGGAGACGATTCTATGCGCTTACAACCGCGGCCGAGTCTCGCTCGAAACTCCTTTCATTCGCGGGTCCATGGCTGCGGTGGGACTCGGCGCTAAACAAGTAATATACTTACTTTTAACAACTTCATTTTTTTAAGTTATAAATTTATTAAGTAATTTAATTTAAAAAAATAATTCAAATTTACTTACTTTTATATATAAACATAAAAAATACATATATATTACCCTTTATATATTGTGCAACATAGACTTCTATTTGAACACTTTTCACTCACACGATTTATCGTTGCTACAGTCAAGACGATTTCGCAAGTATTTTTTAAAGAACGCCTATTAACATTCGTATTTTGAAAATCGATCTCCAAAGCAATTTTTTCTGCCAGTTGGGTAATTGATAAAGAAATGTATTTTGTGATATTAGTCAAGTTTTTTATACACCACAGTAGTGACTAATATTGAGCGTTACGACGCGAATCAGCGAAACGCTGATTTTAATTAATTAATTTCTATAAATCTACATCGAATACCAACTGAACTGACTGGCTCATTATTAGTTTTTCATTTTATTTTTATAATTTATGCAACTACAGCAAAAAATAACATAATTTCACTCCTACTATTTAAGTAGTTCACTATTAAGTGA
This sequence comes from Mellilla xanthometata, assembly GCA_035578125.1. Taxonomy (NCBI): domain Eukaryota; kingdom Metazoa; phylum Arthropoda; class Insecta; order Lepidoptera; family Geometridae; genus Mellilla; species Mellilla xanthometata. The sequence continues at coordinate 5,879,009 of JAPUBQ010000015.1, read as the reverse complement.
ACTACTTATTTAGGGCCTATCAGAGGTACAAGATCTTCAGAATTGGTATTTAAGTAGTTCACTATTAAGTGAACTACTTAAATACCAATTCTGAAGATCTTGTACCTTTGATAGGCCCTAAATAATTTTGGTTGTCTGGAAGAGATCGTTTTCAGTGATAAGTCCGCCACTTGTAACACTACTTTTAAGTTGATTATTTATTTTTCTCTCTGTTTTGTATTTCCTTTTGTGTTGCAATAAAGAGTATATCTATCTATCTATCAAAAAAAAATTAATAAGATTAAAATTAAATTACTCGTATTTTTCAGGTTACTTCCATGTGTCCCCCAGAGATCCAGGTCGCTTGTCACAACAGCGCTAACTCTTGTACGATATCGGGGCCCGCTGAAGCAATGGCCTTGTTTGTCAACGAACTCTCCTCTCGAAGCATTTTCGCAAAAGAAGTCCCGTGTTCGAATATCGCATACCATTCAAGATACATCGCAGAAGCTGGTGAGTACTTGTATTTCATTTTAAAGAGTATGTTTAACTTCAGATAAGGTACCAGCGGAAATATGGATCGCCAAGACACAGGCTCACGCCTAGGTTGGGGTCCATGGAGTATACTCAGCGGCCTAACTCAAAACTAATCAGCTATATAAACAGAAATGCAAATTATACAATAAGGCCCAAGGTGTATATGCCATAGGATAGGACGATAAATTGTAAATAGATGACAAAATTAAATATTTAGTGTACTTCCACTGTGATCCGAAATCCAAATTAAGACAAGTAAAAGAAAAATTAACTAAGATTAATTTAGATAAACGTTACCTATCACAATTCGGAAATTCTTAACTCTACACGTGTTCCGCCTAACCACAAGGCATCATCAGGAGATGCTGACTCTTCGAACGACAAGTCGAGAGTAACGATAAATTGTATGGTAATTATAGTATGTAGTACGTAAGCCCTGTTAAATGTCCATAAATAAACTATTTAGAATTTAATTTTTTTGATTAAAAAAAAAATAAAGTGTAGAACTAAGCTGTAAAGGGGTTTGTGTATTCTTCAATTCTCTGTATCTTATTTAAGAGTATAGAAAATATTAATTGTCAGTTACGAAAAAATAACCAGAATCTTGATATTTTTTATTGTAATGAGGCAAAACTTGTATTTTTTCATCAAAGATGTTCAAAATACGATACATTTACGAGAAAATACAATCAAGTGAATTGTTTAACTGATTGTATATTAAGTAGTGTAATGAACTAAATAAGCGAATTGGCTGACTTTGTAAGACTTATCATAAGTGTACGAACAAAAAATACCTGCTTTTGTGTCGAATATTTCCATATTGAAAACGTACCATATTAGAAGTGGGTAGTTTTGATGAGTAAACAACAATATACAAAATATATAACGTTGCACTGAGCAGTAACTAGGAGATATTATACTCGTACGTAACTTTGTTACACGACTTATCGAAAAAAAAAAAATCAATTTCTTTCTTTCTGAAAAAACACTCATTAGTACGTGATCAGATAGATATGTTTAAAGTTTCTGAACGATAAATTGTACGGGAAATATAACGTTATATTTGTAAACTTGTCGTTTCAGGCCCAAACCTTCTAAAATATTTGAAAGAAGTGATCAAAGCGCCCAAACTTAGGAGCGAACGCTGGGTGTCCACTTCAGTACCTCAGGACAAATGGAACGAACCAACTGCCACGTACTGTTCAGCAGAATATCAGACAAACAATCTTCTGGTAAGAAACGCCAATATCTCTCAAACGTGCCATTCTCAAGAGCAGGAAATTAATACCTATATAGGTTATACAAATACAAAATACAAAATAATTTATTAGTGCATAAATATTTACATGGTGCATCTGGTCTCCTTCAATAGGTTTAATACTTATATAAGTAATATATAGCTAGTTCTAAATATATTTAGTAAATGAATACTATAGTATTAAGTAACTAAATGTCATGCCCTAATAACTAAGCACAGGGACACACGTTACATTTCTTGTTATCTAATATTTGTGTTGCATAAACATAACATAAACATAAACATTTTATTTACCAAAAAGTTGTACATTTTTGTAAATCAACACAAACTAAGACTATAACTATGTTGCATATAAAGACATTTTGAATTTAAATTTGTATTACTTTACAGAGTCCTGTATTATTCGAGGAAGCGAGCGAGCTGATTCCTCCAACCGCAGTGGTAGTGGAGGTGGCACCGCACGGCCTGCTGCAGGCGATCCTGAAGCGCGCGCTGCCTCCCACCGTCACCAATATACCGCTCACGCGCCGCGGGGACTCGGACGGCGTCCTCACCTTGCTTAATGCTGTCGGCAAGTGAGTCAATGGTGGCGATTCTGCGGCACACACGCCCTGTCTCTTTTCATCTTAGGTGCCCAGAAAGAGACGGCACGTTCTGCAGCATAGTCAAAACAACTAAAATCACGTCAAATGTAGAAAATATAGGCGACTTTAGACCGCACTCACTTGTATCACCTCTAAAACTGCCTGCACATTCCATATTTGACGTGATTTTAGTTGTTTTGTCTGTGGTTCAGAACGTGCCGTCTCTTTCTGGCCACCTAAGATGAAAAGAGACAGGGCTTCTTTAAATTTAGTTAAGTCGTGTGTGCCGCTGAATCGCCACCAATACTTCTGTCTTTTTTTTACTCTTCATGGGCTTTCGCTTGATCACAATTCACCTGATGGTAAGCGATATTGCAATCTAAGGTGGCGCGCGCTTACCTAGAAGGAACCGGCTCACTCTTGCCTTGAAAACCGCTAGATTACATTTATCGGGGAACAGGGAATTTGGCAAAGAATTCCACACCTTGGCGGTACGCACTATGAAGGTGGAGGCAAACCGCTTAGTACGTCTTCGGTGCAGGAGTTAGCTGCTGCCATGTTAGATTTACTGCTTTTTTGTGTATTCACTTTGAGGTTCCGGCACCTAAAAGGTAAAATAGCGACCCTATTACTAAGCCTCCGCTGTCTGTCTGTCTCCAAGCTGTATCTCAGAAACCGTAATAGCTAGAAAGCTGAAACTTTCACAAGATATGTACTCGTATTTCCCATGCCGCTATAACAAGAAATACAAAAAGTAAGGGTCCCCATTTTCGATCAAAAATGTACTCGATATAAGGTGATATCTCTAAAAACGGCAAGGAAAATAAGGCCACAAGTAAAAGTGTGGTCTTAATTGTATTTGAGGAATTTAAGCGTTATTAGTATAGAAATGCAGTTGAATTTTATAACGCTTACTGCGTGCGGTCATAAAATTTTACAAGCACTACTAGCTGTTATCGCGGAGCAAGATAGCTTATGTTGATTACGGTACATATATGATATTATGGTTGTTTTTATTTTCAGGCTTTACTTGTGCGGTTTCAACTCGCAAGTGAGAATGCTGTATCCTGAAGTTCAGTTCCCTGTGTCAAACGGCACTCCGTTCCTCTCTTATCTAATCGAATGGAGTCACGAAGAGTCATGGTAAGTAAATATCGTACTTTTAAATTATCGTACTTGTATACTTGGCCAATTTTGACTAGCACTTGGCCAATTTGTACACGCTTTATATTAGCTTCACCTGTATGTTTGTATGTTTGTTTGTAACCGACTTCTTTGGGCGCCATTTTGACCCACTTTAAACGGCCAGATTTCGTTGAAACTTTGTAGATTTATTAAGGACCGATGACAATACACTAATTTGATAAAATATATATTTTTTTGTATGTTTGTTTGTAACCGACTTCTTTGGGCGCGATTTGACCCACTTAAATCGGCCAGATAAGCGTGTTTTTTAGTTTTTTTAAACTATTATTATTAACTATGAGTATGCTTACAGGCCATTGGCGCTCTACCAAACCGCGCATAGAACAATGACTGCGACTTGTTCCTTCATAATATCTGCTCATGATGATGGAAACTACCTTATGGGAAATGTAGTAGGAAGTGAGTATTTTTATATATCCTAAAAGTTACTATAATCATCAGGAATCGGATAAGTCTAGAACCCGGAGTTCTCCTTTAAGCACAGAGGCAGGTCACCGGGAGGGTTTTAGTGGGTACAAATCCCACATAACCTTTTTTTTTTTACGTGAGGAAATGCATTTACGTATGCCCACCACACCCGGGGAGGTATGTGGTATGTCGGGCTCGATGTCAAAAGGACATCACTACCGACTAAAACCTCATGATGGCCTCCTCACCGGAAAGGGCGGGATGAGGTTCCGCTTCTCGCATTAACCCACCACCCCGCCCACCTCGGCTAGCCTGAGAGGCTTCTTCTCTGGGGATGAGTCCCCTTGCAGTGCACATGGTGCACCGCAACCACCTCGGGGACCATAAGTGCAATGGACGCCGGACAACCCCGGTCCGACGTCCCCGTGACGGGTCAGGTCTGTGGCCCCGTCACCTGCCACTACGGCCGCAGAGAATAGGGTAAGTGGTATTTTGTGGTACCACTCCCTTCTCCCTGCGGCCCCACCGCGTCCGCCATCAACGGTGGCGACCCCGTCGAGGCCGCGGCAGGTAGGAAGAGCGGCGCATCGTAATACCGACACTTCTCTCCTGCCGCGGTCCCACACCTTCGGCTGCGGTGGGTGTCTCCAAAACCACACTGCAGCCCTCCTCAGTTGCGAAACCCCCCCGGAGCGAGGTCCCGCAACCTACTGGTGCCACTCCATCTAGAACTTGCGTACAGGGATTACAAGTCTAGGGAGTGGCCCGCCTCAGGGACCCTCTTCGCTTCACCGTGGGTGACCAGGCCACGGTTACTGAGCCCCCCCGTCTCGACAATCCCCCCCACGGGGGGGATCCCACATAACCTGGCTTCGCCCCATCGTAGCCAGGTATCTTGTTGGAGATTTTCCTCCCATCAACAAAAAAAAAAAAGGATCAGATTAGATTATGATATTAGAAAAAAAAAATAGCACAACCTCGACGGGTCTATCGTGATATTTTAACAAAGAAATTGGTTAACTGTACAAATCCATCTTAAACTGACTTAGTGCCTCTAAAATTCACACACACAAACTTTCGCATTTATTATATTAGTATGGGGCTTCAATAAATTACGTGAGGTGTTTTTTAAATTTTCTTTTCCCCCCTTCTCCCCTAGTGAGATGTCTTGAGATTTTATTCAACCCCCTCCCCCATTCTCACGTGAGATTTTACAAAAGGTGGGTTTCTTACGTAAACGCGTTGAATTGTCATTGTAAAAAGAAAAAAAAAAGGTTGTTCTTTTATTTACGACTAGTTAAGACTTGTAATCAAAATTGCTGAAAGTTAAATTATAATATACAGCCTTGGCCTCCGATGAGTGTTCAAAGCTCATTCGCAGCATACCCAACAGAATTGCTGCAGTTATAAAAGCGAAGGGTGGGCCGACAAGATATTGATATTTTTCAATAATCTAGGACCTAGTATAAATATTTAATCAACTACATTTGTTTTATTTTCCTTAAAAAAAAAAACAAAATGTACATACATTTTTAGGGTGCCTAATACTTTTTTTTGGCCGCGGCTGTATGTGTAATAAAAATAGTTTTTTGTTTCAATCAGAAAAAAAATTACGTGATATTTGCCAACGTAAGATAGGATGAGATTTGACTCGACCCCCTCCCCCCCTTAAACACCTCACGTAATTTATGGACGCCCTCTATGATAACAAACCAAAGTACATACCACATACCTGGCATAGGTATTCAAGTTGTATTTAGCAGTAATTTTACGTAATTTCGTCTCTTTCAGATAAAACAGTACTGCCTTTTTCGTACGCGTTGGTAGCGGTGTGGGACGTGCTTGCTATGACGCTGGGGCTACCAAAGAAGTCAATAAGTATCCGTTTCGAGGATCTGAAGCTGTTTGCTCAGCCAATACTTCACGAGCAGAAAGTCGTTCGACTGAGTGTGTCGCTGCAAAGAGGTAGCGGGATGTTTGAGGTAACCTTCTATATATTATACTAGCTGACCCGGCAAACGTTGTTTTGCCTCACTTAGGGGTATGAAAAATAGATAGTGTAGCTTATATGACACGTTCGTAGATTTACCATAGCAGCGCCATCTATTGATTACTTACTCAACCCAGTCGAAAGGTATCGACATCTTTTAGAATCATTTGGAGTTAACAGATAATTGTGACTGTCAAATAATAACAGACAAAAATTAGCAGTAAATTAAAATTGCGACTATAATTTGAGATTTAAACTATCCTATCTCTCAAGTTGGATCGAACTGCACATGGTGTGCGAATTTTATTATAATCGGTTAAGTGGTTTAGGAGTCCATTGTGGACAAACATTGTGACACGAGATTTATATATATTAAGATTAACATTATTATTTATTTCTAACCCCCGATGCTTGAAAGAGGGAGTGTTTCAAGCTACGTGTGTGTGTGAGAATGAATGGATGATTATCTTATAGATATTGGAGCGGCAATCACGGATTTGAAATTGAGTATAATGTATGTCCTCTGCTTAGTCTGCCCTTTCATTTGCTTCCGACATCGAATTTATAAAGTTTCCTATCGAGGAAATTGTGAAAATACATAAAATTCGCCAGGTTCAAATCGGCTTATCTATTCGGGGGGTGCGATGCCACACACACACGAAAGAATGGAAGAAAAACGTTTATTGTGCACAAATTACATAATTTGTACAATAACTAATTCTTTATTTCAAACTAATCTTTTATTTTTCAAGGTAATGGACGGGCCTTCAAGAGTAGCAACTGGATACATATTGAAAATGGATTACCTTGATACTAAGACTCTCTCACAATCATTTAACACTGTACAAGAGCTGGAAGAACAGGATGTTTATAGGATACTGTACCAGAGAGGATATGCTTACAGGTAAAGTTTATTGTGTCGGTACAGGGATCAGAATACTAGAGAGAATTGCTGATTCCCATGCAATAAAGCGTGGCGCGCAAGTTTGCCATATTTACCTGATGAAACCTAGATGACGCTGCAAATCTAGCGTGCGTTTGTGATGAACTAAATTTGTTGGCTGTCGGCCTGGGTGCTAAATATGTGAAGTATTTATGTATGTATAAGAAGCATATCAGTGGTGTTAACAACCTTAATACAAACTAGAAATTGTTCAGTATGGGGCTAACCAGCCGTGTGTGAAATGTGTCCTAATATTTATTTATTAATTTTGAAGCTTATAAGCGATGCTATTGTGTGAGTGAGTCAGCGATCTAAGTTCGCTGGAGTGAGTGCTTCTGTTTCACGTATCAAAACCGTACAAATAAGAAATAATTTGTACCAAAAAATAATTATTTTATAAGTACTGTTTTATACCTTTATACGGGAATCACGTATCGAAATACAACACTGTTACTACCATATGTGAATCCCGTCTCTCAAATAAACGGCGTTAAATCATCATTTAATGGTTAAGAGCCTTCTTTTGATAATCGTAAAAAAATGTGCTTGTATAAAAAAAAAAAAATATTTACGTGTATTTTTTTTGTTGTTGTAGCGGTGAATTCCGCAGTATCCACAATACTGATGCGTCCATCACGAATGCAAACATTTTGTGGAAAGACAACTGGGTGACGTTACTAGATGGACTTTTCCAATTGAACACGTTAAAATATACAAATAGTGGTATAGCACAGCTCGGTAATATCAGAAAACTGGTAATTGATGTCAATAGACATCAACAAACCATAAAAGAATCGGAGTCATACATCAGCGCACATCTATCTGAAATTATGAATAGAACAAGGTAAGTTATCGCTATAATAAGTTATAAAGCTTCGCACGGGCTATAAAATAATCTAAGTTGCAAAGAGAAACAAAATATAGCCTATGTTACGCAGGGACAGTGTAGGTTCCCAACAGTGAAAGAATTTTATAAATCGTCCAGTAGTTTCCGAGCCTATTTGCGTCAAACACATAGGCATTTCACGAATTTAAATATGGTATATGTATTACGCCCTGATTTCCTCTGCAGTCTCATACTTCGAGATTAAATAACAACAAAAATAGATAAATATTACCGCTTTCCACTTATACTCAGCTGCTATTGAAATTATTATGGTAAAATGTAAGTATTGTTGTTCCTAATTTCAGTTGCGGTGGCGTCGTATTGGAAAACATAAGTTTCCGTAATGTGCTTCAAGTGAACAAGAACTCTGTCAGTTTGCTAACTCGACAATTCGTGCCGAGATATCATACCATTGAAAACGTGAGTCAAGAAACATTTAATTTTTTGTGTGACGGTTACAGTTAATTGATTGAAATTTATTTATTTATTTAATGTTATGTTTTTAAAAAAACTCATTACAAACTTAATGTCAATACATGTCACAATATACAATTAAAAAGTCAAAATTAAATTAAATTTATTATAAATTACTTAAGTCTAACTAAATAACCCGCCCCTAATAGTTCCCGGTGCAAAGGTGCCCATCAGACTAGCAGCGTTCCCGCGCTGAATGGCAATCGCTATCCTTTGCACCAGGAAGGATCCGGAGCGGGAGTACCTAATTCTGTGCTAAGTATTTATAAAATTCATGAAAAAAACGATAGTTGTTCTGTTTAACGATTTCCAGAAAGAAATTAATATATGTACCTACTAAATCACCATTACGGCCCTTTTACTGCAAGTCAAATTTCATTAATCAACTTAAAGACAAAACCTTTTTCAGGTCTCTACATCGCTTCGTGTGTTACTTCAAATCGCTGCCGAAAATATTAAATCGGATTGTATCAATGTGTTGGGTTTGAAAACCAATAAAAATACTTGCACTTTGTTTGAAGAGATGAACAAGTTGACAGAAACAGGACTGCCTAGAATAAATATCAAATTCAGTCAGAAGTCAGTTGAGGATATTTTTAGCGAGACCGATGCATATCAATCTGTAGACGTTATTCTGATACAAAACCTGTCCAAAAACGAAAAGGTAAAATATAATTCATTTAAAAAAGAAACATTCATCAAACATGTACTCGTATGTATATTCAGCTTAACAAATTATTTTATAATTATGTAATGCTATATCATAATTCTGTTCGATATATTTTGAGAATCAGGTATATTAAGACTTTTTTATAATTATTTAAGGTTTTTATTTGGAAGAAAATCAGAAATATTTAGTGTACCACTGTGATCCACTACTCACTCGCTAAATGTTTCAGGTTTTGTTCCATCTAAAATGGATTTGCGTATTGTAACGTCTGAATCGATAGGTTATATTTAAGTTACTTTAAACTGACTTTTTCACAATAATTTGATTATTTGATACATCTTTACAATTTTCAGATAATCAATAGACTCCAAAATGTTCTTCAAACAAACAAGTTTGTAATCAATGAAGAAGCGACTGGCCACCAAGTATCATACCATAAAAACAATATAGTGTCTGTTTTGACGAATATTAACAATATGCAACTTGAACTTATATGCTTTAACCCAATCGCAGTTACGTCATTCGATTCAACATTAACCATAACTTCTGAAAAAGATTTACCTAAATTGCAAAAGACACGAAGCAATTTGTTTGAGAATAGTAGCATATTAATATTGACATCGTACCCGCCAGTCAATGGCCTTATGAGACTTGTACACCAATGGAAGAAAGAATCTACGCGGAATAATGTATCTGTTTTCATGGTTGGTGGGGATAAAATGACAATGGAGGAGGCACCTAACTATAATTTGGCATTCAATATATTCAATGATGTAAGTATGTTTATTGTTTATCCTACTTCCCTACTTATATTATAAATGCGAAAGTTGGCGTGTGTTGTTTGTTACTTCTTCACGCTCAAACGGCTGAACCGATTTTACTGAAATTTGGTGTGAAGATAGGGTAGGTCTTCAATAAACACATAAGCTAATTTTCAACCCGAAAACAATTGTAATTCAATATAATATAAGCAAACAATTGCAAGAATATCTATGTTACTCTTTCACGTTCCAACGGCTAGACCCATTTTGATGAGATTTACTATGAAGATAAGTTAGATTTGATTAACACATCTTAACACATCGCTACTTTTTATAGTGGATTTACTTCTTTCTGTCCTGGATTAACGCGGCTAACACCGCGTGGCGCAGCTAGTAATGTATAACTCGATTAAATAAAGAAAAAATTAAGCCCTCTTGCTCACACTCATTTGTTTGAGCAAGTTAGAGGTCATGAATTTTAAATAATAATAATATTAGTACATATATTGACCACCATGCAAAGTTCAAATAATATAATGTGTATCAAAACCTTATGCAGTTTTTTCATAAACTTTGTATATTTATTACAGAATGTATGGGGCGGTGAATATTATCTGCCTCTTGAAGACAGCTTGCCAGTGAAAGAAAACATGCTGCTCCAGAGTAAAGTAGTAGGCGATTTCAGTTCCTTGCACTGGATACAAGCACCGGAGTCACTTAAAGGGGGCACAATGACTGTGGCTGTACGTATGATTATATGAAGTAATACCCCCCGCCCCCATTCACTATCGGACGAGCAGGGAAACGCCAAGGCGGCATCGGTTTACAGTTGGGGTGCCCAAGGCACGCACTAAGCGTTTTGCTCCACCTTTATTGTCCGAACCACCAAACTTTGGAATTCCTTGCCGAATTCACTGTTCCCCAATAACTATAATCTAGCGATTTTCAAGGCGAGAGTGAACCGGTTCCTTCTAGGTAAGCGCACTTCACCGTAGACCTCAATGTCACTTACCATCAGGTGAATTTGTGGTGGTTAAGCGCTGACCTAGAGTAAAAAAAAACCCATTTTTTTTAATGGGCTTGCGCTTGATAGCAATTCACCTGATGGTAAGCGATATTGTGATCTAAGGTGGAGCGCGCTTACCCGGAAGAAACCGATTCACTCTTGTCTTGAATACCGCTAGATTATAGTTATCGGGGAACAGGAAATTTGGCAAAGAATACCACACCTTTTTATATATTTTTTTATTCCTTACAACTAGGAATTTGTTCTAACTACTTTTTATGGTTAATTTTCAGGTTAGCCACATGGGCTTAAATATGGGCGATGTAAGGAAGGTGCTCGGTTTAACTTCGCATATGAGTGCGTACGACGGCTACGGTATGGATTTCAGTGGAGTAACGAAAAGGTGAATAATTTGAAATGAATGTATGAATGAATAGACATTCATTCATTCATTAGTAGTAGGATCAGAGTCTTGTAAAAATTAAAAATAGTAATTATTTATTTATATTAATTATAATTTATTATTATTATCTAAAGCATAAATGCTCCGCTGACCTTGCATCGGAAAGCTCTCATTGATATTTTTCAATCTAACTCTAGGCGTCCCGTAGACTTCTACTACAAAACGTTGAGAGACTCAGCAAAAAGACACTGATAAAGAGTTCCAAACTTTCGTATTAATCGTTTGCGCCATTTTTTGTTCGTTTTGACAGCTTTGGAATTTTAGAGCTTCTTCCCTCTGTATCCTTAGAGATATAATCTGCGGTTTTTTATAGTAGACTAGCGACCCGCCCCGGCTTCACACGGGTGCACAGCCGATACTAAATATATCTCTATTAGAACTATATATATATTATAGGTACCGATATATAGATATCTTATACCGTACCACATCTTAGACTACAGCATAGCTTTACATCAGAGAAGCTGCAATCAATTGCGATCCTATGAAATGTATAAAAAACACAGCTATCTCACGCCCTGTTTTCACTTAGAGGAAACAACTGGAAGTGACATAGAAAAAAAATCGTCACTTGTGAAAATAAAATAAGCTCTCAGGCGATGAAATAAATAAATATTAGGACACATTCACACACGGCTGGTTAGCCCCATACTGAACCATTTCTAGCTCGTATTATGGTTGCTAACACAGCTGACATACTACATATACATACATACTTATAATTATATAAATACATATATAACACCCAGACCCACAGCCAACAAATTTAGTTAAGCACAAAGATGTTGACCGGGCCGGTAATCGAACCCGGAACCTTCTGATTAGCAGACTGGCATGGTAACCTTTACGCCAACGAGGTCGTCGATTCACGAATTGATTCACTATTTTCTTTCCATGGCCAGGAACGAACGAGTCATGGGTGTGACGTTAACCGGAGCAGCCAGTAAATATGTAACGGCACAACCGGAGCTGATGTGGCCGGTGCCTCAGTACTGGTCCCTGGAAGACGCCGCGACTGTGCCTTTTGCATACATGTACGCCTACTACTGCTTGTTTATCAAAACGGTGAGAATAGTTGTTCTTCTTCTTTTTCTTCCTCGTATCAATTAAGTGGCCATGACAGTCTGAAGAAAAAAAGTGATTCGCAATTGATGCCACCGGCAATAAGAATTACGACTATTGTTAGGTTATTTGATCCTGTATAGCTTCCTTCTGGGATACAATACGGAGATCGAATAATGCTGTACTACAGTGCCTATCCGGGGTTCTATATAGCCATATGTATAGATTTTGGATATGTGTACACCAGAATAGTAATAATAAGAAATAATTTGTATATTTAGATTTAGCATTTTATACCATTTTATCTCTTTTGTTTTATCATGGTTTATTTGCCTGAAAATAAATCATTATTATTAGAGTTAACTGATACAAAAATACCATTCTCAGAGATATTTATTGACGTAATACAAATTAAGCACACAATAGTAATAATTCAAAATTAAAAAAAAAAAAAAGTTTTTATTCGTGGAATGTATGTACATAATTTAATATCCCTAACCCTCAAACTGGACTGCAAGTCGTGTCTTGGAGGTTAGTTCCTTCCAGTGACTAAACTAGAATGTCGTACATCTGTTAAAGGGCTGCAATTTCAAATATTTGTGACATGGTTTAGTTTACTCATCTTAACAAAATCAATTATTATTATTATATTACATTACAATATAATATGCTAATGTAATAGTGAATAATGTATAATGTGAAATTGACGAGAACTGTATCCTTTTATTAAACCTGTAAGTTGTTATAATTAGGATACGTTATGACGAATAAGTGATATTCTATTCTATTCTATTCTAATAATGAAGCTTGGCATAATAATGAAAATTGGCACAACCGTAGACCACGTATATACCTGTCGTACCATATCATTATTTTCTATTATCCGTGGTTGTCACAGAGTAAAGTGCTGGAAGACGTTGAGTACAGCGTGCTAGTGCACGGGGGCACGGGCGCGTTAGGCCAGGCTGCGATCAGCATAGCCCTGGCGCGCGGCTGGCGAGTGTTCACCACCGTGCGAGACACGCGCAAGAAACGCCTGCTCATGAAACTGTTCCCGAAGCTTAACGGTAAGTCTTCTTCTTCTTATTATCTTAGTCACTGTTCTGGTGTCGAGTTTCCAAGCCGCCCGAAGACCTCTTGGCTTAACGACTAACAGTCGGAAAGTGGTCGATTTTAAGCTATTGACATGGGCAAAATCTTAACCTTACAGTTTTATTGAAGCCATAAATTATTAAACTATTTTAAAAATTCCTTATATTATTCACACCAATTTTGGGACCAAACAAATAATCAATATGAAATGAATAATATACACATAACGGCACGGATAATATACACTTCACAGTCCTAGCCTGCTGTGAGTGGCAGGAGCAATATACAAATAAATATTAATATTCAATAAAATACAAAATATTTACTAAACAGGTTTTTTTCTAATAACCTGAACATACAAACGCAACGAAAAAAAAGCATTTTTTAATTGACCCCTGCTGCTGATTCGATTAGTTAGAAAATTTATTTTATTAGTTAACCAACCTACAGGTGCAATATATAATGACCAATATTAACTTTATTTACTTAATATAATATCATTAGTTAGATTTACAGGCATTATGCTGATTTGCCCGTATCACACTGAGTTGAAATCATAATATCCACAGTCCAATGTCAAAGTTTAAAGTCCTCTGGTGAACCGATCACTAATTTCCTAATAACCAACTGGAATCGGCACATTTTTATTTCAGAAAGTGATATTGGTAACTCTCGAGACATTGGATTTAAGGATATGGTTCTAAGCGCAACTAATGGCGAGGGATGCAACGTCGTATTGTGCAATCTAAGGGGAGAACTCAAAGATGTAAGTGATTAATAATTATACTTTGTAAACTGTTATCGTAAGGCATAATATATATTTGCACGAAACAAACGGTCACACTTACTTGAAACAACGTTGGATATAAGTCCAACGGGTTTCGACGCATTACGAGTGTCATCATCGGGGACGAGCTTCAATGATTAATAGTTAAAGGCATTAACTTCGAGCTTGATCTTTCAGTGAAGGAAAACGTCGTAAGAAAGCCATAGGATAGTGGTAACGCATTTTCTGATACTCCCCTGGTATCACCCTCAAGTTAAAAATCCGTCGTCAAGCACTTTTATTGAATCGCTTTCTTTGTTTGATAAACTTAGACATTTATTTTCTGGTATTTGTTTTTTATAAAAAACTAGCTGACCCGGCAAACGCTGTTTTGCCTCACTTAGGGGTATGAAAAATACATAGTAGCCGATTTCCAAACCTACTGAATACGCATATAAAATTTGGTAAAAATCGGTCAAGCCGTTTCGGAGGAGTACGGTAACTAACATTGTGACATGGAAATTTTATACGAGTACTAGCTGACCCGGCAAACGTTGTTTTGCCTTATCAATTATTTTTATTCTAGTTTCTAGACAAATTCTAGTATAATTAAAATGTTACTTACTTATTATAAGTGTGTATGGTATATGCGTGAAATGGGTATGGAGCGCCATGAACAAACGTTAAGGGAATATAAAAATAACAAACGCCAAAAAATATTATGTTCAATCATATCTATTTAATAGTGTTTATTTTAACAAACATTAATTTGTTCTTCTTAGATGGCACCGACGCCAAGAATACAGGATAAATACAAATTGAAAATAGCATGTTTATAAGTTAATCAAATGAAGTCTTCGATGGTACTTATGTGTAGGCATAAGATTATTTTTCACTTTTTAGATAAAGTTAGAATTAATAAATGTAGGTATGATTTTGAAGTCTGTTATTTGTATAATACAATTTCATTGTAAAATTTTTAAGGTTAGTAGGTAATGATATTTTTCTAAAGTTTTAGGTATTCAAAATTTTTTAGCGATTCCAAATTACATAATATTGGTAGTGTCATAAGCTATGACCCAAAACGTCATAGGACCAATCGCGAGCGAAGCGAGCCATATCCGAGCGTAGCGAGCTATGCGCGAGCGAAGCGAGCGCAAAATATTTTAGCATCTTTGTTTGAGCCGCTTGAGCATAAAGATGTCCAAAGCAGAAGAAATTACATAATATTTGTAGTGTCATGAGCTATGACCCAAAACGTCCTAGGACCAATCGCGAGCGAAGCGAGTGCGAAAATTATTAGCATATTTGTTCGAGCCGCTTGAGCATAATGAAGTCCAAAGCAGAACAAATTACATAGTATTTGTAGTGTCGTAAGCTATGACCCAAAATTCCTAAGATCAATCGCGAGCGAAGCGAGCTGGTTGCGAGCGCAGCGAGCTATGCGCGAGCGAAGCGAGCGCGAAAATTTTTAGCATATTTGTTCGAGCCGTTTGAGCATAAAGAAGTCCAAAACAGAACAAATTACATAATATTTGTAGTGTCGTAAGCTATGACCCAAAACGTCCTAGGACCAATCGCGAGCGGAGCGAGCGCGAAAAATTTTAGCATATTTGTTCGAGCCGTTTGAGCATAAAGAAGTTCGAAGCAGAACAAATCACATAATATTTGTAGTGTCGTAAGCTATGATCCAAAAGTCCTAGGACCAATCGCGAGCGAAGCGAGCGCGAAAATTTTTAGCATATTTGTTCGAGCCGTTTGAGCATAAAGAAGTCCAAAACAGAACAAATTACATAATACTTGTAGTGTCGTTAGCTATGACCCAAAACGTCGTAGGACCAATCGCGAGCGAAGCGAGCCGGATGCGAGCGCAGCGAGCTATGCGCGAGCGAAGCGAGCGCGAAAATTTTTAGCATATTTGTTCGAGCCGTTTGAGCATAATGAAGTCCAAAACAGAACAAATTACATAATATTTGTAGTGTCATCATCATATTTGTTGAAAATTTTTTGCTCATACGTTCGGGGTCTAGTTTATTAGTACATCAAATTTTATAGCTTCTTCTACGTAAGAACTAAGTGATCAAGTAATGTTGTCGAGAGTTTTTCAAGCCCCTGCCTTAGTTTAACGATTGTTAGTGCTAAGAGGACCTACAATTTAACGTATAATCCGATCCACAGTAACACATGAAAATACATTTTTTTACAACAGTCATGTGCAGGAGAGGTTATGCAATAAAGCGACTTACACGCGGGTGGAGCCGCGGTTAAGTTAATAAGAGAGTTACATTGATATAGCAAAATGATAATTGTTAACAATACTACTACATACGATACATAAACAATAACGAAGGTCGAAATTTGTGTAAACAGTGAGAGAAGTCTGTGAAGAAGAATTTTGTGAGTAAAACAGGAGACCGACTTCGATCTATGGCATAGTGTGGCATTTCACTCACCAGTAAAGTAAAGGCGCGGCAAATTTTAAGTATTTAAGTTTGGTAATAATCATAAGCATAAGTATATCAGATTAAAATTTTGTTAAATTAAAAAAAAAAGGATTTTTACTCGAAGTACAGTTAGATACTATATTTGATCAGTTATCAAGCGAGATGTAAAATGAATATAATACAAAAATGGCCATGAAAATAGGGAATGATGATAAAAAAGTAAAAAAATTAGGGTTGTATGTATTTTTTAATGCCACTTAATACAAAAATAAAATGAAAAAATTCGTCGAAAAATTAAAAGAAAATGTTTAAGGGTGATCAACCCTTATCACTTAGGGGTATAAAAAATAGATAGTAGCCGATTCTCTGACCTACTGAATACGTATATAAAATTTGGTAAAGATCAGTCAAACCGTTTCGGAGGAGTGTGGTAACAAACACTGTGACACGGAAATTTACTAAAATGACCATAAAAAATAGGGGTTGATGATAAAAAAGTAAAAAATTAGGGTTATATGTATTTTTTAATGCAACTTTATACAAAAAAAAATTGTCGAAAAATGAAAAAAAATATTTAAGGGTGATCAACCCTTATCACTTAGGGGTTTAAAAAATAGATAGTAGCCGATTCTCAGACCTACTGAATACGTATATAAAATTTGGTAAAGATCAGTCAATCCGTTTCGGAGGTGTACGGCAACAAACACTGTGACACAGAAATTTACTAAAATGACCATAAAAAAATAGGGGTTGATGATAACAAAGCAAAAATTTAGGGTTGTATGTATTTTTTAATGCCACTTTATATAAAAATCAAATAAAAAAAATTCATCGAAAAAATAAAAAAAAATATTTAAGGGTGAACAACCCTTATCACTTAGGGGTAAAAACGTTTCACGTTGGCCGATTCTCATTCCTACTGAATACGCATATGAAATTTGGTAATGATCAGTCAAGCCGTTTCGGAGGAGTTCGGTAACAAACACTGTGACACGGAAATTTTATATATAAGATAAGATATAAGAAAAGATGTTAGATAATTAAAAACAAAATTTATTCTATGTTCACTGTGCTACCTCGGGTTTTAGGATATCCTGCTGTAAAATTTAAGCTCGATCCAATCTTTTGCTCAGCCGTGATGTATTAACGAAAAGACAGATTTTTTTGGAATATTAGCAACGATAGCTATTGTTGTTCTAATAAATATATTTATTTTTTGTAATTGAAAATGGCGGCTGTAATTGTTTCTTTCTTTTTTTAATTTAAGGCATCGCTTAGCTGTTGCAAATTTTCCGGCACCGTGGTAGACACTGCGCAGATAATAACCAATGAAAATTACACATATGGAATGTACAATATGACGAAGTCGAGATCTTATGTAACGGCTGATATAACAAGCGTGTTCGCCGACCTACATTCTGTGGAAATAAAAGTGAGTATATCGCTCCACTGTATTGTTAATCCACTGTACTATTTCAGACGCATCACAAACACATCATCATTATCATCAGCCCAGCCAGTCTACTGCTGGACATAGGCCTATAGACAAACACGTGTACGCACTAATTATAGGTATAATATTCGGCAAACATCTTGAGCAATGACCTTGAGTGCGCAGTAGACGATTTTAAGGTATCATTGGTGGTAGGAGAGGTGCGCGGGGGCATTCTGTCGGCACGCGGCCCCGCGATTGGCCGATCAGTTTGCCGCTGTCCCCCGCGCCGAACATACGTCCCGCTAGCATCTGTACTGGCATCGATTACACTTGCGTGCAGTTTGAATAGCCTATTTCGAGTTAAGAAGTTTTGTTGTTAAAGTTTTATATTAATTTATATTATTGTTACTTTGTTATATTGTGTTTATACCTATACCATAAAACTTTTCTGACTATGCCGCGAAAACATAACACAGTTCTGAAGAGACAAGCTAGAAAAATGGTGTATGATGTGTATTGCTTTCTTAAACAGGAATCTACAAAACAAATGGAAACTATAAAAAAGTCTGCAGAAGCAACTAAAACGTCTGTTAGTACCGTAAAACGAATAGTATTATAATTTAATTTAAATAATAATATTTTTTGCATCTAAATTTTGTTTTTACGAATAATGTTTCACAATATTATTTTTTTTATGTTTCTATTGGTATCAACAATGACCAATAAAATATGTCCGGAAGTGTACATGCGCGGACTTACCCCCTCTACGTCGACTTTTGCTCAAGTTATTTGCCGGCCACTATATCTACGTTTGTATACCTATTAACCTGAACTACTACTAACTTTGAATAATTTTGAAGCGATTACAACTCAGTCGGACGTGTCGCCGCCTTACGTCCCAAAGGTCGTGAGCTGGATCCGTGCCAATGAACTCGTGCTTTCGGTGAAGAAAACTTCGTAAGGAAACCATAGCATGGTGGTAGGGCATTTTTCGTACTCGCCTGGCTAGCCACCACCCTCCAGTTGAAGGTTCTGTCACCATGCGGGTTTCATAGCTATGTTTGGTGAAAATTGGACCAAGATGGCTACCGTTACGAAATGGTGGTTGATATTATCCTTTCACAAATGCCACTTTATGGCTATGAAATGAAATGGCTTGATTTGAAATTTATGGATGAAGAAAAAAACTATATGGCCGATGGACGCGATTTACAGTCGGAACTGCACATTTTGTGATGACGGTTGTTTTATGGCAGATTTATAAAATGTTTAATCGACACTTATGTATTACAGTTGCTCCGCTCCCTGATGACTGAAGGCATCGCATCAGGGGAAGTGCGTCCTCTCTCCCGCGTAACGTTTGACCATAACGAGGCAGTGCGCGCGTTCCGGCTGTTGGCAGCGAGCCATCACTGCGGCCGCGTCTTGTTGCGGATCACGGACCACACCTCACCCGGCCTTTCTAAGTAAGGAGATAAACGGATAAAATGTTCAAGGCGATGACCTTGGATTAACACATTAAACAAAATAGCCATTTATTATACCCTTATCTTTAAATATTTACAATTTTTTATAAATTAATTTTATTAGGGCACCCAAAATTTGGAGTAGGCCTCCTCCATGCGCCTCCAGTGTCGTCTGTCTTTTGCCAGTCGCGTCCAGGTGGGGCCAGCGAGCTCGGTGATGGATTAACACATAGGCTACTTTTTATCACGGAATAACTTCCGGTAAAAATATTGAAAAAAAAATCTTAAAAACCGTCTAAAAACAACTCTAAGAATATTTGTACTTTTTTTGATACTGGAAAAATATGCATCAGAAATCGTTCTTACAGTTAAGACATAAAGAAACTAAGATAATTTAAGATATTCCTCGCGTCAATGCTTCAATAAGGAATACATTAAAAGTTAATATTCTCTTGCTTGTGTAACTTAATATAAGCAAGCAAGAGCACAAAACCTTTATTTTAATTAGATAGACCTAGGCTTGACAACCAACTCGCCTGATGGTAAGTGAAATTCTGGCCGAAGATGTTGCAGGAACTTTCAAATGTTTTCTTTAGTTAGTTTGAAAATATTTGTTATTCAACCGTTGTCACGTTAACTTTACAAGCGGTTACTCTTTACCTACTTGTTTCTTTAAATACTTATGTTTCTTTTCATATAGAACTTCTGCTGCAAAGACTCTTCGTCACATAGTTATCTCTGAGCCAAGCCCACTCGGACTTCAGGCAGTTGAAAAATTGATCGATTTCGGGGTGCAAAAATTACATGTACACATCAATGGACCCCCTGCAGCTTATCTTCAATATAAACAAAGGTAACGATCTTTTTTAAAAGGTTTATATAACTAAAATAAATAAAAAACAATATACATTTATTTTACCTAGATTACACATACACAGTTAAAAGGGAATCGAAATGCTCCCAAAATACTTTTAAAGAGTGTTTTAACCAATGGCCTCTTCAAAATGTTCATAATGGTACATAAATCTGCTTACTTACATATGTATGTCGAAACATAGACAAAAATTTATTATAATTTGTCCATTGCCGAAAAAAAACATGTTTTAAAGAGTCACATTAGGAGTTAATTATATTTGTTAATCAATGTGAGTTATTTCATCTTAAATCTGTAGTAATTCTAGCATTCAGTTTCCAAATAGATTATCTGACTAACAAAGCTAAGCGAAGAATAAATATAAAAAACCAATAGACTTGCATAATATCTCTACTCGGCACACTCCGGATATCATAGTTCCCGATTTTATAATCTCTATACCATTGTGTAAGTCTTTCTCGCTTCACCATTTCGTTTTGCTGGCTGGGTTGTAATATGCCATTCCTTTATAATTATTTAGAGTCGAAAGCCTTTTTCATTGTAAAATCTATTGATGACATCCTATGGAGTGATGACGGTCTGCCTCCACCTAGCAAAGGGATGGGAAAGGGAAGGGCCCGGACAGATGTTGTGTCCGGAGCCGGCCGTCCGACGGTCATGCATTGTAGCTAGGACCAGACGTACGCGCGTTTTAAATACCGCTTGCGCGATTCAGAACGAGCGCTCTGATTGGTAGCGGGCGAAGAAGTGTGACAGAGGCGCTTCAACACGAAATAAATATTGAATTGAATTGAATTTTGGCAAAATTTTCTTCTTTGTTTCGCACAGGATTTGGAAGAAGCAAAATGTGGACGTAACTGTAACTTACGGGACTTTAACGTCGGTGAAAGATATCAGCGATGCTTTGCGCGCGGCCGCAGAGTTCGATCATGTCGAAGGTGTACATGTAGTGGCAGAAAATGCTCGCATGGAAGCTGTCATCAACACAATTGATTCGACATCGAGACGCCTATTTCCAACGCTGAAGTAAGTTATTCTGAACTCCCAACGCAAAACTACGGGATGTGAAATATGTCTGTGTGTGTGTGTGTGTGTGTGTGTGTGTGTGTGTGTGTGTGTGTGTGTGTGTGTGAGTGGCATCGTAGCTCTCCAAAGCATAGACCGATTCTTTCGATTAAATTTTTATGTTCGCGTGTGTTTTTCGTGAGTGTTTTAGTTAACTACATTTGATGAACATTAATCTATAACGGCGACTACTACAAAATGCATATTTTTGCACGGAATGCATTTTTTTTTCAGTAATTCCAAATGTCTTAAGTACCAAATGCTATAAAATAAATGTTGTTTTTAATTATAATTCCAGGCATTTCGTAATCATTAGTAACGATTCCTATCGTGGACATAGTGCGTGCGTCCACAGAGCCAAAGCTGGTCTACCCGCCTCACTCTTGGATATATCTTTACTTAAAACCGTAAGTTTATAATCATAATTCTTTATATTTAATTAGTCGACAAAGAATAATAATAAATAATAAAAATATAAGGACACATTTCACACGCGGCTGGTAAGCCCCATACTAAATTTCTAGTTTTTATTAAGGTTGCTAACACAACTGACATACTACATATACATACATAAATAATTTATATCGATAATATTTAACACCCAGACCGATATCAACAAATTTAGTTAATAACAAAAATGTTGGCCGTGCCGGAAATCGAACCTGATTGGCAGTCCGGCATGGTAACCATTACGCCAACGAAGTCGTCTAAATAAACCAATAGACTTCCATAAAATCTCCACTCTGCACGCTTACGTTTAGTTTACGTCGCCTAATACCTAGTTATAGAGGTAAAAAAATAACCTTTAAATAACATTTGACAACAAAACATATATTTTGGTGGTCTTCTGAACATAATTGGTTCTTTATGACGACCTCGTTGACGTAAAGGTTACCATGCCAGACTGCTTATCAGAAGGTTCCGGGTTCGATTCCCGGCCCGGTCAACATCTTTGTGTTTAACTGAATTTGTTGGCTGTGGGTCTGGGTGTTATATATGTATTTTTATATATAATATGTATGTATGTATATGTAGTATAGGTTAGGTTGTCTATCAGTTTTTAGCAACCATAATACGAATTAGAAATTTGGTTCAGTATGGGGCTAACCAGCCGTGTGCGAAATGTGTCCTAATATTTATTTATCTTATATATAAAAATTCCGTGTCACAGTGTTTGTTACCGTACTCCTCCGAAACGACTTGACCGATTTTTTCCAAATTTTATATACGTATTCAGAAGGTCTGAGAATCGGCTACTGTATATTTAGATTTTATTATTATTAAGGTAAAAAAACGTTTGCCGGGTCAGCTAGTTTATTTATAATATTGCTTGATTCATTTTCTTAATTCAGTATGAAGACCCAGATGGCAGTATCTGGTATAGAGGCGTGGAGGAGGCGGTAGACTTGACGAGGCGATGTGGAGACACGATGTTGATAGCTCTACCTAAACAAAGCCCTGACTCACGGTTGTCTCTGATTCAGCATTTGGCTGATTTGACAGGTACTGTACGAGTTAACTTGTTTTAAAGCAGTTAAGTTATTATTTACCGGTTCCTTCCCACTGCTGGGCAAAGGTATTTCTATCCTCTTTTCAATCATACCATTGAGCGCACTTTGCGTCAATTTTTTTTTTAAATTGCATCAAAATGTCATAGAAGAGAAGATAGACGCCAGGAGAGGAAAAGGGAGACCTAGACGATCATTTTTAGACCAAATTAAGGAGAAAGCGAAAGTTGTGTCGTATAGGGGTGTCAAAGATTTGGGAAGATAGAACTACCTGGAAAAAACTCCACGACGAGAGCCCAGCTCTTAAATATTGAACGGATGAATGAATATAAAAAAAATGTGTTATATTTTATATTTTGTTTATAAAAATAATAAAAAATTCCTTGTTTTAAAAAAGTATCCAAACAAAGTTAACCGACTGTAAAAGGAGGAACTAGTTAATTTTAGTTTTATCAAGCCAAACGTCTTTTTTTTCACTTACAAGTGGTTGCGACACAGTGGTGGTAATTCTGGCGAACACACAACTAAACTAAATTTAGAGTAGTTCTGTCACTTTTCATCTTTAGTAAACAGAAAGAGCCAGCACGATTTGAACCATATACAAAACAATTAAAATCACGTCAAATATGAAGAATGTAGGCGATTTTAGAATACACCCAATTGTACCAGCTCTAAAACTACTTACATTCTCCATATTTGACGTGTTTTTAGTTGTTTTGTCTGTCTTCGATCGTGCCGTCTCTTTCTTTTCACTAACAATGAAAAGAGTCAGAGTTACTTTAAATTTTAGTTTAGTCGTATGTACACCAGAATCGCCACCAATGTTAAAACAAATATTTCTGATATTTTTTCATCTGTAAGTAAATGTTCTGTTTTAAAGACTCGTCTATTTTCAGGTTTACGTATAGATTCCAATACTCCCAAAGATGAATCGCTCGAACAACTCGGACTCTCGGAAGAAAGAATATCTTCACTCTGCGCTTTCCTCAGAGATATGTACAATATCTCTCTTCCTGAACATGACATACCACATCTAACAATTGAGAGGTAATTCTATTACCATATGAAACCTTTTCTTTCTCTCTCTCTTTTCCTCTCCCCCCGCCCTCTATATCTGTCTTTCCCTCTCTTTCATCCCCCTCTCTCTCTATCTTTATCTTTCTTTCCTTCTATTTGGTCCCTCTCTCTCTCTCTCTCTCTCTCTTCCGCTTTCTATCTCTTTTTCCCTCTGTTTCCTCCTCCTTTCTCTCTATCTCTCTCTTTCCATGTTTTTCCTCTCCCTCTCGCCTTCTTCCCCCGCCCCTCTCTCTTACCCCTCTTTCTCTTTCCTCCCCCTCTCTACTCTCTCTCTCTTGCTGTCTAGACTTTCACTGTTTCCTTTTAACTTAAAGTTTGTTTCTTTAAAATGAAAATATAAAATGTATGAGGAAAAATCTTTAAGCCTTTAAAGCGGTATCGCTGATTCTCATAGACCGTCCGGAACAAGTAGTATGTGAAATAGTAATATTTTATTTTTAATTCAGGTTACAACAGATCGAAGAACGAATGTATGATATTGAGTTTTATGAGGTGAAAGGTCTGGACATATTTTACTCGTCTGTCGATCCAGATGAGCTTCGCGCTACGACAGACATGGTGTTTTTGCCCACGCTCACTCATAACAACGCTATGGTATGTTTTAATTCATAATATGTGGCTATGTCCTAAGATAGTTGATAAGCTCAATCTATAGTAACCGACATTTTTGCATGGTGGTAGAGCATTTTCTAGTTCTCACTAGGCTAGCTACCGCCATGAAGTTGAAATATCTGTCGTCAAGCTCCTAACGGTGTGGTCTCCCAGCATCCTTGAGAGACAGTTTATCCAGATTAGGCATGCTACAGCTTAGGCCAGAGTATCGCTGAGTTGTGTGGTTACGCGCACTGCTAGTCAAATGCCTAGCTGTACTATGAAAAACAATCCCGCTTCCCGCTTCTCCATTCCACTACAGAATGAGCAAGGGTACAGCGAAGAGACACCGATTTACTGTCGAAGTTCCGAGGATTCGCACAAAGCGTTTTGCTTCGACCTTCATTGTGAGAACTGCGAAGCTTTGGAACACTCTTCCTGAGTCTCTTTTTCCCGAGAAGTACAATTTGGGGATCTTCAAATCCAGAGTAAATAGGTTCCTTCTAGGCAAGCGTGATACATGTTAGACCACAGTCAAGCTTAACATCAGGCAAGCTGCGGTCAAACGTAAGCCATTCATAAAAAAAAACAATCGATTTAATATTTTTGAATAAAAATACAATACTGAAATAAAATATACAAATATTTTATTCACACGTATCAAAAGTCAAGGTCATGTAAATGTCCACAAATAAATACATGTGTTGTTATCTGAACCGCTAAATTTTGGAACTCCTTGCCGAATTCCCTGTGACTATAATCTAGTGATTTTCAAAGTGAGAGTGAGCCATGTTTTTTTACTCTAAATAGGTCAGTGCTTGACCACATTTAGACTAGAAGGCGGTTGCTTCTAGGTAAGCGCGCTCCATCGTAGATATCAATGTCACTTACCACCAAGTGAATTTTGGTCAAGTGCTGACCTATTTAGAGTTAAAAAAAGGGTTAATAATCTAGAAGGCGGTTCCTTCTACGTAAGCGCGCTCCATCGTAGACATCAATGTCATTTACCACCAAGTGAATTGTGGTCAAGCGTTGACCTATTTAGAGTAAAAAAAAACACGGCTCACTCTTGCCTTGAAAATCGCTAAATTAAAGTCATTGGGGAGAACAGGGAATTCGGCAAAAACAATTCAAAGTTTGGCGGTATTTAGATAAAAAAAAACATGTCAACAAATATCGTTTCAGCGGGACGACGAGTTCGACATGAAGGAGACATACCTGATGATAGTACCGGGCCTGGAAGGCACACACGCGAGGTTCCAGAGGATGTGTGAGCGTCTCAAGCTCCCAGCGTTCGTGCTCCAGCCCGGCATCGACCACCTTGAAGAGTCGCCGCGAGACTTGGCGCTGAGATATTTCCAGGTAATGTAGACTAGGAATGATAATATGGTCGATGTAAGCGATTTCCGCGTAGAAAACGGTCACACTTACATTATTATTATTCTTCTTCTTCTAAGTGGCCAAGCTCTGGTGTCGAGAGTTTTCAAGCCGCCCGAAGGAGTCTGACTTGGTTCAACGACTGCTTGTACGAAGGCTAAAAGCCGGGACCTACAAGTTAACGTGTCATCCGACCCACGGTAGCGCCCAGATGAAATGCTACTTAAAAAAATACAGTATTGTGCATGGTCACCATTATTATTAATGGTGACCATGCACCTATGCGCTGACTTTAGTAATCCAAAACTCTTCGAGTTGTTGTCATATGAGACGGTTAGTAGATAAGGAATAATTAGTCTTTGGACTTTATTGTCCTTTATATTTGATTATTAGTTCTAATTATTCCTTATCTACTAACCGTCTCATATGACGCATGTTTTTGTAAATTACAGGTCTTGCAGAAGAAAGTCTCCTTGCAGAATAAATTCTATATATTGGGGTACGAAACTGGTATAACTGCGGCTTTGGAACTGGCAACTTTATTGGAAAACCAAGGTAGTTTATAGATTTATAATCTTACAAACTCGCTTGCATGAAAAAAAAAATGCCATACTTTAGAATTCTTTGGCTTTCCCTATTCCCCAATGACTATAATCTAGCGATTTTCAAAGCGAGAGCGAACCGGTTCCTTCTAGGTAAGCGCGCTCCACCGTAGATATCAATATCACTTACCATTAGAATTGTGGTCAAGCGCTGACCTATTTAGATAAAAAAGATGTTAATAATAATAACTAGGTCAATGTACTTAATAAAGTCTGTTATAAAAGATCCTGTTAAAGAATTTATGTGTATTTTTTTTCGTCCTATATTTTAATGTTTGTTTATATTTTTGCCGACAGGTTTCACTGGAACGGTATTCGCTTTGGGCGACGGTCCGTCTGAAATTTTGGAGTTACTCGAGTCAACACTGGGCGAGTTTCCAAGCGAAGAGGCTTTACAGGAGGCTTTAGTCCTCCACATGTACAAACTTATGGTGCAGACCACGGATACTGCAAGCTTAGAAAACGCACTTCAAAGTGCCTCGTCGTGGAATGAACGCAAAAATGAGTGCGTGCGTCTTTTATTGGGATCCGTGTCACATTCAGCCCAATACACGCATTCATTGCTAGAAGCATGTTATGGACGAATTAAAGCGGCGCTTCGCTTCCGATCTGTCTCTAAGCCGCTGCGCTCGCGCATCGTTCTACTACGCTCTGGCGCCGACAATTCAAACTCTTTGAAAAATTACTCCAAAAACGTTACTATGCATAATTTTGACACGCCCTTAGCACATATTGCCGAAGACCTGCGTGTATCCGTCGTTATTAATACCTACCTGGATGATGAGGTTCTTCAAGCTTACGAAAATAAAAACCTGTGTGATGCAAACCTCATAAATGCCAACTCCTTTATGATGAAAATAGAATAGACAACAATTTTTCAATACAGTGATTGCTTTTCCATGTTATTGTTATTGTGCCTCGATGTATACAGTTGAATAGCCTTTTATAATTTATTTTTCCAAAATCATGTGTTCTAATAGTTTTTTTTTTATCTTGGTTTTAAGTAATAAAGAAGTTATTAGTGCAAAGCTATGACTGAAACATTTTTGGCTGATTGGTATTAGGTACTGGTATAAATAAATCATTGTTAGCATTTTATAAAGGAGTTTTTATTGACGTCTTCGTATTTATTTAATTTATTTTTTTCTAGTGGTTAATTATACCTAAAGGCAGGGATTCAGGTTAGGTTCTTCTTCGTATGAGCTAAATGGCTAAGCTCTGGTGTCGAGAGTTTTCAAGCCGCCCGAAGGGCTCTGACTTGGCCTAACGACAGCTGGTACTAAGACTATCAACTGGGACTTAAAATTTAACGTGTCATCAAACCCATGGTAGCGCCCAGATTATAATGAAACTTTTGCATGGTCACCCATCTAAAGACTGTCTGCTGCTTAGCCTCGGTAATCGCGTCAGGTCACCTTAGCCGAGCTACAGGCGCTATGGAAAGGTAAGGTTGCGTACCGATTTATATAACTAAACTGACAAATATTTCTACCTCGTTAGTAGATCTTTTCATTTTTAAAACCATCGACAGTTTTCTAGGAACAAAATGGTTACACTATTGTGATTTTCTTACGAATCACAATAAATAGATAAAGCTTGGAGTTGTTCAATACAGAAAATAGTTTTAACGTGATTACATAATTAAGGTTAGACAAAAAAAATATTTATTTACAAAAAACCCTCGAGTTCAAATGAAAAAAAAATTACATCGCATAGTTCCATCATAATAAAGTTTATGCATTTTTCCAACAACGCTTTAAGCACCAGCAATCTGCCTGCCAGAACAATACTAAAACCGCTGTAATACGTCTGAAAAGTAGGTCAGAACAAGCATTCAGTGTACTAAAATCCAATATCTAGGTCGTACGTAATACACTCAAAGGGATGCAATGGCCGTATGAGATAATGTATGTATGACAATGTGACAGACTTATGTCCATTGAAATGTGACATATTAAACAAAACATTGTAAGTAAATAAGAGACTCACTACGTACAATTAAATTTGTATCGTAAGTGAGCTATTTAATAAACAATTTGATATAAGTAACTATAAGCTAGACATTAAGTAAATAACATAAAAATGCGTACAATTATTGCCCACCAATGTAAAATAAAATAGGCTGGATACTCATAGAATTAGGGAAAGAAAATATAGAAAGAAAGGCGACGGATGAAAGAAAGACAAAGTATGAAGAATGAATGTGCGAGAAGCATAAAAGCGAGAACTGGTATGAAAGGTTTAAGCGTAGGTCAGGCCCCAGACACTCATTAGTCGGGGTAGGATTATTAAAAAAAAAAAAAACAAATGTTACATATTTTAGGCCTTACCTTGCGTTTTTGGAGGACGCAATTTTATTTTTTGATGTGTAGGGGGGTAAGTGTACCTAAAGCTAAAATCAAGTTTGTGGGGTCACCACCCATATCCCACGGCCGCCATTTTGAAAATAGGGGTTGAAACGATTTTTACGATATATCTCTTAAACTATTTATCTGATAAAAATATGTGTTAAACTTTTTTGTTGCAAATTAAATTAAATTCTCTATAACTTTGGTCCAGTATTTTTTTGTCGTAAAAAGGTTGAGGGTAGCTCTTACGTAAGAAAAATATAGTATCTATGTATAAATTATATGTACAAACCCAAGGCTAAATGCAATTTGCTCTGTAATTTGGTGGGTTGGGATTATTTTTTATCGTAGGAAAACAGGTCAACGCTTGAGGGTATCGTATCGCCTTATCGATGTTCTGATTTATGTTTAGATGCTTAAACTAGCCCCGAAGGGTTGGTAGGTCAACGGGTGAACTTAATAGATTTATTATTCATGATATTTCCGGTACCTTCTAACAAGTTTTTCAGGTACACTCGCGAGCTGATAAATAATCTGCTATCAATTATGTAACACTTTGTTATGACAGCAATCTCAGATATACATCCTTAGATTTAAAATAAATTATGATGCCCTTTTCCTACCATAGAACTGATGATCAGTAGAATCATAGACGAATTAATATTAATGATTAGTAAAATTATAGTGGAATTCGAATTATTTATTAATAGTAATCATTCATCTATGAATTAATGTTAATTGGTCTTATTAATTTGTTTTTTTATTCTACTTATTATATTTTTCATGTGATACCCAAATTCATAGATTATATAATACTACAGATATGAATCTACGTACGAAACGTATAATAACAAGCGCTTGGCACGTTTTGGAACAATTTAAGGGAATATTGTTTGTTTATTTATTACGTTAATTGACACAACATCTAAAACAAAATTGTTCCAAGCGTTGGCACATTTTGTTTCAAAGAAACATAGATATAGGCCTCTCCCTTACTAAACATCCTTGACCATATTGAGGCAGTTGTGTTCTCCATTTTATAGCGCCGGCCTTGTTAGACCGGATTTAATCAAACATAACTAAGAATACTATCTTCTAACACAACTTTCAATCAAGATACAACTAAATCAGAATCGGTTTACCCGTTCGGGAATTACGATGCCACAGACACACACACACATACACACACTCACACACACACACACACACGTCATACTTAACGCCACATAATAAGGATAAACAGTTGAAACAAATATTCACAATTTGTAAAATAATTTTATTCAGAAGAAGTTTTCAGTAGAATCACACCGGAAGTAGGTTTACAGGCAGGATATCACATTGAACATTTATATTTAAACATTTTATATCAACTTATTATCTAATAGCTAACATCCCTGAACATTTATTATCATCACTACTGAAAAACATACACTGGAAAATATATTATAATTATTATTTATAATGGATACACATAGAAAACACTACTATTATGGCCACCATACATGCTACGATCGTTAATCCGTTGCGATCGGATGGTACACTTCAAACTGCAACGATAAATCTACATATGTGTGTGTGTGTGTAAGATAAAAACTGTAAAGTTTTTTTTATTGATGAATAGGCTTACGTTTGACCGCAGCTTGCCTGAGATTAAGCTTGACTGTGGTCTAAGATGAAACACGCTTGCCTAGAAGGAACCTATTTACTCTAGATTTGATTTTGTCTGCGTATAGAAGCTATACAAAACTTTGATCTTCTTCTTCTTCGTATGAGTTAAGTGGCCAAGCTCTGTTGTCGAGAGTTTTCAAGCCGCTCGAATGCCTCTGATTTGGCTTAATGACTGTTAGTACTAAGACTAACAGCCGGGACTTAGAATTTAAGATATCATCTGACCGAAAGCCCTGATAAAATGAGACTTTTTTAAAGGACAATCTTTTTCTTGGTCATCCATCCGAGAATTGTTCGCATAGACGTTGCTTAACTTTGGTAATCGTCTCAAATTATCTTAGTTAGCTGAGCTATTGGCGAAACGAACTTTGAAATGTACCGTCCGACCGTAACGATTTTCGAAGTGTGTGTGCCAATACACGTAATATTCTTTCTTTCTTTTTCTAATTCTTTCTCTCATTTGTGTCAGAATGGTCCAATGGTAAAAATATATATTTAAATCTCGCATCAGTAAAGAAAACATCTGAATTTGAAAGCATCTGACTTTCTCTTTCTCATACTTATTTGGTTATATCAGTAAGAGAACAAGGACTTTCAATTGTGTTCTTTATTGAAACGAGTTAAACTACTCAGAAATAATATTAGGATTAGTATAATTTATTTGTGCTTAGTCGCAATTTTGAACGTTATTTTTCCATACCACTCATTCTTTTTCTATTCGTACTAGTGGGTACAAAAATGTACGACATTTAATATACGAGGGTGAATCAAAAAATTCTTGGAATCAATATTAAAAAATGCTAAGATTTAAATAATAATTAAAGGGGTTATTTACGCGTTATTTTATTTTTCTACATAATCTCCCTGCAATGCAATGCATTTAGAATAACGCGTTTCTAACTTCCTTATTCCTTGTGAAAAAAAATATTTTCTTGACTCTCGAAAAAGTCCTCTACGGCAGCTATAACCGCGTCATTATCGTGAAATTTTGTTCCACGAATTTCCTCTTTTAATTTTGGAAATAAGTGAAAATCACTTGGGGCTAAGTCCGGAGAATATGGTGGGTGGTCAAGGAGATTGAAGCCAGCACAGCGGATTGCGTTGAGTGCAACTTCCGATCGATGAGCAGGAGCGTTATCTTGAAGGAACAACACGCCCAACGACAGTTTTCCACGACGTTTTTCTTCAATCGCTTCACGCACTTTCGGGATTAAATTTGCATAATAGGGTCCAGTAATCGTCTGGTCTTTTGGCATGTAATCAATAAAAAGGATTCCTTCACTATCCCAGAACACAGAGGCCATAACTTTGCCAGCGGTAGGAGCAACTCGAAATTTCTTAATGGATGGAGAGGATGGTCGTTTCCAAGACATGCTTTGTCTTTTAGTTTCAGGATTAAAATGGATTGGACCCACGTTTCATCCATGGTGACAAGACGACGGCAAAAATTATCCGAATCACGCTGGAACATTTCGAGATTACGCTTGGAAATTTCCAAATGTCGCTTTTTGTTTTCGTCAGTTAACATTCGTGGCACCCATCTTGCAGACACTTTTTTGAACCCCAGTGAATCAATTAAAATTGGTTGAACGCTACCAAAAGATATCTTTAGGATCTCAGCTATATGTTTTATAGTCATTCTTCTGTCTGCCAAAACCAGATTCTCAACCTTTTTGACATTTTCTTCTGTAACGGAGGTTGAAGGCCGCCCAGAACGCGGGTCATCTTTACAGCTTGATCTACCTCTTTTAAATTCAGCTATCCAGTACACAACCGTAGAATAGGGTACAGCATCACCCCCTAATGTCTGCTGAATGTCCAAAAAAATTTCCTTCGTAGACATTTTTTTCAAACTGAGATATTTTATCACCGCACGTAACTCACTTTTATCCATAATTTTAACTTTTAAGCAACTCGTTGCACAAAAAAAATTATTACATGCGAACGAACTGACAAAAACAAGTGACAGTCTGCATAAATATAGTGTGATATACACTCTTTAATTTGAATATCAAACTTGATCCAAAAAGGTTTCATATATATGCCTTTTCTAAGAACTTTTTGATTCACCCTCGTAATTATCATCTATACATGATATACTTATTATAATATGAACATAATTATGTTTATTGTTTTCATACAATTTTGTGGAATTTATACCTAAAATACAAAATTTTGAGCTTCGGAACAATTTGTGCAAGAAATTCAAATGATAAAAACTATATTTTACATTTACGATTTAACATTTTGTTATTTATATTCATATATGTGAATTTCACTACATCGCAAAGCAGCAAGTGACTACTACTTTTTTTCTATATCTTATAAAGTATTTTAGATTATATTATTTAGTATACGGATTCATACAAAAACAGTTTTAGAAATGTGTAAAGGCTTACGAAATTATTGTGAAAAAATTGACACTAGTAAATAATAAATTTTGGTAAATATTCAAGATTTCGAAATACATAGGTGTAGTGTAGTATAAGGAAGGAAAATATGAATACTTTGATAGTATACAATACATACTTATAAAAATTCATAACTAAGAATACTACATTCACCCCTTAAAATTTTGAAGATTATGGATTGTCAGAAGAAATATATTATTTTCCTCTCCTACCGACATTTTTTTTTTAAAAAAATTTAATTTCCTTTTTATTTTTGAAAATAAATTTGTACTGAAATTAATTAATAAATAATAGATACGTTCAGGAAATACAACGAATATTGTGAAGTTCTATCACAACCAATCTTAACACCTTTAAAAATTTAGAAAGATTGAATTGAAATTCAAAGAGGAAAATGTAGTACGTAGGTATATAATTATTTTCTATTGTTAATACATATATCTTAGAGCTATAAGCGTAATCACACCAATCACATAAACACCGTGTTACACCGTTCAAGGATATACTAACTAGGAAGACTAAGGTAGTGGGGACAGATAGATTTTTATTTATATTTTCCATTATTTATAGAGTAGGTAGGTAGGTACATACGCGTAGAAATAAGTGAGTACCTAAAATTTCCCATATACTTAAAAATAACGCTGAGGGTAGACTCAAGTTACAGGCTGTTACAGTAACAGACAATTAAACTGTGGAACTCTTTGCCGGAATCCCTGTTCTCTCTAAACTATAACCTCAGTATCTTCAAGGTGAAAGTATATCGGTTTCTTCTAGGCAGGCGCGCGCCATCCTAGATCGCAACGTCACTTAAAATCAGGTGAGTTGTGATCAAGCTTAAGCTATCATAAAGCCTATCATAAAAAAAGGCTGAAGTTACACAAACTTTAGGTATACGCCGAGATCCTGACCTTGATAATTAGAAACCTGCGATTCTAGATCATTCTTAATCCAGGGCTCACTCAAGCTCTGCCCAACATCATCCTGGTAAGTTTACTATACGTATAGTAAGTTATGAATTATAAAAGATAACGGGTTTGTGTATTAATTGAGAAACAATAAACTAAATTGAATTGCAACTAGTCAAGTATCGTAAGAGCCACTAAAGTCAAATTATGTTCTGTGGTAAGAACAGTAACAAGGTCATTAGTTTTGAAAAGCCTGATTTTATACAAAATAGCACAGACGTGCCACGTTATCTTTAATATAACATAAAACATAAAAATAACTTTATTTAAACAAGGATTTTACAATCTTTAGCCTGGCAAATACGAGTACATTCGCAAAACTTTGATGGTCATAATATTATGATAATTTATCTCAATTACGTGCTTCCGTGAAAAAATGAGGTACACGGAAAATAATTATGTACATCTTTTTCGTACATAAACTTATTCTTTCTTTCCGTGTAAAGTGTAAACTGGCGACCTACCTAAATATACAAATATTTAGGGATAAAATAAATTTGGTGACCTTTTGGATTGTGTCCGTTTTTTAGATGATACTCGTACTATTTAATATGTATTAAGTATGTCTAAGTTTCACATTTTCAATTCAGTTACAAATACGAACGAGTTGTCATTAATAAAAGTTAATTTTATGGGTATTTTAATGAACTACTTATTTAAAATTAAAATTTGACATATAGGAGTTAGGTGTCCACCTAACTCCTTTTCAATTACCTACTATGCTTTTCTCACTCGTTTCCTTTGGGATATATTACTATTTATAAGCAGATGCTTATGAAAAATATTGCTTACTACTTACATGTTATCAAATTACAAAGTAAAGTCAAAAAGCTAAGTTAAAAATTCCTTACGGCCGATATTCGCAAATAATCAAAATGAGAAATAAGTAAATATCGTGTTTGAACTCAATTCCTGACGCAAACAACCTACCTAAGATGAAAGGCTAATATTTGGAGGTTTCATATTTTAATCTTTACTAATACCTCGACACTGACTACCTAAGACTGTTTTGAGGTTATGTAAATTACGAGTAGGTATAGTTACTTATTTATTTACAAGTATAGCACTAGGATTTAAACTTTAGTTGTTTTGTGATAGAGGAAACATTTTTCCTCGTAGAAGCTTAGTGGCTAGGTTCTCGTGTCAAGAATTTTCAAGACGCCAAAAGGGTCTCTGACTTGCCATATTCGTTAACTAACCCGTACTAAAAGTAACAACTGGGACCTACAATTTAACGTGAATCGACCCAAGATACCACCGAAATAATAATATAATTTTAAATAAATAACTATTATTAGATAAGTTTTAAAGATATTTTAAATTATATAAACTTTCCACGTCGACCGTTGCTTAACTTCGATGATCGTTTCAGATCACCTAAGTTAGCCACTACAATCAGCTACACTACAGGTAACAAACGAATGTAAACTTCATCCGATCCAAAAAAAATATTAAGTCGACTCTAGTATATTACCCATGGTATTGTAGTATAAATACAGCAGAAATTTGATTATCCGGCCCTCAGTTATACGGATTCCCGATTTTTCGGACTACAGACCAATTTGTCCAAGGTCGTGTTTTTGCAAGCATGAACGTGTCGGATCGAACAGGCATTCATTATCCCGCACGCGCCGGCTTCTCATCGGAAAATAAAAAAAATCCTATTTACTTTCGATTATCCGAATAGCTAACAAAAACAATTAGTGCGATGAATCGAGTTTCTACTGTAAAGATAATTTTGATTTGATTTTATATGCGTCATCTTTGTTTCTGTTAAACAATCGATAATGAGTCCAAATCGATACATAAGGGTATGTATGTATCTTCACTAACGGCGAGTGATTAGTGATCGGGTGACTAGCGTTTTGTGAATGGGTTATTGCGCGCGTGAGTCCTGGCCGCGGCAGCTGCGGTTTGCGTGCAGTTGCATAGAGCATCAAACATGCGTCGGACGAATCCTTGCGCCCGGCCTAGGCGCCTCTTCAAGTTACCTGGAACAAACGGAAACAACATATTAACATTGATTTTTGAAACTGAATCGTTTTAAAATGCCTCGACGGGGTGTGTATTGATAAGTTTGACGTGTCTGTGTGTTTGTGTATGGCTGTCTCTGGCATCGTAACTCCTAAACGGATGGACCGATTTTAGTTTTTTTGTTTGAAAGGTGTGGTAGTAAGAAGTGTTTTAGAATCGAACCAAAATGGACATTGCCACAAAATGGCGGACATACTATTTTAAACAAGGATACAATAACAAAAAAAAAATAACACAATAAAATAAGTTTTACTTAAAATTTGTATGCCATAATTGGCGGCCTTATCGATTAAAGCTATCTCATCCAGGCAACATATTTTTTCATAACTTCTCCAATATGGGTATCAAATGAAAGGGCTTGACTTGGCCGAATTTTTAATCAAAGATGGCCGCCTTCATTGAATGTTATCGGGGGTTTTCAACACTTTTAATTTACACTTATAGGTTTTTCTAAAGGAAAGGAACTCATTGTTTACTTTTGCGATCATATTGGCGAACTGTTAAAAAAATATTATACTTACAAATTTTAACCTGGCCTTCAAAGTCTTTCGCACCTAAAGTACCAAACATCATTCATTTTGGGTTTGGTTCAGTTACCAACAAACACATCCCTCTTAGAAAGTCTTCATATGAATACGAGATGGAAAAATATGTACTGTAACAATTTACACATGATTTGTAACAAAAAATGAATTTAAAGATTTGTTCCTGTGTAGCTATAGCCTCTTGATAATTTAATACAATACATATGATAAGAAGGCTCAAATATTTAAAGAAAGATCTACCAAGCGGAGAAAAAACAAAAAGTGGCGACAAATTTAAATTGCAATTTCAATTATTCATCGACTCTTTCTCTGGAAATGCGTTATCCGATTTCATTTTGAATACAGTAAGGGATTCCTCAGTAAATATGTTAATTATTCAGAAAGCACCCGCTTCGGCAGTTGTTCAGCTTTATTAGGGAAGGAATATAGTAAATTAAATTCTCGAGTAGGCTCCACCCGAGCGCCGAAACTCTTATCGACTTACTCCTTAATAGTGTTTATACTTGTAGGTAAATATTCGAATAGGGTAGGATTAACTACTATTACAAAGTCTGTTGTCCAATCTGTTGGTTTTTAATATTTTAATAAATAAATATGAGGACACATTTCACACACGGCTCGTAAGCCCAATTCTGAAATATTTCTAGTTTGTGTTACGGTATCTAACACAACTGCTATACTACATATACATGACATACATACATATTTTGTATACTTACGAAAAATTTCAGTTTTCTAGGTATCACGGTGTCTGAGATACAGCCTAGTGAACAGACATACAGATAGATAGACGGAAAGGCAGAGGAGGCTTAGTTATAGGATCCCAATCTTACCTGTTAAGTGCGGTAACCTAAAAAAGTGATATCTACGTAATAAAAGTTTACTGCATCGCTATTCACTAATTGATTATGATAGTTTTTGACTGAGCTATTAAATACTATATTTTAAACAGATTTAGTGAATATGGGTGAAATTGACTAAATATTTTTTTATTATTTCATTAGTTTATGTGCAAGTAAGTATGTTTGAAGAACTACTGGTTTCTTGATTCACGCAAATTAGAAACAAAATTGACAAACAACTGCCTACATTTACCGTTTGATTCCGGAAAATCCACTAATTATTGTTCCTTTTCAATTCGCCTGTCTCACCACCTACCTGTCAGGTCTAATTATTCTCCCCTTTGTCACAGAATTCCCTTTTGTGAGTCGGGTGTTCCGATGGGGTGAATATCGATTTCAGCACCCATGCCTACAAAACTGACATTTGTCTAGTTAAAATGTCAGTCTGTGATGTGAATGCGTGCACTAGTTGTGCACCTGTTATTTCACATTAAAACCTAGCAGCGACAAAGAAACATTAAAGTTATAATGCTCTAATATAATGTGTGTATTTTAAATTTCTAACCTTATTCTTTTTTAGGGTTCCGTACTTAAAAGGTAAAAACGGGACCCTATTACTAAGCCTCCGCTGTCTGTTTGTCTGTCTATCTCCTGTCTGTATCTCAGAAACCGCAATAGCTATAAAGCTGAAACTTTCTCAAGATATGTATTTCCCGTGCCGCTATAACAAGAAATACTAAAAATAAAAATATATGAAAATATTAAGGGGGCTCCCCATACAGTAAACGTATTATTTTCGTGTTTTTTTTTTGTATATATTAATAACGGGAGCTGCTTGACACTTAATATCAAAGATTACTATAATATTTTTATGTGGTGTTGCAAGGATAAGTTAAAAAAAAACAAAATTAAAATATTTTGCAGAATTGCACATAGTGTAAGTCGTCTAATTTCTAACTCTTCTAATGGATGGTCCATTCCATCGAGAGAAAATAGTCTCTGCGTAGTATTTGTGTATGTAGATATATTGATCTTTACCCATGAGTAGTTAGCCCCATACTAAACCATTTCTACGATGTATTTTGGTGACTTAAACATACTACATAAACATACATACTTTATATCGATACATATTTAACACCCAGACCGACAGTCAACACATTTTCTTCATCTCAAAGATGTTCGTGCCAGGAATTGACTTCGGGCAACTATTACACCAACGAGGTCGTTAATAATATAATAAATATATTATATACATATTATGTATAGTTACCACTGCTATTATGTACTTTCATCTTATAATATAGCTACACGGTTCAACAGCAAAGTCTACACTAGTTCGTAGATGACCTGGCTACGCCGTAGCCATAGTGTAATCAGTGCTACGCTTGTAGCCAACAGACCTCAAGCGTAGACACAAGTAGCTCTGTTGACATATAACTGTAATCGATCATTACTGTCGCTGATGTAACAACCTTTATCGAAGATTAGACAGTAGTAAAACAATACTTCCAATAATATAGTTTTCCTTATTTTTGTTTTATATTTACAAATATCTAAAAAAAAAATAGTAAAAGATAACAAAAGAACTACAAATGAACGCGCATTTACAGTTTTTTTATCAGCAGAGCGCGTAACCTAGTAAGCGACTAACCTAAGGCCAACCTTAAACGAAGTATGTCTAATCTAGTAAGATATATGACTCACTTATACATATTATCTAGATAATATTTTGCTCAGTTATGAGTAAATTTTACTATCCGTTGCCAAGCTCCTAACGACATATTATTCTGGCAGCTTTCTTGAGAACCAGTAAAACCAAAGAAGGTATGCTCCATTTCAGGACAGAGTGTAGTTAAATTGTGTATTCACGCGTCTTGCTTGTAAAATGTGTAGCTGTACAAAAATATTTCACGCATACGTCTGAGAGCTGTCAGTTTGTTTGCATTTTAAATCCCTAGCAATGCAGCGGAGTATTATAATTTTGACGTGTTTGTACCTAAGTGTGGATCTGTCTGCCGCATTCAAACTGATGTAACGATTCTGTTTTATGTTTTAATGTAATTATTATATTCGGTTCTGTTATGAGTGTTTTTTTTTGTAAGTATTTGATGAGAATCAGTCCAAGAATGCCGCCACAGCAAAATGTAGGGACAAAATACATGTTTAATTCATATATGTAGAGTTAACAATAAACTGTTTTCTCATAAAATATATTTTCCCTCAGAAACATAACAATATTGGAAGTCCGTTTCAAAACAATTCAAATCGGTCATTCCAAGAAAATATAAGATAATTGTAGCTACTTTTTCGATAAACAACGGTAAATGGTTTCGCGGAAGCTGAAACAAACAGGGTATTTGATTGTGTATTGTTTGACATTAATTTCTACAAAGAGCTATTTATGATTGTTTATGTCTACGCCTGAACAAATCGTACTTCTGAAGAGATCAAAAACATCGTACTTCTTAGTAAAATGTACTTAAAATGGCGAATGAAAGAATACAATAAAACCCATGACAATTATGAAGAAGTACAAGAAATGATGAGAAATATATAAAACCTATAAAATAAAAAAGTACAATAATTAAAAAACCTCGAAGTGAGTTTGAGTCGTTAAAATCATTTCAAATGGAGTATTAGTTGAATAATGTTATAATAGATATAACGTAAATTTACGTTGATAAGAGTCATACATACAAGAAAAACTAGTGAGGTAA
Source organism: Mellilla xanthometata (assembly GCA_035578125.1). Classification (NCBI taxonomy): domain Eukaryota; kingdom Metazoa; phylum Arthropoda; class Insecta; order Lepidoptera; family Geometridae; genus Mellilla; species Mellilla xanthometata. The sequence goes on along the minus strand of JAPUBQ010000015.1, from coordinate 5,838,952 downwards.
AATTCTTTAAACCATTTTGTCAAACTCTTTGGTACAAATTGTGGCTAAATCCCAAGTACTACAATAAATACGATTTTCCTAATAATGTTTTCCAATAAAACGCAATATCCGATCTGTCAATCGACAAACGTAACACTTCCGATAAAATTGTGCGTCAAAGAATAAATAAACTCATCTTGGAGCGATCAATTTGTTTCAATCTACCTCAATGTTTAACATGTTACCTCACTGATAAAGCCACGGATAAGAAAAAAAAGGGATATGGAAAGGGTCAGGAAAAATCATAGTCAATCGATGTGCCATATTGAAATTTGGCACAATTATTGACTATTTAGTTACATTGATTTTCACAATTGAAATTAACAACCATAACGCTGTGTTAAGCCAATTGTGTCTTTTATATCTCAGAAATTAAGATCTGTCATTATGTATATGTTTTCTTACGGCATCTAAATTAAAATAGTGGAACTAGCTCATTTAAGCAATATTAATGCTACGCAAATTTTAACTTCAACGTTGTAAAATTAAAGACTTTATCGAGTGCAAAACATAAAACTGTAACTTTGACGTAATTTGGCTAAATCGGATTCTTTAGAAAAGTAGTGTGTTTTGTATGTAATTATTTTGTTAAAATATATTTATTCGAACTCACATATGCACTTATATTATTACACATTGTCTCTGAGTTTTATCTTAGAAATGGTTGCCTGGAAGAGATCGCTTTCAGCGATAAGGTCGTCAGTTAAGGCACTAGCTTTAATGTTCTATCAGTGATTTCTGTAAAAGAATTGAGGATTTTAATTAAGGGCTCATGTATCTATCTAGTGAATTCCACCCGTTTGGACAAAACACGTAAAATAATCGAAAATAGATTAGATAGAAGATTACAATTGTACTTTAACTTTGAGACATAAAGTCAACCATTTTGAACAATAAGTACTTAGTTTTAGCGGTTTTTTTTTCTGTGAACCCTTATATGTCACGTTACCAGTCGAACAAAGCTGTCAAGAAATATTTTCTTATAACAGACTCATCTAATTCTGTATCGTTCACAATAAGCTTATACCTAACAGTGTATAGAAATGGTTTTATCTTGTACTGGTTTTTATCTCATGTATTCATTCTCATAGACAAGTTTTCTAATACAGTAGGTAATATTTTTAGGCATAGACAGTAAATTCTAAATATCGAAATTGAGAATTAAAAAAAAACATAATAACAAAAACGTCTTTTAATCATTACTCGTAAATACGAAGTGAACAACTTATACAACACATTTTCACAGCGCAACGTTGGCGAGATACATTTTAGGGTAGAAAAATAATATTTTTACTTTTGTACAATTTTTTTTACACTTTAGTTTTCTAAACACAATTTATATAAGAGTTGTGCTATACGAAATAGAACAACAATATGTACAAACAATTACTCTAATCCCTAATATATATAAACCGTTATTCTACTTTTAAAACTGAATTTAAAAAAACCTAAATAAATATGTTATTTTACTTAACTCATAAATTTCTAACAACGAGGAACGAACTTAAAAGGAAGAGTGTAATTGCGGAAGCAGAAAGACAAAAACAATCACAGTGGAGCGAAAACAAAACACACAATTCATGAGTGTCACTCAAAATCTCAAGACAATCTCGTCACGATGGAACCATCTCGAATTGAAGAGTTTTCCTCTTCACGTCTCAGAAGGGTAAACGACCGGGTTCACGGAGTCCTTCAAGTGTCAGGTTAGATTCTGATTGTTTGCAGACCGACTGCCGGAAACACAACCACACCAACTCTTTGTTTCCTAAATTCTAATTCAAATTTCAAATCATTTATTTCAGACATAGTCCATATTATTAAACATTTAGTTAAATCAAAATTATAAAAATAATAATACTAAATCAGGGTCATAGAAAAACAATAAATGTCAAACGGAATATTTACAATAATAATAGTTCCCACTGCTGGGACTCGGGGCCTTCTCTCACGAGGAGAGAGATATAGGCCATAATCCACCACGCTGGCCAAGTGCGTTGGCGAATGACACACGTCTTCGGATATTGTGGTCCTCAAACGAGTCGGTTTCCTCACGATGTTTTCCTTCACCGTATAGCGAGTGCAAATCTACACATAACTTGAAAAATAAGTCATTGGTGTAGGGCTGGGATCGAACCAGGAGCCGTCTGAATGAAAAGCAGACGTTATCACCACCGAGCCACACTCGCTTTACAATAATAATAATTTAGGCAAAAACACATACAGTAGAAAAAGACACTAATATCGAGGATAACTATTTAAATACATGTAAACCGGGCACGATGCATCAGTATCGGACAATCAATCCGAGCAGCCACGGATGGTAATGGTATAAAAATATTCTGTAAAGATTATCTGATTCTATGTATGAGCCTAAACGTAGTAAGAATTTATTGTATATCGAGTATTTCGTATCCTGATAATCCCACCCCATCCCGTTTCCGACTAATATTACACATACGATAGTTTGTGTGTACGTATGTTTGTCTCCTACATACATGCTCAAATCGCAGAACCGATTTTAAAGGAAAAAAAAATGGTAAAATCTAGTCCTATTATTATTGCAGGTTTTGTTAGGATTTATCATAATAAAAAATTAGTTAATGTATACCTAAGTATCTATGTCAATATTTTGTGGCCATCTAAATATCCACAAAATATATAATTTTTATTATTACCAAAATGTTCATACAAATTTGAAAAGTCAACCAAATAATTATTTACATTAATTATAACAATAATTGTGTGCAATACATCAAATTCAATAATAATAAGACTACACAAATAAGTTTTCCGTGTCTGGAAGCGTGCTCAAAATGCTGGTTGCGTCACCCCGTTGTATATCGATATGTTTTTTAGGCTTCCGGGCAAAGGTAAAAACGGGACCCTTACTAAGCCTCCTCTATCTGTTTGTCTTTCACCAGGTTGAATCTCGAAAACCGTAGCTAGAAGGCTGAAATTTCAGGAGTTATGTATTTCCTGTTCCGCTATAACAACTAATACTAAAAATAAAAAATATTTAAGGCCCCCTAGCCCCTACGATACAAAAAACGTGTTTTATTAGATTTTTTTCAGATATTGGTATGGAACCCTTCATGCACGAGCTCAATTGCACTTGGCCAATTTTAGGGCAAAGTGAAGTAAATATATACACGTTAACAAGCATATTAATGTACTTGCTACTTGACTGTACAGAATGAGTTTACCGCCGCCGAGTCAAGTGGAGGCGTTGGTTTATCGACTTTTATCGTAGTCCTTCAGATGTCAGAGTGTTTCGGTTATTTAGGACAGGACAGGATCATTAAAAGCGTACCGGATAAACTGTGATTCAACTTGAAATATATTTTTACAGATATAAAAAAGATAATAATAGTCTTTATTTTATGTTTTCGTAACGCAGATACTTATTTTTAGAGTGATACTAGTATGCCCTGTGGTTTACGTTTTTTTATTTGTTGTTAATCAGGGACAGTTACAAAATATTTGTTATAATCCCGGCCTTTGTGTTGTTCTAAGCTTTAGGATACCTCAATACCTACCTAGTTAGAAGCTTAAGCTCCAACTAGTAGTTTAGTTCTTAATAACTAAACTACTAAGCACACATACACACCAAATATCGCATATTTAATATTACAAATTTAGGATTACACTATTTACAAGACAAACATATTATTTAGTATATACATATGTCAGTTTCTCTCCTATCTTATAATGTAGACTTTTTAAATAATTTGCTAGTCGTACGGCTAAGACACGTGCCTGTGCAAATGATTTGCCTAAACAGCACCCAAATAAAATAGGTATTAAATTTTTTACTTGTAAAATTATTTATATCTTGCAAATTCTTTTTTTTCGAAGTCATATATTCCGTTACATCAAACACCTCGTCTCTTAGTTCTTTCTATGTGTTCATTCAGGAATTGGCTGCCTGGAAGAGATCGCTTTTAGCGATATGGTCGCCAGTTAAGGCACTAGTTTTTAAGCACCTCAGTGATTTCTGTAATTTATTTTTAGTAAGTGTTTCAATAAAGTGTTAATCTATCTATCTATCTATTAATTTCTTACGTGGAGTATAGGGAAAGCTGAAGTAAATGAATGAATTACGAGAACAACGTTCATGAAAAATAAAGGAAGGATTATTTTACTTTGTTACTGAACATTAACCAGCTAAGTACAGCACCATTAAACGTGACGAAGGACTGACGTCTCTAGCGATTGTCTCATCCATTTCGGAGTCGAGAGGTTAAATGATCTTGACGGCCCATCTCTCAGAGCCGCGTGCTTTGAGATTTATAGGCAAAGGTCAATTAGTAATTTTCATCTAAATTTATATTCCAGGAAATCACGCGCCTTACTGGTCGTATGCCAAGTTTTGTAAAAAAGAATTCAAATTCAAACTGAAAAGAAATGCATATTTCGGATAAAAAACTGATTGAAACGTTTTTTATCAGCCAAACAAATCTCTGAAACAGGTTTCAATTTACACCTTTCTCTTATACGTAGCTATGTATTATATTCTCTACTTCTGTCTGTGTGCATTTGGTTATCTCTTATGATAACATACTTATATCGGTCTATCAAAACAAATTCAGGGTTTGTATTCAAGTCTCCAGTATACGACTACGCCTAAAGAACAAGCGTGCTTCCTCTTAGACTGCAATAAAATTTACCATCAGAAGCTTCGTGGTCAAAAGCTGACCCTTTTACCTTCTGCAGAAGATGAGAGGGTCAGAAAAGCATGTTTTTCTTTATCCTACCAAATGAAATTAGCACGGTATTTTTCTCTTCTGCTCTCCTTTATTGTCTGTCAACTTTAAAATCACTCATGTCACCATTTACTCACTGTACCTATGTTTTCACCCTCTTTACTTTGCGCTACCATTTCAATACCTCTTCTAGTTGCATACTTCTCTTTACATATCCTTACCACGCTGCTCTATTGTCAACTCTTTCGGTCGTTGATAATAAAGAAGGAGATACTTCAATAGTTTAATTACTAGTGCAACCTTTAAAAAAATATTAATCCTCTATTAACCACACAACCAAATATGCACTTACTTGCTTCTTATTAACTGAAATATTAAAGCCAGTGTGGCTCGGTGCTAAAAACGTCCTATTTTTCCATCAGACGGCCCCTGATTCGATCCCAGCCTTACACCAATGACTTGTTTTTCAAGTTATGAGAGGATTTGCACTCGCTTTACGGTGAAGGAAAACGTCGTGAGGAAACCGGCATGTTTGAGGACCACAATATCCGAAAACGTGTGTCATCCGCCAACCCGCGCTAGGCCAGCGTGGCCCCGAGTCTCAGCAGTGGGAACGTATAGTGGGCTGCTTATACTTATGCTATGCTAAATCAAATATTATCTTTGTAGGTTTACAAAGTAAATACTACGCCACACCTCTCAAGGTACCTAAGAACAAAATAACACGATAATGCTGTAGTGAAAACACAATAGTTAACGTGGGAAAGTTATTGCGGCATATAAAACAGAATAAAGCGAAACAGGTTTACGAGGTAATTACTACCACTCTGCTTCTATTATATCTCGTAAAGACTGAAGACACCATAACAGCCAACAGACGGTAGACGATTCCCATAAAATAGATAATAAACGCTGCTTGCTCTTTCAGTGTGATGAAAATCGATTGAGTAAGTTTTTGTTGCTTTTTGACGGTTCGGTTGTAATATAGCTCTGGTTATAAAAATACAAATACAAAAAATATTTATTGTAATAAAGGTACACAATAACATTAACGAAGCTTCTGGTTTCGAGATAGTCGTTAGACTGTGTCACGAGACCAGATTGCTCTCTAAAAGTTTAAGTTAATTTATTAAAGAGATCTTATAAATGTAGCTATTCCTTAACCTGTTTTCATAACTATTTTAACAAATTTAAAAAATTGTTCTCTAAGCAATAGTCAGTGCAATAGTTATTACTTACTTTCCGGCCGTAAGTTATTAATAAGTATACATACTTACTTTTGAATAATAGTATATTTTACTTTATTGTACTCCTTAAATAAAATATCTACCTAACAATAAAGATTTTTTTAAGTTGAAAAACTGAGTTGAGTCAGTTTCGTTCTTTGACTGGCAGAGGTTAAATGAGTTATAACTTGATTTTAAAGAAAACATCTATAAGCACTATTTAGGTCATGCAATCAAGAGGACGCCAACTTTTAATCTTTTTCTTTATTAACACGAGTTATACTATTTTATTATAATAGTAGATTACTTTTGCATGGGTCTTCTGGCTACTGTGCCAAATGTAGTCTATACCAATATTATAAAGAGGAAAATATTGATTATAATATGTTTGTTTGACGCGGTTAGGCTCCGAAACTTCTCGACCGATTTTAAAAATTATTTCACCGTTGTGAATCTACATTATCCCAGAGTAACATAGGCTTTATTTTGTTTCTCTTTACAACTTAGATTATTTTATAGCCCGTGCGAAGCCAGGACTGACTACTAGTATTAGATTTATATTGACTACAAAACTAGCTTTAAACCAAACGAGATTCATGGGTAGGTAATAATGTAATAAATAATAATGCACATCCAATCTACTCAAGCCAAATAAACATAATTCTGAATTTCAAATAACTCCATTCTATTTCTGCAAAGTTTCTTTTGAGGTGGATAACAATCTCTTAGACGCTACGTAGACGATTTTATTGTTCAAACATTCTCGTCTTCTTAAGAAGTTTGAGATAAAGTTTTTGAGACATAAAGTCCAATGCTCTTAGACTTATTTGAGTTGAAAGTCTTGGGCCGATAAAGATTTTCACTGTTCCTTAATTAGTAGGTATTTTAAACTTGTGTTAATTAGAATTAAGTTTGTTTAGAAATAGTTTTTTCTTAATTAGATGATAACATCTATCATATCTAGGAACACCTTAGCTATAGAGCATTTATTTATGTGACATTTGGAAAACTTCAGTTGTTTTTCAGAAAACTGTGTAGAGGCCTCAACTATTAACTATTATTAAGCATTAAATATATAAGATTTTGAATCTAGGCTACTTGTAAACAAAATATTTTCGAGATTGGTTTAGTGGGAGCTCTTTATTTTTCAGACGACATTCCTTAGGAAAAAATTGCATTGTCAGTCTAAGAAGTAATTTATTAAGAAATACGAGTAACTGTGTTAAAGTGCTCAGCTATTTAACAATAATTAAGAAGCAAATAAGTACATTTGATTTTGGCCTTGGGCTACTTCCATTCAAAATATTTTCGAAATCGGTTTAGTGGGAGCTCTTTGTTTTCTCTAGGTTTAAAAGTTTGCTTAGTCAGTCGATAATTTTCTGTCTTAATTTTCGGATTAGTGGTTTGCGCGTAATGACATAAATAAAATACGTACGCTCATATTCATTTCTTTAGTTATTATTACTAACTATTACTTAAGGATTCAACATTCAAAGCAAATCTCGTCTTGAATACCAAGAAATGAGGTTGTGGTCCCTAAAGTTCCAAGCTTTGAAGCAAAGGAAATGAGATTTCCTGCGTAGCTTTTAAAGTTTCCTGTTGAGAAGTTAGTTTTCTACGCAGCAAACAAACTTGGTTCTATAAAAAATCGAACTAACTAGGTAAGTAATATTAAAAGTAGTGAGTATAGTAAATATTCAATAACGTTATCATGGTCAGATATTATGTGTGCATAAAACACTGAGTATCTTCTTATTTTTCGTATATTATGCTTAGTGGCCAAGCTCCGTGTCTAGAATTTTTAAGCCACCCGAAGACCTCTGATTTGATTAAGCCAAGTTAGAGGCCAAAACGACTGCTTGTACTAAGACTAACAGCTGGGACCTACAATTTAACGTGTCATCCGACGCACGGCAGCACACAGATGAAAATGTTAAAAAGACAGTCTTTTGCATGATCACCCATCCAAACACTGTCTGCATCGACCATTGCTTGACTTCGATGATCGTGTCAGATCACATTAGCTAGCCGAGCTATGGGAGGTACATAGAGTGAGTATAAAATGTGATTTTACTCTCACTACGTTCCTTATCAATTTTCTAGAATATTCAAACATCTTTTATTATTACAACTCTCGCCCTTATCTCTGAAATATTTATTCACTATAATAAATCTCTCGAGATAGACCTTGTTCGCACCCAATAAATTATGCATGAGTTCAGCCGACATTTATATGCAAAGGAAACAATATTGTCACAGCATCTGACGGATGAGAAGTTTCCTTTTACGAGAATTCAGTTCAGTTTATTAAGTAGGTACTACTGCTTCCCGCGGTATTACTGTTATAATTCTGGATATAAAAATAAGTTAATCTAGGATTATAAGGTTAATCCGGGAAAAAATACAACAATAAATGTGTTAATCCAAATTATAACCTTCATAGTAAATCTCATTGAAATCTGTCCAGCCATTGGAGCGTGAAATAATAATGTAGATTTTAAGGTTATTTGCGTATTCCACGGGACCCACACTTGTTTTCGGGATAAAGACTAGTCTATCACTTAATCCAAAGTTACCTAAATTCACACCAAATTTGATCAAAATCAGTTCAATCGTCTGAGTGTGAAAAAGTAACAAACACTTGTACACAAATTTTCGTATTTATAATATTAGTAGGATTCTGTGTTGTGTTTTGGCGTAGATAATAAGAGTAGACTAGACTATTCTGTTTATAGCTGAACCTCTGAGAGTAACAGCTCAAAACATGAGTCAAAAAACGGTTATTTAGTATGAGTTTTGAGGTATATAAATGATTAAAGGCGTTACGTAATTCATATAGTTTTTATTCGTCCGTTCTTTTGTTTTACTCCACCAAATCTTGTGGCATATTTACGAGTATTCTGTATGTATGTATATTATAAATGAATTGTCTAAGAAAGTAAACCGGGTAACATCGTAATCTTTATCTTCGTTAGAAATCTCAATTTTGTAAAGTGTCAAAGTCCTTGTTACGTAAACTAATTACTTTCAGCGATGACGTTATTAGAAAGCGTTTTAACTTTCGTCTTTCTCGTGATGCCATAATCTGCGTTTTAATAACACAGTCTAGAGTCTTGAGTAGAGGCAGGCCTGTGTCACTCCGCGTGTAGGTGTTAAAAACATACCCACGGGCGGCGGCCACTCCGGAGTGGCCAATCTAGTAGGCTGCCACAAGCGAACGAAAACACACGCGTGCGCGCTAGGTATATGTTCGACCACGTTCAACTTAATTATTTGCGAAGTACTAGTTATTATTCTGTGTTATTTGATTGATTCATTATATAATTGCAAGATGGACACAAAACGAAAAAAAGCAAAAAAATACTGTGCAGTATTTAATTGTTTAAATATGGATCGTGATCGAAATTAAACTTTTTTTTGTTACCTAAAGACGCTGACAGGTAAGGGTAAAATCTATTTTGACTGTATTACATAATGTTCCTATATGAAATGAAATTAATTCAAACTACAAACCGTTTCTCCCCGTACTATTTCAATATCCAAAAAGTACAATAAAAAAGATAGTTGCATTTCATTTGTCGTACATTTACGAAATTAGACTAAGAGCCCAACGCAAAATATTTTCGGTGATACTATAATAGATGATACCTATGGAATTCTATTCGCGCTAGATGGCATATGAATTAGTTTCTCGAAGTAAGCAACCATAGTCCGTGGCTCTTTCAATACCACAGAATAATAACTAGTACTACGTATAACCATGTACAATGTATTATGAACCGTAGCATAGTGAATTAAGGCCCATATTCCTTTGAAAAGAAATTGGTAGGTAGAAAACTAATCACGTGATCGACTGGACCGCGAGCTAAATTAAATCATATTGTTTATCAGATTGAGTTCATATTTCTTTGAAAACCATTGCGAAGTGAAGCTTCTGTACGAAGTACAAGTTATTATTCTGTGGTAGAGGCGGTTTTCTAGGTCCTACAGCTTACATACTTTTTTATCAGATTTAAATTTCTTACCTAAATTTTTACATTCGTATCTAGAAATAATTGTTTTTTTTATTTTCTTTATGAATAGAGCATATAAATTGACTTTTATGTTATTTTTACATAGTATAGCTAGGCATATGACCTGGTAGGCGCGTAACAATACGAGTCAGTGACACTGGCTTAAGATAGAGCATGCCTAGTCTAGGATAACTAGCTCTCAAGTAGTCAGCTGGAATACACTGTTACAAGCACTACAAAATGCTCTACCACCATGCAAATACTATTGTTAAAGAAGAAGGTATAGACTTTTTGATAACTTTTGTGTAACTTTTAACAGCTTTGATTATAGATTTGACAATAAGTAGCAAATCAATTCGACTTCATTATATGTTTATAACATATAAAATGAAATGATGAATAAAGACTACACATTAACCGGCATATTCGCTGTTAACTAAAGGTTAGGTACCTTTAGTACCTTTAGCTTATAAAGATTTAAAAAAAGACAACAGAATGAAATGAAGATGCGTGTCATGATTACTCACCATTGCTCGGATCTTGTGCATCCTGAAACAAAAAATCACAATTAAATATTTGTTCGTAAATTTAAATATCAAAAACTACTTGCATTTGCAAAAGTAACTCGAGCATCCTTCTGATGACTCAGAATCATCTCAGAGATGCTTTTGTACAGGACAGATTTTGATTTTGACAGATTTTGTTTCATATTTACAATTTTTATTTTTCACCAGATACTAACATTATTTTTAAGTTGTAATTACTAACCCATGGACCCCTTCTGTAGTCTGAATAAAGAAAATTTTGAAATTTGAAAAGCTTGCAATTCATTAAGCTTGTGGTCCAAAAATAATGATAGAAAAAAAATTGCTAAAGCTTTCTTCTCAGTTGTGACTAATGATTCTAATTTGTTGTATGTAAAACCTAACACCTACGAATTGCTAAAATAATAAGGCACGGAGCTATGATTTTCAGCAATTGATGGGTAGCAAAATAATTATTATTCGTACATTCAGATATAAAAAGTAGGTATGCACATACAATAAAATAAACCTTATATATTTTTTAATATTATATTTGTTTACCTTATATAACTTTTAATTATTCTACCTTTATACAAACATTTTATTATTTTTAAATACCTAGATTTGTAAATTCTGTTAAATATCTTTCACAAAATAACCCTATAAATTTTTTTTTCAAATTTATTTTTATTTAATTATTTTTTTGTAACTGTTATTAATAACAACATCGTTTGATTGTTTATATATAACCAAGACTTGTAATAACTCTGTGGGAGAGGCCTATGGTATTGAAACACAGTCTATGACTAAATCAACACCAATGGTTTCATTTTAATAGTGTATTTCTTACTTATGTCAATAAAGGATAATTATTATTATTTTATTACATAATAGTAATATATCTACTACTGCATAATAGTAGATATACAGATGTAGGTATAAACAGATAGGTCAAACGTTGCAAATCACAATGCAGAAATTGCAGTGCTGGTGCATAAATAAGGCATCGTGATAGGAAAACACGGAATAGTAGGTTTAGTCACGCATATGCACTGTAAATATTTATGAATACTAGTTAACACCTACTCGTAAAGCAAAGAAATATTCTACTAATATTTTGAATGCCAAAGTTAGTGTGTGAGTGTGTCTGTTTGTTACTTCTTCACGCTCAAACGGCTGAGCCGATTTCGGTGGAGTTTGGTATGTAGATATTTGAGACCCTGGATAAACTAAGTTTTATCCCGGATTAACGCAAGTAACGGAGCAAACGTCCGCAAGGAGCAACTAGTACTGCACAAAACATTTACCGTCTTAAAGGTATTGTGAATATATACTCGTAGGTCGATATGAGTATAGACAAAATATATTTAAGTAAATACTCGTATATTATATTTTATATATTTTTGTCCATGATAAGAGTAAAATATTGGTGCGAAACCCATAAAAGAATAAACAACTAAATTCAAGGTTGCCCATTGTCTAATCTGCTATGAATTGGAACTAAGGAGACTATTGTAAACCTTCAATGGGAAGCACTGATTCATGTAGATATACATTCTTATTAAATATACAGGTATAAAATCCGTTGACTATTTCATGACACGTGTCAATTAAAAAACAATTAATTAGTGGTGGTCATCTTAGTTTTAAAATTTATCACAATGTAAGTATTCTACTAATCAAACCTTTTCATTTGATACTCATATTGTGGTAGCTATCTAAGAAAAATAATAAATTTTCATCAAACATAGCTACGAATACTGTCAACTAGTACACTTTTGGAACAAAAAAATCTATATTAAAATCGGTTCATTCGTTTGGGGGCTACGATGTCACACACACACACACACACATACACGCCAAACTTATAACACTCAGTAGTTTTTGTGTCAAGTATTCTTGTGTTAACTACAATTTTACGTCAGTTAACACCAGACTTAATTATTAATACAGCTTACAAGGCTATAAAACACTTTAGTAGTCAAGAAGTAAGCCAAAAATCCTCCGAACTAACACTATGATAAGAAAATGGCAGCGGCAGTAAAAGGAAACGCAAGATTTGACGACGACCCTCAATTATCGGGTTTCCATTACAGAGAACCGACAGATTTTCCACATAGTGAACATTCTATTCAATCTTCTTAAGGCGATAAGGACAAAACCTTAATTTTACGGTGTTTTCGCTATAAATTGTAATCGGTAAAAAATTTCGTAAAAGATGTTCCCTGAGAGCTACAATCTGGCGGTTTTCAAAGCATGCGTGAACCGGTTTTTTTCTGGGTAAGCGCGCTCCAGCTTAGACTATAATGTTGCTTGCCATCAGGTGAAATGGTGATCAAGCGCAAGCCTATTTTATGTAAAAAAAAAATGCTGAAATGCAGTCAGAAGAACCACTGTTAAAATATTTATACTTATTTTGGTACAAATGAGACTTATGATTTAGAAATATAACTGCCTCAAAAAATCTAAAATTAAGTTGTGAACCAGTTATTTTCATATTGATAAGTCTGTTTGATACCAGAATAAATATAAATATCTTCAAGGTAGAGTATGTGGAGTCTTCTATTAAGACTTGCTGACATTATGGTTTAGGTTAATGCTTACTATCATTAGATATATAATTTATTGCATTTTTTTTTAACCTGACATTTCTTATTTAACTTTTATTGTGATTTTATTTTTGTTGTGATATTGTGATGTTTCATAATAATTTTTGACTTACATATATGTTTAAAGTTTATTAATTATTGCAATTGGTGCTAACCGTAATAATTTATTGATAAATAAAAATTCAAGTGGTTCTTTAGACGGCTCTTAAGCTATTTTTTGATATTATTAACTAATTATAGCGAAAAAATTCGATAAACAAAATTTTATCCTTGCCTTAAGCAGAGCTTGTGAACATTTTTCTACTTCGTTTCATTACTGGCACGGGCTTACGGTTTTCTTCTTCTTCGTATAAGCTAAAAGGCCAAACTCTGGTGTCGAGAGTTTTCAAGCAGCCTGAAGTCCTGGCTTGTACGAAGACTCACAACCAGAACCTACAATTTAAAGTATCATCCGACCCACGGTAGCGCCCATATAAAAATGCAACTTTGTTTGAAAAGACGTGTTTTTAGGAGTTCATAACAAAATATTGTTTTTTATTTGAGTTAAAAAAGTTTATAAGGTCTAATTTAGAGTATAAGCTATTTTAATTTATCAAACACTCTTTTTCTCTAAATATGTTCAAAGTGGTTATAATACGGTTAAGCATTTGATTTTGTTTTCCCTCTGGCAATTGTGTTATAGTACGAGAGCCCAAGAAAGAGTTTGTTTTTTATTCGAGATTTTTTTTACATTATGGGTAAACGCTTAATGCGCTCCCACCGCCGCACCCGGTGTGGTAATTCCCATAACGTTTTCTTCGTGTTATAATTTGTTTTCCAGCGCTCGAGTCAGTATTAATTTAGAATCAGGAGCTCCCGTACTACTATTTAATTTGGTGGTACGCGTGAAGTTGAGTTAGGGGAAAATAAATTGACAATTTCACACAAGAGTTCACAATCTTAGATGCTTGTTTAACATACATTTTAAGCAGCGCCTGTAGCTCGGCTAGCTAAGGTGATCTGACGCAATCATCGAGTTTAGAGTTAAGCAATGGTCGATGCTGACAGTCTTTTGATGGGTGACCATACACAAGACTTTTTAGAAGTGTCATATTCGTCTGGGCGCTACCGTGGGTCGGATGATACGTTAACTTGTAGTAAAAAAAAATACTTGAAATAAATTGAATTTGAATTTTGTAGTACTCGCAGTCGTTAAGCTAAGTCAGAGGCCTACGGGCGGCTTGAAAACTCTCGACCCTAGAGCTTAGCAATTATCTCATAAAAGAAGAAAAAGGTTAAAGTTAAAGTCAGAGTAATTTATTGACAACTAGCAGATCGTTCCGGCTTCGCACGGGCTAAAAAAGACGGGTTAAAATAGTCTGAGTAGCAAAGAGAAACAAAATATAGCCTATGTTACTAAGGGGTTATATAGCTTCCCAACGGTGAAAGAATTTTAAAATTGGTCCAGTAGTTACGTAGCATATTTGCGTCAAACAAAGAAACAAACAATCAAACTTTTCCTCTTTATAATATTGGTATCGACAAAACAATTAGGTACTGTTAGTTACTTTGCACTCACATACATGGGTATTGGAACTTTTGCTGTGTCCTGGTATAAGCTACTTATAATATAGATAGTGCACGAATTTATCTGATAAATATAAGCCGATTGCCGACCCATTATCTTTCAAGCAACATACAGTATCACCAAAATACCATCATTGTTTGGTAGACAAACACCAGATAAAGGTTTTTGATAGTATCAATGACCTGATAAAAGATAAAAATGCCATGAATTAAACATATGCGAAGAATACGAGTACATATGCAAAATATGAATTTGAGCTTTATATTTTTTACTTTGACGACCTCGTTGGCGCAACGGTTACCATGCCGGACTGCTAACCAGAAGATTCCGGGTTCGATTCCCGGCCTGGCTGACATCTTTGTGCTTAAATAAATTTGTTGGTTGTGGGTCTGAGTGTTAAATATATATGTATCTATATAAAATATATATGTATGTATATGTAGTATATCAGTTGTGTTAGCTACCATAACACGAACTTAAAATGGTTCAGTATGGGGTTAACCAGCCGTGTGTGAAATGAGTCCTAATATTTATTTTTTTTTATTTTTTTAGTCTATACCGATATTATAAAGAGATAAAGTTTGATTTTTTGTTTGTTTGTTTGAAGCAAATAGGCTCGGAAACTACTAGACCGATTTGAAAAATTATTTCGCCGTTGCGAAGCTACATTATCCCTGAGTAATATAGAATATATTTTGTTTTTCTTTGCAACTCAGTTTATTTTTTAGCCCGTGTGAAGCCGGGAAGATCTAATAGTAGCAAATAAATTTAATGGCAATTATAAAACCTACTGTGTTTTTCTTTTGCATATTTACAAGTATTTAAATGCATAATAATCCTCTAATATTGTGAATGTGTCATTTTAAATACTTAAGTAAATTTCTTAATCTCAATTTGATAGTTTGTCTTGAAACTTTGACGCAATAACATAGTCATAGCTTCCCCAGTCCATTTAATCGTGCATTTAAAATACAGTATTTTATTCATTTAAAAAGTAAACTTCCAAAACAAATATTCGAATGTTGTTTTGTCGTAGTCAAACCATTGTAAATAGGAAAACTAATTAAAATTAACGACTACTGTTAAGTCACTAATTAACTACTCTGTATGAACAATGAAACTCACTAATTGAAGAGTTAGATAGGTTATATGTGTGGGAACTAAGTGTTGGTTTTTGTATTTAATAACTAAATTGTCCAAATAAGACTACTGATAATGATTCAACAAATAGGTGAGCCTTGAAGTATAAGAATGGTGTTAAATTACAAAATACAAATAGAATAATGTTTATTTTCATAAAAAAAATATATCTTAATACAAATTTTAAGAAAAATATAAGCTAAAAATATCTACGTTGGGGCCTTGCCTGCTGCATTAGCCGATCATCCCTATATAATTATGGTTTATAATGTAAATTGTTTCCAATAAAATATTTTCCATTTAGAAAGAAATTGACTATATACGTATAAATAAATATTAGGACACATTTCACACACAACTGGTTAGACTCATACTAAACTGTTTCTAGTTATTTTGATATACTACATAAAATACCTAGATATATACTTTATACCGATACATACTTAGTATAATTATGTAGGATACATTAGGGCAGGATTAATAATGGGGATCTTAATTTTAAAGTATTGTGAACAAAAATTTCACACACTTATGTAGTTTTTGTGCAAAATACGTAAAATTTGTCTAAATAGGTATTTTAGGTACAAGTATAGACATCCCAGATATTTAAAGTAGGTTCCGAGTAGTAAAGTAACTTTAAGTATGTGGAAAAGACAAACAGGTACATAGGTATCATTCTATAGATATGTATGTATCTAGCGATGCGACCTTAACTTATTGATTAAATATTGTGATAAGCTATAGACTGTAAGTTGACGTTAACGTGATTGAAAAGCTATTAATATAATAGATAAAATAAATATGTACAAGGAGAAGCATGCTTATTAAATCCCAATCTTTTAGAGCGGTGTCTTCACTAATTCCATGGTAGAGCATTGCTATAGAAGAAGCCGACTGTTGCATTCAGCATATCTCCCTACCAACACTTACCGCCCTATCACTTCCGAGTTCCTTACGGGCATAAATATACATTGATACTTACGAATTTACTTCGTTCTCTCTCTTTCTGTTTACTCTCAGCCTCTCTCTTGGCTTGCTGAATGAGCTGATCCACAAACTGTGTGGCCACTCGATATCTCTCCGGGTCTGATTTGAAAGCCGCCACTCGCTCGGTCAGATCTCCCAGCTCCTCTTGTGTCATTTTGAAGAAATCACTTCACAGTTCTATTCACAAACGTTCCTCGGTTTTAGGCGTTCGTATTTGATCGCGCTCGGTTCATAGTAGGGTGAGTTTTAGGAGGGTGGTGTCAGTCATTGTTGTATTGTCGGGTCGGGATTTTCGCGAAGGGCGTGCGGTTGGTGCGACCGTCTCGGAGTAACTGCCCGGTACTCAGTTAGCTCGGCGAGCTGAGGTTCAACTGAGTACGGTCGATCATGCGCCGATGGTGCAAGTGGACATTATCGCTTATCATTGGAACGATCTTGAAGCGCACCTTTCACCTACACATCCTTGGGCATGATAACTTTATCTGATTTTTCTCGTTTCGTCACGTGTGCGGAATTTTGTAGAGACGTTTTTTATGAAGTGTGGGCGTGGCAGGACGTATTTCAATTAGAAAATTGGATTTGTGGCAATAATTTATTTGTAGTACAGTTTTTAAATAGTTTATATTGCTTACAATTCTTATACCAGATTTTTTTTTCATTTAGTGTAATATCCGATGTAAGTAAATTGACTTTTTATCCGGCAAATTATTAATAAAATGTTTACCTATTTATAAGTCAGCGGTCTTCGGGCGGCATGAAAATTCTCGATACCAGAGTTTGACCAGTTAGCTCATACGAGGTAGAAGAAGTATTATTATAGCACCAGTTATACTATATATGTGATATCATACTCGTAATTATACCTAATGACGTAAATATGTACCATCTATACAATACATCTTCTCACCATCTTTATGTAAAAACACTGAATGATCTGCATTCAGTTTTTAGTAGAGGAAACTAAATTTAAATATTCCCAAGTTAATAAAACAGAGTTGGGTTAAAGTATGCATAATGTAGATCACTCATAGTTCCCGTTTGATCTCGCCTTCCATTTCAGAGAAGGTTCTCCAAAAGCAAATAGACCGAAATACAGATCAGCTCAATATTATTTCCACTTTGCCACTACAAAGGTAACAAAACCGTCGTATGGAAGGCAGCCGTCCTCGTAAACTCGACTTATTTACAAAACAATAAAGTTGCTCTGTAAACACCTCGGTCCCCGGAAATAACCGAACTGTTATTTCTGGTAGTGATTTGGCGGCTTTTGATTGGAAATCGATTTCGATAGCTACATAAGTTTGTAGGTACTTACCTTTTCAGTGTTTTATGCTAGATATCTACATAACTAAAAATATATTTTATTCCATTGTTTACAGCATACATTTACAGAAACAAAAAAAAAACAAATAAATATAAAAATCAAAATAACTAAGTATTTGTAAGTTTAATACGTGTACCATCGACACGGCGAAGAAAAAGTTTACATTTTACTTCTTAAGTTGTAGGTTTGTCTGATTATAGAACGTACTTTATATCATAGTGGGAAGGCCAGTCTTATGCAAATAATTTTATAACGAATTTGCGTTGAAACTTGTATAAAAATATTGTTTTGTTTGATATGTTGGTAGAGGGAATAATAAGAATAAGAGAATAATAAGAGAAGCTAACAAAAGTAATTTATGTAATATCACACTTAAAAATTTACAAATTTTAATAACTTCAACTTATTTATTACTCAAATTATAGTTGTATAGTATTCAGTCTATTTTATAGCCCTTATAAAGAAAATATAAAGACAATTACTAAAAAAATTGTGTTTGAGCATTTTTTCTTGATCCTCATTAAATTTTGTTGCAATATAATTGAGACTAATCATATCTTACATAGTTTATTTTAATCCTGGATTAACACGGACGGCACCACGAGTCACATCTAAAAGTTCTATATTAGTTTCAATAATAGTTCTAAGGTACTCAAAGCTTGGTGACGTCACAGTTTTTACAACTTTTAATTTTTTTTCAGATTTTTTTCGGAACCCATTGAATATTATAAAAAGGTATAAGTAAGGTAGGTAGGTACATCTACTTTCAATTTCTCTTTCACAATTAACGTCCACAGATACACAGCTTAAGCAAGAGTATCCTGCAGAAAGTTCTTAATTATATTGGCCACAAAGGAAAACATAATTAATGGAAGTGAAATTATTAAATGAATAGCCTGTTGCTGTTTGGTTTGTATGATGTAGGTGTTGCCATTTTAACGATATTATTATTATGTTTGGGAATAACATTTTGCCTTGCGTGTTTGATTCTAAAGCACCAATGAGCTCTAAATAGGTATCAGCGTAGGTTTTGATACGTAATGTGACATAAATAGAAAACTAGGTCCCACTTACTTTATATTCCAGACTTGAGGCAGTCGCGTCACCGCTGATTAGGTGTCGTTGGTCACGCGAAGGTTTAGACAAAGGCAAGTTATCAAGAAATAGCTAGGTTTGATACAGGGTCATAGGTTTAATGAGGTTTTCGTCTTCTTCTTCTTTGTATGAGCTGTCTTTTCTTCTTTCTATGTGGGCAAGGTTTTTAACCGACTTCAAAAAGGAGGAGGTTATATATTCGACGTGTATGTATTTTTTTTTTTTTTATGTATGTTCACCGATTTCTCAGCCATTTGTGGATCGATTCTCAAAATTCTTTTTTTAATTGAAAGAGTATGGTTCTGAATTGGTCCCATTGTCACCAAAACTGGTTCTGATGATGGACTCCTAGGGAAATCGAAGAAAAACCTAAAAAGTTAGGTTATTTTTACGCATGAAGAGAGATTCTAACTCGTTTGGCTGTACTGATATTCATGAAATTTGAGAAGAAAATAGGTAAGACTATGTGTTAACACATACGCTACTTTTTATCCCGAAAATAAATACAATTCCCGTGGGATGCACTAAATAACATATAAATCTTTTTAACTTCTTCACGCTCGAACGGTTGTACTGACATTGATGAAATTTGGAATGAAGATAGGTTAGACTTTGTGTTTACACATAGGCTACTTTTTATCCCGAAAATAATTATTGTTCCCGTGGGATGCACCAAATAACACATGACATACTGATTTCGCTAAAATTTGATATAGGGGGTAGACTAGACCTTGTATAACACGAAGGTTACTTTTTATCTTAAAAGTCATTGCTATTCCCGTGGGAAGCCCAAATAACTGGATAACCTATTTTACTTCTTCGCGCTCATACGGCAATACAGATTTCGCTCATAAAATTAGCAGCCTGGCTAACAAAAGTAATCTGACGCGAACATCGAGGCTAAGCAACGGCCCATGCGGCCAGTCTTTGGATGGGTAACCATGCACAAGACTTCCATAAAAAAATATGATATTTTCATCTGGGCGTTACTGTGCTTCGGATAACACGTTAATTTGTTGGGCCTGGACCACTACTCTTAGTACAAGCAGGGGTCAAACTAAATCAGGGGCTTGAAAAACTCTCGACGCCAGAGTTTGGCCACTTGGGTCATACTTAGTGGAAGAAGGAACTGTAAAATTTGATATATTAATAGACAAGGCCCTCGAACGGATAAGGAAAATATTTACGCGCTCGCTTCGCTAGGAAATATCCCGCTTCGTTCGAATTTCCCCCAGGATGTTCTGGGCTTATGACACTCCAAATATTATATAATTTGTGCTGCTTTGGACTTCTTTATGCTCAAACGGTTCGAACAAATACGGTGAAAATTTTCGCGCTCGCTTCGCTCGCGCATAGCTCGCTTCGCTCGCATCCAGCTCGCTTCGCTCGCAATTAGTTCTTGTACGTTTTGACACAACAAACATTATGTAATTTGTGCTGCTTCGGACTTCTTTATGCTCAAACGGTTAGAACAAATACGGTGAAAATTTTCGCGCTCGCTTCGCTCGCGCATAGCTTGCTTCGCTCGCATCCAGCTCGCTTCGCTCGCAATTGGTTCTTGTACGTTTTGACACAACAAACATTATGTAATTTGTGCTGCTTTGGACTTCTTTATGCTCAAACGGTTGGAACAAATACGGTGAAAATTTTCGCGCTCGCTTCGCTCGCATCCAGCTCGCTTTGTTCGCAATTGGTTCTTGTACGTTTTGACACAACAAACATTATGTAATTTGTGCTGCTTTGGACTTCTTTATGCTCAAACGGTTGGAACAAATACGGTGAAAATTTTCGCTCGCGCGTAGCTCGCTTCGCTCGCATCCGCCTCTTTTCGCTCGCACTTGGTTCTAGTAAGTTTTAGCACAACAAACATTATGTAATTTGTGCTGCTTTGGACTTCTTTATGCTCAAACGGTTGGAACAAATACGGTGAAAATTTACGCGCTCGCTTCGCTCGCGCATAGCTCGCTTCGCTCGCATCCAGCTCGCTTTGTTCGCAATTGGTTCTTGTACGTTTTGACACAACAAACATTATGTAATTTGTGCTGCTTTGGACTTCTTTATGCTCAAACGGTTGGAACAAATACGGTGAAAATTTTCGCTCGCGCGTAGCTCGCTTCGCTCGCATCCGCCTCTTTTCGCTCGCACTTGGTTCTAGTAAGTTTTAGCACAACAAACATTATGTAATTTGTGCTGCTTTGGACTTCTTTATGCTCAAACGGTTGGAACAAATACGGTGAAAATTTTCGCGCTCGCTTCGCTCGCATCCAGCTCGCTTTGTTCGCAATTGGTTCTTGTACGTTTTGACACAACAAACATTATGTAATTTGTGCTGCTTTGGACTTCTTTATGCTCAAACGGTTGGAACAAATACGGTGAAAATTTTCGCTCGCGCGTAGCTCGCTTCGCTCGCATCCGCCTCTTTTCGCTCGCACTTGGTTCTAGTAAGTTTTAGCACAACAAACATTATGTAATTTGTGCTGCTTTGGACTTCTTTATGCTCAAACGGTTGGAACAAATACGGTGAAAATTTACGCGCTCGCTTCGCTCGCGCATAGCTCGCTTCGCTCGCATCCAGCTCGCTTTGTTCGCAATTGGTTCTTGTACGTTTTGACACAACAAACATTATGTAATTTGTGCTGCTTTGGACTTCTTTATGCTCAAACGGTTGGAACAAATACGGTGAAAATTTTCGCTCGCGCGTAGCTCGCTTCGCTCGCATCCGCCTCTTTTCGCTCGCACTTGGTTCTAGTAAGTTTTAGCACAACAAACATTATGTAATTTGTGCTGCTTTGGACTTCTTTATGCTCAAACGGTTGGAACAAATACGGTGAAAATTTTCGCTCGCGCGTAGCTCGCTTCGCTCGCATCCGCCTCTTTTCGCTCGCACTTGGTTCTAGTAAGTTTTAGCACAACAAACATTATGTAATTTGTGCTGCTTTGGACTTCTTTATGCTCAAACGGTTGGAACAAATACGGTGAAAATTTTCGCTCGCGCGTAGCTCGCTTCGCTCGCATCCGCCTCTTTTCGCTCGCATCCGCCTCTTTATGCTCAAACGGTTGGAACAGATACGGTGAAAATTTTCGCGCTCGCTTCGCTCGCATCCAGCTCGATTTGCTCCCAATTGGTTGCCTGCTTGGCACACGCCAAATTTTTTCATCGTGAAGTTTATTTGGCTCTCCATAGCTAAAACTTAAACAAAATATCATTACCAACCACTAAAAATGTAAAAATAAAATTGTTTAAAAAATAAAACAACCGACTTCAAAAACACAACTAAAAAGGGAAAAATAATTTTAAGCCTAAATCAAATCAAGAATATATAAATAGAATAGGAGAGTTTATTTCATGTACTTATAAAAAACTATTTGCAATTTTTAGTAATCCTGTATTCTTGAAGTCGGTGCCATCTAATAAGAACAAATTAAAACTATTTTCAGTTGTCTTTCTTTGCTGGCACCGACTCCAAGAATACAGGATTACTAAAAATTGCAAATAGTTTTTTATAAGTACATGAAATAAACTCTCCTATTCTATTTATATATTCTTGATTTGATTTAGGCTTAAAATTATTTTTCCCTTTTTAGTTGTGTTTTTGAAGTCGGTTGTTTGTTTTTTTAAACAATTTTATTAGGATTCCGTACCTATGAGGTAAAAACGGGACCCCATTACTAAGACTCCGCTGTCTGTCTCCAGGCTATATCTCAGAAACCGTAATAGTTAGAAAGCTGACACTTTCACAAGGCATGTATTTCCCGTGCCGATTTAACAACAAATACTGAAAATAAAAAATATTAATATATTAATAAGGGGGGTCTCCATACTATAAACGTGTTTTTCGTAGTTTTTTACTAAATATCAGTAACGGTAGCTGCTAGACACTTAGGTAAACTTTTCACACAATATATAAATGTATCGTACTTAACTACGTATCTAAACCTACGCTGATACCTATTTAGAGCTCATTGGTGCTTTAGAATCAAACACGCAAGGCGCAAGGTTAGTTTCCTTTGAGGGATTAGGTAACACAAGTATATAGAAAGAAATCTTTGGATCGCAGGGCAGCTGAATATACATTATAGGTGTTTATAAACATAATCAAAGCATCGCTGGATCACGGATCAGAAAACACAGAGGATATGGTACGTTTTAAAAGCGACTGTGACTCGGTAGTAATAACGTCTGCTGTTCCATCATGCGACCCCTGGTTTAATCCTGGCCCTACACCAATGACTTGTTTTTCAAGTTTTGTGTTGATTTGCACTCGCTTTACGGCGAAGGAAAACATCGACATTTTCGAGGACCGCAATATCCGAAGACGTGTGTCATCCACCAAACCGTACTTGGCCAGCGTGGTGAATTATGGCCTAGATCTCTCCTAGTGAAAGAAGGCCCCGAGTCCCAGCAGTGGGCACGTATAGCAGTCCCAGCAGTGGGCTGCATATGCTATGACTTGTAACTTTGGTGTTATCAATATATGATTTGTATTTGTATGGTACGTTAAGAGAAAACAACGTCTCTAGTTAGGTTCTTAGCGCCTAACTGCGCTATCGCCGCCATTAGTCTAGCTTTGACGCTGTTGCGGTTTGCATCTGGTACAAAATAGACAGATCAAGGTATCTCCCAACTCATTCTGACACGCTCGAGTCAATACAAAATATAATTATTATAAAATTAATAATATAATATAATAATTAGATAATAATATAATAATTAGGCTATAAACTCTTAGGCTATAAAAACTACCTACGTCAAAGCCCCTCGCCCAAACGTACCCATTAGGCTGGCAGCATTACCTCGCTGAATCGCGAGAGAAATTTTCTGCCGCAAGTATTCCCCAGCCCGCGGATCGCGCCCAAAACACAGTAGGAGTCGTAGGAGTCTCAGGAAACACAGTAGGAGTCAATCCATTCCATTACGCGTGATAGGTAAATGTGGCTCCAAATCGTTGCGTACGGATTTTTGTGTTTCTATTATTGGTCAAAATCGTGTCAATCTTCTGTTTACTTGACAAATAGTAGGCCTAGTATAAACTTCAACCAAACTACGAGTCCCGCGACTCTAAATTATAATTAGCGTACAGTCGTTAACTGTAAAGCCGGCTTCTCACTGCGCGTGTTGACCCGCGCCACGCCGCGCCTCGCGCCGACACGCGCGAGCCCGCGCCGCGCCTTTGAAGTTACCGACTTTTAGCGGATAGGTCGCGCCACGCCGCGCCTGCCCGCGCCAAGCTCTTCACACTGCGCGAGGCGCGTGCCGGCGCGGCGTGGCGCGGGTCAACACGCGCAGTGAGAAGCCGGCTTAATAACGAGCGTGTAACTCTAACTAGTTCACAATGAACTGTCAGGGGGCCTCGGCCTACGTGATCACAATTTTATTATCGTGTGTCCATTATTAACCCATATAGAACTGCCTATAGGTAGCTTAGGAACCTATATTGTACTACCTGACCCGGCAAACGTTGTTTTGCCTCACTTAGGGGTATGAAAAATAGATAGTGTAGCTTATATGACACGTTCGTAGATTTACCATAGCAGCGGCATCTATTGATTACTTACTCAAGCCAGGCGAAAGGTATCGTTAGAATCATTTGGAGTTAACAGATAATTACTGTCAAATAATAACAGACAATAATTAATTAGCAATAAATTAAAATTGCGACTATAATTTGAGATTTAAACTATCCTATCTCTCAAGTTGGACCGAACTGCACATGGTGTGCGAATTTTATTATAATCGGTTAAGTGGTTTTTAGGAGTCCATTGAGGACATACATTGTGACACGAGATTTATATATAAGATAGTTAAGTATACAGTAGAACCTGTATCTCGACTAACTAAGGTGATCTGACGTGATCATCGAGGTTAAGCACTAACTTTGGAATTCCTTGCCGAATTCCCTATTCCCCAATGACTATAATTTAGCGATTTTCAAGAAGAGAGTGAACCGGTTCCCTTTAGGTAAGCGCGCTCCACCGTAGACCTCAATAACACTTACCATCAGGTGAACTGTGGTCAAACGCCTATTCAGTGTAAAAAAGGAAGATGCGGACAGTCTTTTTTTTTTATTTAGGACACATTTCACACGGCTCGTTAGCTTTATACCTAACCATTTTAAGTTTGTATTATGGTTGCTTACCTGATATACATACTATATACATAAATACTTTATTTTAATAGATATTTTGGATGGGTAAGCATGGACAAGAATGTCCTAAAAGTGGCATTTTCATCAGGGCGCTACGTGGGTCGGATGACACGTTAAATCGTAGATTCTGGCAAGTCACAGGCCTTCGGGCGGATTAAACACGCTCGACACCAGAGCTTGGCCACCTGGGCGCTACGGTGAGTCGGATAACACGTTCAATTGTAGGTTCCGGCTGTTAGTCTTAATACAAGCAATCTTTAAGCCAATTCAGAGGGCTCCGGGCGGCTTGAAAACTTCCGACACCTGAGATGGCTACTTAACTCATAAGAAGGCGAAGAAGAATGTATAAGTAAAAATTGTAGATATATATAGCTAGGTTACATTTTTATTAGATAAGCATAGAAAAGTTTAATATCACTCTCACTAGCTGATTCTCAATTTTGACATTTGCCAGCATTCTGACCCCCTGGCGGCTGCGGCTCGCAAGTTGGCGTAGGACACACGGGGCAAGGGTCCGGTATCACCTCGTAGTAACAGTGCCCGTCCCACCACCATGGAAGACCCGGGGTCGGGGCAGTGGCAAAGCAAACCTGAGGCGATGGAAATATAAGGTTAAACATTGTTAACTGTTCACGTAAGGTATCTTAATATTTATATTAGAGCCGAAACTGTTGGACTCATTCCAACTTTTAATAATCTTAATATATATAAATCTCGTGTCACAATGTTTGTCCTCAATGGACTCCTAAACCACTTAACCGATTATAATAAAATTCGCACACCATGTGCAGTTCTATCCAATTTGAGAGATTGGATAGTTTAAATCTCTAATTATAGTCGCAATTTTAATTTATTGCTAATTATTGTCTGTTATCATTTGACAGTCACAATTATCTGTTAACTCCAAATGATTCTATCGATACCTTTCGACTGGGTTGAGTAAGTAATCAATAGATGGCGCTGCTATGGTAAACCTACGAACGTGTCATTTAAGCTACACTATCTATTTTTCATACCCCTAAGTGAGGCAAAACAACGTTTGCCGGGTCAGCTAGTAACATAATAAGTACCTCAACAATAATAAGTGTGACCGTTTTCTACGCGAATATATAAGGTTACATATTGAAATTACTAAACAGCTAGGCATTTGACCGGTATTCGGATTCAGCGATACTCTGCCGAAGGTAGAGCATGCCTTGTCTGGAATTACTAGCTCTCACTCAGGGAGGAATACGCCGTCAAGTGTAACAAATTTTTGAACTTGAGAATATTTCCGAAAAAATGCTCTACCACCAGCGCATCGTGCTATGATTTCCTCACGATATTTCTTTTAACGGAAGCTCAAGTTCATTGGCGGGCATTGAACCCGCGTCCTGTCGGACGTAAAGCGAATCAACTGCACTATCACTTCAAAAAAGTAGGGGAAAGACTAGACTACTAATACTCAATTAACATTTAACTTTAGATGTCACTATTTCGACTTATTTGTGAGGCAGGTTAACTTAGTAATTTTATTTCTTTAATTTCCAAGTTTTCTCTTCAGTTAACAAAGAGCCTTATAATTAAAGTAATACTCATAGGTATAACGGCTACTTGTTTCGAATAGCAATAATAAACTACATTCTGCTCTGAAACATTTAACAGGCGTTTAATGTTACCATTCTGTAGTAGATAGCTTACCGAATCCGGCTTCAATCCTCCAGGCTGAGATTTAATTGTAGGGTCCTGGTCTAAAGGAGGGCCTTCGCCAATAGGAGCTACTACCGGAGGCTTTACAGAGCGTGCAGGGCTGCGTTCAAAGTAATACTGCTTGGAATACTTATACTCAGGTCCACGCGGGATATCCGGCTGTGGGATGGTCCGTGGAGACACCAAAGGTGGAAATCGACCATGCAGCCTGTGTGGTCTGCCTAACAAAATGTCTCGCAGCTTTTGTAAACCTACAGAAACATCACGAAAATCAAACTTCGAGCCAGGCTTAGCCATATAAGGTAAATAATATGAATTCAGTTCAATGTTCAACAAAGTAAATTAATGCCCATGAGAAAACCATAGATAATTGCAAATAATCTTTGGACATTTTGAACATGACATTAAACCAAAAAGGTTACCTTCATGGTTTTATGTGTGAAGGATACAATAGATTGTATATTAGAATTCTAAGTTGCCTGCCGATGCTGATGCCTTTGATGGTAAGGAAATGCATTTAAACAGTTTAATAGCGCAATGAAAAACAAATAGCATACAGAGAAATGTTTTCGTACGAACATTTAACAAGGTTATTAAAATATATGAATCTAAGAACAAAAGTATTTATATCTCTTCGATAGTTATTGAATCCATAGTAAACCTTCCAAAAATGTGTTAGTAGTATTTAAATAAACAACTAGATTTGAAATATTATTATTGTAGAAATTTGTTTCCATAGCCAAAATCTTCACACCGAGATTTTAATTTATTTTGAACGCATCTAATTGAAAAACTCTCGCGCACTCCCGCGTTTTCAGCGCGCGCTGTCAATGTCAAACATTAAGTTCAATGTGCGGAGATGAGACTTTGTTTATTTTAATTGTTTAAGTTTATATAAAAATATTTTACTTTGCATGCTGTTAGTTTAGTGTATTAAACATGAAGACTCCCAAGTCGCCGGAAAGCGCTGAGGTGACTCCATCAAAAAAGAAGTTGAAACAGGCTCGGCTTCCATTCAAGATTATCAGTGAAGTATCTCCGAAAGCTGCTACTCCTCCTAGCAGAAAACGAAAGCTCTCCACGCCAGAGGATGCGTCTGCGACCAAAGTAGGCAAAATTAGTACTGAAAACGGCATTGCAGAAGATCCAGTTATATTAATTGATGACGATAGCAAAGACGCAAAAAGTCCCGAAAAAACCGACAAACTTCCTAACCCCTATGTTAAGCTCGTGGATAATGCTAGGAAGAAAAAACAGAAGTCTAAACGAACTAAGAAAGGGAAGTTGAGTAAGGCTAAAGAAAATGCTGCTACAGAAACAGGCAGTGAAACAGCTAATGGCAGAACAGATCACTGTGAAGTTATGGAGGTCGATGAACCGGAAGAAATACAACCAGTAACTAATGGTGCTGACCCTGAAATTAATGATAGTACACTTCAGAATGAGACTGAAAATACTGTAAATAAATATTCTAAGGATGTTAGTGATATTGTAGTTTTAGAAGATTCAAATAATGTATCTGATAACACACAAACTGAAATATCGGAAGTGCCTAATCCTGATGTAGAAGAGGAAGAAAATGCCAATATTTCAGATAAAAGCAGTACAGAAACAGAAATTAAAGAAAATGGTGCTACAGAATCTCCGGAAGCATCTGACAGTGAGCCTAAAGATTCAGAAAAAGAAGAAAGCCTGAAAGCCCCGGTCACTCCAAAACGAAGTACTAGGAATAAGGTCAAACAAGAGGAAAATAATAACTCCAAAGGTTCCCCATCAAGTTCCAAAATGAATGCTTCAATAACTTCAAGTCCATCTACTCCTAAGCAAGGAAAAAGTAATTCCACTGCGAAACTGGATGAATCTTCCAGTGGGTCTACTCCTTCAAATAATTTAACTCCTAAACAGGTAAACATCAGCCGTATTACATTATTATATACAGTCCTAAATATAACAGGGAACACATTTATGTGTTGGCTTGGCAAACGGCTTGACTAATTTTTACCAAATTTTGTATGCATATTCAGGAGTTCTGAGAATCTGCTTCTATCTATTTTTCATACCCCTAAGAGTTAACCCTAAAGGTAGTTCACCCTTGAATTTTTACTTAAGGCAAAACAATGTTTGCCAGGTAAGCTAGTAGGTATAATTATATATTTGCTGGTAAGCAATTTTGTATCTATATTAAAGTGCAATTAACTAGAAAATTTGTAATGGTACCTACAGTGCTTATTAGACAGTGAAAAGTAAAAATACCACCTCTGAGAAGGCTTATTTGTCTGAAGGTGAAAAAGAAAAGCAAGAATTAAGCAGTGCAATATTGAAACAACGAAAGGGTGCTACCATATTGCATAATAATATGTGTAATATTCTTATTACATTATATTTTTCTAATATTCTTTATTATTAGCTAAAAACATCCTCTGTAGTAGTAGTTACTAAAATAATTTCTTACCATGATCTATGCATCAAATCAACACACCACATTATTGTAAGACAATCCTAATTAAATATTTTAGTTTTCTTTTACGTGAACTATGTGTCTAAGATATAGCTTTGATATGTATTCAGGCAGTCACTATATACATGTATGTATGTATTCAATGTATGTTAAACATAAGACCTATTGCAGTAGCCTACATAGTCATATATTATTAGATTATGTAACTTTACTTGGTTAAACAATGTCACACTAGTTCTTAATTTAGTACATACATGTTACTTTACAGCTCCAGAAAAAGTTAGAATCTGCTAAAAAGCGGGAAGAGCGCGAGAAAGAGAAGCAAGACCGAGAGATGAAGCGCCTGCAAGAAAAAGAAGAAAGAGCCAAACAAAAGCAAGAAAAAGAAGATCAAAGGAAGAGAGAGCGTGAAGAAAAAGAAGAGGCTAAGAAGAAAGAAAGAGAGGAAAAAGAAGAACTAAAAAGAAAAGAAAAAGAAGAAAAGGAAAAGTTAAAGGAGCAGGAAAAAAGTAAGTTCTATTTTGGTTTGTAAATTCTAAGATGACTTCTTACCATCATTCAACTTCCTACCACTTGAGTCACAATTATACAATTTATACACCATACATAAATATTATTTTTCCAGAGCAAAGAGAAGAAAAAGAGGAACAGAAGCGTAAAGAGAAAGAAGAAAAAGAGGAGCAGAAACGTAAAGAAAAAGAGGCAAGAGAAGAAGAGAGACGGAAGAAACAAGAAGCCCTTGAACTAGAAAAGCAAGAGCTTGAGCAAAAGAAAAAGAAAGAAGCAGAAGCATTTGTCAGCTTCTTTGTGCCTAAACAGAAATCTGAGAAAGATCAAACTGTTGGTACAGTTAGCAACAATATGCTTACAAGTTTTACATTGAAATCTGACATGCGCCTGGCCCCTACTATTAGAAATAGACTCTCTGAAACCAAAGCAGATAATTTGGTAAGACTGATAAAAGAACAGAGTGTGAAGGAAGAAGGGCTTTATTTGAAGAGTTTAAAAAGTGGAGCGAATAAACCTTTGTCAAGCGGAAAAACTTGGCCACATAGTGATAAGGATGATGATGATGTCATCTTAGTTGGTAAGTAAACTTTATGTTTATTAGCACTCTACTAATGTCTGAGTCAAGGTCCAAACTATTACTACACCTTTTCACATACAAACAAGAAGGAGCATTTAAATTTCTTGTTTCAAAAAAAATTATAACAGAAAACAAAGATGTGTGTGAGAATATACTCACAAAATCATATTTATTCCTGTATGCCATTCAGCATAGTAATACAGTGTAAACTCTATATTAAGACACTGAAGGGACTGTGCATTTTATGGCGTTATAGAGAGTGGTCTATAATGGAGAGAATGTATCAGTGTATGGAATACAAGCTAAACCAAACAAAGCTGATTCGATTTTGACACTTTAGAAAGTTTGATGTTAAATCGAGTGATGTTATATGGAGTTTACACTGTACTAGGTATCTATTGCTGCTAATAGCGGCTAAATTTCTTTCTTTCATATTCAGCATTACATTGCATAAATATTAATACGGCTGATTAGCCCCATACTAAACCATTTCTAGTTTGTATTATGATTGCTAACACAATTTATATATTACATATACATACATAAATACAAATAGTTTATCACAAAGATTGTGGCAGTGCCGGGAATCAAACCCTCTGGTTGGCAGTCCGGTATGGTAATGGCAATGATGTCTTCAAATCATTGGGATGGGAGAAAATCTGAAATACGGATTAATAGGTTCTAAAAAAATCGTTAGGGTATTTTCATATTTACTCAAAAACTCTCGCTTTAAAAGTAAATATTTAATTACAGAAGACGAGCTCCCTTCAATCGACGGTGCGGGTGAGATTCTCACCTGTGAGCCAGCTCTCCGTGAGAAGCTTCGCCCTAAGCTGCTGAGCTTCCACGAGAACCGCCGCCCGCCCTACTGGGGCACTTGGAGGAAGACCAGCAAGGTTGTCAAGCCGCGGAGACCATTCGGACAAGATGAGGTAAGTTTTTAATACCCTATAGAAAAACAATTGTCTGTTATTTTTTTTATCAACTGATAGGTTTGTGTTTGACCACAGCTTGCCTGATGTTAAGCAACTCTATGGTCTTCGATGTTATACACTTAGGTAAGTGATTCTAGGTAGAAAATACCTATGCACTCTAGATTTGAAGACCCACAGATGGTAGGTTCCTCTCAGGAAACAGAGACACAGGAAGAGAGTTTTGAAGTTGGTGACTCACGAAAAGAATTCCGAAGTTTTACAGTCCTTACAAGGAAGGTCGAAGCGAATCGACTTATGCAATACTTTGGGACTTCAAACTATGTCTCTTCGCTGAGTTTCTGCTTGTCCTGTAATGAAACAGAGATGGTGGATATAAGTTGAAATGCCTGTGTTTACTGTAGATTTTTTATATGAAAGGTGTATTAGGCGGGACTGTACTTAGCCATATTTGATGGAAATCGGACCAAGATGCTATAAAATGGTGGATCACTTATTTTTCGTAATTTCCCTAATATAGGCAACGAATGAAATAGCTTGACAAGTAGAGTACTAAAACAATTTTAAATTATACTTAATCTTAAATGTTATCTTGTATCTTATGTTAATTCACTATGAGTATTTCGCGTTTACAAATATTTGGAAAAATATTCTGAAGTAATTATTTGTAAGTGAAGTTTTTATAAAAATGTTGTTTGTAATTTAATAATTAGGCTAGAGATTTTATGTATGTGTGTGTTAGACATTTATATTATTAAATGTTACTATTGTCAATTGTAATCTTGTATGCCTAACAGTAAAAAAAGAGAGGCAACTTATTTTAATAACACCACAATTTAGCTATTTCGCAAGAAATAAATTATTTGATTTGAAATGTGGAATTGGTCTGATGCTTCCATGATCCTGACCTCATTGGTGTAATGGTTACCACACTGGATTGCTATCAGTGGGTCCCGGGTTCGATTCCCGGCACAGCCAACATGTTTGTGATGAACTAAATTTGTTGGCTGTCAGTCTGGGTGTTAAAAATGTATCGCTATAAAGTATTTAATGTATGTATAAGCAGTTGTGTTAGCAACCATGACACAAACCAGCCTTTGTGACTCAGGATCACTACTATATCATAGTCAAGACATTTATTGTATGAAACATTGCCTTCAAGTGCAGGTCTATCCATGGACAAGATGTTATAACATCAACAGGTTAGTAACACTAGATATGAAAATATAAGAAAAATAGTCATAGACTAATAATATAGTAGACACTCAACCTTTTGTTAAAAATCGTAC
The DNA here is from genome assembly GCA_035578125.1 of Mellilla xanthometata. Classification (NCBI taxonomy): domain Eukaryota; kingdom Metazoa; phylum Arthropoda; class Insecta; order Lepidoptera; family Geometridae; genus Mellilla; species Mellilla xanthometata. The sequence continues at coordinate 5,806,124 of JAPUBQ010000015.1, read as the reverse complement.
TATGTGGATCATTCGATACACGTAGCTCCATCGGATTTTAATAATTCTATCACATTGGGTGCAACATTATTATCTTTTAATCTCGAATAAATACTTGTGTTGGTGGTACAGAGAAAGCCCGACAGACGCAGTCTATAGCGTTCAAAGTAGCCGCCCAAAGTTTATCCAGAGAGCCAGATATAAAATAAAGCTCTATTTTATGTATTATAAAACGTTTTCTCACTTTGCTTAACTCTGGCTTGACAAATAATGTTTTTTTATGCAAATAATATCTATTCAACTTCAACTTTTGTTTGAGCAAAGTTTTAACTTTGCGATTCTGCCAGTGTCACATTGAAAGATAATCCACCAAACAGAGAGAGAGAGAGAGAAGCGTTTTCTATTCGTATTTTCTTGAAACGACATCACTCAGCCCACGCAATCTACTATCGTCATGTCACTATGCGACTGCAGCGCGCCTAGCGGAATTTGGCACCAGCGCCATCTAAGTTTCATCGGTAATTTAGACAAAATCCCGCGCCACGCTTTATTTATTGTATGGTTATCAGCAATCCTCTAGTGTTCTGATCCCTGGTTTGATGAATATTCCAGAAGCAACTGGACTACGAGGTGGATAGCGATGATGAATGGGAAGAGGAGCAGGAAGGCGAGAGTATCGACGGCAGCGCTGCGGGCAGCGATGATGAACAGGGACCCGACGAGTACGAGGTCGATAATGAAGTGTTTGTGCCCCATGGATACCTTAGTGATGAGGTTTGTAGTTTTTGAACTTGGAAATACAGTGTAAACCCGATCACGTCACTCGATTTAATGACAAACTCCCTTGCTTGTAATTCTTACAATGATTCTATCTCTCCATTTAACGACCACTTTCTATAATGCCATAAAATCCCTTCAGTTTCGTTTTATAGAGTTTACACTGTATGTATATTTATATAATTGGCCAAGTCGAGTCGGGCTCGCGCAAGAAGGGATCCATACCATTATATTAAATATATACACGTTTGTTGTATGGGAGCCCCTGAAATATTAATTTTATAAATTGTTCTTGAAGTTAATACATAATTAAGTATTCTGTGAATGCTTAGAATGTCTTTAATACTAATATTAATTAACCCTTAAATATAAATTTTATTCATAATTTATTATTAAAGTTAATATACTTTTAAAGGCCCCAGACACTCACTAGCTGGAGAAGTCTGAAAAAAAAAACAGTCAGATGTGCCAGTAACCCAATGACTTTGCCGAGATATTTAAAGAATTTAAATATCTTAATAAATAGCACATTAGGTGTTGTTGTCAGTGCAGATCATTACACTCTATTAAATAATAAAAATAATATCCTTGTATACTTTCAGGAAGCTACCATGGATGAAGATGACGTACTATCCCTTTCGCCAGAAACTCAGAAAGCACGTCTAAAGAATTTAGAAGACGAATTCGAGTCTGAAATGAAGAAACCAACAGAAAAACTCAAACCTCGCTTATATGGCCTGCTATGGGAAAACCAAGATGGTGGGAAACCGGAAAAGTGTGTCGACGCTTTGTGGAATTACTTTGGAAAACTTGCTATGATAGTAGTAGATGACCCCACACCTTTGTTTCAACCAACGCAAGAGCCAGAAGAGACTGAAAAGAAGAAAGTTAAAAAGAGGAAATCTCCTCCAGGTGATGGCGAACAAACAGGCCAGAAAGTTGAAAAGAAAAAGAAGGTTAAACTTCAAGAAAAAGAAGCTAAACCCCCTAATCAGGACAACAAAACTAAAGGCCAGGACACAAAGAAAAATCAGCCCGGTATTAACATGTTTCTTACAAAAATTAAGGCCACTTGAAATAATATTCATTTATTCCTACTATTGCATAATTATGTCATTGTGATACAATAGCCTAGAAAACTAAACAACTAAAACAAATTCGATCAATTTTTATAGCTGATGATTTTAGTTACATAATGTAGAATTTCATTTTGGTTATAGTACTTTCCAAAACTTGAGTAAAGTTCAGACGCCTCTGTACTATGTTAGCTACAAAATAAAGATATAATATCGCTGTTGTTACAAATTCGTGTCTAATTGTCGTTAACATTTACAATATCATAAGATACAATCAACTTTTTAAATATAAATATAATAGCAATACAATTTCGGATAATTTTTCCGTACTTTTAAAAATACCTTTGATACGGGTTTTTTTAGAAGGTATGGAAATTTGAATGGAATATTTATTATTATTATAGTATTTTAAATAACAACCAAAAAATATATATTGTCAATGATCGAATTTGGTTTCTTTTGCAACCTTCAAATTAAAATGTCAATCTGCACTAAGAAAAAAACAGTTTTTTTTCTTGGTAAGACTCCAAAAATAGTTGCAGTTTTACACTAATTCAATACATTTCTGATATTTACTATAAATAAATATTTTATGATAATATATTTATGGCTGTGTATGTACATTGCCCAAATGCACAATATCACCAATCCTGGTACATCGAATGTTCAAGGTTAACTCTTGGACCATTTCTAACTCTTCAATTTACCTAATGCCACTTCAATTCCTGCAGTACCTAGTTGAAGTGTTTTTGAAGTATTGTACTATGTTGACAAATAATTTCTGCACTTACAGGTTTAAATATATTTTATATCACTTTTCGCCTTAAGTATTTTGCTAGAATAAGTTTAGTATGCATAATTTTTTAAAATGCTTTGGTGAATCAGTTTAACGAACTGTATATTCTGTTCATGTTTTTATTTAGCAATGTAAATATCAAATAATAGATGTAATTCAGTTATATGAAATAGGCATAAGAAATAGTAATTATTATCCATTAAATTTATTTTACAGACTATGAAATTGTTTCTTATTATTTCATTATCGTCTATAGGATCTAAAATATATCTATCTGATTTTTTTTTATAAGAAATTATGGTACCTTACATAATGAGCTTCCCGCATAAACTCATCTGTTCCCATAATTTACTCATAGTCCTGGCAAGCTTAAGCTTACATGAGTAATAAATCTTCTAATATATAAAATTTCCATGTCACAATGTTAGTTACCGTACTCCTCCGAAACGGCTTGACCGATTTTTACCAAATTTTAAATGCGTATTCAGTAGGTCTGGGAATCGGCTACTATCTATTTTTTAAATCAAAACAACGTTTGTCGGGTCATAGCTAGTAATAATATAAGAACTAACCCGTGACACGTTATTATTTACATGTACTACAGACTCCCCTGGTGAGTCGTCATCATCAAATACCAATTTAACGAGGAAAAGATTGATTTTTGTTTGCTGCGAAGCTGGGACGATCTGCTAGTAACACAATATATTATTACATTTAAATTGCTTACTGTAACACATATGTGTAGCTAAAATCTTTAAAAATGCCTTCAAATGTGACATTGACATTCAATAAAAGCTGCGTTAAAAAATTGCCAGAATGGCGGAACTTTGGCTAAACTCAAATTCAAAATGTCTTTATTAGCAACACAAATAATTATACAGAAAAGATAGCTTAGCTTATGTGATGATGGTAAATAATTAATAATGGTCATCGGCATACTAATAACAATGCGCGTTGTTTATCAAGTAGAATTTGTGGGAAAGCAAAAACTTCTTTATTTGATTTTATAATGTCATTAAATTCCTTTTTTTATTTACCATAACAGGTAAATAATAATTAAACTATAAAATAAATTAAGCTGGTAAGTAGATAATAACATCATTATTATATATTTTTACTGATATAAACATACAATAATTTATGAGAAATATTTTTTAAACAAAATGAGTTGATAAATACATAAACATCGTGGGCTATAAATCACATGGAATAAGTAGCAACACCAATCAATTTGACAAATCAATAAAAAATAAAACGGAGAGGTGACAAATCTTGCGATTTTCCTAATTTCGATTTTTGCATTTATTTGCAAGTATTTGAAGATTTTGAGAGCTGAAGTATTATATTATACGTTTCATGGTATTTTAATACAATATAGTTTGATTCTGTAATGTCTTGACGAAGATATAGGAGTTTAGCTATTCGGTGAGTTAGTTATCTTACAGTCGCATTATCTGCAAATGCCAAGTTTTGACGCCCTTTTTATATTACTTGTTTTTGTTCTTTTTCCATAGTTCTTGGTATAACTGTACACATATTTTTATTTGTAATAATGTATATAAATGCGGCTCTATGTGTGTAAGTCATCTTTACACATAGGTTTCGCGTCAATCATAATCACTTGTTGAATTCGCGACACTATATTATAATAATGGTAGCGGTTCCTACTAAGAACCTATTCACTAAATTCAGCCTAAACCTATGGAATGTTTATACATATTTGAGAATTAGTTATGTCATATTATTGTATAGTGTAACATCACTTAAATGGTACTGATATGCTAAAAAGTAGAATATGTTTGGAATAATCAGTTTGGGCTAATAAGCTAATATTATTTGTTTGGTTACATTATAAGTATTCCATACATATGCACTATATACATGTACTATCAAGTAACTTAAAAGACTAGTCATTAATGTAATGTGAAAAATAAACATTTGTGTTATAAAAAATGGCTTGCTACACCCTGCGGTATTACCTGCGTTTATCTTTTGTCATTCATCTGTCATCGGTGGTATTATGAGCAGAACTCATGCAGAGTGGATTGGTTTTGGAGGCTTGGGGTCCTATGACCTCATATTCCTACTAGTGCTTTCTCGGATCAACTATTTTGACTATGTTTAGTTGCCTGGATTTGCCTTCATTGTTGTAAAGATGTGTTGCTAGCAGGAGCATATTGTGTCTTACAAACCTCACCTGCTATCTATACATAGTGGTAAAAGTGGTTACATAATTCTAATTCTAATTTGAAGTGGGGGTGATGAGACCTGCACTGACATCCCGCTAGGGGCGTATTGTGCATTCCCCCCTTACCAGCTTACCCAAGCCAACCGAGCTCCTTGAAGTAACGGAGCACAGCCCTGGGTCGCTGGCATACCTGTTCCACCACTGTTGCGTCAGATGGTCTGTTTGTCTGAAGATTAGCACTGGGAGGCGAACTTTCATCTTGAGCTGCTATCATCAGGCCGTAACTCCCTCTGGTTTGTTTGGTTGCCTTACAATGCAGTAGCACGTGTTCTACCGTTTCATTTTCCTCCAGACAGCCTCGACATAGAGGGCTGTCCGTCGCCCCTATTTTATGTTGGTGGTAGTTAAGATCACAGTGGCCTCTTGTGAGTTTTAGTAAATTATTTGTTACTTTTTTGTTTAATTTGGGTAAGAAGAGTGGTTACATAGTGGCCTCCTCCTTTATTTTGATTAGGGGGGGTGGCTCCTACAAAAAAAGGAAAAAATTGTTGCAGCATTAATAATTCTAATTTGAAGTTGGGGTAATAAGACTCCCTTAGTAGCCTACCCAAGCCAACTTAGCTCCTTGAAATAATTAAGCATGGGCTTGGGTTGTCGGCATACCTGTTCTACCCCTGTTAGGTTAGATGGTCTGTTCTGAGAATTTTACAGTGAATGTTGAACTTGGTTCTCAAGCTGCATTATTTACTGAACAATTTAAAGATATTTGGTAGAGAGATTACATATTGTTTCCTTAAATGATTTAATGATTAAATTTGTTCGAGTTATTGTTAAGCTATATAGATCATTAACTTTCAGTACCAACAATGTTCTAAGAAATCTTTTTTATCCTGTTCAGAGAATTGCTAGTTATTATTAATTAGGACACATTTCACACACAGCTGGTTAGCCCCACACTGAACCATTTCTAGTTCGTATTATGGTTGCTAAACTGATATACTACATATACATACATACATATTTTATATAAATACATACATATTTAACACCCAGACCCACAGCCAACAAATTTAGTTAAGCACAAAGATGTTGATCGGGCCGGGAATCGAACCTGGATCCTTCTGATTAGCAGTCCGGCATGGTAACCTTTACGCTAACAAGGTCGTCAAAGTTGTAATATTAAGTTTTTTTTTGCCACAGATTTAACTACACCTAAGAGGTTATCAAGCTCCATGGGTTAGCAGTGAAGAGAGAGCCATCATAATGAGTAAGATGTCAAAGAACAAGCTCAATTTGACCCTGCCTCCAGGGTCAATTGACACCGCTCCTCCCATCACACCCAACAATATGACTCCGCAGCTCAAATCTGCAACTGCTACTGAGTAAGTTATGTTTGACTTTCGGGATTCTCTTCTTGTGACACAGTTTTGTTTGTCATTAAACTAAATACATTCCTTAAACTTTTTAACTTAATGGACAACTAGAAAGATGATAGGTCTGGTTTTATAAATAAGACGGATTTTATTGGTGGTTGTGCTACTATTACTACTAATAAAAAACATATACTAAAATATATTATTAAAATTAATAATTGGCCAAGTACTATTTGGGCTCACTCATACCATTGTTGGGGAGCCCCCTTTAAATATTTTTTATTTTTAGCGTTTGTTGTTATAGCAACACAGGAAATACATATATTGTGGAACTTTAAGCTTTATAGCTATTACTGTTTCTGAGATACAGCATGGAGACAGACAGACAGCGGATGCTTAGTAATAGGGTCCCGTTTTAGACTTTTGGGTATGGAACCCTATAAAAAATTAAAGCTTGTAATAAGTATTTAACAGACTCTTCACTAATATTGGTCTTTCAAGCAGCACTACACAAAGCAATTTTTGACACTTTTTGTCAACACACAGTATTAGGTATATGACACATGTTTTGAAAAGTAAACAAAGCATTTTTCTATGAATCACAAAGACAGTAAAAGCAAATCAAATATATTCGTTACTCCAGCATGAATTGATAAGTTGATGTTTCTGTGTCTGTCTTTCTCTGGCATTGTAGCTCCCAAGGGCATGAAATGGGTTTTAAATTCATATTTTTTTTTGTTTGGAAGGTGAAGGTTGAGTTGAGGTTGTATGTAAACATAATTAATGAATATCAGGCCAAGATCAGGCCAATTGCATATTTTTTTTACAATTTCTCAATATCGGCATCAAAGATCTTAGCTAGTAAGGGGTTTATAAAATGTTTCATTTATGCTTATTTCATTTGTACCAAAATAACATACAATAGGTATCTAATGCAATTAACCGAGAACAAAAGCTACTATTAAATGCGCAGTTCTGCCCCCAGGAGGCAGGGTCTCGCTGGCAAGTCCAAGACCAGCATCGAAGCTCTGACAGAGAGGTTGGAACAGATCGAGATGGATGACACCCAGCGACGGAGGATAGAGGTGTTCCTATGCCAGAAGGAGAAGATTGGAGAGCTGAGTGATGATGATTTTGAAAAGCTCGGGGAATTGGGTAAGTTGAGTTTTTGACGTGACAACGTCTTAAATTAGGTTGCGGCTGGGAGTCACTTATGAAAAAGTGTAACGCCCGGTAACGTTACGATGAGTCACCGAACGAGAGAGAGGCCCGCCGAATGCCTTGCGTCTCTCTCCCACTCAACTATGATCGGTCTGCCTCGCGCGCAGCACGCGGCAGACGTTGTCACGTAAAATCTTCGCCCGTAAAACCGACTTTACAGGCAACCATTTTTTTTAACAATTGATAGGTTTGTGTTTGTCTATAGCCTAGAAGATTTCTATCTAGCTTCCTGACTTAGAAGATAACTGTTAACTCTCCTTTTTGAACATGTGATTTATTTTGAGGTAGCTACGCAGATTATCTCTTTAGTTGGAAGTAGAGAGTTCCAAAGCTTCAGTAACCTTACATTGAAGTTTGATGCAATGGGTTTTGTACAAAACTTTTGTATAAAATAGCACCAGTTCTGTAACAACGATAATTTAATTGAGATAGTGTACTTTCCTCCTGATTGTCCTGGAACATGTCGGGCTAATAACGACTAAATAAACGTAAGTGATAGCCGGTTATTCAAATATGCCTTACGAAAGTTTTAATACATTGAGGAAATTGTAATTCTTAATTTATAATATGGCGACCTATATAATTTCTAGAGATAAATAAATAAATTTATTTTGTACCAAAAGTGCAAGCATTGCAATTCTACAACTTTATACATTTCCAAGATATAATGCTGTTTGTTTTCGAATAAAATAAATCGTAACGTATTTTTTCAGGGCAAGGCAACGGCGGCGTAGTAATGAAAGTGCGTCACAAGTCGACAGGTCTCATCATGGCGCGGAAACTCATCCACCTCGAGGTCAAACCAGCTATCAAGAAGCAGATCATTCGAGAACTGAAAGTCCTTCACGAGTGTAACTTCACTCATATAGTCGGCTTCTATGGGGCTTTCTACAGTGATGGAGAGATTTCAATTTGTATGGAGTATATGGATGGTGGTTCATTGGATTTGATTCTAAAGAAGGCTGGCAGAATTCCTGAGTCCATTTTAGGTAAGTTAATTTTAATTCAAAATTTAATCAGCGGCTCTTAACCTATTATTTTTATGTTTAATGTTTCCCATACATGTAATTAATAGTAATGATTAATTACTAATAATAATAACTCTTAATCTTCTTCTTCATATGAGCTAAGTGGCCCAGCTCTGGTGTCGATAGTTTTTCAAGCCGCCTGAAGGCTTCTGACTCGGCTTCACAACTGCTTGTACTAAGACTAACAGCTAATCTCTAATATATATAATAGATGCTCAATCCATTGTTGAAAATCGTGCTACGTGTATCATTAGAAACATGTAGCGCCATCTATTCGTATTTACTTGAAACAACTTCACTCGGATCACGTTATCTACTATCTACACTCGCAATCTTCCATATCACTATGCGACTGCAGCGCGTTGCGGAATTTGGCGGCAGCTAGTCTGCACGCTAAATTCGCAGCGCCATCTAGGTTTCATCGGTAATTATGGCAAACTTCTGCGCCACGCTATTTTGTGTAAATAAATAAAATAAATACATATTAGGACACATTTCGCTCACGGCTGGTAAACCCCATACTGAACCATTTCTAGTTCGTATTATGGTTGCTCACACAACTGATATAAATTTATATAGATACATATATAACACCCACACCAACAGCCAACAAATTTAGTTCAGCACAAAGATGTTGGCCGTGCCGGGAATTGAATCCGGAACCTTCTTATTGGCAGTCCGGCATGGTAACCATTACGCCAACGAGGTCGTCAGTCAGGTGAGAGAGAGAGAGAGAGGTGTGTGGAAATCAGCAATCCCTAGTATTCAGATCCGTGGTTCCTACTAATATTATAAATGGTAAAATCCTTTCTTGCTCCATTTCAGGCACAATAACTTCAGCAGTGCTGAAAGGCCTGAGCTACCTTCGAGACAAGCACGCCATCATGCACCGTGATGTCAAACCGTCGAACATTCTGGTCAACAGCAACGGGGAGATCAAGATCTGCGACTTCGGAGTCTCGGGGCAACTGATTGACTCCATGGCTAACTCGTTTGTTGGCACCAGGAGTTATATGTCGGTAAGTTCTATCCTTTTTTTTTTTCTTTTTTTAATTTTTTTTTTTACGAGGGTGTAAAATCTTCATAGATCCCCAACTGCATTGGGCATGCAGTCGGGGTATGTGAGATTCCTACTCACTAAAAAACCCCCCCGGTGGCGCTCCCATGTGCTGTGAAGGGAGGCTCTGGGATGTCTTATCGAATGCATCAGAGCCCCCCGCACTCATGTTTTTGCCTCTCTCAAGTTCTATCCTACCAATATAATAAAGTTGGAAGTATCTATATATCTACCGGCTGATAAGTTCGTGACCTAAGGTACTTATTGAAAGGGGTTGTTTTTATTTATTTATTATTAAATGTAATCTCCCTCAAGTGAAATAAATTTTTGGCATTGTAATGCCTTTAACCCATTGAAAAAATATTCCGAAGATTTCTCCTCAAAATGGCTTTCTACGGCTGACTTCATCTTGTTCAGTAGCGCCTGTAGCGCAATCATCTAATCTAAGCAACGGTCGTCGCAGACAGTGTTTGGATGCACAAGACTGTAGTTTTTCAAGTGGCATTTTCATCTGGGTGCTACCGTGGGTCGGATAACACGTTGAATTGTAGGTCCCGGCTGTTAGTCTTAGTACAAGCAATCGTTAAGCCAAGTCAGAGGCCTTCGGACGGCTTGGTCTCGACACCTGAGCTTGGTCACTTAGCTCATACGAAGAAGAATATGACTCGCGTCAGAAAAGAAAACATTTAAAAGTGCATGTTCTCTCACTTGCACTACTTACTTGCTTAAAACAAGTGTGATAATTTATATCCTTATTAATATAGTACTTAACATGTGTTATAACAAAATGGTATCAAATGGGTCGAAGTTTTACCTTTCGTTACTCCCCCAGCCGGAGCGTCTCCAAGGCACGCACTACTCGGTGCAGTCCGACATCTGGTCGCTGGGGCTGTCGCTGGTGGAGATGGCTATCGGCATGTACCCCATCCCGCCGCCCGATGCCAAGACGCTCGCAGCCATATTCGGCGGACAAAACGAGGATCATTCGCCGGGACAGGTGCGGTACAACATATTTTTAATGTCCACAGTAAAAGCGTGGAAATCAATGAACACCTTTGGTGAGTAAAAATATGTAGCAAAATAATACGAAAAACAAATCACGTTTATTGTATGCCAATTTTAACTTGAATTCTGTATACAGTGACAGTTTTAATTTGAATTACCGCTAGCGGTTTTGTCATTTGGACACTCAGTTACCACAACCCATCAAGTGGCAAGCGGCCAGATACTGGTAGTTTTTTTTTGTTATTCTTTGGAACAACAGTTCGCAATTGGAACCTACGTTTGGAACCACAGACCAAGTGATAAAGGTAAAAAAATATAGAGAAATTGCTAATATAAAAATAAGATCTGTCGGTTCCAGGCGCCCAACTCCCCGCGGCCGATGGCGATATTCGAGCTGCTGGACTACATAGTGAACGAGCCGCCGCCCAAGCTGCCCGCCGGCATATTCAGCGACCACTTCAAGGACTTCGTCGACCGCTGCCTCAAGAAGAACCCTGACGAGAGGGCGGACTTGAAGACACTCATGGTAATATCGTACTTCTAATTCTAATACTAAAAAAAGCGAGCGTGGCTCGTTGGTAAAACCGTCTGCTTTTCCATCAGACGGCCCTGCTGGGACTCGGGGCCTTCTCTCACTAGGAGAGAGATTCTTCTTCTTCTTCTTCTTCTTAGTCGTCACTTCATTACTGAAGGTCGTGTCTAATACGGAGTGTCGATCACTCTCGATGACACACGTCTTCGGATATTGTGATCCTCAAACATGCCGGTTTCCTCACGATGTTTTCCTTCACCGTAAAGCGAGTGCAAATCCACACATAACTTGAAAAACAAGTCATTGGTGTAGGGCCGGGATCGAACCAGGGGCCGTCTGATTGAAAAGCAGACGTTATTACCACGGAGCCACACTCGCTTCTCGCTAGCCAGGCAAGCATATAGAAAATGCTATATAATATAACATCTAAACATCTAGATTTCATTATAACTAAGCTTGAGTTACATTAAATCCATATTGATATTGACAGAATCACGAGTGGATCCGCAATGCGGACGCGCACGCCGCGGACATAGCGGGATGGGTGTGCAAGACTATGGACCTAATGCCCTCCACGCCTAACTCTAACGTGTCTCCTTTTTCTTCATAAGCTGCAAGAAGTGCATACTTTCATCAGCGAAAAAGGGTATGTATAAAATTCTTTATTTTCTTATACCATTACGTGAATTGTGGTCAAGCTGACCTATTAAAAAAATAGAGTAAAAAAATGCACTTCATTAGAAGACCCTCAAATTGTACTTCTCAGGAAAAGAGGCTCAAGAAAAGAGTTTCAAAGCTTCACAGTTCTCACAATGAAGGTCGAAGCAAAACGCTTTGTGTTTACTTTCGATCAAATATATACCAGATTCAGTGTTGCATACAAACAGCACAAAAAATAGCATGATATCTATTACAATTTACAGAGAAATAAAAAATATGTTTCAATTCAAGGTTGAGTTTCGACTAGTGCCGTAATAAACATAAGCTATTTTGTTGCCTCACGATAACAGCTATAAAATTTTATGACCGTACGCAGTGTGCGTTAGAAAATTCAACTGTATTACTATACTAATAACGCTTAAATTCCTCAAACTCAAATTAGATTAAAGGAAATTGACAAAGACAGTATTTTTGAAAATAAATTAAAACTTTTATTGTTGCATAAACGCTATTACACTATTGACGAATTTCTAAACGAAAAGGATACATTTTTTGCATGCAAATAAACTGGCTCACTCATCTTGTGTTGCAATACCCGAACAGGGTCCGTTATGAGATGCATACCTTTTAAATGTATAATATCATAATTATGCCATAATGAAGCAATAAACGGTCGACCACTCGCACGTTGGGTCGACGACATACGAAACATCATGGGCAGGACATAGATGAGGGTGGCACAAGACCGAGACGAATGGCGTACACGAAGGGAGGCCTATGCTCAGCAGTGGGCGATAGAGGGGTGAAAACGATGAAAAAATTATGAAGCAAAAAATGTATTTGACTTTGACTTTAGACCACACTCTTACTTGTGGTTTGTGCGGTTTTTAGAGACATCACCTTAAATCTAGTACATTTTTGATCGAAAGTGTTCACTGAAATATTGTCACAACTTCAACTTCAACAGGTCAAAACATTTCCCAAGAGGTTGCGGGCGACACAATAAGCGAAGACGCGTGCGGCGAGGAGTAGCCGCGCTTCGCTCAACTCTACCCAACAACTGCCGGCCACACTCTCAGTACACCACGCGGGCGCACACTACTGCTTGACACTACTACTTATCTGTGAAAACTACAAACTGTTCGTCTAAACTAAAATCCAAGGTCAAATCCCAAATTTTTGTAAATTTCTCCTACAGTCTTACATAGAATCCGAAAATAAGAAGTTTTTAAGAAAAAATTATTTAATTTACCTTATAATCCAGTAACAATGATATTTTTTCGAAACATATTTAATTATTAAAGTTTTAACAGTAAACAAAAATTAAAAAAAAAAACAGTTATTTGAGAAATATAATAATCAGCCCTGGAGTACATAGTGCTCTCAGCATTTTGCTCCCTTTGTGCACTCACTATTTCATCAAAATTATGTGTCATAAAATGTGTTTATTTTTGTGCACAATAAATTATTTTTCTTTCTTTCTATTTTTAAAATATCCGAATATAAGATTCTAAGTTAAGACTGTAGAGTGAAATAAGTAGGGACAGAGTATACTTGTCATGTAAAATTGATGCTTAACAATAACTGTGTAGCGTCGACACCATCAGACAGATGGAAAACATTTCACAGATAAGTTAGTTTCAATTATAAAAGCCAAAGTTGAAACTATTGGGTTAGCAATGTTTTTCATTGTTACTCCAATTTGTTTTGGCCTTGGCGGGTAGTTCTTGACGTTTTAAATAATAATATGATAATATTGACGATCTATTCACAGAAGGACGGAAAGATCTGAAATCAAGTTTTCAATTAAGAGTAAAACATTATTAATTATTATCTATTCTGTTACACATTTAAATTATCACAGAAGAATTGAAGAGAATCTCAAACCAAGTTCTTAATCAAATATTTGAAACATTATTAATATTTCATATATTTTAAACAGTTTGTGTAGACACAAATCTAAACCTAAAACTTGTCTGTTTGAGGCATTGACATATTCGTCAATATTATCGAGTTTTAAAAAATGTCAAGTCGCGCGTCTCGAACATAACGGTAATTATCTCACTCATCACTCGTGATAGCAAATATAGAAATCTCTTCGGGACACCTGTCATCGAAATCGAAAATCGATACTTTCATTTAAAGAAATTGGCTAAAAGTTAGGGTAAAACTTAGGGGGTTATCGGGATGAAATAATTTACTATATACAAGGTGGTTTCGAAAAGATATACCGCTCGGTACAAACGCCGATACAGCGAGTCTAAGTAATAAAAAAAAGCAATGAAATGTGATCTTTAATAGTTGCTAATACGGATTAATTTGACTCGACTGTATTTGTGGTTGTAAGGACGAAAATTGGAAGACTTTCCTCTTCATATACCGGCTATATGATCAAGTGAAAGTCAGTAAAATTCGACGTACGAAAGTAACTCGAAGCGTCGTCTGCTTAGCTAGGGGTATACTAAAACAGTGCATTCGTGGAACGAACTAATCGAGATTTTTATAATCGAATAAAGGTAACAACTAATCGATAAATGGTCAAGTAGAGTTGATTTCACTAGTCGCATGTCGAATAAAAATGTTTGTAGTGTTTTGACATATTTTTCTTTGCTGAAAGTGCGTAATTCATGTCAGCTGGTAAATGTTATTTGAATAGTTTAATGTACTCTGGAGCGTTGGAATACTCAAACGGCCGATCCTCCGGCCGTGGGAGCGTTCCAAAACTCACCCTCATGTAAAATACAATGCATTTTCTAGAACTAAAAGAAAATCTAAAAAAAAATGTAGTTAATCTCGACGTGATGCACTTTTTTCGGTTTGGTTTGTTTGAGTGAATCGCTTCGTTTTAGTAACATCCGCATTTTTTTTACCCTGTCCCTGCACTTTATTTAGTTACACGTTGTATTGGTGTTTTCGAATGTTGGTTTTTTTTTGCCGATTTATATGAGTGAATGAGGTTATCGAAATTTGCTTGTAGTATGAGTTTGCGCTTGTTAGACGCGTAGTATATTTAAAAAATATTGTTGTGTTAGTACAATGGCGCCAACGTTGTGGGGTTGTGACATTTTTTTTAAATTAAAAATATGCAAATATTAAAGACACTATAACAAGAATTAAGTGCAATTTTTAAATTTTGATTACGCTTCCAACTTTCGTCTATTGATTATACTAATGTTGAAGGCCTCTCTAAATCTTTTTTTTATCCTCTTAAGCGACTTAAGAACGATTTCATGCAACTGTAAATTAAATAATTGATTCGATTACAAATAACCCTCTATTTTGTGTCTAGATATTTTAATCTTGGGTATTAATTACGATTAACGCCGTATCTGACGCTTGTGTTCGCTTATTTTCCCGCTAACTTTTTGTAGAGTAAGTAATCTTATTTTAACTTTTTTGTATAGTCAAAAATAATGTTATATTTATTAGTTGTATGCTTGATTTCGTAGCATTTATTAAGTTAATAATGTTAGATGCTTTTAAGTTTTCGACGAAATAAAAGAAAAATGAAAACGAAAAAAAAATACAATGTATTATTGTCTGAATAGATAGGTTTTCATTTATTAAAGAAAAATGATTATCTTTAGTGATTGTGATAAATTAAGATGATAAAAATATTATTTTGAAAAGATTTGTTTTGCAATATAAAAAAAAAACTTTGTGATTTACTTTTATTGATTTTTAAAATGTTTACTTTATTTGATCATGTGTCTATTTATATTTTCGTACTCTAAACGATGACTTTGTTTTAGCTCCAATAATACATTGGAGCTAAAACAAAGTCATCGTTTAGTTATTTTTACAGCATTTCCAGTCTAGTTTTCCTAAGAGGCTAAAAAATTGCATCTTATGGTAAAATCAATGTCTTTTTTTTACTTTTGAGAGTAATCATCATTCATGGTATTTAAATAGAGGTAGTGCAATATGAAGAAAATCAATTCTAAGTGTCTGAAATCATCTTCGTGGCATCTTTCTTACACATTTCGCGATAATATACATGGAAGTGAGATAGCAATATTTATATTAGTTTAATAAAATATATCATCAAAATATAAGCTTACATTCTATTTTATAAGCAGTAAATTTGACGTACATGTTATTTTTATAGTTATCAATATTGATTACCTTATTTATATTTATATTTAATTTTTTTTTTTTTTTTACATTATGCACTTTTTATAAACTGAAATTGTAAAAGTTACGTCCAATGTATTTGTCATTCTTTTCACTATGCGACGATATACATAATATTTAACAATTTTTTTGCTGGTAATAAATAATACATCAATAATCTTGGGTTTGTGAAAATTAAATCTTTTTCAGTGATTTAACAAGTAGCCAATCCAAATTATCTAAGTTTTCAAAGACGAGTATCATGATATAAAAAATTCAAAAAACTATTCTTTTTGTCTTCTATCATTATCTCAAGACTTATAAAAGGAACATTGTCGCAGAGTGAGAAAAATGTTTTTAGTGAATATTAAAATGTCGTGTTCCAATTCATGATAATGTCACGTGTAACTCAAATTATTTGGTAAGCTTATTTCTTAGTAAGTAGGTAGGTACATAATAATATGTACAAAAATAAATGTTAATTAAAACCAGACTTTGTTTCATTTATTTTATAGAGGCCGCTATACACCGTTAGTAAATTCGTTACGCTTATTCTATGATGAGGGCGGTCAGACCTGCACTGACAACCCGCAGGAGGCGTATTGAGCATTTCCCCCTACCAGCCTTCCCAAGCCATCCAAGCTCCTTAAAATAACGGTCTCGGCATACCTGTTCCACTGTCCATTACCATGCTGGACTGCCAATCAGAAGGTTCGGGGTTCGATAACTGGCACTGCCAATATCTTTGTGCTGGACTAAATTTGTTGGCTATGGATCTGGGCGTTACATATGTATGTATGTTTGTATGTATATGTACGAGGGTGAATCAAAAAATTCTTGGAATCAATATTAAAAAATGCAAAGATTTAAATAATAATATTTTATTTTTCTACATTATCTCCCTGCAATGCAATGCATTTAGAATAACGCGTTTCTAACTTCCTTATTCCTTGTGAAAAAAAATATTTTCTTGACTCTCGAAAAAGTCCTCTACGGCAGCTATAACCGCGTCATTATCGTGAAATTCTGTTCCACGAATTTCCTCTTTTAATTTTGAAAATAAGTGAAAATCACTTGGGGCTAAATCCGGAGAATATGATGGGTGGTCAAGGAGATTGAAGCCAGCACAGCGGATTGCGTTGAGCGCAACTTCCGATCGATGAGCAGGAGCGTTATCTTGAAGGAACAACACGCCCAACGACAGTTTTCCACGACGACAGTTTTCCAGTTTTTCTTTAATCGCTTCACGCACTTTCGGGATTAAATTTGCATAATAGGGTCCAGTAATCGTCTGGCCTTTTGGCATGTAATCAATAAAAAGGATTCCTTCACTATCCCAGAACACAGAGGCCATAACTTTGCCAGCGGTAGGAGCAACTCGAAATTTCTTAATGGATGGATTGGATGGTCGTTTCCAAGACATGCTTTGTCTTTAAGTTTCAGGATTAAAATGGATTGGACCCACGTTTCATCCATGGTGACAAGACGACGGCAAAAATTATCCGAGTCACGCTGGAACATTTCGAGATTACGCTTGGAAATTTCCAAATGTCGCTTTTTGTTTTCGTCGGTTAACATTCGTGGCACCCATCTTGCAGACACTTTTTTGAACCCCAGTGAATCAATTAAAATTGGTTGAACGCTTCCAAAAGATGTCTTTAGGATCTCAGCTATATGTTTTATAGTAACTCTTCTATCTTCTAAAACCAGATTCTCAACCTTTTTGACATTTTCTTCTGTAACGGAGGTTGAAGGCCGCTCAGAACGCGGGTCATCTTTACAGCTTGATCTACCTCTTTTAAATTCAGCCACCTAGTACGCAACCGTAGAATAGGGTACAGCATCACCCCCTAATGTCTGCTGAATGTCCAAAAAAATTCCTTCGTAGACATTTTTTTCAAACTGAGATATTTTATCACCGCATGTAACTCACTTTTATCCATAATTTTAACTTTTTAGCAACTCGTTGCACAAAAAAAATTATTACATGCGAACGAACTGACAAAAACAAGTGACAGTCTGCATAAATATAGTGTGATAGACACTCTTTAATTTGAATATCGAACTTGATCCAAAAAGGTTTCGTATATATGCACTTCTAAGAACTTTTTGATTCACCCTCGTAGTACATATATCAGCTGTGTTAGAAACCATACTACAGACTAGAAATGGTTCAGTATGAGGTTAACCAGCCGTGTGTGAATTGTGTTTTAGTAGAAAAAATGATGTGGTACTTCTATTAACCTTATTCGTTACGCTTTGACGCTACAGTTAAAACTACAACTATGATCACGTGTGTATGTGTAAAACTACATTTTGTCCGTTCGTGAGGACTACGAAAACAGCAGCTTAAACAGCTGTTACTGTCCAAAGGTTGCCTGGAAGAGATCGCTTTAAGCGATAAGGCCGTCACTTGTGGCACACTTATCAGTAAGCCTTTTCTTTTTAAATTTCATGTTTGTGTGCAATGAAGAATTTTCTATCTAACTATCTGTGCCACCTTATCGTAACGTTTTATCGCGTACCTAGGGTGTGTAGCGGCTATAAGTAGAAACACAATATTCTAAACCTTAGATTTTGTATGCGATCCCCGTCCAGTGACGTCATAGCAAAATTGGGCAGTGGATGGAGACAATATGCTCAGGATAGGGTCACGTGGCGTGCCTTGGGAGAGGCCTATGTCCAGTAATGGACGCAGACGGGTTGATGATGATGATTACGTCATAGACCTATGGTGTAATGAGAGAGTGACATCTTTATTTTATTAAATTGGTTAAAATTAAAATACGGTTGAGGCGTTCCTGTCGCACTTCGTCGCCCGCTACCAATCAGAACGCTTGGCCTGAATCGCGCAAACGGTATTTTCAACGCGCGTACGACTGGTCCTCGCTACAATGCATGACTGTGGGACGGCCGTCTCCGGACACAACATCTGTCCGGGGGGGATAACCCTTTGCTAGACGGAGGCAGATTGTCGTCGCTCCATGCGGTACTTTAGTATGGAATTCACAATATTTAGAAATGGCGATCCATCAAATTATGACGTTCTCAAATCTATCTGTCTATCCTATTGCCACCACTGTTTACGGGTTTGTGGGTACCCGTTGAAAGTAAACAGAAACTTTGTGAGGTGTGGATGGATGTTTATTCCTGTTATGAAAGTAGCGTATAAATACTCGTAGCTTCAGCACATTGGCAATTTTTTCCCGGTATAAAACGGGTAACATAGCGGGGTGCTTCAAATAAAATAATAAATCATTTAAGGACTAATTTGACCTCGGACCTAGAAAAGACAAAAGGCTTTCAACATTCCCTCAGTGTTAGAGATTACTTCGGAGAGCGTAATGGCTTCTTAATGAGGGCCGACAAAAGGCGCAGGGACAATATTTACGCACATTCTTAATGAGCTAGCTCCTTGTAGTTGAAGAGATGCTAGTCATATTCATTGCGGTGCTCTCTTAATTTTATCAGTGTTTTTTAGATAAGTACTTGTAATAATTTTCATTGAGAAAGTTTTGACCACAATACTCCTGCTAGAAAGAAGAATTAAATATGTGCGTGTGTGTGTTTTTTTTACTTTTTGGCATTTTAAGTGTTTTAATAATGTGTTCTTCTATCTATATTTCTAATCTCATAAGCTATCTAGTCTTATAATTTATAATGTTTTGTAGTTTTGAAATCTTGTGGTGTGCCTGTAAAAAAGTTTTAGGTACAGAGACAAATACCCTAGACAAACCTGAAATGCTACCAAAATTGAGTTGTCTTCTTAAATGACCTTTGTAAAATTTCCTGCAAACTCTAGCACTATGTAGAAGCTGCTCTTAGAACTCAACTACCGTAAATTATTCACTATGACATTCTTTGTTAGGAAAGTCACCAATTATGGAATAGTATCCTAATATGGAATATCTTCATTTCTCTAAAACTATAAGTATAGAAACGCAACACTCGACATCTTCAGTTTCATTCGGTCTATTAAATATCGCACACACACCATCGAGCCAGTAGCGCGAACGTTTCACGTGTGACAGAGGTGTTTTGTTTTGTTGTCGTGCAGAAAATTTAAAGGTAAGTAATAAATGAGTATTATCCAGCTGTTATGTTTATATACAAAAATGTTATACTATTTAGTATATCGGTATTATGTTTATTTCACCATTTTGTGATCTTTTGTCATGAAAATATTGGGACATGAAAAAACATTTAGAAGAGTTTGAACTAGTATAAAAATCCAAATATGGACAGTCGTCGGTATCTAAATATGGAATATTCCATAATTAGGTTCATTGGTAGATACTTGCTATTATTTCTGTAAAAAAATATAAATCGTTTGTTTTTAGAATGTCCGGGTCACTATCAACCAAACGAAAAACCTGGGATGAAGAAAAAATGGCACAAGCTATAAAATTCGTCCGGGAAAATAAAATGGGAAATTTGAAAGCGGCACAGCATTTTCAAGTGCCTAGGACAACTTAAACATAATATTAAGAGACAAGAAAAAGGAAATAAACTAGTCAAGACAAAGAATAAGAAGAAAACTGAGAAGAAAAACAGACAAACGAAGAAAAATAAGGATGATAGTGACTCTGAGGAACTAGACGTTATCCAGTTTAGTGAGGGCAGTGAACATGATAATTTAATGGACCAAGTACCTCCTGTCTCTGCTGATGTAGAACTTATGTTCTGTTTAAGGCTTTTTTCCATGAATAAAGATGGAGAAAGCTGGATTGAAAGATGAAAGTATTTATGCTTGATGTGTGAGCTCAGGGCACATTATGATTGTGCTGGTCCAGAGTTTGATACTTGGATCTGTGACTTTAATTTAAGTAACTTCTTCAATTTATCACACACAATATGCTACATTCATTCATAAAATTCCAAAAAACATATATTTTAAACGATAAAATTAATTAGAAAAAATGGTTGCCTGTAAAGTCGGTTTTACGGGCGAAGATTTTACGTGACAACGTCTGCCGCGTGCTGCGCGCGCGGCAGACCGATCATAGTTGAGTGGGAGAGAGACGCAAGGCATTCGGCGGGCCTCTCTCTCGTTCGGTGACTCATCGTAACGTTACCGGGCGTTACACTTTTTCATAAGTGACTCCCAGCCGCAACCTAATTTAAGACGTTGTCACGTCAAAATGGCCAAAACACGTTAGTTGTATGGGGCTCCCATATATTAATTTTGTAATTTATACTTAAAGTTAATAGATAATTAAATATTCTGTGAATATATTTTAGAGAGTCTATCAAACGTCACGAGAAAACAAATTGCATAAAAATTACGTTTGTGGTTGTATGTGGGTCGGAGTTAAATATTTAATTTAGTCATTTAATTCAATATTATTTAATATCAAAGACAAATTTATTTCAGCATAACATGTACAGTACAAATAAATTTTATTAGATAATTTATTACAGATAGAAGATAATAAGATTAAAAACTAGTCAAATAAAACTAGTCTTAAAATTAATTTAATAGGCCACTCCGGATAGAACCTGACGGAAAGGTACTCATAACGCTCGTGGAATTGCCGCGTCGTATGGCTATGGATAGCCTTTGCACTAGGTACGATCCGGAGCGGTATTCGCCTGATTTTTCTTTTAATCTAAACCCAATTTCAGAAATAAAAAGTTTGGCCTCAGTTCCCCAACAACCCATAATTAATTCAATAGATAATACATTTATCATACATACAATATGTGGCGTCAAGCCAACCGTCAAACCATCGCCTGGCAACACAGCCAAGGCGCGCCCGCGCCGGTAGCGTCGGTGCTCAGTGGCGCCATGACATTAGATAGAACTTAACTCGACCATGAGTCGGACGGTGACTTAGAGGTCAACTGGACTGTGTAACTGTGTATTTAATAATGTGACTGTGCAAAATAAACTATACATATATAAAAGGCAATGTGTCTCATTTAAAAGTGATAGAAAGGCGATATAATGTCGCCTTAAATACATTTATCATACATACAACTCTTAATCTATATCATACAACTTTTAATAATAGTTTTTTTCGCGTAGAAAGCAGTCACACTTACTGTGACCGCTTTTACGCGAATAAAACTATTAAGTATACAGTTCGGCTATCTATCGACTATAAAGGAGAGTTAAACTACCGCTTAGAGTATAGCTCAAACACTCAAACAACCTATCTATTCAGCGTAAGCCCGAGCAGTTAGCCAAAGGATACCGTTCAAACTATACAGAGGCAAGTTTATGTTTATCTGTTTACAAGTCGCACCGGCGAACGCCGAAGGCAGTGGATCACCTAAATTACCCTCGAAAGACGGGTTCCACGGTAAACGGCAAACTTTGCACAAGTGAGCTTAGAGTTTGCGACCAGCCCGAACTTTGACATTAGACAGCCAGTGAGCATACTCGGGAGCAATGGATATAGTAAAAAGCATATATATAAAAAAATATATATTTCGTTAGTAAATATATTTGCTTAAAGATTGCCTATATCGTATAGCCTATCATATATATCGTATAGCCTATCATATAGCATATCATATATCCCTCCCCTTATTAAAAAAAAAAATTATTAATTATTTATTTCGAAAGTTAATAAAAGTATATGTTCTGTAAAATTGTAAGTGTCTACTTTTACTGTTATTGAGCAAAAATATGAAAAATAAAACATATAACGTTTAACTAAAAATTAAATAACGTTTATTATATAGGGACCTCCCCCAATATTTTAGTTTTTTATTTAAATTTGTTGTTTTAACGGCATGGAAAATACATAGGTAACTTGTGAAAATATCGGATTTCTAGCTTATGGTTTCTGAGGTACAGCCTATTGACAGACAGAGGATTGTATAGCTTAGTATATGGTACCGTATTTACCTTTAAGGCACGGGGCTCTAAAGAACTAGTTGAAACAATTTAATTCTACATTTTACGAATAAGCGTTTTTCCTAATTCGATTCCCATGTCCGATTGGTACCAAACTAGGTATAAAAATTCTAAGTTCTTTAGTCAGTCTATAAGTATTTTTTATAACTTTAACCGCTTATAATTTATTACGATAAAATTAGTTTATTCAGATATAAGATTTTGCCCAAGTCATAGCCCTAACATTGAAATTTGAATGAACGATTTATCCTATATCCTTTCATGCCAAGAATCGCCTTTTGAAATTCTATACAAAGTGTTCTCACGGGTGCTTCATTTCTGAATCGTCTAGACTAATTAGAGAGATTAACAAGTGATTTAGGCTATAAGCATGCCTCGGTTTTGTATTTCAATCTGATTATAGGTCTGGTTTATTATTAAATAGGTACTCTGACCTTTACAAATTAAATAATGATGTAAGCTTGCAAAGTACAATATTTAGAAGAGAAATATTTATTTATTTATTCATTTAGCATTACAGATAATTACATTAATTTATAGCTAACTAATTACTGTACCTACCCTGTACATAGGGTGTAGCTACATGTAACTTAATCTATGTATTATTATTGGTAGACATATTCATATATGTACGAATTTATTTACTT
Organism: Mellilla xanthometata; assembly: GCA_035578125.1. NCBI lineage: Eukaryota > Metazoa > Arthropoda > Insecta > Lepidoptera > Geometridae > Mellilla > Mellilla xanthometata. The sequence continues at coordinate 5,782,807 of JAPUBQ010000015.1, read as the reverse complement.
ATATCTAGATTTTAAATTTCTATACAGAGCGTAAATATTCTGATTAAAATCACAGATTTAATGACACCAGTAGCCGAGTTTTGACACCTAAATAATATTTTTTTTACATTGTTCTTGTTTTGACCTATCTATTACTTACTAGCTGCGCCTTGTGGTTATACCTGCGTTACTCTGAGGTCAAAAAGAGCCTATACGTTAATCTAAAGTCATACCAAATTTTATCAAAATCTATTCGGCCGACTGAGCGTGAAGAAGTAACAAGCCTACACACTCACACACACAAACTTTCGCATTTATTAATTATATTAATTTATTCTTAAATACGTTTACGACCCTGTTACTAAGTTTTGAAGCAGTGCTTGAAGTAATTTTTCAACTGACTTTTTTCCTTTAACGTTAAGACAACGCTCCATATTAGGTATATGTAATCTACCTGTGAAACCCGCGTCTAAATCCATTGAGTAGTTTCGAAGTTATAACGTACCAGACAGACAGACAGAGAGACACACGACAGACAGCCAAAAAATCCAAAAATTGTTCATTTAGTTTCTGTTACTCTTCTTTAATGTTTCCTATCAGTTTTTCATATATCAAAAAAAAAGTTTACTCGTTGTTTCTGTCTTGTTATATTTGTTTCATATTACCATCTCATTTACGCCTCAGACGATATCAAAGCGTATAAAAGTATGCGAAGTATCCAATAAGGCAGCAAGTAGGAAGCCACTTGTCATCGGTGTCAAATGTCTAGGATGTTCCCTAAAACTCCAACCATGGTTCTCCACCATGTGTCGTTAGTATAGTTAAGTTAAGGTGTGGCAAACCTATAAGTTCCACATCAAAGAAATAATTACTAAAAGCACGATCGATTTCGAATTTGAGAATCATTTTCACCAATACCGACACATTTTGATTTTCTGATATTTTTTTCTAATTAATGAAGATTGTTGCGTGGAAGACTCCTTAAATATTTTTTAATAGATAATATATAAATAATATGTATTCTGTGAATATTTGAAGCTACCAATAGTCCTTATAAATTTGGAAAAAAACATACATATATTTGTCGGAAAAAAATATTTTTATCTATTAAATTGGAAATTTCAGCTCTCTATTTATTGTTGTGCATAATTGGCGTAGGCTTCAATAAAATACTATTGGTAATCCGGTATAAGTATGATTATGACGTCTAAGTACACACGCATAGGTTGCTTTATTAGTAACTTCCTTTGAGGAGGAGGATTTTCAGTTTAACTCACATAACGATTTAAATTACATTTACGATTTATAGCGAAAAAACGGTAAAAGCTAGATTTTGAAAAACATATAGTACTACTCTTTTAGAAAAACATATAGTGTACTGCAGCAGTTTCGACAAAAAAGTAGTCAATACCACCCGGTTGCATAAAACAGGAATAAAACTTCATAATGGGGACGGCCCATAGAGACCTCGGGAATGATTCGTAACAGCATCTCTACAAGCAAAGGGAGAGAAAAGTAGATGTATGTATTTCATATAGACGCACTCGCTTTTTGTAAGTAGGTCAATCAATATACGATATCGTGAAACAGTGATTACAATAACAATGAGAATGCACATGAGAATTGTACCATGAGAATTGTAAAAAAACCTTTCAAGTACGGCTATTTAATAAGCACATCTAAAAAACAATTGAAAATTAAATTGAAGATGTATTAAATTTTACATAAAATACTTTTAGACACCTGCAAGCGAAATATACGAGTAAATAGCGGCTAAAAACAAAAAAAAAATGAAAATTTGCGACTAATGAATCAAATGTTACGAGTATGTTACACATAATTTGTTACGGATTGTATGAACTTTGTCTGTATTGAACGTTGTAAAATGTATGTAGTTACAGACTGGTATATTTACTGTTTTTTTTTAATCTTTAGTAATACATTTTCAATAGCTTCTTTTATTTAATTCGATTTTAAATATTTTTGAATAGATTCTAAATTTATTCCAAGCCGGTTCGGCTGACAACAACACATAAAATTACCATAAAATCGTTTAAAAATAAAACACGATTCTAAATTAAGATAAATACCTACATCTAAAGAAAGTTATTTGTGTATATGTACGCAGTAAAAGTGTGTGTTTTTTTAACTAGCTTTCGAAGACCTCGTATATATAAATATATGTTTTAAAGTAACTTTAAAAATCTCTTGTATTTTTTTTTGTCAAGGCGGCTATCTTTTTTTTTATAAACATAATTTAATATGAGTATGCCTTTTAAGGGGGGGGGAGGGGTTCCGTACCTAAAAGCTAAAAACGGGACCCTATTACTAAGCCTCCGATATCTGTCTCCAGGCTGTATCTCAAAACCGTAATAGCTAAAAGCTGAAACTTTCACAAGATATGTATTTCCCATGCCGCTATAACAACAAATACTCAAAATTAAAAAATATATATTAAGGGGGTCCCCATACAATAAACGTCTTTTTTAGCTTCTTTTGTTTTGTAAATAACGGACTTTGACTAAACACGATTATTGTGAACGAAGTATTATAAAAAGCTTTATAAGATTAGATTCGATGGAAATCTGAAACATGAAAAGGCTTTTGTACTGAGCTAAGCCTATTTTAACTCAAGCCTTTTAAGACTACGAACGGTCTGGAGGGTACTATATGCTTCAACCATTTTCAATTTTATAATACCCATCGTCTTTATGGGGTTACTACTCAAAAGTTTAGTCTAAGCGAATAAAGCTAATACAATGATGGTTAAGACCATTATGGTAACTTCTTTGTATAAAATTAGCCTCATTACTAAACTATTTCTAGTTTTTATTATGGTTACAAACACAACTGATATACTACATATACTGATATACACAGAAATACTTTATAATATGTATAGATAAAAGGTTATTAATTCTAACATTCAAATTTACGAGACGAATAGAAGTATTCAAGTTTAATAGGCACCTACTTTAGTAACCTACCTTTTTTGTTTTAAAACGATGACAACTAAGACGGGTGTGCGCTGCCATACAACCTGCAAAGCGTGGGTCTGCTCCACGCCAATGAAGTTGAATTCGGTAAAGTAAAACATCGTTAAAAAAAAAATAGTATGGTGGTCTCTACCACCAAACTATGGTTGGTTGCTACCATGGTAGAGTATCTAGCTAGTTAAACTTTTGAGTAGTAGCTACCACCCTGAAATTTGTTGCCAAGTACCTAAAAGTGTGTTCTCCTCAGCGTCCTTAAAAGCCAGTAATTCCAGAATAAGTGCGCCCCACCTTGTGCTTCTTCTTCTTCTTTGTATGAGCTAAGTGGCTAAGATCAGGAGTAGACAGTTTTCAAGCCGCTTGAAGGCCACCTTGTGATAGAGCGTCGTAAGTGCAAAAATACACTTACAGGGACCAGTATTATGAACAGAATTGTATCGTACCCAGTCCACTATACAGAAAAGCTCTTTAAATTATTATTACTCTAAATAATGCAAATTTTCTCGTAAAACAATGTATACCGATAGTACTACACTAGTTCTCAGTGTAAGCGCTGGTCGCCATATCAAATTATTAATGTTCATTTTTATAATATTTGTTTTCTTTAATATATTTTGTAATTATTTGTACCATTTTTGCTTTAATAAAAAAAAAACTTCGAACACAATGAAAATTACGCATCGCTAATTACAAAAATTTACTGCAGTCTTGGTTTAATCTCGAAGAAAAAATAAACTTACAGCTAGACAATATTATCAACAGAATTGTGTCGTACTCAATAGTGCACTGTACAAAAAGGCTCTTAAAATTATTATTACTCTAAATAATGCAAATTTTCTCGTTAAACAATGTATACCGATAGTACTTCGAACACAATGAAAATTACGCATCGCCGATTTCAAAAATTAACTGCAGAGTTGGTTAAAACACGATGGTTATCTGGTACAGTGCGCTTATTGTACTACATTTTGTATTTACATTAAAATATTAAAACATGCGGGCGTCGTTGTCGTTTACTTCCCTTTTATTGTTTTGTATGATAGTCCAAACAAAACATTTATCGTTGTGAAATGCTTTATGAATAAGCTGTTTTTATTTTTCATCTGTATCTGTAAATAAATGCACTCGATTTCTTGTTTCAATGTAACAATGTTATAACTTTATATTATTTTATTTTATTTTATTTTATTGTATATAGTTTTGTTTTGTTTTTCTTTAATGTATTTTAGCTGTGATGAAACTCGAACGATATACGAAATTAAACTTTGTGTTTTACAATTAATGTGGTACGCTTACATTTGGTACTTATTAGAGCCCCTAGCAAAAAATAATAATAGTGTCACTATTCTTAAAAGAATGTAGATACCGTAGCTTTGGAACTCTCTACCCGAGTCTTTGTTTCTCGAGAGGTATCATCAGATGGTCTTCAAAAGTAGTGTAACTAGGTATCTTCTAGGTAAGCGTGCCACATTGTAGACTATAGCGCAGCTTCACATCAGGCAATCTGTAGTCAAAGGCAAACCTATCTAGAGAAAAAAAATTGCATGGAATTAAATCCTAAGAAATTATAAGACTAAAGCTCCAACTCTTGGTTTCAACTACGACAATTTACTAGCTTTCAATTGTTTCACAAAAAACAAAGCAAGTATTAATGAAAATTATAATTGCAATACTTAACAAAACGCAATCAAGGAAACAAATGAGGGGTCATAATCCGCACATTTGTTCCACTCAACAACAAATATCAATTTAGCTAAGCAGTGAAAATAAGATTAATATTCGGTCCTTAACACTCGAAATCCCCTTGGAATCGCCATTGTAGCTAAACCGACCACTAAAGATTATGGGAAATGCAGATGATTATGTTCCTACTTAGGCACACCTGAGATTTACTACATATGTAGAGTAAACTTCTAACTAGTAATATTAGTTCAATGCTATTGTCTACGTTTATAAAAGACAAAGTTAATAAATATTGAATAATTTAATTTACCGTATAGATATACCGATAGACTAAATCAGTAATTACGAGTACTATTTTGTGGGATATAGTATAATCCGGATTAATTGTAGAAGACGTTCAACTGAAATAATAAAGAAACTAATGATAATGAAAACCATTACCACTATTTTCTTGTGAACTTTAGTTAAGCAATAAGTGTCTCAGTAGGTAATCATACTTATTCAGTTTTTTCTTAGACCACATTTAAATTAGGTAATGTAATTTGTAAGGTGGGTTTAATTTTGTTTTTTTTTTTCTATGAAGTAACTGATGAAATAAATAAAAAAACAATACAAAAGTGTTAATCTTAATGTCATTAATCTTATATTATCTTAAATCTCATTTTCGAATTCTCGTTCTTGTACCTATTCTATAATTTACTTCTTTTTTTTTCAATTATATTTATCAGTAAATAAATAGATTTGATTTATATTTTTTACATAATAATTGTTCATCTGTTTCTACGTAATTCGTTTTAGCCACGCTAAATGGTATTTTGGTCCGACCCGTTAAATGAAAGGGTAGATATCTGTTGTGTTGCCATCTTTACTGCTTACTGTCAGTTTTATAGCGTAATTTCATTGTGATGAAAACCCGGAAATTAAGGTAGATTGTTCATTACCACTTTGGTCGAACTGGTTTAGGTTTTTTTTACACTTATTTTAGAGGGATGGAGCATACTTGCCCAGTTTGGTTAGTTTTACATTTACCTGTGTTTTGTAATTTTACAACACAAAGTTAGTATTAAAAGCTATTTTGGAATCTATGCACATGGTAAAGTTAGGAGTATTTTTTTTATAATTCAACTAACTATTTTTATGTATTTTTATGTTATTGCGTTTTTAAGTATGTTTTAATTTATTTTGTCCTTATAGATGTGTACGAGTATGTAACATAAACGTAACAAACGTGGCTTACGTTTTGGCTTGGGTTCAACCAATGTATTTTAATTAGTTAGATTTAAACTTAACAAATAGTTAATATCGATTGTTGAGAACCTTTCAAATATAGCATTTGTTGTCCTTTTATTTTGTTTAGTTCATCGACTTCATTATAAGGATTTACGATAAGCATCGTCCTTAATGGAAATTAAGAGGTTAGGCGTGGACCAAATTAATGACCTTTGGGGCGAGGGCAAATCTATAGTTTTAGTTAGTCTGCTAAAATATTTATTCAGAGAAATTGACAGATTGTCATAAGGGTAAAATCTGTCACCAAGAACATAATGGAGGTTTGCAGCAGCCGCCTTGAGAGCCAGTAGTTCCGGACTAGAGACAGAGTGTCGCAGACTTTCCTGACTACACTTTTTGCTGATTAAATACCTAGCTGTATTAAATAAAAAACCGAGTCAGAAAACTAAAGTAAAAAGTACGCCTTTTAAAATTTTAAACTAATCGAATGCGTCAACCAATCCCATGTTAAATCGATCCTTGAAAATGAGTTTTTTAATATGGTCTTAGTATACATATTTTTTAAATTGTTATCGGATATTTTCTTTAGCTCGCTCTTATTTATTTTGATAAAACTTGTCGAACTTCATTTGTAGTCTCTAATTAAGTTATTCAAATACCATTTATTTCTATTTTTTCAATTCATAGAAATTACGTAAACATTTAATAAACAAAAATAAAATAAAATTATAATTATTACTCACACATATTACTCGTACTCATAATGTGCAAAGTGTACATTATTCTTTATTTTCGCGTCGACCCAAGATATTTTAATTCAAATAGACTTCATACATTGTTAAGTTTAGATCATTGAAATGATATTACTTATTCTGAGAAACGAAGGAAAAGAGGTAATATTGTTAGAGTTTTCCAAGAATATACACATATATGTTAGAGGAATGTTTTATTTTAATTTATTCGAATAGTAGTTCTATCCTATCGAATGGTAGCACTGTGAACGCAAGAGTTTGTTATCTGTGCTGATTGAAGGAACAATTGAGTGTATGTACGAATGAAGTTGTTTCCTATTGGTCGGTAGTGCGTTAATTCGAGGACGCGTCAGTAGTGCGTTCATTCGAGGAGACTTGAGTGTGCTTCAGTCTGCCACGATACAGCGCCTGCGCCACTTGTGAGCACTGACAAACAATTCAATTATAATGGCGGACGACGACGACGACCACGCGGATTCTAATCTAATTGAATCCGCGACATATATATAGGTACAAAGAAAACTTTTAAAGCCACGTGCCTCAATGCCCCACTTTGCACCCACGTGAGGAAACTAGGACACGGACCTCGCTGAAACATTCCTGATCCTATTAACTCATTCGCAGCTTTTAATTGCTTCGGCTGACCTCACTTTCAACGCCTACGCACTTTTCAATTTTCTGTGAATTTTTAATGACGAGTTTTTTAAGAAATCATTCTGATTAAGCGAGATGTTCATATAATATCATTCACTCCCTCCCTGACACTTGTCACAGTGATACGTAGCTCCATGATTTTAAATTTAAATTGATCTTAATAACAAGTTCTAAGTGTTAATCGTTATTTCATATGGATATAATAGACATACTGTAGTGTTGTGAATAAAAATAACAAGTGAAAGTGATATAAATGTACAGAAAAACTTAAATCTATTCATTTGTTTATGACGTGGTATGACTCATTTATATATTTTTTAAATGAATGAACATTGATTACAACATTTATAGTCTGTGTCCCGCACATAAAACGTCACTGTCATTTGCCGCATATATTGCCAGTATTAATATTTTTCCCCAACTTGTGGGGTAATTTTGCAAAGACAACTAGTAAAGCTATAAAAGACTGCCAATTTACTACAAAATATGACTGAAAGGACCCCACCGCCTCGTGCCCCACAAAGCACGATTGCTCCTATTTTCAGTTCGCTACGAAAAGCTTCACTATCGCACTCCCAATCAGATACAAATCTATGTAGTACATCCATGACTGCCCTTACAGACTCTGATAACTTGCTACAAGAACACACGGTGAGTGATTTAAACATAGATTCGAGAAAAAGAAAAAACCGTCATGATGATATTAGCAGGGAAGAAGTCTTAAAAATGTTTGAACAAATACAAGAAACAAAAAAAGAGCAAGATGATAAAATTTTTGCCGCTCTAGAAAAAATTCAGTCCGGGATTGACAACAATACCGAACAAAATAAAAGTATTGAGAATTCCGTTGAATATATTGGGAAGAAGCAAGAGGAGTTAGTAGCGAAAATTAAAATTCTAGAAGAAGAAAGGGCATTTGACCGTAAATATATTAAAGAGTTGGAAAGTCAAATTGAGCAAATGGATAGAAAGATACATAGTTCTACTTTGGAAGTCCGAAACGTTCCAAAAACAGCCCATGAATCAAAAGAAGACCTCAGAAAGATAGTGATGCAAATAGGTACGTCCCTAAACATACCCGTCCAAGAGAGTGAGGTCCGTGATGTCTACAGGATAAACACCAAAAAAGAAGCCAATCAGACTATACTTGCAGAATTCACTACTGTGTTACTTCGGGACAAGATTGTAGAAACTGTCAAAGCATATAACAGAAAATATCCAGAAGGAAAATTTTCCACTACTAATTTAAAGGTGGGTGGACCGCCTAAACCAATTTTTGTCTCAGAGAGCTTGACTAAACAAACCAAAAAGCTATTCTACTTAGCCAGAGAAAAAGCTAAAAGTAGTAATATAAAATATTGTTGGACAACGCATGGAAAAGTCTATATGAGAAATAAGGATGGAGCACCGCTCATTCGGATTAATAGCGAAAATGACCTCAATAACTTAAATGCTAAATGACTAAAGATAGAGACTTCCTATATACATACTCTCTCTAAAATATGTCTATTAGCCATAAAATATGTCTATTTGTACTGTAGATTAAGCAATTTGTTGTGTAACATAGATCTCCCTCTAAATTTAGAACTAATAACATTTGAAATTTATACTTTTAATATTTTCTTAACTCAACTTCTGTACACTTACTCATTTAACAACACCTACAATATTTTGTTTAAAGATACATATTATTCAGATACGCTTTTACCTGTGGCTTTACGCACTAGTTATTTGCAATTCCGTTTATACAATTACATGTTCAATGTAGTTAGTTTAGTAGTTACTGTACTCTTCTTATCCGATGCGCACTATTACTACCATAATACAAATGGATAGTGCAACAGTAGATCAAATTGATAATTGGAATGATTTTAAGTCTTACGAATGTGAAGTTGATATATGCAAACAATTTTTATCCCAAAAAAACAACTGTCTCAAAATATTGGCACAAAATATAAGAAGCTTAGGATGTAACTTTTCCAATTTTGAAATACTCCTAACAAGGCTTGATATAGACTGTGATATCTTAGTTATGACCGAATGTTGGCTTGCATTTCTACCAGCTATACCACCTCTTAAAGGTTATATCTCTAGCTATACAAAAGTAAATTCAAACAAGAGTGATGGTGTTGTTGCCTACGTAAAAGACTATCTTAGTTGTTCATTTGAGGAGCCGGAATTTGAAGAAGGCAATTGTTTAATAACTCGACTAGACAATGGCACCGTTATTCTTGCAGTATACAGGCCACCATGTTTCAAGAATATAGATATATTTTTAAACTCACTAAATCGTATACTAATAAATTACAAATTAACAACAAATCTTATCATAACCGGCGATCTTAATATTCCTATTAATCTAGAAAAATGTAATGAAGATTCTTATAAATATCTTGATATGCTGGGATCACATGGTCTCTTTCCTGGACATACATTTGCGACTAGGGATGCCAGTGGTACTTGTCTTGATCACGTAATGCTTCGAACTAATTTGACTGCCATCACTGTAGTACCACACACAAAAATTACTGATCATAGACCTACCTTGCTGTTACTTGATTGTGCTATGACTACGAAATATTCAAAAATGATAAAAACCGTTATTAACTATGAGACACTATGTAAAGATATTTCAAATATTGAACTTCAACCTATTTACGAGACCAGTGATCCTAATTTTGCTATGTCATATCTGATAAAAGAAATACAAAATAAATGTGATATCAACTCAAAAACTATTAAATATGCAAGGCGTAAAACGCCTATTAAGCCCTGGATGACTCCAGGTCTTCTGAAATGCATTAGAAATAGAGACAATCTACATATAAAAGCTAAGAAGTCATCCACTAACGAAACCTCTAAACTCATATACAATCGTTATAGAAATTTTTGTAATTCTCTTATAAAAAAAGTAAAAAAATCCTACGAAAAAGAACTGTTAGATAAAGCTGGGAAAAGTAGTAAAAAAATGTGGTCCGCGGTAAGAGAAATCACAGGTACGGTTTCGATAAATCATTGTCCTATTAATCTACTCAGTGATGCAGAAATGCCTAAAAATGCAGTTAATAAAGCAAATGAATTTTTTGTCAATGTTGGAAAGCGACTTGCTACTAGTATTTACACCCAAAGTAGCAGCATGCCAATAGTAGCTCGCAAATTAGAAACATCGTATAAACAGTCAATGGTATTTTTTGATACCGATTTTATAGAAGTTGAAAAGCTTATACTAAATTTAAAAAATGATAGTTCGGTAGGATGGGATAAAATCTCTAATAGACTTCTAAAAGAAAATAAAGACTTTCTTGTTCCACCACTCACATTTATATTCAACTTATGTTTTGAGAAAGGAATTTTCCCGGACTATCTAAAAAAGTCTATTATTATTCCGATATATAAGAGTGGGGACAGAAACTGTATCAATAATTATAGACCGATATCAATTCTCCCTGCCATTTCCAAACTGCTCGAACGTATAATAAATTCTCGACTTGTTACTTATCTTGAGCAAAAACATATCCTATCTACTCAACAATTTGGTTTTCGACAGGGCAGATCTACAGACGATGCTGTACATAAACTGACAAATTTTGTATCGCAAAATTTGGATAAAGGCAGGAAATGCATTTCAATATTTTTAGACCTCGCTAAGGCATTTGATACAGTTTCAGTTCCCCTCCTTATCGCAAAACTTGACAAAATTGGTGTAAGAGGAACACAACTTGAGCTACTTACAAGTTATTTATCTGATAGACAACAAAGTGTCAAGATAGGGGATTTCATAAGTAATGACTTGCCGGTGACTCATGGTGTCCCACAGGGAAGCGTCCTTGGACCAACGCTTTTCTTAATTTATATGAATGAACTCTGTAATATTAATCTAGAAAAAGGACAGATTATTTCATTTGCGGATGACACTGTCTTAACGTTTGCTGATAGAACCTGGTTAGAAGTTACCAATGTCGCTCAAACTGGTTTTAATAAGGTAACCGATTGGCTTAGAACTAATATTCTGTCCCTGAATACGGAAAAGACAAAATTTATATCTTTTTCAATAACCAATACTGAAAAAGCCCGGAAAAATCAACTAAAAATAATAGCACACGACTCTTCTTGTCAAAAAACAAAACAAAATACAACCAATTGCAACTGCACCTCTCTACAGCAAACTAATTCTATAAAATATCTAGGTATCTACATTGATAACAATCTAAATTTCAAATATCATATACACAAAATGAGTGGACGCATTCGTAAACTTATTTATTTATTTAAAAAATTAAAAGCAGTTGCTTCCTTAGAAACCGTAAGACAAATATACTTGGGGCTTGGCCAATCAGTTCTAACGTATTGCATTTCTTCGTGGGGAGGGGTTCCAAAAACTAATTTGTTGCCCATTGAAAGAGCACAACGGGCTGTTTTAAAAGTTGGTACTGGTCACCCCATTCTTTATGACACTACCCTTCTCTACAGAGAATGCAATGTCCTAAGTGTACGGCAATTATTTATTGAAAATATCATATTAAAACAGCATACGCTATTATTTTATGATAGTGAGACTCAATTAAAACGTCGAAATAATGATATTTGCAAAATGCCCAACAAACTTAACACCGCCTTCATAGGCAGATTCATAATCTTTCTTGGACCATTTCTTTACAACAAATTAAATAAAATTCTTAATATCTATCCTTTGACCAAATTTGAAGTAAAGCACAAAATTTCTAACTGGCTCAAGACACTGGACTATCAGCAAACAGAGCAGCTATTAACTGTACTACAATAGCTTTTCACGTGAGTACATATTGTGACCAACATCTTTTACAGTCAGTTTTTCAAATGATTATTGATGACAACATGATTTATTTACATAACTAAGCGTACTGTATACTATTTATTTATCTCTACACACCCTCGTTTACATGCACACAAGCGATTATACACTAAAACACACACAAACACTCACACACTGGAGGTATCTTGCAAGCCAAGCCGGTGGACTGCTGCTTGCAATGATGCCTCTGAGACACACATGCGACTACACACACCACACAAACATCTACACACCTGAGGAACATATATTACATACAATCCAAATCTTAATTTTTATATTTTAATTTAATTTTTTTAATTTTGTATACAACTTTATTCAATATTCTGAACTTATGTAAGCTAACTGCCAGTATCAATAATTGTACATAACTAGGGAGTCTGTATGCTGTAACACAGGCTGGAAAGCCTAGTTCGGCAACAGCTGACCCGAATTTAAATCAGCTTTTAACTAGAATAATTATTAGTGTTAGTATTAATGGTAAATAAGAACGGCTGTAAACTAAGTTGAATAAAGATTTATTATTATTATTATTATTATTATTATTATTAATAATATAACTCTTGATGGTATTTATTTTATTATCATATACTCGTAGTATATTTTTTAAATAATAGTATTAATAAATAGATTTTCAAATTTATTGAAATAAAAAAATATAAATCTGTATAATATTTTGACTAGTAAATAATTTCAAAACTGTATTAAGGGTTTAAGTTTAATTTGTAAATTTATATTTTAAATGGAATTTCAAATTTTCTGTAGTTTAAGCCAAATTTAAATAGATTTTTTTTTATAATGGAGTCTTTACTATTTTTAATATGTTGCATAACTATCTTTGTCAGTTTGAAACATTCAAACTGACAAAGATAAAAATAAATTAAGTAAAAAAACATATAGTGAAGTTAATATTGAAACAAGTAGATAATGAAACATTTTTAATTAGCAATTTACGCCCGACTCAAAATAACTCCTTTTCCTCTGACATTCCTATGTCTTTCAATACAAAGCAGATATTTAATTTGAAGATCAGTGACCCCGGGCATGACCAGTAACTCTTCCAGGCAAGTCCCGGTTGGGAATTCGTTTATCCCGACGATTGCCGCCTCATCTAGCCAAAGATATGGATAGACGGTAATGTGATCCCCAAATTGGGGACTTGCCTTTACTCGTACTTCGAGAGATTACTCACTGGTGTCTAAAGATTCAAGATTGTTAGTAAAGTTTTTTTTATATATTTTACCAAGCAAACCAATAAAATTAGTAGTAAGCATATTCTCGGATTACTTTCTAATTATAAAAGTATATTTTTCGTTTTTGGATAACTTTTTTTCTATCAATTGCAAATAATAAAAAAAAATACGTTATTATTCTTAGATATATTCTAAAAAACCCATTAATAATAGATAAATAAATTTTACGAATAAAATCTTATACTTATCTGACTTTTGATAGACCTTATTATTTATTATGATTCCGTAGGTAAAGGCTACCAACGGGACCCTATTACAAAGATTTCGCTATCCGTTCGGTTGTCTGTCTGTCCATCTGACGTCACATAATTAAACAAATTCTTTAGCAACATATACACGACTAAAAAGATGATATTTAAGAAGGCTACAAACGTAATTATCAGCCGTTTTTATAGAACTCCCGGCGGTTCTACCCACGTTTATCCGGAATACAAAATAGCCTATGGTTTTTTATCCCAGGTCTAAACTCTATGAATAACTAAGTTTTAACGCAATCGATCCAGCTCTTAAAGCATAAAGAAGTAACACACACATTAGAGATGCGCGACTGCGAATAATCTGACCAGTCGAATTATCTACAACTACTAATAATTATACACGTTCGACTTGAATATTAGTAATATACTAATGTTAATAATCGAACGATGACTACTAATTAGTTACTAATGGCGTTTTGACTCGATTGTTAGCGAATCTTGTCATTGTCACTTGTTAGTTTCAAATGAATAAATTATGAATGAATCGTTGGAGTGGAGTCGGCTCAAGTAGTAACTAATGCAGTATTCATTCAGTCCGGTTAATTTTGAGTGGGTATCATGTAAGTTACTAATCTTCGGAGATCATTCGAATGAGTAGTGGACTAACACACATACTTTCACATATATTACATTAGTAGGGTGTGTAAGGGCCTTACCCCATTTGGCACTAAAAATACCCGCTCCATACGTGACCCGCTAAAAGGCGGCCGTGTATTGTTAACCGCTATTCGTAGGCCGATAATGGCTTCGGATAATGTGTTCAGTTCTTTGGCTCTGTGATGGTCGAATACACACACTAAGATGGGATTGTGTTTAGTCTCGGTTGATCGGAGCTTTATCTGTGGGCCTTTTGTTGAATAGGAGTTTTGAACTGCTACGCAAATGTGTAACAGAGTGCTACGAAGCGATGCTACGCTTCTCTATCTACGTGCTACGTTAGATAGCACAAGCAAACGGAAACTACTTTTTACCATTAATCGTTTATTTGAGAATTTTTAATCGTGAACGTAAATTAAAAAGTTAATTTTCTGTTTTTGTTGTCGCTATTAGAAGCGTACTATGATGATAAATAAATATTTAATTTTTTTATCTCTATTTTATAGTTAGTTATTTACTTTACTCGCCCTAGAAGATATATTGTTATAAAACTGTATTATCCATATGTATGTGAGTTTAATTTTTGTGTGAAAAGGAGCAGGTTGAAAACCAGCGCTAGAGTACTAGTGTATTCGCAGCATTATGTTGAACCTGCTCCTTTTGTGCAAAAACTTATAGCTGTATATGTATGTTTAGTTTAAATAATTGTGTGCACAATAAACTATTTTTCTTTTTTTCTTTCTAAATATAATAGTTTTTACATAAAATAGACCTTATATTTTGTATACTTAATAAATACTCTCTAACTTAATGTATACTCTCTAATATATATGGCTGTTACAAACTTTACGAAAAACGTTACCATTGGACTAAACTTTTTTTAACAAAACATTTGATTACATTACTAGGCATTTAACCAGCAGGTCGCGTAACCACACGAGTTAGTGACATTCTGACCTAGGGTGGTACATGCTTAGTCTGCTTAGTCAAGGAGGCTGCTGGAATACACCGTTAAGTACTTTGCGACAAAACTTTTGCAACTTGACCTGACACAGTTCAAATTTCAACGATAAATCTACATACGTTTATAAGCAAAACTGTTGATACAATTTGTCCGTGTTTGGGAACTGTAAAAACTGTAATTAAATGCAGTTTCAGCTGTACCATCCGCTGGTAAACATTTATTTGTAAAGTTATTCGTAACGTGTAACAAATATAACTCTGTATAAAATCTTTCATCTCTCTGTATGATTTTGTATGTAATTTCGTCAAAGTGTCGTAAATGATTTTCGAGTCAACTTTACACAATTAGATATTATAAAACAAGACGAGAATTAAATTAAGAGATAATTCGAATTATATGTCGCACTATAATTACCTTAATGTCACTAAACAAAATTTGTTTGTTTTTTGAGTGTTTTTGAGAACAATAAAGTCCGTAGTATAGATGGAGTTACTTATCTTAAAATTAATCATTTTTGTTTAGTGACGTTAAGGAAATTAATGTGCGATGTATCTATATAATAATATGTATACATATTTACCGAAGGCCCTGTCACCATCATAAATTGGACAAGATTTTGTGGAAAAAAAAAATACAAAATTTCTGTAATAAGTAATACCTTTATGTGTACAGAGTATAACATACTTCAGTGCTACAAAACGACGACAACTCCAGTAATGGGCGTAAATAAAACTAATAGCGGTTGTTTGGCGCCCCAAGGTGGCGAGTGACGTTGTTTATTTGTTTACAAGCCACGGACTGGACGGAATGGCTATCGATTTGTTAATAATGAAAGCAGGAGACCGAATTTTTGTTAATACGAACGTTTGTATAACGTTACTTAATGGTGAACGAAGGTAAAGGATATCACTAATAAATGAACCGAACAAACATGACGAAGTAACATTTTTTTTACACTGTAAAGGCATCTAACCAGTATGGTGTGTTACGACACTTTAGCCCAGGGTAGAGTATGCCTAGTCACGATTTACTGGGGCTTGAAGGAGACTGCCGGAAAAAATGGTTAAGTGCTTGGTAACAGATTTTCAATTTTTAAGTAGCTAGCCAATCGAGCCAAAAATGCTTTACTACCAAAATAAATAGGTAAATAATATCAATCTAACTATATTAGTACAGTCGTAATGATATTTGAACGTGACATCTAACAAGTTAAGGGCAGAGACTTTTGAGACTCTAATCATATATAAACATCTATTATAATAGAGGGTAAATTGTCTAAAAGTCTACTTTATAAATACATTTTTATGCGTTTATTAAGATGTACATATTTTGTAAATAATTATTTCTAAAATACATTTTTAGAATTTGATAACGGTCCAAAAATTTGTTTGATAAATTCTAATGATCTGTTTTATAAAACGCTACGGAGGGTATTTTTAATTTTGAGGCGCCTTGACGTAGTTATTCGACACTGTTGTGTCCAATGATAGAAATAAGATAAAGATATGTCTACGAAAAAAAAATATTATAAAAATACGAGATAATGCATTACTATAGCCGTGAGGTAATTATTTAATAGTTATTAAATTTATTGGAATTATTTATAAGGTTAAGTTTTCAGCAATGTATTCAACATTTTATCTTTTTATTCTTTTGAGTTAACAAAGTACCTAATATATAAAATAAAGTTTAAATTTAAACAATAATCTTTTGAGTAATTTTAGTCTTTTAATCTTTAGAGTATATGTGACACGTTATTTTTAATTGACTTTAATTGAATGTCATTCATTTGTTATATTTTGTCAACTAAATGTTTAAAATACAACGTTCTGTTCATCTTGTAGGTAATTTCATCAAAGTGTTGTTTATGATTATTGTGTGAATTTTACACAATTGATATTATAAAACAAAGCGAGAATTAAATAAAGTGAGAATCTGAATTATACTCGTATGTATCTGTATATGTATAAATATTTACCGAAGGCCCTGTCACCATGCGTGCTTATTGTAGACACGCGTTTTTTTATTATTAATGCCGTAAACAATTACAGAACTTCCTTCTCGTAGCAAACTATCATATTTTTTTATTATAATTTTTGGAAGATTCCAATGGGTTATATAAATATAAATAGTTTTATTATGTCATACCAAATGTTATTTATTATACATACGAGTATATACATATATCATGCAGGTGTATAATAATAATATAAATTATGTTTTAGTAATAAATAATTGTAAATTGACGAGTACGGTGCAATGCCGTAAGGTACATAAACGATTTGATTTGCGTATTTTTTTAGGTGTAAAAAAGCTATGTGCCTGGCACATCTTGCTCAAACAAACATCACTGACGGCTCCTTAGTACGAGACTCGGCACAAGTATAAAGTTAAGTATAAACGTAACGAATCCGCCCTCTGCCCTTAAGGCAAAGTCACGATGAATTTTTAATTTGATTACGAATTCGTCCAACGAAGATTGCTGAGTAATAGAAAATGACTTACAAAATAATAATTCGGCTGTCATGATGGAAATTCGTGAGCGAGCAATCAAACTTCTTTGTTGGGATAAGACCCGATTTGATCTACTTAGTCCCGGAATTATAGGATGTTTAAATCACAATCTATTATTCTGAAGTTTCTAATTTACTACGTTCCTTCTGGCAGTTGGTCGATAAAGCGCTTGTGATGTTAGTAACAGGGAAAGTAATTTGTTTTTTTAGTTACTTATTTTCTTGTCAAGTACTTTTTTGTTATTCAAAGTTTTTTAGAAACGCTTCGAAAAGATTGTACATTTTTGATATTTTATTTTTGTTTTGTAACAGTTTTATTTGTTTTTGTTTAACTTTAAGTGTAAATAGTACTTTAATTATGTACGGAGCGTGGGTAATAACGAATGTATAATGGAATTTGACTCTCATTTCTCGCTCAGAAACCGTTGAAACTGAGTTAGCCGCCTTACGTCTGTAAGATCGTGGGATCGAATCCCACCAATAAACTTGAGCATTCGGTGAAGGAAAATATCGTAAGGAAATCATAGTGATAGTGCTCGACTGGTGAGCACTATCACTGTGATTTCCTTCCTGACCACTTTCAAGATGAGAAACATATCACCTAGCACCTCACAGTGTATTTCTTCAGTCTCTTTGAGAAGTCTTTCCAGACAAGGCATGCTCCACCTTAGGCTAGAGTGTCACTAAATTGTTTTTGTTTACGCGCCTTGCTAGTGAAACGTCTAACTGTAATGACTAAAATAGAACATAATAAATACTTAAGTAACGCTTGTAGCTCGGCTAGCTAAGGTGATCTGACGCGATCATCGAAGCTTAGCAACGGTCGATGCAGACAATGTTTGGATTGGTGACCATGCAAAAGATAGTAGTTTTTCAAATGGCATTTTCACCTGGGCGCTACCGTGGGTCGGATGTTAAAAGTGTAGGTCCCGGCTGTTAGTCTTAGTATAAGCAGTCGTTAAGCCAAGTGAGGCCTTCGGGTGGCTTGAAAACTCTCAACACCAGAGCTTGGTCGCTTAGCCATAGTTTTAGTACCTATATTGCACATGCATTCTAACTAACACAAGATAATACTCGTACATATCCAGACTTCCATATACTACGAGTATGATTTGGACCAAAATTCAGAAAACACATCAAAAAGGTCCTTTCACGGTGAAAGTAGACGGTGCCTAAGCGTTGAATCAAATTAGTCGGAAAGACAGCATATGGAGGCGAGAATATACGGTTTTACCTTTGGGCTCCGTTCTACTGGACGCCCCTTTGCGCCGCAAAGAGAATTAATGAAATCCAGCCGTATTCAGACTTGGGATTTACGAAAACATCTAGGCAAAGTCGAGATCTGTTTTGGGACTTGCTTGAATTAGTTTGCTTTGGGTGCGATTTTAAGTTAGTTGTTATTTCGTGATATTTTCTAAATTCAAATTCAAAATGTTTTTTAATTATTATCATACTAGTTGCGCTTAGAACTGTTAGTCCCGGATAAAAAATATCCACTGTGTTAATTGTCAACAACAACAACAGTAACAAAAATTCACACACATACGTTCAAAAAAACTCAACTTTCGTCTTTAATATTTGGTACTGGTAAATTAGGTATTGGTATAGGTGTTAAAGTAGATATTGGTCCTCGTAAACGCTTTATTTAAATAGCAAAATATTAAACGTTGTTTAAAAATGAAATATAAAAATTGAGTTTTAATGCTATACTTAAACTTTTAGATTAAAGTTCTACATTCTCGTATTAAATTCGTAAACAGCCTTGTGTGAAATGTATCCTAATATTTATTTTCTATCCGACAACCATCAGCAAACAATAATATATTTTTTAAATAAAGAATATACAATTTTCTACAACCTTTTATTTATGAAGATAACGAGTAGAATTACCTAAAGAGCATTTGACCTTTTTACTTCAACGAGTGAATACCGCCCACGTAATCTCAAAGGACTCATTCTAGACATTAGGGAAATTTTCGCTATATTCACTTACAAGTTTCAGAAATATCTGTCAGATAAAATAGAGTTTTCTTGTATATTTATATTTATTACGGCGTCTAGACCAAATCCTACACGTTGTTAAATATGAACGTTACTTTTTATTGCTCAACCGAATGTGGAGTGGGAATTTTTGGAGGTGACCTTAGTTTCCAAACTAATGGCAATACAGAAATAAATAAACAAATACTAGGACACATTTCACACTCGGCTGGTTAGCCCCGTACTGAACCATTTCTAGTTTGTGTTATGGTTGCTAACGCATCTGATATATATATATCTATACTACATATACATACAAACATACATATTTTTTATAGATACATATTTAACACCCAGACCCACAGCCAAAAACTTTGGTTTAGCACAAAGATGTTGGCCGTGCCAGGAATTAAACCCGAAACCTTCTGAGTGGCAGTCTGGCATGGTAACCATTACGCCAACGAGGTCGTTAAACATACTCGTACTATTGGTACATATTTTGATTTTGATTTTTTTTTACGCAATGTTAAATGTCTTTGCTTTTATTGTTCAAAATGTCGTGTTTGAAAAGTATATATCGTAAGCGTAGTAAATGCGTTATTTTTTTTTTGTTTGCCTTTGGAAACAAATAATATAAGAAAAACAATGACTTGTGCTAAAATAACAATCAAGAAATGATAAGGTATTTTGCAGGTGTGCCATAAAGTTATGTTGAATCATAATGAATATGAACGCATTTATTTACATAATAATATGGGGTCAACATATTAAATAGACTTATAGTATAATATTGCATGCATAAAGACGACTACACAAGATCTTTTCCAAAAAGATAAAATATAGAGATTATTAGAGATAATAATAATACTACACATATAACAATAACAAAATATTACGTTTACGTTCCCACTGTAGGGATTCTGAAGCTACTTTAGCAATAGCCTAAGATCCCACTGCAGGATAGGTGTGCTCATCGACTATTTGTTTAAAACCAAATTTTTATGTTTATTTATAGTTAAGAGAATATATATTTACTAGGGTGCCTATCAAAATTTGGCCGCTATTATTTTTTTTTAAATTATTTTTAATTTATTTTTGGTAAAAAATTTCGTTTATTTATTATTTAAATAAAATAACGTCTACATCACGGCAATTAATATGAAGATTCGAAAAAATCACGGTTGCCGTTACTCACCTGGCCGCACTTCTTTGCAGCCTGGTGTAAACAGGTATGATTTCGATAAATTTATACGTTCATAACCTATTTTTATGAATTATATGTCAAATTAAAGCTATTTTTTTTCTATTAATTATCATATAAAGTTGCTTAATTAAATCTGGCCGCAAATAAGGGTTGCTGGCTGTTAAAGATAATAAATATTTAAGGTAGATTGAAAGAGAGTTAGCGCGTAACATCATTTGTCAGACGAGGACAGCGATTGCCGACTGTGCGACGCTTTTAAGCCATTGCGCATGCGTCGAATGCTCAGAATACAGAAAGAACCAGAAACCGTGAGCGCGCCTAATACTGAAGCTACTAAAACTACTTTTAAATAGAGTAGTTTGACGCGCGACCGATCCGATTCGATGGGATCACATTTCACGTGTAGGTAAGTATCGTATTTAATAATAATAAAAATAAGCATTTATTTCAGGTATTATAGTTACACCCATTTTACATATAAATTAAATAAAACAAAATATAAATAAAACTTAATACCTATAAAAGTGACAAAAATATCACAGTCATTTGCGGTTCGCACTCTGGTGCACGTCGCGCCACGCTTTAAAAATCGGGCTATCTAAGTAGTCATTTAGGCATTGTAAAATGCCATTCCGCGAAACCCTCAACCCATCCCAGAAGGATGCTACTCTAGACCTGATGATGGCAAAGAAGTCCGGAACCCGTGCATCGGCGAACATGCTCGATGCGCTGCAGAACCGTATTTATAATTTAAGTTTCAACTTTTTTAATTATTGAATAAATTTCTCAGTTTTAAAATTGTCATAGATAATGAGGCATCCATCTTGTTAGTGTTGCCAGTATAAGAGTTTTGATTTACCCTACTTTTTATTACCTCTTGAGGGCTTTTATTCATAGTAGAATATTAATAATTAATTTAATAAAAATTAACCGACTTGAAAAAAGAAAGTATAACACATCAGTGCAGCCCGTGTGTACATAACCAATAGTCCTCTTAAATAGTATGTTTATATCTATGAAAAATACCTAGACATAATATTTCATCATTTATCTAAATTTAAATTTTTTTAATAAGTTCAAATTCTAAGAGACAATATTATATAAAGCTTACTCAGCAAAAAGGTAATTAAATGTATTTTTTTCTAAAGCGTCTTTTATTCAATAAATCTATCAATTTATTGAGACAATTAGGTTGGTACATAATAATAATATAGATTAGGACAATTTTTATTCTATTATTATCTCACCTCCTGGACTCCCAAACTTTACACTAAAAACGGACACATAATGCCTGAGCTAGCAACATTACGCGGGTGGGAAATGACGCGGGCGGGGGGCAGTGTTTTGTTTTATGCGGCTTCTGGTTCTTCGAGTTCGTAATAAACAATGTTTTATATTTACATTGTTATTTTATTTGTGCTTCTAAAAATTATTACTTATATTAATTAACGTAAAATAGAATTGATAAAGATGAAGTCGTGTTTTTTGTGTAACGAAAAAAGCAATGTACTTGACTTTAATAATATATCATTCCAAAAATGCTTGCTAATGTTATTGTTTCGTCGTAAAAAAAAATGTAAATATGACCTTTTATTTACAATTGACTCTACTAATGATTTTGGATATCATTCAGAGTTTAATTTTTGTTGCAATTTATAAATTTATCATTTTGAAAAAATTACATATTTTTTGGAGTATTTATTATAAGTCGTCTCTATTTTTCCCCGGTGGTTGAGAACACTAACGTTCGACGCAAGCGCAACGGCTTAAAAGCGTCGCACAGCACAGTCTGCAATCACTGTCCTTGTCTGACAAATGATGTTACGCGCTAACTCTCTTTCACTCTACCTTAAATATTTATTATCTTTAACAGCCAGCAACCCTTATTTGCGGCCAGATTTAATTAAGCAACTTTATATGATAATTAAAAGAAAAAAATAGCTTTAATTTGACATATAATTCATAAAAATAGGTTATGAACGTATAAATTTATCGAAATCATACCTGTTTACACCAGGCTGCAATGAAGTGCGGCCAGGTGAGCAACGGCAACCGTGATTTTTTCGAATCTTCATATTAATTGCTGTGATGTAGACGTTATTTTATTTAAATAATAAATAAACGAAATTTTTTACCAAAAATAAATTAAAAATAATTTAAAAAAAAATAATAGCGGCCAAATTTTGATAGGCACCCTAGTAAATATATATTCTCTTAACTATAAATAAACATAAAAATTTGGTTTTAAACAAATAGTCGATGAGCACACCTATCCTGCAGTGGGATCTCGTACTACAAGGAGAAGACCAGGATGTTAGAGGTATTCAAATTTCTCGATCTTTGCAAAGCCTGATACATTTATCCCTTTTCACGTACCCAACAGAATCGGAACACGAAATCAAAACGCTTATACCACTTCTAAGCTGCAGAGCTCTCCAAAACGGGTTACAATCGAAAATGCGTTTAACTGTGAGCGCTCAGAATAGCGCTATTATTAGGCGAGGCACAACGGTGCAAAATACCCAGTGCAGGCCGTTCTGACCGCTAATTGTAGCGGTAATACCAGCTGGAGCACGGCTAGGTGATACCATGGAGTTTGACTAATTCAGTCTGCTCTACAGAAAGGCCATAAAGTAATGGCGCTATTGTCACTCAACTCAATATTTAAGAGCTGGGCTCTTGTCTGTGGAGTTTTTTCCAGGTAGTTCTGTCTTCGGCCAAATTCTTGACCTCCCTATATGACATGACTTTCGCCTTTACCTTAATTTGGTCTAAATATGATCTTATAGGTCTTCCTCTTCCTCTCCTGGCTTCTATCTTTCCTTCTACGATATTTTTAATGAAATTGTCATGTCGTATAAGGTGGCCCACCATCTTTCCTCTTCTGTTGTCTATTGTATTTATTATGGTTCTTGGTTCTTGTACTAGGCAGCGTATAGGCGCTATTGTATCGAGTTTTTTTTTTTACTCTAAATAGGTCAGCGCTTGACCACAATTCACCTGATGGTAAGTGACATTGAGGTCTACGGTGAAATAGAGAGCATTTGAATACCACCCACGTAATCTCAAAGGACTCATTCTAGACATTAGGGAAATTTTCGCTACATTCACTTACAATTTTCAGAGATATCTGTCAGATGAAATAAAGTTTTCTTGAGGTCTTTACTCTTTTTCATCGAGTTATTGGATATTGCATGTCTAAAGACGAAGAGTGTGAGGGACATAAATTGCAACCTATAATGACCTGATAACCTATAGTCTGTGATAAATGATTTGAATTTGAGTTCAGCTGCGCCATACATAGATATAATAGGCGAAGAGCATGAAGTTCGGCAGTGGATTTTTCTTAACTTACAATATTAAAATTATAAGATATAGGGATTCTACATGATATTAATACCTATAAAAAAGAAAAATTTTGTTGTTATATCATGTTACTTACAGAAATACAAATGTTAAGACAGCAATTTTCTAGTCTAGTACACAATCGCATGTTGTGTGGTGTTTAGTGCAGAAATCAATGCGCCGTCTAAACCTAGCTTAGTGTGTCTTGACCTTTGACAACATATAAGAAAGAAATAAAAGAAACGTGTACATATTGTTTACAAATTTTATTAATACAAAAAATACATAAATTAAACTAAACCTAAAAAAGACCAGGTGCCTAAAATTCGAGCAGCATTGCCATATTGGATGGCAGAGCAGGTTACTGCCACTACTCCTGGTCTTTTTTGGGTTTCATTTATGTGTTTATTTAATTTGTGAATAAAATGTTAATATTTTTTTAGTTCTTTATTTGGTTTCTGATCTACGTATACGTAAAGTAGCTCTCTGATGATTGCAAAGCGACTCATAAAATAGGCGATGTAATTCCGTTTATACTTGTGCACACAAGGCTATTCTACTTTATGCTTAATCTACATAACACGCTAAATGCCTATACAATAGTATAACATTTCCAGAGTACTCGTAAACCGAATTACTACTTGTACTCCGAATACGGGATCTGTTTGAAATCGGAGTATACCCATCCAATTAGGCACGATTCCCTATCTGAGATATGTAGGTAGAGGTAATTTATAGCAAACAATTCTGTTTTGAGCTTGAGCAAATGAATGAGAAAAATGTGTAGGTAAAGACACTAATAAAAAAACAAAAGTGGAGGGACGGCCTTTGCCCTGCAGTGAGCTGATTTATAGGCTTAGATAGATAGAATAAAAAAAAAGGTTGCAATATTTAGTGAGGGTGGCTATCAAGAATTTTATAATAGTGTATGGTATATACATGTTTTATGGTATTCTACCATTCATTTGATACCCATATTGGGAAAAGAAATAAATATTTAATCCGCCATTTTGTAGCTGCGGCCATTTTGACCGGTCTTGGATCGACACACACAAACAGCCCCGTCAACGTGTAACACCTTGTTGTTATTGTGTCGAGGGTCAAAAAATCGTTTCCATTAAAAGTAACAAATGAATTTTATTTCTGTAATTAAAACACATGGTTAATATACATTGCATGCATAAAGACAAATACACAAGATCTTTTCCAAGGAGATAAAATACTACACAATAACGATTCCTTTTTTCTAACAAATAAACATATCACTAAAATAGACATTGTAGCAAAAAAAACAATCCACAAAAACACAAACACAAACCTCACATTTCTATCAAAAACAAACCATCAAAAAACCGAAGGTGGAGCAGATATTGTGAATCAATTAATGGCAGCATTGTACAGTAATATCTACCCTAGCTGCAGTCGATCACATGGCAACATCGCTTGGTCCAATACATTCCGAGCCAATTAGTGGATAGTGGTCACTGGTCCTTGACGTATGGACTGCAATGCGGACGAGAACGTTAGCTCGTTAAGCACAGACACTCAAATGTGAATGGCCAACTTTGTATGATGAAAACATTTGAAAAGATCAACGTTCATTTGTTCATTTAAAATAGGCAAAACATGTCTGTAAGCAAACTCTATAGTTAAGAGTTAAAATTACTTTATCTTCTTCAAGCGTTTTGAGCTGCACTCTAAATATTTATATACGCAGAGAAAATAGAGGAAAGATCTAATTCATGAAAAGTCTTCGTCTTCTTCGTATGAGCTTAGTGACCAAGCTCTGGTGTCGAGAGTTTTCAAGCTGCCCAAAGGCCTTGGCTTAAAGATTGATTGTGCTATGACTAACAACGTTTTAACATGTCATCCGACCTGACGAAAACGCCATTTTTTAATACACATTCTTATGGATGATCACCTATCCAAAGACTGAACGCATCAGCTGTTGATTAACTTCGATTATTGCGTCAGATCACCTTAGTTAGCCGAGCTACTGGCGCATGATCGATGCGGACAGTCGTTTATAAAAAGTGATATTTTCATCCGGGCGTTACCGTGGGTCGGATTACATGATTAATTGTAAACATTGTAAACTGTTCACGTAAGGCATCTTAATATTTTCGCGTAGAAAACGGTCACGCTTACTTATTATTAAAAGTTGGAATGAGTCCAACAGTTTCGGTGCTTTCCGAGCACCATCTTCAGGGGCGAGTGTTACATGGACCGCCGCCGACGAGCTCTGCGCGTGCACGCGAAACTGTTGGACTCATTCCAACTTTTAATAATAAGTAAGTGTGACCGTTATCTACGCAAAAAGGATAAATTGTAGGTCCGACTTTTAGTTCTAGTACCAGCAGTCGTTAAATCAAGTCAGAGGCGGCATGAAAACTCTCGACACCAAAGCTTGGCCAATTAGCTCAAACGAAAAATAAAAAGACTCTATTTCCATGACCTGGAATATCTTTCCTCTATTTTCTATGCGAAGTACCTTTAGAGTACAGCTCAAAACACTTAGGACCCTTTCTGGCAGTTTTCGGGTCAGTGAGCTTACAGCCCGACCTTTCCGGCCTGTGAAGATCTTATCCCCATTACAAATGGTCCTGTTAATAACTCCTGACCGTTGTTTATTGCAGTGGTTTGTGAATAGGGCAGTAATTTCGTCAAGTTAATTGGTGATAAAGTTAGCTGTTAAAGAAAAAGTGCGGCACTTAATGATTTTAAGAGTTGAAGGAGAAACAAATGAATGTTAATTCAAAATTCATATAAAACAGATTACTCTAGGTAGATCCGATACCAGATATTTTACGGTAAGATATTTAATTTTAATATTTATAGATATTTTTTTGTTTACATTATATTAGTAGTACCAAACAATAAAGTGGTTTTCGGAATTGGTGTTTAAGTTGACAGTCCTTAGTACATTTCAAATACTTAGTGTCTCCAGATAAGGTACAGAAATTTAATATTTTATTAATTTAAAAAGATTAAAATGGCCATTTATTCAATAACACATATACATATTACAAATTTCAACACTGTACAATTAATTTCCTCTTTGTGAAAACAATATTAACTATATTAAATAGGTAAATTTAGTTAGATTTTCAGTCGTTTAGTTTTTTTTTTATTCTTCTATTTATTTATTCATATTTTTCTTCTTTGATTCTTCGTAATAAGTAATTCGTAAGTAAGTAAGTCGTAATTCTTCTTAATAAGAAAATCTCCTCGAAATATTAATGACAAGCCTCGATAATAACGGTATCACGCACACTCGCCGTCATTATTACAATATCCGGTTTGGGCCTGTGACGTGACGTCCGCAGGCGGTGATGTCATTTCCGGCCGTCAGGTCTCGCCACCGACACTTCCGGTGTCGCTCGCTGCCCGAACATTTTATGTGGCCACGGAAAATTAACGGAAATAATGGACTTGATTATTTTTGTCTTTCTTCGGGGTGTGATTCGTAATTGTCTTTTTTGTTCTACAAGCTGAAACAACATTTTAATATGAGACAATTAATAAATGCTCATATTTTCGAAGATTTTTGTAAAATCATAAGTAACGAAAAAAGTTTTCTTTAGGATTGATTTAAATGAAAAATACGAAAGACGACGTTTTGTAATGACAAAAAAAGAAATTTAGATTCAGATACATTTATTCCCTATGTATCTGAATGTATCAAAAATGTACGAGTAAATGGTATGTGGATAAGAGTCGCAAGTATGAACTTTTTTTCTTGGCTCAAAAGTGAGAATCTCCCCAAACGGAGTTTATCTTTGCTCTAATCGTTGTCAACGCTCAAAAATAAGCTTAATATTATATATTAAATAGCCATCAAAATAGGTAGAGGTAGGTACAATACTTCGAAACACTGCTTAAATCATCTGTAATAGATGTTAAATGCCACTGATTATGGAACTTTTTGCATTTAGGACTTATTTTCATTTCCAATCCTTGGTAATGTTATATCTTCCGTATTCATGACCTATTTGAAAAAAAATTATACCTTCTTATAAAGAATCAAAATCAATCTAACAAACTTAGATGTAGATAGATAGCAGGTAAAAGTTAAAGGAAATTCACGCAGATAACTCATAAACTTTTTTGTAAAATAGCCAGAGGGAATATGGAACTGTGTTCTTTGCCATTTATTTTTACCACAGATTTTGAATTTGTTGTCAAGGTGTTTTGCTAATATGTTTCGTATATTTTTTAGGATTTAATACATGCTGCTGATAGCGGGGTTTAATCCAAGCCAGCCGTAGGTAGAGTAAAATCTATAGAAACCTATAGTAATTGCGCGCCGTGTCGTGATTGGCCATCTTCTGCATGCGAATCTTTATCCATCCGTCTATCGAGAACCCCTTGAGATATTAGTCGAGGCTCGTCGCCTTAAAAACCGTTCTCCGATGTAGCTATCGGGACGATGGTTATAAATAAATAAATAAATATTAGGACACATTTCACACACGGCTGGTTAACCCCATACTGAACCATTTCTAGTTCGTATTATGGTTGCTAACACAACTGATATACTACATATACATACATACGTATTTTATGTAGATACATATATAATCTTACGATCATCGATATTATCGTTATCTTTTAGAGTCCACTGCTAATCGTATGGTTTGTTTTGTGTTTAAGAATCAACTTGGTTCTACGCTACTCCCATATAAATACTCGTACATATCTTGTTTACCTACTATGTGTTACGAGTATATGATGTTTAACTGGCTAGTGACCAACTGATTGATGGACCTGACCTTCCAGCCATTTTCGCTCGACTGACTCTAAGTTTTGCTCGTCAGTTCAACCGTGTTTGTTGTACCTATTCATGTACGTAAAAATAAGTAAGGTAATGAAATTTTAGAGAAACCAGTACAACTGTTAGTTTAAATTTGTTTATTTAGGTTAAATGTGTCGTATAGTGGCAATGAGAGCAGCGCAAAACCGAGATGACTGGCGTACAAGAAGAGAGGCCTATGCTCAGCAGTGGGTGACTATGGGCGGATAATGATGATAATGATGATGGCAATTCTATATTCGATTTCAATTTACGATGTTTGTAATGGGAAAATCAAAACTGCCGGTGTGGGTTTGTGTGTGTATTTTTCGCTGTGCAAAACTTTAAGCCCGAGGGAATGGCGTGAAGTATTACTTTTAGTTTAGAAGTTTGGAAGTTGTATGGATGATGGAATAAAGCTGGCTCACGCGAGATTTTTCGCATAAATGGTTCATAAATACTGCTAAAAAATGTGCAGATTTTAGTTTTAGCACAAAATATATTGTGTATTTTTTACCTAAAATCTTTATAATTTGATTACATAGCAGGTATAAGACATTCGACCAATACTCTTGCTTAAGGCGAAGCGTGCCAAGGCTGAAACCATTTTCTCTCAAGGATGCCGCAGGAATACAAAGTTAGGTGGTTTTTTTTTTCGACAGAATTCTGAACTTGAGAGTGGTAGCTAGACAGGTGCTCTACCACCATGCTGTTTCGATTTAAACTATAAGCAAATTTCAGGCAGTACGTGATATTGTATAATTACTTTAGAAGATGATTGATGATTATTATTATTGTTGAAAAATAAATGACTACTTGATATGATAAAAATATATAATTATACCAAAACACGCATAATAAATCCGAGCGTTCGTTAAAGTGATGGGAAACGTGAATTGTATTATTGTGTAAAAATACCCGTGTATAACCTGCACGTGCAAAAAATATACCAATATCAAAGTACATATAACCGGGAAACGATGCTCGTTATTTGTATGTTTTTTCCTCGAATTGATGAAAGCCATTAGTGGTTTTCGTTGTACTCTCCATTAAGCTTGATATAGGAAACTGCAAACATAAAAATTGGTCAACGGAAAATAACAAATTTTACAAATTGTGGCAGTTTTTCACATGTGGTTTTTAATTTTACAGTTCCAGTAGCTTTAGGTAATAAAAACTGTATTTATTTGCTGGACTGTTTTTGAAGCGAAAAAGCATTTGTACGTTTATTTTGAAATGGAATGACAGTGGTTTAAATCTTTTGTCTATTATTGACTCAATATAGGGTTCCGTACAAAAACCTATTATTGAGACTTCGTTGTCAGTCCGTCCGTCTTTCACCAAGCTGTATCTCATGAACCGTGTAAGTTAGAGAGTAGTAATTTTCAATTATGTTTTTATGATGCTTGCGCTTGACCATAATTCACCTTATGCTAAGTGACATTGCGGTCCAGGGTGGAGTGCACTTGCCTAGAAGAAACGGATTCACTCTCGCCTTGAAGTCATTAAGGTTTCAGTGGGAACAGGGATTCCGGGAAAAACTTCCACAGTATAGTAGGAATATTTTTACTGCTGCTAAGATAACTAACTTAATCAATGAGCCAACAGAAATCAAACCAACAGAATATGATAAATATTCGAGGAGCTCCCATACGATAAATCCCATATTTCCCATTTGTTTTAAATAATTGGACGGAACCCGGAGCGCGAGAACGACTCGCATTTGGCCATTATCAACTCTGTAAATATTAAACTTTATTAAATTTATCGGAGCTGTTGGTCAAACGTAATATCAATTCAAATCAAATTATTTATTTCTTGCAAAATAGGGACAATTGTCAGTTCTAAAATCTTATATATAAAATTTCCGTGTCACAGTGTTTGTTACCGTACTCCTCCGAAACGGCTTGACCGATTTTTTCCAAATTTTATATGCGTATTCAGTAGGTCTGAGAATCGGCTACTGTATATTTAGAATATTTTTTTTTTATTAAGGCAAAACAACATTTGCCAGGTCAGCTAGTTAAAAATATAAATGTGTAATTCAAAAATCCAATATTTAAATTTCAAATAAAATTGTTTTCAAAATTCTTCATATTAATCGTCTTTATGTTACATATAACTTATTTTGTCACAAAAGAAATCCTTAACATTATTATAAGTAGTAATTTTAGGTTAGCAGATTGATTGTGGCTGTATCTGGCAAACTTATCTTTTATCTGGCAAACTTATCTTTTATCTGGCAAACTTATCTTTTATCTGGCAAACTTATCTTATATCCGGCAAACTTATGTTTTATCTGGCAAACTTATCTTATATCTGGCAAACTTATCTGTTTTAAGTTTGCCAGATATAAGACTATATCAATACTGGTAGGAACATTAATCAGTCTCCGGCTGCATGCCTTCACGCGTCGCGTCTTCATCTCGACCCGTTATTGGAAAATTCCGCAAGAAATTATTCGAGCTTCGATGTGGGTCTACCTACTTTCAATACGAGTACCTACAGGAATGGTATGATTCTATTTATTTGTGAAATTGATGAAATGACAGATTTTGAACGGACCAAATGAAATTTATGAAATCATTATAGACGACCTCGTTGGCGTAAAGGTTACCATGCCGGTCTGCTAATCAGAAGGTTCCGGGTTCGATTCCCGGCCCGGTCAACATCTTTGTGCTTAACTAAATTTGTTGGCTGTGGGTCTGGGTGTTAAATATGTATTTATATATAATAGGTATGTATGTATATGTCTACAATCTAGCAACCATAATACGAGCTAGAAATGGTTCAGCATGGGGTTATCCAGCCGTGTGTGAATGTGTTTAAAAAATATATTTAAGGCAATGACATACCTAATACCTAATTAATTTTAAGTAGTCTTAGCTATGCCCTAATAACGAAGCACAGGGTGCACATTTTCTGTATATTTGCGTTGCTAATAAAGACATTTCGAATTTGAATTTGAATTGTATTTACAGTTTTATCGTTGTAAATCGTAAATGGTCAAAATATTGAAAAAAAAAATGGTTGCCTGTAAAGTCGGTTTTACGGGCGAAGATTTTACGTGACAACGTCTGCCGCGTGCTGCGCGCGCGGCAGACCGATCATAGTTGAGTGGGAGAGAGACGCAAGGCATTCGGCGGGCCTCTCTCTCGTTCGGTGACTCATCGTAACGTTACCGGGCGTTACACTTTTTCATAAGTGACTCCCAGCCGCAACCTAATTTAAGACGTTGTCACGTCAAAAAACAAACTAACAAACCCTCTAAAGACAAATTTAACTCTATGTTTACCGATTTTAATACCAATCAGATATAAAAATATTAAAGAAGTCTTCTTTGTATTTTTAATTTACTTCTTGTAATATATATATACTGGTAACAGCAATATATCGTCTGTAAAAATTACATCTCTCTTATTATAACGGTTCATGAGACACATTCTAGTGATAGACGGACGGCCAAGACAAAGACATACATTTTTTTTTTTCATAAACGATTGTACGAGTACGGAACCCTTAATGCGCGAGCCCGATTCGCACTTGGCTAATTATTTTATTTAAGCGTCTCGTACACTACAGCGTAAGTTTTCATTAGGATACAATTAGTTAAAACAAACTAGACGCGAAAAAAAATATATATTATTAGTTTGTATAAAAGCATTTAAAATCTTTCAGTACCATAAAATTACCACGTTTATTCTTTCACACAACAAACTTTAAACATTTTATTTCCGATACAAACTAACAGATTAAATGCAACTTTACGACGCTCTTGGAATTAACAGGAATGTAACAATGTAACTAGGAGCGTAAATACAAAATCAAATAGTCACATAAAGTAGAATACGGAAGTTGAGACTATGTAACGGATCCGACACTCCGGGTTAACAACTACAGTTTTACGGCATATGAAATGTGTGAGACGATCGTAGTCAGGAGAAAATAAGAGTAGAAAATGCAACAGAGAGACAAAGTTGATGTAATCTTTAATATCTGCAAAACTTCAGCTTTATTCTGCAATAAAAGATTTTAATTTGAAAGTTTCAGGTACTCGTTGTAGGTAAGATTAGTATTACAAAGTTCATTTTATATTTCAAAAGATAAAAGTAATATATTATATTCATATTTGTAAGTAATGTAAATATCAATATTTGAAAATCTTTAAATTTGTGTATAAGGTAGGTAAATTATTAGTGATTAATTTTGTGGAAACTTATAACATCCCGTTTCTTTGCGTCGAGGGCTCAAAATTAAACTCTGTAAACATTATGTAACATTTATATCCTCATAATTAACAAGAAACGACGGACGGACGTCGTTCGCTTCGCAAAACGTCAACTTCTGCTCCGCACGAAAAAATATTTTTAAATAGTCACAATATCTATACTACGCTTAAAATCGGTGTAAAATAAGTCTACAGTTAAGTGTAAAGTGATTTATTTAATAAGAAGTTGATTTTACCAAACAAAAAGTGAAAAAAGTGTATTTTTAATATCAAAGTTTTTGCAACCTACCCTACATAAAAAAAAAACGTATTTTGTATTCAACTTTCAATATAATTTTTACATAATTCTTCTTCTTAATCTTCAATTTGGAAAAGTGTGGCTTACACCTGCCCCCTTACTTCGACCATCCACGGTTAAATCGCTGATAAATCGCTGATAATTCGCTGGGATTAGAGATGTGAAATACCAATAAATATTATTTGTGTCACTTATTTTTTTTTTAAATGAATAACCTCTTTTTCCGCTTTTTTGTTTTGAGGCTATCTAGACCAAATAAAACTCAGTAATAACAAGCGTTAAATTATTTATAAAGTTTAAACTTTTTCCCATGATTAATTTAATTGTTTATTGTGATTTTATTGTACACTGTTCGACAACTTCTGTGAAAAACAAACCAACCTCTTTCATTTATGCTACAAAATGTAATTTACTAAAACACCAAACTGGAAGTGGAACATAATTAAAAAGTCTGCATCTGCTGTCAAAATTTCAAACACATGTCAACTGTGTTTATTATTAATTAATTAGTTGCTTTACATACGTAGTTTATAAAAAACTCAGACTACTGGAATAAAGCCTTTATTCCAGTAGTCTGAGATAAAAAATAACAAGCAGACAATCAAAATAAAACAGAGAAGGATACAGAGCAAAAAATCAATGATTTTGCTATTGTGATTTCATGTATGTACGAAGCCATCTTCGACTACCATAGCATGTGACTGGAATAATTTGTAAATAAATATAATTGTATTATATACATACTTAGGTCGAATTGAAATTACTAATATAAATTCACGAAAATTGAGTTCAGTTATTTCGCTCCTAATTGAAACCTTTTTATTTCACCATACAACCTATTAGACAGAGCGTTTTATTGTTTCAAAAAGTAACTAGGTACCTATTAGTTATCTAAATATTGGTGAAGCAGCGGCACTAGTATAGGTAGATAGATAATACTTTATTGGACACAAACTTAAAACTAAAGATAAAATTAATAATAACTAAGAACAAAAAAATTGTGTGCCACAATTTGGGTACTCAGTATGTAACATAAAAGATGATTATTTATATTCAGTATTCTATGGTGACGCCGCTGCCACGTAACCACCTTTTACTAGTAATCACAATGCTCATTTCACAAAGTTTTCAACGCACTTGCGATCGCTCCAAGATATGCACTCAGACTACAGGAAAAAAGGCTTTATTCCTGTAGTCTGAGGATATGCATTGTCCATCCTCGGGCACATTTGTCCCTTGCTAAGTAGAGGCAGACCATATTCGCTCCGTAATGGTACACCAGTCCCATAGGTACTAGATCTTCACCTCGTAGGTGACCTTCTACTTGATCTGGTGCCTTTTATCTTTCTAGACTGCAGGAAATAGTAAATGAAATACAAAAATAGAAAATGTTTTTATTTATCACTTCCAATATATCCAATACATATTGCCAAAAACAAATTAATATTACTAACAATGGTTTTAAGCTAAGATTACAAACCTAACAGGTATATTATGTTGTAACAAGCTACTAGTAGAATATAAATCTATATTATTTATATGACACAATTTTTAACAAATTATTTAATACTCAACAATATTAGGTAGGTATATGTTGTAATCCAATAAATAAATTGATATTGGTGCAATTAGAAAGAAAGAGAGAGAGAGAAAGAAAAATTGATTATTGTGCACAGACTTCTGAGTTCGACATACAAAATGACTTGTGTATTGTGTATGTGCACTAAAGGAGCAGGTTCAGCATGTGCTGAAAGTACACTTGGTACTCCAGCGCTGGTTTTCAACCTGCTCCTTTACACACATTAATTAGTCACATAAATATAGGTAGTACACTATTATATAAGCACATGGTAATAACTTTAAAACTAAGAAAAATCAGTAGAGACCATCTTATAAGTTCTGAATAAAGATAAATAAAATATTTCAACATCATATTATAATGTAAAATAAAGCATGAGATTTAACAAAAGATTTACACATTTAAACTAGTTTTATTTATATACATATTTTCTTTAGTTCTATTATATTAGTACAGAAACCATATGGTTAATCAATACAGCAGTAGAAATAACTAAACAACAGTTTTAATAATAAAATGATAACATTTTTATTATTTATAACATACATTGTCATTGCTAGCCTGCAGTGAGTGCAAGCGCACAACTTACATCCGCCATTCAATCCTTAATAATTATAAATTATTCTTTAATAAATGTCAGGTATCTATAGACAAACATAAATTAAAAATATGTTAAATAGCTACGTACCGACCGATTAGTTGGTAATAAGTATAAAATAAAAACTAGGCTTAATTTCTTGTGTAGGCATCTAGGTCCTAAACATTATAATTAAAGTGTTAATTTACAAGCACAATGAGTTAGTATATACCTATGTCTAAAAATTTCTTTTAATTAAAAACATGAAGAATATCATTGTCCCGTCTTACACGAAAAACTTTTCCACTTTAATTTTTTCTTAATAGTATTTTGCCATGTTGTGTCCATATATATTTCCATATATATTTATAATTTAGTCTTATATTTTCCTGTTTGGCCTTATAAAAAAGTTGTTTGTTGTATTTGGTTAGCCCTTCATTAAAATAGGCCCATTGCTTAGCCACTGTATCGGGCGGGAGGCCCAGGTCGCCGGCGTCGAGCGGGTGCGTCCGCGCGGCTGCCAACAGCCATTCTCGCACTCGTAAATCATTCATTAGCAGTTGTTGATCTCTTTCATTAGCCTCACATTTCAATTGATAGAGACTCGCCAGGACAGCATCACTGCACGTATTTTTTACAGATTCTTCAATTTGGCTCAATCTTTATTCTAATTCATTGGCTTGATCGCCTAAGAAATGTACATTGTAGACAAGTTTCAAGCTCTGGTTGCATTGAATTTTGATTAGACCGAAGTTTATCAAATTCCATACGGAATTCAGCTATCTCTGCACTCAATTTTTGCATACAGGTTCGAAATGATCTCATCACATTGATAAGTTGGTGTACCGTTGAATCTGACAAAACCGAGGTGGTAACTGAAGTGAAGACCCACAGGATGTGCCAGGCATTGGTTCGGGATCAATGTATGTCGGAGATTTATCATTTGTTTCAATATTTTTCGCTACGCACTTTTCGCATCTCCACAGGCTTGTTATCGTGTGTATGTTTATGATAAACACATTCACAATCGTTGCACTTTACGAGTCCCGTTGAAGACACAAACTTGCCACAAGCACTACATTTCCCAATAGTTACTTTTTAAAATAACACTGCCGATGAAATGATATATTATGTTTAGATGACGTATTTGTTTAATGGTTGTAACTTGAGCTTCAAGTGTTGAAAACCACAACAAAGCCAACTTTATTGTCAAAAAAAACACTTCCATGTAAGAATTATTGCGTTTTAAACAAGTTAAGAGCAATTTCTTAGTATGAATTGCGGATTAACTAAAGATATCGAATTCAAATACGGATCAAAACAAACATTTATATGCACGATTGACATTCCATGAGTTTGGTACAGGGTTGCCAGATGACAATAAATTTTACTGTTACCAAGGTTGGTAAAATATCTTGTAATTTCAACGGATAATCTCGTAAATGCATACATTTCAAGAAACTCTAATAAAATCAATGCTATTTATTTATTGTACTAAGTAACTTGTGTAGTCATATTCTTTGCTTGGGGTTGTTCAATTGAAAGAAAAAAATTAAAATTCATATTATATATATAATTTTTATTAATTATATTCGATATCAGGGATGTTAGTAAAACAATCTTTATTTTTAGAGTATATCATTTCACCTGTTATTCTGAAGTACATTTCTATTGATGGTTCGAAATGTTCGCAATTGCCTATGCGATTTGGGCCTTTAGCGCTTTCGGAAGCTAATAATGTACCATTTACTGTATCTGTGATACAGTAAATGGTACATTATTGTATATGCGAAACAAGTCGTCAGTGTTAAAATCTCCTAAAAAAAAGTGTAGAGATTTTTGTTAATCTTGAATCTCGTACTGACCCTCTAAATTTTGTAATGATACGAGATTTCTCGTACTTCTGGCAACTCTGATTTGACACAATATTATTTTTTAGAGTTGAGAAAATCATAATAAATTATTTATTAAATCCAAAAAGGTTGCACACACTTAATGCTCTATAACATAGAAAATTTATTATAAACCTGGAACGTACGACTCACTCGCCTCCAATTCAACCACCAACTCGCTCCAATTTAGCTACCAAGTCGCTCCAATACGCCAACACCAAATCCCTTTGTTGTCACCATAGAATGTTGGCGCATATTGGAGCGACTTGGTGGGCGTGTTAGTTCGCTTGTAAGGTCGAAGTAAGGGGGCTGCTTTACACTTCTAACTACAAAAAGGTTTAAGAATGGAGGATGTGATAAAAATGGTACAACAGATATCACATGACATCGCACAACAAAACCAAGAGATGACGAAGAATATTACAGAAAAAGTAAACAATAATATAGACGAAAAGTTTGCTTGGTTCGAAAAAAGAAATGCCGAAATTGTCGTTATATTAGATGATCAAGAAGCCCGAATGAAGTCGTTGGAGAGAGAAGTAAGAAAAAAAAATATCGTCATTTTTGGAGTAGAAGAAGGTGAAAATAATTATAATGATTTGGAAAATAAATTGTTGTCTATACTAAAGGAATTTATGAAAATAGATTGTAACTTTCAAACAATAACTGATGTAAGAAGAATAGGAAGGAAAAACGAAAAAATAAGGCCAATAATATTTACAGTACATTCAATGAGGACAAAAATATATATTTTCAAGAACAAAAAGATGTTAAATAACACAAATTACTATATAACTGAGGATTACCCGCCAAAAGTACTTGCAAAAAGAAAGTTGTTGCGCGAAGAAGTTATTAAGTTACGTCAAGAAGGTACTAAAGCAATCATCAAGTATGACAGAATAGTAGTATTAGATACAACATCCATAAATAAAAGAAAACTATCAGAAAGCCCGGAAAACAATAACATTGTCAAGACAGATAAGAGCAGCAAGAAACCACCTAAGAAAGTAGCAACGAACAATATGGATTCCTTTATAGTGCGTCAACAAAACAAGGCATGTAACTAGATCACGAACGGGGCGGCGACTATCTAGCAATGCCCACACACAGATATGTACCTAAGGACCTACTGGCAAAAACGTAACAGGGCCTCCTCCAAGCCGGCTGGTCACCGTGGAGGAGTAGACCGACACCCCCCAGGTATGCCATTGGCAAGTGTTCGCTCATAAACATTACTGAGCCGTTCTTTAATAGATTCTTTAACACGATATGAGTATCTACTTCAAAACTATACTATCAAGGATTTGCCTGGGGGAGGCCTTCGCTAACAAGCGACTATTGCTCCTAAATAGGGTTTGGTAATAATAATGTATTATGTAACACCAATGTTTAAAATTGTAACCCCTAGTTTTTATTTGTCAAAAAAAAAAAAAATATTTAATTGTAATAATGGAAAAGAAAACTAGTTGTATACATATCTTTAAAGCAACTTCTAAACTTAATTAATACCAAATAATATTAATGTTAATCTATCAGCAGTCAACAGTTATTCATGTTTATTAGTTACATATATCTATTGTCTATCTGTATTGTAAGTATTTCATACATGTATGCTTTGATTGTTAACTTGCATTGGTAGTGATAGAAATAAAGGCTTATTTTATTTTTATTTTATTTTATAATTAACAAGAAACATAATATTGCATCAGACGAGTGGCGATGAGAAATCTTACTTATTTATACTGGGTTGGCGCGTCCGATACTAAGAGATGCCACTGTTCTCGGTCCTGTGCATTCTCCTGCCACTGCGTGACCTGAAGATCCTCCTCCTCTTGATCTGTTCGACGGAACCTGGGACGTCCGACCGGTCGGCGATCGCTTCACTGCTTGATCCGATTCCTCTCTTTCCACAAGGCCGGGCCAGCGAAGTCTGTGAGATTTCGTTTCGCTTATTACGAGTATGTTAGGCTGGGAATAAACTTACTTAAAAAATGTACACTGAAGCAATATAAGAGACTCGTGATTCTGTACATAAATTTACTCATAGCCAAAACTAAATCAACACCGGCTGGTAGTAAAACAAGGAGCGGATTGAAAGTTATTGGTGGACAGAAGGTCCACGCATCATGGACGCGATACGATAGGACGAGATACGAGAACCGATGCTATTTCTAATACAATGTTATGTGTATCATGAATATATTTGGTACGGGATTGCACATTCGAAACTGATCTTGCATAATATCGTAAGTTTATAAGTTTTGATATTGTTTTGTGACTCCTAATTGCGTTATCTTTTAATGACTCAATTGAGAAGAATATATAAAAAAAAGGTAAAAAATGTGATTTGGGATTTCAGATCAGGATATCAGAGATAAATAAAGTTCATAACTGAATGCTTGTACGTATAATATGAGCCTAAACCTGAAATAAAAATGAATACTTTCTTCTTTCTTTCCTAGATATACAAAGATTGCAGTTTTTTCTAAAATAATGCTAAAATATTTTTGCTAAAATATTCATATTCTTGATTTTACATCCCCTCTTTTTCTCGTCCATTCATCTCATTCTCAGGCAACCCTTGGATGGAGGGTTGCGTGGAAGTTATTAAATGTCATTTTTTATATTGGTTTGTACCTTTTATCTGGCCAATAAAGAGTTAATCTATCTATCTATCTAATGATAATTTAACTAAAATGTTACTGTTTTTGTTCAGAACTTTTGTACTACCATCTTGCGCCAACACGTAGGTATAGTACACTTCAGCGAAAAAGCGTCGAAACCTTTGAATCTTTTTAATCTAGTACAGCGCCCGTATAACCGTAGCCATACCTCATCTAATAAAATGGAGGGAAAATTTCATAAAGTACGCTTATCATTTCATACAATATGTCTAAAAATATAGTCGTATATTTCTCGGCTTATGAAATTTCAAAAGGCACGTTAGATGGCGGCTTCTCTTTGATTGTACCCAGTGGGTTTTTAGACGCAGACAAAATATTGTTAAGATGTGTCTGTGCCACAATTGAAGGGACGTGTGAAAAATTTTGCGGCTGAATAGGAGTATTTTAGAAGTCACTTTGGTGAGCGTGTCTAAAAATTTCCGTGGGGTTATCCTCGATACCTCTGTCAAACATGCTTTACTATTGTATACAAGAACTATCTGTTGCCCGCGGCTCCGCCCGCTTGTAGGTCGATTTATTTACGAATCGAATTTTCCCTGAATTTTGATTGCTACAAACCTCACGGAGCCCGAGACCTTTCCAACGAATGCAAACCCGGAAATTGGTTAGTGCGTTCTGGAGTTATAGCGTCAGGAAGGAAACCTGACTTTTTTATATAATACTTAATTATGTTGAAGAACGCGAGCTCCGACCCGAACCACCGTCGCCCGCGCATTACGGAATGCGCGCTTCTGATTGGCCGAGCGTGCTGGCACAGTAGACTAGAAAATGGAAAAGGAAGTTCGTTCAGTTCGGTGTTTTTGTTCGTTTTATTTACCTTCGGTGCGGTGCTCAGTAGTGTTCAAGTAATAGTGAGTTAGTAAGGAATAGAGAACCCTCTAGGAAGTAAATACCCTAGTTAGGCCGATCCCAGTATACAGTCTACAACAACTTATATGGAAAAATAATTTATAGTGAGAAACGTAATTCATGTTGTAGTTATAAGTATCTCTTCTGGCCGTCGAGAGGACACGTTTTGTTTTACTTTCTTTTTCGTATTTTCGTCACTTTCCACTAAAAGACTGTACACAAAAAGTCGCAAGCTTTTTAAGACAGAAACTAAAAAGTAGCAATACCGGCAAAACCACTATACCTAGCATTATATCCAACAGGGGAGCAATAAAGACCTATAAACATCGTATAAGGAAACCGAGCTCCCTTTACTATCTCGACCAGAAGTTAACAACCTTGGGCTACGGTTCAACTTATAAAGGTGAGTTCAAACAGAAACTTAAACCTTGTCTGACAACGGTAGCTGACCTGGCTCTTTTAATTGTCAAAGAGGAAACGAAAGTTTGTAAAAAAAAACCTTTCTCGAGTACTTGTACATATGTTATGTGTGTTATGACCTTCAAATAAAAGCGAAGAACTTTTATATCTAGGGGCTTCAATAGGTCGAGCGAAACGTCAAATGTGGATTCTGACTCTCTTGGTACGGTACTCTATAACTTAACAACAGGGTGCGATACCACACGAGATAGCG
Organism: Mellilla xanthometata; assembly: GCA_035578125.1. Taxonomy (NCBI): domain Eukaryota; kingdom Metazoa; phylum Arthropoda; class Insecta; order Lepidoptera; family Geometridae; genus Mellilla; species Mellilla xanthometata. Next base: position 5,741,003 of record JAPUBQ010000015.1, on the reverse strand, counting down.
ACTCTCTGGGCTAAGATGTATTATGCCTAGACTAAAAAAGCTGACTCTCAAGGAGGCTGCCGAAACGCTCCGTTAGATACAAATACAAATACAAAATTATTTATTTGACACAGTAATTGTTACAAATATGTATATAAAGAAGTCCAAAGGCTTCCAAACAAGTCTAAAACTGTATGACGGATGCCGATGTCTTCTTCCAATCGTAGGTAGTAAAGTACATAATTTATATCACAAAGTTTTCAAAAATGAAAAAAAAAAGTTTCAATAATTTACAAAAAATAAAATAAAAATATTACAAAAAATATAATATGACCAGCGACAAATTTTTCAACTTGAGGTTGGTAGCTAGCCAATGAGCACAAGAAAATGTCCTACCACCATGATATGGTTTCTTCATGAAGTTTACCTTCACATCTTGCTAGCGAAGATCAAACTCAGGACCTGCCTAACGTAAGGCAGTTACACATCCGACGTTGCTGAATCAACGTTTTCATTGTGAATACACCTTAAACCCGATATCGCATACACCAGAGTGTACCGGATTATACCGCTTTAAACCGGACTGTACCGCTTTGTACTAGTTTATACCGGATTATTTGCTTTACCTTCATAACTTACTGCTTGGCCCAGTTTAACAAGCGTTTCTTTCTCATTAACTTAAGTTTGTCAGATATATTGGCATCGTATCTTTGATATAGGTTAAGAAGCCGGCAAGAAATGAAGAGTTAATTTTACCATAAAAGTCAATGTTTAATCGATGAAACCCGCGTATTATTTTTGCGGCATATAGCTGTTAGATAATGATCACATATTGCACTTTCAGGCTTTTTTCGGATGTTCTTAGTTGTATTCCAAATTTTTGAAGATCCGCAGACGCCTCCGTAACTCCTCCGCAGAATGAGGAATTAATTGAGGGACTTTGCTTCAGCAAGACGACCTCGTTGGCGTAATGGTGACCATGCCAGGCTGCCAATCAGAAGGTCCCGGATTCGATTCCCGGCACGGCCAACATCTTTCTTTGTGCTGAACTAAATTTGTTGGCTGTCGGCCTGGGTGTTACATATGTATCTATATAAAATATGTATGTATGTATGTATATGTAGTTTAAAAGTTATTTAGCAACCATAATACTAACTAGAAATGGTTCAGTATGGGGCTAACCAGCCTTGTTTGAAATGTGTCCCAATAATTAAAAAAATAATAATGGTAAGCGCCCATGTTTTTCCAAAGTAAGCGCAAGTTCTCGGATTTTGTGGTCCTCAACATGTCGGTTTCCTTACGATGTCATCTTCCACCGTAAAGTGAGTCACACAGAACATTGAAAACAAGTCATTGGTGGGCAATGCCGGGATAAAACCAGGGGCCGTCAGATTAAAAAGCAACCATTTAGATGAATACTGACTTATTTGATGTACATATAGTTTAAAAATTTTCAGTGCCAATTAAAAAGATTATAGAAATTGGGAAAGGTAAGAATTCCCTCATAAATTGCATAATCAAAAACTGCCCAGATTTCCTCAATTGTTGTTTACTTTATAGTCTAGTCAACATGTGCCTTTTTGGTCAACTTTTTTCAGCAGTCTCCGAAAATTATGATTGAGGTGTCATTCGATTCGGAATGGCATCTAGATAGTTTTCGAAAAACAATGAAGTTCCGCTAAAAAAAAAAAGTTTTTGACCACGGATTATTGTTTATTGATCTGTCCTGTAGACACCTGAATTTTTTCAAATTTTCATATTTATTAAGTTTAAATAATATTTATTCATTCCTTCATTCCTTCGGCCTTCAATGAATGGCCTTGAACAAAATAAGAAATTTAGCAACCCTAGGACACAATGTAGCACAATTATTCGCGTTGTCATTAAAATTTAACAATAGCTAGCACAATAGGTTGCCATTTGCAAGCACTACCCGAAAACAATTACAATGTAGTTTGAAAGGGTCTATTAATTAATGCCGCGGCGTCATGCACGAGCTTGTAAAGGCGGTTTCATATTATGTGTGAAGGTAACATAATATTGTGGTCTATTACGTCATTCTGCTTTTATAGCCTTGTCAAGATGGGAAAAAGAATCCTACTAACGCTTTGTGTGAATCCTCGGAACTTCGATAGTAAATCGGTGTCTCTTATTATTTATTACTAGCTGACCCGGCAAACGTTGTTTTGCCTTAAAAATATATAGTAGCTGATTCTCAGACCTACTAAATACGCATATGAAATTTGGTAAAAATCGGTCAAGCCGTTTCGGAGGAGTACGGTAACTAACATTGTGTCATGGAAATTTTATAATTCTTTATTGGACACATAAATAAAAAAGGCACAGTAAAAACAATTCACTTAAAAAAAAACCGCCAATTGTGCCACAATTGGCGGCCTTAGTGCTTAAAGCGATCTCATCCAGGCAACCTTTGGATCGAAAGGAATTTATAAACGACTAAAGAAGGACGTAGTGTACAATAAAAAATAATAAAAAACATACATATAATATTAATAATCTTATCTTAATTTATATAAATCTCGTGCCACATTGTTTGTCCTCAATGGACTCCTAAAACACTTAACCGATTATAATAAAATTCGCATACCATGTGCAGTTCGATCCAACTTGAGAGATAGGACAGTTTGAATCTCAAATTATAGTCGCAATTTTAATTTATTGCTAATTATTTTCTGTTATTATTTGACAGTCACAATTATCTGTTAACTCCAAATGATTCTAACAGATGTCGATACCTTTCGACTGGGTTGAGTAAGTAATCAATAGATGGCACTGCTATGGTAAATCTACGAACGTGTCATATAAGCTACACTATCTATTTTTCATACCCTTAAGTGAGGCAAAACCTAGTTTGCCGGGTCAGCTAGTATTATATATTAGACAACAGTTTAGCTCTGAGAAGAACTTTTGCGTATGTGTAGTTAAAAGAACAAAATCAAAAAAAAAAACCCCGAAAATTATTAGACTTCGCGCACGACCGCTGCGATGGGAGCCAACCTCGCGACTGAGCGGCGCGGGTACCTTACTCATAGATCTAAACACCCCTCCCCCGCACACGCCCTCTTCGCAACGGGCCGTGCAGCAGAAATCGTAATATTTTAATTTCACCATAACTTTAAAACCAAACGTCCAATTTTAATCATTTAAAGACCAAATATTATCAACACAAACTGTTCTTATTGATGAAATAATTTATTTTGATAAGGATTAATAGTGTATTGCTTAAAATCGCTTCGTAAATAAGCCATTATTTCTCGTACAAAGTAAAGGATAAAAAATGGTTATTGTGGGTTATTCCTAAGAGATAAACATATACCATCAGGGACTTTTTTGTAGACCTTTTTAAGTTGTACAATACTGTAGTAAATTGTTTTGATCTATCTTGTAGGATTCAGTCAGCGTTTGCAATGTAAGCGCAAAAAATGTGTTTTTTTTACGACCTCACATTAAAAACCTCAAAAATTGTAGCCTATGTGTTATTCTGATGTATAAGCTATAGCCTATGTGTTATTCTGATGTATAAGCTATATTGCGGTAAAATTTCATTCAAATCCATTCAGTAGTTTTTACGTGAAAGAGTAACAAACATACATCCATACATACAAACTTTCGCCTTTATAATAGTAGTAGGAAGTAGGATTTCTAGAACAATTCTAGTACATTTATAGTAATAAGTATTCCGACATTTTCGACTGACTACGAAGAAGCCACAAGCTAAATCGATTGCAATCGAAATTAGAAGGCGCTTATATTGTTACAAATAAAATAAAATGAAACGGATGGATTTACAATTTTTCTTTAGAGTCGATGTTGTCGTGCTTATGCTTATGCTATATACATAGAAGGTTTTTCCTAGAATTGTATTTGTTTTTAATAAAAAAAAACAGCAGCATGAAATATTAATTAAATTGATTTAAAAGTATGGCTCTTTCAGCTACGGCATTACGGATCCATTAATAAAATTAAAATACAGCTGAAACTTCACCGGGGATATTGTAAATTATTCATTGAGAGTTTTAACAAAGGAATTTGCTGATTGGCCAATGGAAAAGATATTGTGCTAAGTACAATTGCATTGAAAGTAAGTTTTTTCTTTCATGTTTTTGAGATGTAGATTAGAAAGTGATTTATGTGATGTGATAGTGCTTTTTGTATGCCTCGATAGATCGGAAAACTTTAGATTTAATAAAAAAAAACATCGAAACGAGTCATATTCTATATTTAAGAAAAATTTCCAAGTGTGAATAAAAGAATAATATTTTTTTGACCTTTAGAATAGAACTTAAACGTTAATCATTTTTAACAGTAATGTCCAATCGTAATGTAACGTAAGTCGAAACGTGTATAGAAAACCATTGTGTTTTAAATATGTTAACTACATTATAAAAATATTTTACATAACAGTTACTAGTATTAGTAATGATGAGTTTTTTTTTAAAGTCATTTTTCTGCATTGTTTTTTTTTAAAGTTGTTTATTTCAAACAGTACAACAAAAAGATTTACGAGGTCCCAAATTAATGTTAATTCACGGAAATAGGATTTTTCACTCTCATTTCACATTCACTGCTTAATGCTCTGAGATAAAAGGATCAAAATAAATTAGCGTTTGAGTGGAAATTATTTTTTAATCCGTTAACGTCAGGAGCTAAAACGAATACCAAATTATTTTAATTAAAGTTCTAGAGTGTTTCTCAACATTTCAGAAAAGTATTGTAAGAAATTGTCAGGAAAAAATAATGTTTTTTCATAAACAGTTCTTATAAGTTTATATTTTATATTAAAAAAAAGCAATGATATAATATCTTTTGCAAGTATAACAAGTATTTTCTTTTTTGAAATTCAACAGTATACCAGTAACTAATATAAATCGACTTAAGCCCGGAAAGTGCCTTCTCAATTTCACATAAAACAAATCTTCAGCCAGGAACAATAAACTCTATCTCACCAATTACTTAAATTTGTTTATTTTTAATTTAAGAAAAGGTAAACAAGCTAGAATTTCGAGAACCAATCATTGTGGAATTGGGTTGGCAAACCTTAAAGTAAGCATTAAAGTCAAGGGAAGGCTTATCAAAACAGAAACAGGACGACGGGACATCTCTAGGACAGTGCTATGAGCTATTTCACACGGATCTACGTTTGCTATCAAGAAAATTAACATATTTGTAGTGTATAGTTTATGTATGTATAGTCTGTGGCCTAGGATAGACGATAGTCTGTGTTATATCTATTGGATGTAATACAGCGAACTAGAATAAACGGAAGAGTAACTCCATACAATTACCGTTTGGAATCTGAATCCATCTACGCACACAATTATACTGCTATCCCAACGAAACACACAAACACAAAGCTCGCTCGCGATTGGTCATATCAAGGTCACGCCACCGACCATGTGACGCGGGCGCGTTGATAGCTGTTTCGGCCCGCCCACCGCGGTTTTTTACTCGCGTAAAATACCGCGGTGTGATGGAACCATTTTATCGGCCAAGTTAATTTTCTATTTATTCTAGTTCACTGGTGTAATACCACTGTCGGTAGGACATTGGCGGGGTAGTTGAATACGGATCGCCAAGCACCGTAGGTTAGAACGGGCAAGATACACATGTCGATGAGTCTCCGTTTTAAAGATATTGGGAGGTCGCCCTTCATTAAGTCTTTCATAGACCAGTAGCTTCTCCAAGCGTTATCGACACGACGTTGAATTTTTATTTTTAAGATATCATAAAGAAGAAATCGAAAATGTTTTTAAATTTAAATACCTTAGTAGGTTCAGGCCAAAGTGAGCTATCATCACCTTGAAATATGAAATGTATCGAATAATAAAATGTACACACAATATCGTGTTATTATTGGTATATATTTTTTCTTTAATAATAAAAAAAAAACAAAAAATCAAAAACGTTTATTAGGGCTAAGGTTACATAATGAGTAAAAGTAATAAGAATCCAAAGGCTCCCAAAGTAGTTTTAAAACTGTGTTATGGGTTATAGATATAGTGTTTCGTAATTGCGTCTACTGGTTACTCCTTCTTTACTGGCACTAAGATCCTCTGTCATTGATAAATTGCATCGAGTCGGTTTCACGGCGCCGTGACTGATAGGGACACCAAGGACCGCGAATATTTCCTTGTTTATTCGATGAAAAAGCGCTTTACAAAAGGGTACGTCACTTGATAAGAAACGCTCCTGCTCTTTTTAACGAGGCAGTGATACAGCAACTATTGAACATGTGTTTAAGGAAATACAGAAAAGTTACCAAATGTTTAGGTATGTTTGGCAATCATAAATACTTTATGATGCAATATGCGTTCTTATCGCTAATTGTCTGGTAATTAAAGCAATTTAACAGCCATTTTGCGAATCTTGTATTGCTGGAAGGAATTTAATTATAAAACTATACTCACCGAGTGTTATAATAAACATTGAAGTGTTTGAATTATTCTTAAATGTAATTTTATTAAAGTAGCAAATAAAATAGCATGAATAAACTACATTAATATTAGACTTGTTTGTCTCTCGGTATGTAAAGGTATTCTGTTAAATAAGAAGAAATAAATTGTATATTGCCAGTACAAAAATGGATGAAACATGCAACGCGCACGCACGAACAAGCACGCTTGCAAAAAACAAGATAAAAAGAGCCTGGTATTATCAGCCATTCATTTCACAAAATTAATAAACCGCAAAACATACTCAAAGTGCTCAATAAACTAGGAAAAGTAATCAAACAAGATACTTACCAAGTTTGTGTAATGCGGTCATCTTTTTACGACATCATCCAAACGCCGGCTAAAAGCCCTCCGCCTATACAGCAAACGCGTGGAGTAATCTTCAGCATACAAACTATGTAATAAACTAACGTTACAGTGCAGAAAACAAGAATGGAAATTTATTTCCTTAGAGCCCCTGGATGGGGCAAAGAGGGTCCATATCGTATCTTGGGCTACATCATCAGGTATTTTCTATGGTTTCAGGTGTTTTCAACTCGTTGCACATTAGAAAGAAGATGCATGTTATTAATAGATGTAAAAGTAAGGAAGAGAAGCGGTCGATAAAAGAAGACAATGTTTGGAAGTCATTTTCTTTAGCATACTGAGTCCCAAAATTAAAATAAATTAAGATTTGACATGTTATTTTTCCAAAGTAGTATACATTACATTATACATCTTAATATATATAAATCTCGTGTCACAATGTTTGTCCTCAATAGACTCCTAAACCACTTAACCGATTATAATAAAATTCGCACACCATGTGCAGTTCAATTCAACTTGAGAGATAGGATAGTTTAAATCTCAAATTATAGTCGCAATTTTAATTTATTGCTAATTATTGTCTGTTATTATTTGACAGTCACAATTATCTGTTAGCTCCAAATGATTCTAACAGATGTCGATACCTTTCGACTTGGTTGAGTAAGTAATCAATAGATGGCGCTGTACCCCTAAGTGAGGCAAAACAACGTTTGCCGGGTCAGCTAGTTACTTTAGGTATAGAACTAGACGTGAGTGAGGGACTAAATCAAATCATGAATTAACCTTACGGCTTCGCGCCGTACTGGGCAAGTCAATTGACAATTATTCGATATAACAATTTAATTTATACTACATAATATATTATGATAATAATAATAATAAAGCTACTAAAGGTACTCTTCCCACTGGCACTAGTTTCTTAGACTAGCTATTCTTTTAATTTAATTAATTTTAGATTAGATTTACATTAAGAAATATTGAATTAGTGGTTGAATTATACTTAATTACTAGTGTTAGTGACAAATTTAAGTAGTAGTCTATAATAAAGCTATTTATATCTTCCATTGGAATCGTTATTAATAAAAATCATAATACTTTGCTACGAGAATGAAGATTACATGTTATAGTAGCTACATGTTTGTGTTCTGCAAATATATAGACTGTGTCAGTCTAGCTTATATTGCAACCGTTCTGAAAACGTGTGCACATATTGGCAGACTACATGATTTTTTAAATTACTAGCTGTGTTCTGCGATAATCTGGAATAAAAATATATACGTGTTAACCAAAAGTATATCGAAGCTACCACCTTATCAAAGTTCGATTTAAATGAACAAAGTTAATTTAAGACTTTATTTAGCTGTCTTAATGTGACGAAGTAAGAAAGATACACACACACACACATACGTGGAAAACTTTCGTATTTATAATATTCAATCTTTTATTTGAAGAAAAAATATAAAAGTAGATCAGTTTTTTCAATGCATAACAAAGATGTTTTTTCAGTACCAATCCCGCCTACTGGAATAAAGTCAAAGAAGGTTTTACTCAGACCTTATATTATGCATATCACAATATTTTTTTCACTTTTATTACTTCTGTGATAGCAAAAGTCATAGCAAAAGCTTGTTTTGGACCCCTTGAAATTAAAGCAGTCGTATTAAAAAGATTAATAAAACACTACAGTCACTGCCAAATTTATATTCCAAAACAAAATTTCTTTAGCAAATTTATGCCAGTTTTCGCCAAAATAGAAAACTGGCAATGTACAGAAATACGAGCACAGTAGAGGGTGCTTCATTCTTGCCATTTCTAGTTTTAATCTCGCCGGAGACGTGGCGGGGACCATTTTGTGAAATCTAATTTACTTTTCGACGTTTCTCAGACAGGGCTGACAAGAAGAACGTGTGGCTTTGAACGTTAGAAATCTTTACTGGAAAAAATATGACATGTGTAATTTTTTTGTGACGATTTAATAAATAAAGATTAGTTTCAAACCAAACATAAATTAGATGCACAATTAATTAACTACAAAGTTTTTCACAAATATAATTAATTATATTCTTGAAATAAGAAAAAACGCGCATGGCTTTTGAAAATATGTGAGAAAAACTGCCTTTCGATACTTTAAAAAAATTATAACGCTTTGTTACATCAATTTTGACTTTTGGATCTCAGTAACAAAATCTATCTGTATTCATGTCTTCCTACACGATATTTAGTTTCGAACAATCGAACTAGCTCGTTAAGTGAATTAGTCCTTCACAAGTTTTATTTTAAACGTCTCTTTAAATACTTTTCCGAGTGCGATTGTAACCTTGGCCACAGAATAATAACTAGTATGCCTTGTTTCAATTTATCTTGGCGTACAATTGGTTATTTTACCTTTTACAGAATAGTGGTGCTTACCACCCGGTTGATTTATTTTCAGGTTAACAAACTAATGCTATAACTATGTGATCGTTTAAAAATTGGTTCAAAAATGACCTGACATTGAAATGTTGATGTTCTATAGTTTGCATAACCAAATGTGAGCAAGCAAGGGAAAGCAAACTTTCACATGTTTTCTTTATTGAACCGATTTTTTGAATTACCTTACAATAATAGGCCACAAATCTAATTAGCCATTTATTTATCTAGAAAACAACCAAAATACGGGCTTGCAATAGACTGCATGGCAGCAGAATAGTAACTCTAATTGCTTAATAATTTCTCTGGATACAAACCGTAATACAAGCTTGCACTCAATTGCTTGGCGGCAGAATAGCAACTAGCAAAGGGTGATTGATTTTAATTAAGGCTTATTCTAGAGGGATTGCGAAACAAATGCTCTGAGCCAAATTGAGTAGGAAAATTAGAACCATTTCAAAATGATTGCTGCCTTTTCTTGGAGATCCAAAAGTTATTCCCTGTAGATATTTATTTACTAGAAGGTATACACGTTGGTGTTCTGCATTATCACCGATCGTATTGTTTATTAGAAGTTTCTACTTTTCTGTAGGACCTGGTCTAGCTGTTTGTACGACAAAGTTACAATCTATGTTTTGCACACGGAAAAGTTTTAATTGCGGGACGTTAAAGAACAAATTTGCGTAGCAATCATGTATTAAACAAACAAGTTATTTAAACTACTTAGATGTCGAGTGAGAAAACAAGTCTTTATTCCTTTGAAATCAAAATCGATAAAGGCGTAACAAATCGTTATTGTGGTTATTTGTATATTATATTGATGTAATTAAAGCAAATGCTAATTATTTATAACCTTCATACTATTTTTTCCAAATAAAGTCAGAGTGTGAAGGAGTAATAAACATACACACAAACACACACACCTTTTCTAATATTACTGCGATTTGTCTGTGTCTCTTATCAAGCATTTGACGTTAAAAATTATTTATCTTCAGAAGAGGTTTCACTGTTATAAAGTTTGAGCTTGTACTAATACGTTTTGCCAAATACATACAGTTATAATCCTATCACAAAGCTAGTTCTGAAGCATCTCCAGTCTAACTAGCGGATAATCCAACTATCTCCGTAATCCATGGTCTGATCTTTGAGAAGTTTGTACTGGGGGTACCTAAGTAAAACTTAGTACACACTGGTAAGTGTATGATTACGAGAGGATAGATAATAACCGGTCAAGTGCGTGTAGACCTCTCACACGTGAGTACCATATTTATAAAGCACGAATAATGAGTATTAATTAAACATTTTGAAACCCCGTGTTTTTTTAGCGGAATTGGCTTCTGTCTTTTAAAAACCATCAAAATGTATTCTACTAGTCATTATTTGATACAATTATACCAAAATATTGCTAGAAGAAGTATTTATTCTATTTACTATTCAAGTTGGTGTAACTATACCTGGGTTTGCATATTATGCGTACTTTACTAAATAAGAACAAACGAGTAATCAGCTTATTAACGTATAAGGTCAGGGTACCGGTATGCATATATGTATAAACACTTTGACATATCTGAGTTATGATAAATAGGATGTTATGAAAAATCAATGTTACTCGTACTATTTTTACCAAAAACAGAATCTTTTAAAACAATTGAATCGTATAAATCTGTCGATAGCACTACAAGCTACAGGCCAATCGCAATTCCATGAAAGTTCGCAAAGGGCCCTTGCGTTTTTGCTCGTATCTGGGTCAGCGTTGGTTCAGCGTTTTTAAACGTAAACTAGAGGCAAATAACTCTTTGGGAGGACCATCCAGTAGCGCTCCAGTGTGATAAATTGTCGCCTGTTGTGACATAGCCGGCTTGTTCAAGGATCACGAGTCCAATACTATGTACTCGTTCTATATTATTGTATTATTGGTTTTACGGAAAAATGTGTAAGTTTTCTTCTGTGTCGGATATAAAGTTGCTGTTTGATGCAATACTTATACGTAATAAATGACTAATACATACAAATTTATGCCACTATACTAAAGTACTAACTGTGAATATAAAATAAAAGATAAGATAAAAGCCTCCTGAGCCAATTTTATTTATCTGCTCTTAGAAAAACGTTCCTTTGTAATATTAGTTTGTCACCGCAGTTGCACATTAAATATAAAAAAAACAATGATTAATATGAAAAAAACGTAGAATGTTTAAATTGATTATCAGGTGATGTGGCAGGGATGTAAGTGTCATAATTTGTATGACACTTATATCCTATAAGTATCCTGAAATAACATAACCTTAAAAAACCGATCAGTATCTGGCCGGTTGCCAGATGAATTTTTTTTTAAAGAACCAGTATCTGACCGCTTGACAGGGGTTATGGTTCTAGGGCTCTTTAGCGTTAAAAAATTATCTAGTAATTTTTTTATCAGAGTTATTTCTTACTTTTTAATGCCACCCTAAAGGTGTTACGTAAGCTACAAAGGTTCTCTTCACGTTGCAAATCCTGAAAATATCTACTACTTATAAGGTCTTTACTTAATCTTCTTCTTCTTCTTCATCATATAAGCTCTGGCGTCCAGACTTTTTCAAGCCGACAGGCCTTGACTTGGCTTAACTTAATAAATCATAGAGGTTCTTTGATGTTGGGTAATCTCAAAAACGTTAAGACTAACTACCAGACCGTCTAACAAAACTACCAAGTGTAACAAAAATATTTTCGGCACATTTTTGGGTATTTATGTCAGAGAAACATAAAACTAAATCTTTCATTTGACGACCTAACACTAAGTCGGAAAGTAGCTTTTACCGCACAAATAAAAGCCTTTAAGATGTCCTTAAGTTGGTAGGCGCGTATTTTTTATTACAGCATCGATTTTTACGTAATGTTTCTAGGAGATAAAGAGTAGGACAGATGTATCTATTTCAAAAAGGTATTATAAATTACTACATTCGAAATTAATAACCCGCACCTAATAATAAAAGTTTAAAAATACGGAAATAAAAATACATATTCTATTATACATATACAGTTTGTCTTCAAATCTTTTTATTTTGACTTCTATTTGCAATGGATTTCCGCAAAGTAACGCACGAGTCAATAGGTTACATATAATGCACGTATAAATAAGTGCACATTATCATTATCATCAGCCTGTAAAAAATAATCTACCGTCGCAGGAAGACCCGGCCGGTGAGGCGTATTACTGTAATAGAGCTACTTTTGGTATGTATAAGTACTCAGTGTAATTAAAAAGAAAGTAACATACATAATTGTAGTTACTTAAAACATGCTTCGAACCAAGAACAGAAGATAAAGTCCAGTCAACGAAATTATTGATACTTATTTAACTAAGGTAAAGGCACCTATTTCCGCGGTATTTTCACCAAAACTTGAAAGGATATTGAATATTAGGCATTAACTGAACCTTTTTAAAAGTTTGGCTATTTATTTTAGAAGCTTTATTGTTTTTACTTTTCAAATAGACTATATATTTCATTATTGGGTTGAACTTTGTATTTAAAATTTAATTAAATCTGAAAAAAGTCCTAAGCCCCTTATTCCGATGTAAAAATCCTTATTCCGATGTATTTGGTCCCTAATTCCGAGTGTACAAAATGGAACCGGTAGGAATGATACATGTTGTTTAAAAAATGACTACTTATTTATTCACATTAATTATTTATTAATCACGTTATTATTATCAATATGGCTCCTAAAGAGCTACGTTGAACTATCCGAAGATTCACCGAACAATTTGTTACTGGACTTCTTAACAATGAGAACTTTTTGATCCATGTATTTTGGAGATCGTCTTCTGTATATTTTATTCTAGGCTTCATTATCCTATAACCAAAATAAATAATTAACAATTTGAATAATCTCACCTTTTTAATCTTTAAAAAAAATTAAACAAAGAAGTGAGCTATATACAACGTGTTGCTTTGCATTCTCGCCAAATTTGTAGAGGTAAGTATACTCCAATAGCAGACCATGAATAAACGATGGAGCAACCTTTAGATGGAAAAAAAACTTCTGTTCCAAACAAAAAATTTGTTGATCGTCGACAAAATATATGAAACAGCAAATGTTTTTTTTTTCGATTTCAAGGTTGCCCATATTTTATTCGTGCTCTGCTAGTGGAGTAAAACTACCTCTTCACATTTGCAAAGCAACATGTTGTATATTAAGTTAAATCAAATCCATCCAGTAATACAAACGTCTTAATATAGGGCTCTCTGCCAAGCAAGGCATTATGTAAAATAATAGTAATAAGTACATACATTATTTGTATTTGAAAATTATTCATAAACGTTTACCGCTATCTTCCTTAGTTTGTGATAGTTACTAATGATTATGATAGGAGAATAGTTAATTTATAATTTTTTATTTAGTTTTGCATTTACTAAAACTACATTGTTACCTGTACAAGTTGTGAACACTCTGTATTTTAATTGAGTCTGTGCCGCGGAATTACGTGCGTATAGAACCTTATCCCGACCTACTGTACATCGGAATAGCGATTCATATAAAAATATCATGTTTCCTAATTCCGAGTACTAAAAAATGTATAAATTTTTCATATTTTTTATACAGAAAAAAACTTATTTGCAATATCGTCGTAAATATATATTTTACTTGCTAACACTTATATTAGATTAAATATAAACTTTAATTTTCTTTCTTATCTTTTCCATACAACGAATTAATAAAATAGGTAAATGAGTCATCTATTACATGCTATAATTAGTGAATGTGATGCAAAAACTTACCTCGGAAATAGATTTTAATATTCATTTAATATTTAATTTGTCAAATCCAAACCGAGATATCCTTAATCATAAAAACAACCCAGAAAATCTAAATATATATCAAGTCTATGAAATCGCTATTCCGCGGTATACATCGTAATTAGGAACTGACTAAAATATTTAGCACCTAATGCCGAGGTATATTCAAAATACATTTGGGGCTTAATTTTCTCAGAAAAATGCACAAAAGTTAAGTGTTTTAGATTAAAAACATATTTTTTAAATAGTTTAACACAAAGAAGTAAACACAGAGTACAAAAATAACGAGAATAACACTATTTAAAAAAACATGGTATTCACGTGCACAGGGTCCAAAATGTATGAAACGTGCTTTTGAGCCAGCTGCTGTCACTATTCTAACCGATTATTTCAAACTGTTTACACATGACACCACTTTTTTAATGATAAAATTACGCAAAGATATATTATCTATTGAATGCAAAATCTTGCATAAATTTTCATTAATTAAATCTCTTGTAAGCGCTATTTTTCTAAATACCTCGGAATATGGTGCCAATTCTAGAACCCCTCGGAATAAGGTGCCTTTACCTTATATTACAGTCTCTAATCTGTTATTTTTGGAGCCAATGTTACCCAAAACGGACAAAATATAATGTTTGTTGCAAAGGCTTAATTACTGGGAAATGTATATAAAATTGTATCTTAAGGGTATAAATTGAAGTTTGTGTCCGTATCTTCATGCAATATTTGACATATTTTGTGTGGAACTCTGGCGGTTTTCAAGGCACGAGTGAACCGGTTTCTTCTGGGTAAGAGCGTTCCACCTTGGATCGCAATGTCGCTTACCATCAGGTGAATTGTGATAATAGAACAAACCCATGTAGTTTAAAAAAAATACCCTGCCTTTTCTGTGAACTTTGCGGCAACTATAAAAACACACTCAAAGGACAAAAGGTTCCGGGTCGTTTGAAAGATCATAAGTAATATTTATTGCCCGCATGTGAGTACCTCGTCACTGCGAAGAGATAAAAAAGGGACCTAAAACTTTCAACATCGATGCTAAAGATATTTTTAATATACAGATAAAATAACTCTTTATTGGACATTATCAAATGAAAAATAAGTAAATTTACAAATCAATATTATAAAGTATCAACACTTGATAATTTATGTGTGGCAAAATGGTTCGCCAAGATTTTTGAATTTCAATGAGTGGTCAGCACAAATTTTCCTTGGATTGTGTTTCTCTTAAGTTGTACTTCTTTCTATGACGTTTTTGTGCTATTTTCTATGACATACTACAAAGCGTTTTGCCTCCACCTTTGTTGTCCAAACCGCCAGAAAAAAATTCCGTGAGGAAATGCATGAAAAATTTACATGCGTAAATGCATTTCCTCACGTTAAAAAAAAAAAAAAGGAATTCGACAAGCCATTTCAAAGTTTGGCGGTTTGGACAACAAAGCTGGAGGCAAAACGCTTTGTAGTATGTCATAGAAAATAGCACACCACACCCGGGGAGGTGGGTGGGGTATGTCGGGCTCGATGCCAGAAGGGCATCACTACCGACTAAAACCTCACGATGACCTCCTCACCGGAAAGGGCGGGGTGAGGTTCCGCTTCTCGCATTAACCCACCACCCCGCCCACCTCGGCTAGCCTGAGAGAGACTCCTCCTCAGAGGATGACTCCCCTTGCAGTGCACATAGTGTACCGCAACCACCTCAGGGACCGTGAGTGCAATGGACGCCGGACAACCCCAGTCCGACGTCCTAGGTCCCCCGTAACGGGTCAGGTCTGTGGCCCCGTCACATGCCACTACGGCCGCAGAAAATAGGGAAAGTGGTAGTCTCCGGTTACCACTCCCTTCTCCCTGCGGCCCCACCGCGTCCGCCATCAACGGTGGCGACCCCGTCGAGACCGCGGCAGGTAGGAAGAGCGGCGCACCGTAGTACCGACACTTCTCTCCTGCCGCGGTCCCACACCTTCAGCTGCGGTGCCTCCCAAACCACACCGCAGCCCGCCTCAGTTGCGAAACCCCCCCGAAACGAGGTTCCGCAACCTACTGGTGCCACTCCATCTAGAATTTGCGTACAGGGATTACAAGTCTAGGGAGTGGCCCGCCTCAGGGACCCTGTTCGCTTCACCGTGGGTGACCAGGCCACGGTTACTGAGCCCCCCCGCCTCGACAATGCGGGGCCACACGGGGGGGTTGCCGAATTCCTTGTTCCCTAGTGACTATAATCTAGTGATTTCAAGGCGAGAGTTAACCGGTTCCTTCTAGGTAAACGCATTCCACCGTAGAGCTCAATTTTACTTACCATCAAGTGAATTGTGGTCAAGCGATGACAAATTAAAGTAAAGTAAATTTCAAGTTAAAAAAAAGCTTTTCCCTCAAACAGCCTTAGCTAATTCCCATCATTTGCCAAAACAACTGAAAATTTTATTCCGGCCGAAAAAGTATCCCCAAAACAACTGACGAGTTATGTGCTGCCATGTTTGCCGAAATTCCGTACACTCGAAAAAACCGGAAGTAGATAACGACGGTCACATAGTTTTTACGATGTCGCAGTCAGCCGAGTACGAGTCGCGGCTCGTTAAACGAATCATAACGACAAACCCTACATGGGCACAAAAGCGCGTTACCAAAATAACGCCACTTCTGAGGAAAACTTAAAGCTTAGACGTTTACAAAGATTTAGACGCAAGTCCTAGATTAGGCTGTCTGGACGAATTATAGCCTGGTTGGTCTAAAATAGGATTAGTTGAGATTTACTATAATCTGCTACCGAGATATTCGTTTTAACAAAGGTTTTCTGATACCTAAGTAAAATGAGGATGATTAATTTCGTTGTAAGTTTTGAGTAATTAAGATATCAAGCTGATTCAGTTTAGTTTATGTTGATTCTCATTGAACGACCTTGTTGGGGTAAAGGTTACCATGACGGACTGCCAATCAGAAGGTTCCGGGTTCGATTCCCAGCCAACATCTTTGTGCTTAACTAAATTTGTTGGCTGTGGGTCTGGGTGTTAAATATATATCTAATAGCGATAAAATATGTATATGTAGTATATCAGTTACTGTTATGCATAACACAAACTAGAAATGGTTCATGGTTTCATATGGGATTAACCAGCCGTGTGTCAAATGTGTCCTATTATAAAAAAAAAAACTGTTGCTTGTCTTTTTATATTTATCAAGCTGGCGCATTATTACATACAATCTAATTTAGAACTATAATTACATATTGAAATCTAAATGAAATTATTAATTGTAGCATCTCTCTTAATTGAAGTCTTTGCTAAAATTAGCCCCGTGAAAGTCAATTTGCTTGGATAAATATGAGAACAGCTCCGAAATAGAATACCTAGAAATGAGGAGCATCTGCGTTTCTTGAAATTAGTTATTATGGCTTTGATTTAGGGTTAAAATAAGCTACAATTATTATAAAAGATTCGAATGATGCCCGAACTAAAAATAATACGAATAATTCGTTTATCTGCCACACTTAAAGATATTAAAAATAATTACAATTATTATAATTATTCGACTAGAGTAATAGATTAATTATATTTATCCTAATGATATAGCGCCTGTAGCTCGGATAGCTAAGGTGTTCTGACGCGATCATCGAAGCTAAGCAATAGTGCAGACAGTGTTTGGATACCCATCGCCCATCAAACACTGTCCGCACTTAGGCGCAAGTTAGGTTGAAAACCAGCGCTGTAGTACCTAGTGTACTCTCAGCATTATGCTGAACTTGCTCTTTTTGTGCACAGACTTATTACTTATTATTTGTGAGGTGTATATTAAATAAGACATGTATTTTGTTTTGTGTTTGTATACTCGTATGTATTCATTTATTTTGTGCACATAAAAAAAAATCATTACTTTTTTTCAAGTCTTAGATTAGGCTGTCTGGACGACTTATGGTCACCCAGCCATGCACAAGACTGTTGTTAATCTTATTTAAACTAACGCGTTCTTTTACATTTAAACCCTGCTCTTCTGTCATAGCAACGCGTAGCAATGTTTCCTAGCTCGTAGCTCCTGTCTACGAAAATACGACACTACTCGAATGAATAGGAAGTTTGAAAACTGCAAGGTGTTGACTCAGTTTTGTAGAAAAACCTGATAAGTAGTGTAAAGTTGACCTTCTTTTAATTTATTTTTGTATGAGCAAAAAGTTTTGATGTCAAAAAATCTTCTTATATATAAAATTTCCGTGTAACAGTGTTTGTTACCGTACTCCTCCGAAACGGCTTGACTGATCATTACCAAATTTTGCGTATTTAGCAGGTCTGAAAATCGGCTAATATCTATTTTTCATACTCCTAAGTGAGGCAAAACAACGTTTGCCGGGTCAGCAAGTAATAATATAAAAACACATTAATTGCCATTTTCAAGTGAGCTCTACCGTGGGTCGGATGACATATTAAATTGTATGTCCCGGCTGTTAGTTTTAGTGCTAGCAGTCGTTAAGCCAAGTCAAAACCCTTCGGGCAGCTTTAAAATCCTAGACACCAGAGCTTGGCCACTTAGCTCATACGAAGAAGAAAAGAAGACGAGCTTAATGATTTAGTTAAATGTCTAAAATGTTTAATAAGTCCTAGAATACCCTGAGTTTGTCAAAGCTAGTTTCTCTTCTTAGGGGCGTGTTAAGAAGAGGCATGATATATTGATTGTAAACTATGTCTGTGTGTGTATTTATGAGAGTGTATTGAACTAAAAATGTTACCCATATATGTAAAGGCAAAAAAGTAGGTATGGATAACCCAGAGTCTGCCGATCAAATAAAATTCTAGTTGGATTAAAAAATATATTGGTTATGATATGACATAATATATTAAGGATACACACATATGATAATAATAATAACGCTATCATCCATTGGAATCGTTCAAAATTATAACTAAGAATTATGAGATTTTGTTACGAGAAGGAAATTTCTGTAATTACTTAATACATATATTACATACTTTGAAAATACACTAAACATTCTATAACTTGTTTTTAGTAATAAAGGTGTAATTTGTGGTAACAAATTACACCCGCGTTAAATAGGCTATAAATTAAAAAAAATTAAAAAATATTTTGGCCTATTTAACGCGGGTGTAATTTGTTACCACAAATTACACCTTTATTACTAAAAACAAGTTATAGAATGTTTAGTGTATTTTCAAAGTATGTAATATATGTATTAAGTAATTACAGAAATTTCCTTCTCGTAACAAAATCTCATAATTCTTAGTTATAATTTTGAACGATTCCAATGGATGATAGCGTTATTATTATTATCATATGTGTGTATCCTTAATATATTATGTCATATCATATGTTAGATATTTATCATGCGTGTATGTATATAAATTAAGTTTTAGTTATAAATAATTGTAAATTGACTTACCCAGTACGGTGCGATGCCGTAAGGTTAAAAATGATTTGATTTTACAAAACCAAAAAATGAAAGAGGCCTCGCTTCATAATAAAGGTTACCTGACACAAGGCCCACATAGTTTATTTGAACTGTAATAAATAGCAGACACATCCAGTCACAGTTAATCCGCTAGCTTTTTAACAATTTGCTTCATCACTCGGAATAATGCGCGCGGACAGGCTTTCAGTACGTGGACGTAATAAGGGTCGGCCTTTGGGGGCTCTATGGGGATTTGATTAAATTGGGTATGCTTAATCAAGTGAACTTTAGATATAAAGTGGATAAACATAGGCCTGGTCTATCCCATAGCTAGGTTAACGAAGGTAATCTGTCGCTCATCAAGTTTAAGCAACGGTTGATTCTGACAGTCTTTGGATGGGTGACCATGCAAAAGGCTGTCATATAAAAAATGGCATTTTTATCTGAGCGCTACTGTGGGTTGGAAGGTGTTTAATTGTAGGTCTCGGCTGTTAGCCATTATACAAATACATTTTATTAATAGTTAGCTCATGAGAAGAAGAAAGTACTATTATTATGACTTCTAGATAACACAACATTAATATTTGTTTGTAAGGCAACAATATTTAGGAAAATACGTTAAGCGTGTAAGTAATGAATCATCATGATGATGATTAGTAACTGAAAAGTATTCAAATGTCAATTGTACGAACATCTGTAAGTATTATTTCTTTAACAAACTTTCCAGGATTATATTTAATGTTTCATATATTTATTTATTATTAAAATATTGGAGGTATTAAAAAAAATTGTTCGCAAAGTTTTTATTTACTTAAATACCCATTTTGATCAATTAAATTGCTTGCCCTTTGATTTTAACCCTTGCGCCGTCCTTGTCTCGGCTCAGTATGGACAGAGTTGTTTGGCGAGCGGCTTAATATACATATGAGAGGCTCCATTATAAATTGCATTGTTGTTATGCAATTTAAAGCTCTGCATTATAATAAGTATAACTTCGAAGATATAAAAACTGCCTAATAATTAACCGAGCAATTTTGACTCGAATAGATGTTTTTAATCTTTTAAACTATATTAAATGTACAAAAAACTGGCAGTGATGGCTGTTATTACACAAAAATAAATTTAAAATACTACCCTGTACTCTATATTTAGCAGCAAAGTGAATATATCTATTAAAATTAGAGAATAACACCTGAGTCCCGAAGTTTGGAACAAGTGACGCCAAACTTTTGTCCATTCCCGGTAGTTTAGCCATGATAAATTATTCATGGGATATCGTTATTTTATACACAGATATGTATACTTTCTTTAAAGATTAGCTGTTCGAAATTGAGTTTTATTCCGAAGTCAAGTAGGTTTAAATTTGTGTACAAGGCAGAAGCGTAAACCAACTAGGTTTTGAGTAAGGCAGCCGCAAATTGCTCGTAAACCGAGGTGGCTTTATGGATTCATAGGGAACAATGCGACAGACCCTAATATTTTGATCAAGCCACCTGCCGTCACGTTGACGGAATATTGAAGGCAGGTCTCTTACGTGGGAGGGTTTTTAATGAATATTTGATAAAAAAAAGCTGCAACTTTCTTTTTGTAAAATTTTCGTGAGTCTCTTAAATTATATAAAGCTTTCAGCTTTTTCAGTTTTTTTTTCATTTTTCAACCTCAAATGAGCCAAGAGAATGGTTACGTTCTAATGACAATGATTTGTGTCTTTTATGGCGTTGCATTACGACTGCTGTAACAACAAGGCAATATAAACGGTAATGGGGAAGAAAGTATGAAATGGATTTCCTAGAAATTGTCTTTGAAAAGACCCCTAGAAAATAGTCACAAGGACCTCCAGACAACAAAGCTCTCATATTACAGCTTTTTGAACTGTAAGATAAGGCAGAAGTAGCTATATATCTTCACAAACGTTTAGTATGTAACCCAGCAGCACAGCAACCACCTTTATAAAGGGACCTATCCTAAAACTTACATCGCCCGAAATATACGTTTGAAACGTGACAATAATGGCGAATAGCAATTTTATTACTGACATAGTAACGCAAATGGGCCATAGATTCTATATGTAATGACATTCGATTTCGCTTTGGGGTCTCGGATATTATATTATATGCCTAGATGAAAGATTTATTTTAGCAAGGACAATGGTAATTGTATGGTGATTGGTTTTTGGTTTATGGGAGATTTTTTCTGGATTGTTTTCTGTGAAAGGTATTGGTATATTTTTACGTTTGATTAGTTTGTCTGATGTTAATAATATTGAATTTTAGTAGTGGGATGTTATGCATAAAGCAAATATTATCGTAACATACATTTTAATTAACTCATCATCGAATTTCCACTTTTGTTCGAATGAAATCGACTGTACCAATACTAAAGCGACGTACCTAGGTACATACATTTTCAAGTTTGAAAGCACATCTTTTGAAGCCAGAATGTACAAGGTGATAAAGAATATGTCAATATATATGTTTTGATAATGATGAGGCTGTGAATCGATTTTCGTTTGGGTAACTACGACGTCATATATTAAGATGAAGATAAGATAAATCTAGCTGAATGATAGATATTTGGTATTTTTTCCATATAACAGAGCCAGCTAAATTTTGTTAACAGCTGATAACAACTCTTTGAGCTCAAATAGCTGTTGTGAATGTCGCTTTTAACATTTAAAGCAGTGAAAAGACATTTCTTACAATTAATCATTTTCCTTAATCATTTGTTCAGATTAAATTTAATAAATATTGTTTCCAACTGAAAATCTACTCATTGCACCTAGTTAATTACGAACATTAAAAAAATACATTTCAGCATATTTCACACACGGGTTTCACAGATACTCTTTGTATCTAGTTTCATAAAACACGAAACTTGAGCACTTTTCCGATGACAACATTTTTCACTCCAGCGTTGCGACATTGTCACAAAACGTTATTGCTCCTACTATCGGAAACTTGTCCCAGTAGTACGGAATCTGGACTTATTATATCCTTACCACGTAGTCAAGTACTCACTAGTACATGTAATCGAGATAGAATGCGTCCGGATTACGCATCGTTTTACGGTCGTAGTAGGTCGTACACCATCATGCGAAACATTCCGATTTCGTTTCAGGTGACGACAAAAGACTTGTCAGTCGCAAATTGGCGCCGGTTAAAATTTCTAATCAAAATTTTTCTATTACGAGTACATTCCGATTTGAAGAACGGAGAATGCAATGCTTGGTGCACAGAAAAGTGTGGAAGTTACTTCAAATGTTTTAAAAATAATGAAATCATTTTGAAATATTAAACTAAATCGTATAGTATAGTACCTAATGATAGATAATGATAGACAAAATTAAATGTGTGTGCTATGCTATTCATAAAATAGGACAACCAATAATCATGTTTATATTTATTTTCGATTTGTTTGGAAGTCATACTTGAATAAGAAATAGAGATTTGTTAACTTCGATTGATACGAATTTGTATCAATGCATTTTTGAATAAAAAATAGAGATTTGGATTTGAAAGATACGAATACTAGTATAAAAATTGAATACTAGATAATTTAACAAAACAGGTAGAAATAATTTGTTATTTTCATACCCATTTACTTTTATATAATAGTTAACTCTTCCGAGGTTCTGTGATAATATACTCGTTCTCGTATATGTTTCCCACGACGTTACTTGGATTTAATAGGGATATAAAGTAGTTAGTTCATGTATTATTCATAATAGTATAAGACACTTACTGTTATTGGTTAATATCCAACTATTAAGCGCTTTCGTCTAAGTCCTTCGCTAATTTTCTTCAATCTTTGTTAAAGTAGTATTTAGTATCTAGTATAGTACTACTAGCTGGATCTCGCGGTATTAGCCGGGTTAATCCGGGATAAAAAGTAGCCAAAGAGTTAATCCAGGCTCGTAACTATATCCCTAACAAATTTCGTGAAAATTACTTAAGTCGTTTGCGCGTGAAGAAGTAATAATAACACACACTTACACATACACAAACTTTTGCGTTTATATAGTAAGATGATTAGATACATAATAAAATAAGATACCTACATATATACAAAATGATTTGAAATATCTTTTTAGTATATCAAAGTTATAAATAACTAGCTTCGCCCCAAGGTGTAACTCGCGTTAATCCAGGACAAAAGAAATTATCCGGGATATAAAGAAGCCCTTGTATGAATTCAAGGTCTAACCTATCTTAAGTATCTATTGTAAAAATCTCATCAACATCGGTAACGCCGTTGAAGCGTGAAAAAGTAACACATGTTTTGAAGTTGTTTGCGTATCCCACGGGAAAATCAATACTTTTCGGGATAAAAGGCCTATGTATTAATCCAAGGTCTAACCTAACTTAACACTTAATTTGTTCAAAATCAGTCCGTGTGAAGTAACAAACATACACACAAACTTTTGCATTTATAATTTGACGACCTCGTTGGCGTAAAGGTTACCATGCCGGTCAGCTAATCAAAAGGTTCCGGGTTCTATTCCCGGCCCGGTCAACATCTTTGTGCTTAACTAAATTTGTTGGCTGTGGGTCTGGGTGTTAAATATGTATTTATATATAATATGTATGTATGTATGTGTCTAGTATATCAGCTGTGTTAGAAACCATAATACGAGCTAGAAATGGTTCAGTATGGGGCTAACCAGCCGTGTGTGAAAGTGTGTAAAAAAAAAACAAAAAAATATTGGTAGGATTTTAACTCTCAAATTCAGTTTATTTTCTAGCAGAGTTAAAAATAATATTTTGTAAAATCACAGTTTAAAAATAGCCGCGAGCGTTTCCGCGATTCCGAATTGATGCGCGTTGTGTGACATTAAAAGTAATTGTTGAGAATAAAACTCGATCCTGTGTGGTCACAGATGTCGCTGCGGTGGGTTGACCAAGTGCGGTCGATTGGTCGCGCAGCCACAAGCGCCACGGATGTAATGACTATTTGTCATTGCAATTTGATGGTTTTTGTCGCTTTATCTGAGGATTTGTAATTCGAATGGTATCAGATGTAGTTTTTTTATACAAGCGGTTATTTTTATTTATTTTGCGGTTGTTTTTTGTTTTGAATATAATGCGAGCTCTACGGTTCTATAATTGAATGTCGAATTACGGATAGGCATTTTGCATAGTGTAGCTTTTTGTAGATATTGCCGAGCATGTTTATATAAGTCAATCAAAATTACATATAATATAATAGGGAAAGTAACTCATTTCAACTCATTGCTTCTCAACTCATAACAAAAGCGAGTGTGGGTTGGTGGGAAAAACGTCTGGTTTTCAATCAGATCGGATGGTTCGATTCGAGGCCTACACTAATGACCTGATTTTCAAGTTTCACCAATGACCTGAGTTGCACTAGCTTTACCGTATAAGGTTTGAGGACCAGGACACTGAAGTTTGAAAACCAGTTTCTTAAAAACCCTTTCTTATATTTCTAAGTAACTGGTTTCCTAAAAGGTTGTTTTCCACCGCTATAGTTTACCGTAACACGGTTATGCAATTTGACTCAGTCATTTTGAAGGACGGCGCAAGGAATAACACGAGTGGATCACACGTCGCATGTGCTCGGTTAACTGAGCTGTTACGCTTCCTTGCTCTTTACGACACGACTTTGGACTTGGACCATATATGAGTTGGTTTGTGAATAAATTCTAAAGAAATCTTCAGTTTACAGTTTTTTCGTTATAAATCATTAACGGTAAAAAAATAGGCTTAAAGGCTTTAGGAGACGATGTCTTTTGGTTGTCCCATGCATCGCTCGAGCCGTAGAGGAAGGGTGCAACCCCCCTTGAGGTGGGTCCGCTCGGACTGCGGACAGCGGCCTGGGCGGGGAGAGCAGCGGCAATGCGCGAAGCGGTCCTGCATCCCTGCCCCCGTGAGATAGGACACCGTGAGGTTTTAGTCGGTAGTGACGGCCCCTCTGGCCGTCGAGTCCGACATACCCCGCTCGCCTCCCCCAGGCTTGTAGCGGGAGTTGCATAAATGCATTTCCTCACGAAAAAAAAGGCTTTGTGTAGAATGACTCTAAGAATATTTATACTTATTTTGGTACAAACCAGACCTATGAGTTACGAAAAAAACTTAATTTATAACAAAACGAAATGTTTTGAACGAGCTTTTTTTCCATATTGATTAATCTCTGATTGGTACCCAAATAAGTATAACTTCAAATTCATGAATTAACTTTGTCATCTTCTTAAGTTTGATCGTTATGGCTTGTTCGTACATACGACAAAGTCCATTGTATAAAACATCATAATAAAACCAGAAGATTTTCAAAGTACCATTTGTGAAGTAGTTTTTTTGATTGCAAAGTGCTCACTTTTATAAAGTATATTTCTTCAGACGACTGAGTAACAATGATGTTACTGATACAGTTATATCACTAGTACTAAATAAGTAGTAGCCCCTTCTGTCTTAATTCAATTCATTGTAAGTAAAATTATGTACTACTCCAGTGCAATTTGTTATGTGTAGCTTACCTTAAACTAACCTTAAAATCTTGTGTGTAGACTTTAATATTTTTAATCCCTTATTAGTTAGTTACCTACTTATTATTTCCTTTTTTTTAATTGTTTGCCTATTAAGGAGGAGGAGACACTGTGCTTCACAACACAGGACTTGTCCTACAGTGAAGCACAGGGTACATCTTGTTGTTGTACAATAGTGTAAGATAATGTAAGGTAATTTTGAAAAATTATTCTTTTTCATTGTTGTACACTATTTTATTTGGACAAATAAATGTTTTATTTATTTATTAATTAATTCAACATCTTTGTGTTTTTTACTAAATTTAATCCTACAAGTCGTTAGCTATAAATGTCCCCAGCTGGTGCAATATTAAAGTGTTATCCATCACGCTACAGAGTCCGTGGCTAATCCGCTTACAAGTTTACGTTATGTATTCCGGTTTCTATGTTAAATCGAGTAAAGTAATTTCAGTTTGCTTGCGTACCTAACTGTAATTTATTACTCGGTTGTGGCGGGTAATTGATCAAGAAAACAGTTTGAATTCGTAATAATTGTAGTGCCATAGTTTGGCTATCAAAATCGATTTGAAGCGATCAGAAATACAGAACTTTGTTAACCATAAATAGCATACGTTAAATGCAAGTCACAACACTACAAGAACTTAATGCTTAAAAATACTAATTAGATTAAATTAAATAAACTTACAAATTTCATTAAATAGATATAAAGCGATAGTAGGTGTGGTCAACCAAAATAGGGATTGGTGATAATTCCCAAAAGAAACGAGAGACTTAAAACGACATTAAAGTCTTTTTGTGGACTGAATGAAACGTTAAATAGTTCTAAAGAAACAAAAAGATTGTTTTCCAAATAGAGAACTAAAATTTTCATGTAAAGTTGTATGTTAAAGTTGAATAATAATAACATTTGAAACAGATTTCAGTAAATTTAGATAATGAATTAGTAAATCATATTCTTTGTATCGTAGAAAAAATAAAGATACTGTTTCGTTAAAACGTAAAAGTATACGTTCGGTTCGTTAACTACAAAGCCTTTGATTAACGAGGTATTTTAATTAACACAATTACAATCTATAGGCAGAAGGGTTTTTGTGGCTTTCAGGTCACGTTCTAATCAAAAGTGACTGTCTGAAGTCTGAAGTCATCATTATGTTTACCCTTTTCCACTAAGCGAGGTCGGCAGAATATATATTTACTAGCTGTTGCTTGCGGCTCCGCCCGCGTGTAGGTCACTCACTGTTTTTTCCACATTTTCCTTTGTTTTTTCGCTCCTTTTAGTTGCAGCGTGAATTTATATAGCATAATTCCTTCGTCAATAGTTTTTCAATACCAACCAGTAGTTCTTGAGATTAGCGCGTTCAAACAAACTATTCAGCTTTATAAAATTAGAATAGATTTCCTTTTCACTCGATCATCTGTACAAATTACAGCTAGGCGTTTGACCAGAAGAGTTTGTGAGCCAAGCATAAGCATAAGCTGCACTATACTTTCCCACTTCTGGGACTCGAGGCCTTCTCTCACTAGGAGAGAAATATAGACCTTAATTCACCACGCTAGCCAAGTGCGGGTTGGCGGATGACGAACGTTTTCGGATATTGTGGTCCTCAAACGTGCCGGTTTCCTCACAATGTATTCCTTCATCGTAAAGCGAGTGCAAATCCACACATAACTCTAATAACAAGTCATTGGTGTAGGGCCGGGATCGAACCAGGGGCCGTCTGAATAAATAAATAAATAAGCACCAAATAAGCACTAAATGTTTACCACCATCTGTAGTTTCCTCACTACATTTTCCTATGGCTTGAGCTCATTGGTGGGATCGAACTTGCTATATACGGGACGTATAGTGGACACACGGTCAACTAAGCAGCATCGCTTCAGAAATTTGTCATTCAATTATCTTCCATACCTTCTGTCTCACCGGAAATTTACGTCTTTGTTTCAAAGAAACTAAAACTAATTATCACTATTGTTACATAACAAATAATAAAATTTTAGTCTTGTCTAAACTAACTTAGTGAACCTTATAGTTATACATTTCATATTTATAACAATAATATTAAATCTTAGTGCTTGATTTTCGTACCGTCTTATTTTACCCTTCAAATTTCGAGTATCTATCAACCGCAAACTGATCAAAGCAATTTATCAAAGGTAATTTATTATCTAACATAATATTTACAATTTTGATGTCCACAATAATGCCTTCATACCTTGACAAGTTGACATACCTTTCAAGATATCAGGTTTCGATGAAGTCAGAAACCTCGTCTTTGATATTGAAAATAAGGGTTTTGTTATAAATTTGCTTATAATGATACTGAAATTGTCTTTTTATAGAAAATCTAGAATGTAATGAAATCAGTATGTATTTATATTATTTACATCATGTTTTGACACCAGGACTTTTTGCTCATACGAAAATAAATAAAAATAATATCGACTATACATTACTTATTAGGGGTTTTCTACAAAACTGAGTCTAAACCTTACAATTTTAAAAGTTTCTATTAGTGTAGTAGACAGGAGCTACGGGCTAGGAAACATTGCTACGCGTTGCAATGACAGATCAGCAGGGTACAAATGTTAAAGAACGGGTTAGTTTAAATAAGACTTATGTTATATACAGAATGCCTTGATATTATTTTTTTAACAGTTCATTGATGTCCAACTAAATGGTTAACAATATTATGATCTATGATAAACCGCAACGTGGTTGTTACTCATATTTTTTCTATGTATTTTTATGTTTTTCCTTATTTTTATGTATAATTTAGAACAAAAACTGCTGGGTATAGGCCTCCCTCTGCATGTGCCACCTGCGTCGATCTTGTGCAGTCTTCGTCCAGGTAGGACCTGCGACTTTGGTGATATCGTCGACCCACCTCGCCGCTGGACGACCAACTCCTCGCTTGCCAGTTCTTGGCCACCACTCGGTAACGGCTTTACTCCACCTATCGTCATTTCTTCTAACCACGTGTCCTACCCAGCTCCATTTCAGATGCATCACTGCTAATCCGACATCACGAACTTTCGTTCGTCGACGGATTTCAGTGTTGCGAACTCGGTCTTGGAGTTTGATGCCGAGCATGGATCTCTCCATGGCTCTCTGTGCAACTCTAATTTTGAGGAGGCCTATACCCAGCAGTGGGATAAAGAGGGCTGTGGATGATGATGATGAATATGAGAACAAAAACCGTTATATCGATTTCATTACATTCTATCGCTATCTTCTTCACAATGTGCCTCACAAAAGGTGATTCCATATCGTGTGATCAAAGCGACCTCAATATCTGCGACACATTACCATAAAAGGTCCATATTTCCACCCTATTGTCAATCGCTCGAGCGGAACAAATAAAATACAGACTGCAAACGAACTATGCACAATAACGGAGTAAACTTAGCACATTGAAGTAGGTAACCCATTTTCTAAATTAGCTTCTATTTTAAAATCATAGGTAAGTATTTAAATTAGAACATATACCTCTATATATAAATATCGAGAAAAAAGCTTGAGTTTAGAGGTTAATCGTTGTAGTGTGTACAATTGCTATGCTCGGTATTTCTCTGAGCGATCGTATCCGCAACGAAGTTATTCGCCAGAGAACGATAGTAACCGACATAGCTCAACGTATCAGTAAGTTGAAGTGGCAATGGGCTGGTCACATATGCCGCAGAACCGATAACCGCTGGGATAGACGAGTTCTGGAGTGGAGACAGGCCTCCACTTGTGCCGCCGATCACGTAGCCGTACCGGCACACGTAGTGTAGGACGTCCTGCAACGAGGTGGAGCGATGACATACGCAAAAAAAGCGGGCGGGGGCTATAGTTTCCTCACGACGTTTTGCTTTATCGAAAACTCGAGAACATTAACGGGGATCTAAACCTAAGGGGCGTAAAGCGTCCTTTTATGTGATGTGATAGTGCTATTCAATTACTTCCATAGATTGAAGCAGAAAGTTTAAGTTTCGAATCATTATCAAGCTTCATCAAAACCCTTAAACTGTTGCACGTTCGACTATGCTGCCATCATGTCAAATATGAAAGTTGTCTCCAATCTGGCTATAATTTTATCAATTTCAATTTAACCTGTCGTAAAAAGAATCTAGAAAAAACTGTAAGAATTTAAAGAAAATATAAAAGATCAAACATATTTGTTTATACATTGAGAATTCCTACACATAGTTTGTATAACAAAAGGACTTATTACTTTAATTATAGATATTTATGGTCTTTAGTATGTACGTTTAGTATGTATGTAGTTAGATATAGCATTGGGTCCCAAACTCGGCTGGCGTTTGTAACTTGGGTAACCCAGATGAGAAATTTAATTGTGTATCAATGCATGTCTTCTTCTCTTTACCTTCTCCAAGGTTCTGTTCAAAGGGTCTGTCTCTCACACGTAAAATAGGTCAAGTGACAGATGAACGGTCCCGTACCGATTTGTCTCCGCCAAGTGACAGGAAGAGTTTAATGTAGTAGGCGTTGTAGGTCTAAAGCAAGCCTTTAATGTAGGTACGAGCGATAGTGCTGGAACGTTAAATCACTAGGGAGGTATTTAGGATTGAGTTCAGGGGCAAAACATGTAATACAGGAAAACGCCAATTTCTATTTTGTCAAAACATTATAAATTAGAAATAAATCAGTTTAGATCAAATCAAATCAAATCAAAATCTTTATTTATTAAGCGTTACAAAAAACATGTATAGGTACATATTTTTAAAGTTGTAGATAGTTTTAAGGCAGAAATAAGTCATGTTTTTACAATAAGGAGTTACAATATCAGCCAGTTTCTAGCCTTTAGGCTTTTTTTCATGTAAGTTCATTTTAATTGTAGTAGCAGCCCAAGCATTTGACAAAAAAACTAATGGTCAATGACCGTATTTATACCGTGAAGTTGGATCAGATATCTTAATTGATCGTTTTATTTTAGAACATTTCTTTTTTCATTTATATTATTACCGACATACAATTTCTAAGCTAAAAATAACGTTATGAAAATTAGTTAATAGTTTAGTTTAATAGTTTATTTATCTAAAAACACGTGTACATTCATAAGTAGTTTTACAAAATCCCGTTGTTATGGTATAATTGAAAAATATCTTTCAATTTTTTTGCAATTACTTGCCCCTAAAACCAAAATACCTGACTACGACCCTGGCTGTAGGTGAGTGGTGTAAATGCGTTGTGGTGGCGTGTTTTGAAGTGTTACTCTACAAGGAGATGGATTTATGAGACAACGTGTGATGTGATTGTACTTACTCGTGCTTGTAATGCTTGCCACACAATTTACTGTGGGTTTCAAATACGAGTAGAACTGTAACGTGTTGTGCTTCAAAAGCTTATTGTGGTTCACTTAGCGATCTATTATTAGCTTTACTGATATCAAATTTAGTTTAAAATAATGTCGTTTTTTTTTTTTGTTTTTCTTCTTTCTGCTGTTCCATAAACTATAGATGAGTTAACGGAGGTACAAGGGAGACCAAGATATTGGCCTAGCAGAGTTTGGGGCCATTGTTAAATCATGTGAACTAATGTTTATGGCGAAAAATGATTTATTATTTTTTTTATTAGTCGTGTTCTTTATTAGCAAGGTTGTGACTCCGCTGCATTATTATTTATTAGTCGTGTTCCTTATTAGTAAGGTTGTGACTCCACCGCATTATTATTATTTAGTTGTGTTCCTTATTAGCAAGGTTGTGACTCCGCTGCATTATTATTTATTAGTCATGTTCCTTATTAGTAGGGTTGTGACTCCGCCACATTATTATTTATTAGTCGTGTTCCTTATTAGTAAGGTTGTGACTCCACCGCACTATTATTATTTAGTCGTGTTCCTTATTAGTAAGGTTGTGACTCCGTCACATTATTATTTAATAGTCGTGTTCCGTATTAGTAAGGTTGTGACTCCACCGCATTATTATTATTTAGTCGTGTTCCTTATTAGTAAGGTTGTGACTCCGCCACATTATTATTTAATAGTCGTGTTCCGTATTAGTAAGGTTGTGACTCCGCTGCATTATTATTTATTAGTCATGTTCCTTATTAGTAAGGTTGTGACTCCGCCACATTATTATTTATTAGTCGTGTTCCTTATTAGTAATGTTGTGACTCCACCGCACTATTATTATTTAGTCGTGTTCCTTATTAGTAAGGTTGTGACTCCGCCACATTATTATTTAATAGTCGTGTTCCGTATTAGTAAGGTTGTGACTCCACCGCATTATTATTATTTAGTCGTGTTCCTTATTAGTAAGGTTGTGACTCCGCCACATTATTATTTAATAGTCGTGTTCCGTATTAGTAAGGTTGTGACTCCGCCACATTATTATTTAATAGTCGTGTTTCGTATTAGTAAGGTTGTGACTCCGCCACATTATTATTTAATAGTCGTGTTCCGTATTAGTAAGGTTGTGACTCCGCCACATTATTATTTAATAGTCGTGTTCCGTATTAGTAAGGTTGTGACTCCGCCACATTATTATTTAATAGTCGTGTTCCGTATTAGTAAGGTTGTGACTCCGCTGCATTATTATTTATTAGTCATTTCCTTATTAGTAAGGTTGTGACTCCGCCACATTATTATTTATTAGTCGTGTTCCTTATTAGTAATGTTGTGACTCCACCGCACTATTATTATTTAGTCGTGTTCCTTATTAGTAAGGTTGTGACTCCGCCACATTATTATTTAATAGTCGTGTTCCGTATTAGTAAGGTTGTGACTCCACCGCATTATTATTATTTAGTCGTGTTCCTTATTAGTAAGGTTGTGACTCCGCCACATTATTATTTAATAGTCGTGTTCCGTATTAGTAAGGTTGTGACTCCGCCACATTATTATTTAATAGTCGTGTTCCGTATTAGTAAGGTTGTGACTCCGCCACATTATTATTTAATAGTCGTGTTCCGTATTAGTAAGGTTGTGACTCCGCCACATTATTATTTAATAGTCGTGTTCCGTAATAGTAAGGTTGTGACTCCGCTGCAGAATTAATTAATTGGGGGGATTTTCTTGGCTAAATATATCAAGGTGGGTGCCTAGGCTTTACCACAGAACATAAATGATCTGGAATTTTGTGGTTCCCATGTTAGTTTCCCCACAATATCTTTTGCCACTTTTTTGTAAAGCAAATGTAAATCCACACATAACTTCTAAAGCGAGTTATTGGTGTAAGGCTGGAATCATGCCAGAGCCGTCCGAGTGAAACTTTTTCTTACAGATAAGCTCGCTGTATCTCTACCAATAACTAATATACAATGGTAAAAAAACTTTCCTACCAAATCAACATCTCAATTACCAGTGTTCTTTTTTAGGGTTTCGTACCTATAAGGTAAAAACAACCCTTTTACTAAGACTCCGCTGTCTGTCTGTCTGTCTGCAGGCTGATATCTCAGAAACCGTAATAGTAGCTAGAAAGCTTGAAACTTTCACAAGATATGTTGGTATTTCCCGTGCCGCTGTAACAACAAATACTAAAAATAATCAAAATATATTAAGGGGGGTCTCTATACAATAAACCTGTTTTTTTCTAGACACATACATTTTTACAAAATATTTATGTGTGTATTAGTTATCTAATTAAATGATGAAATTAACTAAAAATATTTTTTTAAGGGGACTTTCGTACAACAATGGTACATGCGCGAGCCCAGCTCGCACTTGGCCAATCGAATGACGACCTCGTTGGCGTAAAGGTTACCATGCCGGACTGCTAATCAGAAGGTTCCGGGTTCGATTCCAGGCCCGGTCAACATCTTTGTGCTTAACTAAATTTGTTCGCTGGGGGTCTGGGTGTTAAATATGTGTAATATGTATGTATGTATGTATATGTAGTATATCAGTTGTGTTAGCAACCTTAATACGAACTAGAAATGGTGAAGTATGGGGCTAACCAACCGTGTGTGAATGTGCTCTAATATTTATTTATTATTTATTTATTTACTCTTATCGATTGAAGAATAAATAAACATATTTAATATATACATATTACAATATAACTATATATACATATGTATATATCTTGCCTTCTTCACAGTACAAATTAATTAACTTGTATCTCTCTTCCAAAGTAACTTAGTGTATGTAAAAGAGTGTTTATGTTTGACAGCCCAACCCGTCCGTTTCTCGTATCCAAATTCTTAACTTGAAAAATAAATAAAAGTTTCAAACGCGAGGTTCGAGGCACGTTCGACACTTTGACCGAGTTTAACTTGAGGCCGACATTTGTTGAATAACTGCAGGGTAGAGAGAACATGATTTCTTAATGTTTTATTGAAAATACGTGATGTAATTCTTATCTATATCTATCTTCTTCAACTGACTGACAATTATATCTTGCATACCTGACGGTTAAAATAGAGAGCTAACTTATTTATGACACCACAATTGTACCTATTTTGCAAGTAATAAATGATTAGATTTGATTTGATTCTTTTATATAAAATTTCCATATCACAATGTTAGTTACCGCACTCCTCCGAAACGGCTAGACCGATTTTTACCAAATTTTATTTGCGTATTCAGTAGATCTGAGAATCGGCTACTATCTATTTATCACACCTCTAAGTAAGTAAAAAAAAAAACATTTGCCGGGTCAGCTAGTTAGTAATAACAATATATAAAAGGGAAAAGTTTGATATTTTGTTTGTTTGACGCGAATAGGCTCGAAACTACTCGTACAGGACCAATTTGAAAAACTCTTTCACTGTTGGGAAAGCTACAGTATTCCCAAATAACAGGCATATTTTTTTTCATTAATTTCAAAAATATTAGGGATGCTTACAAAAACTTAAATAATCTAACCCAACGTGTACAAAAATAAACAAATAACTTCCTTCAATCGCGTGCGCTGCGAAAACTATTAATGATGGAACAAAATTATGTATTACAATAAAATATACAAAAGGTAATAAAAACATAAGCAGATAATTTTATTTTCATTTTACAGGAAGGACAAAGAGCTATGATAAATAAAGTGTAAAAGATGAGACAAATAATACTTAGCCTATAAGTTCATCACTTTTGTTTACACATACTTTGTTTAATCACATAAAAAATATATTTATAAAAGCTTATTACAACTTAAACATTTTACAAGCGATAACAGCTCAGTTAGGCGTGTGGCCTTCACACGTCCTGTGCGGATGTCATAGGTTCGATGCCCGCCAATAAGCGTGAGCTTTCTGTGAAGGAAACATCGTCATAAAACCATAGCATGGTAGTGGTAGGAATCATATTTATTATTAACCTTCAATGTCAAAACATCACGGTGCTATAAGTTTGACGAGTGTGTGGCATCATACGACTAGCTCCCAAACAGATAAATCGATTTTGATTAATATTCTTTAGGTTGAAAGGTGTATCAAGCGAAGGGAGTGTTCTTAGCCTTGTTTATCAAAAATCCATCCAAGATGGCCGACGACACCAAATGGCGGATAGAAACCAAAATATGGGTATAAAATAAAAGAGCTTGATAAGTAGAATACAACACGCTATGACAAATTTCAAATAGAAGATATCTGCCACTACAAAATGATGCTTTTCAAGAATCAAGGCTTTTCTACAATTTAATATTCTTTATTTTTATTATCTTTGTTATATTTTACCAGATTTATTGGGTTACTTAATTGGTACCGTAGTCAGTACTTTACAAAGTTGGCTAGCTTTATTAAACTAACAAGCCCTTAAACTAACCTAGGAACTATAACTAACCAAGTTCCAATCACACACCTCACTAAATCCTCGGAAACAAAGTTTAAGTGCCCTTAAGGTCAAAGGCGACTACGGTTTTTGCCTCGCGAAAAGTAGAAGAATATACAAAAGTTAAGACCTTCGTATATTGTCAATACATGTAGAATATTCGAAGGATTTAACCTTCATATATTCTTTGTGTATTGACATAATTATGCATAAGTCAATTATCTTAGGTCTTGTAATTAAATAAAAAAGGCAAATAAGTAAATTAAAAGAAATTAAATAAAAAATAAAAATTGTGCCAATTATTACTAGAATCTCGCAAAAATAAATATTTTGAATTAGAGCTAACATGTCTTTACAGTAATACGAGTAGCGGCCGCGTAAGTACTTAGTAGGTAGGTAACAAACGCATATCAAAAAGTCCTAGCATTCGAAGAAAGATCAGACTGGTCCTTGTAATAAAAATAAAAAAATATAGGAAGGCCAGGAACCCTTCTTGCGTGAGTCTAATCTACTGGGCAGATTACTTATTTAATTAACATTGGGGTTTGGTAGAAGATCAAACAAGCGGCAATATTTTGTATGTTATTGTTAATAATTTCGCTATTGTTTCTACTTATTATTAGATTGTAATATTCTAAGAATAAAGCTATTATTGTTTATTTATTATCTTTATCCAAACAAAATTATAATTTCCGAAAAAGAAAACAATTTTAATTTACTTATCTGCGGCACACACGACTAAACTAAATTTAAAGAAGCCCCGTCTCTTGTCATCTTAGGTGGTCAGAAAGAGACGGCACGTTCTGCACCATAGTCAAAACAACTAAAATCACGTTAAATGTAGAAAATATAGGCAACTTTAGTCCGCACTCACTTGTATCACCTCTAAAACTGCTTGCACATACCATATTTGGTGTGATTTTAGTTGTTTTGTCTGTGGTTCAGACGTGCCGTCTCTTTCTGGCCACCTAAGATGAAAAGAGACGGGGCTTCTTTAAATTTAGTTTAATCGTGTGTGCCGCAGAATTGCTACTATTTGATTTTGGTACTTATTTAAAGTTTAGTCGTAATGCGGTTATCTCCTCACCTCTTAAGACGGGGCGATCGGACTCAGCGTAACCGAGGTGCGATGCTCCAGCCTGATAGGCCACGTCGCTTCGCAGCCCGCCTATTTGGCTACCAAAGACTTGGAACAATAGATGACGTATCAGTAGAAGATTCGAGCCGACGTGATAATTGAATAAAGTTAATTTCATAATAAATTTAGTATATTACACAATCTTTATACGTAACTATAATATTTTAATTAACATTAAAATAATAAAATTAAAGTCAGGACAGCCCGCCTTCAACCGTGCCCGGCACAAAGGTGCCCATAACGCTGGCCGCGTTTCCACGCTGAATAGCGATGGCAATCCTCTGCACTAAGTACGATCGAGAACGGGAGTCCCCCGTCTTATCCCTCAGTCTTCGGCCAATTTCCCTCACTAGGTTCCTCGCTTCTGAACCCCAACCGCCCAGTTTATACCATTTAGTATATTAGAAAATATATTAAAAATGGGTTGCCTAAGAAATCCTGGACAGAATTTTTTTTTTTTTTTTTTTTATAAAATTTTGCAACATCAAGATAATAAATAAATATATATCCAGAGTTAAAGTATAGAACATATAGAACGTGCTGCCGTAGGGTTGCCTTTATTTTACCTGTACGAACTACTTACTGATCGCAATGAACCAGCGCTTATGTTGATATAATATTTTTTTCTATTATCGAATCGGTTGAAAGTTGCTGATTTTGACATACCTGTTTACCCTGGCAACCCAGTAGTTCTTTTTAAAATTTTAAAATAAATCATTTTATATTATTAATTTAATAACATTATTCATTATTAATTTAATGCCATGCCGACAAAATAAAAGTAAGTGATAGCCGGTTACACAAGCATCATTCAAATAATAAGAATGTTTATTAGTGTACATATAACTTTGTAAAAAAATTATTGAATATGTTTCTTCTTACACATTTTAATTTTATAAGGTTTTTCACAAGTGTGTCTTGTCTGAAAATCATATAAGCAAAACACACATCATACACGGCTGGTTAACCTCATACTAAACCATTTCTAGTTTGTGTTATGGTTGATAACACTACTATATAGTACATATACATACCTCAATACATTATATCGATACATATTTAACACCTAGATAGACAATTTATAAATTTAGTTATTGAATTTATTTCGTAAAATATCCACGTCACGTCAGGCACTTCTTGACATGTAACCTTCTTCATCTGTGGTTGGACCCCAGCCATGCCTATCTTTGTTTGCGTCTCGGATCGTATTTGGCCTCGTTCCCATTAAGCACAGTTTCATAAGAATAAATCAATCAAGGGCTTGGTTATTTAGCTCCGTTTTCCTGATATAAATGAGAACTGACCTATTTAAGTAAATGAGTAAGCAAGATTTGTTATCTCCCTTTCTTATTAAGGGGGCTACTGTTTAATTCTGTTCTATGCCCGATATATTTCACACACGGCTGGTTAGCCCCATCCTAAACTTTTTCTAGTTTGTGTTATGGTTGCTAATTTAACTGATTTACTACATATACATACATAAACCTATAACAATATTATAGAGCGGAAAAATTTGATTGTTTGTTTGACGCGAATAGGCTCCGAATCTACTGGACCGTTTTGAAAAATTCTTTCGCCGCTGGGAAGCTACATGATCCCCGAATAACATGAGCTATAGTTTGTTTCTCTTTGCAACTAAGATTATTTTATAGCCCGTGCGAAGCCGGGACA
The DNA here is from genome assembly GCA_035578125.1 of Mellilla xanthometata. NCBI lineage: Eukaryota > Metazoa > Arthropoda > Insecta > Lepidoptera > Geometridae > Mellilla > Mellilla xanthometata. The sequence continues at coordinate 5,702,651 of JAPUBQ010000015.1, read as the reverse complement.
GTTTGCTGGTACTTTATATTAATACATATTTAACACTCAGATCGACAGCCAGCAAACTTAGTTCATCACAAAGATGTTGACCGCGCCAGGAAACAAACCCGGGAGTCTCTGGTTGGCAGTCTGGCATAGTAACTATTACGCCAACAAGGTCGTTAAATTTTAAATGAATCACAAGAAAGGCTGGCACCGACACCATTGAAACCGGATTATAAAATCTGACTTGGTATATGAGTGTTATTTCATTGCATGAATATACTTTATTATATTTTATATTGAGTAACTAATATTCTTATAAGTAATTTCTTATTTTGTGGTTTCAGTAGTTAGTCAAGTAGAATTTATGTTTATTTTTATACCTTTACTATAATTTATATGATCAAGTATAGGCAATGTGTCATAAAATTGAATTGCCTACCCTATGCAATAAATGGAGTGCATTTGATTCTAACTTTCACAAACGTTTTTATAAAAAAAACTCAATAAAACTGCAAACTATATCCATAACAGTTTCAAAGCTTAATAAATAACGTCACAGTTGCGCTGAAGCTTGCGTTTGACTTTAAAGGTTTTTACGGACTATTTTAATTTTATGGAAAAACGAACGTGCCAAATAAATTCGGAAAAAGTTAAAGTTAAAATGTAACGACTAATTTTTGCATAAGCAGCTCACTATAATATCTGAGATCTGGGACTCGGGGCCTTCTCTCACGTCGAGAGACATATAGGCCATCCACCGAGCTGGTCAAGTGCGGGTTGGCGGATGACAAAAGTCTTCGGATATTGCAATTCTCAAACGTGTCGGCTTCCTCGCGATGTTTTTCTTCACCGTGAAGCGAGTGCAAATCCACACATAACATGAAAAATAAGTCATTGGTGTAGGGCCGGGATTGAACCAGGGCCGTCTCACTTTTATCTAATTCTATTTGTAAGAACTGGTACATATTTACGTAGTAGGAGAGTCAAAAAGCAGATAACATATTTGTAATCGGTTGTCGACTAGTCTATATTGATCTGGAGTTATATTCTACAGCGCTGGCTTTTAACCTGCTCCTTCACGCATCATATTCCGATATGAGATAGTTAATTTCATTTTTTCACCTTTATTACTACTTTTTTAGCTTTATAACATTAAAACATAAAAATACACAAACGAAACTAAAACAAAACTAGACTAAACCTAAAAAAGACCAAGGGTGGAGGCAAAGATGCATATAAAATGCTAACATTGCTATTTGTTCATTTCAACAAAAAGCATTTGGTATCAAGTAAAGAAGGTAACAGCATCACCAAACATTTCCTGGCAGTTCAACTAACTTTTTGTATGTAATACGAGTAGTATTTTGTTCTTATTTATTCTCAAAAGTCATGGAACTACAATAGTTTGTCTGTATATACTACAGCCACCCTCTAAATTATTTATGTGCATTTTTTTAGCAGTTACCTGTGTTGTTACTACATCTAATTGTGCCATACTTTTATTTTTGAAGTTGATTTGTTGTGTCCTGTACAGAATTATCTTTTTACTTTATTTACGTAAGACTTCTAAGATCGATCGCAACACTTCATCAAGCGAGCCGCGGTGAAGCGCAAATATGCCTTGCAAAAATTTGAAATTAATTTAAATAAAAATTTATATGAGTACCCATAAATCTAACTACTATGTACCTCTAACTAAGTATAACATAGCAATGAAGTTGCTAGAATTTATTACTGAAAGGATAGGATAATCTTGAAATCACTATACATTTGCTGATCATTCTGATAAAAACTTCTAAAGATTTATGTTCAGTACATAAAAGAGAAATGCTAAGACAGAAAGATTTAGTATCGAGATGAATAGAACTGCTGCTGAATGCTTTTAACTTCGAATAGTAAATTAACTTTTACTTAAAAAGTCGTCACTGACTTTGTGATAAAAGACACACTCGTAAATAGAATTAAACTAGGTTATAGTATACTCACAAAATTTTGCGAAACCTACTCATTTTGAGCACATACTTATTACCCGCTATGCATCCCATATTATGATTTTATATGTAATCACTTATTATGTATGTGAACAATAAACTTTTTTTCATTGTTTTCAGCCTTAGAATATTGAGCTATAGAGACGACCAACTGATACGCTCTGCGGTTCTAAAAAGAAACCTAATTATAAGCCAAACCTCTTTGGCGACGACCTTGGTTGACGACCTCGTTGGCGTAATGGTTATCATGCAGGACTGCCAATACGAAGGTTCCGGGTTCGATTCCCGGCTCAGCCATGTTTAACTAAATTTGTTGGCTTTGGGTCTAGGTATTAAATATGTATCTATATAAAATATATATGTATGTATGTATATGTATTATATCAGTTATGATTAACCTACTTAGCTACCTTAACACAAACTGGAAATGTTTCATCATGGGGCTAACCAGTCGTGTGTGAAATGAGTCCAAAAAAAGAAAAAAAAGACTCCATATGAAAATTTCCCGGAATCGGTTCAGCCATTTGAGCATGTGGGAGTAACAAACTGACACACAACCATTCGCCTTTTCAATATTATTGACATCAGCCCTGTATTAGTCTGCAAACAAAATCTCTGTTTATAAAAGCTGGAATAATTTTATAAAATTCATATTATTTGAACTCTTGCTTTATGTATTGGATTAAAAACAAGAACTCGTATGTCACCGTGATAATATCAACGATAGAAACCTTGATCAAAACGTATACTCGAATCGAAAATTTAACATTACCACAACGCTGCTTAAATATTTTATGAGAGAGACTTTAACTTTTATAAATAAAAGAAAATTATATTGGTAACAAAATTTATACGCTGACAGAAAAGTTATCTTAATTTTTTTCTTACCGTATTCCCTTCCTTGGCATGACTTTTCGTAACGCGACAGCTTACAAACTGTGTTACTGACATATACAAAAATGTGCGAATGTATGGGTTCACTTATCAAATTTGATACGGCATCCAATCTTGATAGATCTCTCCAACAGTTGTAAAAAACCAAGAAAACAAGTCCTAGTTTTATGGTCATAAAGAAATGTACGAGTATTATCAGTTATTTGTATGTATGACAGATCTCTCAGACTTTAGCTGATTTATGCCAGAACGTATTAACTTATCGAGTACATTTCTATGTATATATACATGGCTTTATGTTGACTTTCTTATCTTTCTTTTGCAACACGACCGTCATACACATCATTCACTCTTAGAGTTGTTTCCGCAGCACTAGTGCCACGGCGGAACTCGTACTCGTAAATAATGCGATATGTTAAGTTTTCCATTTTGTAAAATGAGTGATAGTCCATTGAAATGTTACATTTTTTAGGCCTAACCTTGCGTTTTTTAGAGGACGCAATTTTATTTTTTTGATGTGTAGGGGGGGTCAGTGTAAAGCTAAAACCAAGTTTGTGGGGTCACCACCCTTGTCCCACGGCCGCCATCTTGAAAATAGGGGTTGAAACGGTTTTTATGATATACCTCTTAAACTATTTATTTGATAAAAAAAAATTGTTAACATTTTTTTGTTGCAAATTAAATTCTCTACAACTTTGGTCCCGTAACTTTTTATCGTAAAACTATAAATAAAAAAGTTATAAACAATAGTACTCACTTCGGAGCGCTGTAAAACCTTAGCTATTAACTTAATGAAAAAATGATGTAAATAAAAGTTGTTCCCCTAAAAACGATCTACAAAAAAGGTCTGAAATTATTTTTTCGTAAAATGATCAAAAAAAAAGTTATATCGAAAAATATAATTTTTTTTCTCGAATTTCTGAAGATTTTCGCTTATAACTTTTTTATTTATAGTTTTACGATAAAAAGTTACGCGACCAAAGTTGTAGAGAATTTAATTTGCAACAAAAAATGTTGACTATTTTTTTTTATCAAATAAATAGTTTAAGAGATATATCATAAAAACCGTTTCAACTCCTATTTTCAAGATGGCGGCCGTGGGACAAGGGTGGCGACCCCACAAACTTGGTTTTAGCTTTACACTGACCCCCCCTACACATCAAATAAATAAAATTGCGTCCTCTAAAAAACGCAACCCCAAATGTAACTTTTCAATGGACTATGACGCAAACAGAAAAAAACAGAAGAAAGAAAAAACAAATGAATGACGATCATCGTAGCACAAATACATGTAAATATAGCTGTACAAATTTGAATTTGGAATTCCTTACCAAAGAGGAGAAATTTGTGTTAAAGTGGCCATTACGAAAAACGCCAATTTCATATGTAAGGATCCAATATTAATAATATTTTTGAGTAAATTTAAACACTCCGGAGACCTTCTTGCACTACGCTGTGGCCCTTCCCGGATTGCTCTCCTTCGACGTCGTTCACCCCGGACTCGATGAAGCGGATGTCGGAGCCCCATCTCCGAACACCCTCGAGTCTGATGCCTCTTTTAGTCGCCTCTTACGACAGGCAGGGGCTGTTCCGCAGCCTTATCCTTTCACCCAGGCTGCAGGGTTAATAGTTAGTTAGCCTAGCTGAAGACGCCACAGTATTGTACTCGTAGATAGTTAGGGGGGCCACAAGGTGATTCACATGGCAAAAATGCAAAACATGCATCGAAATAATATAAATAACAAGTTTTTTTCTGGTTATATTTTGCACGTAGAATTTCGAAACTTATAGACGTCTATTACACGTCTTATCTTCAAGAAACTTTTCCAAGTTACTTTATTCGTAAGCTATGTGGAACCGCGGTACTCTTTTGTTTACGAAAACCACTTTTCGTCTAGCTATGTAAATAAAGCCACTAAGCCCTTCGATTAGTTGCAGTTTGAAAACTTTTAATACCAGAGTTTTTATTAGTCTTTTGATTTGACTAGCAGGGTGCGTAACCACGAGAGTAAGCGTCACTTCTGTCTAAGGTAGAGTATGCATAGTCTGTAATAATTGGCTCTCAAGAAAGCAGTCGAACACACTCTTAGGTGTGTAGTAACAGATCTTTCAACTTGAGGGTAGTTGCTGGCCAGCAAGCAGTAGAACATGCCTTACCACCATGCTATTGTATCTCCACGATATTTTCCTTCGCCGTAAGCTCGTGCTCATTGGTCGGGATTAAACCCACAATCTTCGAGGCGTGAGGTGGCACCGACTGGACTAAGTTATAACCAGCATAAAGTAGTCAGTAGACATCTTTTTCATATCTTTCATTCTAAGTATAGTCTAATGTTTTTTTTTCAAATGTTAGTAATAATCCGTTGTATTTATTTACAAACTTGATGATTATGTTTGGTAGTTAAGGGACATGTTGTGCCGCCCGAAAAAGACATGGATGGAGTGTGTGAATGAGGACATGAGAGAGAAAGGATTGAGTGTAGAAATGACGTCTGATAGAGGAGAGAGAGAGAGAGAATAGAGGAGAGGAAGAAGAAGATTTGCTGTGCCGACCCCACCTAAGTGGGATAAGAAGAAGTTAAGGGACATGTTTACAGAAAGCAAAATGATGCGACAAGACTGAAAATCGAGATGGCAGTAGTAATAAAGAAGTGTTTTACGCTTCACCGTACAAAGAGCCTTAAAGATGGTCTGCGGATAAGTGGGGCCTTTTATAAAGTTTGCGGGAAAGTAATCAGTGAAATCTGAGAGATTTATTTGAAAGATGAGGCCAATATTTTTTCTTTTCACTTAACTTTTATTTTATTCCATTTTATGGAGCTTACGAGATATATTAATTACTGTTGATAATACCGGACACGATTATTGTCGAATTAATACTCGTATTATGCTTAGTTTTCATGTATTTTTTACATATACACGTAACTTCATGAGGCGACACTTTGACCTTAGGTGGAGCATGCTTAGTCTGGAAATACTAGCTCTCAGGTAGGCTGTCAGAATACACTGTCAGGTTCTTGGCGACAGATTTTTTATCTTGAATGTGATTGCTAGCTAGGCGAGCAGTAGAAAATACTCTAAAATAAAAATAGCCTATATTTCTACTACTTAAGATACATACAACAATCTATACTTACTTAAAACTTTGATGATACTTAATAATAATATTAATAAGTGAGGATATTATTATAATTTTATTAAATCAGTATTTTTTTTATCAAATATTAGGTACACGCTTAATTTAATCTTAAGATAGTATAAGTTACCTATTGACTCAGGCGTTACTTTGCGGAAATCCATTGTAAATAGAAGACAAAATTAAATATTTAGTGTACTTCCGTTGTGTTCTGAAACCAAAAAGATAAACAAAGGAAAAATTAAAATAATCAAAAACATTTTTATGAATATATTAATTTTTCCTTTGTTTATCTTAATTTGGTTTCAGGACACAGCGGAAGTACACTATATATTTAATTTTGTCTTCTATAGTATACGTTAGTAAACTAAGCAATAGCAGTAAGGTTCTATTAATATGTACTCGTATAGTTAACATTTTAAGTTGGTAGTATTAATACATGTTTTGAAAAATAAATAGTTGTTTACATATTGAATCAAGTTTAGTGTAACTTACTCGTAAGAAAGAGGAAAGAAAACTCCTCTCTTGTTACCGAGCGTAAAGTGTACCGGAAAATTCTTGGGCCAGACAGAAGAGAGGATAGGAGTTGCAGAGTAAGAAATAACAAACAATTAGAAGACCGTGGCAGAACCTAAAATGGGCGATAGTAAAGCACATTAGCTCCGTTTGTTCGGCCACGTGGAAGAGATGGGAGAGGATCGGGCTGTGAGGCGAGCATACTCGGGACGACCAATTGGCCGACGTCCGGTTGGTCGTCCCAAGTATCGCTGGGAAGACCAAGCGCAGCAAGACCTGAGCGCACTTCATGCCACAGACTGGCAGGAGACAGCACAGGATTGAGAAAAGTGGCATCTCTTAGTGTCGGAGGCCATGATCCATTTCGGGGTTAGCGAGCCATCATAATTAGTTAGTTTAGTCGTTAGAAAGTACCCCACCACCATGAAAATGCCATGATTAAGCAATCTTCACCCTCAACATAATAATTTCACCCGTCACTCTGTCTGTCACAGCTTCAAAAGTCCTGAGCACGATAACAAATAACGTCTGACTGCGAGTAAAAAGTTCGTTTTGTGAATGCGTGCAAGAGCTCTGCTCTCGCCGGAGATGCTTATATTTGATAGATACGTCACTTTAATGGTAAATTCATGATAAGAACTAGAATATCTTAAATCATAGCTTCGACGAAGTCTTTTAAGTTTAATTATTAAATTTTATTTAAAATTTAATTTAAAATTAAAGAAAACATAACTAGTTGAACAATAAAGAAGTTTTACAAGCATTTAGTTTTTTAGATAGGTTGAAAGCCGATGACGTAGCAGCATAAACAACGTGACGAAGCTGAAATGTTAGATATGGTTGTACTTATTTCTATGAAATTTCCTCATAGACACGTCATTAAACGGCAGATGTCAATGTATTCCGACCGCGGACCCGAAGTGCTGAAGACGATAACGATCCTCGTGGTGACATGAAACGATAACAGGTCGTCTTTTAACCGGCTGCCAATACGCTGTGCTGAGATAAATAAATTAAAAAAAAAACTAGAACACGTTTCACTTACGGCTGGCTAGCCCCATACAAAACCATTTCTAGTTTGTATTATGGTTGCTAACACAATCAAAATATTACATATACATACATAAAACTTTATATCGCTACATATATAAGACCTAGACCGACAGCCAACACCTAACTTGAAAAACAAGTCATTGGTGTGGGGTCGGGATCGAACCAGGGGCCGTCTGATTGAAAAACAGACGTTGTTACCACCGAGCCACATTCGTTTAGAGTTCAGGTACTCCACTCAAATATGTATGCCGCAGTTGAACTTAATACTACCTTTAAGGTTAAAACCTACACGTAAGCCGTATCTTCCAATGAGAGTCCACGGCACAGGGAGTATAGTCCATCAGTCATCGCGGCGTGTTTAGGACGCGTCGTATATCACGGCGCAATGACTGGGCTTTTCTGCTCTACGCCTATGAGCTGACCTCTGCAACTAGCCAGAGACCACATAAATCTTGATATACAGGGCTGTGGGTCTACCGCAGTTTCCGTACATTTATTCTAACAATTTTTCTTTTAAAAATTCAACAAAAAATCTATAGACCAAAATATATACGGTAAAATTGGTAAATTCTCAACTGCTATAAACACTCTTGTACTATATCTTAAGTATTTAATCACGGGAGAAGTCATTGGGTTTCGAGTTACAGTTCTATGATCTAGTTTTAAAGCCTTTCGACTCTGTTTCTATATTTGTTCTCTCACTTGTGTCACAAATAAAGAATTTTGTATTTGTATATACAAATAATCTATGTTTGTAATGGCTTGCTTATAAGGTGGTTTTGTAGCGCCTGTAGCTCAGCTAGCTAAGGTGATCTGACGCGATCATCAAAGCTAAGCAACGGTCGATGCACACAATGTCTGGATGGGTGACCATGCTCAAGTGCGGAATGTGGAATTTTCATCTGGGCGCTACCTTTGGTCAGATGATACGTTTAATTGTAGGTCCCTGCTGTTAGTCTCAGTACAAGCAGTCGTTAAGCCAAGTCAGAAGCCTTTGGGCGGCTTGTACTCTTAGCTCATACGAAGAAGAAGATGGTTTACAATATAAGTACTAAGACTAACAATTTAACAACAGGAAGTATGTACTAGGGGAGAAAGGGGTAATAGGAATCAGTGGGCAATCGTAGTCACTAAAATAACTAAAGAAACCAAAAGCCTAGAGTTATTATTGCCCCGTAACCAACATCACTCCATGCACCCCGCGCCGGCCCCCAGCGCCCGCTGAGTTCACGCCAAGCGCTGGGACAACATTGCCGCGTAACGTTTTTGCGCCAATTTCATATAATTTTTTACGTGAACAAAATAAACGGTAAGTCCATTACTATGATGTATTTTAATCATAAGTTCAAGTTAAAACTTTAGTTATGACGTTTGAGATTGGATTTGTGAATCGTTTAATGTAATAAAGTCTAAAATAATTATTTTATAACTGTAAATTTTCAAATTGTCCATTTCGGGTAATGAGAGTCGAGCGTCTGTGGGTAATGGGTGTCGACCATCGTCCACGTCTCATTACTCGCAGTTTTTATAACGTGCAAACGATTAATTATATCGTACATTTTTATTTGGCAGATGCCGAAAACATGACCGAGGAGCACAAATAAAGCGTAATTGTCTTCTGACACAACGCACAGAGCGCAGAACTTCATAAAATTCGTAAATTTGGCCGAAACAACGAGATTTGGTACAGATGTACATCTTGTGGGCTATGGGCATGCGCAAGCTGCACCGGATGGGATTCAGTTGAAGATTACGTGTGTGAAAACTGCTAGGATTCGCTGACTCCCATTGCCAAATATAGTGATTATTATTACCCGCATGTGCGGGCAATGGTAGTCAAAGTCATTATTTTTTAAAATAATTATAAATAGAAAAGTATAATTTTTACAGCTAATGAAACTTATCAGACTGATAGTTGATTAAGTATATTACATTAAAAATAAATAACTATCACCATAACTACAATAATGTTTGATTTGGAGAATATATTGCTTAAGTGACTCCCAATACCCCTTTCTCCCCTACTACTATTAAGTTTATTTTTGTATTTAAAATGATTGGTGGAAATTATCAAAAATTAACAGTTGTTTGCGAAAATAAATAAAAAAATACTAGAGACAAACCGAATTGTGTTCCAGTCTAAAGAGTCACTAGCTGGTTCTACCTGTTCACAGACAAATAGGGTTAATCTAAAGATGTTTTCTTATTTAAAATGTTTCGCAATATCACTAAAACTGCCATAGCCGTACCATACCATACCATTCCGTACCATAGAACCTTGCTAAAAACTTCCTGGAATGGAATAAATAATAACATATTTTTTTTCACTAAAATTATGTCTAAATTTTAATCACACCCTCTCAAAACAGACTGACATTCCCCTGGGATGTAGCGTAAACGTATTTCACGTCGGAAAATATTAAAATGTTTTCCGTTTTCATGAAAAATGTTCAGTTGATTGATTTGTACCCGACTCTAATTGGGTATCGCAAATTGGACCACGGTTTGTGAAGCTTTTTATTATTGATCATTTAAATTTGTTTGATTAAAAAAATCGAACACACACGAATGAATTTGTGCTGAATATTAAATGCACAACGACAAGAGAATTTTCATCAACAAATTTCCTTTTTTCTAAGGTGCTCATGTTAATAATAAGATACCAAAAACAACTGATCTTACACAACTGAACACTTTTTGTTTTAAGAAAACTGCTTCAAAAATGCGAAAACAATTAAATTATGCAGAAACTGAAAACTTACTTAAGTCTATGAGTGTACCCACTCATACATAAAACTATATAAAACTACCTCATTATTAATAATTAAACATATAATTTTAGCAATAACTTTATTTTTAATTAATTATGTATAATGATTATAACGCAATTTTTGCAGTCATGTCCAATAGGCAGTATGTATCTCTAATGTACAAGCTTCCATGCTTAGTTTGGAGATGCAGGGTCATATACTTATAGCTTTGAATACAAAATATGCAAAAAATATAGGTACAAGACACATTTTTGCTACAAATTGTAAAAATACTAACTGTACAAATAAATTCTTTGATTTGATCTGAGAGAATACGACATTAAGCTTATTTATGTTTCATTAAGGCACAATTAATTCATGCATATTTAAGACAACTTTAATGAACCAATCAGTTATCAATGGTCAATTATTGCTGGACAGTGCAACATTTTTGTAGCCAATAATGAGTGTAATTGTTTGTTCGCAATGATCACTAAAGGAGTTCCAATGGGTGTATTAGTTTCATACACAACTTGTTTCCCAGTGTCGCAATCAATCATCACCGTTACTCGCTCTGAAATCACACAAAAGTTGCCCCTGAATAAAAAATAATAATATCTATCTGTACTATAAGAATATATGTACTGACTCATTCATTCATCTATAGGCAACGCAGAGCCCAAACGGCTAGACCTAGGGATTTTGGATATTTGGAGGGTGTATTTGTTTTAGTATGTAGACGGATTTGTGGAAATTCTATTAGGGGTTAAAATACTTGTAATGAAACTTCTTTGTTTTTGAACTTCTAACAATGAAATTTAGAACATGTACATAATTATAGTTTATTTAAAACAAGAAAGACAGATGCGGCTCAGTGAATATCGAGATGATCTTAGAGACAAAGACGTGATGGTATGTTATAATTTTTAGTTTCATATCTTAGCAATAAATACTTTAGAATAACTTTAAATCTATACTCATATTAAAAAAGCTGAAGACTTTGTTTGTTTGAACACGCTAATCTCAGGAACCACTGATGCGAAATGAAAAAATATTTTTGTGTTGGATAGACCATTTATCGAGGAAGGCTATAAAACATCATGCTGTGACTAATAGGAGAGAAGAAACAAAGGAAAATGTGGAAAAACCCGGGAAAATTATTCATCTTTGATATCTTCCGTTGCGTGCGTTGCGAAAAGGGAGAAGGAGAGGTTACAAAAGACGACATACACGCGCGTGGAGCCACAGGCAACAGCTAGTTTACAATAAATCTGGATAATTGTAGTTTCCACAGGTTGCGCAAAAAAGTGACCTACACGCAGGCGAAGCCAGGGTAACAGCTAGTGTATAATATGAGCAAGTCTAGAATAGTTGTATAGAATAGTCCAAAAAATAAAACACATTTCTTTTACGATAGATATCATCCTACTGTATTATAATGTGACGACCTCGTTAGCGTAAAGGTTACCATGCCGGCCTGCTAATCAGAAGGTTCTGGGTTCGATTCCCGGCCCGGTCAACATCTTTGTGCTTAACTAAATTTGTTGGCTGTGGGTCTGGGTGTTAAATATGTATTTATATAATATATATGTATGTATATGTAGTACATCAGTTGTGTTAGCAACTATAATACGAGCTAGAAATGGTTCAGTATAGGGCTAACCAGCCGTGTGTGAAAGTGTCCTAATATTTATTATTATTATTATTTATTTACTTTTTTCTACTCTAGCCTATTAATACCAAATTGGACTTGCATGTAAGTACCTAAGTTTTTAATAATTTCGATTCCAAATTCATAAATACAAAGTTTGTCTCTTCGTGAGAGAAGACCCTGATCCCAGCAGTTGGAACACCTGGCAATTTGTTTGACAGACACTTTGAGCGCCAGTAAGTAATAAGACGACATACTACATCTTGGGCACAACTGACCACTTAAGAAGTTTTGTGTTCTATTGTTCAAATTTTTAGTCGTATACTGATAAAAACTGCCGTCAAATCTTTGTATGTGTGACTGTGCACAAAACTGGGTCGCTACCGTGGGTCGGATAACTCGTTAAACTGTAGGTCCCGGCTAGACTTATTACAAGCAGTAGTTAAGCTAAATCAAAGGCCAATGGGCAGCTTGATATCTCTAGACACTGGAGCTTGGTCACTTAGCTCATATAAAAAAGAAGAAAAAGAAGAAGACTGTAGTAAATCAATCACCTGTTTGTCAAAGTTTAATTTTGAGTAACAAAAAGAGCAAGCACCCTTTGAAAAAAAAACTAGTGCCACATAGAATGGATTTAAATTAATATGTACATATATATTTTATTTTTGTGTAATATGTAAATAACTTATAAAATGATGAACGCAATGAATAACTTTTATACCTATTTTGTACTTTTTAATACTTACCTGTATATTTGTGTAGTGTATATAATGTAATGTATTGTACTCCTATATAAAGCCCTGTTGTTTATTTACATTGTTTTGTGATTTTGTATATTAATAATTATATCTTTTGTAACCTTCCTGTAATGTCGTAAGTGAGGTCACTGGGCGGCTCCAGCGGAAGACCAGCGCTGCTTGCTTGCAGTCAGCACACGCTGAGCTGGGGCCGGTTTTGTGCCATGTAACTGTTTTCTTTTATGTTTCTTGTGTACTGATTTTCTTTGTTATTCGTGTCACAAAATAAATGTTATTATTTCTTTCTTTACCTGGCTCCACCTTGATGAGTATCGCCATGTAAGACAAAATCGAGATCGTGCGGGTCGACTCGAAGTTTGATTGACTTACTTCACCTCTAGCGCCTGTGTCTACAGTTGTCGTTTTGATGCCTTTGGATTTCAGGAATAAAGCTGCAATCAACATAAAACATTACCAAACGACTGACATATACTAATATAGTTTATATCCCCTTATTTATTTAATTTCACCCTTATACATTCTACTTATAAATGCGACAGTTTCTGTGTAAGTAAGTGTGTATGTCTGTTACTTCTTCATGCTCAAACGGCTGAACCGATTTTTATGAAATTTGGGGTGAAGATGGATTAAGGCTACTGTTTATCTCTGATTAACGAGGATAGCACCGCAGGGCGCAACAAGAATAATATATATATGGGATTTCAGTCCCACATCAACAATACATACAGATTCTAACAGTCCTGACTTTGTTTCGGTATAAGATTATATTCACAGGACTAAACGTGCGTATGCCGATCCACTGCTCTAGAGTACCATTGAAGAGGCCTGCATACACCCTGCTGGCATTATTATAATTTCCAAAGTCTTCGTAAAGACACCCTGCAACAAAAAAGTGTTCAGTTTATGATAAGCAAGCTGAAGTGACAATGTACTTTTTTTTTTTCCCGTGGGGCCCCGCATTGTCGAGTTTGGCTCAATAACCGTGGCCTGGTGCTTCGGTGAAGCGAAGAGGGTCCCTGAGACGGGCCACTCCCTACACTTGTATTCCCAGTACGCAAGTGCTAGATGGAGTGGCACCAGTAGGTTGCGAAACCTCGGGGGTTTCGCAACTGAGGCGGGCTTGCGGTGTGGTTTTGGAGACACCCACCACAGCCGAAGGTGTGGGACCGTGGCAGGAGAGAAGTGTCGGTATAACGATGCGCCGCTCTTCCTACCTGCCGGGGCCTCGACGGGGTCGCCACCGTTGATGGCGGACGCGGTGGGGCCGCAGGGAGAAGGGAGTGGTACCACAAAATACCACTTACCCTATTTTCTGCGGCCGTAGTGGCAGGTGACGGGGCCACAGACCTGACCCGTCACGGGGGACCTGGGACGTCAGATCGGGGTTGTCCGGCGTCCATTGCACTTATGGTCCCCGAGGTGGTTGCGGTGCACCATGTGCACTGCAAGGGGACTCATCCCCTGAGAAGGAGCCTCGCAGAATAGCCGAGGTGGGCGGGGTGGAGGGTTAATGCGAGGAGCGGAACCTCACCCCGCCCTTTCCGGTGAGGAGGTCATCGTGAGGTTTTAGTCGGTAGTGATGCCCTTCTGGCATCGAGCCCGATATACCCCACCCACCCCCGGGTGTGGTGGGCATGCGTAAATGCATTTCCTCACGTAAAAAAAAAGGATCTTGTCCTTTTAATTGTAATGAGGCAAAGCTTGTACTAGGAAATATATGTTTATAAAAGTATAAATTTGATAAATATAAATTTCAATTACTTAAGCAGTCTAATGAACTTTAATAAGCAAATTGGATTACATATATCTGTGAGGCTTATTATAAGTGTACGGAATAAATAAAAATCTGCGCAATAGACGACCGCTATAGTTGACTACTTCTAGAGTGGAGACCGCGTCTCGGCAAACGTAGTATAGGACGACCTACAATCAGGTCAAGCGATGATTTGAGGAAGGTAGCGGGTAGTGAATTACGAAGAGAAGCATAGGATCTTCAATCAAATTCAGCGATGCATACAAACACAGCACAAAAAAAGGAATGAGTTTACTATACTATTGTATATATTTCAAAATACTTCATAACAGAAAATATTTCAATTCAAGTTAACCTTACCACTGTATCTAAAGGTTGAATTTCGACTAGCGCCGTAATAAAAATAAGCTATCTTGCTACGCCATAAAATTTTATAACCGTACGTACGCAGTGAGCGTTAGAAAATTCACTGTATTACTAAACTGATAACGCTTAAATTCCTCAAACTCAAATAAGATCACACTCTTACTTGTGGTCTAACTTTCCTTGCCGTTTTTGGAGACATCACCTTATATCTAGTTATTTTTGATCGTGCATAGGATAGGTCCAAGTGGTATGCCTCTCTCAAGGCATACCACTTGAGCCTAGACTGATGATGATGTTAACTATATTTTTGCCATACGGCGTGCAATATGTCATGCTGGAAATTTTACAAGTATTTCCCGTGCCGTAATAACAATTTTTGGTATGTATTCATAACGATCACAGATAGACGCTTAAAATTAACTTAGAATATATAATTGTATTAAAACATTTAGAAAAAAATAATGACATAAAATCAAATAAATATTTAAGCGGAGCTCGCATGTAAGAAACGTGATTATCGCCATTTTTTTTAATAATGGTACAGAACCGTTCATGAATGAGTTTCACTCGCACTTGGCCAATTATATCAGGTCCTTCAAACTTTCAAACCTGAAAAATTCTGTCACCAAGCACCTAACGGTGTGTTCCGGTAGTCTCCTTGAGATCCAGTTACTTCAGACTAGGCATGCTCCACCTTAGGCCAGACTGTGGCTGGGTCTGGTAGTGACGTGGACAATGCCTAGCTGTTACATTGTAAAAATGTCCCAACGCACCTGTAGTGTTAGTCATATAATTATCTAGCGAGTCCCTGCCCTTGGCGAAATACCAGTTCAAAGATCTCAGTTGGAACTCATCGCTGGAGTCACAAAATCCTTTTTTTGCATCCACTCTAGAGTCTGAAACCAACACACATATAAATATCTGTTATAATTAACACAATGACAAATGCGGAATGAAAGTACTAAACATAATTCAATAAATTAAGTAATTATTCACATTTAATTATATACATTTAATTTGATTTGTATTTTTATATAAGTACATGCAATTTTCTATTGACTGAATAAATAATTATTAAAATGTAATAAAATTTAATTTTAATATAATAACATACAATTTTCTATTTATTTTCTAATGTTTTTGTTTTGTCAAAAGCGTCGAGATGTTGTAAATATAATAATTATTTATAATTATAATAATTATTTATCTATTTATCCAACTCAAGGTCTCCTTTTCCCGCAAGGCGGGGTCAACAAAATATATTTCTCCTTCCATTTCACTTTATAATGCATCCTCATTCACACTTCTTTTTCATATCTTCTTTCTTACAGCATACTCATCATCAGGTCGTCTACTTTCTCACAAACCTCCTGCTGTCATGCCTGTCCTTGTATAATGTATAATGACAATCACAAACATTAATCAATTGGTAAGCAATGATCTTGTTTGGTCACTAAATTAAGAATTTCATAATTCCCTGAAGCGAAAATATATCGAAACTTACCTGTTTCAAACAACAAATCATCACGGTCTGGGATTTCTAACAAATCTGAATCAAAGTCTAATATATCGTCTGATTCGGTACTGTTCATATTATCATGCGACTCGATAGGTTTTTGTTGTTCTTCAGTTGTTAAATTTTTCTGTTGCACGTTGGTTCCATTGTGTTTTTTGTCATTAATATTGCTTTCCATGATGTTGATTTTATCTTTAATGTCATTCAAAATGATGTAAGCTTTCTCACATCTATTTTCACTAATAGATTCTTTTTTAGTATCGTTCACTTTCAAAACTGTTTCGTTTGTTAATTTATTGTTTACTTTAGGCTCATATATTTGCTTAGTTTCAGCACTCTTTTCTAATTTATTTAATGCGAATCTTATATCTTCAAATTTTTGCAGGATTCTTTCATTCATATACTCCTGTTTTTTATGTAAACTACTTATGTTTTCAAGAATAAAGTTTGTCAGTGTGCTCTGCTGTTGTATTAGAACAGTAAGAGAATTTAAATTTTCAATGATTTTCGTAGCATCTGTACTTCGCAGTTCATTCAATTCAATGTTTTTCTCGGTGGTTAGGGCAACGGATGCATGATTAGCGATTGCTTGCACCCGGAAAGATATAAAAATTGGGATGATAATAAAATGTTTTAGTATCATAATGGGACGATCCTCTTTTTTATGGCACTCTTGTACTGTAAGAAAATAAACTTTTTATGGAAACCAACAACAAATAGACCAATCACAAACAGACGTTAAACTTTATAATTTTAACTTACCAATTTATTGTTTTGTTTTATTTGTACGTATGTAGTTGGTTTCAAAGGCTAAAAACAACTGATAGCCGACTGCAGAGAGTTTAATGAGATAAAATGAACTTCTGTTTGGGGTTATCAGAAGTCGTGCGTTATCTATGAGGCTAATTTTAATAAGAAAATGATAGACAGTTGCGTAATTGCTATCGCAAAAATTATTATGTATTGTTTTATACTCAGCCAAACAATATATATTGTTTGGCGAGCGAAAGATTCAGAGTCAAGAAGAATGTATCATATACATTATAGTTTGTATGTACATTACAAACTGTTTGTCTATTCTTGAATTTACATATTATCACACATACGAGTACACGATACACATAAACAAGTATTAACAATAATTAAAAACCCGCGAAACATACTTAAATTTTGTAGCTATTATAGTACTTGAACATACCTCTACAATATTTAATAAAGGAGAGAAGGCCCCGAGTCTCAGGAGTGTGGATGTTTAGTGAGCTGGATATGCACAATCATACATGAATCAATTTACTTCAAAAATGCTCATATTGCTAAAATGTGATATCAGTCCCAAATTCTAATAAATTCTCACCGAAAACGAAACAATACGAAAACAAGATAAAATTGCTACGAGTAACTTTAGCACGCATGACAGGGACTAATAAATTATCTTCTCGTATTTCCAACTGAACACATAAGTTGTAAGCAATTTGCCAAATGAGATACAAAAGTTAGATGTCACAGAGTTATAAAAACCATCGAATGAAAGTGCATATCATATACTTTTGTATTGATATTATATTAGATACTAGAATTAGTAGTGAAAATTGACATTATGATTAATATCATATACTATTGTAATGATATTATAGTACTAGAATATAATTGAAAATTGACATGGATACATATCATATACTTTTGTAATGATATCATATTATTTGACTTGTAACTTTGGTGTTATCAATAAATGATTTGTATTTGTATTTGTATTTGTGCGTCCTATATTTTTGACAGCTTGCCTGATATTAATATAGCTATATTATTATGCTTGTTTTTGAGGAAGAATTCTTGCCATTCTAGATAGGTACAAAATAACTAGAGATTTGTGAGAGATGCCACTTCTCAGGAAAAAGATAACGTACCTAACTGTTTAAAAAAAATATGGTAATATGTATAGTGGTAAATGACACGTGTCGTAGGATAAACCACCAGCCCAGTGGACAAAGGAGTTAACTGGTGGAGACTAGCTACGGATCGAACAGTGTGGCGTGATGTTTTTTTTCCTTTTCTGTACTATTTATTGAAGTATATCATTATTAGCGTATATCATTATCTCTACCAATGATAACATTTTTTCTGATGGACGATGTACGAAATATCTCTTTTTTTATAACTTATAGGTTTGCGTTTGACCACAGTTTGCCTGGTGTTAAACAATACTATGGCCTACGATGTTACACGCTTACCTAGAAAATACCTATTAACTCTAGATTTGAAGACCCTCAGGTGGTTCTTCTCAAGAAACAGAGACTCAGGATGAGAATTCCAAAGTTTTGCAGTCCTCACCAGAAAGGTAGAAGCGAATCGGCTTGTGCGAAACTTAGGGATTTCGACTGTATACCTATGCCTCTTCGCTGAGTTTCTTATTATCAAGACTCACCGCTGCGGTAGCAAGACGAGGTGCTAGCAAAGGACGGCGCTATAATGTATCCGTGCAGTAGAGCAGGACGGACTAAAGGTGTTCAACAAAGTGTTTTCTTTTTATTTTAAAGTGTTTTTTAATTTCTGTAATTTCTTATTAAGGTGTTTACGGATTACTGAAAAACTAACCTTACCTGTTGAAAGATATCGTCGAAAGCTGCAGATATCTTAATTAGATTTCTTAAATCAATCTTTAATGCTCCTTTTTTATTTATTAATACAAAGTAAGAACTTCGCAAACTGCGTATAAAGATCCAAAAGAGTTGAGTTGAGATGATGAGGGTCATTTACTTGATTCGGAAGAAGCTACTAAGCACCATCAGCTGGGATATATTAATATTGACTTATACAGCTTGTAAGAAGTATTTTTTTAAACTCTTTTAAAATACAGAATTACGCCGTCTCTAATCTATAAAGAATTTTTAACTCCTTGTATGATACACACATTTCATTGGAGGAAAACGATCGGTTGGTAACGGAGCGTTACCAATCAGAGATCAGGTGTTAGGTGAAGCGGCAAGAGAGTATTTCTTTGATTAACTGGCCAGAACTCCTCACCTTCTATTTGTATTGGCAAGACTGTATTTCCGTACCCTTGTGTATGAAAGCGTTATTTTAACAATCAAATTTGTTGATGTTGGGTGTAAATGCTTGTTTGTAGAAAAATAACCCGTACAGCGTAAATGAAAAGCAACAAAACAAGTTTTCAACTGCACGCACTTTAAAACTTTAAGAAATGTAAATAATTATAAATGAATAATTGGCCAAGTGCGAGTAGGGCTCGCGAATGATGTTCCGTACAATTATCTGAATTAAAAGGCATTTTTTTTGTATGGTAGACCCCCTTAAATATTTATTTCAAAAGGTAATATACTCGTATATCTATATCTCTATATGTTCTCTTGATTCATTTAAAAATAAAGTCTAAAACTGGTATCTGTCTTCTTTAGAATAAAGTTACTATTATATTATGTATGTCTTTGTCAAATATATATTTTTATATAGAATATATTATATGTATTAGTGTATCGTAGCATATTGTTAATTATTCTTATATATTTATGTATGTATATGTATTAGTATTTTATGTAGGTCTTATTATGTATTGGTTATTTGTAGGTATTTTTAGTCATTATCATTATTAATCTCTTTGTTGAACACCCCGTATCATATTTATTGTGATTTCCTCTCCATGCTTTGGTTGCCTGGAAGAGACCGCTGTAAGTGATAAGGCCGCCACTTGTAACACTACTTATAAGTTGTTTATTTATTTTTCTCTTTGTTTGTATTCCCTTTTGTGTTGCAATAAAGAGTATATCTATCTATCTATCTATCTATATTCTGTGAAAATTTGAAGCGTTTACTTACTTACTTCCTGTGGCTCTACAACCCTGGGTGGGTCTTGGCCTCCTCTACCAGTCTGTGCCACTTTGTGCGGCTTAGGGTCAGGTATTTCCATCCTTCCCGATTGAATTTGAAGCGTATATCTGTTACAGTTATTGTATGGAAACCCCATTAATATATATATTTTTATATTTTTTAATACAGTCTGACAGACAGTGGAGGCTAAGTAATAAGGTCCCGTTTTTACTTTTTAGGTAACCCTAAAAATCAAAAATCATCTTAATTCATAGCTAACTACTATTACGGATTAATTTATGTTAAAAAAATAATAAATATTTGCTTAGCCACAGGTAAATGGTAAATTAAAATTATAAATTAATTAATTTGAGGACACATTTCACACACGAATAGTTAACCCCATACTGCACCATTTCTAGTTCGTATTATGGTTGCTAACACAACTGATATACTACATATACATACATACATATTTTTATATAGATACATATTTTACACCCAGACCGACAGCCAACAAATTTAATTCAGCACAAAGATGTTGGCCATGCTGGGAATCAAACCCGGAACCCTCTGATTGGCAGTCCGGCATGGTTTCCTTTACACCAACGAGGTCGTCAAAATTACGAATCCTATTCAGGAGTGTCACTTGTAGGCTACCGCATATGCGGTGTGCAAAATGTCATAAACGATTTCGTGTCACAAAATAAATAATTCTTTCTTTCTTTTTGTTTTCTTTCTTTCTAAATTGAAACATTTGACCCTAGATAGATATTAGAAACTCAAGTACGTATAGCAAGTCACTTACAACAATTGGTCCGCTGGTGTTTTATCTAGGGACATAAAATAGAAGCTCAGGTGTGTCTCGCACATTCCGCTTTTACGGCAAAAAGGATTGACGATAAACAAACTTTACTGTATTTACATAAAGTTATCGGAAAATTTGGAAAGAAAAAGAAGGTTTATTTTGCCGAAATTATTTAAAGTTCTATATTTTTTATTATTTAGGAATATACACAAAAAGAGCAGCATAATGCCGAAATTTTTTTTAATAGGGGCACACGACTGTTTTGCTCCATACTAATCCATTTCTAGTTTGTATTCTGGTTGCTAACACAACTGATATACTACATATATATATGTAGGGATATACTACATATATACTACATATTATACATACATATAGGACAGGTTCACTCGGGCTGCAAAACCACAAAAAAATCAATTCAAATTACTCCTTTTCTAAAATCTGATATTTGTATCCACGCGCAAGTTGCTAATAAAGATATTTTGAATTTGAATTTGTTGTCGGAACCGTTTTCAAAAAACATAGACTGCATCTATGTTTTTTGAAAACGGTTCCGAATAAAATGTCATAAGTTTACGATTCTGATTATCTTTCTTGCATTTTTTTCATACGCTTCAAAGAAACGTCACTTTGCGAAGAAAATTATCGGATGCATTCGAAGATTACCTGGATAGCCCTGTAGATGTCGTGTAAGACATTAAATGATCTATATGGTATGGGACCTTATTCACTAAGCCTATTTTTATACTAAACCTCCGATGTATGTCTGTCCGGCTGTCTGTCTATTTTTCTGTGATAAATAGAAAACTCGAATTTTGACTAGTAATATTATATTGCCCGTGCTGCTAACAGTAATAATATATAGATAACGTAATTTTTATGCAATTTCTTACTCGATCTAAATAACGACATTTGGACCCTTCAAAAACATTCACATAATATTTAATAATGTATTATATCAAGAATAAATTAATAAAATAATATTTAAGGGGGTTTTTAATATTTATTTTCCCATACAACAAACATGTTTTTTCGCCTTTTTTTTAAGTTAATGGTAGGGAACCCTTCATGCGCGAGCCAACACGCACTTGACCAGAAAACTAAGATAATGAATAATAAATTCAATGCTTACAGCGCGGTCTTCTTAATCGTAAAATGTTATGCTATAATTTATCGGCGTATTAAATTATATGACCACAGTTCCCAAAATTTTAATCGGCACCTATATATTTTTGGCTCATGAAATATGACGTCATTTCCGATTTCTAACGAGCCAATAACGAGAGCTCAATCTGTTACGTCACAGATAACGAGCTTGCCAGATTTTCGGTCAAGTCAAGCGTGAACCAGATAGAAGTTAAACGATTAGTTCACAGTTTTATGTGAAGCTTATGGATAACCAAGCCAACCAAGATTAATGACATAGTAATATTTTGTTTTTTTGCCGGTTTCTTTAATCTTATCGACTTTTACAAATGATCATCTAAACCAAACATAGAGACTCTATTGAGTGGTGTGGCGTCTCTGTTGCACTTCATCGCCCGCTACCAATCAGAGCGCTCGTTCTGAATCACGCAAACTGTATTTTTAACGTGCGTACGACTGGTCTCCGGACACAACATCTGTCCGGGGCTCCCTTTGTTAGATGGAGGCAACCCGTCGTCGCTCCATTGTAGTATTCACGCTTTTTAGGGTTCCGTATCCAAAGAGTACTAACGGGGCACTATTGATGAGAATTCGCTGCTCGTCTAACACCAGGCTGTATCTCATGAACCAAGATAGCTAGAGAGTTTGATATTTCACAGAAAAATCTTAGAACCTTCCATGCATGAATCTGACTCGCACTGATTTTCTTACCTTTTTGAAGATTGACTCATACTTTCATCCAGTAGTACTAATAATTATTATATTCTAACTATGTCATGCGTAGAAAGGAGACTGCATGTTACTAGAAGATATATCGAAACGGAAGAAGATTTATCAAGGAAAAAGAGCAAAAGGCCGAACGAAAAAGATATCTTTTTGGACATGGATGGAGTGTGTGAATGAGGTCATGAGAGAGAAAAGACTGAGTGTGGAGATGACGTCTGATAGAAGAGAGTGGAAGAAGAAGATTTGCTGTGCCGACCCCACCTGAGTGGGATAAAGCAAGTAAGAAGAAGAAGAAGATATTATTCTAACTAACAATAACAGTGAAAGCATTTTCTATCGCATGTCTAATCAAAATAAAACCCAATTTTAACTATTGGACAAAAAAGACTATTGAAAAATGCAATAGTATTTTTCTTAACTACCCTTTCA
This sequence comes from Mellilla xanthometata, assembly GCA_035578125.1. Classification (NCBI taxonomy): domain Eukaryota; kingdom Metazoa; phylum Arthropoda; class Insecta; order Lepidoptera; family Geometridae; genus Mellilla; species Mellilla xanthometata. Next base: position 5,679,360 of record JAPUBQ010000015.1, on the reverse strand, counting down.
CCAACTGTGAAGTTCGGTAGATACTGACCGGTACAGATTTTCGAAGCAATGAACTGGAAACCAGATAAAACTCAACTTCCGTTGAGATCAAGATTACTACGCTTATGTGGACACCGGCTGTTCCTTATGAAATCAACGTTCTATTCCGAAATGTTAGCAGTTTATAAGCAGTACAGAACGGATCTATTTTATTTGCTTTATAGGTATATTTGGTTTTTTTACTAACTAGCGGTGTCCTACGGGTGCACGCGTTGGTCGTTTATGCGACTAACTAACTAGAAAGTAGGTACTTTTTATATGTTGTAGCATATAAATGCTACCTAAAAAAGTACTTCTATTTGGCGACGTTGTTGGCGTAAAGGTTACAATACTGCCAATCAGAAGGTTCCGGGTTCGATTCCCGGCACGGTCAACATCTTTGGGCTTAACTAAATTTATAGTATGTGGGGTCTGGGTTTGTTGTCTGTGGCTGTGGGTCTGGGTGTTAAATATGTAACTGTATAAAATATGTATGTATGTATATGTACTATATCAGTAGTGTTAGCTACCATAACACAAACTAGAAATGGTTCGATATAGGCTTAACCAGCCGTGTGTAAAATGAGCCCAGTGAAAATTAGTTTAAGTAATAAATATTTTACGAATGACCCCTAAAATACACCTGAAAACCTTCTAGATTATTCCTAAACTATAACTTGTATACAACATAAAAACTCATAAACAAGCCTAATTCTAGAAACTTCATCTTGAAATGTAAGCAACCTACTACCTAATTTGTGTCCATATTGTTACACATTACCTCGCGATCTTTCTAGATACCTACATCTTTGACATTTCCACCATCGGACGAGTAGGGAAACACCAAGGCGGCATCGTTATGCTGTGGAGGTGCCTAAGTCGCGTACTAAGCGATTTGCGTCCACCTTCATTGTGCGTACCGCCAAGGTGTGGAATTCTTTGCCTAATTCCTTGTACCCCGATGACTATAATCTAGCGGTTTTCAAGGCAAGAGTGAACCGGTTTCTTCTGGGCAAGCGCGCTCCACCTTAGATCGCAATATCGCTTACCATCAGGTGAATTGCGATCAAGCGCAAGCCCTTTAAAAGTAAAAAAAAAACTTAACACTATTCTACGGTTCCAGACCGCGCAGCGTAACAATATATAAATCGGTGTAAGCGCTCTATTTGATTTTTCTTTTGAATAATAAGCGAAATTCGGATTTCCCTTTTGCCTTTTGATCGTGCAGCGAGAAAGGGCTTTTATTCAGCTGAAAATATTTTCTAAGGAACACGACTTGAGAAAAAGTGTTTTTGTGATTGCGTTGATTTCTAAATATATGAAAAAATATTTCTAAATCAAATCTGTTTTAGATTTTTTTTCTACCCATTCAACGTCCATATTATTAGCGTCATCAAAATGAGCTGATTGAGCGTGACAATAATGTTTGAAATAACCACTGATAACAAAAAAAAAGTGTATCTAAAGTTATAGACCAATAGCTGTTCCGAATAGGCACAACTAATATACTAAAACGATTATTATTTTTAATTCAATTTAATTTGCTGATCATTTTATGTTATATTTTGATATGGGGCTTGATCCTGAAATAAATGAATTTGATTTTGAATCATGCTGTGTTACGCCAATTTGGACTATATATCTCAGGAATAAGGGTCTGTGAAAATGTATGATGCTCACACAAAGTCTAGATTTGAGCATTAGAACTAGTTCTCATTAAATTAACGATATGTAAATAATTAAATTTCAGCAATCAAAGACTTTTCCAAATTCAAAACAAAAAATATAACTTATTAATATTGTAAAGGTAACCGTTTAACACCTTTTTATGGAATTACAAGTAAAAAATTTTCCTTTTACATTTTTCTTTCTACCTTATATTAAACATATTTCTGGCACCGGTCTTTTATTATAACCGCCATAAAATTCATAAGTTTTTTAATAAAAAAATAATCGAACAATTTTTTCTCAGGATATGATTTAAAATGGCGTCCGTTAAAAAGAAGTTATCCAGGCGATGAAATATATCCGGGCTTTTTCTCAGGACGTTTATTGAAATATTGCCCGTTGTGTGCTTCTTTCATATTTGAGGTATAATATAATATCATTTAAGTATCATTAATGATTATAAATTGGATTGTTAAGAGTGTTATATTTTTATTATTAATTGGATTATTGCTATATCATAGATAAATATATTTATTTCATTATCTATGGTTATATCGAAGATTCACTGCCATATTTTTGAGAATAAAAAAAATTGCTCAAGTACAAATTATCAATTCATGTTAAACTCAGTATAAGACTACTCGCATATTAAAAACCTAACTAACAAATAATAAACTATGCCTAAATGTGTGTCCGCGGTATAGAACATTCTATGTAGGTACGAGTATATTATTTTTTGAAGTATTTATAAATTTATACCTAGTTACAGACCTAGTATTTTTTTTAAATCGGAGATTTTTATACCATTGATTTTCATTGACTATGGTTATTACAAGCGTTTTGTAAAAAAACAATAAAAATATATCGACGGTTAAAAGGCAAACTGCGTTAAGCGACAAATATTTGAGTTTTGAGTTATATACATATTTGGAATCAGCGATTTTTTCTGCGTCATCTGAACCCAGTTTTGTTCAATTCTGAGCACTTTTTTGTCGCTTGAGACCATTGCAAAAATTGGCCTATTTTTTGCTTGCATGGTTTAAAGCGACATGGAATTTGATCATTTTTGACACAAATGTATTTCAGCTGTTTTAAATTGTTCTTAATTTAATATACATTGGCACTTAAGCACACTGTTTGAAAACATGAAGTCGGGTAAGATAATTGACCTCGAATTAAAATAAACAGTGATGTCGCTTGAAACATTTTTCTTTTCATTCAAATGAAAGCATCGTGTCGCTTAAACTGTTTCATTCAGAGTATGCTTTAGGGCTATTTGGGACTTAAGCTGATTTGCCGTGATGTGATATCGATGTCAAGAGTCATATGAGCCTGTTATGTAGTCATAATATTTTTCAATATTGGTCGTTTCAAACAAAACATTAAATACATTTAAGAACTTAAAACATTTTTCAACATGTCGAAAAACGGAGCCTTTGGATAATCATCTCGAAATCTACTTTGGCAGCGTAAATAGTGTCGGTTCATTCAAAGAAATTTTCTCGCGCGCATGTACTAACCTCCAGCGTGTAGCGAGAAACGCCATCTGCACGGGCGCTTCAGTCAGCAGTAATACATCGATGGGGACGGTTGTGTGTACAAGTTTGCTTCGAAGTAAGTATTAAACACACCACACGGAAACAGTATGCTGCTATTCTACTCAAGAAAATATGCTGTTTATAATTTATGTTTTTATGCAAGCATAACAAGAAACGGATTTAGTTTTACATGGGGGGAAGCTGGAGGAAAAAGAGGTGGCGATGAAGTAACCACGATTTTACAAAAGTATATTGCTGATGTAGATTCACGTGGTACGATTAAATCCCCGATTTTATACACAGATTCGTGTCCGGGTCAAAACAAAATCAAAATTGTGCTTGCAGCTTTTCATAATGCACTCTTGCAATCAGTGCATTTAGAGACCGATACAGATGAACTATTTGCTCCCAGGGCATACTGAAATGACGGTAGATAGCATGCATGCTACGATCAGAAATTCAATACGAAACAACATTATATGAGCATTTTTTTTTAACGTTAGGAAATGCTTTTACGCATGCCCACCACACCTGGGGAAGTGGGTGGGGTATGTCGGGCTCGATGCCAGAAGGGCATCACTGGGCAGTGGCAGGGCAGGCTTTAGTGGGCACTAAAGCCTCACGATGGCCTCCTCACCGGAGAGCGGGGTGAGGTTCCGCTCTTTGCATCAACCCACTATCCCGCCCACCTCGGCTAGCCGGCGACACTCCTCCTGAAGGGATGACTGCCTTAGCAGTGCACCACTTGTGCACCGCAACCACCTCGACCGTGAGTGCAATGGACGCTGGACAACTCGGGTCCGACGTCTTAGGTCCCCCGCAACGGGTCAGGTCTGTGGCCCCGTCACCTGCCACTACGGCCGCAGAGAATACGGAGAGTGGCAGATAGTGGTGCCACTTCCTTCTTCCTGCAGATCCACCGCGCCCGCCATCAACCGGTGGTGACCCCGTAGAGGTAGCGGCAGGTAGGAAGAGCGGCGCATCGTAGTACCGACACTTCTCTCCTGCCGTGGCCCCACACCTTTGGCTGCAGTGCCTCCATATCCACACCACAAGCCCGCCTCAGTTGCAAAACCCCCTCCGGAACGAAGTTCCGCAACCTACTGGTGTCACTCCATCTAGAACTAGCATGGAGGAGTGAGTGAGTACAAGTCTAGGGAGTACCCGCCTCAGGGACCTTCTTCGCTTCGCCGTGGGTGACCAGACCACGGTTACTGACCGCCCCCGCCTTGACAATACGGGGCTCCACGGGGGGATTATTTGGGCACCCTCGCAATGGGCTACAGATTTTCAGCTGGCCAGAAAAGATCCATCCATACCAAGTGGAGACGCTGACTCACTTTGATTTCAAAAATTATGAAGAGATGTCAGACAAGTTTTTCAAAGGAAACCTCACTGGAAAGATTAGCAATATTTGGTAGCGACATTTGAAAATCTCCGGGCATAATGACAATTAAAAACAGTATGAAAGAAGATGCAAGAGCCGAGACAATCCCTATAGTTAGACCGAAACCAATAAATGGAAAATATAAATCTATGCTGCAAATAGCGTGGTAGTTATTGGCAGCATAGATAAATACAACGAATTGAAAAAACTGTGTGATAATGGTGTAATTCTAAAAATATTCCAGTTGGAATACACCAATCTGCCTCACCGAATCGGAAAAGATAAACTAATTGATACCAACATAGAAGATGAGGTAGATCAAGATTTATAACTTTTTTGACACCATTGTATGCTGAATATGTAACTAAAATTTAAAACTAAAATATCATACCAGGTTAATTGATGATATAGACATTAAGATTAAAATATATATTTTTTTTATATAAAGTGATTAATTAAAACGTTCCATTAAAATTATAACACTCATAAACGCTGTTTTAATGCGATCAGTCATTTATTCAATTCCATTACAGGTTTATTTTTCTTATCGATTGTCATTAAAAATGAGGTTTATCTGACAAGCTTACAAACATTATTGCATTTTAGCGAACTTAAGTCAATCTGGCTAGTATGTTCATTGTCGCGTGAGTCACTTTTCCTTTATTGTTTTAACTCTTTGATACACTCTTGCCAATTTGACTCGTTCTATTTTTGTAATTATGTTGAGCTTAAAGCATTTTACTTCGATCTAAATATGAGGTCACCTGCACTTAAACATTTTTTGCTTCGAACTTATTTTAAATCCTGTGGCGGTTCAGTCAGTTATCCTTATCCCTAAATAATGCATTTGGGATTAAATGACACTTATTTTTCAAAATAATGCTTGTTAGACCACGAAACTTTTGCAGTAGTAGCGTTTGAATAAATAAAAAATACGTTTTTCATCATTCTTTAATCCACCCAGAAATTTCTTGATTATGATTTTTTTTCCGAAATAAAAAACTTTGAATGGCTCTCCTGTAAAGTTCAAAAATTGTCGCTTAACGCAGTTTGCCTTTTAACCGTCGATATTTTAAATTTAATGCTAACAGAACATTTTTGTCACGTACCACGTTGTACACAAATAATTCTAAACTATGTATTATTCGCATATCTATCTACTACCGCTTTAATACATGAGGCATCAGTGTATCACGCACGCAAACATGGGCCGTTTGTTTACCACAGAGCATCAAAAGTCCCACCGCAAACACCTGGAACGGTGTTCACATAAATAATGCACATGATGTGTAGGCAGTCTGTTGAGACCCCATATTTGGGAGCGCACGTCCAACGGGATTCATATTTCATCCCTCGGGACGCCGCAAGGGATGAGCGGGTAGAAGTAGCGGGGATAATATATAGCAGCGTTATCTGAGGAGGAAAAACAACGTCTTGACGAGATTGTTTGACAAGGCTTTTCAATAAAAGTATTTTTGTCGTTCGTGGATATACATATTATAACAACAGATAGAAGTAGGTAGGTACTAGAGATGCGCGACTGCGAATAATGTGACCAGTCGAATTATCTACAACTACTAATATACACGTTCGACTTGAATATTAGTGATATACTAATGTTAATAATCGAATGATGACTACTAATTAGTTACTAATGGCGTTTTGACTCGATTGTTAGCGAATCTTGTCAATGTCGCTTGTTAGTTTCAAATGAATTAAATATGAATGAATCGTTGGAGTGGAGTCGGCTCAAGTAGTAACTAATGTAGTATTCATTCAGTCCCGTTAATTTTGAGTGGGTATCATGTAAGTTAAACATTGTAAACTGTTCACGTAAGGCATCTTAATATTTTCGCGTAGAAAACGGTCACACTTACTTATTATTAAAAGTTGGAATGAGTCCAACAGTTTCGGTGCTTTCCGAGCACCATCTTCAGGGGCGAGTGTTACACGGACCGCCGCCGGCGAGATCTACGCGTGCACTGCCGGTCGTCGAAGTCGAACCCCGCGCCCGCGCCTCAGCCCGCGCCGCGCGCGCTATAGCTCTCTGCTCACGCGCAGATACCGACGGCTGGATGGATGTTAATTCTTCCTCGTCGCTGGATGATGATGACGATGATGAGAGTATGCTCGGATCCGCACACACCACGCTGACTGTGTCCTGCATTGGATCTGTTACATTGGAGTGGCTCACAGAGTTCAGGACAGGTTTCCAAGAAGGCGCCAAAGTCCAACCACGATCTCGATTGAAATTGGGATGGCGATCAATTTCAATCGCCTCACGCACTTTACGCGGAACCATAAACTTTTCTTTAGCTAGGACAGACACTTTGTCAAACCGTAGAAAATGGCCATGTCCCGCTGCGTGTTCAGCTACTGCGGATTTTGTGAAATCCGCATTCTTAACGCTGCGTATATGTTCCGACAAACGTGTAGAGACATTACGCCGTGTTTCTCCAATGTAACATTTCCCACAATCACAGGGAATCCGGTATACTCCTGGTACGTTTAGTGGTTCGTGATCTTTTGGCGACCGTAACCATTGACGAAGTTGACCCGGTGGACGGTAAAAGGCGCGTATTCCATATTTTCGCTGCAGGTAAGAACCGATTTTGTCAGTCACTCCCTTTATATAAGGCAAATATATCGGCGCACGGTCCACTTTAATTCGTTTATGGCCGGAATTAGTCGCCCATCGCCAACACTGACTCCACTTGTACCCATTACTCTCCAACACTGACCTCACATGATCTAACTCCTGAGGCAGATGCTGCGGATCGCATAAACTCAGAGCTCGATTAATGAGTGACCTAGGTACAGCTGCTAACTGCGACGGATGATGGTGTGAATCAGCTCTCAGGTACCGATCGGTGTGAGTAGGCTTGCGGTAAACCGTGTGTGACACTGAACCATCTGAGTTCCGAGCCACCCGCACATCTAAGAACGGTAGAACACCATTCTGCTCCGTTTCCACAGTGAACTGTATTTTTGGATGAACATTATTTAGGTGTGTAGTAAATTGGGCAAGCGAATCTTGTGCTAGTACAGCAAAAACGTCATCCACATAACGCCACCAACAGCGGGGTTTACATAAGGCACTCTGTAGCGCTACTCCTTCCAACCATTCCATAAATATGTTCGCCGCCACTGGCGCAAAAAATAAAAAAAAAAAAAAAAATCCCAATCCCAATTTCAATCGAGATCGTGGTTGGACTTTGGCGCCTTCTTGGAAACCTGTCCTGAACTCTGTGAGCCACTCCAATGTAACAGATCCAATGCAGGACACAGTCAGCGTGGTGTGTGCGGATCCGAGCATACTCTCATCATCGTCATCATCATCCAGCGACGAGGAAGAATTAACATCCATCCAGCCGTCGGTATCTGCGCGTGAGCAGAGAGCTATAGCGCGCGCGGCGCGGGCTGAGGCGCGGGCGCGGGGTTCGACTTCGACGACCGGCAGTGCACGCGTAGATCTCGCCGGCGGCGGTCCGTGTAACACTCGCCCCTGAAGATGGTGCTCGGAAAGCACCGAAACTGTTGGACTCATTCCAACTTTTAATAATAAGTAAGTGTGACCGTTTTCTACGCGAAAATATCATGTAAGTTACTAATTTTAGGAGATCATTCGAATGAGTCGAATGATTTAAAAAGTCGAATAATTCGACTGGAATCATTCACAGTCGCGCATCGCTAGTAGGTACTAACACAATTTTCTTAGTAAATGAAATCCGCGTGTTTGTACAGAAATTATCTTCTTTTGTACCAAAATATTGCTTTAACCAAATCTGCTTTACCAGATATACGAGTAAGTATGTGCATCCAAAATCAAAGCAGCGTTAATGCTATCTTAAATAATAAATAACGAATAAAATTTACTTATTTTGTAAAATAACATTGTAAATGTGGAAAACCTTAACCTTGTAATGCTTTCTGGAATTAAATATCTATGTATATTTTCTACTTCACTTTACTTTGCGTGTGGAATGTGTCATAATATTTATTTATTTTTTATTTGTTTGTGCACAGTAAATAAACAAAATAGATTGGATGATATATGCATTTTTTTTTCTGAAGCTTTTGTTCTTTGTCTTCGCCGTTTACCACTATGTGGAGTCGGTACAGCATTTTTTTTTTATGATTCGAATAACGTTATACGAATTGCTCCCAATTTAGCCGATTGATTACAGTTAGCGTGAACTGCATTACATTGCGACATTTTAAATTATTACCGATTTATTTTGAAAACCACGAAAACTATATAATTATAATAAAATATATATTTTAATAACCTAAAACTCTCCTTTTTGGTTAATTTTATTTTATTCCGCCTAGAAAAAAACAGGAATATTAATTTGCAGCAGAAATTTAAGAATTATCCTTCTAATTGAAGCTAGTTCAAAGGTATGGTTCGATGAGGAAGTATCTGTTTTACAAGATTAATTTACTGGATGTTGACAAAGTAAATAAATTAAAGAGGAAATCGTTTGGTAAAATTATTTTGTTGCGCGTAGAATTTTATCAAAATAGGCTTTTAGTGGAAGTAAAGTCCAATGTTATAATAGCCTCATCAAAATTAATTAAAGTCAACCACAAACCGATGCCTAAGCTAATACTCGATTTAATTAGCACTTCTTTAATTGACTTCAAAAGAGGAGGTTCTCAATTTGCCTGTATTATTTACTCGTATCATGTTTTTATGTTTGCTATCTTAGAACTTTCGACTGGGTGAACTTGTTTTAGGTTTTTTTTTTCATATTTGGAAGTTGGAGCTTTTCTTGTGTTCCTAATTCAATTTGGTCTAGTACAGACAATGGTATCTATGTCTTCTTAACCATATACGAGTAAGTCTTAAATTTCTATTAAGTATTTGCATGACAAATAGACTAATTTATATCACGCAAGCCAATGTCGATGTTTTTTTTTATTAGAAAGAAATTATTTCACAATTGGCCTCATACAAATATAATCGCAATCAGCTCTGTGTTTTTTTTAGTTTTAGTTTGTTTTCCAATTATCCACTTGTTCCAAGTATTACATTTAGTATAAATACAACACTTTACGTTACATTGACGACCTCGTTAGCGTAAAGGTTACCATGCCGGTCCGCTAATCAGAAGGTTCCGGGTTCGATTCCCGGCCCGGTCAACATCTTTGTGCTTAACTAAATTTGTTGGCTGTGGGTCTGGGTGTTAAATATGTATTTATATATAATATGTATGTATGTATATGTAGTATATCAGTTGTGTTAGCAACCATAATACGAGCTAGAAATGGTTCAGTATGGGGCTAACCAGCCGTGTGTAAATGTGTCCTAATATAAAATAAAAAATAAAAATAAAAAATTACTAAATCGATTACACCAAGATAAGACCCCGATTTCATCCGACATGCCAGATTAAATTTGCTTCAACCCGTCTCGATAAAATCTACATCAAACTCCAAGGCGGATGCAAATAAAAATGCCAACATTAACTACTGTAATCCTAATTGAATTTCTCTACCGCTTCTAATTTAGACCTTGGCTCGGTTTTGCTCAGTGCACACATAACTCTTAGATGTCACCTAACTTTAGATTGGGACAATAGTCGGGCGGGAACCAACGAATACTTCCGTAAGGCATAGATGTTAAAACATCTTACGTTTTTAATAGATAAGCTGATCACACATTGCCTAGTGCTATGTCACTAATTCTAGCTCATCTTCTATAAAAGAATAGCAGGATAATAGTTTTAATGAATAATAAATAAACAGATTTATTTTTCTTTATCAATAAAACAATTAAATAAATAGATTATTTAATGAAGTACGTACAAATAATTAAGGTTTCAGCTTTTACAAAGCAGATTTTAGAAGATCAACCGCCGAGCCCTACACTAAGTTGAGGTACCATGGTTGTATCAAGTTGTATCAAAATAAAACAACCATCACACTGTGTTTCGCCAATTTCGAATTTATATCTCAGGAATAATGATTGATCTACGTGTATGTCTTCTCTTACGACATATAATTTAGAACATAAGAACTAGCTTGTTTAATATAATGAATGTTTTATTATATACCCAAATGTTTACTTTTCAGAGCTAAAAGCATTGATTACGAGTAAATCTTTGACGTCATAAGTATCAGAAGCAGCCATATGTTATATGTTCTCACATGTGTATAGTCATATGTTCCCACTGCTGGGACTTGAAGCTTTCTGTCACAAGGAGACAAAAATATAGGTACTTAATCCACCAGCTGGCCGGGGAGTGCGAAAAACAGTCATTTTTACCACCGAACCACACTCACTTTTTATCTTTAATATTTTACGTAGGATTGGCTATATTAACTTCTACAGAAAAGTTGTGAGTGCTACCCGGTAGTTTCTATTCTTCCCTTAGTTTGAATTCTACTGGAGGTATGGTTTCAGAAGTATTCCAATGAAGTTGTAAAGCTTTGTTTACTGCGAGGTAGGCACTTTACTGTTTCTCGAGGTCTGTGGCGAGGTATAATGTGTGACGATGTTTAATTTAGTAGCTGACGAAGTATGAGCGGAGTAGGTACTCACTCCCTCCTCCTTTTTCTCTTCTTTTCTTCATCATCTTCTCCTTCTTCCAGCTAACAACTAGCGGTAATTTTATCTAGGGCATCGCGACCGCGTCGCCGCTCATTTGTTTCCCCTTATATTTTACCCCAGACGTAAAAACGACGAAATGGTATACGTTTGACGTGTCTGTCTGTTTGTGTGTATGTATATCTGTTCCATCGTTACTCCTGAACGGATAAACTGGATTTAATTTATTTATTTTTTTGTTTGAAAGTTGTATTAGTCAGGAGTGTTCTTAGCTATGTTTGATAAAAGTCGATGAGCTACTACTAAATAACGTATTACGTATTTTATAACAACTCCCTCAATATGGATGTCAAATTAAAGGTTGACTAGTAAAATACATACATCTATATCCATACTATAAGACTCTTTGTCCTGACTCATTCATTCATCTATAGACAACGCAGAGCCCAAACGGCTGGTCCTAGGGTTGTGAAATTTAGAGGGTGGATCTGTTTTAGTATGTAGACGCGTACTAAGAACGGATTTTTGGAAATTCCACCCCTAAGGGGGTGAAAGGGGGTAAAACAGTTTGTATGAAACTTCTTTGTTTTTGAACTTATAGCAATGAAATTTGAAAAATGTATAGTTTATGTAAAAAAAAAAAATGTTATCAAGTTTTTTTGCCAGGGGTGAATTAAGGGTTTGTTATGGGGGGTGAAAGTTTGTATGGAAAATTCTTTATTTATCAAGTTAAAGTCTTGAAAGTTGTTATGGTAGTAGTTTATTAAATGGTCAAATTAAAATTAAAAAAACTTTTGCCAGGGGTGCATTAAGGGGGATACCATGGGGGTTTAAAGTTAAAAATGAAAGTTTTGTGTTTTTGAACTTAGAAGTGTACAATTTGGAGTGTGTATATATTTTAGTACTTAAACGTGTACTAAGAATAGATTTTTGGAAATTCTACCCTTAAGCGGGTGAAAGGGGGTAAAACAGTTTGTATGAAACTTCTTTGTTTTTGAACTTACAGCAATGAAATTTGGAGCATATATAGTTTATGTAAAATTAAAAACAATGGTATAAAGTTTTTTGCCAGGGGTGAACTAAGGGTTTGTAATGGGGAGTGAAAGTTTGTATGTAAAATTCTTTATTTATCAAGTTAAAGTCTTGAAAGTTGTTATGGTAGTATATTATTAAATGGTTAAATTAAAATTATATTTTTTTTTGCCAGGGATGCATTACGGGGGGTGCCATTGGGGTTGAAAGTTCAAAGGGAAAGTTTTGTGTTTTTTAAATTAAATACTTCTGAATTGGAATTTAAGTATGTGATCCACTTGGTGGTATGGTTCGCGTATTCTAATTATTTAAATTAAAAAAATGGCTTGGAGAACACGATCTAATCTTTCGCATCATCACCAAAGTAGCTAAAAACAGAGGTTAAGACTTAACCTCTGTTTTTAGCTACTTTGGTGATTAAGATATCGAATAATAATCGAACTCATTTTGATATCGTAGCAATGTAATGTTTATATAAAATTAGCAGGGGAATGGGATATAATAGAATTTTTCCACAGGTTACGCGAAAAGCGACCTACACGCGGGCGGAGCCGCGGGCGACCTCTAGTTATCATATATTTCAAAACAATGATGGTACGTACCCACCAAAAAAAAATCTATCGGGGTTTTCCATAATTTTTAATATAATATAGGTACTCGTTTTGGTGTTTATCGGGTATTAGCCACAACTTATAAAGTACATAGACGTTCAAATTTAAGAGAAACATTTCAAATTCAAAATTCATATTGCTTTATTGTCAAGTATGAAAGCAAAGACACACAACTAAATATAATTTTGGATTATTATTCTGTGTAAGTAGATATTTTAGCTCAAATAAAAATGTACTTCATTTAATGTCCGTAGTAAATAAATAGGTCTATAATAATGTTAATCGTGTATTAAAAACTACAAACCGCAAGAACGATATCATTTTCCCAAAATCAGATATCTTGTTCATGCAAATACCGAGCGATTAATGGACTAAATTGTTCCGTACCATTAAACATTCCTACCTACCGCTTTTGAATAAATAATAAGTGGTATAATATTTTTTGTTTTCTCTTCAATTAGATAAACTTAATGTTGAGGTTCGTGAACTCTATTTATCAAACGTTATTAGGAAAATTAAAAAGTAAACAAATGTAGGAGAACTGTGTTTCTTATCCTTATCAAGTTTTTTCACTTTAATTAGTGCATGATATTTTTCCAAGCAAAATGTTTGTGCTACGAATTGTATATTCGAGCAAATAATAAGCTGGTTACTAACGCAAAGGCCGGGTTTTATACATCTAGATAAAATCTTTAGTTCTACAACTTTTGGAGAGCCAGTTAATCACGCCTAGGCATGCTTCAGTTTATGCAAAAGAGTCGCTAGCTCATGTAGTTACCGGCCATTCTCCGGTTGCAAGTTTTTATTTGTCCGGGCTCATTTGGTCCGCATTATTATCAGATTCAATCATGGTTTTTTTATATATAATAGTTAGCGACCGTACCTAGCCGTAAACAAAATATTGGGTTCCGTTTTTAATTAGTTAATTCTAAATTAATTTAATTCTGTTCAAAAACCTCTATTCTCTAATTACCGTGGCCTGTCCGTACACCAACTTAATGTAAAGAGTTACTTGTAATTTCTAAAACCTGCAGATTTACGTTGAGCCATTTAACATGTAAAATAATATTAAACAAGGTGTATCGCATACCAAAATATCGACTCAATAGAACCAGTCTGTAATTAATTATAATTAAATAACCGCGTGTCCGACCGAAAGTTATAATTTCCGTAACATTTTCTGATCTCGGGTGTACATCTTAAAATAACGGTATTTGGCACAATGTAACCGCACGCGTCGGATCTCCGCAATGTGTACCGAGACCCTTCAGCAGTCGCACGTCTCAATCGTTACTGAACTGCCAACGATGCACGTGAGTATATAATTACCGTCGCCTTCGTTACAAACTTTAATAATTACCGTTCTACTTATTTAAATACCTGATTTTTAAAGTTAGACCCTAGAGTTGCTAGTTCGAATGGAGCAGTACTTTGGCCTCCACAAGTAGTGATAAACCAGTATGTACATAATATGTTGGTTTTAGAAATATCAAGAAAAGTCTATTGTTTTCTAATTTTCGTATACTAATTACCATGTGTTAATAATTACCGTTGTATGAAAAATGTATACTATGTTTATTAACTGTAGCCGTGGCATCCTCAAGTCGTGAATTGAAACTTTTGGTATATATCTTATATATAAAATTTCCGTGTCACAGTGTTTGTTACCGAACTCCTCCGAAATGGCTTGACTGATCATTACCAAATTTCATATGCGTATTCAGTAGGTATGAGAATCGGCCAACGTGTAACGTTTTTACCCCTAAGTGATAAGGGCTGTTCACCCTGTACTGTACTTAAGGCAAAACAACGTTTGCCGAGTCAACTAGTAACATTATAAATTATCATTGACCGTTTATACTATATGCTGATTATTAATCAAGTTATTTAATTTGTGGGATGAGAAAATCCAAAAAACCAAAGAAGAAATTAAAGAAAAGAGAAGGCTAGCTGCACGATAACGCCGAAAAATAATTAAAAAAGACCCTATTTTGTATGAACGATCCAAAGGAAAAGAGAGAGAGAAAAGAAAATTGAAAGAAAAAAAGATAAAAAATACTATAGTAGAAGAAGCAGATATACTTCAAAAGGATCTTCTGATCCCAAAAGAGATATGATAGTAGTATAGGGACACAATGAATATCCATCAATTCGTTTGGAGTGCCTTTATACCGAACCTTCTTGCAATGCGAAAGTTAAGCTGTAATACGCAACAATGTATGTAAGAAGCAATAAGATGCAAAGCAAGAAGAACTCCTTAAATGTGGAAATCATGGATTTTACTCTTTGAATGTGGAAGAGCCAGAAGAGCCTGAACTATCCCCGTATTTCCTGAGTCTTTGAAGTCTCGTATTTCATAAGGTGATATGGTTAGGAGAGAGAAGTTCCAAAGAAACTTAAATTTATCTTACACAGACAGTTTTTGGGCACTCGTCTCTCCTGTAGATTTTAGCCTTAGAATGCCTTCCTTCAAAACACTGACAAATGTTCCAAATAACAGTACTAAGCATAAGAAGACTAGAATTCGATTCGATGTATCTGATTCTGATGAAAGCACTTTTTAAATATTTAATAATTGAATACTTGTTATTTTCAAATAGAAAATTACTATAAAACTAGACTGATTAAACTATAGGACGATACTAGTCGGTATAATAATGATATGGCTTTTTAATTATCTAATTGACAAATGTTATTATTAATTGACTATCTAGAGGGAAATAAGAAATTGAATATACGAGTAAGTTATCAGATACTAATATACGCAAATTTTAAGAGCTGTGAGTAGATAGATGCTAGCATCTATCTACTCACAGCTCTTTGGACTTCATTTTAAAATTAAGCCAATATAAAAAGTGTATTTTGTATCAAATTAAATTTTATTAAAAACCAACTATCTTATATATCTTGGATAATAAGAATAGACCTAGGTCTATTCTTATTATCCAAGATAATTAAGAATATCAGTCTCATCATAATTACCTTTCAAAGATTATCAATTAAGACCAATTATTGTTTTATTTGTTGTTAGCTGATTTTTAATAACATTTAATTTGATACAAAATACACTTTTTATATTGGCTTAATTTTAAAATGGAGTCCAATGAGGGAAAACACTAAACATTTGAGATCTTGCACTAGGTAATAGAAAACTCGAAGGCTCTCGGGATCTCAGGACTGGTTCACAATAAACGAATGCAATGATAAAGTGTCTTTTTTACGATTGGATATGAAGTACCTACATTGTTATGCTAATTCTATAATTTTATTATAATGGTGTACTAATTATGAATGCATGTTGAATGAGCGATACTTGGACTTGGTGATATTTTCTAATTACCGTTGCATCAAATTTTCAACTTATCTAATTACCATATTCCTGTTGTTTTTTTAATCTCATTATCTATAAAACTACTACCAATAGAAAAATACCAAGTTAACTATTGAATTTGTATGTTTGATGTGTACCTATTGTAATGTGTATAATGTCAAATCAGTAAAAAATAAAAAAGGGTATGGTAATTAGGCGAAGAACACCTAATTGGAGAATGGCCGTTACGCGCCCTGTCGGTTAAATGTCTAGCTGCGAGGTTTAAAAAAACACAGTTCTTATGTTTGTTTAAAAAAACACAGTTCTTATGTTTGTTTATATTCAAATTCAAATTATATATTTCTTGCAAAATAGGTACAATTGGTGTTATTACAGTAAGTTGGCCCTCTATTTTGACCGTCAGGCATGCAAGATTACAATGTCAGAAAAATTAAATATCTAGAAAATTGATTAATTAAAACATACATTTTGTGAAATACAAGATACAGGCAGCAGTACTAATTATACACACATGTCCAATATTATAAGTAAAAAGTCAATAAGTACAGTCAGCAGCAGAACTAATCAAATACAAACCTATCGTAAAAGTAATACAATATTAATATGTCAGTGAATAGAAAATACAATAAGTTAATGTCAAATAGTTCATAGATTGGTTGGTTATCTGCCTAAAAACAGTAACTGATACAACAGTTATAAAGTCAGGCAAACTTGTGCAGTCTGAAATTTGCATAATACTGTTAGTTAAATGATAAATTTCCATCCTGTTGTCCCAATGTTGGTTTAGTTATGACTGTTACGAGAATGTTACGGAGTTTATGATAAATTAGAGGTCCATAAATAAAGGAGAACATAGTCTAAAATGTTCTAAATATTAATATATGGAAAGAATGTTGCGTTTAGAAGATTGTCGTTTTGAAACATGGCAAAAGTAATTCAGATAAAAGTTTATAAACATGATGCCAAAGATTAGGATATTTGGACCAAATATTATCGAATTTGGCTTGTTTATGGAATACTATATGGAGAGTATTTTTATAGTTTTACAGTAAACATTCGTTCCTTTTGTGGGAATCAACCTAAAATTATTAATACTAATGAATTTTAATACTAACATCTACAAATTAAATACTTTTTAAAGGGGTAAACTTATTAGTAACCACCTAAAGTGTCATCCGAATGTCACTGTTTCATTTGCTAGGTTAATATTCTATGTACACTAGCATAATTATATTAAATGTAACCAATATGAATAATAAAGAAATTAGGAAACTAAAAAAAACCTTTAATTAAAATCGCTAACGACAAAAGTACCATTGAGTTGTAGAACTTTTTTGTACAAAACGTGTTTTTTTTTATACTATGCCAGGTTATTTTTTTTCTCCGAACATTTTGATTTCAAATAAATACAATTTGGCCAGCTATCAAACACTCTTAAATTGAAAGATCTATCGGCAAGCGTCTATCGGTGTGTTTTAGCATTCTTGGCATGCTACTCCAGACTAGGCATGCTCCACTTAAGACGTCCTCGTATGGTTACGCGCTTCTGTATCGAATGTAAGTAATGTGTAAAAAAAGAAAAAAACACACACACACAGCTAATCTGAAGGCTTAAGTACGAGTAAACTTATGTGCCATTGAGAAATAAATGAACTGGGACCAGAGATTAGCTGATGTATTAGATAATAAAAAGATGTCACTGAAAATTCAATTCACGACCAAATACAAATACAAATCATTTATTGATAACACCAAAGATACAAGTCAAATAATATGATATCATTACAAAAGTATATCTAGTAATATATAATATATCATTTATCAATATAGATGATATGAATGAATGTGATATATGAATTTGGTATAATGACCTTGTTGGCTACCTTGCCGGACTGCCAAGCAGAAGGACCCGGGATGATTACCGGCACGGCCAACATCTTTGTGCTAAATTTAATTTGTTGGCTGTCGATCTGGGCGTTAAATACATATGTATCTATATGTAGTACTCGTATATCAGTTGTGTTAGCAACCATAATACATCCTAGAAATGGTTCAGCATGGGGCTAACCAGCCATGTGTGAAATGAGTCCGAATTGTTGTTATTGGAACGAAGTTTTGGAACAAGGTTCCTTATCGCGCGTTGTGAAAGAAGGCTAGACGGAAAAAAATCTTACGAAAAGTTGTCACGACACTTATTGCCATAGTATGCTTGTATGGGGTGGAGTGTCACCAGTTATATAGGGATTGCCAATTATATGATGGTGTGTGATGGATTCTCGCCCATATATTATATTCGTGAGTTTTGTTATTGAGTGTGGCCGAAATTAAACTCAGGAGTACTCACGTTAAACATATATATTTATGTTATCAGTTCCTTCTCTTCGAGACACTATAAGACGCACAAACAGTTAGGCACAGAGGTAAGCTAAGTACAATAGAATTTCGTCTGTTAAATCGCGTGTAAATTCAGGATAGGAAGACGACCGGCGCTTCGGTTCAGAGCTGTGTTTCGACTGACTCAAGGCCAGAGCAGACGGCTAGTCATGCCGTCTCGCTTGCGCTCGCGCATCGACGCGACGACGAACAATAGCCGCTAATCCGCTAGGGTTGGGACAGCACCAGTGATGCCGGTACTGTCCATATCGACGAGCCGGTAATCGATAAATACGAATAAATAAATATTATGTAAAAATATGTAATAAATGTGTAATTGTTGTGTAGGTGAATATTTAGTGTAAAAAGGTTAAAAGAAATAGATATAAGGTTCCCTACACCACCCCCCTCCAGAGCCCGTCAAGGGTGATAAAAATTAGGAAATCTAACCTGACGGCCAGAACGAGTGACATATTTTTTTATAACTGGTGAGGGTTCCTCATTTGGGATGGAAAGTTCGAAGGCCGGTTTTAGTCGGTCAATCGAAACTGTCATTTCTTTATTCTTGAAGAGAATTTTGAAAATCTTTTCTCCTCTTGCTAGTACTTTGTGAGGCCCGGAATATGCAGGTTGAAGAGAACCGCGCGTGGCGTCTTCACGAAGGAAGACTTGCTCGCAGGTTTCAAGTTCTTTATATACAAAAACTTTGGGTTTGCAGTGACGGGAAGTAGGTACGGGTCGCAAATTTTCGATAATATTTCGAAGCCTGGTTGAAAATTCCGTTACGTCAGTAGTTGCAGGAGTGACGGGTATGAAAAACTCACTGGGTAACCTTAGCGACTCGCCATATACCAATTCTGCGGAGGAAGCTTGTAGGTCTTCCTTAAACGCAGCTCTTATGCCCAGCAAGACCCAAGGTAAGGACTCTGTCAATTTGTCGTTAGCGTGACACATTATCGCCGCCTTAAGCTGGCGATGGAATCTTTCCACTAGGCCATTACAGGCTGGATGGTAAGCAGTCGTCCTTTTGTGCACAAAACCAGCTATTTCCGACAGGCGTTTGAATAAAGCTGATTCGAATTGACGACCGCGGTCGGTTGTGATGTCTGATGGGCAACCAAAGCGTGCTATCCAGGTGGATAACAACGCTTTTGCCACGGTTTCCGCTGTTATGTCTTCTATTGGCGTAGCTTCGGGCCAACGAGTGTAGCGGTCAATAGCTGTTAGGCAATAGCGATAGCCTTGTGAGGTAGGAAGCGGACCGATTAAGTCGATGTGTATTTCCTTGAAACGGCAGCGTGGTAATTTATAAGTGCCGAGCGGTGCAGTCACGTGACGATTGACTTTCGACCGCTGACACGGAACACACGCGCGTGACCACTCCCTGCACTCCTTGCGCATACCTGGCCAAACGAAGCGCTCAGCGACTAGCTTGGCTGAAGCGTTAGCGCCTGGATGGCTTAAGCAATGCAGGCTATCAAACACTTGCTTCCGGAGGCATTTAGGTACAAAAGGTCTGGGATTAGTGGTGCTGGTATCGCAATATATGGGCACTGAACTTCCTGGGACATTGTGTTTCTGGAGCTGTAGCGCGGATCCTTCTTTTAATAGACGCTGAAGGTCGGGATCGGAGGCTTGATTATCAGCTATCATCTCGACAGTTACCGGTGCTTCTAGTTCCTCCATACGAGACAAAGTATCAGCTACGACATTGTCTTTGCCAGATATATGTCGGATGTCGGTGGTGAACTGTGCTATAAAATCTAAGTGCCTGTATTGTCTTGGCGAACAGTTTGTTTTCCTTTCATGGAATGCGAAACTGATCGGTTTATGATCGGTGTAGATGATAAAGTGTCTTGCTTCCAGTATATATCGAAAATGCTTAACTGCTTCATAAATGGCCAATAACTCCCTATCGTAAGGTGAGTATTTAGTTTGAGAAGGGCTCAGCTTACGAGAGAAGAAAGCTAATGGTTCCCATGCATCATCCTTGTACTGCTGTAGTACTGCACCAATTGACTTGTCTGATGCGTCACTTACTACAGCCAGTTTAGCAGAGCAGTCAGGGTGAGCCAATAAAGCAGCATCAGCTAAGCTGTCCTTACATGCTTTAAATGCAGCTAAAGCTTCGTCGTTGAGACTGACCGGTTGCGAGCCTTTAACTGAACCTGTCAACAGCGCGTGCAGTGGGGCTTGGATCTCGGCTGCTCGCGGGAGGAATCTCCTGTAGAAGTTAAGCATGCCAAGAAAACCTCTAAGTTGGCGAACGGTGGTTGGAACAGGAAAATCACGCACAGCTTGCACTTTTGAGTCGAGAGGCTTCGTACCGTGCTCTGAAATGGAATAACCGAGGAAAGTTACCTCACTGACTCCAAATACGCACTTAGAAGTGTTGAGTAACATGCCGTACTGTTTCAGCCGTTCAAAGATTTCACGAAGGTGCTGTTGATGTTCCTCCTCAGACTGTGAAAAAATTAGGAAATCATCTAAGTAGGCATATACGAAGTCTAATCCCCTAGTCATCTCGTCCACAAAACGTTGGAATGTTTGACCCGCATTTCTTAGACCAAAGGTCATATACGGAAATTCAAACATTCCAAACGGCGTGGTGATGCTTGTCTTCGGAATATCCGCTGGGTTTATAGGGATCTGATTATAGGCTTTTTCGAGGTCTAAAGTGCTGAATATTTTACACCCCGAAATGCTATGTGCGAAATCCTGGATGTGCTTTATCGGATATCTGTCGGGAATCGTGCGAGCATTCAACTTACGGTAATCGCCGCATGGACGCCAACCGTCGTTTTTCTTTGGCGCTAAATGCAGAGGCGACGACCACGGGCTGTCAGAAGGTCTGGTTGTGCCGCAGGCTAACATAGCCTGAAACTCTTTCTTCGCAATTTTCAGCTTGTCCGGAGCTAAACGACGGGGAGGAGAAGATACTGGAGGCCCTGGGGTGGTGCGTATGAAATGGACAGTGTTATGTTGTGTGGTGTGATGTGTACCGGCTGGTCGAGTTATTTCAGGATACTCACTTAGAATTCGGTGATAACGCGTGTCGCCGGTCGCAACCTTTACAGAAAATACATCTTTACAATTGGCTGCACTAGCTACAACAGTCACTGAGGTAAGGTTATCTACAAGGCGTTGGTTACGACAATCTACCAAAAGGTTATAAAATTTTAAAAAATCTACGCCTATGATTGGTTTTGTAACATCAGCAACTATAAAACGCCATGAAAAATTTCTACGTAAACCAAAATTCAGAACTAAGTTAATGTAACCATAAGTAGCTATACTAGATCCGTTTGCAGCACACAAGGTATATTCAGTCCGAGTTCGACGTTCACGAAGATAGGATCGGGGAAACGCGCAGACGTCACTGCCTGTGTCGATGAGGTACTGCGTTTTTGACGATTGATCCGTGACAAAGAGGCGACCAGTAGATGAAGAAGGGCAATCGTTCGCCGCCATTATCGACCGCCCATTGAATTTTCCGACTTGTAATCGCAAGGACGGACGCATTTTTCAGCCTTGTCTCCAAACTTACTGTGATACCAGCAAACCGGGAACTTCTTGTAGCTGGATTGAGAACGCTGCCTTAAAGAGTTGCGGTTTTCTGAAGTGCGAGTGTGTGATCTGCTGCTCCGGGTTGTTGACAGCTGCTGCACTTGCCTGCGTAGCTCCGCCACTTCTCGAGTCAGATCGCTGAGTACCGAGCCTGGCACGGCTCCACTTACAGAAGCTACCGACGGCGTTGATATGGCGAGGTCGTTGATCCTATCTGCCAGGTCAGCCAGGTCCTCGAGCGAAGCTTTAGCTGGTTGGCCCGCGAGTACTGCTTGAATACCATTTGGAAGACGGCTGGTCCAAATAGTCTTCATAAAATCATCTGGCACGTCGGTACCGGCGAGTCCCTTCAGGTGCCGTAAAAACTGAGACGGTTTGCGATCTCCCAATTCCTCGTGCATCAACAGCTGCTTGATGTTTTTTTCTTTGGATGCGCTGAGCCTTCTTATCAATTCGCTTTTCAGTTTTTCATATTTGTTGGTGCTTGGGGGACTGATAATTAAATCCTTCACCTCCTTGGAATGTTGATTGTCCAGGTGCCCGATGACGTAGTTAAATTTGGTAGCATCGCTGGTGATTCCAGATATGGCGAATTGTCCCTCCACCTGGGCGAACCAAATTTCCGGCTCTTCCGGCCAAAATGGTGGTACTCGTACTCCAACTTTAAAAACATCGTGGCCACTTGTCGACTGTGTCCCATCTCTAGCGCCGGGTGACTTTGACCTTGGCCTTGTGCTACGTGTCTCTGGTTGCAATTCATTTTCAGTGCTCATTTTAATGCGGGTCACCAATTATATGGTGGACCACAGTTCTATATGTAGGGGTCACCACTTATATGGGGTGGAGTGTCACCAGTTATATAGGGATTGCCAATTATATGATGGTGTGTGATGGATTCTCGCCCATATATTATATTCGTGAGTTTTGTTATTGAGTGTGGCCGAAATTAAACTCAGGAGTACTCACGTTAAACATATATATTTATGTTATCAGTTCCTTCTCTTCGAGACACTATAAGACGCACAAACAGTTAGGCACAGAGGTAAGCTAAGTACAATAGAATTTCGTCTGTTAAATCGCGTGTAAATTCAGGATAGGAAGACGACCGGCGCTTCGGTTCAGAGCTGTGTTTCGACTGACTCAAGGCCAGAGCAGACGGCTAGTCATGCCGTCTCGCTTGCGCTCGCGCATCGACGCGACGACGAACAATAGCCGCTAATCCGCTAGGGTTGGGACAGCACCAGTGATGCCGGTACTGTCCATATCGACGAGCCGGTAATCGATAAATACGAATAAATAAATATTATGTAAAAATATGTAATAAATGTGTAATTGTTGTGTAGGTGAATATTTAGTGTAAAAAGGTTAAAAGAAATAGATATAAGGTTCCCTACACTTGTAAGCTGTGCGGCGTGTGCAAGTTTCTCTGTCTCTCTGTCTCTCTCTCTCTCTCTCTCTCTTATAGTATAGAAAGCAAGCCAGACATTTTCCTTTTTATTTTGCTCGAATCCTGACAGTAAAGGAACTTCGTTCCATACCCAAGTTTTTGACGTGACAACGTCTTAAATTAGGTTGCGGCTGGGAGTCACTTATGAAAAAGTGTAACGCCCGGTAACGTTACGATGAGTCACCGAACGAGAGAGAGGCCCGCCGAATGCCTTGCGTCTCTCTCCCACTCAACTATGATCAGACGTTGTCACGTAAAATCTTCGCCCGTAAAACCGACCTTACAGGCAACCATATTTTTTATTAATTTTGTATAATAAATCGTTTCAAACAAGATTCCAAGCTAATAATAACAATCAAACAACTCGTACTATGACAAACAGGAAAACGGTTGATTAAATAACAGAGATGTTGTGGGCTTGTGTAGGATAACGTCTCGGGTTGACAAACTCTTCACAATTTTGTGGAGGACACTGGAGTACTATGGAGAGAGTTACTTGCGTTGATTTAGGTTATTGATCGAGTGAGCAAAGTCTCTGGCCAATTTCACTTTCATCTATGTGTATGTAAGTAAAAGTAAAAGTAAAAAAGCCATTTATTCAATTACAATCATTGTAAGGTTCTGTTTCAAATTTAAGGGGGTTAACTTAATAGTAACCACCTTAAGTGTATCACCCGAATGTCACTGTTTAATTTGCGAGGTTAATATTCTATGTACACTAGCGTAATTATAATATTAAATGTAACCAATATGAATAATAAAGAAATTAGGAGACTAAAAAAAACCTGTAATTAAAATCGCTAACGACAAAAGTACCATTGAGTTGTAGAGCTTTTTTGTACAAATCTTGTTTTTCACAATCACAATGTCACTATTTATCAAAATTTAAATATAATTATCAAACTAATCTCTTGTTAAATTTTCAGTTTTTTAAATATGCCAATTTTTCTTGTAAATAATAATTGAGTAAAATAATAGTGAGTTTAAATTTCAGAATGTCAAAAATGTCAAAAATATAATAAATTATTTGTGAAATGTGTAGGTATGTTTGTGTTATATGTAATTTCTCGTTTATTATTTTTACTTTTATGCTTGCAATTCTCCTGATTGTAAGCGATATTGCGATCTAAGATGGAGCGCGCTTGTCCAGAAGAAACCGGTTCACTCTTGCCTTGGAAACCGCTAGATTATAGTAATCGGGGAATTAGGCAAAGAATTTCACACCTTGGCGGTACGCACAATGAAGGTGGACGCAAATAGCTTAGTACGCGACTTAGGCACCTCCACAGTATAACGATGCCGCCTTGGTGTTTTCCTACTCGTCCGATGGTGGAATGGGGCGGTGGGGACCAATTCGTGCAATTCCGTTGCACACTCACCGAAATGTAACCTATAAAAAACCGAAAGGCTGGCCAGAAGCGATCCGCTTCCACGCTTATAGTATAGACGGCCAAACTGTGGAACTCCTTGCCGGAATCCCTGTTCCCACTGAACTACAACCTTACTGTCTTCAAAGAGAGAGTGAACCGGTTTCTTCTAGGCAAGCTTCATCTTAGACTTATCACTTAACATCAAGTGTGGTCAAGCGCAAGTCTATTAAGCGTAAAAAATAATAATAATAAATAAATGAATATTAGAATATATTTCAGTTTGTATTATGTTACTAAGTACCGACTTGATAAATTTGATTTTCATTCTAAAGTCATATTTTTTTCTGTAACCATTTTAAGAATCCAGAATGCTCCCAAATAACAAGTGATTTGATCCCAAATCCTACTAATCCTACTTTCCTACTAACAATAGTAATAAAAGCGAGAGTGTGTGTGTGTGTTTGTGTGTATGTTTGTTACTTCTTCACGCTCAAATGGTTGAACCGAATTTTATGAAATTGATGTGAAGATGGCTTAGACTCTGGATTAACACATTGGCTACTTTTTATCCCGGATCAACTTGGGTACACAACGCGGTGGTTACCACCGCGGGGCGTGGCTAGTAGCTAAATACGAAAGTTTGTAAGTAAATTAGTGTGCAAGTGTGTGTTTGCTACTACTTTACGCTCAAACGGCTAAACCGATTCCGATGAAATTTGGTTTGGAGATTGGTAAGACCCTGGATTAGCACATAGGCTACTTTCTGTCCCGGATTGTTGTGGGTGCCACCACGGAACGCGGCTAGTAATAAAAAAATTCAATTTACTTGCTTATAAAACTAGATTATACGAGATTATCAGGCCATTTATAATTTCTGTAATATTTATCGTATTTCCCCAAAGAACCACAAATTCCGCCATTTTATCTGCTAGCTAAATTACTATCGTTATTCCATATATTGATGTATAGAAATTCCACATTTGCCAATTAAAATGAATAGCGATGTAGATACAACTTAAATGCGTATTCAGAGATTCTCGACGTATCATATACTTATCTTTATATACATTAATAGCGATTTGATTGCCATTTTTTGAAAATAATACAAAACCTTCATTCATAGACCCAACATTCACTTGGCCAATTATTTTTTCTCATAAGTATATTTTATATTTACTCACAGGTGTGACAGTGGTCTGAAATATTTGTAACATTATCCTTTTTCTTTAGTGTAAGAAATTGTAACCTATGAAATATTTGTAACATTAACCTTTTTCTTTAATGTAAGAAATTGTAACCTCGTTGAGTGTGCCCAGGAGTTGCACGATCTCATCCCTCCTTCACCCTTCCACTACAAGACCAGTAGAAGGTCAGCTTTATATCATCCATTCTTTGTGGAGATTCCCAAAATCCGTACGCAACGATTTGGCTCCACATTCATCATGCGTACTGCTAAGGAATGGAAAGGATTGCCTTGTACTGTGTTTCCTGATATATTTAACTTGGATTTTTATAAGGCGAGAGTGAACAGATTTCTTCTAGATCATGCTTCATCTTCGGCCACAGATTCGCTTACCAACAAACGAGTTGTTGGCCAAGCGTTAAAAAAATATATAAGTATCTCAATAACACATTTAATAACTTAAGCAATCCAAACAACCTCGCTAGCTTTGAACCAAAAATATTTTCTCTCACCGAGGCAATTTTAGATAAGGGACCAACAATAATTCAAAACACTGAAGTAAAACGTTCAGTAAGATAAAAAACGCTTTCAATTTCACGTTTTGCAACACAGTTTGCTGAACAACCCGCTGTTTTACTTCCGTTAAAGTCCCGCAAAGAATTTTCATCAAAAACAACTTTTTAAGTGTCTCAAAAGACGAAGAGACCAAATGCTATTTCAGCCGTGGCCAAAGTTTTGCCAGAAAATGTAAAACGTAATGAAAAAAGTCAGATAAAGGTTACGGGGAAAGGTGTTACTGCTAGGTGTAGGTAGAGAGTAAGTGATAAGTCTAATTACTACTTTGAGAAGACGAAATTTTTTTTATGTCCAAAGTCTTAGACTTTATATGTAAGAAGACCATATAGGTGTGTTTGTACTACTATCTCCCCCTTGAGGTGGGTCCGCTCGGACTGCGGACAGCGGCATGGATGGGGAGAGCAGCGGCAATGCGCGAAGCGGTTCTGCATCCCTGCCCCCGTTGTGAGATGGGACACCGTGAGGTTTATTCGGTAGTGACGGCCCCTCTGGCCCTCGAGCCCGACATACCCCGCTCGCCTCCCCCAGGCTTGTGGCGGCAGATGCATAAATGCATTTCCTCACGGAAAAAAAGGTGTGTTTGTACTTAAAAGAGTACCATTAATTATAACTATTATTTTTTACTCTAAATGGGTTCAGCGTTAGACCACAATTCACCTGATGGTAAGTGATATTGAGGTCGACGGTGAAGCGCACTTACCTAGAAAGAACCGGTTCACTCTCGCCTTAAAACCGCTAGATTATTGTTATTATTTAAGCTTCACTTAATACAATATAACATGTCGCTATCTCTCAGACTACTACATTAATAACGGGAAGCTTCTTTTACAAAGAGCGCAGAATATTTTAACTGAATTTACAATGTTAGCCTGCCTAGCTTTTATAATAGCTTCTATCAGAATAACTTAGTACTAAAACGTGACCGCTTTCTTTGAAGCACTATAAATACATTTATCTAAGTAATACTGGCCTCACTTTAACTTAAATTGTTTAAGAACTAAATTGGTGAACTAAAAAGGTGTTACTAGGCGTGAATAGTTTAACAATTAAATTAATGGTTTTGCTAATGATTAACTTTTTTTTTTAAGATGAATAGGCTTACCTGTCAGGCTAGCTGCGGTTGACCTGACTCATGGCTTGACTATGGTCTAAGATGTAACAGGCTTGCCTAGAAGGAACCTATTTACTCTAGATTTGAAGACCCCCAAATTGTACTTCTCGGGAAAAAGAGACTCAGGAAGAGAATTCCAAAGCTTTGCAGTTTTCACAATGAAGGTCGCAACAAAAGGCTTACAACAATAACTGATTACAATTGGTTGCGTCAAATTAAGAGAATAAAACCCAATACCTGCCTAAAGAGATAGTGTCAACTAATAAGTTTTTTGAGATTTTCCATGTAGTAAAAATATACACATTTCACCTGTAAACATTAAAGCACGTGTAAATTAGCCGGCGTCATAATGGCGGCCGGTTTAAAAAAATAAGAACCATAACATAGAAATAAACAACAAATAGCCAAAACCGTTTCACAGCACGAGTTAAACGACTAATATTAAATAGCGAGTAAATATGTATTATGTATTTTACATACACGGACCAGGAAAGTAGAAGAGCAATACCATCCCGCCGCGTTTTGCGGTTTACATTCGACGCGCGCTTTGCCGCACACATTTTACGTAAAACCACCAATACCTTTGCTGTCTTTAAACGTCTTATTTACCCGCAATAAAGTCTACATTAACTTGCATTTGCTTATTGCTTAAAATGGTCAAAATATACAACAAATGACTCGATAAAACCAAATTCTAAATGCAACGCTCATTTGAGCTAATTGCGGTGCGGTGGCGCTTTAATCTGTATTATTTTAAATGTGGATCGGTAGAATAACGTTTCAGACCACAGGGCAAATGGAATGGGTGGCATAGATTATTAATGGATAGATAAATAACTGCGCTTAGTATTTTATTGTATTCTTCTTCTTCGTATGAGGTAAGTGACCTAGCTTTGATGTCGAGAGTTTTCAAGCCGCCCCAATGCCTAACTTACTTGTCTTACAACTGCTTCCACCAAATTTTTAAGGTAAATTTTTATGTTATGTATTATTTTTCTTGAAACAATGTAAATAAATAAATAGATTTACGGGCGGGACCTACAGTTTAACGGGTTATCTGACCCATGATAGCGAATATGAAAATTCCAGTTTTAAATCGACAGTTTTGTGCATGTTCGTATGACCATGCACAAAACTGACGGTCGATGGATGGTCATCCAAACATCATCCGCATCGACCGTTTATGTAAATTTTTAGGTTATTTCATTTTAGTACAAAGGTTGGCCATACAGCGCGGCAGTGTGTTATGGACACCTTTGTTCCAGGAACAGTCTGGGCTGGACTCCTTTATAAAGTTCATTTTTATTTTTATTTACGTACGGAGTGGGAAAGGACGGCCGAGAAAAAAATAAGTGGTAGGATAAGAGAGAATGATAATTTGAATAGGCAGGGAGTGAGAACATACATAAGAGTGACTAGAGTGAATTGAATAAGTAAGTTTAATGTAATAAACATATTTATATCATTTCACTTTTTTGACACATTTCACGTACGGCTAGTTAGCTCCGTACTGTACCATTTCTAGTTTCTATTATGGTTCCTA
This sequence comes from Mellilla xanthometata, assembly GCA_035578125.1. Taxonomy (NCBI): domain Eukaryota; kingdom Metazoa; phylum Arthropoda; class Insecta; order Lepidoptera; family Geometridae; genus Mellilla; species Mellilla xanthometata. The sequence goes on along the minus strand of JAPUBQ010000015.1, from coordinate 5,650,052 downwards.
TCAATATCAGTTTATTGATACATATTGACCCTGACCGACGGCCAACATTTAGTTCATCACAAAGACTTGGCCGCGCTGAAATTTCACCCGGGACCCTTCTGGTTGGCAGTCCGGTATAGTTAGCATTACGCCAACGAGCTCATCGTACATAACTGACTTCAATAAAGAAAACATTTAAAAGCTCGCCTCCTCTTGCTCACACTCATTTGTTTATGCAAGTAGGAGAACATAAACTTTCAAATTGTTTCATTATTTACTCAAGTTATAAACTTTGCAGTCCAGTCACGTAGATACCTACTCGTTATCTTTATTTGAGTTCACTATATTTCTCGGAATCTTGCTTATCTTTGTAATAAAAACGTGATGGCTCTTTGCATTTAAAAATTTAAATAATAAGTATTACATTACGTTTCAATCAAGCTTCATCTGAAACGTATCGATGTATAATAACATATCAGTGTAAGCGATGAAAAATAAAAACAAAAACAAAAAGAAAAATAAAAATAAAATAAAACAGTTATATGTGTAAATTTATTTAAAACTTCGAAAAGAAAATGCACCCTTTGAGTTGACAAAGTTTTTGTAAATAGTGCAGTCGAAGCTCGAATGCTTTGCCTAAGAAAAACAACGTAAAACACATTCAAACGCAGAAGAGTCTCACAAACCTAAAACCGCATAGAGTGTTTTACTATTTGATCTATTTACAAATTAGGCAAATTATTACGATTTTGTCTTGTAAATACTAGCTCTACCGCTTCCGAAACACACTATTAGGTGCTTGGTAGACTTTTCAACTTCAGAGTGGTTGATTATACGTAATAACGACCTTTACATAAATTGCATTCGTTTTAATTCGCTATCGATAAATGACTTAAAAAAAGGGACAGAACGGGACGGGACGGGACGAGACGGGACGGGATGGGATGGGACGGGACGGGACGAGACGGGACGGGCCGGACAGGATAAAACACGACACAACAGAACAGAACAGATTAGTGTAGAAAATCGTAACACGCGTTTTTTTAGAAGCGTAGTCCGAAGAATCGGTCCTAGGTGTCTCAGGTACACTGCTGTGTTTTAAACTTCCGGATCTCTATGAATCTTAGCGCTTGAGTTATCTTCCTTGCACCGTATAAGATTTCAATCTCATTTCACCCCACTTCTCAATTTTCCTCGCAATGAGGGGAGAGTGTACGTAAGTAAGCTCGATTTAACCACGACACGGCGTAGAATAAGATCACACACAGAGTGGTCGTAAAAGTATGAGCAAAATAATGACGTTACTTAACAAAAAAAAAATTATTCTGTATACATTTATTTACGATAGCATATATAGCATATATCTTTCGTCCTGAGAGAAGGTACCGTGTCCCAGCGGTGGCAACGTATAGTGGGCTGCTTATACTATGCATTTATTTATTGCCATTTCAAAAGTGTCATATACATCTAGGTGCTACCGTGAGTCAGATGACAAAATAAGTCCCGGCTGTTAGTCTTAGAACAAGCGGTCGTTAAGCCAAGTCAGAGGCTTTCGGGCGGCTTGTGAAAATGTAGACACCAGAGCTTAGCCACTTAACATATACGATAAAGAAGAAAGAGAATCAGGTATAAAGGCGTAAATTTTTATTTAATTAATTAGTAAATAATACAATACAAAAAATAAGTATTAAAGTTAAAAAAATATATTATACTATACTCCGAACAAATAGAGTTTTCATCAATATCTCTCGTCATAAAACTGATCTTGGAGACTTTCCGAAACAACTAGCACTTTGCAAGTTTTTATTACTTTACCAATTTTATTCCTTCTTCAAAGTTTATGAAACTTATCTTTGTTTTATTGACAGCCTCTAAGAGGTCGTGATATTTTTGCGAAGCCCAAAGTTTTGTCGATAATTTATGCTTTTTAGTTATTCATAACTCACACTTCCAAAATCTATTTATACAGAAAAAATGTGTTCAATATGTAAATACATAAGTACTAATAAATTTTTTTCATTCATGACCCTCAAAAATCTACTTATACTATAACAATCTTTGTTCTGATTCATTAATTCGTCTATAGGCAACGCAGAGCCCAAACGGCTGGTCATAGGGGTATGAAATTTGGTGGGTGTATTGTTTTAGTACGTAGACGTGTATTACGAACGAATTTTTGGATATTTCATCCTTAATGAGGTGAAAAAGCTTGCATGAAATTCCTTTGTTTTTGAACCTCTTGCAAACTAAAAGTTTTGCAAAAAGCGACCTCTACGCAGGCGGAGCAACAGGCAACTGCTAGTGAGAAATACGACTAAGAATGATTATGTCTATATCTGTCTTATCATACTAATATTTCTGTCTCATAACAAAAGATTAACTCGTATTTGGTAAAATTTAGTTCAGATAGTAGACCATTGTAGAGTGCCTTATAGTCCATAGAGTAAATATAAAAACCGACTCTCCAATACCAAAGTACATTTTTTTTATCCATGATAGGATTGCGTTTGAGTACAGCTAGCCTGATGATAAGCTGCGCTGCAGTCTACGGTGTGGCACGCTTACCTAGAAGATACCTTTTAACTCTACTTTTGAAGACCTCCGGATGATACTTCTCAGGAAACAGAGGCTCAGGTAGTGAGTTCCAAAGCTTTGCAGTCCTCACAATAAAGATCGACGCAAAGCGTTTTATACGAAAGTTTGGAACTTCAATGGAATTTGGAACATGTTTAACAATATTTTGTAAAATAATAAAGACGCAGCTTGTTTTAAATTTTAATAAAGACACAACGCCTTGAGTAACTGTATCATTGCTTACGGAAACATAATGCCGCATTTTTTGAGTAAGAATGTAAGAAACGGTTTCATTTGCAAAGTTTGAAGTGACGTCGTTATAATAAATAGCTTGGTAGGGACTTAATAGGCTTTCTTCTTTCAAAAGGCAATTTCATATAAAAAAAAATATGGAAGAATTAAACTCATCAAGACAGTAATAACTTTGCAAGTGATCACAACTCATCCTGCAATTGCTTAATATATAAAAGTCCTAATAAAGTCATAATCTGACGACCTCGTTGACGTAAAGGTTACCATGCCGGTCTGCTAATCAGAAGGTTCCGGGTTCGATTCCCGGCCCAGTCAACATCTTTGTGCTTAACTAAATTTGTTGGCTGTGGGTCTGGGTGTCAAATATGTATTTATATATAATATGTATGTATATGTAGTATATCAGTTGTGTTAGCAACCATAATACGAGCTAGAAATGGTTCAGTATGGGGCTATCCAGCCGTGTGTGAATGTGTCCTAATATTTATTTATTTATTTATTTATTTAATCTACATAACATTTTGGATGAATATTTGGCCGAGGAGAAGCACATATGAAATGACCTTATTTAGATGCAAATTATGTACCCAATTCAAATGCTAAGAGACCAAGACCGTGACATCATTACTGGAATTTGGTACAATCTGCGTAAATATACTGTGATTCTCGTGGTAGATGACTTCGTTAGCGTAATGGTTAGCGTGCCAGACTGTCTACCAAAGGGTCCTCGGTTCGATTCACAGCACGACCAACATCTTTGTGACGAACTGAATTTGTTGGCTATTAGTCTAGGTGTTAAATATATATCGAAATAAAGTACTTATGGGTGGATATGTAATATATCAGATGTGTTACAAACCATAATACAAACTGTAAATGGTCTAGTATGGGGCTAACCAACAGCGTGTGAAATGTGTCCTAGTAATAATTATTATACATTATTATCATTGACAACCTCGTCGGCGTAAAGGTTACCATACCAGACTGCCAATCAGGAGGTTCCGGGTTAGATTCCCGACCCGGCCAACATCTTTGTGCTAAGCTAAATTTGTTGGCTGTGGGTATTAAATATGTATGCAGTATATCAGTTGTGTTAGCTACCATAACATGAACTAGTAATGGTTCAGTATGTTGTTAACCAGCCGTGTGTGAAATGTTTCCTAGTATTTATTTATTTATTTTTCCACGACATATGTCGTAGATGCCTCTACGAGCTCCAAAAGTCGTAGCATACTACGTTTTCGTAGCACACATACTACATGATTCTCTCAAACAAACTAAGGCCTGTAGAAACTTTCCGTTACATTTTTATCAGCTGATGCCTTTTTCACGCAATAAAGACAGATGTTAGCCAATAATGGCATCTACAATAAAAAAGACTAAGTAACTAAAATTACTAATATGCGAATTTTTCTAAAAACTTTTTTGCAAAGATAAAATAATACAAAATTTGATACAATTTTAATTGTCTTATTTTTTTCAATATACATATTATATTACAATGATTGTCCAAATGCTAGTTGAGCTCGTTGAAGGGTTCCGTTCCATTGTTGTATGGGAGCCCCCCTTCAAACTTTATTTTATTTAAATTTTATAATTTAATTAGATAGCTAGTATACATTTATATATTTTGTGAAAATTTTTAGCTGCTACCGTTATTGATTTATAGCAAAAAATACGAAAAAGAAACGTTTTTTATAATAACCGTGGGGACTTTTGATATTTTAATTTTTAAAATTTTTAGTAATTGTTGTTATACATATCTTATGAAGTGAGTTGACATCTTGTGAGTTTCAGCTTTCTAGCTATTACAGTTTCTGAGATACAGCCTGGAGAAATACAGACAGACATACAGACAGCCAGCGGAGTCTTAGCAATAGGGTCCCGTTTTTACATTTTAGGTACGAAACCCTAAAAAATAAGAATTTTGCTCTATCGATACTTTTTACAAAGTAAAAAAGAACTTTTATATTCCTAAGCTTACCGTCGCGGTGGGTACTCATCAAAAAGTCTTAAGTATCTCCGACATTTAGGAGCATAATGCCCTATTTAAGTGAAAATACTCTTTGTTGAGCGAACGTCCGTTTGCATAGCGTTTGATGGATTTATTTGGACGTTAAAAAGCTTCTGAGTAAATTGAACGTGGAGCACCTTTTATTCGGAGCCCTAATTGATATTAATGCCCTTAAAATGAATGGAGAGTTTCAGTTACAACCATGAGAGCGTTTAATTTAATAACGCGGTCAACTAATTTGAGTGTTGCAAATACCCTTAATAATATACATTTTAATAACACAAATGACCCAAGAGCTGGCGCTTACCTCGGCCAACGTATAAGCTTGGCGATCCAGCGAGGTAATGCCGCCAGCATTTTAGGCACCTTACCCGCGGACACTGACTTAGATTTAATCTACTATTTATGAGTTTTTGTGTGTGTGTGTGTGTGTGTTTTTATGTATATAATTAGTTTTAAATTAGAAAATTATTATTCACAATTAATTTTCAATTTTACTAACAATAATTTTATAGTAAAGCGTTTTTTGACATTTGTTAGTAACTATTGACGACCTTGTTGGTGTAATGGTTACTATGTCGGACTGCCAACCAGAGGTTCCCGGGTTTGAGTCTCAGCAAGGCCGATATCTTTGTGATGAACTAAATTTGTTAGTCTGGGTGTTAAATATGTATCGGTAAAAAGTATTTTTATATGTATAAGTAATATGTGTGTTAGCAACCATAACACAAACTAGAAATGGTTTAGTATGGGGCTAACCAGCCGTGTGTGAAATGTGTCTTAATATTTATTGTAAATTTAAAAAAATATAAAAAAATTGACCTACAATCTATTTATCTACTGATACTGCGAAGCTTTGGAACTCTCTTCCTGAGTCTCTTTTTCCCGAGAATTACAAATTGTGGGGTCTTCAAATTAAGAGTAAATAGGTTTCTTCTAGGCAAGCTTGTCACATCTTAAACCGCAGTCAAGCTTAACATCAGGCTAGCTGCGGTCAAACGTAAGGCAATTCAACAATAAAAAAAAGAAAAAGATTAATTAAGACCTTATATTTCCCATATTAGGTTTAAATAATTAATAAATAGTAGTTAATTAATATATTTCATTTATTCATTAAGAACGTACAGACAATGTTGAAAACAACCACCTTACAAAAGAACAAGACAAGTTCAACAACGAACTTCCCTAGCCAAAATTCCCCCGATTTTTCCCCGTACCGCTAATGCCATCAATGTGTTCGGGTAATGCCACAGTAAGTTTGCAGCCTCCAGGGCATCAGTATAGGCAGAACAAGACAGGCAATCGACATCGAGGCCATCCACAATTCACTTAGCTCCCTAGAGATGCCCGTCGCCAGTAGAAACAAAGATTTCGAGTTACGTACCCAACGAATCTTATATGAAGCTTGAATATTGTATGGGTTTGTTACATAATGTATCTGAGATTCGATTCTACATTTAAATATTAATAAATAAATCATTGATTTGCACCAATAGGATAAACAAAACAGATTACATTATTGTATTATAGTTACAATTTACATACTTAGAACTATTAGCGCAGTGTCATGGTATACAACTAATGCAAAAATTCACGAACACCTTAAAGTAGAAACAGCAGGCCAAGATGTAACAGTCCAACCAACGAATCACCATAATCGTGGGCTCATGTGCTCCCGACTCTTAACTAGGTATATAATTTGTTTACTAATAGACTCTTCTATTTTTGTGCTTTCTTAGTATTTTTATTAGCTTAGTATCTCGGCTAAGGTGACCAGACGCGAGCAACGGTCGTTGCGGACACTTTTTGGATGGATGTCTTCCCACAAATCTGGCATTTAAAACGTGTCATCTTTATCTGGGCACTACCGTGAGTTGGATGACACGTTAAATTTTAGGTCCCAGCTGTCTTAGTACAAGCAGTTGTTGTTAAACCTCTCTGCTGCTTGAAAACTCTCAACACCACATAGCTCATTCGAAGAAGTACAAAGACTATTTATTATTACTATAAAAAAATATTATTTTGTCGTCAAATTCAAGAGAAGCATACAATTTGAATACAGTTGTAAAAACGAGTAGTATTACTGTGTAAGTTCCTCTAATGTTATTATTTCTTTTTGTATTTTAATTATGCATACCTGCATTCAGTTCTTATAAGCATATGTGATATGTGTAGTTATGACCGTATAGTGTGAATTCCATTATATACTAATATTTTTATATTCTAGTCACAAAGATTCAATACTGAAGGGCATGTTCCCTTCAGTCCCGAACTAGCAATTTTTTTATTCCCAAAAAAATACCTATATAATACACTAATAATATACTCGTACCTCAAACCTCGTGTACCTACGTTTTATTAGTTATATGTAAGATTCATACATATTATAAAACATATAAAAAATCTGTCTCAAAAGACAAATTACCTATGGACATAAAAAAAAGTTGGTCACAAAACACTTTGTAAGTCTCGGTATAACGAAGAACTAGGGTTGGCATGAACCATAAAACATTTTAGCGTAAAACTTTTTCTTAACTTTCTATCAAAGATTTAAGAGACATTTAGGGACATATTGATGGTTCAACTTAAAGGTACCAACTGGACCACAGTATTCTAGTTTTTAGTCTGTAAAACAGCAAAATAATAAATAAGGAAAATAGTAGTTTAAAAAAACTAACAAACACGCTTATCTGGCCGTTTTAAGTGGGTCAAAATCGCGTCCAAAGAAGTCGGTTACAAACAAACATACAAACAAAAATACAAAAAATGTAATGATTTTATCAAATTAGTGTATTGTCATCGGTCCTCAATAAATCTACAAAGTTTCAACGAAATCTGTCCGTTTAAAGTGGGTCAAAATCGCGCCCAAATAAGTCGGTAACAAACATACAGGTGAAGCTAATATAAAGCGTGTAATAAAAAATTCTATATGTACATCAATTTGTGTCTGTAACCTAAAACTGGACGATTGCACGCCCGTGTCACGGAGGTTGTTTGGTAGCAGGCTGTAAAACAAGACCACTAAAGCTAGAAATTTTCACAGATGATATATTTTTGTTTCCACCATAACAACAAATATTTAGGAAATAAAGATTAAAAAAACATTATTTAATATTTAAAAACGATCATTGAAATATATGTTTTTTTAAATGTGCAGTCATCCTACAAGATAATATGTTTATATCGTTTGAATAAAAACAGCACTTCTAGCAACAATAAAGCTATCAACACTACGACCAAGAGCTCTTGATTGTGCCCTCTTGTATGAATAAAGCTTTTTTGACTATATTTTATAATCTTATTTATTATAAGGAAGGGATCGCTTTAAGCAATAAGGCCGCCAATTGAGACATACTAATTTTAAGTAAAACTTATTTTATTGTATATTATTTTTGTATCCTTATTTTAAGTATTGTATCCTATAAAGAATTTTCTATCTATCTATCTATCCATGAGAAGGAATTTTGCTTTTACGGCCCGAAACTTATTTTTTTACGATCTAAATTTGTGTTCGAACTAAAGGCAACCCTGTGATGACTCTTTAAGCGAGTTTTCTCATCTACGGCTATTTGTCCACGTAATTGCAGTCGCTGCCTGTTTTCTACGAAACGGCCAGCTGTTTTAGCTATCACGCTAGATTTAAAATTTTTAGTTTCGCAAAGGCTTTTTACTCGACAGCCAGGAGGGTTGTGTTTTTCTTTCGTAATAATTATATTATATTATGCATATTTCTCTTAAAATGTTTTATCAACTAAAGTACATTACTATATTTTTTTTAAATTTTTATTTTATTGATATAAGTAAATTAAAATATTACATATACACACATATATGAAAAAACAAACCTCCAGCTTCGACAAAAAGTTGTAAAGTACGAAAAAGGTATGTTAGTGGAAAGATTTATTTTATAATTTCATTTTTACTTTGACATTTGATAGGAATTTATTTTTGAGATATCAACAAATATGTTTAATCTTATTGTAATTAGGTCAAGACTAATACCAACGTTCACAGTATTCATCTAATTCAATTGTAATTATTTTAAATTCAGTTTTAATCTGATTTTATCAAATCAAATGTGTCTTAAATTCGAGTTAATACTAGAAATGCATGGTCGATATTTTAAAGAATCCGTACCAATGAAATTGATGAAGACTTAACAACTGTTTTTTACTCATTATACACATTTAGATAAGATAAAACCTACACGTATCTATACTGCCGTTTGTTTTGACTTTCCGTAGTAAAAGAAACATCCCCTTTTGCTCGTAAGATTCCTAATTGCAAGTTTCTACGATACTCATTAAAACTTTGCTTTACACATCTCTTGAGGTTGCGGTGAAGAGTTCTAAAGCACCTAAAGGTAGTTCTACAAAAGCTGAGATTATCCTATGGCTGTGTTATTCAAATGACAATTAAAATATTTTAATATAAAAGACATTTAGCATTTGGTTTTTACTCTAGTTTCTATAGTAATTTGTCGTTATTTTGTCATTTTCAATTACAAACAGTACCTGCTTCAAAAATTAAAAACAGACAACAACTTCTTGTGACCACAGCAGTTCGACTAAGACTGACAAAAAAAACGTATCAATTTCATAAAAACATCTCACTTTATGGACCAGATTATTTATGAATTTTTAAAACCCTAAATATTGACGTAAGTCTTTTGTTTCGACCGCTAATGGTACTCGTATTTTTAATAAACAGACCAGTCATTTTCACAATAGGTTTTGAGCTGCACGTGTTTTATGGGAGTTCCTAATTCTTCTGGCTAAGACTGTATAATGAAAATTTAAAATTCTGAACACTATCCAAGCTAAAGTCGTAGCTGGTTTGCTACACCTTTTAAACAAGGCACATATGTACAAAGTCTTATGTGTTGCAACCTAATAAATAAATATAAACACTTTGGTAACTTTCTTAGACCAGCAGTAAGTATAAAAAAGAAACAATATTTGTGACTCATGCAACAGTATAAAAAAAAATTGTGACATTAATTGTAATTCGGATTCCGAAACATAATTGGTGTTATAAAAAAATATCTTTCAAAAATTTATTTGAATTATTGGCGTTACGTAAGTATACATAATATGTATGTGTGTGTGTGTCACATCGGTACTCATAAGTAGCACGCTTTATGTTCGCATGATGAAGGCTGAAGCAAAACTCTTCAAATTATAACATTTCACTGTTCTGACTTTTACTCATATTATTATTAAATTCCTTTGAGCATTTTAATCTGAGTCGTAACACGTGACGTGCGAATAACAATTTTCATTTTAAACTCGGCGTGTTATATTGAATTTACATTGTTCCGATATAGTATGCTTAGTCATAATATATTGAAATTCATTTCAATGTTTCAAATTCAGGGATTTTATTAACCAATGGTGATGTATTTTGGCGTACACGTATCTTTCTGGAAACTGATAATATCTACAATTTATTTATTAATTTATTTATTGCTCATAATTAGCACCGCTTACACAAATTACATTAACGATAGATAAAATATACAAAGCAATAAAAAAAAAATATACATAGTTTTAGTAAAATGTCACCCGTGTGATAGAACAAATAATATTTTCTTTAAAAACTAATATATTTTCATAATTAAGCCGCAACATTACCCTGTATAACACATGAAACATTCCATCTCCGTTCGCATACAAGCGAGTGCGTTATCTGTAGCAAAGCGTCGAAGCCTTATTTCCGCTCGATGCTCGTTCATTTTGACGAATGTGCTGATAATATTACCCCTTCACTTTAGAAATTGGGGAGGTAGGTGATATGTTTGGCATATAAATCGGTAGGAGAATCGAATTTAAATAGAGTATTGACGATATGTTTTGCCATAAAGTAGATTAAATGGTACTGAAGTAAATTAATTATACATCACACATATCATTTAATTCCCACGTTTAACTATTTAACGTTAAATAATAATAATTCATTCAATTCAGGAAAAATACACACATTTATCAAAATATCATGAATTAAAATCAGGTCAAAAATAATATTAAAACTACAATTACATTCATACGAGTCACAAGAAAAACATAATAATAATTACAATATTAGGACAATAGAAAACACAAATACAAAATTACAATTTTTTACCCAATAGGGTGTCCAACCCATTTTTTTTAATGCAATATGGATCACATTTGTTGGAATATGATAAGTAGATTTCTATAAAGTTTACGTTATTTTTATTCAATGCACGAATAGTATCCATAGTACTATTAGGACACTACTACATGACTATACTATTAAGTAAATATTAAAGTAATCTGTGCTACGATTATAACTGGCCACGACTGAAAAAAATGATATACTAAAAGATATTTCAAATCTCTGGACCTATATGGTATATGCGTATGTGCTATAGCATACGCATATATTTACTTTTTGAGATGCACGAAAGCGATGACAGCTCAGTCAGGCCATATCACGAACCGAAGGTCGTGGGTTCAATTCCCGTCAATGAGCTCGAGTTTTCGTTGAAGGAAAAAATCTTGAGGCAACCGTAGCATGTGGTTGGTTATTTTCTAATGCTCCCCTGGCTAGCAAATGGAAAAATCTGTCGCCAAACATAATTCCGGCCTCCTTGAGAACCAGTAACTCCATCCTAGTCATGCTCCACCTGCCAGAGTGTCGCTAACTCATGTGGTTTACACACCCTGCTGATCAAATCTGGTAAGAAGTATAAAAAATAACCAAGTGCGAGTTGGACTCGCCCATGAACGGTTCCGTATACCATTGTTGTATGGGAGCTTCCCTTAAATATTATTTTTTGATTTAATTATTTAAAACGCTGCACAAAGGCTCACAAAAATCAGCTTAATTTAAATACAGTCCATTGGGATAAAATTTAACAACCACAGTTGTGACATGGTTGTCATGGTTTCATTAAAATAGTTTAAGTATTTATGTATTAGGCTGTGAAGTTTTCTAATCCACCCTCTTACGTTTTTTGTATGGGAGCCTCCCTCAAATATGTATTTTATAATTTAATTTGATAGTTCATATACATTTATATATTTTGTGAAAATTTTAAGTGTAGCAGCTCCCGTTATTGACATATAGCTAAAAATTACGAAAAAAACACGTTTATATTGTATGGGGACCCCCCATAACATTTTTATTTATTTTTAGTATTTGTTGTTATAGCGGCACAAGAAATACATATCTTGTGAAAGTTTGAGCTTTCTAGCTATTACGGTTTCTGAGATACAGCCTGTGGAGACAGACAGACAGCGGAGTCTTAGTAATAGGGTCCCGTTTTTACCTTTTAGGTACGGAACCCTAAAAATTATTTCGTACCGCTTTTCATTTTGAAGCTGAATACATCACACGGATATTCTAAACGGTATATCTGTTTCAATGTTCACATTTCACAAATAACTGCCGAACCACGGTTGTGTTCAGTTGAGTAAATATTTCAGCAGCATACAAACGTAACATTGGAGGTACAGGCACTCTATTACGGTAATTGGCCATTAGTCAAAACGAGCTGGTAGTGTGTGGTAGAGAAATACTAGGGGAGAGCTTTACACGTCGTTTGACACGGTTTATGTAATACTAGCTGCACCTTGCTGTGTTACCTGCGTTAATCCGGGATGGAAAGAAGTTAATCCGGGATGAAAAGTAACTTATGTGTTAATTCAATATCTAACCTATCTTCATAGTAAATCTTATTAATATCGGTCAAGCCGTTGGAGCGTGAAAGAGGAACACACATTTTGAAGTTATTTGCGTATGCCATGGGAAACAGAATTGTTTTCGGGATAAGTAGTAGACTATGGGTTAATCCAAGGTCTAACCTATCTTTACACCAAAATTTATCAAAATCGGTTTAGCCGTTTGAGCGTAAAGAAATAACAAACATTTATACTTACATACAAACTATCGCGTTTATAATATTAATAGGATGTTGGAATTGAACTATGAAATCTATACGAACACTAACTGTGCAACCCGTCTTTATCCGGGATAAAAAGTAGCCCATATGTTAATATAATTAGTTTTATTGCAATTTAGCCGTTTGAGCGCGAAGAAGTAAGAAACATACACACTTACACACACGCTAAAACTTTCGCATTTTTAATTTAAATATTGTTCGATACTCGTGTACGAAGCAAAAGTTATGGAGGGCTTTGCCCTGCAGTAGACTTATATCTTGCCGTGCTGGGAATCGAACCCAGGATCTTCTCGTTGGCAGTCTGGCATGCTAACCATTACGCTAACTAGGTCGTCATGTAGTCATATATCATCGTAAAGTACAGCTAATTACTAAATTGGCACCACTTGATACTGAGGGCTATGACAGATATCCAATTGGCTTAATGTATTGGCGGGTTAAATAGAAGCTGTCGATATGGTTTGGTTTGGTTTTTGTATTGCAGTGAATTTGTTTTTATTTCAGTTTTTACTGAATTGTAAGCTATATAATATGAACATGGACTATGGACGCACTTACACTACCTATATTGAACCTACTGGGATTTTAACCTGTCTACAAAACAAGTAAAAAAAAATCGGTTTCTCTAGGCAAGCGCGTTCCATCCTAAATCGCAACATCATTTAACATCATGTGAGTTACGAGCAGACGCAAACCTATCTAACACATAAAAAAATATGTAACATAAAAAAATATGTACAAGTGTCATGTCAACCTAATAATTTAAAACAAAGTTACTGTTTATACAATGTGTTTGTCTACCCATGTGGGCGCTTGAAATGGTAAAATATATGATTCATTTTATCTACAAATCAAGCTCTAATATTTTTTTTCTTTATTCATTGTGGAATGGCAGCCATTTTGTTTTTTTTTTGCGCCAATCCCTGGGCGCTTGTATACATTAAACATTGTAAACTGTTCACGTAAGGCATCTTAATATTTTCGCGTTGAAAACGGTCACACTTACTTATTATTGAAAGTTGGAATGCACGCGTAGATCTCGTCGGCGGCGGTCCGTGTAACACTCGCCCCTGAAGATGGTGCTCGGAAAGCACCGAAACTGTTGGACTCATTCCAACTTTTAATAATAAGTAAGTGTGACCGTTTTTTACGCGAAAAAAAATGCTTGTGTACATTTATTAAAAAAATATTATAATCAGTAGGTTTACGATGTCATTGGTCAGATGCCTCTAAAATTATTATATTACACGGCTATGGCTCGGCTAACTATCGTGCTCTGACGTGATAATCAAAGTTTAGCAACGGACGTACAGTTTTTGGATGGGCAACCATGCACAAGACTGTCTTTTAAAAAGTGATATTTTTATCTGGGCGCTACCGAGGTTTGGATAATATGTTAAATTGTCATAAGTCCCGGCTGTTAGTCTTAGAAAAAAATAATAAAAACAATCGTTACGCAAAGTCGTTACGTTACGTCCGGGTAGCTTGAAAACTCTCGACATCAGAATTTGGCCAATGGTAATAAATAAAAGATAACGCATTGTTTTCTAATGAAAACTTTGTCTTACTATTTAAAATCTGCATATTTCTTCTACACTTACTCATTATTTTCACACAAAACAGCTCCATAAGCAAACCAAAACTTCTCAAACAAATGACCATAAATATGAGGAAAAATAATATATTTACAGAAAAGTAGGCAAGAAAGTATGTCATTAGCTCACTTTTTCTCTAAGCGGGCTTTCCTGCTTTTAATGAACGTATATAAGGAAGAAGTTTGGAGTTTCGCCAAGCCTCGGGGGTTTACTCACACTAGCCTTATTTTGGTAAAGTGACATTGACATGACCCAGAGAGAGATAAGTTTGTCAAGGAAACCTTGATGTTACTTCCTGTCTCTTTGTTAATTAAACAGAAGGCAGAAGGAAATCTAAAATACTCTATTTATCAACATCATAAGCAGCCCACTATACGTTCCCACTGCTGGGACTCGGGGCCTTCGGGAGCGAAAAACATGTCATTGGTGTGGGGCCAGGATCGAACCAGGGGCCGTCTGATTGAAAAGCAGACGTTATTACCACCGCGCTACACTCATTTTTATTTATCAACATGATATTTGAGGAAAAAAAAAACATTTATTTTTATCATTTGTAACGCACATACCAATTTACTTAACTGGTAATTTTATCTTTAAACCTTTGGTAAGTTACTTAGTAATTACAACTAGACAAAGTTGTCACCAATAGCCCTAGACAATGCTGTTTCGCAAAAAAAAGTTAGGGGACTCGTGAAATTTTTTTGTAGAAGTGTATATACTTCGAGAATTACTACCTATTTTATGTATTTACGTTTCTTTCTTAAGATATTGGGTCTCATTTATGAGTAATTCGAACTGCCTTAAATATCAAAAACTTACAGAAAAAAAAAGAAAGAACAATGATTTATCATGCACACATTAAGCAATTACATACCAATAGTCTTATATATATGGAATATAAATAATATTAATACTGTAATATTTCTCTCAATGTACTTAGTTAACCTAACCATTATCAGCATATTACAGATTATTTAATAGCACCTGTATGTTTCAGGCCATGTACTAAATATACGTGCAAATAGAGTGACCATATACATACAATAGTTTGCCGGTTCAAAAGTTCAACAAACAACTCCCAAACTGATCTACCTCAGTCTCTGCTCCCGCGGGCTTGCTGGTCTAATTTACCCAGATTGACATTAAGCCCCTTCGTACACTGGGCTTAACAAATCTTCGATACCACAGTCTAAACTAATGTTGCTCGCGCCTAACACGTGGCGTATGTTCTGCTTCTATCTTAATATATATAAATCTCGTGTCACAATGTTTGTCCTCAATGGACTCCTAAACCACTTAACCGATTATAATAAAATTCGCACACCATGTGCAGTTTGATCCAACTTGAGAGATAGGATTGTTTAAATCTCAAATTATAGTCGCAATTTAATTTATTGCTAATTATTGTCTGTTATTATTTGACAGTCACAATTATCTTTTAACTCCAAATGATTCTAACAGATGTCGATACCTTTCGACTGGGTTGAGTAAGTAATCAATAGATGGCGCTGCTATGGTAAATCTACGAACGTGCCATATAAGCTACACTATCTATTTTTCATACCCCTAAGTGAGGCAAAACAACGTTTGCGGGGCAGCTAGTGCATTATAAACGATTACACGGCTCATACGCATTTTGTAATTATATTCATCAACACTATCATCTTGAATAACCTATGTTCGTTCACTGTTGGACAAAGGCCCAAGGCACGTCACTTGACCCGAACGTGCGTTTCACTATGCCAACAGAGTAAAACGACACGGTTATGATATTATTTATTATGGCTAAAATTTTAATTATTTGGCTTACATCAAGAGCGATTGTCCATTAGCTAAACGGCTCAAACGAATGGAAATCAAGAAAGCGAACGGTGAATTCGGACTATTCCACGTGCGGCGAATTCTAAAATGCTTTTCCTTAGGCGCATATGCCTCTAGCTAATGTGTGTTATTTTTAGCAAAAGCAAAAAATTCGTCATATTAAAAGATACTGGTCGTATCCAACCACATAAAATAGTTATTTTGTTGCAATACCATTGTTCCAGTACCTCGATAAAAATTTCGAAAACGATTTTTGTCCCCTCGGTAAATATACTTGTTGTAAAGGTTACATACACTGCAAGGATCGCAAATACCACATTACAAATATATAAGAGGTTAATTTGTAGTGAATTAACCTCTTATATATTTGTAATACGGTATTTGCTTAGGGAGTACAAAATTGCCGAGTATCGTAGATTTGCTTAACCCAATGTGCGAAGAGCTTAACATGTCCCCCATAGCATACTGATTACCACTTGTAGATACTGCAGTAATTGATACGGACTAATCTATTACGGACGCGAGCTAGATTTTGCTTTAGCAACCTTACACATATGTCTAAAGCTTTCAGCATTAAAATATACAAAATATGACAAGTGACATATACATTATGTCATGTATTAAGAAACATATCTAAAACCAGTTTGTTTTTTGGCAATTTATTTCATATCGCTAAAGTTGTCTCTCAAACATCCATTAAATATGTCATTAAATTGTACGTCAGTCATAAATTTGCCAGACGACAATATAACAGAATAAAGGTTTCGATTAAGTATGGCATTAAAACTTTTTTTATTAGGTAAATGATCAAATATTATTATTCTTATTCTGTAGCGTCTGTAGCTCGGCTAGCTAAGGTGGCAAGTGGCATTTTCAACCGGGCGCTACCGTGGGTCGGATGACACGTTAAATTGTAGGTCCCGGCTGTTAGCGTTAGTACAAGCAGTCGTTAAACCAAGTCAGAGGCTTGGCCACTTAGCTCATACGAAGATGAAGAAGAAATATTATTCTTTAATCATTTAAAGTTAATCTAATCAGTAGGTAATCTGTACCCCATGGACACCGATTTGAATCACAATGAGTTGACTATACCTATTCGACTTCCTAATGGAGGCAGACTGAAAACTTTTAACGAATTTCAAACTATTTTTGGAGGACGTGTGAGTGTGAGCACTGGAGCGTTTATTTTATTCTTTTAGACTGGTGCACATTTTATTTTATAGCTTTGAAGTTAGGTGATTTTTCATCCGGATTGAATTTCCAGTTTTCTCTAGCTGGAAGAAAAATAATATGAGGTAATTTGCAGCTTCTATGCTTGTTTTAGAATATTATTCAAAGGTGTGAATTCAAACACATTTTATAAAGGTAACAAATCAAATTATATTTTCATCTAATTGTTAATATACTGAGGTATAATCAGTTATTATATCATCTAGCCTTATATCTACGTTACATACCTTATCACTTAAATAGTTATAATTATTTATGTGTCTCAAATTTATATATTTTTCCATTTAGCTCCAATTGCTTTTCCATCCAAATTAATCAATAATCGAACTGTCAGAAAAAAAAACAAAAGAAGGCGCATTCGCAACGCTAATGCGTGTTCCCGCCTTTTTGGTCGACATAGAGTATGAGTATTAAAACCAAAGAGTTTTATATACATATCTATGTCACCAATCAAAACTATATAATATTCCTTGTGAAATCAAGTGCAGCCATTTGGAAACAATAAAATTAAATGTTATTACAAAAGTATTTTTATGACATTACTTTCATACATATTAAGCTTCATATTATTTATGTTTTAGTTCACTATTTATTACATATCTTTATAAAAGTATACAAATACCAGCTATTTCTTAACAGCTCGGTCATCCTGATAATTAAGCAAGTCCCTTCGCTTATGGTCTTTAGCGCATCTGATATAAATACATATATTTACAAATACGCACGTATATATCTTCTTATATATAAAATTTCCGTGTCACAGTGTTTGTTACCGAACTCCTCCAAAACGGCTTGACTGATCATTACCAAATTTCATATGCGTATTCAGTAAGTATGAGAATAGGCCAACGTGAAACGTTTTTACCCCTAAGTGATAAGGGTTGTTCACCCTTAAATATATTTTTTTATTTTTTCGACGAATTTTTTTTATTTGAATTTAATATAAAGTGGCACTAAAAAATACATACAACCCTAAATTTTTACTTTTTTATCATCAACCCCTATTTTTTTATGGCCATTTTAGTAAATTTCTGTGTCACAGTGTTTGTTGCCGTACACCTCCGAAACGGATTGACTGCTCTTTACCAAATTTCATATACGTATTCAGTAGATCTGAGAATCGGCTACTATCTATTTTTTATACCCCTAAGTGATAAGGGTTGATCACCCTTAAAATTTTTTTTTAATTTTTCGACGAATTTTTTTTTTTGTATAAAGTGGCATTAAAAAATACATACAACCCTAATTTTTTACTTTTTTATCATCAACCCCTATTTTTTATGGCCATTTTAGTAAATTTCTGTGTCACAGTGTTTGTTACCGCAATCCTCCGAAACGGTATGACTGATCTTTACCAAATTTTATATACGTATTCAGTAGGTCAGAGAATCGGCTACTATCTATTTTTATACCCCTAAGTGATAAGGGTTGATCACCCTTAAACATTTTTTTTTAATTTTTCCACGAATTTTTTTATTTTATTTTTGTATTAAGTGGCATTAAAAAATACATACAACCCTATTTTTTTTACTTTTTATCATCATTCCCTATTTTTATGGCCGTTTTAGTAGATATTTTATTCATTTTTCATCTCGCTTGATAACTGATCAAATATAGTATCTAACTGTACTTCGAGTAAAAATCTTTTTTTTTTGAAGAGAACTAACAAAATTTAACCTGATATACTTATGCTTATGATTATTACTAATCTTAAATACTTAAAATTTGCCGCGCCTTTACTTTACTGGTGAGTGAAATGCCACACTATGCCATAGACCGAAGTCGGTCTCCTGTTTTACTCACAAAATTCTTCTACTCACAAAAGACTTCTCTCACTGTTTACACAAATTTCGACCTTCGTTATTGTTTATGTATCGTGTGTAGTAGTATTGTTAACAATTATCATTTTGCTATATCAATGTAACTCTCTTATTAACTTAACCGCGGCTCCACCCGCGTGTAAGTCGCTATATTGCATAACCTCTCCTGCACATGACTGTTGTAAAAAAATGTATTTTCATCTGTGCGCTACTGTGGATCGGATTATACGTTAAATTGTAGGTCCTCTTAGCACAAACAGTCGTTAAACTAAGGCAGTGGCTTGAAAAACTCTCGACAACATAACTTGATCACTTAGTTCTTACGTAGAAGAAGCTATAAAATTTGTACTAATAAACTAGACCCCGAACGTATGAGCAAAAAATTTTCAACAGCTATGATGATGACACTACAAATATTATGTAATTTGTTCTGCTTTGGACTTCTTTATGCTCAAACGGCTCGAACAAATATGCTAAAAATTTTCGCGCTCGCTTCGCTCGCGCATAGCTCGCTGCGCTCGCATCCGGCTCGCTTCGCTCGCAATTGGTCCTACGACGTTTTGGGTCATAGCTTACGACACTACAAAAATTATGTAATTTGTTCTGTTTTGGACTTCTTTATGCTCAAACGGCTCGAACAAATATGCTAAAAATTTTCGCGCTCGCTTCGCTCGCGCATAGCTCGCTGCGCTCGCATCCGACTCCCTTAGCTCGCGATTGGTCCTAGGACATTTTGGGTCATAGCTTACGACACTACAAATACTATGTAATTTGTTCTGCTTTGGACTTCATTATGCTCAAGCGGCTCGAACAAATATGCTAAAAATTTTCGCGCTCGCTTCGCTCGCGATTGGTCCTAGAACGTTTTGGGTCATAGCTCACGACACTACAAATATTATTTAATGTGTTCTGCTTTGGACATCTTTATGCTAAAGCGACTCGAAAAATATGCTAAAATATTTCGCGCTCGCTTCGCTCGCGCATAGCTCGCTACGCTCGCATAAGGTTCGCTTCGCACGCGATTGGTCCTATGACGTTTTGGGTCATAGCTTATGACACTACCAATATTATGTAATTTGTTTGGTAACGGCTCGAATGGAATCGCTAAAAAATGTTGAATACCTAAAACTTTAGAAAAATATCATTACCTACTAACCTTAAAAATTTTACAATGAAATTGTATTATACAAATAACAGACTTCAAAATCATACCTACATTTATAAATTCTAACTGTATTTAAAAAGTGAAAAATAATTTTATGCCTACACATAAGTACCATCGAAGACTTTATTTGATTAACTTATAAACATGCTATTTTCAATTTGTATTTATCCTGTATTCTTGGCGTCGGTGCCATCTAAGAAGAACAAATTAATGTTTGTTAAAATAAACACTATTAAATAGATATGATTGAACATAATATTTTTTGGCGTTGGTTACTTTTATATTCCCTTAACGTTTGTTCATGGCGCTCCATACCCATTTCACGCATATACCATACACACTTATTATAAGTAAGTAACATTTTAATTATACTAGAATTTGTCTAGAAACTAGAATAAAAATAATTAATAAGGCAAAACAACGTTTGCCGGTTCAGCTAGTAGATATATATAACCAAAGATATTAAGAAAAGAAAAAAAAAACGATCTACAGTAATGCCTATTTGTATTCAACTGCAGGATTACAGCTTATATATAGTTATAATGGCTATGAATGTTAAGGTACAATTATAATGCAAAATGCTATGAAATCAATAAATATGGTTTAAATAGTTTGTCTTGTAACAATTAACAAATAAAATAATTTACACATCTAACATAAACATAATCATAATATATATAAATCTCGTGTCACAATGTTTGTCCTCAATGGACTCCTAAACCACTTAACCGTTTATAATAAAATTGGCACACCATGTGCAGTTGGATCCAATTTGAGAGATAGGATAGTTTAAATCTCAAGTTATAGTCGCAACTTTAATTTATTTCTAATTATTGTCTGTTATTATTTGACAGTCACAATTATCTGTTACCTCCAAATGATTCTAACAGATGTCGATACCTTTCGACTGGGTTGAGTAAGTAATCAATAGATAGCGCTGTACCCCTAAGTGAGGCTAAACAACGTTTGCCGGGTCAGCTAGTCTTATATATAAAATTTCCGTGTCACAGTGTTTGTTACCGAACTCCTCCAAAACGGCTTGACTGATCATTACCAAATTTCATATGCGTATTCAGTAAGTATGAGAATAGGCCAACGTGAAACGTTTTTACCCCTAAGTGATAAGGGTTGTTCACCCTTAAATATATTTTTTTATTTTTTCGACGAATTTTTTTTATTTGAATTTAATATAAAGTGGCACTAAAAAATACATACAACCCTAAATTTTTACTTTTTTATCATCAACCCCTATTTTTTTATGGCCATTTTAGTAAATTTCTGTGTCACAGTGTTTGTTGCCGTACACCTCCGAAACGGATTGACTGCTCTTTACCAAATTTCATATACGTATTCAGTAGATCTGAGAATCGGCTACTATCTATTTTTTATACCCCTAAGTGATAAGGGTTGATCACCCTTAAAATTTTTTTTTAATTTTTCGACGAATTTTTTTTTTTTGTATAAAGTGGCATTAAAAAATACATACAACCCTAATTTTTTACTTTTTTATCATCAACCCCTATTTTTTATGGCCATTTTAGTAAATTTCTGTGTCACAGTGTTTGTTACCGCAATCCTCCGAAACGGTATGACTGATCTTTACCAAATTTTATATACGTATTCAGTAGGTCAGAGAATCGGCTACTATCTATTTTTATACCCCTAAGTGATAAGGGTTGATCACCCTTAAACATTTTTTTTTAATTTTTCCACGAATTTTTTTATTTTATTTTTGTATTAAGTGGCATTAAAAAATACATACAACCCTATTTTTTTTACTTTTTATCATCATTCCCTATTTTTATGGCCGTTTTAGTAGATATTTTATTCATTTTTCATCTCGCTTGATAACTGATCAAATATAGTATCTAACTGTACTTCGAGTAAAAATCTTTTTTTTTTGAAGAGAACTAACAAAATTTAACCTGATATACTTATGCTTATGATTATTACTAATCTTAAATACTTAAAATTTGCCGCGCCTTTACTTTACTGGTGAGTGAAATGCCACACTATGCCATAGACCGAAGTCGGTCTCCTGTTTTACTCACAAAATTCTTCTACTCACAAAAGACTTCTCTCACTGTTTACACAAATTTCGACCTTCGTTATTGTTTATGTATCGTGTGTAGTAGTATTGTTAACAATTATCATTTTGCTATATCAATGTAACTCTCTTATTAACTTAACCGCGGCTCCACCCGCGTGTAAGTCGCTATATTGCATAACCTCTCCTGCACATGACTGTTGTAAAAAAATGTATTTTCATCTGTGCGCTACTGTGGATCGGATTATACGTTAAATTGTAGGTCCTCTTAGCACAAACAGTCGTTAAACTAAGGCAGTGGCTTGAAAAACTCTCGACAACATAACTTGATCACTTAGTTCTTACGTAGAAGAAGCTATAAAATTTGTACTAATAAACTAGACCCCGAACGTATGAGCAAAAAATTTTCAACAGCTATGATGATGACACTACAAATATTATGTAATTTGTTCTGCTTTGGACTTCTTTATGCTCAAACGGCTCGAACAAATATGCTAAAAATTTTCGCGCTCGCTTCGCTCGCGCATAGCTCGCTGCGCTCGCATCCGGCTCGCTTCGCTCGCAATTGGTCCTACGACGTTTTGGGTCATAGCTTACGACACTACAAAAATTATGTAATTTGTTCTGTTTTGGACTTCTTTATGCTCAAACGGCTCGAACAAATATGCTAAAAATTTTCGCGCTCGCTTCGCTCGCGCATAGCTCGCTGCGCTCGCATCCGACTCCCTTAGCTCGCGATTGGTCCTAGGACATTTTGGGTCATAGCTTACGACACTACAAATACTATGTAATTTGTTCTGCTTTGGACTTCATTATGCTCAAGCGGCTCGAACAAATATGCTAAAAATTTTCGCGCTCGCTTCGCTCGCGATTGGTCCTAGAACGTTTTGGGTCATAGCTCACGACACTACAAATATTATTTAATGTGTTCTGCTTTGGACATCTTTATGCTAAAGCGACTCGAAAAATATGCTAAAATATTTCGCGCTCGCTTCGCTCGCGCATAGCTCGCTACGCTCGCATAAGGTTCGCTTCGCACGCGATTGGTCCTATGACGTTTTGGGTCATAGCTTATGACACTACCAATATTATGTAATTTGTTTGGTAACGGCTCGAATGGAATCGCTAAAAAATGTTGAATACCTAAAACTTTAGAAAAATATCATTACCTACTAACCTTAAAAATTTTACAATGAAATTGTATTATACAAATAACAGACTTCAAAATCATACCTACATTTATAAATTCTAACTGTATTTAAAAAGTGAAAAATAATTTTATGCCTACACATAAGTACCATCGAAGACTTTATTTGATTAACTTATAAACATGCTATTTTCAATTTGTATTTATCCTGTATTCTTGGCGTCGGTGCCATCTAAGAAGAACAAATTAATGTTTGTTAAAATAAACACTATTAAATAGATATGATTGAACATAATATTTTTTGGCGTTGGTTACTTTTATATTCCCTTAACGTTTGTTCATGGCGCTCCATACCCATTTCACGCATATACCATACACACTTATTATAAGTAAGTAACATTTTAATTATACTAGAATTTGTCTAGAAACTAGAATAAAAATAATTAATAAGGCAAAACAACGTTTGCCGGTTCAGCTAGTCTTAAATATAAAATTTCCGTGTCACAGTGTTTGTTACCGTACTCCTCCAAAACGGCTTGACCGATTTTTTCCAAATTTTATATGCGTATTCAGTAGGTCTGAGAATCGGCTACTGTATATTTAGAAATAATTATTAAGTCATAACAAAGTTTGCCGGATCAGCTAGTAATAATATAAAAATTAAAACAAATGTGTTCACAATTATCGTATTGTATTGAACACTCAGTTAATCCTCATAAACCTGAACCTCACCAACACTACTAACATGCGGAGTCTGACCAGAAAACTACGGGCTTCAGTTTATCCATAGATTTAATATTTTCGCATCAAGGCCGGCCAGGCGTATAGATAAGGAGTTGCATATACGATCAAGTTAGGCTATATCTTTTCCTTATTATACATTTATACGATTAACTAGCTTTTCTTATTTGTTCTAGCATCTTAGTGTTTTTCTTTGTTGTCTTGTTTATTATTTCATCAAGAATATTTTTAAAGAATAGTTATTGATTCTAAACCGAGTTTTATCAGCATATACTCATCTCAATATATATTTATCGCCTCTACAATGCCATTCTGCTAATAATGTTTGTATAATCGTTCTTTTTATATGTTTTCGCCTGTTGGTTTGCCCGTGGGGTGGCCACCGAGTCTAAGATGTTTTTGAAACCTGCTGACTTTAGGAGTTCATAGTTTTGATCAGTTGTAAGTCTACTAAATGATGCATCAAAAATAGTTCATCATAAACTATAATGAATTTTCTAATTTAAAGAGGAGAAGTAGGAAGGAGGGTAGGCGGCCCCGCAACAGTTTCTGGCTCCGTATTTTTTAATTGTTTTTATTACTTTCACGGCGTTTTTCGTCTTTATTTTAGAATTAAGACGTTGATCTTTTTGTAACTGAAGCGCTCCGGGTGTTATTTTGACAGTCCAGGCAAAATCAAGGACGAATGTATTCAACATACGGAAGAAGTTGGTGATCACAATATTGTGATGTTTTTCGACTGATTCTTCAGAAACCCGTCGTTTGTGTGTTCAAACAGTGTTTTACAAAAAGTGCTTATGTGATTTTGTGAGAATTTAGTGAAAACGGAGAGAAATTTGAGTTTTAGTCATATCATAAGAAAACCTAAGCTTAATTATACAAGTAGCGCCATCTATCGAGCCGACACCGCACCAGATTGGATCGTAGTCAGCTACGGTTCAATACAATTCTTCTCAACTATAGATCAAGCCGTTTGGTCGAAGATAGCTCGAGTTTAACTGAGTTCCGTCGGGAATACACAGATGGCGTCGTCGTGTCGATTCTAGTCGAGCCGGTTGGTGATGCGAATGCCGCTTTATCTACGTACCTAGTTAATATATTGAGACTAAGTTTGTATTTTATGTTTGTGTAATTTTATTGATGAGAACGTAGACGTTACGTTTAGCTTTATGTACACAGTTTCTTTACGCAATTTTTGACATTTTAACATAATACATTCTTTTGTATTATTTAATTTATTTTATCAATATATAATTTAATTGTGATTTATTTTCTCTATTGCAGTTATTAAATTAAAATTAAATTAAATGATTAATTTTAACTATATTGATTAATTACTTGTTGATATTAATTTAAATTATTGATTAATTTTATTTATTGGTTTATCCTTTTTATTGACATTTTGTTTTGATTTTGTGATTGTTATTTTGATATAGTTTCGAATGTGAATATTGTAATACTATTTGTTAAAAAAAAAAAGACTCGCAACATGAGTGTAACGACTACACAATTATTATGTCCTCACTGCCCAGAGTCTTCTCGCTTTTTTTCTGCACATGGGTTAAAGGTGCATATAGGGCGTATGCACAAGCAAGTACTGCTTACAGATGTTGCCGCGCGGGTTCCTCCTGCCAATACAAGTAGTACTTCGTCAGTAGGACAGGGGTCGCCGGCGCCTGCTCAGGGTACCTTAGAAAGGCTAGCTTCTTTTAAAGGTAGTATACCTGTCCTCCGGCACATCCCTAAAGGTGCCCGGAATCAGGCGGCCGGTAAGCTTAGCGACATCATAGATTCATGTGTTACTAGCAATGGGGTAGATGAGTGGGGAGCTTTGCTTTCTTTTGCGTACTCAGCTCTGAGAGTGCCCGCGAGGGAGTCGCCCGGCAATGTAACGTCAAAGGTTAAAAGGAATATTTTGTCCTCGGGTGCTTGTGAAGAAGTAGAGGCAGCTGCGCCGACGTTAACTACCAGTTCTCGCTCTATTCAAAAGAATATTGAGTCGAAGGTGTTCGAAGGCGATTTGAGAGGTGCGGTTCGCATTTTGATGTCGGACGATTCTTTCGCTCAGCGGGATACCGATACGCTAGCTGCTTTAGAGCTGAAACATCCGGGTCCTTCGCGTCCGCTCAGTTTTCCTCCAGATCCGGGCGTAATGTTTACTGCGGCGACAGTTACTGTTGAGGACGTGATATCGGCACTTGGCTCTTTTTACGCAGGTTCAGCGGCGGGCTTGGACGGGATCCGACCGGCACATCTTAAAGAGTTGACGTCGGTGTCGGCTGGAGAGAACGGTAGGCGCCTCGTTGGGAGTTTAACCAGGCTAACAAACTTTTTGCTAAGTGGTCAGTTAAACCCACTTGTGTGTCCGTATCTGTACGGGGCCTCCCTCTTTGCCTTGATTAAAAAAGATGGCGGCTTAAGACCGATAGCAGTGGGCAGCGTTTTTCGCCGCTTGACTGCCAAATTGGCTTGCCGCTGTGTCAAAGAGGATATGGCTAGTTACTTGCAGCCACATCAATTGGGATTTGGCACACGCCTGGGTTGCGAGGCTGCCATCCACGCTACGCGTCAGTTTGTGATGGGCTCGGAGAACGAAGGATCTATTTTGCTTAAGCTTGATATTCGCAACGCGTTCAATACTTTGGAAAGAGACGTTCTTTTGAGCGAAGTTATGGATAAAACCCCGTCTCTTTACCCATTCTTACATCAAGTATATAGACTTCCTTCTAATCTTTTCTTCGACAATAATCTAATTCTTTCAAAAGTGGGAGCCCAGCAAGGAGATCCGCTTGGTCCGCTAGTGTTTAGCTTGGCTATTCACAAAGCAATTCGTGATCTCAAATCTGCTTTTAATGTCTGGTATCTTGATGATGGCACTATAGGGGGTAATCCGGTAGACGTGTTACAGGATCTGGAGGCATTGGTTCCCCGCCTCAGAGACTTGGGTCTGGAGGTGAACCCCTCGAAGTGTGAGTTCTTCCCGTGTGGTACCGAGGCTCGGACACACTTCTCCTGTTTTCATTCTCTTCTTCCTGGCCTAAAGGAAATATCTACTTCAAACTTGAACCTATTAGGTTCCCCAATCTTTCTTTCTGGCGTTCCTGAGGCCATAAATGAAAAAAAACAACTTCTTTTATCCGCTCAAGAACGTCTGAAAGTCCTTTCCGCACACGTAGCGATTATCTTGTTGCGCATGTGCTTCGCTCTTCCAAGGATCAATTACTTAGTGCGTACCACCCCAACCTGGCTCTGTCCGGAGGAGGTTGCCTCCTTTGATGAGGCCTTAAAGGCGGTAGTGGAGTCGACTCTAAATGTCTCCTTAGATGAGACCCAGTGGAGTCAGGCGACGCTACCGATACGTTGTGGTGGCCTCGGGGTGCGACGTGTTCGTGATGTGGGTCTGCCGGCTTATCTGGCGTCGGCACATGGGGTTGCAAACCTTGTTACTGTTTTACTCAATTCTAATGGTGACGGGGGGAGCATTCCTTTTGTGTCTGATGCAGTGTCAGCTTGGTCGGCCCACAACATGGGTGCTTCAATCCCCGAGTCAGCACATCTTCAGCGGGCGTGGGATGATGTCGGGGTAAAGCGGCTCCAAGACGACCTTTTAGAGGGAGCCACGGGAGCTGATAAGGCTAGACTGCGGGCTGTGTCGCAACCGGAATCTGGGGCGTGGTTGCAGGCATTACCTTCGCCTCACCTGGGCACATTGCTCGATGACAACTCTCTGCGGGTGGCGGTGGCTCTCCGCCTGGGCTGCAAGGTGTGTGAACCTCATATTTGCACCTGTGGCTCCATGGTAGAGGCCAATGGCCATCACGCGATGAGTTGTCGTCGTTGCGCTGGGAGGTTCTCGCGTCACCATGCTCTCAACGACATAGTCCGTAGGGCCCTTATATCGGCAAACGTTCCCTGCGTACTTGAACCCCCCGGCCTTTGCAGATCGGATGGGAAGAGACCGGACGGTTTGACTTTGGTGCCCTGGAAGAACGGCAAGTGCCTGATTTGGGACGCCACTTGTGTCAGCACTGTAGCCGCCAGCCACCTCAGTCGCACCGTTCACTCTTCATCTGCCGCGGCGGAGGACGCTGCCTGTCGGAAAAGGGTCAAGTACGCTTCCTTGGAGCTGCTTTACGATTTCGCACCTTTAGCAGTGGAGACTCTGGGTAGTTGGAGCAGTGAGGCGAAGAAATTTGTCCACGAGATAGGTCTTAGGTTAAATAATATCACCGGTGACTCCCGCTCCGGGTCGTTCTTGGTGCAGAGGTTGGCCATAGCTATTCAGCGCGGTAATGCAGCGAGCGTGATGGGCACCTTTGCACCGGGGGCGATCAGGGGCGGGTTATTTGATTAGTATTAGTTTTAGTTTTTAGTGTGTGACATTTATATTGGACGTAATTTTATTGAAAAAATTTATTCGTTAAATATTTACATTTACAAGGCACTAGTTATTTAAAGAAAACAGTAAAATTGCCGTACTCTACTGAACGTCTTCTCAAAGTCGAAGTGCCCGACATCTTCATTACTAATTTTAACAATAGGTATGCCATCAAACCTTTTTTGGTACTACCTATCATTATATAGGTATCATTATATAATTATTATTATCATCTTCACCAGTGACATGATACATTTCCCATGTTAAAGTTTATATTTTGAGAACCTGGACGACTTTAAACAATCCGAGGTAACTAAACATTTCGTTGATGCTAATTACTTCACTTTCTCTTGACTGGTAATCCAGTCTTCAGTACCGATATTCAGAACATCTTGCATATGAAGTTACTCAACTTTATCGCTTGCTGGATTTCTGTTTAATACGTTAATATTTTTTTTATACTGGAATTCGGTAAATATACAATATGACAATCGAACTATTCAATCTAAAACCACCACCGAGCTATGCATGGGACCAGATCTGTCAGATCTATAAGATGAAGATTTCTTGACAATTGTAACATCAATCATTACCTGCACCATTTCTTGGTTTACTTGTTGGACACAAGGTTGTCAGTAAAACCTGTGTATTACTGGATCAGAATTCTCAAGTTCTATTTCCATTCCATCTGCAGTAATGAACTCTAGATCGTTTAGTTCCGAAGATAAATATCTATACTACTCTACTATCAACGTCTTAATTTTCAGCAAGCATATCTTCGACATACTGCATGGTACAGGTCTTTGACTGACTTTATGGACAGCCTACTACAGATTCGTCATTAAAAACTAGTGAAACATCAAGACTACGATCGATCCGCAAAAGTGTACTAGGAACTCTTTTCTCAATCTAATTTCCAATTGCTCTGAATCTTAATTGTACTAAAAGCATTTTCAAGAATGTTCTCTTCCGTTAACAAATAGTGTTCATGACCTCTAACAATATTGACCTCTAACAATAGCATTTTTTAACTATCAGGCCATAGAACTTATGAGACGTTTCAACAGTCATCACAACGATTTTGTTATATTCGACAGCAGCTCTTGACTCAGTCGTGAGATAAATTCAATTGTAATTGTAATATTGAGTTTCTGCGTAAATGAATATCGTAATAATATTGAGTATTTGATGACGCTATTTTCAACAACGTAAATCTCCACATTCTCATTTATACCATGCATTGAGGTATTGACATAAGTCTCTTCTATCTTATAGGCTAAACAGGTAATTTCTTTTTGTTTTTTATTTTATAGGCTAAACAGGATGGCACTTTGCAGCAACGTCACATGAAGTGTGTATTTTAGATATAAGAATGAAGCTACTGATTCCCGATTCATTATCGTGCATTGGCTTCCAAAATGTACGCAAACATTTAATATTTCTCTGAATTTTATAATACACACATAAATATATCGTTAATTCCCGATTCGTTTAATAATACGACCTAGTCCTCTAATTTCTTGGAAACCACGCTATTTTCTTTGTTTACATTACTTATTATCTGGTTTGAATCTACAAAATGTGTCTAGCTGACTTTTCTGCTGTAGATCGTACATTCCCTGAGTGGTTTAATACATTTTAAGCTTATGAAACGACGACGGTCTGCCTCCACTTAGCAAAGGGATATTCCTCCGGAAAGATATTATGCCTGGAAACGGACGTCCGACGGTCATGCATTGTAGCTAGGACCAGTATCAGTACGTGCGTTGAAAATACCGTTTGCGCGATTCAGAACAAGCGCTCTGATTGGTAGCGGGCGATGAAGTACCTACGACAGAGACGCCACAAGCTTTTATAACCTAACTCAGTGCAGTTATGACACTTTACAATATAACTCTCAAATTTCTATTTTTGGACGGTAGTTGAATTTGTAAGTCTAGTTTTATCAAAAGTATCTATAGCATTTTCCACCCAATTTTCAAAGTCAAATTAAATTGAGCAGCATTTGCCTAGGCCCGACTGGCACGTTCGTCAATAGCATTAAGGAGATAGTCAACTGCTCTCCTATCTTTAATGGTAAGTTATATTATATTCGCATCATAGTATTGTTCCAATGTTTCACCATAATGCACACGTTTGGCGAGCATATAAGTTAATAATACAGTATAAGAAGTTACTTCTGTGAGAGAACGACGCAACAAGCTTTCTTTTCCAATCGCTCCAACTGCAAAGTACTGTGTCCAGTCAGTAGCATGACTTAGCTACGCCTGTCAGTTTTAGAAGTGCAAAATATACATGATTTCACGTTCATTCCAATATATATATATATATCAGCGCATTCATCGACTTTAGTATGCCATGTTACTATTGTTTTTCAAATCTTTAGATAGCGGATTAAATTCGGGAATAACGTTTTTAAGAGATAGCTAGAGGTCTTAACATTGATAACAATTTATTATTAGTACATATCGTCACGGATAAATTACACTTGACAGTGCTAACCTGCTGCGAGTGCAGGAGCGCCACAGACGCCATGACTGGCTTGTGAACGCGCGAGACTAGCAGATGTTCGTGCAGCACATGTAGACATTACTTAATATAAACTGAACATTTATCTAAAATATACTTTCCGCTGTCAGTAACATTCTTAATAAATTCGTTAGTTCTTACTTTGACCAAGCGCGTACGAATGGGTGAGGAGCGTCACTGCCGCTTGAATGCTATCTTTAAGTTGTCACTACTTGAATAAGGCCAATGACGCTCGCCTCGTCAATGTCGCACGTGCTTCGTCACTATAATTCATTCTAGTTAGTTACCGTAATTATTCCGCATTTTCTTAAAGAATTCATCGTAGTCTGAATCGTCTTGAGACATTGATCTCCTCTTCATTGGGCTTCCACTCCCACGTTATCGCCTGCGTCATGGATGTGGCTTTGCCGCTCTCGCCGGCTCCCTTCCACATTTACGGTGTAACCAATGTAGCGGTTGTGGCTTTGCCGGTCTCGCCGGCTCCCTTCCACATACACGCTATCTTTTAGATCGTGGATGTGGCTTTGCCGCTCTCGCCGGCTCCCTTCCACATCCACGATATAGTCTGGGTAGTGGTTGTGGACTTGCCGCTCTCGCCGGCTCCCTTCCACTTCCACATAATTACCTGGGGACGCGCTTGTGGCTTTGCCGCTCTCGCCGGCTCCCTTCCACTCCCTCACGTTTACCCAGCACCAGACTTTGCCTTTTAGTCTCGCAATCAACAAGTTCACAGCTTCTTTTAGCATCGCAATCAGCAAGTTCACAGCTCCCAGTACAGGTTTCACCATCGATGTGTCCCATGTTCTGTAACTTACATCCAGGTTTGCGCTTTATGTTTTGTAAATTGACATACTGTATACGATATTAAAGTGCATAGATTAATAGTTAAATCGGGAGATTGTACTTTAATTACTAAACATTGTACTGCACGTCTTTAATATGCGTAGTAACAAAAGTAAAATGAATTTAAAGGAATTAATTAGTCTATGAAAATCATTTACATAACAGTCAATTTGTGTATAATAATGTTTATTTAATGTATGTGCTTTTTATAATACTATTAATTTTATAAAATTGTAAATTTAATTCCATAAATTTTAATTTTGAAATGAGTTCTTGAAACTCAAATCAGTTTCTTATAAGCAACTCAATATACGTTCCCACTGATGGAACTTGGGGCCTTCTCTCATGAGAGGACAGATATGCCTTAACCCACCACGCTGGTCAAGTGAGTGCTGGTGGATGAACCTTTATGAAATGTATTTAGCATAAGCAGCCAATTATAGGTTACCACTGCTGGGACTCGTAGCTTTCTCTTACGAGGAGAAAGATGTAGACCATAATCTACCATGCTGGATAAGTGCAGGTTGGCGAAATGTATTAACTTTTTATTAATGAACAATAAATGAGATAGGAAGAAAAATTTAAAAAAAATACATGAGATTTAAAATATCGTATAATGAAAATTTTATCAAGTGGGCATACACGTGAGATAAACGAGAAGTATTCTGAAAGAATAAACTCATCTATCCCACTTCTGAGCTTTTAGAATATTATTCAAAGGTGTGAATTCAAACACATTTTATAAAGGTAACAAATCAAATTATATTTTCATCTAATTGTTAATATACTGAGGTATAATCAGTTATTATATCATCTAGCCTTATATCTACGTTACATACCTTATCACTTAAATAGTTATAATTATTTATGTGTCTCAAATTTATATATTTTTCCATTTAGCTCCAATTGCTTTTCCATCCAAATTAATCAATAATCGAACTGTCAGAAAAAAAAACAAAAGAAGGCGCATTCGCAACGCTAATGCGTGTTCCCGCCTTTTTGGTCGACATAGAGTATGAGTATTAAAACCAAAGAGTTTTATATACATATCTATGTCACCAATCAAAACTATATAATATTCCTTGTGAAATCAAGTGCAGCCATTTGGAAACAATAAAATTAAATGTTATTACAAAAGTATTTTCTTGACATTACTTTCATACATATTAAGCTTCATATTATTTATGAATTATACTTACAGCCTAACAACTAAAAAACTGATAGGAGGCGATTAAAAAAAAATAATTTTATAAATTATATTTGATTGATTTGTTTTTGAATTTTATTGACATTTATATTGATTTAATAATTAATGTGATTGTGTGACTTGTAAATATATTGTTATAAATATTTTTTTTTGATTTTGACTTTTAAAGAAGAGTGACAGACACCAAAAAACAATATTTGGATTTTTGTCTCACACGTTATAATATCGAAACTGCTCATCTGATTTGAACGCGGTTTTCACAAGTGAATACATATTACAACTAGGAGCGTTGTCAAAACTTTGTCCAGTCAAAATCAGTTAAGGGAAAAATAAGTTATGGTCAGTTGAAAATTTACTTCAAGATGTGCTTCAAAACTTTTGAACAGAGGTGTTAACATAAACGTACTAATATTAAAAATGCGAAAGTGTGTGTTAGTGTGTAAGTTTGTTTAACTTCTTCACATTCAATTAAACAAACCGATTTTTATGAAATTTGGTACAGATATAGTTAAGACCTCAGATTGACGCATAGGCAGACTACTTTAATTTTAACCTCGTAGAAAAGCGAATGACCCGTGGAGGTAAAACATAATTCAATAATCATATTTTTTTATTTTATTTTCTTCTTTTATAATTACTGCTGCAATAAGCTGACGAAAATACCGAACCTACCTTTGTCTAGAACACTATAAATTAAGAGCATGCTTGACAAAGTAACAAATATTTAAGAAAATACACAGTTTCGGGAGAATAAGCTGTGACAGTCTTAAAAAGCTATAGCGCCTATGCAGTGCAAAAATAACTAACCAATGTTGTTCTATAGAATCCCTCATAGACACATTCCTTTTTCAAACATAAACAAAAGCTAAATCCCAAATCGCAACATCCCTGATCGATAAGCGTTCAGCGGTCGCGTAACAAAGTACACACCCGTATATTGTGCAATAAAGCTAATGTATCGAATAATGGGAATTGCGTCTTCACAG
Source organism: Mellilla xanthometata (assembly GCA_035578125.1). Classification (NCBI taxonomy): domain Eukaryota; kingdom Metazoa; phylum Arthropoda; class Insecta; order Lepidoptera; family Geometridae; genus Mellilla; species Mellilla xanthometata. The sequence goes on along the minus strand of JAPUBQ010000015.1, from coordinate 5,615,797 downwards.
ATAAAGCTCTCAATTTAGCTGAGGGTCAGTTTGAGGCGAAACTTCACTAACTAAAGTTTGTGTAATACAATCACGTCATGGGTATATTAGTAAATGTATTTTTTTTTGTGATGAGATACAATTTAACTCTTTTAACATGTATTTGGACAAATTATTAATTAGGTAACAATAATGAAATAATTGGTTTAACTATAATTAAAATAATATGGCGACTAATCTAATGGCAAACACACCTTTTCTTTGCTCTGTGCTCATTCTACGTAATTCCAATTGGTTGACTCTATTATTGTGATTGCCAAAGTTGATGCTCCACTAAATAAATACATAACTGATTAGAACAAAAAAACACCATATAATAGTTATAAGGTGTTTTAGTTCTAATCAGTTATCTATGCTTATATATTTAGCTATTGGTAGGGAAGTAGCTTAGTAACAGTAAGCCAGGCTTGGCGTGTGGCGAGTTTGCCTGGACAAATTGATTGAGAAATAACCTAAATTTTATCACAGAGAAGAGGAAGAGGAATAACAGGAGATGTCTTTGGCAACATTTTTGCTTAAGTAACATTTGCCAAAAGGATATACACATCCTAGGATAGTACACAGTCCAAAACCGTGACACACATTTAATTTTGGAGGTAAAGGTCCTGTCCTTAAACTCGTGTCACTGCATTTGACAATCAATGTTTTGTTTTGTTTTTTTTTTTGTGTTTTTTTTTACAGTTAGCTAATAACACTGTCGTGGATTTGCCCGCATATATAACATTTCCTTTATCTATGTTTTAGAGGTATCATAAGTCTCGGCTAATCCTTGACAGATGTCGCGTCGGGCCGACGGATAACCCCGGGAAGATGGCATAAGAGCTCTAACATACGTATACCGAGTTACTGATAACTACCGTATCTTTTAAGGTAAGGTTCGATACAAAATGAGTGGACTGTATGGAAGTTCTGGCTCTCACAAAGAAAATGCGAAACTTAGATAGGACCACGTACCTTTCATCCACGACGCCACTCCCTGAGACAACTCCTCGCGTCTGGTGGTAGCTTGGTGGGTAACGATCGCCAACGTAGTCTAAGCTCCTTGCTGAAATGCAAAACAGTATTCACTGTGCACGGCACAGTAAAAATCCACATGTGAAGCGGGGCGCGACACTGTTTTGGATATATTAGCGAGTAACTCCGTACTACGGCGCGGCGATGATAAGCGCGGATTGACTACCATACGATTCCAGAGTGATTGCCTCAGGCCGCGACGCGCGGACTGCAGGTTTTGTAGTACTATCGTTATTTAAAACTTATTTCTTTATGAGAATCGAACAGTAACCTTTTGCAAACAAATACAATACAAATACAAATTTTCTTTATTTGATGCAGTAAATAACAACAAAATGATTTGGAATCCAAAGGTCTCTAAACTAGTTCAATAAACTGTAGGTGTATTGAAAGCCAATGTCTTCTCACATAAAAAAAATAAACTATCCATATATCAGATATACAAACTTAAATGAAATTTAATTTACTAGAAGTTAAAGAAGTTGAATATTAAAATTTTGAAATTTTCAAAGCACATGTGTAATAGTGTCTGTAGCTCAGCTTGCTAGGGTAATCTGACGCGATCATCGAAGCTAAGCAACGGTCGATGCGGATGGTGTTTGGTTGGGTGACCGTGCACAATACTGTAGTTTTAAAAAAGGGCATTTTCTTCTGGACATTTGTTATGATTGGATTTGATTTGAAAACGAAACAATTTTTTGGTTATTAACCATTTAGTGGACTTGATGTCAACACGATATGCTGGTCTTAATGTAAAGTATCACGGTTAACAAAATGTTTAAGGAACCAATTTAGAACCTACAGTTAAGCTAGCTCAAGCTAAATACCGTAATTACAATATTCTCTAGCTTGCTCGTAATGCTTCTTTATTATTTTTCTCGTTGCATGTGCTGAAAAATCCAACGAAAGGACGTCAACAATATACACGAATATACGTTACTCTTTCTTTAATATTTTAGTCTTACAGTAGCCTCGGCAAACATCCCTGTATTTTGGAAGAAACTTATGAAAGGTCTTTATGGGGGTAAACTGGCCATCTGCGTTATGGTGAGCGACTCTCTGCCAATACTAATGAGGCACATTGTTGAAGTTAGAAAGTAGCCCATGTAGCTCGGCTAGCTAAGAAGATCTGACGCGATCATCGAGGTTAAGCAACGGGCGATAATTTCTGTTGGCTGACCATTCACAAGAATGTCATTTAAAAAGGGGCATTTTTATAAGAGCGCTACCGTGGGTCGGATGACACGTTAAATTTTAGGTACCGGCTGTTAATCTTAGTACAATCAGTTGTTAAGCCAAGTCAGAACCTAGGGTTCTGACTTGAAAACGCTTGTTGTTACAGCGGCACCAAAAAAAAACATAATTTGTAATTTTTTTTGCTTTCTAGCTGTAAAAGTCAAAATCAAATAATTTATTGCGGTTTCAGTACAGTGTAACTGAAACCTACCACTAGGGCGTGCAAAATATATAAAGAAATCGGGCTGGTTTCTTACAACATTATATACTCGTACGTTATACATTATGATACATTATTATTATATTGTCACGGTTTATGAGATACAGCCTGGTGAGATACATACAGATAGAGGAGTTTTAGTAATAAGGTCCCGTTATTTTTTAGATACGGACTACTAAAAAAGAATATCTGAGCACTGATGTAAAGTAAAACCATTAAAACATACATCTTCTAAAAAGGAATAAATAATATGTTTTGAAACGATAGTGGTTCAATGTAAAGTTTACTCAAGCGACTTGCAACCCAGCTTGTTTGCTGTCCGGGCACTAAACACGGCGTAGTCCAGTCCCTTATGCTAATGTACGAGTACAAACTTCACGGGGACCAGTGGACTGTTTGAGTTGACAGCCGCTAAATGCTCAGGCATTTTGGAAAACTACTTTATAGGGGTGATGTTAGAACTAATTTAAAGTGTTGCCTACGTGTATTTGCTGAAATTACCGAGGCGTATAAAAAAACAACATATTAAGTGAACAAACATACTTCTTCTTAATTGTTAGAAAACAGAGACAGATCTTATAGTAATAAGAGAAAATCGGCTTATTGTAAACAAATGGGTCATCATCATCATCGTCATCCACAGCCCGCTTGCGTCGACCTTTATTGTTAGGACTGCGAAGCTTTGGAACTCACTACCTGAGTCTCTGTTTCCTGAGAGGTATCATCCGGGGGCCTTCAAAAGTAGAGTTAATAGGTATCTTCTAGGTAAGCGTGCCACACCGTAGACTGCAGTGCAGCTTAACATCAGGCTAGCTGTAGTCAAACGCTAACCTATCAAGGATAAAAAAAAAAAAAATAAGCCCTCTTTATCCCACTGCTGGACATAGGCCTCCCTCTGCATGTGTCACCTGCGTCGATCTTGTGCAGTCCTCGTCCAGCGTCGTTTTGTACCTATTTGGGAATAATTTACCTGTCAAACCTAAAAAAATACTAGGCATCGTTCAGGCACCGTTTATCACTCGAGTTAATGTTATTCATAGAATCCTTCTTTCGATTTGTATTATAATAAGATTCCTTTATAAAAATCTAGGTTGGTGAAACAGTGTTTTATTTTTATGACAAGAATAGATAATAAGAGGAGAAAAAAATATTTTATGAGGTGCTATGGGAGAACAATGACATAGTTAAAAAAATCCAAATTCTGCGTATATGATAAGACAACAGTTTTTTTTAGTTTTATTTAATTCAGTGTTAAGAATCATTAGAGCTCTAAAGCACGATTACGTAAAATTCGCTCAATAATATTATTTTTTGAAAATAAATGGTTTGAAAATTAAAAATATTGTGTTTCGGAAAGAAATAGAGATTTTATAATATGGGATTATTAGTAAGAATTATTTTATTATCTAGGATGGCTAGACTTTACAATTTCAATAATGTCTTGGTGATTTTATCTGAATTTATATAAAAAAAATGAAAATTGTAGTTCTATGCTATTTTTGGGTTTTGGATTAAACCCGTTTTTGAAATTAAACTTTCATTCTCTTGAACATTTTATATTTCAGGTAAAGCAATGTGTGATGTTTTAAAGAACAATTACTTGTAAGGATAGCTCGGTAGGCTCGGTAGCGTGTAGGGTACTAGATCGACCCGCGAAACGTTAAAGAATTTTTAGCATGAAAATAGCATAGGATTGATATTGAATTGCATAATATGCATAAGCATAAGAAGCCCACTATACGTTCCCACTGCTGAGACTCGGGCCTCCCTCACGAGGAGAGATATAGGCCACAATCCACCACGCTGGCCAAGTGCGGGTTGGCGGAAGACACACGTTTTCGGATATTGTGGTTCTCAATCGTGTCGTTTTCCTGGCGATATTTTCGTTCACCGTAAAAAGTGTGCAAATCTTCACTTTGAAAAACATGTCATTGGTGTAGGGCTGGGATCGAACCAGGGGCCGTCTGATTGAAAAGCAGACGTTTGAACCACCGACCCAATTACATAATATGAAAATCTGAAAATACATTAGGCTTCTTTTGAAGTTATAGATAAATTTGTTTCTGAACTTTATCGCCAAAAAATAAAGCAAAGAAAGTTTGGTACGTAACCCTCCAATTTCCAAATAACTTAGTAAACTATCAAAACCACAAAGGGTAATAAAATCATTGTTTTAGCCTCTAGAGTGTAAGTAGAAACACTAAGAAAGCAGATAATATTATTTCCAAGGGTGTCTAAATAGCTTGAGACGCCATAGCGACAGACTAACCTCTTATAAACTTCACCCTATAACAGTAAGGGAATAAGATGTACAAACTAATAACAGAATTTCAAACTTGTAAATTGTACATACAGCATTACATATTTGAATCATACTTTTTCAACATTATTAACGATAATTTTTTAATAACGTAGTCATTATAAAATATTACATATTGTTGCTTAAAAAAGGTAAAATTTCTTTATTGCAGGTATAAAACCCATACTTATAATTAGGTACAAATTAAATAAAATCACTTAACCTTAATTACTTCGGTGATTGTGTCAGATTATGTTAGTTAGCTAAGCCATGGGTACTATAGTTGGCTGGTTAGCATTTGAAAGTTTCTACGTGCCATAATGATGTTGAATTATAAGTCAGAAGACTTATGGGCTGATTCATTCTCAGCACAGCTATAAAACTATCAAAAACAGAGATTAGTTGCTTAGTTCATACGAAGAAGATGGCTATTTGTTATAATTAAGTAAATATAGCTCATTTTAGTACCTTACATTTTGTTTCATAAATAATTTCATTGAGCTAAAATTCACTTGTATTGAATCAAAACATTGTTAGCACTAAAAATGATTCACAAAGCCAAACGAAAAACGTGAACATTTTTACTCGTAATAAAAGTCATCGTTTTATTTCTATACCAAAAACTGTGTAACTGTTTATAAACAGAAAGACTGTCGCTTTATTTCCTCGGGGCATATTAAATTCCTTTAAATTAATTCATTATTCCCCCTCCTGGGCTATAACGGTTTATTTTAATTTACAAGTTAATTTACTGGACGCTCTAGAACAATTAAATTAGATATAGTTGAACGGAAGCCTTCTGCGAAGAGCAATTGTTGCTAATGGGCAAGTTTTCTTAGAATACGAAATTCTCCAGGAATTCTTTGTAACTATCCTGTTCGTCTCTGGCAATGAGAAATAATCTTCCACGTTGACCAAATTGGGTTGTTGGATGACAGACGTCTACAGGTTTGTGTATTTTATTATAGGGTTTCTTCGCGATTTTTTCCTCCCCATACGATATGAGGGAGGGCAAATCCATAATATGTATAATTGTGACTAATATTGAATATGACGACTTTCTGGAGAGCTACTTGTTTTAGTGAGAATACAATTTTGTAGAATATCGTTTACCTGTTAATTCTAAGACTTGGCTTGGTCAAAAAGATACTACAGATCAAAAAATTACTTTGTATGCTTATACTACGCTTAAATACCCTTGTAACATACATTATTATTTGCAAATTGCATAAATGGTGCAGTTATCTCTTCAATAGGTACCGAAAATCATTAAAAAACACGTTTATTATTATAGGGATATATTTTGATTTTTAGTATTTGTTGTTATAGCGGCACGGGAAATACATATCTTGTGAAACTTTTAGCTTTTTAGCTATTACGGTTTCTGAGATACAGCCTGGAGACAGACATACAGACAGCGGAGGCTTAGTGACAGGGTCCCGTTTTTACCTTTAAGGTATGGAACCCTAAAACAGCTTTTCCATCAACTGTGAAAGAACATGTTTAGAAATCCGAGAAAAGCCTTAAAACAGAGCTCATAATGGTATTTTATCGTGTCGCGACAAAGCAAAAACTTGTGAACACAGGACAGACAAGGTATGGATTTAGATGCTTATGCTGGAAGCTTAGCGAAAATCCCGCTATTAAGGCAGAGGTACCACCAAGGGTGAGTAAACGGTTAACTATTGACTATTTTCTCGCTCAAGAAACGATCAATAGATATAACATTCATTCCGTGTAAATAAAAGAGATGCACATGCAAATAGTTGATTGCTGACTGTTCACACTGCCGGCGACGACTCGCTTTACTAGTTTTATCGCTTAAGCGACGAGCTTTCAAAAATAAACTCGCTCAGGAATACTCGTTCAGCGATACTCGCCCGCTTCATCTTTTCTATACAGTGCGGCATTGAATGTAGACGCGCTAGTAATCGCTCGTCGCACTTACACACTCGCTTATAGCCCGGCGACAAAACTATCGAAACTACACTCGCTTCCCGCTGATCGCCAACTCGTTTATAGTTTCTAGTTCTACTCGTTTCTCGTTCATCGTCGCCGGTGGGACCACTGCCTAAGGGAACACGGAAAAGCGTGTAAAACGCGTTCTTTAAACCTGTCGATTTAGCTCTCCTCTAAGTTTGTTTAGGTCCTAGTGCTTTTAGGTTTTGTTGGACCAGTTTTCACGAATATGGACGAAAAATTTAGAAAAGACTGCGTTTGTTTTTGTACGGAGCTGCTGTGAACTGATAAAAGGTTTAAAAAAATTGTTGGTTTGAAAGAAAGAAAATTGTTTATTGTCCATATATGGTACATACATATTCACATAAAATATTTTATTTTATTTTATATTTTATTTTAAATTACAAGGTAAAATTTGGACAATTAGCCAAAGATTGTCGTATATGATCATTATACGTACTGCTAAGGAATGTAATGGATTGCCTCCTACTGTGTTTCTTGATAAATATAACTTAGATTTTTTCAAAGCGAGAGTGAACAGATATCTTTAAGATAAACGTGTTTCATCTTTGGCCACAGCTTCGCTTACCATCGGGCGAGTTGATGGCCAAGCATAGATCTATTTAATTTAAATTAATAAATATTCTTACTTTAGCTTTTTATACAAATATAAATATAAGTGTAGTTATAAATTTATAAGAAACGTTATCGTTTCTAAGTTTTACTAGATTGAATAAAAAAACATTTCTCTTTATTTAAGAATAATATCAATTTACAATTAATAAAAACATGTTTAACACAGGATCAAATCCAAAAGCAGTCGTATAAGCACCATTCGAATGTATCAAACGCTACGTCTCAATGCAGGTTTCAATAAATTCACCTGGTAGTCAGTAACTCGTAGATTCGTCGTAAGCTTATCTGTTCGACGCAATCTCGTCACTATGACGCAAACTCGTCCCTGTGACGTAAATTCTTCAGTACGACGTGCATACGTCTATACGACACATGCCGTAAATACCGAGTATGCTTCAATCGTTCACTATCAATCGCCAATATCTGCAATCTGCTACTATTTCAGCGCTTTAATCCGCTTCGACTCAAATAAAGCAGTTGTTTTCCTCCGTAAAGCATTAGTATAATATAGTATAAGCAGTCCGATTTACATTCCCACTGCTGGAACTCGGGGCTTTCTCTCACTAGGAGAGAACTCTAGGTCATAATCCACCAGGCTGGCCAAGTGCGGGTTGGCGGATGACATACGTCTTAGGATATTGCAGTCCTCAAACGTATCGGTTTTCTCACGATGTTTTCCTTCACCGTAAAGCGAGTGCAAATCAACACATAACTTGAAAAACAAGCCATTGGTGTAGGGCCGGGATCGAACCAGGGGCCGTCTGATTGAAAAACAGACGTCTTTACCACCGAGCCACACTAACTTTTTTTCTTTTAAAAGCATTATCTGTAAAGTATTATCTCGGCTTAATACTTTTTAAAAATAGTTCTGACGATCAGTAATGTACTTGCTAATTAACTAACTGTAGGTTAAGTAATGTTAAACGGAAGTACCTGAACTCCACAAAATGAGAAAAAAAACTACCTTCTGTGCTGTACAGTGCACCCCGCGTTTTAAATGTTTAACTCATAATATGCTCGATTTTACTTTGTGTTTTATGTTAAGAAATAAATAAACTGAAATATGTTTATAGAAGACAACATTAAATATTTAGTGTACTTCCACTGTGATCTGACACCAAATATCTTAGATAACTAAACGAAAAATTAAAAAAATTCGACCGACCACCATACCTCCACTACAACTCACCCCAGTATAACTAATCCCTAATCTACCCTCTTAACACATACGTATTTTAATCTGAACAATTCGTATTTTGTTAAATACAATAAATAAGTACTTAAATTACCTACTCGTAATTTCGTACAAATTTATTGTAATTCAGCATGATGTAATTTTAAATGTGACGACACTGTGAACAGGCTTATTAACATAAATAACCAATATATTGTACGCGTTACACGAGCACTTTTAATGTTATTATTTAAATTGGTGCAGGTTTAATTATTGGAAACAGCTATTTATCAGTCATTTGATTTTTTTTTGAGTTTTGAAGTAAAATATCATTGTACTCTTGACTTTCTAGTATAGGTTACGTTCCAATTCAAATTCAAATTTGTTTTGTTTTTACAGTTCTTTTTTTTTCAGAACACAAAAAAAGATATAGGTACAATACATACAATTTAGTACTGGTTAACTTAAAATAACATTATGCCTAGTTAAGTTTTTTTTTAAATATGCGATTAGAGATAAATACTGAGACGGCTAAAGTCTCGTGTCATAGGAGTATAATAGTGTGTACGTACTCTCTTCTAAGTAACTGAAGTTAAACATATTCAAGCAGCTACATAAGTTGACATAACATAAGAATACAGGTGAGTCTATTTCAAAATAAAATTAGTTTATTAATAACGCTAATTTCTTGTCTTTATTACGAATTTGTATTTTAAATTTCTGTTATTTGATTACTAAAAATCTAAATCTAAACTTTAAACATTACCTTTTATTACGAGCATTATTTAATGTATAATTGTGTCTTAATGTTTATTACTAGGGTAAGGCGTGACGTAAGTTCAATATAGTATGACTCAAACATTTATAGACAATAATTAATATTATAGCGAAGTTAATTTAGCATCTATATAAATACATACATATTTTGTGTGAGTTCGTATGTGACTGTGTGTTAAAAAAAGTGAGGAAATCCCCAAATTTGATTAAAGACACCATTTTATAAATACATATTTATCATATATTCTACTTTACAAACATCCTTTATTCGTGTCAACTGTAACGGGTTCTAAAACTAGATTTTGTATCTTGATTTAGGTTTAGTGTTATCTAGTTAAAGCACTTCTAAAGACTAAGTACCCATCTCAAACCTTAAGCACATTGTGAGTGATCCGATCTGGTTTACGTTACCTTAGTTAAGAATTTATGAAGCACTCTGATTCGGTTTAATCATTATTACATTAGATACGTTCATAGTGATTGAATTACCTCAAATACACGTGTCAGCTCTTCATGTTCTACTGAGAATGAGTAAATTGATATGATACCACCCTCAATAAATGGTATAGATGCTATTCATTGGCGTTAAGCAAGTCTGAATCAAAGAATTTTGTTAGAACTTTGATTCAATACTTAACTCTTTCAGAGAGTGCTTCATATTCAGATATAAGAATAAATTAGTAAAATCCCATTTTCATCTGGGCGCTGCCGCGGGTCGGATGACACGCTAAATTGTAGGTTATAGCTGTTACTCTAAGTACAAGCAGTCGTTAAACCAGAGGCCTTCGGGCGGCTTGTAAAACTCCCGACTCCAGAGCTTGGCCATTTAGCTCATACGAAAAAGATAAAAAGCTATCATATAAATTCCACTATAAAAATACATATATTCAGAGGTAAAACAAAGTATGGAATTTCATATGTAAATACCTAAGTTATACAATTATAAAGTTAACTACGCAAGTATTGAACAAAAGCATATATTATTTACTTTATCTCAAAGGAAAAATCCGTCAAAAATGCAAACTGTTGGTTTGAAAAAGAAAGAGGTTGTTTTCTACAGAATAAAATAAAATATTTTCTAAGCAGCTTACCAAGATTATAAAATCTATGTCAATGGACCGATCTTAATTTTGAACTTATAAAGATTTTGTATTTCGCTGACTAAATAAATGATCGAATTTCTGCTTATTCTTTTTGCTCTTAAACTTTTTGAATTTTAACAAGTTTACGTTTTAATAGCTCTAAAAGTTAGGGTTTATTTGAAATTGCCAATCCCTTCAAACAAAACTATAGCCAAACATCAAACAAACATAGTTTACAAGCACTATTCAAAGTTATTTTGTTTTGTTAAAATTATGAAAGCAAAACTACAAACTACTCAAATTTACTTCATTATATAGAATGAAAATAAAATTGATTTTCAGAAAATTAAGTTCAGTCACGGCCTAAAATTAACAACTCAAATTTTATTAACAACGATTTTAGAGTAATTTCTGATAACTTTTAGAAGTTTGTTCCGAAAATAGTTTAGGATTTGTAATAAACATTTTAGTAGTCTATTATCTTTCCAGTCTATTAAGTATTTAGATTGAATATTTTATTTTTAGCGGTAATCGGTTTATGAATTTAGGTTAAGATGATATTGTGTGTGTTGTGCTTGTGTACACCTGCGATGTTGCCATTAGTCTCGAATTAATTGTTACATGTTTTAAATAGGTGCTTACAATGACAACTCTCCGGGGGTGCTGATTAACCTTCGGCATACAAGGTGGGGTTATTTTAACCCCAACACTTTTAAATTGCGTTGATTTTATATTAAAATGGAACCAAATAACTTAATTTTCTCAGTAGCTGGAGTTTAAATATTACCGCGTTGAATCACAGTGTTGAATCAGTACTGCGTGCACCAGCGTCGTGTGGACAGGTGCCCAAAGTGGGCCCCGGGCGTTTTTTACCACACGTTGTACGGGACGTCGTCAAAAAAGTTTGTACCTACTTCTGTGTGTTTTTGTTATTTATTTATAAATAGTCTTTTATTTATACATTTCTATTTTAATTGTAGTTACAGATAGTCGATATGAATAATACTCTGCAGGATAAAGTCTCGAAGACCACATTAGGAAAAGAAAAGAAAATCCACATATACCACGAGATATAAGAAGACGCATGCATCAAAAGTTTAATGAAAAAGATCCAGGACCACCACAAAAGCAACCAAGAAGGTTTCAGCTATGTTTTTTCTGTCCAAGACACAAATATAGGAAGACTCTGAAAGGAGGTTTCAAATGTAATGCCGCCATATGTAAGGAACATGCATGCGAATTTGATGTGTCAAAATTGTACTATTTTAGATAACGAATTATCTCACTCAAAAAGTCATAAAGGGCCAATTGTATTTTTTTTTATAAAGCCAAATATGTCTTATTTTATATAAGAAGTAAAATAATTCAGTTAAAAAAGAAGAAATATTTTTGTTGATTTTTTATTTCGATCTAATGACATTTTGTTGAATTCACGGAAAGGTTATGTGATTTTTAAGTTTTTTTTATAATAAATGTTTGATTTGATGCTTTTGTATTTTATTCATTAGCTTATGAATGTACGTAACAGAAAAACCCATTCAAACTTATTGCACATGATGCACACACAGAGTAGAGACAATCTCTAGTGGGGTTAATTTAACCCCACGTTGTATAGGTGAGGAGTTTTTTTCACCTTGTATGCCGAAGGTTAAAGGAACACGCGGCACTACTTAAAAAAATAGATAATAATGAGTCCTAAAAAACTTGATCTGTTATAAAACTGAAAATGTTATGAAATATATGCATATTTTTATTGTTTGCTTTATTTACAATAATACCAACCAACTACTGCAAAAAGTAAGCGATTTAGATTAGCTTTTGACAAACAACTAAAGCTAGCCCAAAAACTCTATGTCACTGCCCATCATGCTAGCAGCATTGAATGGCAATGCTGATAAGTTGAGCCAGGAATACCCCAGCATTTTGATCACGCGTTGCTTCGATCAGACACCCCTACACCCAAGACCGTAACATCGCAACGCCAAAAGGCTCAAATATGTAACCCTAACCGAGGTTGACATACTTGCATCACTTGTACTATTTGGCATAATTAGCCGTCGCTCCGGTCAAATACTTGAACTTACAGTTCTAAGTTCTAACTCACCGGACCTAAGAGTTGACTTGTCGCTACTTAGCAGTGGCAAAAGTTTTATATATCGAACATTTTATGAGAATTTTGATTATGAAGGAACAATATAATTAAATAAATTACAGAAAAAATATTAAAATACTATGTACAAGCTCAAAGATAATAAGAACGAGAAAAATCAAAATACTACAATTTAAATTAAAGTTAGCTCACCATTCAGGCAGTCACTGCGTGGCAGACTTCCCAAAATGCTGGCAGCATTGCCCCGTTGAATAGTTAAACTTAGTCTTTGTAAGAAATGCCTGCCAGCTCTTAGGTCTCCAGAAGTGAGGACCAATCGTTCCCAATGTTTTTACAATTTTGTTTAGTGTCGGACGAGCACGGGCCTAAAGTCTCAACGGACAGCGCATCAAACTCAAGGCAGTGGCAAACATTTACTTGTAATTATTAATAGCAATATTAATTCCATTAAAATACTTCCATACCTAAAACCTCCTTTCAATTTACCCGTGTTCCTTCCACGTGTCTTTAAGCTTTTATATCGAGCATTCATCTGTTTCCTTTTAGTCCACTTTTGCAGGAAACGTGACTAAAATGCGTAGAGCAGGGTTAAAGATTCACTATTCTATTTAAGTTCCGAGAATCCAATGCATCGAGGTTTTGGTAGTGTAAAGTGGGGTCACGCACTAGGCGTTAAAGTTGTAGCATATTTGGATATTTTTAAGCTTGACTGTCTAAATAAGCACTGGCTAACTTTTTCACCTATTCAATGAGTGTTGAGTTTTTTGTGTACGTATTAAGTTGAAAAGGGTTTGAGTCAAGTTAGCTGTGGTTGATTTTAAGAAGTGCCACATCAACTAGACTAACATACTTTACTTATTTCAGCAAATTTTTACCTTATTAATCGTTCAAAATTATATTCGAAAGACTGTTCAATGCTCGATTCGATACATGCTAACCGCCTAGTGAACTCAATAGATACTCGTACTCACAACTTGCACTAGTTACACAATCCTACTGATACTATAAATACATATATTTGTATTTGTATTTGTACAAAACCGATTTCGATAGCATTTGGTATTCATTTATAGAAATGTTATACTTAACTAATTATCGACATTGTGCGTAGATAGTGTTACTCTAAAGGTGAACGTAATAAGAAGAGGAGTTTTATTAGACTTTTATGTTCCTGATGAATAAAAAACATTCGGACGAATCCTTTCATTATGTAATCGGGAAAGAAGACTCTGTTTTTATTTATGCTGTTAATGAAATTGAATCAAATAATTTATTGGTTATATAAAATATGTATGTATGTATATGTAGTATATCAGCTGTGTTAGCTACCATGTCACGAACTAGAAATGGTTCAGTATGGGGTTAGCCAGCCGTGCGTGGAATGTGTCCTAATATTTATTTATTATTATTTATTTATTTCAATATTTACATTTTCAGAGGTAGGTCACTCAGTTCAAACAACGTCTATAATTTTATTGTCAACCAATCCTTCTTTTATTTTTGTCAGTCCCATTTCACTTGAGGATTATTAATCAGACTTATAAATTATAAATAAAACTGGTTCGAAAAACGTCAAATATTTTTACCTTTTTTTCTAATTGATGCATCTGATAGGTACCAAAATATGTATCAACTGTTCTTTAGGCTATATTTAAGCTATTTTTTCAATATTTATTACCGTTTATGATTTAAGGCGAAACATCTGTAATTTTAATACTGTCTTGTCTTCGGCTTAATTAATTACTACGTCCTGTGCTGTGATATTCTATATGAATCTCATAAATGGTCGTACATATTCATTTAGGAGAAAGCTTTAGGGGGACAAATACTAAGTAATCCTTATAGTTCTTTCAAAAGGCATACAGATCTCGTTTCCTCGTGTGACCCTCACTAACTTGCGGCAAACGCAATATGAGAGCTGAATATTTTTTTTTTCTTTTGCGACTTGCGAAATAAATCATTTTCTAGGTTTTTATGATATTTTTGTGGCGGCAGTGGAGATGTCATTTTAGCTGGCTAAATTATACTAGGTGCCCATTTTTTAATTTATACATAAATGTTTCTAGTGAAAATAAAGAGCCCGTTTATTTTTTTAATTTTGGATTTCTTCATTTAGGTCATTTATTTAGTTTCTAAGCAACATGAAACCTGTATGTATTATACAAAAAAAAAACAATGTAAACATAATTTATAATTTCATAATTATAGGTAGGTAATCAAAGTATAACCTTCATTTTATAAAGTGCAAATTGCTATCCTTAATCCTATTATTCTGTTATAAAAGTGCATTTTATATATTCAATTAAATTATTATAAATAAAAAAATAATTTCAATAATTTAAAATTAAAACTAAGCCAATCAAATTAAACCCTTTTGAAGGTTCCTGGTGCAAAGGTGGCCATAACGCTAGCATCATTGCCGCGCTGTATTGCAATGGCCAATTTTTGCATCAGGAACGAGCCACCAGTCTTAGCCCTATCTGATACGAGCGGTTTTGCTTCGCTGCTCCAACTACCTAAAGTATCGATAGGTACAAAGCAATAGGAAGACGCCAACGCTAAATAATATACATAATAAATGATTAAGCATCCAAAAAAAATCAATTTCATTTCATTAAGGTGCAAAAAGCAAAACCTTGATTTTAAAGTTTTTCACTATAAATCGTATACAATAGAAAAACAAGTATTTTAATCAGACTTATCAATATTAAAAAAAAATCCTGGTGTAAAAACATAGTTAATTTTTTTTTACCGTAATATTTTTTACCGTTTTCGATTTAAGCGAAAAAACTGTCAAATCAAGATTTGCTTTTGTCTTCGCGTTAGCCCATTCCTCCATGCATAACCTTTTCTGTATTCATTGAAGCTCGCTCTATTACAGAATATCTTATAGTTTGACGCCCAGGTGATAGCAACTTTTTAATTGAGTTGGCAACACCAGTTGCTGCCTTCACTTTTGACACGAAATTGCTATTGTCTCCGGAGGACCCTATTGGTCTTAGTTTGTAACTTTGAAGACCCTGGAAATTAAACTGTAGTTACAGGTGCTCTACAGTTAGTATTCAATTCATGAAGTGCTTGAAGTCTTACTAAGGTTTATATATTCTGAGAATTGTAAATTGCCGTTGTAGTAAGGTAGCTTTAGTTATAGCCAACGACATTTATAATAAGGTATTATAAATGTCGTTGGTTATAGCTATATTAAGATTGTAGCGCGTGTAGCTCGGCTTACTAAGGTGATCTGACGAGATCATTGAGTTTAAGTGACGGTCGATGCGAAGAGTCTTTGGATGGATGACCACGCGCAAGACTGTCTTTTAAAAAGTGGCATTTGCATTTGCTCGGATGAAACGATAAATTGTAGATCTCGACTTTTTAGTCACAGAACAGTTTTTTTTTTGAGTAAAAAAAAAACAACTAACCTTATCTGTTGATATAATTATGTAGTTTATATATTATTCAAAAACATTGAACCATGTTAATGTTTGGCTTTTCCTTCAACAACTTTTTAGGGCTAGCAGGGCCTACCCACAAAGGTTGCGACACTCTATCTAGCCTAAGGTGGAGCATGCCCAGTCAAGAATAACTGGGTCTCAAGGAGTCTCCTGCAACACACTGTAAGGTGCTAGGCGCCAATTTTTTCTACTGGAAAAGAAAATTCCCACCTTTGCTTACCACTACTTGTTTACTTTATCACTATGTATTTGTTTTATACTACTTTAGGAAATGTTTTATCCATCATTATTAACCTTTCCTATATTTTTATGTAATGAGTAAATTAATCTACGTTATTATTACCTTTTTCTACACTCGCTTTACTTGAAGTATATTTGTATGATGTTCTATGTCAATTAAATAAAAGTTGTTTTTGTATTATACTCGTATTACCAAAGCTGATACAGACTTCTTTAAAAGGTGCAGTTATCTTGATACAACTCTCGAGCATATACATATGTATATATACGCAGAATTTAAGGAATTCAAATACACCAACAAGGTGGTAATGATATTTACATAATTGGAACATTTCAGCCGTGAATTTCAGTACTTGAACGAAGTGGATGTAATCTCTAGAACTGCGATGCGACTACACCCATTCTACCGGATTAGACGTATTTAAAATACTATTTTTCTCAATATACAAGTATTTATTAAATTTAACTGCCTTAAAATTACGAGTATACATATATGTTAGAAGAATGTTTTATTTTAATTTATCCGAGTAGTAGTTCAAGTGTCAGCACTCCTGTCTCAAAACCATTCATTCAACTTCAACTTCTGTTTGTTGGCTTAGTGCAAAAGTCCACTTTGCAATTCTACCAGTAACACGTAGAAAGATAATTTGCCAAACAGAGAGGTGAAGGGTTGCAAATCGTTCGGAATTAATAGCACAGAGCTTAGGATTTTCTTGAAACAAAGACGATTATTAACCGTTCATTCTTGAGCTAAATATGAACTGACATTAGAGTCGGAAAACATTACGTACAAAAATAAAACAATTCGTTCAAAAACTAAACTACTCTTAAGACATCGATATAGTTGCGGAAATACTATCACATTAACTCAAAACCGATACAAATGAAAATCTTATACAAGCTGATAAAATAAACATAAAACTTTACTGTATTTTTGAGACGCTTCAGTTATGCCACATCTAGTAAAATAATATTTTAACCATGAATTTCGAGTGAATTTCAGTACTTCAGTCGTACGTCCCACTAATGAGGTGCAAACGTGTGAAGATTTATTTTCCTGAATAATTTTAACTAAAAGTAAGTTGTGCCTCGCCGGGAACTTTATTATAATGGCTTATTTATAACGTAAGATATTTTTTGTGAAATCCTTTTTATTCAACTCAGTATGTGCTTTAATAATCTCAGTTTTTGTAATCTTTTTCATATTAATTAGCTAGTTGCACCCGCGGTGTTACTGTGTTAAATTGGGAAAAAGCAGCCTATGTATATGTTAAGCTGGGTGTAATATGTCTCCGTGCTTAGCCTTTGGATTCCTGATAATTTTCTAGTTATTTACTCTAAGTAATAAAAAAAAATTGTATACTAAATGTAATTAACTTCGGTTCAGCTATTCGAGGGTGAAGAAGTAACAAACATACATACATACATACATAAGGTAAAGGCACCTATTTCCGCGGTATTTTCACCAAAACTTGAGAGGATATTGAATATTAGGCATTAACTGAACCTTTCGAACAGTTTGGCTATTTTTATTAGAAGCTTTATTGTTTTTCCTTTTTAAATAGACTATATATTTCATAATTAGGTTAAGCTTTGTATTTAAAATTAAATTAAATCTGAAAAAAGTCCTAAGCACCTTATTCCGATGTAAAAATCCTTATTCCGATGTATTTGGTCCTTAATTCCGAGTGTACAAAATAGAATCAATACAATACAAATAATTTACAATACGGTAGGAATGATACATGTTGTTCAAAAAATTACGACTTATTTATTAACATTAATTATTTATTAATCACATTATTATTATCAATATGGCTCCTAAAGAGCTACGTTGAACTGTTTGTTACAATTTGTTACTGGACTTCTTAACAATGAGAACTTTTTGATCCGTGTAATAGCATTTTGGAGATCGTCTTCTGTATATTTTATTCTAGGCTTCATTATCCTATAACCAAAAAAAATATTATTATAATAAAAATTAAACAAAGAAATGAATACAACGTGTTATTTGTATTTGAAAATTATTCATAAACGTTTACCGCTATCTTTCTTAGTTTGTGATAGTTACTAATGATTATGATAGGAGAATAGTAATTTTATACATTTTTATTTAGTTTTTGTATTTACTAAAACTAAATAAAACTACATTGTTACCTGTACAAGTTGTGAACACTCTGTATTTTACTTGAGTCTGTGCCGCGGAATTACGTGCGTATAGAACCTTATCCCGACCTACTGTACATCGGAATAGCGTTTCATATGAAAATATCATGTTTCCTAATTCCGAGTACTAAAAAATGTATAAATTTTTCATATTTTTTTATAAAGAAAAAATCTTATTTGCAATATCGTCGTAAATATATATATTACTTGCTAACACTTATATTAGATTAAATATGAACTTTAATTTTCTTTCTTATCTTTTCCATACAACGAATTAATAAAATAGGTAAATAAGTCATCTATTACATGCTATCATTAGTGAATGTGATGCAAAAACTTACCTCGGAAATAGATTTTAATATTCATTTAATATTTAATTTGTCAAATCCAAACTGAGATACCCTTAATCATAAAAACAACCCAGAAAATCAAAATATAGATCATGTCTATGAAATCGCTATTCCGAGGTATAAATCGTAATTAGGAACTGACTAAAATATTTAGCACCTAATGCCGAGGTAAATTCGAAATACATTTGGGGCTTAATTTACTCAGAAAAATGCACAAAAGTTAAGTGTTTTAGATTAAAAACATATTTTTTAAATAGTTTAACACAAAGAAGTAAACACAGAGTACAAAAATAACGAGAAAAACACTATTTAAAAAAACATGGTATTCACGTGCACAGGGTCCAAAATGTATGAAGATTGCGTTTGAGCCAGCTGCTGTCGCTATTCTAACCGATTATTTCAAACTGTTTACACATGACACCACTTTTTTGATGATATAACTACGCAAAGATATATTATCTATTGAATGGAAAATCTTGCATTAATTTTCATTAATTAAATCTCTTGTAAGCGCTATTTTTCTAAATACCTCGGAATATGGTGCCAATTCCAGAACCCCTCGGAATAAGGTGCCTTTACCTTACAATCTTTCGCATCTATAATTTTGAGTAGGAAAATAGGATTTATCAGGTTGTTATGACGAATCAAATGATAGAAAAGATGGGAATATGACCTCAAGAAAGTGGCTGGTCCGGTATGGACCCGTTAAGCAAAGGACAGGTATACGAAGAAATTTTTAGATGAGGCCTTTGTCGACAGAAAAGCTGTTAAAGACAAACATCCAGTTGATCATAAAATAAATTAAGTATTTATTAAGTAGGCGTGAATAAATCAGTAATAAAGTCTATATAATTTTTGTTTTATTATTTTTTATTTTATTTATATTATTACGATAATTTTGTAGTATAGACTTTGAACTTTTACAATATCCATCGCAAAATGTTACGAAGTAAAATGGTATTGTATTGCATGGTTATCTCGCCTAGGCGCAGTCAAGCGAGCTTTGGGGATCCAGTCCATTCAAATATACAGTAAACCCAGATTTCACCTCGTTTGTCTCTGGCTCATAAAACTGCAGTGACGAGCTATGCACGTGCAATATTTAATACACCAGTGCAAGCCATAAAGTCTACAATCCCCGGCCCGGTACGGCCCCAATTTGCAGTTGCAGATTAAAATATACAGATGTGCAACTTTAACAAAGGAAAGCTTGTTAAAGTTACATTTAGTTTGCCTACGTTACATGACCCGTTATTAACATAATTATTTGTAGTATTGAAATATCTTAAATATTTAAAGATTTTTTTTTCTTTTAAGTATAGTAATTAAATTTATTAAATGAAAAAATATACTTTATTTCTATAAATTTGTTATAATTTTTAAATTAATAAAGGCAAAAACTAAATTTGTTATTTATATATTAATTTCATTGCTACGAATTCAAGATGGATTAGAATACACTTATATTCCGAAGAAATGAGAAGTTATGTTTTAAAATTTAAACTTGTGATAATAATAACGTTGATATTCCTGGCTTAACATATAAAATGGTAGGGTAGCATCGTCGATGGTGTGTCTATCCAACCATTTGTTGGTACGAGTAAATAAAAAAAATTACCTACAATAATAAATTAATATTTAATCAATAAATGCATATAATAAATGCTTAATATGAAAAAAAAAACACACGCTTTTATGAAGAAAAACTGTACAGTAAATGAAGACAAGAGAAATACGTACTTATACATCTGCAACTTCTCTCTTCAGTGCACCAGTCCCATCGTATTTGTTTACTTATCTGGCTCACGCCTGGATGCTTTTAGAGTCTGTAACTAAATTCAGCAAAATATTGCAGCGGCCGTAGTCATGAAGCACACCTGCTCGGTTTAGAGTGTACTGTAAATCACCTAGATCCAACACTATGGTGTAAAAAATGTGGAAATGTTAGTGTGACGACGTAGGCACGTAGTTTGGGTCAGTATTTTGGATACTTTTAGTCTGTTGGACTCAAGAATGTTATATTTTTTCTTTATGATTGCTACGTACTAGGAGCCATGTACACTAGTATGTAGCTGTTTTGTACAATTATGTTGATAAAGATATTTAAAAATTGAATTAAATTGAATCTGTACTAAACTAAATGTTAAAAAGTTTTACAATTTTTTGAAACCGAAGTAAACTAACATAATACCACTAAAATTAGTAACATAACCACTCTGGGGGGCAACTATAGTGTATTATGATACTATGTTAAGATAACGTCAACAATAGTATTACTGTATTTTTTATATATTATATAGCTAACTACACTATGATTTGAAGATAATATGTCCACAAAAACAATTGATTTAATGTCAGTTTTTAATACTCAGAGATCGTTTAGTTTAAATGTATTTGAACTTACTTATTATTGTCTCGTATCATATATACATAATTATAACATATATCATAGGTACATTAACATCGAATCAATTTAATATCTAAGAAAGAAGCGCGTCTCGTAGGAAGAAGTCATTCATGGCTGCGGAAGTTACAGAAATGGACAAGAATTTCCAGCGTTGAAAAAATATTTTGTTAAACACAAGATAGAAATAATTTCAATAAGTTGACGGCCAGCATCCAGTTGTGAAGAGGCACTTGAAGAAGATGAAAAATCAAATTGATTTTTCTTCTTTCAGAGAAACAATTGTTTCTTATTTCAGAAATATCAATTCCAAAACACCTGAATACCATTGTCAATGTTATGTTAATATGGTATTGTTAAATACTTAGGTTGCTTTATCTAAGTACCACAAAAACGTATAAAAAAAACAGTTTGGATTCTCATAGTAGAATGGGTTCTACTGAACGGAACTCACTCCCAACTAAAATTTCAGGACGCGCGGAGTTTTGCTTATAAATAACCCGAGTTTTCACTCGGAGTCAATTAGCGTCACTTGTTTAATGGAAAATGGCCTTAAAATATATAAACTGCTTGAATAATGTGGAAGGTAATTGCCAACTTTTTGCACTCGACGGGTTCCTGATTCTGCTTGTGCCGTTTTCCATCGAAAATACAAAGTTGGATAGAAGTAAAAATGAAATATTTAGTGTACTTCCGCTGTTATCACAGCACACTGGTGGCGATTCAGCGGCACACACGACTAAACTAAATTTAAAGAAGCCCCGTCTCTTTTCATCTTAGGTGGCTAGAAAGAGACGGCACGTTCTGAAACACACACAAAACAATTAAAATCACGTCAAACATGAAAAATGTAAGCGATTTAAGAGCGCACCCAATTGTATCAGCTCTAAATCTGACGTGTTTGACGTGATTTTAGATGTTTTGTCTATGGTTTAGATCGTACCATCTCTTTTTGGTCATTTATGGCGAAAACAGACAGAGCTACTTTAAATTTAGTTTAGTCGTGTGTGCCGCTGAATCGCCACCACTGTCTCTAACTACAATGGATCTATCTACTATGGAAATGTTATATCTAAAATGGATTTCCGCAAAGTAATGCCTGAGTCTATAGGTTAAATACAAAGTTACTTACATATGTATCTTTATGTATGTTTGAATTGTTTTTTGCTTGAAAAGATAGAACTTCATCTTATGATAAAAAATCGGAGTTGCCTGGAAATATATGTACTTCCATCCTTATCGCTGTTGTGAGTAAACTGCAGCTATATGAGCCAGAATATAAAAAAACGGAAGACTGTTTAAATCCAGTAACTATATTTGTATTAAATAAAGAACTAACTTTTAAAATATAATATTAAATGTCTTAATTTATTTAGAAATAAGGATAAAATATGAATTTGTAGATAGTTTTTTTTTGTATATATCCAGTTTTGCTCAATGTTTAGTTTCTAATGTTTTAATGTACTTTACAAAGTATCTAGCTTTGAATTAAATTGATTATTATGCTATTATTAAGAAAAATATAAAGTAAAAATATTAAAATATCATCGTCAAATCCTTTTCACAATTTTCATAATGTTATTGCCAAAGGTTAACAGCTACGGCTAGACGATTCAGTAAATTTGGTTTAGAAGCCTATCATATTAGTTTCTAAACTACTACACAATTTTCAAACTTTCTCAAACAAACAATAGCTTAGCAATAAAACTTAAAGTATTAACTGAGAGCATTGGCTTTGGTTACGACTAAGCTAGTGAAGTTCATAAATATACGAGTATATACGATAAATTTATAACTAGCAACAACAATTCTGTAAATTAAATCCAGATCTTATTATTGAAATCTCCCAAGAGCAGATTGCTGATAGAATCATTTAAAAGCAAATTGAAGCGATAACAGACCAGTCGGGTGTGTGGCCGTCTAACATTCTGTGTTTCGTTCGATCCCTGCTAATGTCCAGTAGTTTCGCAGCTTATTTGCGTCAAACAAACAAACAAAAAATAAATAATATAGACAAAAATAAATTTAAGCATAACTTAAAAATAACATTGACAAAGCATAGTAAAAAAGAAAATTGTGTAAAACATAAAAAAATATATAACAAAAATTTTAAAATTAAAATTAAGCCACCATTCCCGCCCATTTGTGCCCATCAGGCTTCCCGAATTGCCTCTTAGATAGATATAGATAAATATATTTATTTTCTATAGCCACATTGTTCTTATCTGTGTTGGAGGCACGCACAAGGAGGCTTTCGACTTTTATAAAGTAACGAAGGCTTAGCCCTCATGGGCTATAACATTCTTATTTTTTTTTCAAAATATTATTTTCCATTATTTCATAAGTGGTAAATTAATTGTAAATAATACTTCAAGTTTGTTATGTACGATAGATTAACTTTCTATGGGAAAAGATATTGGCTTCCAATATGCAGTTTTTTGACCTCGTTTTGAAGCTTTTGTATTTCTGATCATTTTTTATAGTAATATTAGTAATTTTATTTCAAGTCACTTGTAAGCTAAGACTTAAGTCAAGTGAGTGTGGCTCGGTGGTAATAACGTCTTCTGTTTTTAACAGACGGCCCCTGGTTCAATCCCGGCCTTACACTAATAATGACTTGTTTTTCAAGTTATGTGTGGATTTTCAATGGCTTTACGGTGAAGGAAAACATAGTGAGGAAACCAGCATGTTTGAGGACCACAATATCCGAAGACGTGTGTCATCCGCCAAACCGCACTTGGCCAGCGTGGTGGATTATGGCCTATATCTCTTTCCTAGCGAGAAAAGGCTCCGAGTCCCAGCAGCGGGAACGTATAGTGGGCTGCTTATGTATATGTGTAAGCGACTTGAAATTGATTGACATAAAAAATTTATTAACAACATTATAACTTGAAACACGAGAACTTGCTGAAGTCTACCAGATTTCGAAGTCAACGGCTTGAAACAAAGTTTGTTCGTTAACTGCTCATATTATAGAGTTTAATGAGCGGTTTGCAATGGGATCGATTTTCATTGTGTAGTTTAGCGTACGTAACAAGTGCGAAGTACAATTTGAAGCTTAAGCACGTAGCAAACTAATTACTTCGTAATTTTTAAGTTGCTATATTTTGTCTAGAAACTGTAACTGTAACTACATTAGGTGCCGTATGAATTACATTACAGCTTTTTTTTTACGAGGGGGAAATCTTCTATAAGATACCCAGCTGCAATGGGGTGCAGCCAGGTTATGTGGGATTCTTACCCACTAAAACCTCCTCGGTGGCCAGCCTCGATGCCTGATGGAAGAATCCGGGTTCTCCGGTGGGAACACACCGAAGCTCTCCTGGCGTTGGCTTTGAGCAACTTCCACAGAGGCAGATCTTATTTTATTTATAATTTGGCTGGACTGTCGGAACCCCACTTTCAACAGCCCTTGAGCCTGAGAATTACATTACAGCTAGGCATTCTCACATGAGTTACCGGCCCTCTGGCCTGCCTGGTGAAGCATGCCTTTTCAAGAATAACTGACGCTCAAAGAGGATGCCGGAAAACACCGTCAGATGCTTGGCAACAGATATTTAATGATGCGCACGATGGCGCGCCAGCAATCCCCAATCTGTCGCGCGCAATACCATCTGAACGCTCTCAGTGTCTTACATCCGAAAGCAGATGTATTTGCCGACAAACCATCTGTATTCGCTGTTGCCTCGCTAAACTATTGTGAGAATGTTCAATAGAGTTGTTGTGAATGTTCAATGTTTATTTTATTATAATTTTTTTCAATATGTGTGTATTATGTTTTTATTTAATATATAAGTTTTTTGTATTCACTGAATTTGTTCTTTGTTTACTTTTTATAATTGTAAATAGTTCGTTTAATCTTGGTAGCATTTAAGCCTAGTCATAATAATAGTTTTTAGTATTGTAATTTATTTTAGTTTAATTTTCTACTAGTCTAAGTGATACGTTTGGTTTATCTGTAAGTCTCATTTATGTAAATAAACAAATTTGAATTTGAATTTAACTTTGAGTGTGGTTGCTAGCTAGATGAGTACTAGAAAATAGTTAAACCCTATGCAAACTTTACATGTAGGATAAAAATATGTATATTAATTAGATAAAAATAAAACACTATCAGTAATAATGTGTTAATTAAATATTATAATTATTGAAGTGTTTAATTACGTAGAACGGCTTTCTTTACTAAGCTAACAGAGTCCATAAAAGTAGCCAAAACTCCCAGTTGAACGTTAATGATCATAAATTACTTTATAATGAACAAACTTTTAGAACAGCTTAAAACAACAAAACAATCAAATTTTAGTTCCATTATTAACCTCACTTGTTTCTTTATTAGCTGTAATATTCTGAGAAAACTTTTAAGGGGAAGTAGGATCTTTTGACTGAAGTTCATGAAGAGTACCTTAACATTTTAGCTCGAGCAAACTCTGTGCTCGGTGAAGCAAAAACTGATAAGAAAGTATTAAGTAGGTATACTGTATCTTAGCGCTCGTCGCGTCTTAATGAACGCAAGCGTGGGAAGATTTATTCTTAAGTTTTGTTCAATATAACATTTTCGTGTTATTATAAAATCTATGACTATATTTAAGGGTTATCCCCATAACAAACAAAGAAACATAAGTTCTATTCTTCGCAGTTTTATGCGGGAGCAAGAATAGAACTACGATACTATATATATATACTATTTTGTTAGATTCAGTGTTTTGAAGCGTTAGATTTCCAAAACACTATTATGTAAAATTCCTTCCATATTTTTAATTTGTCTTTTTTAAATTATAAAATAAAATATTTAATTTACTAGCTGACCCGGCAAACGTTGTTTTGTCTCACTCAGGGGTATGAAAAATAGATAGTAGCCGATCCTCAGACCTACTGAATACGCATATAAAATTTGGTAAACGGCAACTAACTTTGTAACAGGAAAATTTTATATATAAGAGAAGATAAACAAATAAAATGCTTATAAAATTTTAATCTATTAGAATCGATTTTATAATTTCAATATTTTTAATTTTATATGAATTTACATCGTGACGTACCTACTATAGCGTGTCAACTCGAACATGTTTATCGCGGCTATAGTTTTAGAAAAATATTTATCTACACTAATGTTGTAACATTCTACTTATGTTTCCAATACTTGACTTATAATGACTACTGATATAGCGCAGACAACCAAACACTCAATTTAAGCAATTTCACATGATGGTATAATATCCACATCGATATCGTATAATCTCATTATAACATTGCTCGCTCCTGATTGGACCTGCGCGCGCAGCCACGCTCACATGGGTTAGATTTAAATGGCGGCAAGTTCACTGTGACATTCGTACGCGTGAATT
The DNA here is from genome assembly GCA_035578125.1 of Mellilla xanthometata. Lineage (NCBI taxonomy): Eukaryota > Metazoa > Arthropoda > Insecta > Lepidoptera > Geometridae > Mellilla > Mellilla xanthometata. The sequence goes on along the minus strand of JAPUBQ010000015.1, from coordinate 5,589,291 downwards.
TTTACTCTTGTTGTTTGATTGATTGCATTAGTGAAGATAAAGTAGTGTATGCAACTGCATATAACACGGTATTAAAACACTCATTACTATTATGATACTCGTTGCGCTCATTTCATAAACTCACACTCGTGTTTTAATACCCTTCATTATATGACAGTTTCATAAACTACTATTTCATCTATATACGTGTGCGTGAATTCATTAGTTAAAGTGTTCCGATCCATTCCGGTAACAATACCACATCGCTATCGATAAAAACAGTGCCACAAAACCTTCAACCGCTTTTTGTTTTTCTCCTACAAAATACATTTCATGAGTTTAACACAAACACAAAGATCCATTGTGTTGTGACTCAAATTTGTTTTCCATTAATGTGATGGTTTCCTTCTCAGCTGTCATATAAAAAAAATCAAATGAATGAATGGAATACATTATCATTATTATTTCCGTAACAAAGAGAATATGAGTTTCATTTTTAAGTGCAATGATATATTATAAAGATATGATTTTGAAATTAATGCTACTACTATTATAAATCTGGGCAGGTGGTCCAAACTAAGCCTGGAAAACAAATTACTAATTAATAAAACTATACTAAAGCCAGTGTGGACATATGGCATCCAACTATGGGGTACAGCTTCGAAAACCAATCTAAGTATTCTACAAAGGTTCCAATCCAAAGTCTTGAGGGTGATCACCGATGCTCCATGGTATGTCACAAACGATGCTCTGCACCATGATCTAGAGATACCAACGGGACAAGAGGAGGTTAAAAATACTGCTCAAAAATACCTAAAAAGAATCCTACAACATCCAAATGAAGAGGTTTGAGAACTGACCAGAAGAGGGCCTCCGCAGAGACTAAAAAGGAAGATGCCACAAGATCTAACTGAATAATAAGAAGGAACTTCAACAGTCAAATATTGTCGCTAATGAAGCTTATTGTCTCTATGGACAGATTGCTCCAAATAAAGGATAACAAAAAAAACTATTATAAATGTGAAAGTTTGTGAAAGTGTCAGTGTGTATTGTCAGTGTTTGTTATTTCTCCCCGCTCAAACGATTAGCCATTTGAGCGTGGAGATGTTACAAGTATGCAGTAACAAAGGCTATAAAGTCTAGTTCGGCAACAGCTGACCTTTAAGGCACTATTGTACTAAGTTAATATTAAGACTATTTAGACATTTGAGGTAAGCGCCTGACGCGCGGCAGTAGATTTAACACGAAATAAATTGATATAAAATCACAAATTTAATAATATTGAAATGATAAGCTCAAACGATTCTAGATAATATCATCACCTACAAAAAAGTAAAATTTGTTGTAATATCATTATTACTTTCGGAAGCACAATCTTTTTTTTAATTTTAAAACGACTATTGAAAAAAAAAACTATCAAGAGAATTTCACGTAATTGTGTTTTGAAGCTCTAATGATTCTTAAAACTGAATTAAAACCAATAATACTGAAAAAAACTGTATCATTTACGCAGGATTTTTTTTTTCAAATATAATTATTTTGCTTCCATAAATTAAATAATTTCAACAAAAAAATTAAGCTATATATAAAAAATATGCGAATTTAAATAAATAAAAATATGTGAATTTATCTGATATCGACATAAACAGCGTTGCTATTAGAAATCGGTCAATCCGTTACAAAAACAAAGCCTTTGATTGAAATTTCCCTAATACATATTGGAAGTTTAAACCAAAGAGATTAACAATTTCCGATTACAGAGGGATTGATTACTCATATTAATCATCCTATCAGATTATTCCATAACCTTATACTGAACAAGGCAAGCATAGTTATTACAAATTAACTAATTAATTATTACACCCACGTTTACGGTGGAGGAAAATACATTATATTATTATTTGCCTTGAATTTATAAGCGTACCTAAATGTAATGCTTTGAAAACAATACTTAATGTTACTGTCCTTAATTATAGAAAGATAGATAGATAATTATTTTTTAACACAAACTTATTAAAATTAATACTAATAAAAGGACTAAAAACAAAAATAGTGTGCCACAATTGGCGCCCTTATCGCTTAAAGCAATCTCTTCCAGGTAACCTTTATAAGTATAATCCGTTGAAAGTGGTATTTAAGTATAATTTAAAGACTTTTAAAGATATTATTTGTTTCTGTGGTAAACACTGAAAAACATTTAATGATTGTGTATGTTTATATTTTCAAATAACTCTTTTTTTAGCATTGTATTATTGATTATTAATTATTGTTGCTATTCAAATATAAAAAAAAAATGTAAATTTCAAAATATGTACATATTAAGCTTTGGTGTAGACATCCCTTCCTACCAAGCGATTTTCAATTGTCATTCAAATCTAGAGTCAAAAAAGAGTTCAAATCTAGAGTAAAGTCAAGGGATTGTTTAAACCCTTGACTTTACTCTCAGTTTTAAAATTGTTACCACTTTGCTTCAAAACAAAGCAAAAATACTCTTACCAAACATCATATATTTGCTTGTAAAATGCTTGTGCTGGCCCTTTTCATATTTTCTCCTTACCCGTACTTGGCCAGCTTACATAGTAGTCTCACGTATAAACAAAGGCCACGTCAAACAACGTTTACTGCAAATAGCCTCTGAGCAAATCTTTCATAAAACGGTTACGGGACGGCCTGCATACAAAATGTAACCCCGCAAGATACCTTATGAAAATACAGTTACTTACTTGTTTCTGTGCTAAAGCAGATAAGAGAGAAATATTAGGTAAAGTCATGTTAGGTTATGTAATCAAATCATATAAGTAGAAAAGAAAATCACACTAGGATAACAAAAAACAAGGCACACCGTTTACTGACCGGCTAAATTGTTAAACTTATTTTAGTAGAAAGACAAATGAGGTAATTAAAAGCAGAGCAAACAGTATAGTTGTAACTTTCAAGAAGTCAGCGTTAAACATGATGTTGTGTCTGCTCCACACAGCGAGCCAGCCATAACATTATTTAGAATGTTTAGTAAGTTAATTAAGTCTAGTTATTATAATATACAATGAAGCTATCATAGTCGCACAGCGACATAAGCGCCATAAAATAGATAATAATAATAAAGCAGAGCGAAAAAAGCGTTTTTAAAATTTTGATTTGGAAAAAATTGTGCACAAAAGAAGCAAATTCAGCATAATGTGTAGAGTACCTTATGAGAGCTGTAGGGTAGTTGATTTAATTACTTGACTTGTATATTATGTAACTATAATATCTAGTAATATAATATATTATTACTTTGTGTGTTTAAATAATAAATACACACAATATAATACAATAGTCAAGTATTTAAATTAATATATTTAACTACTAATTTTATAGTCATTAAATTGAAAATCCATAAAGAAAAACATATTTTTAAATAACTCAATGTTAGGAGTACTCAAAAAAAAATCATTGATGCTTCTCGTAGCTATACACATAGGCACAGAAAATATTAAAAATAAGTAAATCTTCTTACTTTTCACAAAATTTTCAAACATATATAACCAAATATGAGTTATTACGAGTAGGCATAGATTTAATAACAAATTGTGAGGAACTCAAGTGGATTAAAAATAATAGTAAGAATTTAGTCTGTCTCTAATGCTCTATTAATATCTCTATCATATATCATACCTATCAAATAAATAATGTATAAGAATTCACAATACTTTGGAGCTTAAATTACATCGCAAGCTAGACATATTTTACTTGACATATTTACTTATCTTTATTCATATTTCGTGTGTAAAAGTAGTAAAAGGTATTTTAAATTTGATAAATATGAAAAACAAGTTTAGTGATATTGCGTGTAGTATTTAATGGAGTAGAATATTTATTTAATGAAATTTGTAAGTTCATTTAATTTAATCTAACTAGTATTTTTAAGTATTAAATAATTATTGTAGTGTGTGTATGCTATATTATTTATGGCTAGTAAAGTTCTGTATTCTTAAGGTTCAAAGAAGTCTTTATGTAGAATATCCTGCATAATAACAGTAATAAAAGTACCTAATCAAAATGATAACAGCTTCCCTCACACCAGTTTCCCTACTAAACAACCAACCCCCGAATGTTTAGTTCCCGTGATAACACAAAATTGGATGGGCCTCTTCCCTACTTTGCTAGTCTATAAAACCCCCGGTGTTCATAAAAAGGTTTAAGATAGGCGCATTTGCGCGGTGTAACAGGAAAGTTGACATAATCGTGGACAAACAGGCTTTTACTATCTGTTATCTATGCAGTTAGCAGAGGTGTTATGAGCAAGTGCCTCAATTACACCTACAAGTTTTGTAAGAGACGGCTCTTGAGATTACTTGACGAGTTCGTAGTCACTGAGGTAGTAATCCTACTAATATAATAAATGCGAAAGTTTGTGTGCGTGTATGTGAGTGTGTATGTTTGTTACTTCTTCACGCTCAAGAGCCAGTACCGATTTTGATAAAAATTGGTGTGAAGATATGGTTAGACCTTAGATTAACACAAAGGCTACTTTTTATCACTAAAACAATTATGGTAACCGTGGGATATGCAAATAACTACAAAATCTATGTTACGAGTTTACTCTCCAACGGCTGGATCGATTTTGATGAGATTTACTAAGAAGATAGGTTAGACCTTGGATTAGCACATTAGCTAACTTTTATCCCAGATTTAAAGTATTTGCGTGTGTATATGTAGTATATCAGTTGTGCTAGCAACCATAATTCAAACTAGACATGGTTTAGTATGGAGCTAACCAGCTGTGTGTGAAATGTGTCCTTATATAAAAAAAAATATTGGATTGAAATATTAAAATAAATAATTAAAATGGAAACAAATATTAATCCCATAGAATTAACGTGATATTTTCTTAGAGTGTGAGTCCAAATAGCATTGGACTACTTGGCTACTTGTTTTTCAAAATGACCGCCTGTCTTTGTAAATTTAATTATATCTAAATAAGAGCAAGGTGTCTGTTTCCAAGTTACTCACTTGTTTAATATATTTTTTCCAAGAACGTACTTAATTACCAAATTTACTTATTTTCCTTGACATTTTTTTCAGCTTTTACCTACTCGTAACTTCTTCAATATCAGACCTTTTCAATTTCCTGTCTATTTTATTTTTATACTTCGCAAAGATAATAAGATATTTTTCTCGTAATAAGCTTAAATAAAATAAAATTGGAAACACGAGAGTACCACGTAAGGTCTTTTAATATGATACATATTTTTTTTATAACCAGTATTTCTACGAATATTATAACCTTCTTCTTCTTCGTATGAATGAGCCACCCGAAGGCCTCTGACTTGGCGTAACGACTTCTAGTACTAAGACTAACAGCCGGGACCTACTATTTAACACGTCATCTGACCCACAGTAGCCTCCAGATGAAAGTGCCACTTTTTAAAAGACAGTCTTATGCATGGTCACGAATCCAAAGGCTGTCCGCATCGACTGTTGCTAAGAATCGATGATCGCGTCTGATCACCTTAGCTAGCCGAGCTACAGGCACTACGTGCAAACCGTATATATATAGTGTATATGGTTATATTATCCACATATATTGTTGTTTGTTTGAATTAAGTCGGAACTGCAAAACTACCTAATTGGTTTGGTGCTAGATTGTTGCATGCTTATGCTTTGACTTAATATTTTATAATGGCTACAACACGTGCTATGAGCCTTTACGATCATATTGTACTGTAGTTTTTGTAGTTCCCATAAATATGTCATACATCACAGTTTTAGCTTGCAGAGTTTCTTAGTTTTGGTAATGCCCACATACAGACTATCTGCGAAATTTTTCTTATAAATGCAGATTCATCGTTTCAATTTGAACTGTACCGTCCAATGGTAACATTTTTAAACGTGCCTAAAAGCCATCAGTTAGAAAGAAATAACTAAACCCAGACAGCATGTAGGAAACCTACATGAAAACAAAATAATAATCCTTACAAATGTTAATTGAATGAATGAGTAACAATATGTATATGAACATAATATTCTGATTTTACAAAAATAGGTAGTCCAGTATTATCGATAAGTTATTCAGAGAAATAAAAAAAATGTGAGCCGTCACGGGACGCCTGGCAGATGTGAAATATCGACATTATTTTGTAAAAGTAATATGCAGAAAAGAATATTTTGTGATTATTGTAGGAACTAAATATGACATAATGATAAAATAAAATATTCAGTTTTTTTTTCAGATAACGATATCAAATAACAGATAACTATTTAGTGAATAAACATTTCATGAAATACCAAAAATTACGAATTTATTCCAAATCGTACTAATCGACTACTTCATTCGTCACAGTCGATTGCCATGGTGACACGTCGCCACACCGTACACACGACTGTATATATACCTACCATCATAATATAGCGTGGCAAGTGACGTCGCCACGGCATGCGTCGCCGCGCCAGAAATCGGTTTTACATGCGGCTACCTATAGATGTTTTACATCAAAAAGTATTTACATGTAATATTTAATTATGAAAAATGGGGATTCTTGAACTTTTTAATCCCAAGAAAAAATAAGTCTAATATTTCCCATTGATGCGAAAATGGACACTTCTACCGTAACCCAAATAAAGTGTTATTTTTGGGTTTTTCACCTGCTCACATTCGATGTTTCCAAGACAATAAAACGAACGCGTCGTTTATTTTCTCCCGCAGAAACATAACAAACCACTATTGCGCCTCGCAACTTACGCTTAACCTCACCTGTGCCACCCCAAGTACAATATTCTTTTTGACAAACTACGGTGCCGACGGTTAAGCGATACAAGCGCACAAAATACCAAGGAGTTATGAAAAATACTTACGGCTTAGATGAGGGTAAAATCTTGATTTTACAGTTTTTTCGCAATAAATCTTATGCGGAAAACAATATCGATAAAATGGCTTGAAGGCCGTCTAAAGAATCACTTTAATAATATACGTATATAGGTGCTTATTTTGGTGCCAATCAGACGTATAAATATAAAAGAAAACTGATTCAAATAACTTAATTTTTAAACATTGTAAACTGTTCACGTAAGGCATCTTAATATTTTCGCGTAGAAAACGGTCACACTTACTTATTATTAAAAGTTGGAATGAGTCCAACAGTTTCGGTGCTTTCGGCGCGTGCACTGAGTGTAGTGCACGCGCGGATCTCGTCGGCGGCGGTCCGTGTAACACTCGCCCCTGAAGATGGTGCTCGGAAAGCACCGAAACTGTTGGACTCATTCCAACTTTTAATAATAAGTAAGTGTGACCGTTTTCTCCGCGAAAAAAAAAACTTAATTTTTGTTATTTTTAATCAGTATTATTTCTCATTCATAAGTCCGCTTGGTACCAAATTATAGCCATTAACAAAAAAATCCTGTGCCTACAGTTACAGCTGTACACTCATACTGTAGTCTCTGAGGAGTCTCTCTTTAAAATTACTCTTTAATCTTAGTGAAGTTCAATATGACTTATTACCACGTTATCGCCCACTGCTGTGCATAGGTCTCCCGTTGAAAATGCCATTCATTTCAGTCATAAAATGCTATTACAAATATAAATCATATAATGAAACATTATTTGCCTTGCTAAGGACACAACAAGGAAAATAATTTAATTATTATTATATTAGTATGGATATAAAAAAAACAGTTTTGCCTATTTTTCGTATGTCTTCTACGTTTTTTCATACCGATAGGTTTGCGTTTGACCACAGCTTGCCCAACCTAACGTTTTCATTACTTACTCCTACATATACTTAATGTTAGTCTGTTTTTAAAAGTTGCCAAGCTCTGTCCATTCTATACACTTTAATGCTTATTCCCTAATCTCCCATTCTAAGTAGAGCGAGATATTTAGTGCATTTTACATACTCTTTGTATTGTGACGACAGAAACAACGATTTAAGGTATCTGAGCACAATATCAGAGGGTTGGGGTGAAAAAGAATTATGTATTTCTGGACCCCTACGTAATTATTGGCATTTTTCGGATGAATCTCCGGTTTACGGACGAAGCCAAGGGAGACACCCTATTCGTGCTAGCAAAGTGTGCAATTTTATGGTTACTGCGTTCTGCAATTTGAGAAATTGCACGTTTTGGCGTAATATATTATTATGGATACCTTAACAAATGGCACGTTTGGAACTTTTTAAAATTAATGAGATTTTATTATATTTAATTTTATATTTTGACTTTGGAATACAAATTTATAATAATGGCCTGACATTGAAAAAAATATCGTTTTCGTTTACAATGGATACCTTAACAAATGGCACGTTTGGAACTTTTTAAAATTAATGAGATTTTATTATATGGAGGGGAAGGGAGGGGCGACTGGTATGTAAGACTGTATGTTCTGTATGCAATAATTCCTTTATGGTAAAATGGGTTTCACAGAAATTGTGAGCTTAAGCTGGGCGGGTTGTCATTTTCTAAATGCATTTTTATTAATTAAATTAATTATTTAACTAATTATTCAGTAAAAATCTTCAAGTAAGTGTTCGGCAGGTATATAGTTTGAGTACAAGCATAAAATTCAAAGAAAAAGTAAATATACATAATGTAAACAAAAAGCCAATTCAACCGTATTTTGTTCGAGTAATTTGACACTAAAATAACACTTGTTAATATGATAGGAATTCACTACTTATAGCTGAATATATAAGCATAAGCAGCCCACTATACATTCCCACTGCTGGGACTCGGGGCCTTTCCTCACGTGGAGAGAGATATAGGCCATAATCCACCAAGCTGGCCAAGTGTAGGTTGGCGGATGACACACGTCTTCGGATGTTGTGGTCCTCAAACATGCCAGTTTTCTCATGATATTTTCCTTTATCGTAAAGCGAGTGCAAATCCACACGTAACTTGAAAAACAAGTCATTGGTGCAGGGCTGGGATCGAACCAGGGGCCGTCTGATGGAATAACAGACGTTATTACCACCGAGCCACACTCGCTTTATTATATCACTTAAAATGTGTATTTATTTAATGTAGCGCTATATTTATACTACGAGTATGTTTATAGGTGCTCAAACCTTTCTTTTCAGTATCCTGCCATAAAACTAAAACTTACGCCCTTAACGCGTCTTAGATACGAACAACTATCCTTAAAACTAGACATAAACTTCTAAAGGCAGGTAACATTCACAAAACTTTCAGATAAAGATCTGTAATGGGTCCTCTCGAATACTTACGACGTTGTATAGGCTTGTTCAGACATTTATGTCACTCGTCTTAAGACATAGTCACGCTGTTGTATTAAAATCACACTCAAGTGTAAACTTTAGGTTTGAATGGATAATTATATGCGTATTCAGTAGGTCGGAGAATCGGCTACTATCTATTTTTCATAATCCTAAGTGATAAGGGTTGTTAAACCTTATTTTTTTATGAATAGTAATAATTTTTTTGCTTTATTTTTTTTTTGACTCATTTCACACACGGCTGGTTAACCCCATACTGAACCATTTATAGTTCGTGTTATGGTAGCTAACACAACTGATTTACTACATATACATAAATATATATTTTATATAGATACATATTTAACACCCAGACCCACAACCAACAAATTTAGTTAAGCACAAAGATGTCGGCCGGGCCGGGAATCGAACCCTGAACCTTCTGGTTAGCAGTCCGGCATGGTAACCGTTGCGCCAACGAGGTCGTCATTCAATTTCTAAGGCAAAACAACGTAATCTGAAATTAAAAGAAGTTTGAAGACACAAAATTGTCATCCAATACTCACCTATGGCTTATAATTCCTATGCGTACCATCTTAGTTTAAGTTCTAGGAATTGGTTGCCTGGAAGAGATCGCTTTTAGCGATAAGGTCGCCAATTAAGGCACTAGTTTTTAAATACCTTTTTTTTCTGTAATTATTTTTAGTATGTGTTTTAATAAAGTGTTAATCTATCTATCTATCTCAGTATACGCACATCTTTACCTCGTAAAGGGCCCTATTGCCCTATACATTAGCTTTATTGATCGTTCCACCAGGACGCGTTAGTTTGGGGTCCCCACGATAATGGTACGGTCGGAAGAAACCTTCTGTGCGTAATGGATGCATTTGTCCTATATCAGGAAGTCAAATAGGAGAGGAACTAAATGGTCTACGCTCGCCCTTCTTATGACTTTAAATTTGACATCAGTACTAAATTATTCAGTGTAATATTTACGATAATTTTTTATGAGAACACATTTCACACCAGGCTGGTTATCCCCAAACTAAACCATTTATAGTTGGTATTATGGTAGCTAACACAACCGATATACTACATATACATACATAAATATTTAATATTTATATCGACTTAACACCCATACCGACAGTCAAAACATTTAGTTTATCACAAAGATTTTGGCTGTGCCGGGAATCGAACCCTTCTGGTTAGCAGTCCAGAAGGTCTCTTTACGACAATAACGAGGTCGTCAATATTGTTTCTTGTGTGTATATAAATGTGTTGTTTTCGTTTTCCTTTCGCGGTATATCACCATACGTATTAGACGTGTACGTATAAACAAAAGCGTCGCATTTTTATCAGGATGCAATCATGGATCGGATGACACGTTAAATTGTAGGTCCCAACTGTTAGTCTAAGTACAAGCAGTCATTGAGCCAAGTTGAAAACTCTCGTAACAGGCTTGGTCACTTAGCTCGTAACAAATAATAATTTATTATTCTGTCAAAGCGATAATTACAGCAAATAATTATAAAAAAAAGGAAACAAGAAAAAGCGAGAGAAATAAAACAGCGAATAAAATAGGAACTTGTTTAATTACATTATTTACACTATTATTCTGTGATGATCAGTTTGTTTAACGCAGAATGTTTTTCCAAATAAAAAAATTGCGTTAACCGTTCAGTTAGTTGGCTTGTATAACTGTTTAGAATGCACAAAACTATAGTTGTCGTCTCGTCACTGTGTTTATACATAAACAAATGATCTCATTGGTCAAAACTTTTGAAAAAACTAATACGTCTTATAATTTTGTGTATCGAAAAAGTTTATTTCAAACGGAAGCTATAATTTATATATTTACTTTATTTATTTTAAAATAAAAAATACTTGTTATATACCTGGAAGCGGTTTAACCTCTACTGCAGTAATCTCACTAATTAACAACTCAAAAATAACACTAAATGTAAAAGTCTCAGTTTTTGTCCTAAAGTCTTTGTAGTTTAGTGCATTCATAAAAATGTATACTAGCCTGACTGACTGTCAAAGAAGTGGTTATTCATATTGCCGCAAGGAAAGAGTACAAAATAAGTGTTTAATACTATTAGACGTATCAATAACCGCTTCTTAGGACCATTCCTTATGAAGGCTCATACAAGTAAATACAAATAAAATGGCAACTTGAGCAAAATATGTAACCTATTCTAATATTATGCCTTATTTTGTTACTTATTACTACGAATGAGATGATCACTTAATGCCTAAAAAAAGAAGTAAATAGTAAAATGATAAAAAAAAATGTTTTGCTCACACTCACTAACCTGATTTTAATTTATTACCCTTAATTAAAATTTAGGGTAAAACGAAATATTATTCTTTATTATTATTGCTTAAAACCTTTAAAAAGAACAATGAAAAAATATATAGATTTTTAATTTTAATATGCACCAAAATCTTCCAAAAAATAAATTCTAGCCTCAAACTATGTCGATTGTCAATACTTTCAGTGTTTTTATTTTTTCCTACTAGCTACTTAATAATAATGGAATGTCAAGAATAACAATAAAATGTAAGCGAATAAGGGAAAGTAACTTAAACTAAGAAAGGAATACTCAATTATTTTAAAATCTTAAAAAGTTTACGAAAAAATCACATAAGAATTTCAGTGTCGAAAGAATTTGATCAGTTCTTTGGACGAGTACAATTTACACATTTTTTTAAAACCTTATTATTTTTTACTAAATCCATTGTTATGTAAGTTTTAATATACCTATAAGTAATTGTGACAAAATATTCCAATATCACAAAAATGGAGCAATGTTTTTAATAAACCTAAAAATTGACTACCATCCGATCATAGCAAAGTTAATATAATATTACTTTAGTAGTTACGTAAGTGTTAATTGAAAAGCTATTATTACTTTAAGAGATATTCAAGTCTTTGAGATCGGAATGGCACAGTACTTTCTCATATCTTAAAGAATAATTTGTTGTTTTGAGCAGTTATTTTTATTTATACCAGTTTATCAGCCCTCAATGTTTTAACTCACAGGCGCTATAAATGTAAGTCATCCTCCGATTCACTTTCGCTGTAGTCTTTTAATGCCTTACAAATTTCTTGTTCAACCTCCAACGCACTCTGACTGCTCTCATTATCAACCAATTTATTATAAGCTACATTTGACGATACGATATTGGAGTGGTAATTCCCGGAGCAACATTTTTTGAGTATACACGAGATAATAAAGTAGAGGCTGATTGAAGTTAAACTAAACAAGATAATTGAGAGAGCGACATCGGCACGGTAGCGCCAGTTAGTCTCGGTAGCTGAGGGGAGACTGTCGGGCACGCAAAAGACTTTCGATTCCTTTCCAGTCAGATTTAACATCACCGCGTCTTCTAAACAAGAAAGACATTGGTAGTTGTAAGGGCCGTTGCATGTGGCACACGTATAGTGACACAGGAGGCAGTGCAGGGGAGCCTTTGCTGTGCTATTCTGCATATCGATCGCCTCGATCGTAGTAGGTTTCGATTCTTGGCGTTTTTTGACGGCGCTCTCAGAAAAGTAAGTGAGGTTTCGTCGTCTGGAGCTCCGTTCCATCGTGATTTCGCTGGCGTACGTACCGGGCGGGCAGCGCTCGAAGCACCGGCCCTCGTACAAATGCAAGCCTTTCTCGCACTCTAGTAGAACAGAGAACAGATACGTTAAGTTTGAGGAGAAGCGTGAGGCAGCCTTCACCACCAACACCTTCAGCGTCCATGCAGCTTGAGCTCTTGCAGGCGAATGACGAATCACGGCGAGGCGCGATCCAACAAGGAATAGACGGAAATAGAGGACAGGGCAGAATCTTGTCGCTGATCTCAAATAATTTTGTCGATTCACTGTTGCTAATGAAATAATTTAGGAAAACAAACGGACTGTCACAAGACAAAACATGCAAAAGAACACGTGCACAAAATTAAATGAAATCAGACAAATACTAAAAAGTAAATGTGAAAACAGCACAAAATAAAGTGAGAAATAAGAATCGTGCTAAGTTTAAGTTAAGTAGAGTGAGATAATAAGCTAGGCGTGAATGTAACAGTTTGGTTAAATGAGTTAAAAGCAATCTATGTAGTAAAAGCAAAGCAGCGCATGCAAAAACATAAAAAAAAAACAAATATAACACACAAAGTTTGTTTCCTTAAATTAAACAAAACTAAATGCAACTAACTGCTATGAGAATAAAAATCAGAGACAAGACTCGTGAACGTTGTTTTTAAATGAAATTGTTTTTGTTTTGTAATAAAAGATTGTTTTTATTATTATTTCCCGTTCACATTAGATTCAATATATACAAATTATGAAACATTTACATTATTAAATACGTGGTACGAGGTCGTTAACCTTCGTTACAGAACAGTGAAACAAAAAATTATAAAAATGAGCATTAACGACTAATTACATCGATCTAACATACACTTACTTATTTTCGGTCAAACGAGACGTTATCAAAAAAATGAAGAATGGGTTTTTAAAATTACAACTTTCAAGTACATAAAACGGATACAATACAATCATTTATTAATACATACAAAGAAATATCAGCGTAATTTCCATTTGCTGGTCACATTGAAACATTACAAAATTTTACATTAGGCCACCTACATCTTACTATATATAACTAATATAAAAAAGGAAAAATACACAAAATGGTATTGTTTTTTAAATTATAAAAGTTTTGCTCGATTTTCATTATAGCATATTTATAGAAAATGAATTGTCACATAATGAGAGCAAATTACAAAAAGTAATTAATAAACCAAATGAATCTATTAAAACATTAAAAGTCTCCAGTACAAAGCTTTTAACCAAAAAAGTTAATTTACAGTCGAATATAAATCATTGATAATAAATTTTGCGCGATAAATCTCGTCAAAGTTTCGACGACCCATTCTTCTTCGAACATAAAAGTGTCGGTACAAAGTAAATTTAACCTAACCATTAACATTACAATACTTTTAGCTACCAGTCGATGAAAAATGATCGATCAGTCGTTTTCAATTTACAAGTTCGTGAGCATTTTGTACAAATATATCGATACATAATTACCTATTTACAGTTATTTATCAATATCATTACACTAATACATGGATTGGCAATCTTCGCTATGATCACAACCACAATATGCAATAAGTTTTTATGTCAATTTATCTACATGTGAAGCTTCACACCGAAGCAAGTCCTTGAGTCTCTAACACTGAGGCTGTCTAAGTCTTTTTATACATCAAGTTTCGATTTGAATCGTCTGTTACTATCTTAAGGACTTAAGTACATAAAATATCGCAAAGACAATCAATATAAATTGATACGTATTTTAGCAATTGCGTGCAATGAATCTACGCTACATAAGAAATGCGATATAAAATATTTTTCTAGCTGGAAAACTTCAAGCATTGCTTCGGTATAAATGAATCTTCAATTCGGTTAATATATACTACAATTGTATTTATTTTTCTTGGCATTTATGCAGCTGTGTCTTCTTTAAGAACTAAATAACTTATGATAAGTACCTATTTTAATCATAATAATAGGTATTTTAAATAAGACAGCCATAATTAGATGCCTTGATAAACATGTATGATTTCTAAGAAAACAATCAACTTATAGTAACGGATATGTATGATTTATTCACTATAACATGTATTAAATATATGTATGAGGAAGTTGGTAAAAGGATGAAAAATACGTACTTAAGGTCATTGTAAAAATCAGCACCAATATGAAATTAACACGTCCTACACAGGGGAATAAAAAACAAAACAACTATAAAGACGGTTACTGGATTGTATACAAGTATTTAATTATTCTTAACTAATGTGTTAATAATGTTTGTATAACCGGCTATCACTTACGTTTATTTTGTCGATATTAGCCCGACATGTTTCAGCACAATCAGTGTGCCATTCTCAAGGGCAGGAACACAGGTCCGCGGTGACGGCTGCCCTTGAGAATGGCACACTGATTGTGCTGAAACATGTCGGGCTAATACCGACAAAATAAACGTAAGTGATAGCCGGTTATACAAACATTATTCAAATATGCCTTACGAAAGTTTTAATACAGTAATGTGTTAATGATATGAAAACCTTTAAAACTGTAAAAACTAAAATTAAGAATTTACCCAAACATATTTTCAGTGAGAGATTTTCTTAATTACTCTTTACAATTCACTGGTTACAGATGTTTTGCTTTTCCTCAAATTGCGATATAAATATTAACTAGTATAGGAACCTAACTAACTGCAATTATATTATACATAAATAAATTATCTAAGTGCTATTGCCCTTACAATGTTCATGTGTTATATTTCAAATGACATAGCACGAAGGACAATATAATATTTTCTGAATAAATGCGTTCTTTTGGTATTGGTTTCATTCTTTTTCCAAATATTAGTAATGATGAAATAAATTATCAAATACAATAAAGGTCCATTGGATATAGATAATTAATTGTAGGGACCTTAAAATTTGTAGTATGTTAATAAGTTTAAAATTATCATTAATTTCAGTTTTAATCAAACATTTGTCATAAGTTTAATGATTTGTAAAAATCGTATAAGTAAATGTTCCATAAAAAACTTATAAAATTTTGCTAATAAGTTGAAAAAGTGACATGGCGTGATATTTTCTTCAATAAAAATAATCAAATAAAAATGTATATAAAATCAAATAAAACGTTTTATGTATAAAGGAAAAATGGAAATGTAATTAACATACAAAACTAAGGTTTTTTTCTATTTTGCAAAACGAAATGACGTCTTTGTCATATGTTAATAGATTCCATTGAAAAATTTAGGAATTACAATTTACGCCCTAACACTTAACGCCAAAAAATTTTGGGCGACTATAGTCGCCCGGACGCTTGAGTGGTTAAAACCAAATAACAGATGATGGCTTAATCGCACTTGAGCATAATACTTTGCCAATCACTCAATTTTTTTGTATAAAATGGACATTTTATTTGTTAATTTATATTCTAGGTATACCTGGTTGAGCTACCATACTTGCAATAACTTTATCACAGTTAAATAATACAAACCCAATTTTGCTATTTGAAATTAAATTACCAGCTGGCCAAAAATAAAAGTCTTTACATCTTAAGTTACACACTTCTAGTTATAATTTGATAAATAAAGACAAAAATTATGATCAAAATAAGAAAAAAAGTACGTATATCATAAGCATATTTTTAACAATAACCTATTATAATATACACTAAAGTTATTTGATAAGTACGGCAGTATTATCTTAGTTAAGTAAACCAAATATTACGTGGACAATTACTTTAGTACTAATAACTTAAATACTTGTACTTATATATTTAACTAAAATCACAAACCTCTTTCCGGCGAGATGCCTTGACTTCCAAAGATCTTACAGAAATAAATAATAATATACGTATAAGTGTAAAGGTATAGCGTATTCACAGTATAATTTCTAGTATACAATTTTTCAATTATCATTTCCGCGTAGAAAACGGTCACAATTACATTATAAATAAAAGAAATATTTTTTTTAATTAATTTAATAATTAAGATGCCTTACTTGAACAGTTTACAGTGTTTATAAATAATTCCTATTAGGATCACGATAACTGCACACAAGTAAGCTTTCAACCGCCTATTAAAGACATAAGTCTTCAGAAACTAGCTATTGAATTTATCATCATTATATGAAAATCATAAAAATCAAAGTTATCGCGCTTCGATTGAGCATTTCGACACTAAATATTTTATTAAAAAATCGCGTAATGCCTAGCCTAGCTGACGTATTTACTGAACTGTATACCTACGCATAAAGAAAGTATATCTACTGTTACTTAATTATTGGTAACTTAGATTTTGTTGTAAATATTGTCTAAGTTATCCAATTATAATTAATAATTACCTATTAAACATATTTTGTTCAAAGTCCAAGTTTACGAAAATTCTAAGCAATCAACTTCTCGTAACATTTTGTTCCAGGTCAAGGATCTTTTTTATGTAACAGTCAATTTATTTTTCATGAATTCCCAAAAGTCGAATCAGTTTTTTTTATATAAACTGTAGTCTAAACCAACCTAAAAAGTTTTTGACAATAGTTTTCAGGCTGCCTATATTTTGAGTCAACGATCTTCCTTTGCCAGAAAGCCGTGATTCTCGCAGGCAATTCCAAAGGATTTAGCGAAACGTACTGCGCTGCGGCTTGCATTTAATGGCTACTAGCCTTAACTGCTCTGCTCGGTTACGACCGCTGATGTATGGAACTGTGTTACGCTATGACTTTACGACATGTATACGTATGTATACAAATATGTACTAGTATGTATATAAGTGCGATACGATGACTCTTAAGGCTGCATGAAGAGGGCAAAATTTTGAATATAATGTTTTTTCGTTAAAAATCATAAACAGTAAAAATATCGAAAAAATAAATTAAAGAACAACTCTAAGAATATAAAAATTATAATTATTTTGGCATCAATCAGAAAAAAAAATTAAACTAGTTTTGTTTCTAGTTCATAAGTCTTCTTGATGCAAAAATAACTTTCAATATTCTTAAAGTTATTCTAATAGCCTTTAAACAATTTTTTAGAAATTTTTTACAGTTTATGATTAATTACTAAAAAACTGTAACTTCAAGATTTTGCCCATTATCGTCGCCTAATTTTTTTTTTAACAATTGTAAGTAAATTAAACGATTATATTTACCTGTTAGCTTATTGATTAGATTCTTACGCAGGGTTGTTAAACCAATTCAGAGAACGATTAATTAGGTATGTAGGTATATGCTAACACATTAAGTTATAATTTACTGACAACTAAGAAATCAAGTGAAAATTGTACGTGGCTATACAATAAAGCAACGTATAATATACTAATTCCAACTTGACAAACTCACTAAATTATATATTCACTTGATTCCCATTTCGTGACAAGCTTTATGGCTCAAAATGGATTGTTATTAACCTGAGACCACAATAATTTAATTAACGGTGTCATAAACAGTTTCGGTTTACCTCAATGTATAAATATAATTGGTATAGTCATCGCATACGCACAGATGTAGCTACATAAATATAGATATGTATGTATATTATACATTTTCTGTTGTTTTAGCACGGAAATAAATACATACATAAAAGTGTCGGTTTCTAGCAGTTAGTGCACACGTACTTATAGCTAAGCTTACTTTGCCATTATATTTAGAACCAACATTGGGCATCGCTTTACTTTTGCCAAACAGAAATCAACGTTATTAACATTATAATAAAGACGATAATTAAATGAAAAATACCATATTGATTTAAGTAATACACAAAATACGTTCAGGTTTATAAAATACTTCGACTTTAATACAATGCAAATAATGTCGTTTTTTGTTTGGCAAATGTATATAAGCTCAGCATCGATTTGAGTCTGTTAAGGCACGGTGCATACTGAAATACGCACGCAAGGACAACATTGGAGAGAAACGTCAAAGCTGACAGCCACACTGGCCACAGAAATAATAATAATAAATAATAGGGGCACATTTCACACACGGCTGGTTAGTCTCATACGTAACTATTTCTAGTTTGTATAATGGTTGCTAACACAACTAATATATTACTACATACATAAATAGTTTATATCGATGCATATTTGAAACCCAGACCGACAACCAACAAGTTTAGTTCATTACAAAGATGTTGATCGTATCGGAAATCGAACCCCGAACGTTTTGGTTGGCAGTCCGGCATGGTAACCATTACGCCAGAGGTCATCGAAATGAGCGAATTATTGAATTGGCGAATATGACCTTCAATTTTGGCACTCGAATCAGATGGTGACAAACTTTTAAATTTCCTAAACTTATGTATACACATAATTTCGGGTCTTTGTCGGAAGTGACGAAATAATTTTAGTGAAAAATATAATGGCGCTTTCTTAAAATTCTTTGTGATTTTGTAAGCCATGTGTGTAAATCTCTGAAACATAATGGAGTTAATTTGTGAAATTGATTCGAAAAGTACAATGACCGTGTATTTAAGGTACCGTAGTAAACAGCGGAACTTCAAATCAATTATTCTATTTTCAAACTTTCTGTGGCCAGATTGCCCAATCAGCGCATCGTTTCTACTCCCCCGTTGCCCGCTCCCCGCAGAGATCACGCACTGCATCCTTCAGTCGCACGGTGCCTTAACAATCCTGATTGCCTACTCTGCAGGTAGGTTAGTAACAATAATAGTAGACACAAACCTATGCAGATGTGTGGGGGTTGGTGCGCCAGAGTCGCGCAACCGTTGGTGCTTGTGAAGCTTGCGCTACCGGGGTCTACGTCTTGCGTACTCTCATCGCGGATCTGCCGAAAAAACATATGATAAGCGTTTTGTTATTTTTTTTTTAATTTGATTTTTTTTTATTTACAAAAGTTTGTTACAACAATTGTTTGATAGGTATAAGTCGCGTCAATAAAGAAAACATTTGAAAGTGCGCTTCCCTCTCCCTCCCCTTCCCTCTCGCTTGCACTTATTTTGTTATGCATTTTTTTTAAGGATGAATTGGCTTACATTTGACCGCAGCTTACCTGATGTTAAGCTTGACTGTGGTCTAAGATGTATCACGCTTGCCTAGAAGGAACCTCTTTACTCTAGATTTGAAGACCCCTCAAATTGTACTTTTTCGGGAAAAAGAGACTCAATTGAAAGGACAATAACTTTGAAATGTATTCTTTATCGATTCGAATTATAGTGATGCTATAGCAGGATTGTTATAGAGATTAAAATCGTTTTAAAAAATAACTGTTTTTAGACAAAAAATCTGTTTAATGTATATAGAAACCGATTTTATGGGTTAAGTTATTGATAGCGTAGTATTCATATTATGCTATTTTTTATTTTATATATCTTATTTTGAATTAACATACTAAATACTCTTTGATTAAATAAGATACAACATAAAATTAAACATCGTACGAAAATAGAACAAAAATATTACAAACATGTAAGGCACTAAAATGATTACATTCGTTTAGAAAAAGCAAGCACAAAATATATGCATAGAAAACGTAGCGTAACGTAAGAAGTTACTTGAACACGCTCCGTATAAGTTTCGCATTTCATATTCCCAAGAGTATGGCTTCTGTAGAGAGCTGAGAAAAGGCAAGACTTCTGTGAAACCAAAACACACGGTGGAAACTAAATAGAAGTGTGCTCTACACTGCGTATAAATCGAAATTCAGTTAAGGTAATGTAGAATAGAAACTAGGTACACAATTGGCAAAGTGAATCGAGCGAAGTCAACGGAGATTTTTGATAATGAGGAATAGTCGCGACAAAAAAGGGAAAATTCAGTCGTTTTAAATGATATTTGCAGAACGGTCATACCATATTCTTACAAGACTGTTTGAATATGAATAAGATTGGTCTAGGAATTGTCGAGATATGAAGTGGTAAAATTTCGGTAACAACGAACGATGTTCCAAAAAAATGTATTTATTTGGTCTATCTACTATTCGGAGAACCACTAGTTATAAAGTACATTAAAATTGTGTACAACGAGTACACACAAAGGTCGTGACATTAACTAACACATTATTTGTGTAAAAATATGTGTACATTCTGTAACCTATTCAAAATAATTAACTGTAAAACAAATGGTTGACATTTGTATTATACTGAAAAAAAAAAAAACACTTTTATTTCCATTAAAATTTTATTCAATACTTTACTTTGTAATAAACAATAAAAACATATGTTTTATTTGTAAAAAAGGAAAGTTAATTCGAATTTGAAAAAAAAATAAAGTATAAAAATTATACGCAATTCTTAAATTGTTACAATCGTCATTATTCATTTAATATTTTAACTAAATATTTGTTTTTTTCCTGTCCTTGTTAGTACAAAAATCGAATAATAGATTATTTAGTACAATAAACATGTTACTTCCATACCAAAGCTCACCAGCCGCAGCACAAATGGAATACCTAATCGGATGGAAATTATATTAAATTAAATATAGTTTTAATTTTAATAACCTCATATGTTTTTAATTATCGTAATAGGTTTCAGGTGTGGGTGACTTCTGACCTATTTGAAATGTGTGTACTGGTTTAAAATATTTACAAATTAAAAATAAAATGCACAAAATGTATGTGCGTGAAAAAAAAGAGAACACTCGAATGTTTTTTTTTTTTAATATTTATTTGGAATAACTTTAGATTTTAACATTAAATGGAATGTAATACATAAAGTAGGTATTATATAACAAACAGCTCATATATTTAATCAACTCTCCTAAAGTCTAAGATCCAAACAAAATTGCTTGCCATAATTTGGATTTCATAAGCCTGAATAATGACAAACTTTATACGACATATTGCACGGTACATACAAAAGGAAGCTTGTTCTTTATTACGTATCACGTTCCTTACTGTATAAGAAACAAGCAAGAATTGATGTCGACGTCACACAATGACGAGGGTATCCGTCACAAGCCTGTTTTGTACAAACATGATTTGTCTTACAAGTTTACAAGTGATATAATTTTATATTTTATAATGATTATAATTATTATATGAAAGACCCGCACGCAGGACTTTTTATTATTATGCAAATATTTTATTATACTCCTATTATTTGTAATTATGGAAATAAAAAAAGCTTTATTCAATTATATTGTGTCTATATTTTTACACCAAACAAAATGGTTTAGACTAAATAATTCCAATTATAAATTTCTAATGATTCAAGTTCAGTACAATTAATTGAATTAACAAATAATAAGTAGTAAATTAGAAAGATTTCAATATGTTTTTACACGTTAAATTTGATTCGCGTTTTCGGTTTGAAAATGATTGTTTCATTTAAATGGCAAACAAATTATCAGTTAAAATAAAAATCTATATTTATAACTCAACAACTGCTGTATCGTAGAAGTATTCTACGAGTACGTAAAAGCTACGAGGATCTGAGCTACGCTTCTACAGAATGCGTAGACTATCTACGTCCTAGTGCTAAGTTTTTGATAAAAAAAACCGTGCGCTTTTTGTAGGCGGCTATCTACAAAGTTTGTAAAGATTTTCTCTTAATTAAATTTAATTGTGTGGGCAATAATTTGTAGATAATGTTTGTGAAACAGGTCCCAGAATTTTTCCCCCTGTAGGCACAAGCAAGGCACGCGATATAAGAGTGTCACGCTGTAATCTAGCATATTATTCATCTGTGTCGGTAGAGCCTGCCCTGGATTTATGAAACCTTTGGGGAACTTCATTAATTTCGGCACCTACGTACTGGAAAGAGTACGTGCGAGAGTAATTTTTATAAATTATGATATATGTAAGGTTTTCGCTTACATTATTAACTGTTTTGACAACGAAAGCGACTTAAATTGAGAACTTATGATTTCCTTGTCATGAATAAATTAGGTCATGATAAAAATTAATGCTATGATCATTTTATAAAGATGGTAGATACGTAATTTGTGTACTAGCAACAAAAAAGTTTACGCATTACTAGTAATAATATAAAATACTTACACCATGATGTGATTCCTGCCAAACGTCATCAATAGCATTGTTTGGAACGTCTTCTATGGTTTCAGGTTCACTGTTCTTCCACGTAGGCTGAGCACTCGGGTTCACCCCAATAGAATTGGTCTCCGAAGACGCATCATACTCTTGAGGAGGCGTCTCAGTGCCGTAGAAAATTAACTGCCACTGCGTCAATGGACCAGCTGCAATATAAAAAAATAATTATTATCATACTAAAACAACAGCTAACTCTATCAGCCAAAACAATGTTACTCAAAGCTCAAAATTACATACGCTACAGACGCTTCGCTAAATCAACTAAAAACTCAACTAACTCCAACTAAAAAATTAAGAAGCCAACATAAAACTGTAACTCAAAAACAAAAGTTGCCGGCAAAGTGTTAACTGTCATGAAAGACGTGAGTTCGTTTAGACAAAATGCAAACACGGACATGCATGGGGAGGTTACGTCCTGGGAGCGACGTGCTAGGCATAAGGCGAGGCGGCAAATGAACGACGACACAACATGCAGCGGGCCTTGTACCGTGGGCTTGCAGCGGCGCGGGATATATTCGCTGGATTTTCGGATACTGCTCGAATAGGTTGGACATCTTCCGTCCTCGGACGTCGAGCGGATCCGTCATGTCTCCGCGTAAATTGAGGCTCAAGTCTGCTGTTGTCGACGCGGCTCGAGCGGTCGTGCTCTCGATAGGGGACCGCGTCGCCGGCCGCGGCTGCTTCGATTTCAAATTCGTATTTGGATTCTTGGAGTTCTTATTCTTTTTTCTCTTCACAAGTCCGACGGAGTACGTCGGCGTCATTGAAACTGGTTTTCTACTGTTTTTTCTTCTCGCCTGTACCACTACGGGTCTGCTAGCGTTGCCTCGGTTCCGTATGATAGGATTCCGGAACGGAACCGGATCGTTCTTTGTAGCAGGTTTAGTGGTACCGTACAATAATAGCGACCAGTCTTGCAACGTCGCTCGGCCTAGTATGGAAAATCACAATGATATGGTCACCATCGATATTAGACATGGAAAGAATAAATAAATGTAGTTGTTAGTATCCTTGTTGCCCCATATTGTAACCAAAGCATCTTTCTTAAATTTATCATTTATGTACCCATAAGCTTTTTATTTAATATGATTTCCAGTTTAATGGTAAACTTACCCATATATCGTCCTTCATTGGAAACTTCGAGCTGCCACACTCCGAGAGGTGACTCTCCCCACATATGGACGGACATGAATGGCCAGGCATTAAACCCAGCACGGGAAGAATCATGAGCTCTGTAAAAGAAAAAAAAAATATTCAAAAATTTTTGCTGTTATCAAATTTTGGTTCTTTTTCCTTTTGTTTTAATTTTGAGTAAATATTTTCACGATTAAATGTTATTATAATATCTTTACATTCATTACTTTCATGTCATGGTAGAAGTCATAGTGATAGATATTTAAATCCCAAGAATGAACAAGTACAACTTTTAAAGCACGTATCACTTACTATTATTACTATTGTATAAGTACTAAAAACTGTGAAGAATCTGTCCTTGAAATATAATGTTATAATCATAGAAGCTTCAGTAAATTATGATGTTCTAAATACGACAGTTAATATTTTTTCTTTACATCTCTGTTCTTGCATCGAGCAACTCGTTAGGGCTACCACGAAAACAAATGAAAAAATAATTTATATTTTTTGTACGGTAAAAAAATATGTGCTTTAATATTCTGGTATATGACTCCATGTATGATATGTATCATGACGTTTTAATATTGTCACACCGTTTAGTAGCACCTTGTATATATCTATTGTACATGCGAAAGTTTGTGTGTATGTTTGTTATTTCTTCACGGTCAAACGGCTCAACCGATTTGGATGAAATGTGCTAAACATGTAATTATACTACATCTTAGGCTATTTTTTATCCAGGATTAGCGAGTAACACCGCGGTTAGTTTTCCACTTTTTCTTTATTAACTTTTAAACAACTATTTATGTATATACAAATCTTAACCTACCAGCCGTTGCTCACGTAATTGCTTTAAAAAAACAACTGATTACATCAGAGAACCAGTTAGTTAATGAAAACCTTTATTTCAACCGACATGAAAATAGATACCATACATATCATACCCTTGTAAAATTCTTAAGATGATATAAAAAATTTGCAATCTTCATAAAATCAATAGAAGATCCCTGCTCCAAACAAAGGGGTTTCTAGCGACCCCTGTCGGAAAATTTGCTCATTACTTACTCTCAAGGGCGCACTAACGTCCTTTAATTAACGAACTACACCTATAAATATAACTGCCTTCCCGATGCAACTTCTCCAATTAAACTGAGATATAAATTTGTCTGAGACTTTAATTATTGGTAAGAATGAGCCAGTTTCTATCTACCTACCTAGTATGAATATTCTATGTAGACATAAATGTTAAATAGCGCCTGTAGCTCGCCTGGCTAAATTCATCTGACGTGATCACTAAAGTTAAGCAACGGTTGATGCGATCGGTGTCCGAATGGGTGACCATGACTGACGTTTTTAAGTGGCATTTTCATCTGGGCGCTACCGTGGGTCGGATGACATGTTAAACTGTAGGTACTGGCTTTAAGTCTTAGTACAAGTAGTCGTTAGGTCAAGTCAGAAGCCTTCGAACGGCTTGAAAACTCTTGACGCCAGAGACTGGCCACTTAGCTCTTACGAAGAAGAAGAATGTGATTTCCGATCAAGCGCAAACCCATCATAGTATAAAAAAAACTAAAGAAGATAAAAAAATGACTAAAACTGAATTTTGTTTATCTCGTCTTTGTTTAATATTTCTGCAGCTTAATAAATATTATTTCCATACACACGCTTTTCCCATATACACGCCCATTCATTTCAAACCCAGTTCAATTTCATTATGATAATAACATAATGAGGTTCAAAACAGACCTATCAAGTTCATGCAATTTGCCTGTTATTATAATCTATCACACAATAGCATGCTGATGGAATATGTCGGAGGCAATGCAAACATATTGACGTGGCCTTGTCTCGGTCAGCTGAATGCAAGCCATATGAGTGCACGATAATGACATGACATACTACTGCAGTAGATATAGCGGAAAACATTTTTCAAGTCAGCTGATAGTTTTTTTATTCCCCGACGCTAAAAGGACGGGGAGACAAGTTACAATGTTGATGTGTATGTGTGAGTTTATGGGTGAGAGTGTATGTGAGTATATGTGTGTGTCTGTTTGTGGCATCGTAATTCCCAATCAGATGGACCAATTTTTACTGACTTTTTTGTTTGAAAGATGTTAGTCAGGATTGTTCTTAACCATGTTTGATGAACATCGGTTCAAGATTGCCGACGCTAGAGAATGGCTCGTTACATATTTTTCATATCTCCCTCAATATTATGTACTAAGTAATTTGTAGAGATTTTTCTAAACTGAATACACCAACAACAGTCTCATCATTTAAATAATTGCCATAAAACTTCCAAATCTTTTTTTTTTAATAAATATTAGGACACATTTCACACACGGCCGGTTAACCCCATACTGAACCATGTCTAGCTCGTATTATGGTTGCTAACACAACTGATATACTACATATACATACGGACATATTTTATATAGATACATATTTAACACCCAGACCGACAGCCAACAAATTTAGTTCAGCACAAAGATGTTGGCCGTGCCGGGAATCGAACCCGGAACCTTCTGATTGGCAGTCCGGCATGGTAACCATTCCGCCAACGAGGTCGTCATCACCCGATTAACTACCACCACTTGCCTAAAATAGTAAAAGTCTGGCAATAGACACCATTATTTTAATAAGGCTTGAGTATAATTTTCATTCCGTGAACTTGGCACGCTCCACTTGATCCCAGGATAATTTTATCAGGATTCACTTGTTAGTACTTTGCCCTGTTTTTTGCACCTGTATTGGATGTAGACTTGTTTACTTCTAAAGTTTTATCAGAATAAAACTTTACCAATCTATGTTGCTACGAGTATATTAAGATATTGCTACGATTTTCTTAACCATAGGCCATAGCTATTCAGCGCGGTAATGCACCGAGCGTGATGGGCACCTTTGCACCGAGGGCGAGAAGGGGCGGGTAATTTGATTAGTATTGGTATTAGTTTTTAATATGTGACATGTTTAAATAACTAATTCATATAAAATCAATAATTAACAATATACCAATTATACGCCCTTTTGTTAACTGTGAATAAATTAACTTTTAAAACTGTTTCTTCATTGTTTTGTTTTACAAAAAATATATTTTATTTCTTATTAAATAGGCCACCATCACAAACAAATAGCCAGATGTGTATATTTAAGCAATGAAATCTAATTAATTAAATTATTTAACTATTATTTCTTTGTCCAATTTCTATGTCATATATCGTTTCATTAAAAGTATTTAAGAAGACAACTTTTTAATATTAATGAAATTAATACTAATAATATAAGTATTACAAAAATATTATATTCTACTTAGCATTGACTAACGAAGTTGACTGTATTATTCTCAAATTAAGTACATAAACGTGACCTAATTCGCCTCTGTCCAATTATAATTATCCAATATTTCTCCTAGTTTGGCAAAAATTAAACTAATTAAGACAGTTCGTTAAAATTCACAAAACAGCTTATTACTAAAGCGACAGAGAGTTTCAAATGCAAATTCAAAAGAATTATGCTCCGGCCTTAGGCTGAATATTAAAAAAAAAGCATTATTTCAAGCGCAATAGTTGCGTTGAAAACCATAGAAAGAAAAGTCATACTGAGACTTGAAGAAAAATATATCATATTCCACCGACATAAAGTTCATGGAATCTGGTGTTATTTCACATGAGTAGTCGTCATCAAGAGTGGAAAGTTTCACAATGTTTGCTGGGTACGTATGTTAATAATGTGATTTATACACTTTCATTAGAACTCCTACTGCCCTGCAATACAGACTCCATATAGTTATATAGTTCTATAGCAGAGCTTAGAACTATAAGGAGTGCTATAGCGTGCGAGTAGTAAGTTAGATGTAGTTAAAATATACGGTATGTAGAGATAAGAACTCAATGTATGAGCACTTTTGTTTTAACTAGAATAAATTTATTTTTATCTTCTTTATTAGAACTTAGTAGTGTAACATAAACTAAGTAAGCTAAAAAGAGTTGAAATCAAGGTTTTAGTTTTAAATTCATATTTTCCGTCCAATGACACGTTAACTGAAGGTCCCGGCTGTAATTCTTAAAATAAAAAGACGTTAAGTCAAGTCAGAGGCCTTCAGGCGACTTGAAAACTGTCACCACCAGAGCTTGGCCACTTATATGAAGCTCATATGAGGAAAAAGAAGAAGAATACGAGCTCAGAGTCTACTAAGG
Source organism: Mellilla xanthometata (assembly GCA_035578125.1). NCBI lineage: Eukaryota > Metazoa > Arthropoda > Insecta > Lepidoptera > Geometridae > Mellilla > Mellilla xanthometata. Next base: position 5,561,207 of record JAPUBQ010000015.1, on the reverse strand, counting down.
AAATAGTGGCGTAATAAGTTCAACAATCTTGACACAGATTGAATTCTGGGCTATCTGCTTACCTGGGAGCGAGTAAAGTGACGCGCGTGCCAGCCGGCGAGGTAAGCGCGATATGTAAGTCCCCACGTCTTGCTGCTGAGAGGGACACGCGCGCTTGCACGTGTTCCAAGTAGTTGACGCCGGGACATGCGCTTACATCCAACTATGAATATAGAGACCAGTTGTAAATTAATATAAATAGGTCACACTTTACAAAGAAAACTAAAACTTGCATACTAGATAAAGCTGTAGAACACAATATCGCATTACATCTATATAATATAGTAACTGGGTAGTGGATGGCGAAGAGAAGCACAGGATAGGGCCAAGTGGCGTGCCTTGGTAGAGGCCTATGTCCAGCAGTGGACAAACATAGGCTGATGATGATGATGATGATGATGATGAATATAGTAACTGATAGGTACAACAAAGTTAGTTAAAAGCGTTTTTTAAAGCCATTTGAAGGTTTTTTTAGATAGCGTGCAGCATCGTAAATCATAGTGTAGCTTTAACACCAGGCAAGATGTAGTCAAACGCAAACTTATCGAACTTAAAAAACACATCGCACCTATTATACATACATATATTATATTTAAAATGAATCCCTATATTCCTTGCAATAAAAGGCTGGATCGATTTAACTTTTTTATGAGATAAGAACCTTCTCCTGATAATGACAACACCACAAAAAAAAAAAATATCGGTCCAGCCGTGTGTATTGATAATACAAACCTGTAGAGTGACTGTAGATCTCGGTGGAACGGCTCTCTGCGGCCGAGGTGCTGCCAGTTCACACCTCCTCTGAGCCGGAACAGTTCTCCATGTTTTAGCCATTTTCACCATCCCACTGGCATCTAAGAGTCCGTAGCCGAAGGAGTGTGAGACGTTTCTGCCAACACCGTTGATTCGCCAGTCACCATCCAAGCTGAGACGTTCTGGTCTGGCGGTACGCACCACTGTTGGAAGTTTTCAAGAGAATATTAGCATAAAGGAAAAAATATTCATTTTGTAGTTTTTTCGTTATACTACCAATATTATAAAGAGGAGAAGTTTAATTGTTTGTTTGACGCGAATAGGCTCGAGCTTCAAAATTTTGCACTTATTAAGAACCTAATACTTTGACAAAGAGACAGTGATTCAGAATAATTAATTGCAGCACTCATAATAGACTAATTAGGCTAATTCTAGGCAAGCGCGTTACAATTTAGATCACAATAAATCAGTCAAACGTGAGACTATTCAGCATTAAAATAAAGTTAAGGACGGTTAAACCATTTTTTATCAATTAAGTGTTCTTGGATTTATCAGCAAAATATTTATTTTACATGATTTTGACGACCTCGTTGAAGTTAACATGCTTGACTGCCAATCAGAAGGTTCCAGGTTCGATTCCCGGCACGCCAACATACTTAGTACTTAACTAAATTTGTTGGCTGTGGGTTTGGGTGTAAAATTTGTATCTATATAAAATATGTACGTATGTACTCGTATATGTAGTGTGTCAGTTGTATTAGCAACCATAATACAAACTAGAAATGGTTCAATATGGGGTTAAATTCAAAATATCTTTATTAGCAACACAAATATACAAAAAATGTGCACCCTGTGCCAGTATAAAACAAAACTTGTTTTAAAAACATACCAATATGCTGCATATCTCTCCAAGTGAGATCTTTATTCGCTTGCAAAGCTAGAGCACAGATGCCAGCGGCCAGAGGTGCTGAGGCGGAGGTCCCCGTGTGTCCAGCCGTGCAGGAGTGGTGCAGGTCGGTTGTTACTACCTGAGAAACAAAAAACAATAGCGGGGTTAGCGCAGGGCGAGGACTTATAGTCTTTCCTTCACTTTTCCACCTCTCAGTGGAAATCCACCTTAATTGCATGGTAACAAGGAACAATTTCCCTTATACAATATTTTCGTGGTCATTATGCCACTATTCTCCACTATTTCCAAGTTAAACGATGACAAATACTCTTCGATTGACATATAGCAAGGGACAAACTATCCTTTGATTTTGAGGTGGGAAAATAGGAATGAACGTAATCATTCTGAGTTTTCATATTTATAACAATTTGAGAAATATTATTTGTGTTGCAAAAAAAAACAAAAAAATATCTTACTTACGCAATATTAGAATAAAATATAAAAGCAAGGCTAATATACTTTTTATTGGAGCCCAGGAATACCGTATTGAACGCCAGTTGATATATTTATACTATTAGTAGTTTGTTTGTCATTGTAATAGAAGCTGTGCATTAAAAATCAATTATATTTATCTAAAAACTGAACCCAATCTTTTCGACCCAGGTATGAAAGGAAATATTTCTATGTGATTGATTTCGTATTCCAAACCAAACATATCTATTGGCCCAAACCGAACGGGGTCGTTTGACCCTAAAGTTTAGGTAACTTTGATTGAATGCTCTTATTTCGACTAGGGATAAAAAACAATCAGATGTTTAACTATATCAACATCTTGCATAATTTGGATCTATATCTATATCAACAACGGGCACATAATCAAGGAATAGAACTTGGGCTCATTATAATATGAATAATATTTTTAGATATTACTTTGAATATTTAATAGGATTTTCGATTAGAAGATACTTGATTTGGCTTTTTTGGAGGATTTGCGACTTGGTCAATAATGGCCAGCGATAAAAATGGCCGTAATCGATCTACGCATTAAATCTACGATAGTGACAACGTATACCAACGACAGCAAAGTTAGTCGACACAGAGCACTCTTTTCCCTAGGTCAACCTATAACTGAGGTTAAGTTTCTGCAACATAATATTCCAGGTCACTTTTCAAATAGAGTGTATACAAAATTCTAATGGGAACTATATCAACTCTTTTGAAGTCATTTACAAAAGGGACCTTTATAATTTATATTTAAATGTAGGCAGTTGGTTGTTCTTGAGGATCAAAGAATATTTTGAGAACGATTGGAAGTAAATGTATTTTTCTTAGTTGAATACATAAAAAAGCTAGTCATTTGTAAGTATTAACAATCAAATGCGAGGTGTTAGAGCATTTTTTGTGTTCACCTAATATTTACACTTGAAAAAACTTGTCACCAGTTACCTAACGGTATATTCTTGTAACCTCCTTGAAAGCGAGTTATTCCAGATAATGCATGCCCCACCTAAGGCAAAAGTGCCACTAAGTCATGTGATAATGTGCCCTGTTTCTAAAATCTACTTTCAAACAAAAGTAGCTTAACAACAAAAAGTGATGCAGAAAAGAAGGTATTATAATAAGCACTTTGAGGGTAGTTACAATTTTGCTAGCCTCATACAAGTTGGCTAGTTTCACAATGGCCAAGTTATTCGCTAAAGTCCACGACAGCGGTTATATTGCAGCAAGGATAATAGCAAAAGTTTGGTTAAGCTAGAAAATTGCAACCACTTTGCATTTTACATTTTCAGGAGAAAATCTTTACTTTGGGTGTTTGTACATTGTATATACAAAATATCGGTTTTAATTTCTTTTTATTTTTTAATAGTGTGCGTTAAATTAGTACATTTATATATTTTAGGTTTCCTAAAACTTTGATAAACAATAGCCTACCATGTCTGACAGTAACGTTTTTTTTTTGTAGATAACTATAAAAAATCGCATCAATGACGTAATAGCGTTTCTTCATTTACTACATTTCAGTTTTAAAAGTATGCGTCGATAAAAACGAACCATCACACAGAAGAATGGAATAAAAATAGTATGATAAGATAAAACAAATTATGAAAAAATTAAATTAATTACAATTTGCCTAGTTGCCGCGTCACTCAATTTGCCCGGTCAACCACTAAAGTTTTTCAATATTCATTTTCATTCTAGTTTATCAGGAACAAGAATTAATTTAATGAATCAGTCTTAGTGATATACATTTATTATGATCGTATTTAATTTTTTTTACACTTTAAAATTAAGCATTTGATCAGTAGGGCGCGTAATTAGGCGACACACTGAACTGGTGGCGCATGTCTAATCTGTAAATACTGGCTCTCAAGATGACTGCCGAAAAACTCCTTTATGTACTTGGCGACAGATTTTACAACTTGTTGTGGTGGTTTCTAGCCAGGTGAGTACTAGACACTGCCCTACCAATATGCAAATTTTATTTGTACTTCAAAGACTCATTGACGACCTCGTTGGCGTAAAGGTTACCATGCCGGTCTGCTAATCAGAAGGTTCCGGGTTCGATTCCCGGCCTGGTCAACATCTTTGTGCTTAACTAAATTTGTTGGCTGTGGGTCTGGGTGTTAAATATGTATTTATATATAATACGTATGTATGTATATGTAGTATATCAGTTGTGTTAGCAACCATAATACGAGCTAGAAATGGTTCAGTATGGGGCTAACCAGCCGTGTGTGAATGTGTAAAAAAAAAAAAAAAAAAGCTAGACTAACCTGTTTCTCATTAATAGCCCCGCTACTATATGTCGCCGCCAACGTCGAACTACACATTTCGGAGTACCAGGGTACCTCGCCGCGTTCCGTTGCTGAAGATATCGACAGCGTCCATATGGAGTTGGTGTATCCGTCGCAATTGCAGTTGTCTTGCTCCCGACCGCCGTTGCCGGATGCCCAAACGAAGATAGAACCTTTGCCGTTACGACCCTGGAGGAAATACAACAGATTTATAATAATGCCAATAAAACTTTTTTGTGTGTCAAAATACCTTTATTTGTCGTATGTAAAACGTAATAGAAATCATTTAAAATCACCACTACATCAATAACTTGTTTTTAAAGTTATGGGTGGATTTGCAATCGCTTTACGGTGAAGGAAAATATTGTGAGGAAACTGACATGTTTGTGTACCACAATATCCGAAGAAATGTGTCATCTGCTAATCCACACTTGGCCATCGTGGTGGATCATGGCCTATGTCTCTCCCTTCGTGAGAGAAGGCCCTGAGTCCCAGTAGTGGGAAAGTATAGTGAGCTGCTTATGCTTAATGAATACAGCGCGGAAACACGCCGCTATAATGGGCACTTTTGGATCTCCCTCCATTTGAGGTGGCATTTTCGACAACGCATAGACCTACGTTTGGTTTGTTTCTGACTATATGGTTTTAGCCTATGTATTGATTATTGACTATAATAAATCAAACAACAAAAGTACGACTATTATCCATTGAAGCGCAAATACATCGCGCTGTCTGTGGAGACTAGGCCCGTAATCGTCGTTTGAAACTTTGTAAGAATATTGGAAATCGTTTGGATCCCGCTTGAGGAAACCAAAGAGCTAACAATTTTTTTTTACAAAGTTCGGCTAAACAACGGGACAATGCTACCAGCATCTTCATCAGATGCTAGTAGAGAACACATAGGGATAGTTTGGATGGCGTGTGTTCTATAATTGAAACTGTTGATAAAATATATTTTTCTTCTTGTCAACATAAAGTATTTGTACATTTGATGTAAATTATGTAGTAAATGTGTTTTTTGAAGTCATAGAGATGGAATTTTAAATTCAAATATACATAGATTATTATATTTATTTAGGATGATTCCAGTAAGAAAAACTTGATGTTAGAATATTTATCAATAAAATGGAATTTTGATCAAACTTTTTTTACTGTTGCTTCTTAAGCTAGTTTGACGACCTCGTTAGCGTAAAGGTTACCATGCCGGCCTGCTAATCAGAAGGTCCCGGGTTCAATTCCCGGCCCGGTCAACATCTTTGTGCTTAACTAAATTTGTTGGCTGTGGGTCTGGGTGTTAAATATGTATTTATGTATAATATTATGTATGTATGTATATGTAGTATATCAGCTGTGTTAGCAACCATAATACGAGCTAGAAATGGTTCAGTATGGGGCTAATCAGCCGTGTGTGAATGTGTATAAAAAAAAAAAAAAAAAAAAATAAGTATAAGAAAAATGGTGTTTCTTTTCCTTTCACATTAAATTCAAATTCTTTATAAAAAAATATGTTTCGCGTGTAATATATACTGCGACCAATATGTATAATAAGAACTACTAAACTGCCTTAGCGACCTCGTTGGCGTAAAGGTTACCATGCCGGACTGCTAATCAGAAGGTTCCGGGTTCGATTCCCGGCCCGGTCAACATCTTTGTGCTTAACCAAATTTGTTAGCTGTGGGTCTGGGTGTTAAATATGTATTTATATAAAATATGTATGTATATGTATTATATCAGTTGTGTTAGCAACCATAATACGAGCTAGAAATGGTTCAGTATGGGGTTAACCAGCCGTGTGTGAATGTGTCCTAATATTAAAAAAAAACTCTAATTTGAGACGCAATTTCGTATTGTCTTAAGTAGGTATAGTTGTGACGTAATTGGCCAAATCAATTGACATCCTCCTTCCAATCCAGTATTGCCACCATTAGTTACAGGACGTAAGTTATTGGAGACGAATCTGATATAATCAATAACTAGTCAGGCGTAGATAACAGATAACGTTATAGGCGGGTAGGTGTATGAGGAGATTTATAGCCAAAATATCGGAGAGTTGCTGGAACATTCTCGTCACTGGAAATTTATCGGCGCTGTAGATATTTCGACTGAGGTCACAGAAACACAGAAACACATGGACTTTATTGGCCGTAAATAACATAGTTTGAAGTCAAAACAATCATTTCTTATTTAAGAGACATAAAAGGACTAGTTAGCTATATTAAACTTTTAAATTTCACTAAATCTTATATATAAAATTTCCGTGTCACGGTGTTTGTTACCGTACTCCTCCGAAATGGCTTGACTGAAGTTGGTCTCCTGTTTCACTCACACAATTCTTCTTCAAAGACTTCCCTTACTCTTTAAACTATTTTTGGCCTTCGATATTGTTTAAGTATCGAATGTAGTAGTAACGGGATTGATATTGTTTGTTAGTGTTCCTGTCGTTATTAGTAAGCCGGGTCAGCTAGTATTTCTATACCATTGAATACTACACACAATAGAAATTGTTTTTCCATATCTACTAAATTTAAAATATCTATACTACTTCTTATACATGATAAATGTTCACCGTAGCGTTTACCAAAGTACATGTAAGTAAATCCAAACTAACTAAACATAAAAAAAATCCGCATAAAAATCAGACAAATATTATGAAAATAGATAAATGGCAATATTGGTTTACACAAACGTTCCCAGCCAAACATATACCAGTCTCCGTTCTCTCAAAAAAAAAATAGCAAAACTATTTTAACAATTTTTACATTAAAAAATTGTCGATAAAAAGTAATGTACATGTATTGTATTGTTTCAAAAAACTTTTGTCTAGTAGTGTACGTATGTACGTACATTACATCTTGTACATTTTGAATGCTCAAAATCAATATAGTTAAGTCACAAACTAATTACTCTTATATTCGTGGCACTGGTGGCGATTCAGCGGCACACACGACTAAACTAAATTTAAAGTAGCTCTGTCTCTTTTCGTCATGGCCAAAAAGAGATGGTACGATCTAAACCATAGACAAAACATCTAAAATCAAGTCAAACACGTCAGATTTAGAGCTGATACAATTGGGTGCGCTCTAAAATCGCTTACATTTTTCATATTTGACGTGATTTTAGTTTTTAGTGTGTGGCCAGAAGGAGACGGCACGTTCTGAACAACGTGCCGTCTCTTTCTGGCCACCTAAGATGAAAAGAGACGGGGCTTCTTTAAATTTAGTTTAGTCGTGTGTGCCGCTGAATTGCCACCACTGGCATTGCATTGTTGGCATTGCTAAACAAAAACTGGCATTGCTCGAAAATATCCAATATAAATTCTATACTAATTGCAACGGCTTTTCCCTTTATTCTTTTTGGTAATAAATCTATAGCTGTAAGTAATTTAATAGACAGCTATTGATACCAATCACTTATTGGGTCAGCATTCATTTAATTACAAGAGTGGACTTGTGATATGGCACGTTGGGTCAACGAACGGGCATTGGTAAGTTATTAGGAAAGAGCTTGAATTAACGACGGCTGGTAATCGATGTGAATGTAGTAGTTAAGGGTAGTTTATTGAACAGTGTGATGCTTTATAAACTTTGTAGGGAGTTAGGCTAACCAAGTGCATGAGCTTATGCGTTTATTAGTCAGTTATAGATAGATAAGTAGAAAAACATAATCTAGTCTATAATCACTTTTTGGCCATTGCTTAGATATTTAGTTCATTTCTTTCCTGTTGTGTTTATGTTTGTATAGCCAGTAGTTTTTAAGTTGTTTTTTTTGTAACACCGCTTATTTTTCTATATGTACTGTCCCTCTCCATTCCTGGTTGCCTGGTAGAGATCACCATAGGTGATAAGGCCGCCTTTGTACTCTATGTGTAAATATTTATTTCCTTAATTTAAGCTGTTTTCTTATGTGGTTGTACAATAAAGTAATATTCTATTCTATTCTATAAACACTGTATTAAAACACTCACAAAAATAAATATAGATTAATAATATAAATAAATAATATAATATAAATAGATTCCCTCGACCAAAGTTTGAGAAAACTGAAAGCATATCCTAATATAATTGTAGTGGGAGATATCAACATAAATATCCAAAAAGACAACATAGATAACCACGGTAATGAATATCTCCTCCTGTTAGCAAGTCACGGGATACTCCCCGCACATACATTTCCGACCAGAGAAAAAAACTGCCTAGACCATGTTATGTTAAAAACAAAAAAAATGGCCACGACGGTAGTTCTCCCAGCGTCTGATACTGATCATTCTCCTGTCATGGTGCAAATTAATACCACCCACACCCATAAAAGAATGCCAGTGAAATATTCAAGATTTATCCAATACGATGAACTAGACAAAGAATTATCAAAAATTTCCTGGGATGATCTTCTAGATTTCACAAATCTTGAAGAGGCCACTACTACTTTCATGAACGTAATAGCCACAGCAATAGAAAAGCATACCAACACAAAAATCATCTCGAGATCAAAAATTATTTTAAAACCGTGGATTACAGCTGGCTTAATAAAGTGTATAAGACGCAGGGACAAAATGCATAAAAAGTCAAATAAAAACCCTGAAAATGAAAACCTTAGGATAGAGTATATTAATTACAGGAACGTATGCAATAAAATACTGAAAAAAGTCAAAAGATCATATGAAAGAACTGAGTTACTGAAACATGTGAAAAATAGCAAAAAAACATGGGAGACGATAAAGAAAATTTGCGATTTTCCCCTAAAAAATAACCCTGTAGAAAATCTCCTTAACATAAAACCTACAATACGAGAGTCTCTAAACGAAGTCAACGAGTATTTTGTAGATGTGGGTCGAAAACTTGCAAATGAAACACTATCGTCGATGAGAGAAACCGAAAAAGAACTAGCACTTAAAGAAGCCACACTAAACTGTGAAGTGTCATCTTTTGGTCTCCTACCTACAGATAGAGGGGAAATTTTCGACATAGTTAGAAACCTAAAAAATGGCTCCAGCCCAGGCTGGGACAAGGTCAGCTCGAATCTTCTAAAAACTATTTTACCTCATATTCTACAACCCTTAACGACAATCTGCCAAACAAGCTTCGACAAAGGGATATTTCCGCATTCTCTAAAAAAATCCATAATCTGCCCTATATACAAGAATGGAGATGAAGACGAAGCTACTAACTATAGACCGATATCTTTGTTACCTGCCGTTTCTAAAGTACTGGAAAAGTTAATGAACAATAGACTAAAAAAATACCTAGAGATCAAAAATTTATTATCAAAAAACCAATTTGGCTTTAGATTAAACCGCTGCACTGAAGACGCTGTGTTGAACGTTGTTAACAGCATCAAAACAAAATTAGATAACCGCAAAAAAATGGTTGGTATTTTCTTAGATTTTGCGAAGGCATTCGATACAGTCTCCATCCCTATTCTTTTGGCAAAAATGGAAGCAATCGGTATACGTGGAACCCCCCTTAAATGGTTCGAAAGCTATCTTGTAGGAAGAACCCAACAAGTTCGAATAAGTGACACTCTTAGTGACGAAAATAGCACTTGTTATGGCGTACCACAGGGTAGCATTTTAGGACCAACATTATTCTTAATTTATATAAATCAACTGTGTAATATGAATCTCAGCCAATGCGAAATTATTACTTACGCAGATGACACAGTTCTGCTATTCCACGGGAAAAGCTGGGCGGAAGCACAACAAGTTGCGAACATAGGACTAGACACAATATCAAGATGGCTTAAAACAAACTTACTTACGGTGAATATTAGCAAAACTAAATATGTTCTTTTCACTATTAATGACGCCACACAGCCAAAAACTCCCATGCAGCTGAAAATCCATACACCCATTTGCAATGGTCTTTCGACATGTAACTGTGAAAACCTCAGTCAAACAACAGAAATTAAATACCTAGGCATTATATTGGACAAAAACTTAAACTGGAAGGCACATATAAAACAGATGTCTGCCAGAGTGAGAAAGCTTATATACACCTTCAAGCAGCTACGTTATGCAATGAGTTTTGACTCTATAATTAAAATTTACCTTGCACTAGCACAGTCAGTTATAGCCTACTGCATAACAGCTTGGGGCTCAGCTGCAAAAACCCACTTAAAAAAACTAGAAATATCACAGCGAGCACTCCTAAAAGTAATTACGTTCAAGCGCAGGCGATTCCCAACTAAAGACCTGTACAAAGAATGTAAAGTACTCACAGTACGACAATTATTTGTAAAGGCCATTATTAGTAGACAACATATGACAATCTCTAAAAACACCCGTGACGCATCAGTTAAAAAACGAAGAAAAGACCAGATCTTAACGATTACTAAGTCACGCACAGAATTTGGCAGAATGAGCCAAAAAAACCTAGGGCCCTTACTTTACAATCGTATAAGTAAACATACAAAAATAGCTAACTTATCAAAATTTGAATGTGAACAGCGACTAGTTAAACATCTACTTACCTTAGACTATGATACTACAGAGCAAATGATAGAAGCATTTAAATAAGCCGTTACTAAGCTACCAGAAAAAAAAAAAAAAAAAAAAAAAAAAAAAAAAAAAACACACACACAAACACATATACAAGCACACGATTCACATACACATTTTCCAAAATTCCGCCACTTGATTAGATACACGCACAAACATATCCACACGCACGCGCATACATACATAAACACGCCACCACACTCAAACCTGTTATCCCACGTTAGCAAAATATTTAGGAATTAGTTGATAGAGTGACATTTTAGAATGACTTTGTGCAATTTAGTCAATTACGTAATAAAATTGTATAATCATCAATTCTCGAAACAAAATTTATAGGTAATTATAATCACAACCTGGCAACACTTTATTGGTTTAAAATGTCAAAATATAGACTGTCTGTCACTCTATTACATTATTTTCATCTGTTTTCTCTGTTGTAATTTAGTTTGCTTTTATTTTCATTATTTTTGTGTATTTCTTTCTTCTTTCTTGTACATAATGTAAGTGTTAGTAAGTGTGTAGTGGCAAATGGTTTGGCGCCAGCGAACTAGAGTATTCTAGTTCTCTTTTCGGCGCGGATAAAACTGTAGCCCCGCAGCACAGGATCGCAAGATACTTAGCGCGGGGCACAGCGTCCCAAGAACGTACCACAAAATTAACTTACCCCACTCTTAGCACATATTTATTGTACGTACACAACCTTATCGTAAATAAAAAATATTTGTATTTGTATTGTATTTGTATAATAGCTAGTGCCATAATTTTATCGCTTTTATCGGTAAGGTCACCTGTTCGGTTTATTTTTAAGTAATACCTATAAATATAAGAGAAAGTGGTGTTAGTTACACCACTAATAACCCAGGAACGGCTAAACGGATTTAGTTGAAAATTGTTGGGGAAATAGCTTAGAACCAGGAGACGGACATAGACTTCTTTTATCCCGGATTAACGCGGGTAACATCACGAGGCGCAGCTAGTTTGAAATAAATACTAAGATATTTTAAAAACGCGTTTTTATTTCGCCGAAGAAATCTTATATGACGTAATCTAAGTACGAAATCTTTAACAAAAATTTTGTAGTTATTTTACTGATAACAATAAATAAAATATAGACCATTTAAATATCTCAGAAAAATATTTAGGCCATGTTTGTGAGTGTGAGTGTCGATAATCCGTGTAGGTAAAAACAATATTCAATAGATTACTCTCGCTAACTAAACTAGTGCAAGAAGGAGATAGCAAATATTCAAAAGTTTTCTTCGTTAACGCAAGTTATATGGCGATTTCAAAAAGCTTTGATTTCTGTATAAGATTGAAAGATCAATTGTAATGCGACAATTGAAAATAAAATAAAAACTTAATATATTGATACGTTTTTATAAAATTGAAACTCTTTAAGAGGAACTGTCTGCACGCCAATGCATCTTGCTAAATTATTTTGAACGTAGGAAAGCTCTAATTGGCAAGCACTTCCGGTCCCGTAACCACTCCATTATCGTTCATTATTACTAGAGTTACTCAAACAGGTGCGTACTAAGCTTTCATTTCAGGTTTACTATAATTACCAGTTATTGTAGAAAAATCACAATGATTTGAACTACTGCGCTTTCATCAAAACTAAGTTATAAAAGGTTTTAAAAAGTTTACAATTCTGATATATTAAATGTGATAATTGTTACTATAATTAATTTAAAAAGCCTACATTATTCACAGGTTTTCAAGATAAATGGTTGTAATAAAGGGGAAATAAAATAGTCTCAAATATTACTTGAATGTTTTTTCAACTAATATTTTCTACAAGTTAAATTATTTGTTTTTGTGTGAAACAATATAAAAATAAATTTATTAATAATTTTTTTTTTCTGAAAATGATACTATTATTTTCATATTTTATAAAGTGGCAGCATTGCCCCGTTGCATATCTAAACCCAGTCTTTGTAAAAATAGCTGCCAGGTTTTGGATCTCCAGAAGTGAGGACCAACCGCTTTTTTTTTTGTATCAGACGACCACGGCCACTTTTTTTTTATTACAAAGGTCAGTTGAAAATATGCCCTAGCCCCACTTCCTTAATCCGTGCCAGTACCTTAGTATAGCTAGTACCAAGGCGTTGCCATTGCTAGGTAATTAATTAGTAGAGTCGATTGGTAGGCAAACAGCAGTGGAAGTCGTTAGCGTCGGCAATCGGTTATAGTTCTATACACCCGTAATGATGGTTTAGTTTAACTGAGCGAGATTAATAGGGATCTCAATATTGGCTGTTCGCAAAACTGGAGCTTGTATTTATATGTGTTTGCCCATCAATTAACTGCAAAAGTAAGCCTAATTGTACTCAAATCAACAAAAATTTCAACCTTTATTTAAATATTTTAATTTCTCCTTTGCTTATCTTTTATGTTTGTGTCCAATCACATCGGAAGTACACTAAATGTTTTTTTTTCTTTTGTCTACAATAGATTTCCGCAAAGTAATGCCTGGGCCAAAAGGTTCAAATCAATTTTCTGAAACAAGTTTTGGCATGTCCTATTAAGCATTGAAAATCACAATTTTTTAAGTACTTATAGTATAAAAGTCAAGGACATACTACTATAGACTTAAGAATGGTCCGATTAATAATAAAGTTAAATAGTAGTAGCATATTTGTAGATAATATGCTACGCGATGGGTATATTGTAAAAAGAAATCATTCCTATTATGCGTGTATCAAGTCGACACTAAAAATAAAAATAAATACTAAAATTTACAAGTTTTTAGCTAGCCCAGTCGGTAGAGCTTGAGTCTCTTACAATTATGGTATAATATATCCGAATTTAGTGCTAGTAAGGTATTTAATGATACGAGTATAAGAAGTTAAACGTGCCCTACATTACAGATGGACAGAGTTTTCAGAACCCTAAAAAATTGCAAGTTCTACGGAATAATGGTTGTAAAAGGTCGTTCTATACAAACAAGAGTTATCAAAGGCTCGCGTTAAAAGGGTAACCGCGTTATGTAAATTTTGCTCTACAACTACTTGACCGTATAGCAAAGGATATAGAGGGAAAATAATAGCGTCATTACAAAAATTACTTTACTCCACTTCCTAACTAAGTTTCCGACTTAATCTGATATAGCAGTTAAAACAATATGAACCTTATCAGGGGTACATAAAAGTCAATATCGAATGAGCGAGTGGAATTAAAGTTGAAAATGAAACAAGCTGGCTGTTGTGGTTTTCATTATAACCTTCCGGCGTCTCTGTAGTCGATGTTTAGCCGAACGGAAAGACAGTTTAATTGCATGTCACGGATTTGAAAATTATACAATACACTCTGTACTTGTTTGGGTAGGTTGCAAATTATTGCATTTTATAGTTTCTTATTTTCTTAAAAATCAATCTTCAACAATGGATTTCCGCAAAGTAACGCCTGATTTTAGAGCAATAGTTTTTTCTGTATTAAATTATAAGTAAACTACCAGTATTCCAATTCATCCGCCAACCTGCACTTGGCCAGCGTGGTGGATTATGCCCTATATTTCTCTCCTCATGACGGAAGGCCCCGAGTCTCAGCAGTGGGAACGTATAGTGGACTTCTTATGCTTATGCTACATGTATTCACAAGCGGGATGTTTCTATTGAAGGTTGATTCCTTTAAAATGACGCCATTTAAGTAGACACGATAAGTATTCAGGCAGGGGGTATTGTTTTAAGGCCCAATAAGACTTTCATTTATTTTCCATAGAAAAATACGAACATTGATTTTCCATCGAAAAGTAACGGCTCAAACCACACAACATGTGTTTTAAAAAAATTACACGTTTTTTAAATGATGGAAAAAAATATTACTAGTAATATATACTACTGAGATGGTAAATGATTTTGTTCTAGAAACAATTTTTATAACAATCAAGATATTACCCGCGTAATGTTCATGACATTACAGGATATTAGTTTCTCCAGTATTCCAAGATAACCTAACTATTGAGACAGAAGTTGCTTTTCATCGTATTACTTACTCTCCCTCGTCTAAGAAAAGACCCATTTCAAACCTGTTACTTTTCCCCACTCACTTAAAACACTTTCAAAGATAAGTCAGCCGCTGTAATAGAAAATTCTGAATAGAAGTAGAACTTTGTGTAAAAGCAACGTCTTTTAAGGCTCCTCCAAATAGCAGATTGCTCTTCCAAAGCAAAAGGTCTTTATTCAAACCCTAAAATATCCTTTCGAGGCACAAAGCGCGCATTAAATCTAAGCCTGGCTTTTTATATCAATAAATATTGCAAACCTTTGAGAGCTTATTGAAATTCTAGTGATTCTAAATAGGCAATTGTTTGACCGCGGCATTTTGATGTATTTTAATTAGGAGTGCGGGCTATTTTATTTGGTACTGAAACCATGAAAATATGTGTATTAATATATCCGATAAGAATCATACTCTTTCTATTAATTGGTTTATTTGTATGTATGTTTAATTTGTTCGTAATTATCGTAAGTGTTCTGAGTGCCGAATGTGTGTCCGCATCCAAATATGGCAGATAGTAGCTTCAAATCAATATGGGTATCAAATGAAAAAGCTTGATTGATAGAATTAAAACTTCATTATGATAATATCATAGATTTAAATTGAAAAATTATAATATTTTTCTGGTAGTGTAACCATAGACTAATAAATATAACAGACGTACAATCTCTTGTTGAATATTGTACTACGTGTATCATTCTATTTACGTAGCACCATGTTTTCGTATTTTCTTGAAGCGATTTTACTCGGGTCACGCACTACTATCGTTATCACTATGCGACTGCAGCGCGTTGCGGAATTTGGCAGTTAGGCTGCACGCTCGATTTGTGTCAAGTGTTTGTGGCTCGATGGTAATAACGTCTACTTTTCAATCAGACGGCACCTGGTTTGATCCCGGCCCTACTCCAATGACTTGTTTTTCAAGTGACGTGTGGATTTGCACTCGTTTTACGTTGAAGGAAAACATCGTGAGGAAACCGGCATGTTTGAGGACCACAATATCCGATGACGTGTGTCATCCGCCAACCCGCACTTGGCCAGCGTGGTGGATTATGGCCTATATCCCCCGAGTCCCAGCAGTGGGAACGTATAGTGGGCTACTTATGCTCATGCTATGGCAAACTTCCGAACGAAGCTTTATTGTATGGGAATCAGCAATCTGATCCCTGGTTTAACATAATATTATGTACCTTCGTAACACCTTCAATAAATGCTCTCGTGGCCAGTTCCCCTGGGCCGTCCACCGTCTTCCCATCATCATCAGGGCCCCAGGACGCGCTGTAGATGTCCACGTGCTGAGGATTCAGGCTCAGAGACCTGGCTTCGACTGCATCTGTTACGTCACCGTCCAGCATTCTCACACCTGGATAGAAGGAAATTTGGTTAAAAATACTAAGATTAGATTACGAGTACCTTTGACGTTTTCACTATACAGATTTCTTAGCCCACAGTTCATTTATTGATAATAGGTATAATTATGTCAGAATTATACAAAATAATACACATAAAGTACTAAATACGATATCTCAAATGCCTATGTCATTTATATAATAACAAAATAATTAAATAATAAAAATGTCAATTCAATACCGTACTCCTCCGAAACGGCTTGAGCGGTTTACCAAATTTTATATGCGTATTCAGTAGGTCTGAGAATCGGCTACTATCTACTTTTTAAGGCAAAACAACGTTTGGTGGGTCGGCTAGTTTTACTATAAATGCAAATTCAACCCCATAATTTCGTACTACCAAAGTTATAATAACTTGAAAAATAAAAAACAATAATTAGAAACACCTGAACTGAATTCTTCTTAATTAAGTACCGAGTAATTAAGAAGCCCAATTATTTTACTTATTTCTTTTATATTTATTAGAAATCTTTAAAGGACTTTCTGTTAGATCTTAAATTACGTTCATTTGGTAAAACAAACATGCGAACCTCTCTTACATGTTTACATTCAGGATTTTCGCGAAGACAGAAAAGTACTCGAAAGATGTACAAAAGATTGCAAGGCTGAAGAATCTCCCCATAATTTATTATTCAGCGGATCCTAAGGGTTTCTCTTTGTAAAACAGACAATTTAAAGATAAGTAATTGGACAAGTGCGAGTTGGGCTCGCGCATGAAGGGTAATAATAAATAAATAATAAATCTTTCTTTATTCAAAAACAATGTACACACTTAATCCTAACATAATTTATAAATAAATGTAGGTATTTATATATCTATATATAACAGTTAAGGTTAAGTTAGGTAGAGCTGTGCCCTGCACTAGACCAAAGTGATTGGCCTGTATAGCAGTGCTACATGGCCCCTTTAATTTACCAATACACATTCCGGGTTCCGTAACATTGTTGTATGGGCCCCCCTTATATATTTATTTTATTTCAATTTTATAATTTGATTTGATAGCCAATATACTTTTATGTATATTGTGAAAATTGTAGGTGTCTAGCACCTACCGTTATTGATGGGGGGTTTTTAGGGTTTTTACCTTTTAGTTACGGAACCCTAAAAACAAAAAAATTAAACGTTTTGAATTGGAAGCCTTAAATGGAGCACTATGACGTAAATGATGCATGTTTTTTTTATTTAACAGGACACATTTCACACACGGCTGGTTAGCCCCATACTGAACCATTTCTAGTTTGTATTAGCTAACACAACTGAAATACGACATAAATAAGTAGGTATGTACTTTATATCGATACATATTTAACACCCAGACGGACAGACAACAAAGTCATTTCAACCCAAAGATGATGGCCGTGCCGGGAACCGAAACCGGTACCCTCCGGTTGACATCCGGCATGGTAATCAATTCATCCCAACACGGTCGCCAAACTTTACCTTGTGCAATTTAGGATTCATACCTATTTGTAAGTTTTTAAGGCATAATAACTGAGTTAAAAGTAAATAATAATAATATACCATTTTTTAACGTGGCGAAGCAAATTCGAGTTTTTATTTCACCAAATTAAATTTAAATTTTATAATAAAAAACACCATTTTACTAACTCTACCTTAAGTATCCATGTATATTCAACTGTATGCATATATTCAAGTACATATTTTATATGAAAATTGTTTTAAAAATATTTTAATATTCATAGGTTCCCCTTTTGACTAAAATACTTACCAGCATTATTAGAGAACTTCATATAGCTGGATTTTGTAATAAGTAGAATGCTGCCTTCACATCAAGTTATAGCTTCAAAACTTCATCATAGCCTGATATTGAGAAAGTTTGACACATGGAGGTAACTAGCTCTTATTAAGATCTTGTAGCCTTTACGTAAAACCTATTAACTTGTTCTACTTTAATTAAAATTTGCAAAACACGTCAAGTAAATAAGCTAGTTTTATAGCAAGAATTAATAAACGCTAACTGAGGCAAAAAAATAATCAGGAAAATATTCCAAACGTTCAGAATTTGGTTCAAACATTCAGAAATCTCAAAATCAGTTTGCCACAGCACGAATGGAATACAAATAGCACACGTCGCTATTTCTCTCTCTCTCTCTCTCTCTCTCTCTCTCAAAGACTCTTCCATTTAAAGAACCTCATTGGATGTCAGAATTTTATATAAAACCCGTATGTATTGAAATATCACATGACATACAATTTCTCTACTAACTGAGCGATTTATTTCCAACATACAATCATTTTCACATCTTCAAATAACGCTTAGAACAAAACATCAAAGCAAAGTTTCATCTGTTCACGCCATTCGATCAAAATAAATTTCGATAAACACGAAAAGGTGTGTGGCGTCGAGAGAAAACTGTCACTTGAGGACCACAATATCCGAAGACGTGTGTCATCCGCCAACCAGCACTTGCCCAGCTGAAAATTCGATTCGCAAAAAAAATTACCTACATGCGGGCGAAGCCGCGGGCTAAAGCTAGTAATATAACATAACTTACTAGTCGAAGTACAAGGCTTCAGAAAATGTTGTTACAAAAGAGGCCCACGTAATATTTGTATACACTGAAGAGGCCTACACTCGAACACTTCGAGTACCTTCGACTTTGTTTGGTCCTACGACGTAATATTCATAAGTACACAGGCCTTAATGGTAGACCATTTACAAATTGCTTGCTACACTCTCCACGCTTTCATTCACTACGTACTAAAACACCAATCAGTTTAATGAAATAATAAAAATACAATAAAACCTAACGAAGGCAAACGACAGCAGTAGCTAATTTCTCGTTTCTCTGGATTGGCTGCATAAAAGAATAGCAATGGAGGGTAGATTTGAATAAAAATGAAGCGATAAAAACTTACGATCGGCATAAAACGTGCATACGCACAATAAACTTGAAAAGGCCCTTCTGTTGCAGTAATTTGGTAACTCGCACCGCGTATAACTCGTCCCAAAAGAACGACTGTTGAAACGGAATGATGTATAATTTATGTAATTTCTACTTAAGTAATGTGTTCGTATGCACAATGAAAAAACCTATATTTTACGGATAATATAAAAATAAATAAATAAAATGAATGTTATTCTGAAATATATATCTGATAATAAACAAGTATTAAATGAAAAAAAATAAAAAACCGGCAACACATATATTAATTAACACATACATTTTATAAAAAATATTTTTTAATTTAAATGAACTTCAAATAAATATCAAAATGAATAGAGAACGCTTTTAGCAATAAGACCGATTTTTGGCACTAGTTTTAAGTATATAATATAAATAGGTTACATCAATAACTGTGTGAAAATAAAGAATGTATCTACTCGTATCTATCTATGAAGTGACAGCAGCGCCCCTGGTGTAAAGTCACCAAAATTCTCTTAAAATATAACATAAAAAAGTAAAATGACAAAAATATGCCATATATAAAATCTAACCTAATAGACGTCAAAGCGTCTCGCCCAAACGTACCATTTGGGCTGGCAGCATTTCTTCGCTGCATTGCAAGTGAAATTTACTGCCGCTTTTTACATTTCTTGCTAAGTTCGGTAGGATTTTTTTGCTTACTATCCAGCTACTAGTTATGTCATTTCTTTTTTTTTTGTTACAGCATACCTCATTACCCCCAGGACGATTTAGACTTGGGTATGAATTATTGAAGTTAACTTTTGTTCCAGCCAAGATGGCGGAGGCACCAAAACACTCGTATTCTTGTGCGGGATGAGTTTATGCGTAATTCAGTAAACTTTTTTAGACAATTTAATCTTTTACGGTCCGTTTATCTGGCTTTGTAATTTGCGCATTTTATGTGCCAATTTCGTGTTATTGTTGTAAATATTGGCAACAAAGATGAGATTATACCCGTACAGCTGTAAGTTTACTGGGCTTTGTTATTGAGGGAGTGAAATAATCTTTTAATATTTTTAACATATTTATGCTTCAGTTCACTCAAACATTGAGCATTGACACCCGCGATGCTACCAGCAATTAAAGAACATAAAGAAGTTAATCCGGGATACAAAGTAGCTAATGTGTTAATCCAATGTCCAACCTACCTCGTATCTTCACAGTGAGTCAGTGAATCTCATTCAAATCGGTCCGACCTTCGGAGCTTGAAAGAGTAACATAGATTTTGAAGTTATTTGAGTATGGAAACAATTTTTTTTCGGAATGTAAAGTGTTCTATATGTTAATCCAAGGTCTAATTTATCTTTTTACCAAGTTTCATCAAAATCAATGTAGCGATTTTGGCGTAAAGACGTATCAAACATAGACACTTATTCACAATCTTCGCATTTATATTAATTGTATTAGTAGGCAACGACATTTATAAAAATGACGTTGCTAGTAGGATTAAAAATTAATAAAGCTACAAACTCCAAAAGTACGGATTAACTTCAATATTTTTAGCCTTAACGCGAGTGAGGCTATTCATCATATTCTAACCGCTCATATAATACTTTTATGGAGCAATTACTTACACGAGCAGTACTGAAATGCTACTGCGTCGCTTTCATATGATACGGTTAATGTTATTTATTTTCAGTGACACTTTTATCTTCGCCGCTGGTTTGTTAATGTAGCGGAATGGCTTGTATAATTCTGAGTAGGAGAAAAAAATACATACGGGCTAAAACCAACATTCTGTTCTGTTGATAAAAAATCTAAAAATTATTTGCAAAAATGACGTTTGCATTCTTTTGTTTCCTCAATCCATAATTAATATTTGATTTTTTATTTATTGTATTTGTTTTATAGCAGCAATGGAAAACATTATTTGTGAAAGTTTTAGTTTACTAGCTATCACGCCTTAAGAGATTCAGCCAGACAGACAACGGAGGCTTAGTAATTGGGTCCCATTTTTACCTACTTATTCGATACGGAGCCCTAAAACGTTAATAACTCTGTCCGTATAAAAACTCGAGCTCATTGGCGGGGATCGATCCTATGACCAACGCGGAGGCAACCGTTTGCCTGACTGAGCTATCATCACTGTATAAAATCTTTGTGCTAAATTAAATTTGTTGGCTGTTGGTCTGGATGTTAAATATGTATCTATATAAATAAATAGTACCTGTATGACCGAACTTTGCTCGTTTTTTTTTATAAATCCTAGCTAGATGGATTTATAGCCCCCTATATACTAAATTACATGTACGAAAATCGTTGAAGCCGATTCCGAGATTCCAATTATTATTAAGAATTGCTCATTTAAAGATATTAGATAGATACATGTATGTATATGTAGTATATCAGTTGTGTTAGCAACCATAATACGAACTAGAAATGGTTCAGTTCAGTATGGGGTTAACCAGCCGTGTGTAAAAAAAAAACAAAACAAAAAATAAAATAGAAAAAAAGCGTACCTCCAACGCTGGCCCCGAAAGCGACTCCCACCGCACAGAGGGAGTTGTTAGCTGTAGCAGCGACCTCCCCCGCGCACCGCGTGCCGTGCCGGTTCGAGTCGATCATATCGTAACGCGGCTGCGGGTCGTTGTCGTGTGAGTTCACGTCGTACGACGCCATTGGATCCTGGTGAGAGAGAAAAGTCGCTTATTAATTAATAAATCATTATTAACATTGATCTTCTTCTTCTTCTTCGAAGTCGGTACGCTCTTGACAGAGCGGTCGTGGTCGTCAAGAAGTAGTAGTGGATGGGACAGACAGTACACGCCTCACGATGCCTCGCTACTTTTCTCTGTTAGAGGTCATCCTGGCGCACTCATTTAAGGGGGTACCCACGATTGTCCTTATTTGGTCAGTCCATCGAGTGGGTGACCTCCCGCGCGGTTTAGTACCCTCTACTTTGCCCTGTACGACTAGGCGCTCTATGGACAGATTATGGACAGATTAACATTGATACTAATATGTAATTCATCATTATTACCCTTATTTTTGAGCCTTTTATTAACCCTTAGTTTATATGTATGAATACAGAATACAGACTTTTATTGATAAATAAATATTTACAAGTCAAGATAATAGTATAAAAATATAATTATTTGCCACTAACCTTACCGTTATGGAATTCTCTAATAGAATAATGATGAAAGTTCTTCAATTACGTAGTTTTTTTTGTGACAAGGACTATGTTATAATATATGGTCCATATAAGAAAAAAAAAACAAGTTTAGGCTTGTATGTATTTTTTATAGAATAAGAGGAAAAATTGTTTTAATTTAGCTTTAAATATAGAGTCAGACTATACTATTTTTTGTCTTAGAGGATACACAAAGGAGACTGCGCGTCTTTTGAAACTTGACAAGTATTCAATCATTTTCAGTCTAAAATTTTCATTAATTTTACAAACATCACACATGTACATGAATGTCTTTCATAATCAACAAAGGCATATGAATGACAGGTGTTGGTAATCGCACAAATGGATTGTTTGAAATAGAACGATAAAATTGGAGCACCGTAGAGCTAAAAGGTTTTGTTTGATTCGGAAGAGACAAATTTTTAGTGTCTATAAATAAATGTCATACGCTTCAAGGGTTGTTTAACATATATTACCGAAACAAAGACCCTCCCCCCTAGAAAGGCAGCCTTTATTTCAGATATCGTTTTAATTCGACATCATCAAATGACTTCAAATATATGGAAGTGACGTAAACTGAAGAAAGGCATGGCATGTTATAAAAAGTAGTAATTAGTTTGGACATGACAAGATTAAAAATAAAACATCTTCTTGACATTTTATATAAATTACAATGAGTGACATAAATAGATTTTTCGTATTAATTATAATTTTATTTTTATTATTAATTGTGATTTAGCTCTTAAAATTATATAATTTTAATAAAATGTTTTTCGTAAGTGACGTGCCGTGTATGACATAAGTAGTCACAAGGTTAATAAACGATTTGATTTGATTTAAGGGCTCTTCAATAACTTACTTTACTCTCATACTTTTCACAACTTTTAACGATGTCAGATTTAGGCAATTCATGTACGAGTAATTTAACGGTGTCGAATTTAAACAATGACTGAAGTCAAATACTAAAATTCATAGCGTTTCAGACAAATTGCATTTACATCAGTTGAAATTCGGTTCACTATTATCGGAACACGTGACTTAAGCTTTCGAAATTATCTGTAGACAGCACAGAATTCGTAGACAGCACACAAGATCGTTTTCTAATTGAAACGTGAAAAAGCCAAGCTTGAGGCTATTTACAGGCCTGTTTGTTAGTTTTACGTCTGCTACGCTACTAAACTACGAGTAAGTTGCTCAATAAACTGCATGAGCTTTTTAGTTGAGTTGTCCAAATTTTGTTGTTTAGACGCAACTAGCAATTTTTTTCAACACAACACACTTCTAACACTTTGCTAACAGTCCTAATATAATAAATGCGAAAGTTTGTGTGTGTGTGTGTGTATGTTTCTTGCTTCTTCACGCTCAAACGGCTGAAGCGATTTTGATGAAATTTGATGTGAAGAAGGCCTAGACCTCGGATTAACACATAGGCTATTTTAATACCGAAAACAATTGTGGTTTCCGTGGGATACGCAAATAACTTCAAAATCACACTCGCTGGACCGATGTTGATGTTGTTACTTTTTTTTTTAATATGTATTAGGACTCATTTCACACACGGCTGGTAAACCCCATACTGAACCATTTCTAGTTCGTATTATGGTTGCTAACACAACTGATATACTACATATACATAATTTTTTTTTTATATAGATACATATTTAACACCCAGACCGACAGCCAACAAATTTAGTTCAGCACA
Organism: Mellilla xanthometata; assembly: GCA_035578125.1. NCBI lineage: Eukaryota > Metazoa > Arthropoda > Insecta > Lepidoptera > Geometridae > Mellilla > Mellilla xanthometata. The sequence continues at coordinate 5,537,064 of JAPUBQ010000015.1, read as the reverse complement.
AAGATGTTGGCCGCGGCAGGAATCGAACCCGGAACCATTTGATTGGCAGTCCGGCATGGTAACCATTACGCCAACGAGGTCGTCAAATGACTTCAAAATCTATGTTACTCCTTCACTCTCGCTGGACCGATGTTGATGTTGTTACTATAAAGGTAAGTTAGACCTTGGATTAACACAGAATATTTTTCATCCCGGATCAACTTCTTTTTGTCCCGGTTTAACGCGGGAAGTTATCAATATATCTTTGCCAGTTGCCACAGTTTCCCACTGAGTAATACAGAAAGGCTGGAGTGACATCTGCACTGAACAAAGGCAGGGTTTGAAATCACACGATTCATCTCGCGACGGGTTTTAATTTCAGTGTCGGTGTTCGGTATAACGGGTAATTGGGTCGGCAGTGCTGCAGAGATTTGTAGCTGAGTAGCTTCATAATGACTTGCTAATTTGCACTTGATGTAAAGAAATAGAAAATATACCTACCTAATATTTTTTTTCTACCCTCATCTTCTTATATATAAAATTTCCATGTCACAATGTTAGTTACCGTAGTCCTCCGAAACGGCTTGACCGATTGTTACCACTTTTTATATGCGTATTCAGTAGGTATGAGAATCGGCTACTATCTATTTTCCATACCCCTAAAGGATAAGGGTTGTCAACAATTATATTTTTTTTAATGTTTTGACGAATTTTTTTTTTTACATTACAACCCAAAATTTTTACTTTTTTATCACCAACCCCTATTTTTATGTCAATTTCAGTAAAAAGGCAAAACAACGTTTGCCGGGTCAGCTAGTAATATTATAAATGCGAAAGATTGTGTGTAAATGTGTATGTTTGTTACTTCTTCACGCTCAAAAGCCTGAACCGATTTTGATGAAATTTGGTGTGAAGATAGGATTAATACATAGGCTACTTTTTATCTCGAAAACAATTGTGGTTCCCGTGGGATACGCAAATAACTTCAAAATCTATGTCACTCCTTCACGCTCCAACGGCAGGACTGATTTTGATGAGATTTACTAAGATAGGTTAGACCTTGGATTAAAAATAGTTTATTTATAATTTTATTAGCTTACGATACACAAATATTTTGATAACGATAGTTTATTTGTGTAATTGTAAGTACCTATGTATATTCAAACTGTTGAACCGATTTTGATTACCTTATTGCGAATATAGAACAAATCATAGGCTTCTTTTAATTCAGAACTAAAACGATTAAAACAATGGGGCAAAGTTAGTAAACAATAATATGAAAAGCGCTAGTTACGTTACAATCAGATATCAAAAAATATTTCCTATTTTCCAAAAACCTCTGCAAAATGTATGGGCGTGATTTAGACTGTGAACAGGGCTTTCAGATAGCTTACAACACTCCGAAACATTTCACGTCAATTAACTATAGCGAATTGAATCGATTGTCTAGGCCTTTAGATCACTGAAGCGTATGCATCTTGTCTAGAAGCACTATAGTGTCAAGACACCTATACATTACTGTAGTTCGGCTAACTAAGGTGTTCAGACGCGATCATCGAGGTTATGCAACAGTCAATGCGAACGGACAGTCTTTGTTTGGGTGCACAAAACTGTCTTTAAAAAAAACATCGTTTTCTTCTGAGCGCTACCGTTGGTTGAATAATACTTTAAATTGTGGATGTTAGTCATAGTACAAGAAATCGTTAAGCTAAGTCTTCGTCAATAGACTTTCTGGAAGCTTGAAAGTCTCAACACCAGTGTTTGGCCACTTCGATCTTATAAAGAAGACGAAGATAATGAATGTACATAACGCTCTGAACATTATTTATGTGTACATAATATACACGACAGGCGCTTTATCCTACAAGCATTGACAAAGCTGATAAGCCCGTCTTACGTGCCGTGCTCATATTACGCATAAATGAAGGCTTTATCAATACCGATACCTTGTCACAAGACTCCGGAGAATCTTATTATTAGGTTCCCATTGACTCTAATTGGTTATCCCACTTTTCTATAGAAAATATTTTAGTGAAATTAATATATCTAATTGCAATAAAATTATAAAATATAAATTGAATTTCAATTGAAGTTCCAAATGAGGTGCAATTTAAAACTATTTATGATTTGAAGAGTGTAATATCAAATATCATATAGTGCTTTGTTGTGTCTTTGTGCTACGTTTTATGCTGCATAATTATAAATATTTTTTGGTGTTTTATTGAAAACTAAAGAAAACCACAATAAGCTGTTTGCCTATTAATAACTACTAGTAGCAAATTTTGAATAAAGCGCCTTTTGGTGATTTTATCGTATAACCAATCAAATTTAAACCTATTAATGGAAACAGCATTAAAATCAGACTAGTAGTTTTGTAATGTTTAATCACAAACATCTTCTCATACAAAATGCAAATACCTATCTCTGTTTCAAAATGAGTAAAAAATCAGCCTTAAATTAATATCATGTATTAATAAATATTGATTTTGTTCTACCAGAAGTTTGTTTGGCCTATTTTCTGTTTGCTATCCCCATCATGGGTAAAACTTTTCAGTGACAACCGGAATAGACTCCTGGGTCTAATCTCAGGAAGATCACGAGATAATGGGCCGCGTCTATAGGGACGTAAATGAATTTAGGCAGGATTTCGTTAATCCGGGTATTAAAGCTTCAATCTTAAAAAGGGGATAATGACGTGTTATTGAAGGAAGATTAAATGTAAAAGATGAAATACAATATAAATACAATATAAGAAATATGAAATAGAGGATAATTTATTAACAAACGCATGAATAGCCTATTTACTGCATTTTCAAATATATGATACATAATTTAATTACTGCATTTATGTAATATACATATTACTACTCTCAACTGTCTACTACTTAGACATAAATTTTGTAACTACTCTCAACTACTTAGACATAAATTTGTAACAAACAATGAAAACATTCGTTTTATTATTGGCTTAATAAACATGGTAAACAAGTGCACTTAAGGCGCCATCATCTTATATGTAGTGATTATCAGCAAAATACGCATCCTAAATTTGAAACACCCACAATCACATAGCCTGCATCTAAACCTGCAGTCGTGTATTTTTATGTTTGATACTGCTCCATACTTGTACGGCTAAACAAAAACGAAAATTTGCTACGGCTAAACCGAAAATTTGGTACCAGTAATTTTAGTTTATATCAGTATATTTTAGAACCGACTAAACATAGCAGAGTAGAACATGTTCTTACATAAAAGTAAAAGTAAAAAAGCCATTTATTCAATTATAATCATTATAAGGTTCAGTTTCAAATTCACAATCACAATGTCACTATTTATCAAAGTTTAAATTTAAGTATAATTATCAAAAAAACTCTTGTTTCATATTTAGTTTTTAGGAATGTCCATTTTTTCTTGTAAATAATAATAAAGTAAAATAATAGTTAATTTAAATTTCAGAATGTAAAACATATAATAAACTACCTGACCCGGCAAACGTTGTTTTGCCTCACTTAGGGGTATGAAAAATAGATAGTGTAGCTTATATGACACGTTCGTAGATTTACCATAGCAGCGCCATCTATTGATTACTTACTCAACCCAGTCGAAAGGTATTGATATCTGTTAGAATTATTTGGAGTTAACAGATAATTGTGACTGTCAAATAATAACAGACGATAATTATTAATAAATTAAAATTTCGACTATAATTTGAGATTTTAACTATCATATTTCTCAAGTTGGATCGAACTGCACATGGTGTGCGAATTTTATTATAATCGGTTAAGTGGTTTAGGAGTCCATTGAAGACAAACATTGTGATACGAGATTTATATATATTAAGATTATTTGTGAATTAAGCGTTTTCTCTTGTTAGTTTTTGGTTGATGTAATTGTGGCCTCGTTGGCGTAGGCCTCCCGTTGGCGTACTTACATAATTAGCTACTAAATCAGGATGATCAGTCTCTAATCCGTCGTCAAGTATGGTGACGACAACGCCCCTCCCCGTGATCCCTTCCCGCCAAGCTGGGATCACGTTCATGTCGAGACCTCCACCGCGGTTCTGTAAGAAAAAATATATTTTAGCATACTATTCTAGTAAATTTGACAGCGGTTGTACGAAAAAGTATACCAAATTTCGCCAATACCTATTTAGAATATTCACCAGTTTTTGGCAAAAACGTAGCTAATAGTGGCGATTCTGGTATACGACTAAACTAAATTTAAAGTAACTCTGTCTCTTTTCACCGTCAGTGAAAATAAAGAGATGGCACGATTTAAATAAACCATAGACAAAACAAATTAAACCACGTCGAATATGGACAATGTGGGTAGATTTAGAGCTGATACAATTGGGTGTGTTCTAAAATCACCTACATTTTCGATATTTGACGTGATTTTAGTTGTCTTGTATATGGTTCAAATCGTGCTGTTTCTTGCTATTCACTAAAGATGAAAAGTGACAGGACTACTCTAAATTTAGTTTAGTTGTGTGTTCGTCAGAATTGCCACTAATGACATCACCTTTTATTTCCTTTCTCTATGGTTGGATGTTTCTAACCCACTGTTACTTCAGATAATAACTACATATTATGTATATGAAACGTATGATAACAAGCGCGTTCCACGTTTTGGAACAATTTACCTTTTTTTGTGTTAAATTACACTACAACTACCACGGAATTGTTCCAAACGTTGGCACATTTTGTTTCAAAAAACCCATAGATAAAGGGCCTCTCTCATACTAAACCTCCTTGTTTTATCCCTAGTCTAGTTACTTTGACAATGACATAACGTGACAGTTACATTGTTTACATTTTGTCTCTAAAATTTAAATTCAGGGTATAAACTTAACCAAATACATTTCTGTCATACGCAGAGTTCAAAGCCATTGATAAATTGCGATGCAAATCATTCGCCTGTGATATACGCTCGAATCCACTGACAATATTTTAATCTAGCAAATGCAAGTAAATTTATTATAATTCCATTTAAAAAGTACGCCTGAATTGGTAAAACGAAATGAAACATCAGCTTCACAGTCGTTGTGGCAACACGAATTTGATATTGACATACCACTTTAAAATGTAGAAGCAAATTGATTTTTTGCAAATTGCTACCCATTTCATTTTCACGCCAAATGTATGCATAAAAGATTGAAACTAGCGTTAAGCGGAAACGCGGCTATAAATCAGCGTTTTTGTGAAACATGTATTTTTCAGCCTTAACGAAATAGTTTTTCGCTGTACATAAACCAGCTGTCATTGTTTATTTTTATTGTCATTTTATTTATAATTTTCACTGACTTTAAATAAATAAAAAAAAACATTGAAAAAATGTACTTGTTCTTGGAATTAACTTTGTTTATTTAAATGTATGTGCTTACTTATGTTAGCCTAATTAGCATTATTGTTCATCAATAACTTGTATTCCCATCTGTTGCTTGATTGAATAGTCTTTGCTTTTTATTGTTCCCTGTTCCCCGAAATATAATCTAGCGGTTTTAAAGGCAAGAGTGAACCAGTTTCTTCTGGGCAAGCGCGCTCCATCTTAGATTGCTATATCGCTTACCATCAGGTGAAATGTGATCAAGCGCAAGCCCATTAAGAGTTTAAAAAAAGGTTTATCGTCCGCATCACATACTGTATCTGCTACATCCGTTTTATGTATGTACATAAGTAACGAACATATTTATTAAGCCGCATTATTTCCACAAATAAACACTCATGAAAATCCATCGTCGCGCTGTTTAATAGACTTCTTCCAAGGAACACATTTAACAAACTCTTACGCAACTTCAATAAACTCATAAACTCTCAAGTTAGCAAACATTTTCATTCCCATTACCGAGCCGCAAACTTTCTTGAAAAAATTAACATTGAGCGAAAACCGCCTCAATAAAACTCAAATTTTTGCCTTCAATGTTTTATGAAGAAGTACATAAACTCAGCAAGGAAATTAAACTTCTTCGGAAAGCTAAGGCAAAACAAATTGAGGTCAAAAGAGTGCTAACACTCCCTAACTAACTTTGTAGCATTTAGTTGATTGCGCTTCAACGTTTACGCTTCAATTGAAAATTAATATCGGAGGTAGTGTTTCTGGGTAGTGCTCGTATTTACTGAAAGTTCAATATTTATTCAAAACTAGTAATAGTTTTACACGAGTTGTAAAGTTGTATTCAACCAGCCGCAAAATAAAGTGTAACCTTTAAATGAAATAATAAGCAACTACAGCATGCTTTTAGTGTAAATAGATTTTTTATAGTTTTCTCAAATTTTAACGCATTATTTATCAATTATAGTGATAATGAAAAATAAAAAATCATCATCAGCTTAGCAATTTGTATAATATACAGCATAGCAAATTGAAAACCAGTTCTGGAGTACTTAGTGCTCTCAGCATTATGCTGAATTTGCTTCTTTTGCGAACTCACTATTAATGATAATTATGTGTTTATCTTTTTTATTTTAATTGTGTGTTTTTTATCATGTGTATGTACAATGTGTTTTTTTGTGTGCAAAATAAATGTTTTTCTTTCATTGGTTTCTGCGGGGTAGGCCTCATCCCATATCACAGTAATTTAGGACTTGTTCTCAGGATATTTAAAAAAATATCTACGGGGCAGGCATATTCTTGTCTTTTACACAATAAAACAAATAGATACTCACTAAATACCACATGTGAGGCCACTTGGGGTCGTTTAGCTGGAACTTGGAGTCAGCTGCCCGCGGTCGACCCTTGACCCTCGCAGACTGGTAGTCTCTTTTAGACCCTGTTTCTCTTTTGGACGACGGAGACGGCGCGTCGGAGGTGTTCGTCTCAGCTGTAACCAAAGTGTTAAATAATATAAAAATATAGTATACAAAAGAAAGCTAGGAAAAAACAAACAAGATTATACAAAAAATAACGTGTCCGGAAGCGTGCCCAAAATCTGGGCGCTATCGTAGGTCGGATGAATGACACATTAAATTGTAGGTCCGGACTGTTAGCTATAGTACAAACAGTCAGCGGAAACTCACGATATCAGAACTTGACCAGTTAAAGAAGACGAAGAAGACTAAAAATGTTAAAATGATAAATATAAAATAAATATAAGAACACATTTCACACAGGGCTGGTAAACCCCATACTGAACCATTTCTAGTTTGTGTTATGGTGGCTAACACATCTGATATACTACATATACATACATACATATTTTTATAGATATATGCATATTTAACACCCAGACTAACAGCCAACGAATTTAGTTAATCACAAAGATGTTGGCCGTGCCGGGAATAGAACCCGGAACATTCTGATTGGCAGTCCAGCGTGGTAACCTTTACGCCAACGAGGTCGTCCATTATATAATTAAAACTCATGATTGTTGCAAAATCAAATAGTAATATACTTTTTCTACAGCTACGCATTAGATCAGTAGGGCGCGTAACCACACACGTCAGCAACAGTCTGGCCTAAGGTGGAACATGTCTGGTCTGGAATTTGTAGCTTTCATAAAGGCTAGATGTTTGGCGACAGATTTTTCAACTTGAGGATATTGAATTATATTAATAGCGTACTTGAGAGCCGTTGCTAGCCAAGCGAGCACTAGAAAATGTAACTATGTCATACATAGTATGTCTTAGCAATCATACATTGGTTTGTATTATCCCATGAATTTGTATAAAGTTGAGATTTTTCTCTGTAATAGTACATTGTTACCCTAGGGATGAAAGTATCTTATTTAGGTCCGAGACGGGACGCCCGAACGAAGCGAGGGCGCCAATAGTTCGAGTCAAGTAAATAAGTCTTTAACCAGAGGAAAACACTGTGCTTTTCATTAGGAATACACAAACACACACACACACAAACGCGCGCGCGCGCTTGCGCACATAAAACGTATACTCGTAATACTGTTTTTTCTGTGGCCGGCCAACAACTATTCAGCCATTATTAATTCATCATCATTGCCAAATTCTTTAATCAATGCTTAGCTTTAAGTTATTTCAATTTCACTCAGTTGCAAAGAGATTCTCCCTGGGGATGCAATGTACTACTCTCATCCCGCTCCTCAGGCAACTTCAGACCTACTTAAAAAATATATATTTTTGCCTGTTTCACGCTCTTCACAATGTTTTCAATGTACTCTTGGCGACAATCAACTCACCTGTCGACGAAAGGTCGTGAATTGTCTGAAAATCCCGCTTTTTCCTCGACAATGCTTTCTGCTGTTTCGCCCATCTCACCCTGTTGTCTCCCTCTAACTTGCCGTGATGCTCGTGCGCAGGAGAGAGAGATCTCTTCACGACCCTCGTGTGGTGGAAGTGGAAGTGATTGTCGAAGATCTGCGGACAACGAAATGTACTTATAAGTATTTTATGTAGGTGTAACAGCTGGAGTAAATGTTAACAAAAAATTTAGAAACACATACCTAATTGAGAATAGTTTAGTATGGCGTTAACCGTGTGTGAAAAAAAAAATGAAATGGTAATTTATTATATTTATAAATTCAATTTAGTTAAATTCAATAACTACAGTAATTTTTTTTTTTTATAATTCAAGAGAACTAAGTTTGTTAAATGTGTCGCTCTGTGTGATAAATATGCATCAATATAAAGTATTATGTATGTATTATGTATATCGGTTGCGTTAGTAACCATAATACAAACTACGAATGCTCAAGTGTGAGGCTAACCAGCCGTGTGTGAAATGTTTCCGTATATTGTATGATAATTCAATTTCAATTCTTACGTTTATGTTACGTAGAAATGGTACCAATAGTTGTAGTTACGCAATGTGTGCAATATCAATATTATTATGTTTTCACAGCGTATTGAATACATTAAAATTTAATCAACATTGTTAGTTTTCATAATTAAAATTAACCGCATGACAGCGTTCAAATAAATACGTTTAAACTTTGACCAAGTTTAAACGCATTGGTATTTAATCAAATAATAAATCAGTGCTTGTTCAGAAAATATGGATGTGTCATAATAACGAGACATTGTACTTGTAGTACTTGAGATGTGAAATTAGTCCAAGGTCTAAGTTTCGATTCCCGTGACAGAATAAATTTTAGTGTTATAAATTAAAACTTAATGTACTAACGTACTATAGGTATGTTCCCCCCACACGTCCGCAATTGGGCGTATTGGAGAGGGGGCATATACTCAGCATGTTTTCCTTCACTGATAGCCCAGCCCAAGCTCATTGGCGGGGATTGAACCCACGACCTTTGAAGCGAAGCAGCCGCACAAGCCGAGCTGTCGTTGTTTAATTTTATTTATTTTATTTTAAGGTTACGTACATAAAAGGTAAAAGCGGGACCCTATCCCTAAGACTCCCTTTCTATCACGAAGCTATATCTCAGAAACCATGATAGTTAGAAAGCTGAAATTTTCTGTTTCTGTCGAAGTTCCGGAGATTCGCACAAAACGTTTTGCTTTGACCTTCATTGTGAGAACTGCGAAGCTTTGTAACTCTCTTCCTGTGTCTCTTTTTCCCGAGAATTACAATTTGGGGGTCTTCAAATCAGTAAATAGGTTCCATCTAGGTAAGCGTGATACATCTAAGACAGCAGTAAAGCTTAACATGAGGCAAGCTGCGGTCAAACGTAAGCCTATTCATCATCAAAAAAATCATTAGTTGTATTTTACGTGCCGTTTTAATAAAACTATTCAGGGGGTTCCCCATACAATAAACGTGTTTTTTATACAATCACTCTTTTCAGATCGAATAACCGTAACCAACGTAAACCAATTCCAAATTGGATGCGCATAAAGTTACAAGAAACCAAAACCCGTCTGGAGCCTAAAGTATAGAATTCAGCCAATTTTTCCTGTTCCCGTTTTCCAATAAAAAACGTTATTTGATAGTGGCTGTTGAAATAACTGAAAAACTCTTTTGAAATATTTTGGCAACACGAATGGATTCAGGAAAGATGCTGTCAGAGGTAACTCTGCATTACGGAACTGTGTTCCTAAAGTTAGCATTGGGTTAGCCTAACGAGAGCGGCTGTTTTGTATTAGATTAGACTATCTAGGTCCTGCGGTGCTAACTACGTTATTATGGGATACAACGTGGTTATATGCAACGTATAGAATAGAATAATATCCTTTATTCGTCATAACGTATCCTACTTATTACAATTTATAGGTTATTAATTAAAACAAAGTATACAATATGCTCTCGTCAAGTTCACATTACATACATTATTCATATATTACATTAATAAGATCAGAGTTTGATTTCAAATAAAAATGTCAATATTAATATAAATCGTATTTTAAGTACTTAAGCTAAGGAATTTAATATTAAAATCACAATATAGGGCAAACCTATTTTTTGAAATAAAGTTTTTTAATTTGTTTTATTCGGTTCATATCGTTTTCAGCAGGTGCCCGTCCAATATTTGCAAGTTTTTTTTTTACTCTAAATAGGTCAGCGCTTGACCACAATTCACCTGATGGTAAGTGATATTGAGGTCTACGGTGAAACGCGCTTACTTAGAAGGAACCGGTCGCCTTGAAAATCGCTACATTACAGTCATTGGGGAACAGGGAATTTGGCAAGGAGTTCCAAAGTTTGGCGGTTCGGACAACAAAGGTGGAGGCATAACGCTTAGTGCGTGCCTTAGGCACCTCATACTATATTATAGTTACAGTTGTTTTTTTTGCATTCATCAATACAAAACATACACAACAAGGTACATACAAAATATATAAATACTAGCTGCGCCCCACGTTGTCACCCGCGTTAATCCGGGACTAAAAGAATCTAATCGGGGATACCTATGTATTAATACAATGTCTAACCTATCTGCATAATAAATGTATCAAAATCAGTGCAGCCGTTAGAGCTGGAATGAGTAACGTAGATTTTTATGTTATTTGCGTATCCCACGGGAACCGCTATTGTTTTAGGAATAAAAAGTAGTTTAGTGTTTATCCAAGGACTAATCTATTTCCAAGACATATTTCATCAAAATCGCTTTAGCCGTTTAAACGCGAAGAAGTAACAAACATACACTAAAACTTTCGCATTTATTATATTAGTAGGAAGTAGGATATATACATACTAACTTGAGAAAAATCTACACTGTAAGCTTAGTGAAAAACCTTAGCAAATTTTTCTATCAAAATACCAACTCTCAGCATAACCATTTACCCTCTACCCATCAAATATCTGAGATCCGAGAGAAAAATATCCATTTCCTAAGCAACGGTCGACGGACCATCCTTGTGAAGCGCGGGACGGTCAATTTACGAAGTCGTGTGGAAACCGGGGTGTAATGCACCCCAAACGCACCGATCTGGGTGAGTGAATATGTTGACTACTCTAAACTAAAAGAACATATTATTTACAAGGGAAAATCTTGAATTTACAGACACAATTTTTTTTTATTCTTCTTCTTCTTCGTTAAGCTAAGTGACCAAGGTCTGAGGTCGAGAGTTTTTAGGACGCCCGAAGGTCTAACTTGACTTTATAGAAATATAAAATACAAATATATTTATTGACGTAAAGGTACAGATACACACTTTACGACTGTTTTTACTAAGACAAACAGCCGGGACCAACAATTTAACCTGTCATCCGACCCACGGTAGCTCCCAAATGAAAAATCCACTGGAAAAACGACAGTCTTGTGCATGGTCACCCATCCAAACACCGTTCGCATCGAACGTTGTTTTGCGTTGATGATCGTGACAGATCACTTTAGCTAACCGAGCTACAGGCGCTACAATTTTTTTTATTGTAAATCGTGAACGGAACAAAATCTTGTTTTTGCATTTTTTTCGTTACAAGCTATTAAGGGTATAAAATATTGAAAAAAACACCCTCAGAATATTTATGCTTATCTCGGTACCGATCTGACTTATGAATTAGAAATAAAACTTCAAAAAATCTAATATTCAAATTTTCAACTAGTTTTTTATCATATTTATAAATCTGATTGCTACCATATTTTCTTATTTTTATGAACAATCTTATATGTAAGTACAATACTATTTATAAATTAAGTTGCCCCAACTGTGTTGTCCATATAAAGCTTAAAATAATACAACAAATAGTGTACACATAACTAAATTTAATAGATTATAATTATTATCTAATTTATAAATAATAAATAAATAAAAAGCCTTTATTTGCCATATTAAAACATTATATCTTAACAATTTAATGATACATAATGACTGTTGTCAGGCCACCCATATGCGGGTGAAGGCCTCCTCCTCGCGTTGCTTCCATGTTAGCCGGTGCTGTGCCGCTCGAGTCCAGGTCGCGCCGGCAGCCTGCACGATGTCGTCGCACCATCTGGTGCGGGGCCGGCCTCTGCCGCGCGCTGCGTCTCGGGGGTACCAGTGGAGGATACGCTCACTCCACCGGCCGTCAGCGGCTCGGGCGACGTGACCTGCCCATTTCCATTTTAACTTGCAGAGCATCGATGCTGCGTCTAAAACCTTGGTTTTTTTTCGTATTTCTACATTTTTCACTTTGTCCAGAAGTCTTAGACCCAGCATCGATCGCTCTGCAGCTCGCTGAAAAATTCTAATTTTTTGTATTAGCTTCTTGTTTATAGCCCAGGTCTGGCAACCGTAGAGCAGTGATGGTAAAATAGTATTATTCATTAGACATTTTTTCAAATGTAATGGCAACTTGCTTTTGAACACGTCTTTGTTGGCCCAGTATTTCTTCCAGGCGATGGCGATTCTGCGATCGATTTCTTTGCTGGTAGAGTCTTCAAAAGTTATAAGCTGACCTAGATATATATACTCGTTGACATATTCAATGTTGAGGCCGTCTAGTGTTATAGGTTTTGGAATTCCGTTTGTCATAGCTTTTGTTTTTGACAGGTTCATATGAAGACCTATTTTTCGGCTCTCTATGTCTAAAGAGTTCAGCATATGTTGCAGATCTTCGTGATTATCAGCGAGAATAACAATGTCGTCGGCGAATCGGAGATGTGACAGTCGCTCTCCATTTATATTCAGCCCATACCTTGACCAGTCAAGCCGTCGAAACATTGACTCTAGAATTGCTGTAAAAAGCTTTGGAGAGATAGGGTCGCCTTGTTTCACACCGCGTTTTATATTAAAAGATGGGCCAATCTTCTCAGTTTTAATTTTTGCCTGAGAGTTGCTATAAATCACTTTTAATATTTTTATGTATTTTCCGTCTATTCCCTGTTCTTTTAGGCTTTCCCAGAGGTACTTGTGGCTTATACTGTCAAATGCCTTCTTGTAGTCTACATATGCTAAATATAGAGTCTTGCAGTATTCAGTACATCGCTCGATACACTGAGTAAGTGTGAATATGTGATCCACTGTTGAGAAGCCCTTGCGAAAACCAGCTTTTTTCACGTGGCTGTTGTTCATCCAAAGCTTTGGTTAATCGATATAATATAACCGATGAGAAAAGCTTGTATACCGTAGGCAGTAAGCTTATAGGTCGATAGTTGTCGATTAAATTCGGGTTGCCTTTTTTATAGAGTAGAGTAATGATAGAGCTTTGCCAGTCAACAGGGACATCTTCGTGCTCTATTATTCTGTTAAATAATTTTGTTAACTGGGATGTCAGCGGCTCTAACATTGCTATTATAGTATCCGACGATATACCATCTTCTCCTGGCGATTTATTTTTCTTCGATCTTTTTATTCCTCGTTCTATTTCCGCGTTTAGAAAGGCAGGTACATTTTCAAGCTTTTCTTGCTGTTGTTCTTGAATACTTAGCTCTGCGCTCGAGTACAGGGTTGAATAGAATCTTGTCGCCGTTTTAAGGATCTCATTTCTAGTTGTGACTTTTTGATCAGCGGAGTTGTTAATCCCTTGTATCCATTCTTTCGTAAAGTCAAATTTTTTGCGGCTTCGTTTTGTAGAGCTACGTCTTTCCAGTTCACTTTCCATACTCTGCATTTTTAGTTTTAGTCTGTTTGACTTTATTAATTTGACAATTTTTTTGTGAATATGTTTGAGCCTATTCCTTTCTTGTACTGTCCTTTTATTTATTTTCTTTAATTTTTCTCTTTCATCTATAAGGATTTTGATGTCTTCTGTTATGATTTGAGAATTTGTATTCTTGTTTATTTCCGGTAGTTTAGCGATACATTGTTTTATTGCCGATAAGGTTGCTCGGTAAGATTCGTTAATGTTTTCTTGTTCAGCGGTGTTAGTGTGTTGGGCCATCAGATTTTTTAACGATTCTTCCTCGATAGGAGTGTACTCTTTGTTTTTGTGACCATATCTTGAACGGCATTTTTTATTAATGTTGGCATTATACGACATCCTTATCAATCTGTGATCAGAAGAGAAATTGATTGAGAGCACTTCTGTGTTTGTAACTTTTTGTTTCTGTTTAACTAAAATAAAGTCAACCTCGTTCAGTGTATCGCCAGATGGTGACTTCCAGGTCCATCTTCGTTTTAGAGGTTTCTTGAACAGAGTGTTTGCAATACACAATCTCTGTTCATAGCAAAAGTTCAGGAGTACTTCGCCTCTGTTATTTCTGTCCCCATAACCATATGGGCCACAAATATCAGACTCTTCTTCCAATGGTTTTCCAATTTTAGAATTGAAGTCTCCCATTACTATAGTGTCTCTTCCTGTATCTTTTAGAGCTCTACGTACATCTTGATAGAATTGTAACACTTCTTTTTCGTTTTGTTTATCATTTGTTTTTCCTGTGGGTGCATAAACCTGGATAATATTGATAGTAGTACCATCTTCTAAAGCTAGATCTAATCGAACAACTCTATCGGAATACGTCTTAAAATCTGTTATGTTTTTCTTTAGGTGCATGGCGACTATGAAACCGACTCCGTTTCTTCCTTTTTTATCGCCTTTGTACATTAACAGATATTTATCTTTCTCGATTATCCTGTGACCCGTCACTTTGACCTCAGAGATGCCGATGACGTCATATTTTATGTTTCGAAGTGCGTGCTCTAGTTGTATTATTCTATCGCTACTTTTGAGAGAGCGGATGTTGTATGTACAAATAATAATGTTTTTATGATGTTTATTAGAGTTAAATTGTTGTGCGTTGCGTGGAGGGTTGTGGTCTTGAACTCTCGCGGCGACCACCCGTATTGAGAGTTTTTTGTTATCTTCTGCTGAGGTAGTATTTACTAAAGTATTGGTGTTCCGCTGGTGGTGCTTGGGGGCTTGGATAAAAAAATATTTTTGCTTATAGGCACTTGATGTGCAGATTGCCGTGTGTTCTTAATATATGACGCAACTGATGGTTGAGTTTGGGATGGTTTAGGTTGATTCTTTCTAGTCTGCTGGTATGTAGCTGAAGAAGTCTTCGACAGATTTTTCTTTTTTGACATCTGTTTCTTAATGTGTGAAGGTGAACTGTTGTAGCTACCTGACTGTTCTGTCGGGCTTTCCGTTAGAGCCCGATTATTTTTTGAATTTCCCTTTATTAAAAGTTTGTCATACTTCAAAGTTGCAATAACGCCATTTTTTCTGTGCTCTATAAGTTGCGGAATTAGTAATTTTCTTCTCTCCAAAACATTAGGTGGATAATCCTCTTTGATATAGAAGCCAGTTCCTTCAAGCTTAGACTTGCTTTTCATGATATTTATTTTTCTCCCAAGCGTCGTAACTGTCAATCTAATTGGCCTCGGCTTAGAGGTTTTCTTTCCGATTCGTCCAACAAATTCGATGTCTCTCTTGTCACATTGAACATGCATATTATTATTCAGAACTTTTAGTATTAATTCTTCGAGCTCGTGGTAGCTTGTTTCATCTTCCGAAATTCCAAAAAATATCAAATTTCTTTGCCGTAGCATTTTATCAAACATATCTAGTCTGTTTTGATGATTTTTTTGGGTATTCTTGATTTCAGAAATATTGGTTTCAATATGGGAGAATTTTTCATCTATTATCAAGTATATTTTCTGCGTAATATTTTCTTCCACATCATGTAGACTCTGTTGATTATCTTCATTGATTTGCATTCTTAGTGTATTTAGCATTTTAATCATATCCTGACCAGACATTTTTGCGACTGTGGCGCCCTTAGTGAGAATAAGGGTAACTAGGTGCTGTGTTTGTTCCTTCTATCTAATTTATATGTAGCGTAAATTGCACGCTTTGTTGACGATGTTCTGTTATACCTAATACTGGTGAATCAATTCAAGGTTATGAAATTGAAATCTAATTTCAATTAAAGAGCTCGAACGTTATGTGAACGATACTAAAATTCATTTATTTTTAAATTAAATGTTCTATTTTTCCTGCAAATATAGCAAACATTAGTAGATTATATCTATCTATCTCGTGTATCTTACGAGTTTGCGACAAAAGTATTAAAATGACATACTATATATATGGCGACCTCGTTGGCGTAATGGTTACCACGCCGGACTGCCAATCAGAAGGTTCCGGGTACGATTCCCGGCACGGCCAACATCTTTGTGCTTAACTAAATTTGTTGGCTGTGGGTGTTAAATATGTATGTATGTATATGTAGTATATGAGTTTAAAAATACTTGTCATTAAGTTTCAGCTTTTGAATTTGCCCACAACCGGAATTCCCAATTCAATTCCTTTTATATCAATAAATAGACTTGCTATATTTGCAAACTAGTTCAACCCTGACTTGTTATTTTTCCTACCCAATCTCAGCACATTTACGCCTAAAACTTATTCAAACGATACCCATCTCACGGAGTTTCGTATAAAATACTCGAGATTACCTCCGATACCGAGTAACGGTATTCATCGAGCCTTACCCAACCATTCAGTCAGAAAAACGTAACCACGTAATCGATCCCAAAAGGTCGAGCTTTTTTCTCCCTTGTCAGAAACAGAGATTTTTATATCCGGACCTGTTACATGGTTGTTTGTTTTGGTTATAGAGAGGAGCGTACTCGAGGTTGGCCCTTCTATTTGTGTCAATGTCTCGTGAGCACTCAGTGCCTCACTCAGGGAGGTCTCTTTATCGGAATTCTGACATTGTGGTGACACTTTACAAAGCCTTTTTTATACTAAAAATATCTTATTATTTTTCGTAAAGACAGCGAGTAAAATGTAATTATTACATTTTATCAGCATTCAAAACTTATCAGCATTAAAGCTTATTGTAAATAAGGGTTGTGTGACAAGCAAAATAACTTATTTCAAAAATCTTATCAAATTCTTCCTAAATAATATTGACACGATTTTTCCGTTTTACTCGTATTAACTTTGATTTAGCGTTAAAAAATTATAGAGTTCCAAACGACGATTACGTAATATTAGCTCAATAATATGAATAAAAATATACTTTTTAATGTTATGAAGATATTAAAATACATCTCATCTCCAATTCTTATATAGCTTCTAATGTCAATACTGTCAATTAATATTATATGTATGGTCGGCTGAGTTCAGTACAACATCGCCCTTAGTAAAATGGTACATAGTTCATATTATGTTATTCATAATTATAATATTATCTATATGTTAAGTAATAAGGTGCAAATTTATGCCTGAGATTTTTTATGATTCACGCTGCGTCATAAGTATAAATGAATAAGTCGTCGGTATTTCATCATTACAACTAAGAACCAAACATAAAAACACATATTGCCTGCATTTTCTTAACGCCGAGCTGGCTTAAAAGCGCCGCCTCTCAGCTCAGAAGTAAGCCTTCAGGGCAGATCGTGACCCTCGCCCGCTTAGACTAGCAAAACGCTGACAAACGGCACGAACGTATATGTATACGCTATAGTATGTATATCGTAAAGTGCACTTATGCACCCGCTGTTAGCCTAGAGAAAAGGCAGATTAGTTTGCGAGTTTAAATGCTGTTAGCTATTTTTCTGAAGGCTGATTCGCTTCAAAAGTCAATGTCAAATAACTAATTGCAATATTATTTCACTTTACAGTTACATATTATATTACCCATAAGGAATTGCAATTATTTACTGGAGATGAGCAACCCTGTTAATGTGTTTTTAGTATATCGTCATTTAGTAGTAGTCTGTTATATTTAATTAAGAAAACCTTTAAAATGTTCGCTTTTTACTCGCGCTTAGGGTATACAGGCGAAAGGTCACGAAGTTTCATGGCTTTTTATGTTAAGTTGTTTCGTCAGAAGTCATAAAGGTTAAAAAATATTGAAAAAATAGCTCAAAGACCGTCCAAAGAACCATCCCAAGTATAAAGTATATATAATTTATAAATAGCATTGTAATTACATATAAGATTGTTTATGGCATTAGCGACAATATACTTAATATTATTACAATACATGTTTTCTAACAATTGCGATATACGAGTACAGTGTAAACTCTATAAAATGACACTGAAGGGACTGTGCTTTTAATGGCGTTATAGAGAGTGGTCGTTAAATCGAGATAATGTATCATTGTATGGAATACAAGCTAAACCAACTATAGCCAATTGATTTCGACGCTTAAGAGAGTTTGTCGTTAAATCGAGTGACGTTACATGGAGTTTACACTGTATTGCAGATTTACCTCCAAGAACTGGTTAAAAAGGTTTCGCCAGAAATGTCGAGCATTACCAGAAAACATCTTGAAAATATGTATGTTTATATAATGATCATAACATGACTCGCAACCAATGTCACTTTTTGTAAGCGTTTAGTTATTGGCGTAAAGACAACTTTTCCAAATGTTTATAATTAGAATTTTTCCTTGTTAAGGCGATGTACCAATTCTAGCTGCGCGGTTCTTCTGAGCGAAGCGCCTCAATCGCGGTAAAAGTTGATTCACGAAATTAATTCATATAAATAACATTATATAGTTTTATAAATTATAACCTTCAAATACTTAATTAAAATTGATTATAATTTTTTATGGTTTACAGAACAAACCATTTTTAAACTTTAAAACGAGCACATAACGCACATAAAAAATATAACCCTACCAAGGGATTTTTGTGTAGTCGTATTTTAAACAGCATTTTACACTATTATTATCACAGACTCAAAGATATTAAAACTGAAAAAATTGTAGCATTATCGTTTACGCAGAAATTCAAAATATTTTTCCATATTTACTATTTTACTCCTATACCGCCTAACGGTATCAATCAACCGTTAACGCGTACTAGATTAACATAATATTATTACATTATCAACATAATATCATTATATTACGTTACCCAAACCAGCATACCAAGGAAAAGCTTTTCATCAAAAAATATTGAGGAAAACTAAGGAAAATCTTTTGATGTGATCTCATATTTTATGTTTAATCCGCCTCGGAAGGCAATTTCGTAAGCTTATAAATATATGAGAAATCCTGATAATGCCATATGAAGAGATAAGAGAGTGAAAGGAATAATTTGTGCAATAAGTCTAAGAAGTTGCATACAAACACAGCACAAAAAAATGATATGTGTTTACTATAAATACTATTGTATCTATTACAATGTACACAGAAATATAAAATATGTTTCAATTCAGTCAACCTTACCACTGTATATTGAGGTTGAGTTTCGACTAGTGCCATAATAAACATAAGCTATCTTGATCCGCGATAACAGCTATATAATTTTACGACCGTACGCAGTGAGCGTTAGAAAATACAACTGTATTACTATACTAATAACGCTTATATTCCTCAAACTCAAATAAGACCACACTCTTACTTGTGGTCTTATTTTCCTTGCCATTTTAGAGATTTCACCTCATATCTAGTACATTTTTCATCGAAGCAATAAGTACTTAGTTGTGAAAAAGATCCCAGAGTCCCAGTTAAACTATTCTGTTAATATAAACAGTTCAGTTTACCTCTTTGGCATACGTTTCTCTCAGTATAAACTAAAGCTTTTTGTCTTCTTTTTACTGTGATGTTATAAGTAAACCAGTAAAAGATTTCCAAATAATATAAATAAAAGAAAATATTTTTAACGGCTACCCAAAACCTTTCAACCCAAGAACCACTTAAGCGATCAATATGTGAGCACTTTCCGGGAAACTTTTTTCGTTACACACGCCTTATCAGATTATCCTGCTTATCGAAAGACGATGGAAATCTCCCTCTAGTAACGACCATGCGCTTGATCTAAAAATGATGGGAAGAGATTAGCAGGATTAGTTCGTTCCTTTTTAAATGTTGGTCGCTTTTCCATTTTTTCCCTCTAGCAGTTATTGTGAGGATTCCCTGCGTGCTTTTCAATCAGTTTGCTTTGGCAACGTTTGTGCGTTGTTCTTTTTATTCTATTTCATTTTTGCTGTAGAGACGAAAAATTCAACGTTCACGAACAATCGGGCATTTTTGAAAAATCATATTTATCAGGATTATAAATGAAAGTCTTTCAGCGTGGTAGATATTATAGAATACTTCGCATCTAGTGATAGAAAGCCCAGAGTTCTAGAAAGGAGAACGTACGTTCCTCCTACTCCTTTCTAGAACTCTTAGACATTTTTTATTTTGGTAGGCTTTTTTATTATATTCTTTATTCTTTCTAGTAATGACGAGTATCTGTATACTGACTCGCATTATTTCGGGAGAAAAAGTTGCATTTATTTCTTTCCCACTGCTGGGACTCGAGGCTTTCTCTTACTAGGAGAGAGTTACAAGCCATAATCCACCAACCTGGCCAAGTGTGGATTGGCAGATGACACAAGTCTTTAAATATACTTCAAACGTGTCGTTTTCCTCACGATATTTTCTTCACCGTAAAGCGAATGAAAATCCACACATAACCAAGAAAACAAGTCAGTGATGTAGGGCCGGCATCGAACCAGGTGCCGTCTGATTGAAAAGCACTTATAATGTATCTAACTATACTTAAGTATGTCCTAAAATTATTTTTACTGATAGCTGTGCAGTCGTTTCTAGAGTGGAAGGTTAAGGGGCATATACATAATATACCTCACACAAAATCAAAAATCAAAATATCAAATCAAAATTTCATCGCATTCACAAAATCTGTCGTCTTTGTCGTCTATGGTTTCCTCGCGATGTTTTTTTTTCACCAAAAGCTAGAGCTCGTTGGTGGGGATCAAACCACGTGTTTTTCACCTGTTTGTTTTAGGTTGCATGAAAATTCAAACATCATTCACCTGTCTCGCATTTCTCATCTGTTTTCTATTTCTTGTGAAGAGTGTGACAGACCTTCTAGCGTGTTATGAAGCATCACATCGTACCCCTTTACAATAGGAACTCACTGAATTTCAAATGCACTTGGCAATGTAAGCGAAACTTTTGACGCAGAGTGTGTACTGGCATTTCGGTATGCAATTCCGTAGAAACCCCGGCCTGTCAGTATATCACGTTTACGGCGTCCGGTTGCCTAGCAACGCTCGAGCCTCCTTAGAACCTCCCTTCCAGTATAGAGATGCTTATATTATTTATCAGTATCGCAAACCTTTTATAAAAACTTTCTCAATTAATAAATAAAATAAAAAATAAATAAAAAGTCTTTATTGCAGGCTAATTGTACCCATATGATTGCATAAAATAAAGTTAATATTAAATTGTTGACACTGTAGAGGGGTGCCAGTCAAATTTTAAATGTATAAACTAAAATAAAGTAAAATAAAATAAAATACACAACGGCACGAATATGGTGCCAGGTCACTTTTTGTTCTGGTCTCTGTGAGCAGAGATCCAGCGGTTATACATTGGACTCAGGACGTCGTCAGACACAGCCACGAGAATTTTATTGTCAGAACGGCGCAGCCCTTGCCAAAAAGTAGCAATGCGAGATCTGACTACTGCAAAAAAGTCGGGGACCCCTGCGTCCGCAAACATAGTAGACGCGCTGCAGCACCGCGGGAGCCGCATAAGAGCTCGGAACGCATCATTGTACTGAACTCTTATTCGACTCATTGTTTTCTGCGTGAACGTTATCCACAGCTGGCAGGTGTACATGCCAAGGCAGTATGCCTTGAAAAGTGTGGTCTTTACATCCTTACTGCATTTTGAGAATCTCCGAGCGAGCATGTTGCCTCTGACTGCAAGGGCCCTCCGCTCGCGCTAATATTTACAAAAATAATACCTCTTTATATAATCCTGTGATTAGAATGTGTCGCCAATACAATTATATTCTTATCCACCATCACCACGCCATTGATGTATTTAATAATAGCATAGTCAAATTTAAGAAAAATATTTTTGATTTATTGAAATTAGAATAAAACTAAACTTAAACTTATACTGAACTAAATTAAATTGTAGCTTAACCTATCTGTTACCAACTAGTTATGTAGTTTTGTTTTGATTCTTTCTAATACTTATATTTGTTCATGTTGTGTACACATAGTTAGGAAAATAATCTAGTTTTGATCCTGGTTAATTCATCTTTTTTAGTTATAGTTTTGATTATTTTCTGTTTTGTGAACCATAATAAATAAATAAATAAATAAGTATGAGACGCCTGTCAAATACTATAAACTCAAATAGCTGATGTAGTAGTGTATGTTTATCTTACGTGTATTTTTTATAGTTCGTAGCATATGCTACGAGACGTAGACTCAGCTACGTCTCGTAGACATTAGCTATGCTACATACTTGAATAAATATGTGTTGATTTAAAGTGTTTATGTATATGTATGTAGTAAATCGGTCGTCGTAATTATTTATTTATAAATACTATAATAAATAAATACTAAGACAAATTTCACACACGGTTGGTTAACCCCATACTGAACCATTTCTAGTTCGTATTATGGTTGCTAACACAACTGATATATTACATATACACACATACATGCGTATTTTATATAGATACATATATAACACCCAGACCGACAGCCAACAAATTTAGTTTAGCACAAAGATGTTGGCCGTGCTGGGAATCGAACCCGGAACCTTCTGATTGGTAGTCCGGCATGGTAACCGTTACGTCAACTAGGTCGCCAATAATTGTAGACAGTATAATATGTTGCCTACCTATTTGACTACTATATTTGCATGGTGGTAAAACAATTCCTAGTGCTCTCCTGGCTAGTTGTCACCCTCAAGTTAAAAAATCTGTCATCCAAGTGCCTAACGGTGAGTTCTGACTGCCTGCTTCACAGCCAGATATTCCAGATTTAGAATTTAGAACTCATACGTTTGCTTACGCGCCCATCAAAGGTTAGCTATAATGATTGAACACTCCAGATAAAACTGAAAAGCTGATGAGAAGAAATATAGTAATACTAGCTGACGTTGTTTTGCCTCACTTAGGGGTACAGCGCCATCTATTGATTACTTACTCAACCCAGTCGAAACGTATCGACATCTGTTAGAATCATTTGGAGTTAACAGATAATTGTGACTGTCAAATAATAACAGACAATAATTAGCAATAAATTAAATTTTCGACTATAATTTGAGATTTAAACTATCCTATCTCTCAAGTTGGATCGAACTGCACATGGTGTGCGAATTTTATTATAATCGGTTAAGTGGTTTAGGAGTCCATTGAGGACAAACATTGTGACACGAGATTTATATATATTAAGATGAAAGAAAAATCTACGTTTTGGCACATTCAAACATATTAAGTCTTCGTTATTGCGAGTTAGTTTTATGCTAAATGCATTGTTTGTCACGAAAATCACCCAAAACGAGTAATTTCGGCATTTTCGGAAGTATTTTGTTTGATCGAGTGTCTTTATATGGAGTTTATACACTTTGCTTCGAAGTAACGGTAGAGTATACGCATCATGCATTAACAAGGTATTTTCAAGTAAGGAATCTGCCAAAATATTCGTGGAATTTGTTGTTACGGAAACCTTGTTCTTCCCTCAAACATTAGCTTTTACCGTTTAATTTTGACGAACTCGGGATTTCAGAGAGACGAATTATTAGGAAAGGGTTGTTGTTGTCATGTTTTGTGTAAGGAACATGACATAATCAGTGTTCAGAATGCTGGCCTATATTTTGGCCAGAAATTGAGCATTGTCGTTATCTCGGCAACGCTGCAAGTATTTTGGATAATATTTCTCTCTCTCTTTTTAGATTAGGTTTGCTTTAGTTTAAGTTTTTTACATACCTTTTTAACAAAGTTAAAGATATTTCATGCAGTTATAATGTAAGTTAAACAGTTAAAGTTTCGTTACTCGTATTTACACACATCTTCAAATATTGTAGTTCTAAAACGTGTCGGTTTCCTCACTATGTTTTCCTTCACCGTAAAATGAGTGCAATTCCACACATAATTTGTGAAACAAGTAATTGATGTAGAGCCGGGATCGAACCAGCAACCTTTGAAAAGCATATGTTTGATTTTTTCCCCATCGAGTAACATTCGCCATATTATCTTCTAATCTTCTTCTAATATATAAAATTCCCATGACACAATGTTTGTTACCGTACTCCTTCAAAACGGCTTGACCTATTTTTACCAAATTTTATATACGTATTCAGTAGGTCTGAGAATTGGCTACTATCTATTTACGATACCCCTAAGTGATAAGTTGTTCAACCTTATTTTTTTTTGACGATTTTTTTTTATAATGTGGTATTCAAAAATACATACAACCCTAAATTTTTACTTTTTTATCACCAACTACAATTTTTTATGCCCATTTAAATAATTCAATCATTTTTCATCCCGCTCGATAACTGATCAATTAAAGTGTTTTAACTGTACTAAAAACAAAACAACGTTTGCCGGGTCAGCTAGTATTTATATATATATATTGTATATATATTTGTTTGTAAGTACAGCTTAAGAATGCTCTCGAGACCACTTTACATCTTCACTACCGTCATCCGATCCATAACCCTCGAGAGTAAGCATTCTGCCATCTTATATTGTGAAACGCAACCCCACTACAAAAATAGTATTTGAAAATGGAACCGAAGCAGACATATTGAAAATTCTCAGTAAACATCGCACCGTGTAGAATATTCCCCTTATGTTTGAGCAATATTTTTCAATTTGAAATGTCACGGACAATATCCGTTACTTTGCCTTAGAGATAGTTGGTAATGGTTTTGCATACAAATGGTTGGTTTTTCAGACTTACTACTGAGTTTTGGAGGATATATTTAGGTACGTATTTGTTTTCATAGTTAATATATTTACAAACACTAACTTTTGAGTATCTATCTAAATATACCAGTTTATTAGGATCGAGTAAAAATTTGCTTAAAAGTTAGGTTTTTTTATACTAGAGCCCCCTTTTAATAATTACTTTAATGATTTATTTTAAATGGTAATATATATTTCAATATTATGTGTCAATTTTGATCGCCTAGCTCGTACCGTTATTGATATATAGCAATACGTTAATGATAATATAAAATACATTTATTGTATTGTCTTTATATTGTGATTTTTTTTTCAGTTTTTTTGTTAAAACGGCACGTGAAATACATATCTTGTGAAAGTTTAAACTTTCTATCTATCACGGTTTCTGAGATAGACAGTCAAGGGACAGACAGACAGCGGAGGCTTAGTAATACGGTCCCGTTTTTATCTTTTAGGTACGAAACCCTACAAATGCAATATAAATGTTTATATATGTATATTGTATTTAATACTACTTTACACCCATTCGTACATAATAAATATATTATCAGTGTTTCATGGAAGTGATGAAATATTCGTACTCGTATATGAGTATTGTATAGTAAGTACCATTTCTCCGAAATTGATCGAAACGATTGTTTCAAAACAAATGAGAAACATTATCAAATATAACCATACATGTGTAATAAAATGTGCGCAATAGCCATTGTTTCTTCTCTGGTAAAAACATTAAGATGATATATTAACTTAATCAATATTTTTTTTATATATTGAGGTCATGTGTAGGGTTCCGTACGTACAGAGTACAAATGAGACTTTGCTAAGACTCGGTTGTCCTTTTTAACCGACTTCAAAAAGGAGGAGGTTATATATTCGACGTGTATGTATTTTTTTTTTTTTTTTTCTATCTATTGCCGGGCTGTATCTTATTCCAGTAAAAATTTTCAGTTGTGTATTTTTATTGCCGTTTTACAGAAATATTAAAAGCAGAGCCAAAATGTACTACATGCACTATTTACTATATCAATAAATTTGTATATACTTGGGTAGTAAAAACAAATAATTATTATGGATGAAATTCACTCCTAAAGTTTTGGTTGTTAATAAATAAATCATTTATTTTTAATAAAAAAAATGTATATACAGTAATTAAATAGATTAATTAAATAGATAATTTATCATATTGCGATCAATCAATTCAAAATCATATGGGTCCAGTAGCAAAGGGCGCGGTAAAATAGTAGAGTATAAATAAAGACTTAATTGAAATAGAAGACAATATTAAATATTTAGTGTACTTCCGCTGTGATAACACAGTGTATCACAGCGGAAGTACAATAAATAATTAATTTTGTCTTCTATTTACAATGGATTTCCGCAAAGTAACGCCTGAGTCAATAGGTTATTTAAGATTTAATTCAATAGAAGACCAGCAAAAATATTACTTCAAACTCAATAGAATAAAATCAGACACTGTTCATGTAAAATGTAGAACTATATAAATACAAATAAACTAACCATTTGCAAACTAAAAGCCCGTACACAATAGTATCACCGATCGCTGCGACAGGACTATCGGAGACAAGAATTGATTTCAGCGACAACTAGAATTCATTGGAAATGGGATCCGGCAAACGCAATGTAGTGAAAACGTGCGCTATTGTGGAAGGCGAAGCTTTTAACGGTTTGAACGCCCGTCCGGACCATTCGGATGGTCTGCTCGGTTCTTTATATAGCGTTAGAGAAGGCTTTTGAATCAAATTAGAAGAGGGATGTACTTGAAATTCGTAGATTAGACAAATTAGAAGAGAGATGTAATTTTTAGTAGCAGAATGTACGAGTAAGAAAAATAATTTAACTAACTGCAATGCTATTCAGGTAATCTTCGAATGCATCCAACAATTTTCTTTGAAAAGTGACGTTAACAACCACTCTCTATAACGCCATAAAATGCACAGTCCCTACAGTGTCATTATATAGAGTTTACATTGGTTTTATGCTTTACGCTTATAACTTGTTCCAAGCCCTAAGCCCGCCAGACGGCTTGGCACCGCATCTATGTATACATCTATACATACCTTCTATTCATTAATGTTTAGCGTCTCATGTAGATGAGATGGTCTAAGTCTAATGACGTCTCGACTTTTTTTACATTTTAATACACAATCTACTGATGAAATAATTAATGAAATAATTAATTAAACTGATAATTTAATGAATTGGGGGTTTAATGCTACAATTTATAAATGAGTTTAAACCTCTGACTATAACGACATCTCTCTCTATAACGACCACTCTCTATAACGGCCACTCTCTATAACGAAAACTCTATATAACGACATCTCTCTATATCGACCAGGAGTAACAGTTTTTACTCCTTACGACTAGGCATTTGACAAGCGGGGTGCGTTACACACGAGCTAGCGACACTCTGGCCTAAGGTAGAGTATGCCTAGTCTGAAATAAATAGTTCTCAAGAAAACTGCTGGAACACACTGTTAGTTGCTAGGCGACAGATTTTTCAACTTGAAGTTGGTTGCTAGTCAAGCGATCACTAAAAAGATTCTCGGAAAAAACATATAAATAGACAGATAAGACAGAAAAACTCTTTTATTGCAACACAGGTAAAAGACTATTCAATATCAGAAAAAACTTATAACTAGTGTTACAAACGATGATCTTTTCACTAAAAGTGATCTCTTCAGGCAACTGATGTGCTAAGAAGAAAATGTAATAAATAAGATGAAAGGATGTAAATTGGAATGGAAATTTAGATAAGGTTTGTGTAAGATTGATGTAAATAGCACATGCAGAGAGAGGCCTATAACCAGCAGTGTTGTAAGAAAGACTAATAATACTAATAGCGTGGCTAATAAGCGAGTGTGTCTTGGTGGTAAAAACGTCTGCTTTTCAATCAGACAGCCCCTAGATCGATCCCAATGACTTGTTTTTCAAGTTAAGTGTGAATTTGCACTCGCTTTACGGTGAAAGAAAACATCGTGAGGAAACCGACACGTTTGATGACCACAATATCCGAAAACCTGTGTCATCCGCCAACCCGCTCTTGGCTAGCGTGGTGAATTATGGCCTATATATAAATCTCCTTGTGAGAGAAGGCCCCGAGTCTTAGCAGTGGGAACGTATAGTGGGCTGCTTATGCTATGCTTATAAGAAAGACGGTGCGTGACGATTATGATATTTCATTCATAATTAACATAAAATGAAAGGTCTCCAAAGTAAAACAACATAATAACAAGAATCGTAATCACAAAATAAACAAACGGCTTTAAAATGTGTCCTCTTTTACGTCAAAGCAAACTTCCTTGGCATTTCATAACAACGAAGGAAACGGACAAAGAAGTACGCGTCTAGATATGATACTTCTCTACCCCTTAATTAGAGCTAACATTGTGTTACTCTTAAACTGGATTTATTCGAACCTGTCCAGCCTTGGCAAAGATATGAAATCTTGAATGTAAATAAAGTTTTACTGCAATAAATAAAAAAAAAACAATTGAAGTGAAAAATAATTTCTAGACTATCTAAACAATCCCAAAAATATTATGCTGATTTTAGTACCAATCTGATTAAACAATATTATCCTAGATTATCCTATATTTATAGTAGACTAATGTAAGATAATCTATTAATTTGTCTAGATAGAACTAAATAAAAAAAAATGGTTGCCTGTAAAGTCGGTTTTACGGGCAAAGATTTTACGTGACAACGTCTGCCGCGTGCTGCGCGCGCGGCAGACCGATCATAGTTGAGTGGGAGAGAGACGCAAGGCATTCGGCGGGCCTCTCTCTCGTTCGGTGACTCATCGTAACGTTACCGGGCGTTACACTTTTTCATAAGTGACTCCCAGCCGCAACCTAATTTAAGACGTTGTCACGTCAAAATAAGACAAAATTGACACACGGCTTGTTAGCTTCGTACTTAAACCATTTCTAGTTAATATTACGGTTGCTAACAGAACTGAGACACTACATACATATACATACATGAATACTTTATATCGATACAAATTTAACACCCAGACCGCCAGCTAACAAATTTAGTTCAGCACAAAGATGTTGACCGTGCCGGGAATCGAACCAGAGACCATTTGGTTGGCAGTCCGGCATGGTAACCATGACGCCAACGAGGTCGTCCCGCATTGAATGACATGTCGCTTCAAATTAAATCGAACGGCTACTTAGACAACGTACTTGCCTCTTACAGTATAAATAATGTGTAAATGTATCAAATAAACATAAAAAGTTTTTTATAAAGCTTCACTTGTTTTGTTACTTTTATCTCTTTCAAACTCCACCCAGCATGCAGCCGGCGCGGCTTGCCAAATCCAGTTCGATAACACTGTAGTTATGAAACGTTTACAAACAAAGCGAATTTAATGTTAGCGTATGCTTTGTCGTAATATGATAAGAACGTTACACTTAACATGTTTCGCAACAAAGGAAAGGTTTTCATTAATGTACTTTGATCTTTATTATATTCAGAATCTACATATGTATGTACTATATGTTTTCTCTATATCAAAGAGTATACATATAATCAATTTACTAAAAATAGCGAGCCTGTTGGAAAACTTTTGGTACAAATTTATTAATGTCAACTAAAAAAAAGTCTTAAGCTTTTATGATTACACAAAATTAACAGAGAATCATTTTGATTCAAAATAGTATAATTTTAATTTAGTTGCAATAATTTTCATTTAATTAGAATAATTTTAATTTAATTTTAAATTTGTAAAGCTTACATTTTGTATCTTACTTTAACTTATAGTTCTATAGAAAATACTGGAACAAAATTGCATTGTGCATTCTTAACGCCGTGCCGTTAGTTCTAAGTTTCTCGAAGGAACATTTTACTTTATTCCGAACATTGGATGAGGCCCGCATTTGCTAGAACTTGGACAAACAAACACGTCGACTTGGGGACAAACTCAGGTACCAATGAAAGGGGCCCCTTTTTGTATATCAATTATCAACTAAGCGGGCAAGATCTGGTTCTGAAAACCTGGATACCAGAAACAGACCACTTATGGCATGTTTCAACGGGCTAGATAAATGAAATTTTAAACCTCTTTTTTTTTCACAAACTTATTACAACGAAGATTACGTGACGTCACAAGGCCCAACTGTCGTACAACTTTATATTTAAACAAACATTATTTTTTAAACTAATGAACTAATTAGTATATATTTGAAGTTCTCACGCATCGACATGCCATTTGATTACATAATTATGTTTTTCATTGGGTCCCACTGCTGGGCAAAGGCCCGCATTCAGTTTTGGTGGTTTAGTTTACATCATGTCTATAGTCTGTCATGTCATGATCATGAACTAGATCATGACTCCTCCTATATTTGGGTCGACCTTAAGGTCGTCGCGCTTCCGGAACCCCCTTTTGTTCACATATATTTATATAATGTGATGATATCAGCTTTTTGCTCGAAAGTTTTTCTTTCCGTACCCCTAAATTATTGCCCTTATTACGCCCACGGATACGCCCTGTCTTCAAACGAAATCTCGCTTGAAAATTTTCTCGCACACACGACTGTTTGCGCTATATTTGAATAATTCAATATTTGTACATTTGCTTGGGACTTTGTAGTTTCGTGTTAATAGATGTTTTCAGACATCTATCTATTGTATCTGTGTACTACTGTACTGAAATGTTCAAGTTATGTTAATCGTTTGTTTATTTATAGTAGGTAACTGCATAACATTCTTACATATGTTTAGTCTGTTTAAATTTGTAAGTTTTTTATGCTTCTAAAAGCCTTGATTTTGAGTAGTGTATACTCGTATAAGTATATATATGCACATACTACTATACGACATCTAGTCTTAGTTTCTTAGAAACTAGTACTTACGTTTTTTATTGCACAGCTTTTAGGCACCAGATGTCATCTCTAAAAAAACTACTACAATTCATAA
Source organism: Mellilla xanthometata (assembly GCA_035578125.1). NCBI lineage: Eukaryota > Metazoa > Arthropoda > Insecta > Lepidoptera > Geometridae > Mellilla > Mellilla xanthometata. The sequence continues at coordinate 5,506,224 of JAPUBQ010000015.1, read as the reverse complement.
CAGTTGTATGGAATACACGTGAATAAATACATATACACTTGTATATACCCAACTAAGATATTCAGCACAGACATCGTCCGCATTTAATATTTGTTACCTCGTGGACAGCTTGTTAACACTTGGGGAATTTACTTACCCATTATATACTTGCCATGAGATAACTGCGGTTTATCTAAGGTTGTGGCTTGTACATACATTTAACATGTCTACAGTGTTCTGGATAGTAATATCTTGAGTAAACCCAATTTTTTAAATCCCAGGATGTTTGTAAATGAAATAAAAAATATTAATAATTAATTTATTTGGGTATATGACTTACATGCTAGATACGAGTAAAATACATGTTCTGGCCCTGCACAAGGTACCTACCCTATTAGGTCCTGACTAGCACGACTACAGAGAATACTTTTATTTATATCAGCTATTTATAATTAAATCTAAGTAAATTGCAACAAATATTTGTAGATAATTTTGGTACCAAAATAAGTGTAATTCTTAGAGTTGTTTTTGAGACGGTTTTAAGCTATTTTTACGAATTTTTTTTACCAGTTTTAAGGTTCCGCACCCAAAAAGTAAAACGGGACCCTATTACTAAGCCTCCGTTGTCTGTCTGTCTAATTTATGGATATGACAACAATAGTACAATTTGTACACTTAGGTTTCGTTCAAAGACCAGCATCACAAATTTTACTATTTAAATTACAAATACACAGTTCGATAGTAAGTTAAGTGTCTTTCAAGATGCGACCAACTGAAAAATACAATGTTGGATATTACTGACTACATTTCCTAGAGCTCAGTTTAAACCAACTAATGCAAGTCTGTTTCTAAAGACTGTTTTCTGTATCTACGTTTATATTACTAATTAACTAAGTTTGCAACCTAAAACATCATTTTATGTAATAGGGGAGAAATTGCTGAATATATACAAATATACAGTCGAACATGAAGCATAGAACCTTATGGATTTTTAACTAATTAACTATATTGGTGCGATGACCGAATTTGGTTCTTGGCCTCCGGTATCAAGTGGAGTCTCGACTTTAAGGAAAATAATTAAAATTAAATGAAATTGCTAACATCAAAAATACCGTACCACCAAGTAAATTGAGGTTAAACGCAAACCTTTTTAACGCAATAAAAATAATATAAAAGCAAGGAATTTTTAGGAATGTGATTAAAAAAATAAATAATGTATTTAATTCGTTCAAACAAAACGGTCACGCTATCTTTTTCCGCTTGAGTTAACTTTTAAAACGAACCAAACATTCGGTCGAGATCCGTAGTTAAGGTCGTTAGCGTATTTCACACGAATGAAATGTGCAAATAAATCATTATAAAACAGAACCCTTACGCAAAATAACGGGTTCAAAATAAAACATGGCACATTTGTTACGTTAATAGACTATCCTAAGGGAGAAAGATGGGTGCGTAACGTTGTTTTTAACATATTTTTTTTTATTACAGAAACATGTTTGCCAAAAACCGTAAATTTGAAAGTCTTTTTTTTATATTACAAAAAGAAAAAGTGTATTTATTTTCAGTACAGAATTCCACAAGTTCTCAGTAATGTATCGTTATTAAATATGCAAGATTACCGGAAACTAACACAGGACCTCTTAATTTCAAGCAGATTTGGTAAATTTAGACCCAACATTTCGTATAATGAAACCACTCTGAAAAGGTTTTGCTCTAGATACTGACATCCTGAATATCGTAAAAATGGTACATTTTATAAACAACAAATACCCATAGGTAGTACGTTTTTTATAGTTTAAATATTTAAAAAACATTCCAGCGTCATACTCGCATTCTGATCATTTTCGCTTTAAGCGAGAATGAATCGGTCTTTTCTAGGCAAGCGCGCTACACCATAGTTCGCAACATCACTTAACATCAGGTGAGTTGCGGCCAAGCGCAAGCCTATCTATCATAAAAAAAAATTCTTAGATGCAGCTCTAAATACTGCATGATGTTAAGTTACTACAAATTGCGCTAAATACTCTGAAATTATTAACGTTCAGTTGAAAATTTAACTTGACAGGTGATAATTTCTACAAACGTGTCTGAGACAACTTCTCTCATAGAAATGGCAAACAAGTAGTTCAGTCAACTCGCCTTGCTAATTTTCATATTTGACATCTAACAGTTAATTTTTGTTCGTAAAATATTTTAAAGTTTAGAGATCCTTGAACACAAGTTTTGCAGTTGAATGACCATTTTTCAAGACTTACGTATTTATGACCAACTTAGCTTTTCAGATAAAAAGATAATTCATATTCAAATGCCTATTATTTCGACTGATTTTTAAGTCGTAGAATAAATAACAAAAACTAATCAAAGCAACACAGTAATTATTATAAATATAGCATATTGTGTGTCGTTTCCCGTTTTGTAATTTAAAATCGTTTACAAAACCACAAAAGAACATAAAATTATCAAAAGTCTATATATTGATACCATTAGTTATCTATCTAAATTAATAGACACGGATAATTATTAATACTAAAACGAATTAAAACACATTTTTATATTTTATTTTACATCACTAAACTGTTTTTAACGATACCATTATTTCCATTAATAACCATGTTCGTAATTACATTTACGGTCTTCTCTAGTAATAAACGACTTAATAACTTGAAAATAAACTTAAGAAAGGTCGAAGCAATAATTTTGAGCGTTTTCATATAAGTGACTGTTAACATAGAGCTATGAAAACAAATTATCATAGTAATAATGTACAATATGTTCAGGCTTCAAGCCTGTATTATTAATACTTAAAGTATATAATAATATCTAAAAATATAAACATGCATTTACTTGTATATACACATAAAAACATCTTCATTGGCAAAATATTTATATTATAGTGTAAAGACACAAATTGTATGCAAGAAGAGATACGTTTATGTCTTAATGCACATTAATTACAATGATAGTCCCTGAGTCCCACACGAGGTATATCCTGTGTTGTAGTAATTAGTGTCTTCCCTTAGTCTCTAGTATTACGAAAACAATTCAATCTAAAGAAACGTATCATATAACTAAGAAAAAAATAACACATTATTATAACAGCTATTTTAGGTACTTTGGAAGTTCGCTTCCCGGTAACGGCAAAATAGTAATCATCATAAAGCAACCGACGTTTTAATTTTTTTTCTTGTGGTTTGTAATTGCAACTGTATTTTTTATCCCCAAAGGAAACGTCAAATAAACTGAATCTGTAATACAGTTTTCAGTGTATCCGTGTGAAACAGCCTTTTTGTAACTTCGTAAAATATTATAGGACGAGCATAAAATGGAAAGGAAGAGCTATTTATCCGCAGTTTATGTATGTGCATAAATAATGAACAGATTAGGTTGGTATTCCGATAGAAGTGGGTAAAGTTTAGCGGGGATTGAGGTGTTCGTGGTTTAAATCGAGAATTCATAAAGCTTCCTTCGATGGAAATGTTATAAATAAATAAAATATTAGGACACATTTCACACACGGCTGGTACATATTTCAAATGAGATAATGTTAGTGTACTTAAAGTCACGACTTAGGTTTAATGTTTGTGTCACGTTAAAATAAGGCTGGAACTAGATGCCCAAAGCTGAGCAACAGCTATATACTACTTTTTTCAATTTATAATATTATAGCCCATGGAAAGATATATTTTGTTTCTACTCCCCATAACCGGGCGTTTGATCAGCGCAACCGCACCTTTAAGTGCGTCTGGCCTTAGGTGGACCATGCTTAGTCTAGAATAACGGGATCCCAATAAAACTGCTTGGTGACAGATTTTCCAACTAGAGGGTAGTTGCGTACACTAGAAAATGTCCAACCACCATTCAAAATTTATATTAACTTAATCCTATCGTATGAGTCCTTTCTTATGACTTATCTTTCTTTAATTTCTGTGAATAAATTTGCGGCGCTCACAAAACAGAACTCTCATTAGTCAAAACTATTATTATGAATGTGTGTTTAGACAAGTTTTAAATGGTAGCAGCACAAAAACTTCTCTTTTCAGTCTTAATTTCAGTTGCTAAAATATTAAAATTTCTACACCGAAATTAGAATCAAGCACTCTTGTTTAATATTTGTTCTGTCCACGAACTTTCAGGTGAATTTCAGTCGTGTAAAACGAGCGCAAAATAAAAACTGTCCATGGAAACTCGAGATTAAATTTTCCGGGCTGTGGTTTTCACAGAATGACTTTTGGACACAATTTTAGTTAGTTTTTCCAGTAAAATTTAAACCTGTTACGAAATTATTTTTGAATCATATATTTAGCATTACTTATACTAAGTAACTAACGCATAATAAGTTTTAAGCGCAACTTAAAAAGGACAAACACGTTTGTCCTGGGACATTTGATAAGTCAGGACAAAAAAAATGGAGTTTGACCAAAAACTCGACGATGCGCGGCATGAAGTATATTAAAATAAGTTTTTTTTTGTTCTATTTCATGATATTAATTAAAAAAATACTATTCTATGCAAGAAGTTCAACGGTGACAAAATTAGTGTTGCTAGTATAGCAGTATAGCTAGTTATTTTTAAGCGAGCACAACAAACGCTGATGAATAACATTTATTTTGTAAGTCTACCTTGTAAATTAACACATAAATGTTCGCGTTATAAGTAATACGAGTATTATTATCATTTGCAAATAAGTTTAGTAACACATAAAAATGCCAGCCGTCTTACAGCTGTATGGGGAATATGCCAAGCGGCTGGTGGAGGTTTCTGGTGTCCCAATGCTGGCCTTTATTTCGATCAGAACCTAATCATGCTATCGAACGTGGCAATGCTGCTAGCATTTTGGACACTTGCGTATACCCTTGGTCTTCTTAAGGTTTACTTTAGCTAAGTTTTGGATTAATTTATGTATTTTTATGTTATAACTTATAATGTAATAAAGTTACTCATTCCAGACTATCAAAATAAAGTGAATATTACAAAAGCACTATCTCACCATCTCCCGAACAAGTTTAACAACTTTTGCTCTGAACTTTCATCAGGCACCTAGTATTTTACAGCGCAGCCAGTTGTGAGCAAGCTGCATTTCATGGCTCAATAAATCCCAATTTTTTCGTTAGCGTCCTATATCTGATAGCGATGCAATTGACAACGAAAGGAGAGAAGCAAGTTCGAAAATAACTGGCCACGTGGACCCCTCCTGTTTTAATAGAAGTACCTACCACAACATCTGACGCAATGACAGTGGAACAGGTATGCCAGCGACCCAAGACCATTACTTCAAAGAGCTCGGATGGCTTAGGCAGGCTGGGGGAAATCTATTTATCTATATATCTTTATATTTGCGTCTTGTGCATCCATCTATCGTTATTAAGATCAAGAGCATTGATAAAAATATCTCAACCGCGATTGAAAAAAGTACTTGTATCCTTACAGCGCCATCTAGTGGCATCTTTTAGAAATACAACAAAGCTTAAACTACAATAATAATTATTATTGTAGTTTGAGCTGATGACAAATAATAATTTGTCGTCAGCAATACATCACGGTTCATGAAGTTGAACCTAGTGACAGGCAATTAGGTGACAGATAGACGGACGGACAGCGAAGTCTCAGCAATGGGGTAAATAAATTGGTTCAGTTGCTACCATCTGAGCACGGAATCCTAAAAAGAGAAAAGCTTTCAGTTTGAGGTTAATATGAGTAAGTTTTATGGAGCGACGACGGTCTGCCTCCATTTAGCAAAGGGATATCCCCCCGGACAGATGTTGTGTCCGGAGACGGCCGTGCGACGGTCATGCATTGTAGCTTGAACCCGTCGTACGCGCGCTGTAAATACCGTTTGCGCGATTCAGGACAAGCGCTCTGATTGGTCGCGGGCGATGAAGTGCGACAGAGACGCCACAGTTTGAATTGTACATATTGTGAATATAAATAAAAACATTTTGAATATCTGTTCATAGCTTGTCTCCTGCAGATAGCGCTTCTAAACTTTACTCTTCTACAAACGCCAAGTTACATGCGTTCACGCCAGCTCCTTTACAACCTTCTACATCATTAAAAGTGCACGCCACTTACAACTTGGGAAAACTTCCTTTTATTTTCTTTAGAGGAAGTTTCACCTTGACGTACGTTGAATTGTTTTTAGCTAGTCGTTCGTATTGGAGAGTTCTCTTGGAATAGGAAGTTCTGAGCTAAGTATTCTCGTACCTAAACTATTGTGTATTAGAGAGTTTTTTTTAGGAGTTTGAGTTTGGGTTTACTTGTATCCAAACAATTGAATAAACTCATAAACTCATTTATTGGTAATTTTAATGACATGTCAGAAATAGATTAAGAATTAAATGTCAGAATTAAATAAATAAATAAATACATGTCACAATAAGTAAATATTGTTTGATTCATCATCATCCTGTCTGCGTCCACTGCTGGACATAGGCCTCTCCCAAGGCACGCCACTTGACCCTATCCTTAGCATATCGTCTCCATCCACTGCCCGCATTTTTTGTTGTTGTTTGATTATTTAGAATTATTCTTAATTTTTTATTGTTTATTGGTGTTTCGTAAAGTTGACTATAGTGTCAATATTTATTGTAATTTATGTATGATTTTTAACGGCCGACGCATAAACTTTGTGGTATTATTAAATTTGACGTGTCTGTGTATGACATCCCGTAGCTCCCGAACCATTGAACCATAAGATTTGATTCAGTTTCTTTCTGTTTGAAAAACTAAAATTACTTATCTAGATAAAATGTATAAACAACGATAATCAGTTGGGTTTGATCCATTGTGAGAAAAATGAGGTAAATACAAAAATTGACACAACAAGTGAAGTTTATTCAGTGGCAAAATTCTTGGCGGAAAATCTTTTGAAATGTCATGACACATTGACACGGGACACACCACATAGCTAATGAACAAACGGACAGACAGGTTGCTGAAATAAACCTTTCTATTCGAATATGTAACTTCCGGGTATTTAAAAATGCATGGAGTTTTTAGCTAGTGTCAAAAACAACCGGGTATTTTCTCTACGATTTGCTCCATTGGTTTTTATAGAAAAGAACTATGAAAACCAATGGAGAAAATCGTAAGTCTATGTTACAATCTGTGTCAACTCTAAAAAGATGTTGAAATAAAAAATTGCGTAGCACTTATTCATGAAACAAGCTATTTGAAATGTTTTTAAATAAATGTATTAGAAGACATGCTTACTGATATATCTTTATTCCTGCAATTTGAGTTAAAATTAACGTAGGACAGACAGACATTAAGCGCTGATTATGTTTGATGTATTTCTGTTAAGTCTCGCTCGTATGTACTGCTAATGAAATATATTGTCTACAGTATGTAAAATTTTATTAATAATATAAGCCAAAAACAATATACCATAGTTGTTCTGTCCACTAATCGTCCATACAATTAAAGAAAGTCTAGGCCAATAACATAACTTTTTTAAGTCGATTGTTTTACTCGTATTATAAATGAATGAAATGTTTGTTGACGCAATCATTGCCCACTAAATAAGTTAACATTCTAATTTTATTTTCTTTAAAATCATGCAGAAATGGAAATTTTCAAAGAACTTCTAGCACAATAAATATCGTAGTTCAGTTCTGCCGGCAAATGTCCTCTATCTGCATAATGCAAGCTTTTATCGCAAGAATGGCCCACTGGCTAGCTATAATGAATGGCCAGAATACCCCGTCTATTCCAAATTTAATATTCAACGAGCAAAGTTGCCAGTGACAAAAATCCGAACGTAAGCGGCGTGAAATTTTTGGGTTTTTCCCGATAATAAAGGCCTTTAAAGCCGAGTGAATAAATATTTATTATATTTTTGTATAAGGAGATGATGCTTGCTAGTACCTTTACTTATAAGCGTTACACCGATCTTTAAGCATTTTGAGTCTTGACGGAAAGTAATGAGTTGGGATGACGTTTTCACGACGGCAAAATATTAAGAAAAAGTTTATAAAATACTTGCGGTTCCCTGACAGATTTGGGCCGACCCAAAATGGATAAGGCAGGCGTAATAACTTTCAGGTGCCAAAACTTTTCTAGACTTGCAAAGATTTCTCTGATTTTTTTCAGAAGATTCTAGTAGGTACTACTTCTATCTTTTAGAGGGCAGATTAGAGTTTGGTATATTTTGAGATCTAAAAAGCTTCGGATTTTTATTTGCAACGAAAAAGCTTTTTCAAATGAGCTCGAAAAGTACTGAGCGGATTTAGCATAGGATTTCAGTCTAGAAAGCTGTGCGAAAAAAGAAAATCAAGATTATTCTCGTTTGTGAATTTCAGTGTCCTCAACAGAAACTATTTCGTTAAATTTTGTGAACGTAAGTGAATAAAAGAATATGAACTCAGACAAAATGTTTTGTTTGTTGTGAGCAAATGTATAAAAGCCACATTTATTTTTACAGTCAACATGAAATAGCGAATAACAAATATGTAATTATTTACATACAACATTCTGCGGCTCCTAGGGTTGTTTAACAAACAACGAAGGTATCTTCCGACGCTGTTTAACTGATGATCAGTATATATTTTTTATTATAAATAACAAAAAATAATAAATTTTGCAGTCAATACATTTATGGGTTTTGATATTGCCAATTACATTTTGGTAAATATTATGATGTGATTGGGTATGTATAACATGCATGCCATATTCATACATATACTCAACTTTTACTATAAGATGTACTTTTATATGGATTGGTCACTGGATTTTTACCATCTTATTATGGGAATTGAATTAAACAATCTTTCTGCTGCGTGTGTATGTGTGTGTACGTGTGTTTGTGTGTGTTTCTTACTTCTTCACGCTCAAGCGGCTGAACTGATTTCGATAACTTTTGGTACGTAAATACATAGTTTAGACTCTAAATTAACGCATATGCTACTTTTATCCAGCAACTCGTAGGCATTTGACCAATAGTTAGCGTAACCACAATATGAGTCAGTGAGACTAGACGAAGGTCGAGCATGCCTAGTCTGGTATTAAAGGCGTTTCAAGGAGAGTGCCGGAATCCACAGTACAAGCTTGGTAACAGATTTTTTAACTTGAGGGTGGGGAGCTAGCCAATCGAGTACCAGAAAATGCTCAACAACCATGCATGTGTGGAAAATATGGCGTGAAATGAAATTTCTCAGTGCTGCAGCTTAATAGGTTTAGTGCAGGTTTAGAGCCAACTCTGGCCTTCATCCAACTAGCCTGAAGCGAAATATACGCGGAAATAACCCATATAGACATTATACAGGGCTATTGTGATCATCCGAATAAAGAAGGATAAAATCACTTTCACTAAAGAAAAACTTTTAATACGAATGTTCGGTGCAATTTGGTTTCCATAGGTTCAATTAGTAGTTCTTAGGTTTTACACTAGATGGCGCCACTAGAAAAATTAGCTCGCGCAAACGGTGTAGCATTATTTTCATGAGTCGAAATTTGTGTTGAAAATACATCAATCTTCTAACCACAGCCCCAGTCCTTCATTCACGTTAGAATTGCTTCAGTCTACGGAACTATATTTTTTTCGTGTTCAAGAGCGTGGCATGAAAATGTCGAGCTGCATTCCGTGACAACCTGGATTGAAACCAGCCTCAACACAAATGACTTGTTTTTCAAGTTATGTGTGGAGTTTTCACTCGCTCATGCAGTAAAGGAACATCGTGAGGAATCTCACATGACGTGTGTCATTCGCCAACATTCACTTGGCCAGCATGGCTCTGTCCTTGTGAGAGAAGGTCCTGGCAATATATACTGTGGTTATGCTATACTTATATCGTAGAATACAAATCAGATGTTCTAATGAGTAACTTGTCGGCCCAAGTTCGGAGGTTGAGGTTGATAGATGTTGAATCGGTTTTTTTCCAGGCAAGCGCGCTGTACTCGTATGCCAGTCCGCAACATCACTTAACATCAGTTGAGTTGCGATCAAGCGCAAGGCAATCTAAAAAAAATATTTGTTGATTTTTGTGTTTTTTATTTTATATAATTATGGCCTCGTAGTAAAATGTTCTTAATCATGTGTGCGTTGAACCCCTTTTGTTTAAGTACAAGCGTTTGCAATAGCTCTGTACAATGTAGTACAAATGTGTATCCGTATCAAACTCAATAGTGGCCAAAATGTTTTAATGGATTAAAGGACTTATTGCAACGATTCCATTGCTTTATTTCAGGTTTAAATTTAGAGATAAGTATAAAAAAACTAGTGTTTCTGCCATGATTTTTGACATACAATGAAATAAGGTGATTCAAACATTAAAAAGAGCTGTTTTTCATAAAACCGTTCCCTCTCGCTAGATAGTATTATTATAACATGCTAAGTGATGTGATCATTGCTTTTAGAACTTTTCGACAAATATCAGATTATACGATAGGTACTAAAAAAAACGCTGCATCTTTAAGTATAAAGAACATAAAAGCCACGAAATTTGAATAATAAAAAAAAAACATATAAATTTATTACAAATACAAAATTGGAACATAAAATTACCTGTATTTTCATGCCAATAAATTATTTGTATCTAGCTAAAACATACAGAAGAGCGTAACTAAAAATTTTAAATAGATAATAAAAATTTTCTTTCAGATTTGATTCCATAATAATATATTTGTAAGCGACAAAATAGCCGACAGTATTCACGAATAATAATATGTCAAATGAATCGAAAAAGGACCCGATGATAAACGATATCCGAGAAAATGCTTGCTCACTTATGACTAGGATAAACCGAAATTACAATATTATTTGGGACACTTCAATACATATAATAAAGCGGTAAAAACTAGTGTCTGTACATGATTAATAAATCCAAAAAAACTGATAAGTGGCGATTAAAGAAGAGTAACAGAGACAAAAAATCTATTTTTGAAAGATTTGTCTGACTGTCTGGTAAGTTTTAACTTCGAGACTACTAATCCGATATACTCAACCGAACGCGGTTTTTAGAGAAGTTTTGTCAAAACTTTGTTTCGTGAAATTCGGAAAAAAGAAACAGAAGTTATTAAATCAACTTTCAAATAGAGTTGAATGCGGTTTACATAAACGTATTCAAAAATCTACTTATATTATAAATACGAAAATTTGTGTGTGAAAGTTTGTGTGTCAGTTGTATGTGTTTGCTTCTTCACGCTCAAACTGATTTTGGTCAATTTTAATTTCTACTTAGTTTAAAATCTAGATAAATGCAAATGCTACTTTTTACCTCGAAGTAACGCGATTGCCACCGCAGGACGCAGCTAGTATTAGAATATATATGTAATATGTATGTATGCATATTTTCCCGCATAAGTGGCCAGAATATTTGCGAGGGTCAAAGCCCTTTAGGCTACTGTTTTAAAAGCTCATGTCATATTTCACCGGAATATGTGGCGAGGAAAAGTTTATGAGTTATGTCAACTTTTTGGGTGGAAATAACTTTGAGAGACATGACTAATATGTCGGCTGGTAGATTTTCAGTACACGAATTTGTGTATAAATTTTGTTCCTTTAATTAATGATTGCCTTAGTATACATCCACAAAAAATAGGTACAATTTTATTTTATTTTTAAAATGTGTACGAACGTGTGAAAATAATGTAATAATGAGAACAACAGGGTCGTGTATTTATGTATAGGTAGCTGACCCGGCAAACGTTGTTTTTCCTCACTCAGGGGTATGAAAAATAGATAGTGTAGCTTATATGACACTTTCGTAGCTTTACCATAGCAGCGCCATCTATTGATTACTTACTCAACCCAGTCGAAAGGTATCGACATCTGTTAGAATCATTTGGAGTTAACAGATAATTGTGACTGTCAAATAATATCAGACAATAATTAGTAACAAATTAAAATTGTGACTATAATTTGAGATTTAAACTATCCTATCTCTCAAGTTGGATCGAACTGCACATGGTGTGCGAATTTTATTATAATCGGTTAAGTGGTTTAGGAGTCCATTGAAGACAAACATTGTGACACGAGATTTATATATATTAAGATTATTATTTATGATCAAAGTGTAACTCCGACTTAGACTGCGGTCTTTCGCTAAGCACAGCGGTTTTGCCTCTGAAGTTTTTCTAGTGTCGCGCATCTGGCCAGTTTCCAAGCATATATCGACCGATCCAGAACTGCAATGAATCTTGCCTGCCACGACTCGATAACGTTACTTATGATGCCAACCATTTGTTTGGAAGAAAAAGCCGAGCCTCGGTATAATGACTTTGACTTTGGAAGCTTTGAAAGTTATGGCTCAAATCCTATTAATATAATAAACGCGAAAGTTCTTGTGTGTGTGTGTGTGTATGTGTGTGTGTGTGAGTATGTTTGTTACTTCTTCACGCTCAAACGGCTTAACTGATTTTGATGAAATTTGGTATGGAAATAGGTTAGATCTTGGATTAACACATAGGCTATTTTTTATCTCGGACTAACGCGGGTAAGACCACGGGGCACAGCTAGTAATTTTATATAGCGCCTCTAGCTCGGTTAGCTAAGGTCGATGCGGACGGTGTTTGGATGGGTGACCATGCACAAGATTGTCGTTTTTCAAGTAGCATTTGGGTGCTACAATGGGTCGGATAAAACTTTAAATTCGAGGTACCGGCTGTTAGTCTTAGTACAAGCAGTCGTTAAGCCAAGTCAGAGGCCTTCGGGCGCCTTGAAAACTTTTGACACCGGAGCTTGACCACTTAGCTCATACGAAGACGAAGAAGAATGGCTCATATCTATAGAATCACTAAAGAACTGCTAAAAAATAGTTACTTATCTTAGTTTTGAACATAAAACATTGTCAAAGTTATTTTTCATTTCATTTTATGACTTTTTACACCACTCTCCATTAATTTAATTAATAAATTAGATACAATGTCGAATCACATTTGGTATATTATTTTCATTATTTTTTTTTTAACTTGATTGCTAGTCAGTCGAGCTCTAGAAAATGCCCTACCACCGTACTATGCTTTCCTTCACCAAAAGCTTGTTTTCACTGGTGGGGATCAAACCAGCGACAAATGGGACATAGGATAGCCGCACGCCTATTCGAGCTTTAATGTCTTATTATTCGGGGTTTTGGTATAGTTTATTGTTGTTAATTAAATAATAATGTTACTGAAATTACTAGAACCTTAATAGATTATTTTAACTAAAGTAAATTATTATTTTTTTGGGTGACTCTTAACAAAATAAAATATAATACCACGTCAAAACAAGTGTGTTGCTTTCAATAAAAGATTGTGGTAAACAAGATCAAACTGGATCAAGATTTGAATTGACTAAAGTTATGCTTAAGTCTCGATTTGTGATAAACTGAGTTTATCTCTAGTTGGTTCTAAGATCACCGTCCACTGGCAAGCAGCTTTATCAAAACATCATAAATACGAAGATAACTTTAATTGACTGCCAAGCCAACTTTTAACGGCAATATAACTTGAGGAAAATTGCCAATTCAATGGCAAATAAAACTTGATTATCTTAAGCGACATTTCGAACGCCCTAAAGTTATATTGAGTTTGTGGATGTTCGCTCATGCCCACTCTACCCTTTGTCCTAGTTATTAAGGAAGACAAGTTTCAGCCTTGAAACTTTATCATATGTTGCAATCTTAAACGGTTATGTGTTTCTCTTGCCGCAATTGAATTTGAGTATATAAATTGTCGACTGAAACTTCCCTTGTCCATAATGGTACAGCCAGCAAAATGTGTTCTTTGGGTGGCTTTTCATATAATATACACATTGCCAAAAAAATTGAAAAATTTACAAAGTAGAGTAATTACCGTACGAACGGAAATGTCAAACTTGAAGGCTCAAAGGCAAATTTAACTCTTCACAATTACGACAACCACCAAATTTTCAAAAATGATTGAATTTTTGGTCGTTTAGTAAGAAACAAAAAGTAAAAAATCGCTTATTCCAAAATGTCGAAGCGACATCAAAGTCATCGGAGAAGGACCACCGGACCGAAGGTGAATAAGACCAATCGACGCAGAAAAATCTGGCGATTACAACAATGTATATAACTTAATATGGCCAAAAATGGCGGTTAGATAATTTTGCCTTTCCAGCGTCGATATGTAACGTGGACACATAAAACAAATAAGGCAGTATTTAGATATATCGTCATCAAATCTAGAGCACGTTTTTGCTGAATTTACTCGTAAAACCAATTATGAGGTTCGCATTCATATTTCCCGGTTTCTAATTAACCAAATCACATTGGAAAGATAATGACGAAAACTTTTTTTTTCAATCAAAGGGGCTTACAAATTGCTGCGGTTGGAATTAACTTTAAATTCAAAGGATTAAGGTTGGTTTTCGAGAAATCAGTTCTGCCGCGACAGGGTAAGCCACGAGTAACTGACCCGGAAGCTTTTAAATTACGCCCGTTGAATATTTTATTTGGCACAGAACGATGACTTGATATATCTGGCGCAAATGTATAATAATGTTATCTTTATGACTTATGACAGGATTTAGGCAGGCCATAAACTGTATATTGGAATTAGTTTTACATAATTTTAGTATCAACAGAAATGGATAAACACGAGTATTATACATAGCATAAGCAGCGCTCTATACTAGGGATCAGAATACTAAAGAGGATTGCTAGTTCCTATACAATAAAGCGTGGCGCGGAAGTTTGCCATAATTACCGATGAAACCTAGATGGCGCTGCATATCAGCCGCGCAGCCTAGCTGCCGATAAATTCCACAAGGCGCGCTGCAGTATATTATAGTCAGTCATACGTGTATAACAATGGTAGATTACGAGAACCAAGTTAAGTGTTTCAAGAAAATACGAAGAGATGGCGCTACGTCTATCGAATGATACACGTAGTAGTTTTTCAACAAAAGGTTGAGCGTCTATTATATTTATGGATCTATGCATATACCTTACCACAGTTGGGGTTCCATGCCTTCTCTCACAATAAGATAGATACGATATAATCGTAGTATATCGTACACACCACGCTGATCATGTACGGGTTGGCAGATGACATACTTATTGTTGTTTAATTACTTGCCCTTCTTGTAAGTGTACAAAATCCCGATTTCGACTACTGTATCAGAATTGACACCGTACCTGAAAATAAACAGAAACATAGGTAAGTTGAGAAATTCACAAGTTCAATTCAAATTATACCAAAGTGTAATGATTCTATAAAAGGTAGTTTTTATATGAGGTATTTTTATTTTTAAATGGCAATTGTAATGATTTTATAAAAAGTAGTTTTATACTTTCTTAAATGGCAACACTACTCGACTTCGGAAAAGAGTGGTGGGGTTAAGACAGCGAAGCTTATATATATGTTTGTGTCAGGAGCTCGGGCAGAATTTTGTTAGCCATCGAGGTGATAAGTTGTCTAGTGGAATTTATGATAGTCAACCGAAAAATTGTGAACAGAGAAATAAACGTAATTAATGTACTGAGAATTGGAGTTTTTCTGATACTTCAGAAGCGGGATATAAAAATCCAGGTATGTACGCCCTCAGTATTTTAAATATTTAAATAAAGGAGGAAACTCGAGTTAAGATCACATTAAAATACACAGTAACTATAACGCTGGTTAAAAGTTATTTCTGCACAAATACTCACCACAGTTTTATATAATACTGCATTTGATCGGGGCTACCCTCCGGTAATGCTTCATGACACTTTCATACTGCATTTGATCGGGGCTACCCTCCGGTAATGTTTCACGACACTTTTATACTGCATTTGATCGGGGCTACCCTCCGGTAATGTTTCACGACACTTTTATACTGCATTTGATCGGGGCTACCCTCCGGTAATGCTTCATGACACTTTCATACTGCATTTGATCGGGGCTACCCTCCGGTAATGTTTCACGACACTTTTATACTGCATTTGATCGGGGCTACCCTCCGGTAATGCTTCACGACACTTTTATACTGCATTTGATCGGGGCTACCCTCCGGTAATGCTTCATGACACTTTCATACTGCATTTGATCGGGGCTACCCTCCGGTAATGTTTCACGACACTTTTATACTGCATTTGATCGGGGCTACCCTCCGGTAATGTTTCACGACACTTTTATACTGCATTTGATCGGGACTACCCTCCGGTAATGCTTCGACACTTTTATACTGCATTTGATCGGGGCTACCCTCCGGTAATGCTTCACGACACTTTTATACTGCATTTGATCGGGGCTACCCTCCGGTAATGCTTCATGACACTTTCATACTGCATTTGATCGGGGCTACCCTCCGGTAATGTTTCACGACACTTTTATACTGCATTTGACCGGGGCTACCCTCCGGTAATGCTTCACGACACTTTTATACTGCATTTGATCGGGGTTACCCTCCGGTAGTACTCAATTATGACACTTTTACTGAGTTGGTGATCTATTTCTAAAGTAGTAAATGTGATTTTAACTCGTATTTTCAATTTAATTTATGAATATATTTATACTGCCTATTTTTGAAATTCTCTAGATTTTTTTTTAACGCCTTGCACGATATTTGGCGACTGAATATGGGTACTGATTTCATTATACAAGCGAGAATTCTAGAGGTATAAAAATATTAAAGGTTTCTATTTTATTATTTTTTATGAGACTTTAATTGTTGTGCGAATCAATGACTTAATTCTTAATTTTTATATGAATGAAAGTTGGAATTTATTACACTTTGAACGAATATAGTAAAGAACTAACATGTTTATGAGATGATGACTTGAGTGAACAATGATGTTCGCTGGATAATGACTTGAGTGAACAATGATGTTCGCTGGATAATGACTTGAGTGAACAATGATGTTCGCTGGATAATGACTTGAGTGAACAATGATGTTCGCTGGATAATGACTTGAGTGAACAATGATGTTCGCTGGATAATGACTTGAGTGAACAATGATGTTCGCTGGATAATGACTTGAGTGAACAATGATGTTCGCTGGATAATGACTTGAGTGAACAATGATGTTCGCTGGATAATGACTTGAGTGAACAATGATGTTCGCTGGATAATGACTTGAGTGAACAATGATGTTCGCTGGATATTGACTTGAGTGAACAATGATGTTCGCTGGATATTGACTTGAGTGAACAATGATGTTCGCTGGATATTGACTTTAGTGAACAATGATGTTCGCTGGATAATGACTTGAGTGAACAATGATGTTCGCTGAATAATGACTTGAGTGAACAATGATGTTCGCCGGATAATGACTTGAGTGAACAATGATGTTCGCTGGATAATGACTTGAGTGAACAATGATGTTCGCTGGATAATGACTTGAGTGAACAATGATGTTCGCTGGATAATGACTTGAGTGAACAATGATGTTCGCTGGATAATGACTTGAGTGAACAATGATGTTCGCTGGATAATGACTTGAGTGAACAATGATGTTCGCTGGATAATGACTTGAGTGAACAATGATGTTCGCTGGATAATGACTTGAGTGAACAATGATGTTCGCTGGATAATGACTTGAGTGAACAGTGATGTTCGCTGGGTAATGACTTGAGTGAACAGTGATGTTCGCTGGATAATGACGGGCGAACAGTGATGTTCGCCGGATAATGACGGGCGAACAGTGATGTTCGCCGGATAATGACGGGCGAACAGTGATGTTCGCCGGATAATGACGGGCGAACAGTGATGTTCGCCGGATAATGACGGGCGAACAGTGATGTTCGCCGGATAATGACGGGCGAACAGTGATGTTCGCCGGATAATGACGGGCGAACAGTGATGTTCGCCGGATAATGACGGGCGAACAGTGATGTTCGCCGGATAATGACGGGCGAACAGTGATGTTCGCCGGATAATGACGGGCGAACAGTGATGTTCGCCGGATAATGACGGGCGAACAGTGATGTTCGCCGGATAATGACGGGCGAACAGTGATGTTCGCCGGATAATGACGGGCGAACAGTGATGTTCGCCGGATAATGACGGGCGAACAGTGATGTTCGCCGGATAATGACGGGCGAACAGTGATGTTCGCCGGATAATGACGGGCGAACAATGATGTTCGCTGGATAATGACGGGCGAACAATGATGTCCGCTGGATAATGATTGAGTGAGCAGTGATGCTCGCTAGACTGTCAGACACGAGAACTATGAACTTTGATGTGTTGAGATTCAGATATAACTATAGGGATTTGATATATTTACGTAAATGAAGAACTTAAATAGTAAAATTTTCTTAAATTAAACCTTTTGTATTTTTTATATATATTAGAATTGAATGAATGGAAAGCTAGTCAAAGGAATTTGCAAATTTTCAGGAATGAAGTCCGATGATGACCAAGTCGGAGGTACGCCACCTACGACTCCACCGAGGAGGCCTAAGCACGCCAAACGGAGGAAGTTAAGGAAAAAAAAAAGAGCTCCAACGACGTCTTCTACTTCAACGTCGTCAAGTGAGGATACTCCTCCGCCACGGAAGATGCGTAAAACATCGAAGCAATTGACTACAGATGACGTTTTGAAACTGCTAGCGGTCTTCAAAGGAGAGACAGGCAAACATTCATTTAATAACAATAACCTAAATAATGTTGTACCGGAATTTGACCCTGCAAGCAAGTCTCAAACCATTGAATCTTGGCTGAAAAAGGTCAACGAATGTGGCGCCATTTATGGGTGGGATGAGAAACAAATTGTCCATTTTTCATTACAAAAACTCACTGGTTTGGCTAAGAAATGGTTTGAGGCTCTGCCTACAGTGGTTTTCTCATGGAGCGAATGGCAAGAAAAACTCTTAAAGGCTTTTCCAAGTGAGGAAAATTACGGGCGCCTTCTGGAGGAAATGTTAAGCAGGACTTCACGAAGTGACGAAAGCCTTCGTGAATATTTTTATGATAAGCTATGTCTATTAAGTAGGTGCGAAATAACTGGCAAAAAGGCTGTCGATTGCATAATTCATGGTATTAGTAACGTGTCTATCAAAAATGGTGCACAGACCCTTCGATGTACAGAACCTGAGGGGTTATTAAGCTTTTTAAGTACTCAACGCGTACAGCTCCCTCCTCCCACTCAAAATAGTAACCGGGAACGCCATAACAAAAGATTCGTTAGTCGCGATAACCCTAATATAGTTCCAAATGATACTTCCGCGATTACGTGTTTTAACTGCAACCAGAAAGGACATTCATTTCACAAATGCCCTAGCCCGATAGTAAAATGCAAACGTTGTCAGCGGGTTGGACATGATAATGACGACTGTAATCTACGTCCTTATGTACCACGATCAGTAGTAGCAACAACTTCTGTATTAACGCGTGCTGAACCCGCAGAAAAGAACTCTGAAAATAGACGTTTCGAATAAACCTAATGAAAAATTTTATAAGGATATCATTGTTAATGACAGTCGGTTTAAAGCATACATAGACTTTGGAAGTGAATGCAGCCTTATCAAACAAAGTGATGCGGCTTCCTTAAAATTGTCTAAGGTCCTTGATGACTTGCCCGTAGTAAGAGGTTTTGGGAAATCGGCAATTCATCCATTATACAAGGTTGATGATTTAGTTAAAATTAAAAAAAAATTATAATTACAGTAATGATGGAAAAAGTACTAAACTTCTATTTAAATTTGTCGGCCCCTTTAAAATTTCTCAAGCGTTAAGAAGTGATCGTTAACAAGTAAAGAACATTCCAGGGTTTTCAAAAAAAAAAAAAAAAAACGATTTTTATAGAATTACTCTAGAAGTGCATAATAGTGAAACAAGTGGTTCGTCTTCTTGTAGTAATAAAGATGAGTGTAAATATTGCTAGACAGAAATTTTGCCAATTATTACGAATTGATTTGCTATGGCTATTTTGCTTACTATACATAGAAAATGTAAGTAGGCAAACATATTATATGTATTAATAGAGGTATAAGATACAATGTAATGCTAAATCAAAATAGTATGATTGAATTACATATTGAAAGGTTTGTTGAAAACTGATTTTGCACAAATAATATACACTATTGTTCAATCTTAAAACATTGTAATTATTTGAAATAAAAATAATTAAGTTTGTGTTATTCCATATATACTTATTTATTATGTTCTTAACTCATTTATTTACAAATACTATGTATGCATACCTAAATTGTATTAAAAATTACTGTATATTTTAACAGTCAAGTGCAATCTTTTAAAATGTATAGAAGCACTTAGGGTATTTATTTAAATTTAGACTAAATAGGTAGTTTTATGAGATTATGTGTGTTTAAATCAAAATTAAACTAAGATGGTATTCTATTGGCTTCAAAATAATAGTAACTAATGTTTTTAGTGTGCCAGGAGGCTACACTGTTCGTAGGATGGCCGAATGTAATGATTCTATAAAAGGTAGTTTTTATATGAGGTATTTTTATTTTTAAATGGCAATTGTAATGATTTTATAAAAAGTAGTTTTATACTTTCTTAAATGGCAACACTACTCGACTTCGGAAAAGAGTGGTGGGGTTAAGACAGCGAAGCTTATATATATGTTTGTGTCAGGAGCTCGGGCAGAATTTTGTTAGCCATCGAGGTGATAAGTTGTCTAGTGGAATTTATGATAGTCAACCGAAAAATTGTGAACAGAGAAATAAACGTAATTAATGTACTGAGAATTGGAGTTTTTCTGATAAAAGTGAAGTCGAAAGAATGACTCAAAGCCTCCATTTACTTTTCACGGAAGATAAGCGCGAAACGCGTAGCAACAAATGACAGAATAAACGATATTTCATTACCTAAATGGCTCTTTTTGCTTATTATTATCTCCAGGGACCATTTATTAGAGCGATGTTTTCAAGATGGCGCCTTTTATGTAAATTGTTTAAAAATCTCTTACTTGTGCTCCTCTAAGGAAATGATTGGGATACTATTTAATTTCACTTT
The DNA here is from genome assembly GCA_035578125.1 of Mellilla xanthometata. Classification (NCBI taxonomy): domain Eukaryota; kingdom Metazoa; phylum Arthropoda; class Insecta; order Lepidoptera; family Geometridae; genus Mellilla; species Mellilla xanthometata. Next base: position 5,485,400 of record JAPUBQ010000015.1, on the reverse strand, counting down.
GTACGCGGGAGTTTGATAATAAAATTATTATGAAGCAGTATATTTTAATAGCCTATAAAACTGCTCTAGAAGAGTAGTCTTATGTGTATAGTATGTGAAAGAGAATGTGTCATTTTTAATTTTATTTTTTAAACTGTAAAAGTTTTGTCTGTATAGAATTAAACAATGAGGATTAGATATTATTTTGCAGAAGTAAAAACAAAAACCAAAAAAAATGGACTTAAGATATAAATTACCATACTTATAAATGAAAAAATGTAGAAACAAATATGAAGTTTTATATATGTGAGCAAACTCAAGCTAAAAAAAATAATTGATATATAGATAATTAAATTTATTAGAGCGACTAAAAAAGACCACCTTATGTTTTATTTAGTACCTATCTTTTTAAACACAAACAATAAAGCCATTAATGTCATGCATATAATTTAACAAAAGTGAAACCAGGGTGTCTGGTAACGATAAAAAAAAAAATCAAGGCCTATAATATAAGTAATAACAATTTTAATTAGACAGATACTTGAATGAATAAAATAGAAATGTATATTTACTCATAGATTTGTTAATTTAGTAATATAATATCATAAAAAACATGTCCATAAATATAATAAAAATTAAACGCTCTATTATTTACTCGTATATCCAGTTCCGATTTGTGTTATTTTATTGTAATTTCATCAAAGGTACTCTAACAAACGCATTGGAAACGTCTTTACACAAGTAATGTTCCATTAGAATAGCAACTTTTCATTCCAGTCTCCATTCCTAATGACCCAAGTGATTCGCAGAGGTATATCCGTATCACGTCGAGATTCAAAGGAACCCCTCGACCGAGAGTTCCGAGAATCCCTTCCTTCCCACGACCATACCTACTGACCCACTTGCGCAGTGATTAGTGATATTTGTAAACAGACAGAGTTGGGTCTTTGATATTTTTTAGGTTTCCCTACGTAAAGGGTACAGACGAAACCCTAAAACTCCGCTTTTCGTTCATCTCTGGCTCTCGCTCTGTTTCATAAAAAGTGATAGATTGACAGTCGGTATTTTTTCATTACAATTAATTCTAAAAGAAAAATAAAAGAAATATTTTTAAGCGTTTTTATAGATAATGGTTACGGAATCCTTGGTGTGCGGAACTAACTCACACTCAACATGTTTTTTTTTTTTATAATGGTTTCCTTACACCTTTGTGAATTCGAGTCGAATTTTGCCGAATTTATTTGATCACAGTACTTTCAAAGACTACCAGTCATTTTTCCTAAACTTTGTAAATGTCTTTCTAATAGGAGAACTAATTTCAGAAATTATCTTTTTAAGTCTCTTTGGCAGTGATCTGGGCAGTACATATGTTTGGGACCCTCAGTGCCTTAGACACACACATACAGGCACGTCAGGGGTTAAAAAATAAGATAACAAGAAAAGTGTGTCTATAAACTGTCGGTAAACAAGTAACATTACAACAATAGTGAAATAACTATTTATCTTCTTAAGAAAACTCGTGTTTGTGGCCAAAAAAGTTTGTTTGTTAATGTTATGTAACTAATGTTCACATAATTTTGTAAGCGGTACTTAGAATCATATATTTTGGAAGAACTCAGATGTGGGTTATATGTGAGATTCAATTCTACGTGAACGTAATTAATACAATCGTATTTTTTTTTCACGAAACAAACGGTCACATTTTCTTAAAAAACGATATTTGGATATACGTCCAACGGGTTTCGACGCATTACGAGCGTCATCTTCGGGGACGAGCTTACTATTTTATAGAAAATATGTACTTAATTTGACTATCACCCCTAGAGATGGGGTCTAACAACTAATGAATAACTCATAGTATAACCTCATTAACAACAGACAAAACGATATCTATAACAGCACGAAGAGCAAACTTCTCAATTTCACAGACAATTAGTTTTGCTTCGACAAAGTACTTACTGTGTCTGAAAACCGAACTGTTCAAATCGAGCAAAGTTTTGATATGAAATCCGTTTTGAGTTCGCATCGTCACCACTCTGCAAAGTTTTGTGAAGTTCCCAATCGTTATTATCGATGCACTCGGTTTCGGTTTAAACTCTTCAGGCCGTTCTGATTGAGAAGATTTCTGTTTGCAGTTATTTTGAATTCGTTTGCCTTTGACGCGAAAATGGTGGAATTTTGTAAGTTTGAGATGTCTATTAGGGATCATTTTTAGAAAATGTCATATAAAAAAAACGAGCAAAGCTCGGTCAACCAGGTACTGAAAGTTTAAATACAGTGAGTTTAGTTAAAGATATCGACTTTTTAAAATTTGTAAAAGTATTAATATCAACATTGAGTGTGGACGAGGAATTGAAAACTCCACTGATAAAGTAAATCATTCACAATATTATTTACTAACTCGCTTACTTCATTTACACACTTCTGCTTTTACTTATTTAACTAGTCACTATTTTTATTTTTTAGATTAGATTTAGTTTTACATAAATTCATTTTAGATTAGTTATAGTTTAAAATTAATTAATTTTAGATAGGACGTAGTTTTACATTCATTATGTTGTATTGTTTCTACAATATAAAAATAAATATTACTATTCACACGTAAATTGGCTTGTGCCTATTTTCCGTTAATGCTTACTCTTGGAAAATTTCCATTTTCCAAGTTAAAGATGGTTAAAATACTTATCTCAGCGAACATGCACAAAGAGGTCATTCTAAGTTGGTCAGCAAGTTCAGAGGGCGCGAGCCGCAAAACTTGCGTATCGCAATCTCCGGACGATCAGTGCGGACCGAAGATTTGTAAGAAAGTGTAGATTGGCAAAATAAGCAAAGTGTAATTCTAATTCCTAATATCCTAAAAAATAATATGAAATGCGAAACATGTGTGAGTGTGTATGTTTGTTACATAAACGGCTGAACCAATAGCGAAATTTGCTATGAGATAGTTTAGGTCTTGGATATATATATGTACATACAGGACTAACACAGGTAAACGAAATAGAGTTAGAGTCGAATGGAGGACCTTATTTACCCTTACATAATACTGTGGACGTTTTTATTTTAGTAAACACTTAACACCTTAAGACATGGGCAAAATCTTACACTTACAGTTTTATTGCTATATACATATTATGAAATGTTTAAATTATTTAAATAAAAGTATACGCAGTTGTAACAACAATTCTAAATATATGTACTAAATTTTTTTTACCAATATCACTTATAAAATAGAAAAAAATATATATTCTTTAAGTTTTTTTTTTATCTACCTCAAATCATTACTTTAATTTGTCTATGATACAAGATTGTCGAGAAAGTTTCATTCACTTTTGTCGAAATCAAAAGAATCAAAAAGTTCAAAACCAAACACAAATAAACACCTACAAAATAATAATATAATTGCACATTTTGTGTTCAATTGATTTCATTTGAACTATTTATTCATTTCAAAGCAAAACAACAAAATCTTTAATATATCACAAAATTCGTATCTCTGGAAACGAGAGGAAATTTCGCTATCTCTGACTTCTACCAGAATACGGAGCGATGAGACAACTTAAATAGGAAACTGTAGAGATGAGCCAGATCGCCAGTAATCGACTTGCATACCAAATCTTAGTCTTGTATTACGCTAGATTGTATAATGATTTACATGAGGTATCATCCCTAGCTCTAGAAATTACCATAACGATGGTAGTTGCCATACAAAACACAAATACAAATTTATTTATTACCAAATGGTTTAATAAACAGATTCTGATACTACTTATTTAATGTGAAGTTAAGCTAACATTATATTAAAATACACTTAAATGATATGCCAGCCCTGAATAACTATGGCAGGGTGTGCCAGTGTCACAAGTAAGCGCTACACTACACGCTGGATCATAATGTTGCTTACCATCAGGCGAATTTTTTTGAAACTGAAAAGAAACGTTACTACGCAGATAACGGTTGTAATTTAATTGTGACTTATTACTAAATTAGATGTTATTTATTTTAATATTTGACATCAGGAATAATGTTAATTATAATTGTAATTATTTATTATTTATATTTGACATTGTTGATTTTTATTTTGTATTTTATTGTAAACTGACCTGTAATTTGACAAATTATTAATAAAATGTTTATCTGTTTATCTGAATTGTGATCAAGCGCAAGACCATTTATTGTAAACAAAATAATTAAATAACTGTATAATACTAGTGTTTTAAACGTCAGTACAGGTTATAAATTAGTCAAAACGAGTACTTCCTTTCAACACATATGACCTGACAGAATAAAAGGACTCCCAAAAAGTTAATTTGCAAAGTCACGTGGTATGGAAGGGTTGTGGAAAAAATTTTAAGCCTCTACAGTTCGGAGGTAGCTATGAGAAATGTAATTAAGTATACGTTCGCCTCGGGGAATGACCTAGTTTGTCTCCTCTTACATTGAATAGAGAATTATAGCTGGATATGGCAAGAAACAGTGAGCGGAACTCGCACTCATATGTACCTATTATTAAGTTGAACATAATAATTGTTCTGTTGTTCACGCTCAAATGGCTCGACCAGTTTTTATGAAATTCGGTATGGAGTATTTGGTATGCTATTTATAACCTCCAACGCGTAAAAAAGACGGTGTTTTATAAGTTTGGCGCGTCTGGATGCGTTTTGCCGTAGCATCGTAGCTTTCCAACAACCACATAAAAAAATAGTTTTTAAAGATGTGTGTTGATAGACAGAGTTTAATGAAAATTGAGCCAAATTGGCCACTTCCGCGAAATTGCAATTTGCGGATTGAATACATACAAATCTATGATAAACCCCCACCAAAACAAACTCTGAACTTTATTGATACTTTTTCACGTAGAATTGATCCAGATGTGGATGAATAGGAATGATTAAAGCGAGATACAGTTTCTAGAATAGAAATAACATTGTAGTACTTAATATTTTATATTGAAAGTCATAACAAGTAACTTCAGGTTTTTTTCGCGTTTGCAAGTTCACTATATCAAGCATAAATTTTACTACGTGCAAAATTATACAAAAATTATCTTTAGTTCAAAGTTCTACAACGTATTAGTAATGATTTTAACGGTTCTATTAAAAACACAAACTATTACGCTATAGGATGGTTAGAATATTTGTTACTTACAATATTAAATATATACAAAACATTATCACAGGATTGCAATTAAAAAAACATCAAACTCAACAAGTTACTACTAATTAATAAAGTACCATTTCCAGAAATATATTATATCTTCATAATTCCCCAGACTCCGTCAATCGCAGAGCACACATCTTTTAGTCATCAACGTGAATTCAAAAAATCTCGATGGACGGATTCTGTGTGAAGTTTTTATTCTTTTTGAGCGGACTGATTGAGATCCGACTTCGTTGGAAAACAAATATGCAATATGGTTGGTTATAAATGTTTGTATTCTATTTTCAAATATAGATACTTACATAAATTAATGATAATAAATGCACCGGGACTTACGAACACAAAATCTTTTAAGTGCCCTTTAATTCAGGCTGTATAAAAAACATGTCAGGTAAACGTACTAAATCCAGCCTAAAAGGTGTCGCGTCATTTATCAGTAAATCTAAATAAAAAAATAAATAAATAAAGCCATTTATAGCCCAGAAATTTAAAAAACATATCATGGATCAATAAAATTTATGTTAGTTTTATATATAAATAGTACATAATCAGTACATCTAGCATACAAAAAATATAAATCGGTTTATCAGTTCGGGAGCTACAATACCACACGCACACACACACACACACACATAAACACACACACACATGTGAAACTTAGAACACGCTGTCGATTTCGCGTCATGGGTCAATCAAACATCAAACCACAACTCTAGTTCATCAATCCACAAATAGTCTTGTGAACTCTTAAAATAAATATACCAAACTGAAATTTGAAATACATGGTATATCTTATACATAATTATTGGAGTCCATAAAATCTTGACACCAGAGTTTGGAAATCCTAAAATAAATTCGACAACTAAAAGGCAGTAACAATACTCTTTGGAGCAGCAGTAAAAAGTCACGTCAATCAAATACCCGTATATTCTAAACAAATATTCTCCTTCGAAAATTATTTGTACGTTCCCAGGTAAATGTGGCCGCAAAATCTAGGTAAAAATGCGATAGAAATCCGCGGCAATCTCGCGAGCCTGTCACTCGCAAGAGCGATTCGAAAACTTTCCGTTGCTTCTGGAACTTCTGCGAAGGAGACTTTATGGTGTATAACGCAGAAAGTATTGAGCACATTATACTTGTGTCTATACCTTCTTTACATTAATCAGTCAGTGATATTAGCCGTACAGAATGGCTAGTCTAAAAATCTTGGTTTACAAACAAATTACATTCTAGGATGAACCAGAAGGCTCAGATATTAAAAAAAAATAGAGGATATTGTATACATATCTTACTATCCTATCCTACTTCCTACTATATATCCTTTTTTACTAATATAATAAGTGCGAAAATTTGTGTTTGTGTGTATTCGAAAACTTCCCATCGCTTCTGAAACTTCTGGGAAGGAGACTGTATGGTGTATAACGCAAAAAATATTGAGCATTTACTCGTGCCTATACAGTCTTTACATTAATCAGTCTGCCAGTGATGTTCTGACCGTGAAGAATTCCTAGTTTGAAAATCTTGGTTTACAAACATATAACTTTCTAGGATGAACCAGAAGTCTGAGATATATTTGAAAAAATTGAGGGTATTGTATATATCTTACTATCCTATCCTACTTCTACTATATATCCTATTTTACTAATATAATAAGTGCGAAAATTTGTGTGTGTGTGTATTCGAAAACTTTCTATCGCTTCTGAAACTTCTGCGAAGAAGACATTATGGTGTTTAACGCAGAAAGTATTGATCGTATTATACTCGTATACTTTCTTTACATTAATCAGTCCTAGGTGATGTTTTGGCCGTGGAGAATGCCTAGTCTGGAAATCTTGGCTTACAAACAAATAACGCTCTAGGATGAACCAGAAGGATGAGATATTTGAAAAAATCGAGGGTATTGTATACATATCCTACTATCCTATCCTACTTCCTACTATACATATAATAATAATATAAATGTAAAAGTTTTTGTGCGTGTGTCTGTGTGTACGTTTGTCTTCACGCTCAAACGGTTGATCGAATTTAATGAAATTTGGTATGTAGTTAGCTTAGACCTTGGATTAAAACATATGGTAATTTTTATCCCGGAATAACGCGGGTAAGACCGCGGGGCGCAGCTAGTATATAAATATACAGTTATCGTAATGATAATAATTATGTTTGTTTAGAAAGTTACTCATTGTTTTATAACTGTTTAAGTTAATTGTTCACAAATTGTTGACCTGTTTTCCGCAACAAAAAGTTCTGAGAATTTATTTTGCGCGAATTTCCTGAAGTTTTAATAACGAAATTGGTTCCAATCAGGCCGTCAAAACATTTATGTTACTTTGCTTACAAAAATATCCAAAAGTTTATAAAGTATATTCCAAAAATAAAAAAAAATATATAAGTATAAGCTTTACTTTACGTTACTCACTTTACGTTACCTCTGCTGGGGCTCGGGGCCATCTCTCACGAGGAAAAGATACAGGCCATAATCTAGCAGGCTGACTAGATTACGGGTCGTATGCCCGTAGCTGGCAGTGCGAGCTGGCGGATGACACATGTCTTCCGGACGCAGATATTATTGTCCTAAAACCTGTCGGTTTTCTCTTGATGTTTTCCTTCGCTGTAAAGCTAGTGCAAACCCAGTCTAGTGAAGATCAAGTCATTTGTGTAGGGCCGGGATAGAACCAGGGGCCGTCTGATTCAAAAACAGACGTTTTCCCATCGACTCACACTTGCCTCAAACTGTTTACCTTACAGTTAAATTCGCCTTATAGTTCTCACCTTATTAAAATACAAAATGCACTCAAACCGTCCTTGAAGCCACTAATGCCTCTTAATTTGGTGGAAACCCCATCTCCAATTTCTATGAAACGTTTCAGAACTAAATTGATTCCACTATCTAATACTAGCAAGGTAATTTCATTCGGTCCAGTTCAGTAAGGCCATCTCATAAAGTTTGATGACGTTTGCTGGAGCAAGAAGACATTTCGCACCGAGATAATGAAATAGAAGGCTCTTGTCCAGATATCTATGCTCCGTAGCCTCTAGTGGTACTTAGTATAATTGAATCCAATAAAGGTTCTTTATGGTACTCATTTAAAGTAGAATTCTTGGCTCGCCCTACTAAGGCGATCTGACAAGATCATCGAGGTTAAGCAACGGTTAATGCGGACAGTCGTTAGATAAGTGACTATGCCCAAAACTGTATTTTAAAAAGTGGCAATTTGTGTGATGACACGTTAATTAAGAAATAGATAAAATTTCATTATTTTCTTACAATAAATGGGCTTGCGCATAACCTTTTTTTTTATTAGGACACATTTCACACATGGCTGGTTAACCCCATACTGAACCATTTCTAGTTCGTATTATGGTTGCTAACACAACTGATATACTACATAAAGCTTAGTACAAAGATGTTGGCCGTGCCGGGAATCGAACCCGAAACTTTCTGATTGGCAGTCCAGCATGGCAACCATTACGCCATTCGATGTATTTTAACTGGCTTATAATTTGACAAATTAATACTAAAATGTTTATTTGATATCTGTTAAACTGTAATCTTTCAGTTACACTTTTAATCATTTGGATAACTAAGACATAATATTTACTTTCAACAAATCTCAAACGATTGCACCAAACCTACAAATACTACTGCAATTTCACATCGACGAAGCAATCCGCAACAGTTATCCAGAAGTCACACAGCGTTTACAGCGATGGACAAGCTAATCCTCTGAGCATCTGTACCTATTGGAAATTGGGTCAGAGTCATCACGGCAAAATTCTCGCATTCAGTGTTTGTTTTAAACGATGCATTGGTACATCAGACTTGCTTATCAATATACGTGGAAATGTTTATCAAGCACCTACTTAAATAAAAAACATTTTGAACCTTTTACTAAAAGTCATACATTTACATATTTCCATAAAATTATTGAAAATATTACGAGTATGTACAATGTTCATTGGCTGGGGAAGAGGATCGTTGGTCGTCCAGCGGCAAGATGGGTAGACGACGTTACAGCGGTTGCAGGTCGAACCTGGACTAGCTTGGGCACACACAGGACCGAAACAGATGGCATGACAGGAGAGAGGCCTACACTCAGCAGTGGGATAGAATCGGCTGTGGATGATGATGGTGATGTACATTTGGAAGGACACCGGGAACTCAACTTCAAAGATTTTTTTTTTTCCTTAGTCTTAATCCTTATTGGGAGTCGTTATACCCCTGTAGAATATAATATTCACTGGGGGAATTTTCTTGATCAAGTGCATTGTCTGGCGCCCAGTTTTTTGGAACCTTCGGGTTATAGGTTAACCCATAGGTTTTACTTTTAAGTCAACACTTTTTACAAAAACCCTGTATACCCAAGCATTTCCCTATATGTATGTATGTATATCACTTGTTACAAATACCCAGCATACCCAAGCATTTACCTATAAGAATGTATATCTCTTGCTACAAATACCCAGCATACCCAAGCATTTACCTATAAGAATGTATATCACTTTTAACAAATGCCTAGCATATCCAAGAATTTACCTACAAGAATGTATATCTCTTGCTACAATACCTAGCATATCCAAGCATTTACCTATAAGAACGAATATCACTTTTTACAAATACCCAGCATACCTATAAGAATGTACATCACTTTTTACAAATACCCAACATACCCAAGCATTTACTAATAAGAATGTCACTTTTTACAAATACCCAGCATACCCAAGCATTTACCTATAAGTATGTTTATTACTTGCTACAAATACCTAGTATATCCAAGCTTTTACCTATAAGAATGTATATCTTTTGCTACAAATTCCAAGCATATCCAAGCTTTTACCTATAAGAATGTATTTCACTTCTTACAAATACCCAGCTAAAATCAACGAACTAACTTATGAGAAATTCATCGCCGAGTACTTTCTTAGGAAAAGAAATATCAATAAGGATGTTTATTCACTGAACATGAAACCTTTAAGAGAAACGATAACGTATTCTATTTTCTGAGAACTGCTTTTGAAAATATGGTAATACAATTCTTACTCCATGAAATTAGAATGGAAGTTAAAATAAAAAGCGCACTTAGGCCGGTATGGGAGAAAAATCACTTATTAAAAAAAACATGGCTAAGTAATAGGGTTATGATTTTTTAGCTCATTATTTTTAATTAAGTGTTAAGAATCCAAAACACGATTACTGAAAATTCGCTCAATATTTATTATACGAAAAAGCTATCGTTTGAAAATTTAAAAAATTAGAATGGATTTTAAACTGAAAAGCGCACTTAGGCTGGTATGGGAGAAAAATTGCTTTTTAAAAAAAAACCTGCGTAAATGATTTATATAGTTCTACTATTTATTCAATTTTAATATTTTTAGTCCAGTGTAGAAGACATAGTTAGTTTCAAAACACAATTACCAAAAATTAGCTTCATAGATGAATTTTACAAACATAGTCGATTTAAATTTGAAAAATGTGGGATACAATAACTAAAACTAAAAATACTTTTCATGGTTAGTTATATTATGTAGAATCGTTAGAATTCATAATTTCTTTATAAATATTTTGTGTAATATCTATTGCCGCGAATTTGGCGCTTTGCTCAAATATGTATGGCGTATATTGCCTGAATGAACGATTATTATTATTATATGGACTCACACACGGTAAAATCTTCCACGTGTAAATGAATTTGATGAAAATTTATTTTAAGATGAAGATTATAACAAATTCTTATTATATCAACTCAAGTCAAAACTTGTTCCAAACACCGAAGTTAACTTTTTATAAACAAACATTTCAAAGTATGCAGCATTTACCTAACCGTAGAACAAATGAACAGTACTCCAAAACCACATACGGTTTATAATAATATAACAATAAACAAAAGCACATTACAAGAAACAATGCAATATAACATGTAAAATATGAAATAACGAGTATAATACAAGTAACAGTTTTTCACTTTGAACAAAATATGACTAACTAACTGCATTTAGAAACAATCTTCTTTATATTATTCCTATGACCTAAGTGACCAAGCTCTGATGTCGAGAGTTTTCAAAGCACCTGAAGGCCTTTGACTTGGCTTGGCATGTCAAAAATAAAATTTCCACTCCTAAAATTCAAAGCTCATGTAACCTATAAATGGACTAAAGGCTATTCGTAAAAATGATCTCATTAAAAGCATTTTCATCATCTCAAATACAAACTAATAACGTATTCTGTGCGTAAAAGTAACAAATGCACATCTGGATCTCGCAAGTTAATCCCAACCTTCGGCCGCTCGGGTTAAGAGCAGGTCACATGCCTTCATCAATCAGACTGCCACTTCTCATTTCACTACGTACAGTCATACGACCACTCAGTCATTTGTTTCTTAGTGTGCGAGAATAAAGTTCAACTTTGTCTGAAAGTGTCCGTAAGTTTGGTTGAAGAAAACAGAACACAGGAAACGTCTTTCTTCTTGCATTATTGGCGTAAGAATGTTTTAATTAAATAAATAACTCTTTTTTTTTTGTATCGTTATAGGTTTAAGTTTAGTAACAACTTGCCTGATGTTATGTAGCGATGTGGCCTGCGTAGTAGCAGCTTACCTAAAAGGAACCTATTAACTTTCGATTTGAAGATCTCAGGTTGGTACTCCTCAGGAAAAAGAGTCTTAGGCAGAAAACTCCAAAGCTTTACTGTCTTAACTATGAATGTAATAATATATAACATTATTGCATTATTATAATACAATTTAAAATCATGTCAAATATTTAAATCTAACTTATTTAAATACATTGGTTGAACCCAAGTCAAAATGTAAGCCTTGTCAAAAATGCCACCCTGAAAACTTATACTATAAAATTAATTAATTATTATTATACTTGTAAAAATACTTTTAATTGTAAATTTATAAATAAAGTACTTTCCTATACATTTGTGGACCTCAAGATTTGAGGCGGATCTGAAAATCTGATATTCTTCTATGTGTTCTATGTGCTTCTTCATCTAATGGTGTTATTAGTAAGAGATATTTCATTGAAAACGTATGGAGAGTGGGATATTTTTTCCAATTTCCAATATATCGAAGGATAAAAGTTGTTTGTGTAGACGTACTTAAAACCGCTCTCAAAAAGATTTTCCTTTGATTCTAGCAATCTTGTTAAATACATTTAAAAAAAATTGAACATAAAACATCTCTTCTTATTCGTATGAGCTAAAGTTGCTAAGAGGCCAAGCTCTGGTGTCCAGAGTTTTCAAGCCGCCCGAAAGGCTACTTGGCTTAACGACTGCTTGTACTCAGACTATCTTTTTCCCTTATACAAAAATTAAAATCTGTTTTGTTTTCCTGTCATCCGACCCACGTTGAGCCTATAAAAAAATGACACTTTTAAAACGACAGTCTTGTGCATGGTCACCCATTCACACACCGTCCACATCGACCATTGCTTAGCTTCGATGATCGTGTCAGATCGTCACTAGTCGAGCTACAGGCGCTACAAATAAAATATTACTCAAAATTATGTTTTAATGGAATGTAAGTATTATAAGCTATTTCATCATTAACTAACATACATAAGGTGTTAAACTCGCATCAGTAGAGGAAACGTTTGAAAGTTGTCTATCTCTTATTTATTGGTTGCGTTTTGCAAATAAGAGAACATCTACTTTCAAATATTTTGTTTATTGACTCATCAGCATCATCATTATCATCAGCCCGTCTGCGTCCACTGCTGGACATAGGCCTCTCCCAAGGCACGCCACTTGACCCTTCCTTACCTGGGCATCTCTTCTCTCAATTGACTCAAGTTATGGGAAATTCTGTGAAGTTCTATATTGTTAATAATGATATTAATAATGAAGATAATAACTTAACTTGAAATAAAACTACGGATTGAATTTAGAAGAGGTTTTATATAAGAGCTATATTTATTTTCTTTCCATATTGAGTAGCACGGAGGGCGCTAATAAATGTTTATCTTGTGAAGTGGCACATCTGGCGCATTGATAATGTTTACTTTCAAACGAAAAGCGAGAACGTTGCTTTAAAAAAATACCGTACTTATTCGTGTAAGCAAAATTATTTAAATCAGTTTTCATTTGCGTTAACGATTCAATGGCAGAGATTGATGTACGTTTTGGTTTCTTTAAAGTGACCTAAACTTCTTACGTATACAAACGTTTATAAATTAGTTATTGAATTTTTCAATAAAACTATGAAAGTAGATAAGTTTTTTAACACACATATACGCAATAATAATTTGAAAAAGAACTAAGAAATCATCCTTAATGGTTTTCTGTCGGCATCGTTATAACAAAATACATAGGTACCTAGCATAAACAGCCTTCTATACGTTCCTACTTCTGGGACGCGGTGCCTTCCCTCAAGAGGAGAGAAATATACGATGTTTTCCTTCACCGTAATGCGAGTGTAAATCTACACATAACTTGAAAAATAAATCATTGATGTAGGGCTGGGATCGAACCAGGGGCCGTCTGATTGAAAAGCAGACGTTTTTTCACCGAGTAACGCTCGAAATACATACCTTATTAAATTCAATCTCGTAATTTTGTATAAATGTATGGATTTTTGTTCCTCTTTCACGCAAAAATAATAAGTATTATTTTTAAGTGCTTAAGGTGAAGTTTTTGTTAATCTACACTTCAATTATAACAGAACCAATGATGGCAAGTACAATTTTGATTGTACTCGAATATAAATAGAGATGTCTATAAATTCAGTGTAACTATTTACTCTGCCAACAAACCCTCGTTAAAGTTTACGTCTCTTTTGCCTTTGATCATCGTCTATATAGGGGATAGCAAACGAAAAAGAACTCCAAAGAAAGCTTTACATAACTTAGGATTACTTCATTGATTATTTCGACAATCCTATTTGCTTTAAGTAAATTCGCTCTGATAAAAGGGCAGTAAGAATCGTTAATATTGCCGTTTAGATCTTCACACTCGATTTTTCAATAAAACGAGCTAAGATTTTCTTTTTTGTATATATTTTTTTGTTCTATCGTTATGAAATATATGATTATCAGGCAGTCCCGGCTTCTCACGGGCTATAAAATAATCAAAGTGTAAAGAGAAACAAAATATAGCCTTTGTTATTTGGGGATAATGTAGCTTAAACGGTGAAAGAATATTTCAAATCGGTCCTGTAGTTTCGGAGCCTATTTGCGACAAACATACAAACAAACAATCAAACTTTTCCTCTTTATAATATTGGTATAGATTGGGCTAAACGCAATTTTATTTATCTGTTTATTATTATTATTATTATATTTAGCCTACCGCTTATACAAAAAGCGAATAACTTGATTTGATAACTTGAGACGCGCGCAAAAATAGTCATATGAACGCGGCAAAAATCTTCCAAGTCTCAAAAATCCCAAGTCTCCAAAATAAAGTTAGCCTTCCAATAAGGATTTTTATATCCAGCAAAATGACTAGGAAGATTCTCAAGCCCGAACACGAATCCCAAAGGACGAGGGGAACAAACAGGATTAAAAGAACAACTCCTTTTGCGGCATCGAAAACAATAGAACGCAAGTAATACAATAGAGTTCATTTGAGCAAATTTAGAATAAAGATTTCGAGGGGATGTTTATGCACGTTCAATCCCGGTTCGTGAATAAAGTTGATAATTGAAAAATTCCTGACTGCCTTATTGAAAAAGTTTGCGAGTGGATAGTAATTGGCGGCGGTTAGACGGTAATAGATAGACACTGACTGAAACGTGAATTATAATTTATACTGCACTGAACTAGTTTAACCTTAAAACTGCAAGGAGATTAAACATAGAAACTTAAAATGAAAAATGAGGTTAATCGAGGATACTTAATATCTATTAAACTGAATGCTGTAGTTTATTTTTTTATGATATCAATATTTACAGCTTAGTGACTATCAGTTTGCCTATAAATATACAATATCTTTTACTTAAACAAAAAAAATATAAAATCAATTTTAATCTCACACCCCAGAAAGCTCCATGATTTACGTGGCGTTACGGGACGATATAACAAGAATACCTCTTCATCAGTAACCCAAGACTAATCCTAAAGAGGGTCCACACGACCCCCGGAAAAGTGCACAAGAACATAATACACCGACGCCCTGCGCCTCGAGATAAAAGAAGAATACATTAAATAATAAAAGAACACCTTAAATATTAATGTTTTAGCGAGCAATAGAAATACAGAAAGAGAATAAAAGGCAATAAACGGTGAACCAGGAAAATTTCGCGAGTGAAATATTGATGACGCGAGCCGCGCCGGCGTAGCCAAATTTTGTTTTGAATATAACGTCCCAAAACTCGGAATGAATTTGTAATAACGATTTGAATCCGACCGTTCAAAGCCACGAGTGTAGGTTGCATCGCTGATTGCAAACCGGCTTTATCGAAAAACTCTTGTATTGAAAACTAAAAGCGTTTCGGAAATTTGAAAAGTTATATTAAAATTGTGCTCGGGAATCAATTAAAACGGAAAAGTTTAGCTCGTAAACAAGGTTGAACACAGCTGGCTAATTACAATAATAATACGGGTCGTAATGAAAAGAAAGCAATCGGTGTCGAGCTATAATCCAATTACGTCGAATTCCGAACACTCGGCAGTCCTGCGACCTTTTTGAGTAGAATAATTTATTTACATCAACAAGGTTCTTTGACGACGGTTGATGTATCCACCTGTCGTGCGAGCCTTTTTCAATTTACAAATATACAATTTACAAATATTCTCAAGAATCCACGAGATTGAAAAAAGACAGATTGATACAACCAAGACAAAAAAAAGCCGGTTGTATATTTTACTTTTTGTGGTGCCATATTTTTCTAATACAAAACTAAACTTTCCCGGAAACGCTGCCAAGAAAGAAGCTATTAATTTGTCAATATACTTCATTAATACTAGGGCTGCATAAATACAGTAGCACCGTATAAAATATCCACGTAGCCAATAATGCCAAAATTGTAGAACGGCCGGGAGCGGCGCGTGGGGTCCTCTCCCAAACATTTATTTTGTCGCTGCAAGACGCTTCGAAACAATATTAAAGCCATAAAGAATGGAATGGAAAGAAAACGGGGGTGGCCCCGCGTAATGAAAAATTTTACCCTCACACGGAACATAGGCAGAGCTAATCAATATACTTGGTACGAATATAAACACATATTTAGATCACTTTATGTGTAAACCAACAGCAACTTAGCACTCAATGTTCGTCAAAATGTTACATCTTATTTTTTTTATATATGAGATGTAGCGCCTGTAAGCAACGGTTGACAATGCACAAAGACTGTCATTAAATAAGTCGAAATTTCATTGCTACCGTGGGTCGGATGACACGTTAGAGTGTAGGTCCTTGCTGCTAGTCTTAATACACGAAGTCGTTAAGTCAGAAGCCTTGGGTGCCTTGAAAACTCTCAATAACTCTTTACTGAGATCAAACGAAGAAGAAGATCTTTAGGCTAGATAGTTCTCATAGAAAAGTGCTAGTAATAATTATTTCCGGTATGAACTATAACTAATTCAACCAAATGCCACCGACATATTAATCTACTAACCAGCTACAAAATTCACCATCGTCTTTGACTTTCGTGAGGATCGTAACAACCCTCTCATTCCACAGGAAGGTTTAATAAATAACATTGTGGGAAATCCAAATTAATCATATTGTCCTAGACAATCACCGTCTCTTATTTTAATTTAACTGACAATTAATCATCTGTCTACCCCATCAAGCTATCCTTTGACTAATAGGTCTGATACATAATACATTAAATAGGAATACCACTCTGTCAGGTGATACGGCTCCAACGTGATCGGCGGGGTTAGCTGACATCACTTTGACAGTTACTAGGGTTCTGTATATTGATTTAATGGTTCCTATATTTGTGAGTTTTAGTTAACAGATTTTAGATAACAGACAGCATCACAGATAAGACATGGACAAACACAGTGCAACACCGGAATGACTGGCGTACGAGAAGAGAGGCCTATGCTCAGCAGTGGGCGATTACAGGCTGACAAGGACGAACATGAAGGTTTAGTTTTTGTTGAAGTTTATACAAGTACATAATGTTCAAGTACTGATAAATTATCCATAATATATTAATACCTCTGCGGGTCAAGCACAGGTAGTGGACAATTTCTTCACCGGGAGAGGCAATAATCTGTTCGTTCTCTGTTACTTTTACTTAAATTTCTTGTTTTTTTTATGCATTTAAAATTAATATTTTTAAAATTCTTCTAAAGCTTCTTCCCACACAAATGATAGTAACATTTTATTAAGAAAAATATTACACAAAGTTATTACCTAGATTCTTTTTTTTCTCACCTCTAAATTATACAATAGTCTGTCCCTGACATATGTCAATTGAAGAGTAATTACCGCATTTAACTTGGAAACAGCGGGGAATAGCGACATAAAATGTCCGCTATGAACAACAAGTGGAAATTTCTTACGAGAAGAGAAATTGTTCCTTGTTGACATGGTAATACGGTGGATTTCCACTGAGAGTTGGAAATAATGGTGGAAAGACTAAAGATAGTCCTCGTTCCGTGCTTGCTCCGTAGATCTTACATACTTGATACAATCACGTAACATACTCGTACATACTAAAAAACAGAAGAACGAACTTTCTAATTTTTGAAGACACTAACAACGTTTAACAACTGTGTATTGATATTAACATCTAGTTATTATAAATAAATATTTTTTATGTTGTTCATATAGTTAATACTAATGACCTAACTAACAAGTTCATTGACGGTAAAAATAGCTACAGATTAATAAATAATATTATTTAAACATGCAATGATCATTAAAAAAAGCTAATTAATCTAGAATTAAAAGCTAGTATTGTGTACGAAATAAATAAACTGAAACTAGACTGAAATCATCAGGAGTTAGTAAGGTTGAAGATGTCTGCTTTAAAGCTATTTACATAATTAGAATATTGATAGAGGGTAATTTTCATTCAAATATATAAAAAAATATGCATATCTTATATATAAAAATTCCGTGTCACAGTGTTTGTTACCGTACTTCTCCGGCTTGACTGATCTTTACCAAATTTTATATGCGTATTCAGTAGGTATGAGAATCGGCTACTATCTGTTTTTTAAACACCTAAGTGTTAAGTGTTGTTCACCCTTAAATTTTTACTTAAGGCAAAACAACGTTTGCTGGGTTAGCTAGTGATTATATACAAAAGGACTACAACACTAATTTAGACCACTCCGGACAGAACCTGACGGAAAGGTACCCATAACAATGTAAAATTATACTCTACTAATTGACATGTCAAAATGGCTCACGCTTAGTATAATGTCAACCTATATGTTACTCAATAAATTCAATGAAATCTCTTCATCCAGACCGAAATAAACGGGCAACACACAGCATTAAACTGCAAGTTATACTTCGGTAAAAGAGGTACGCTGCTATATACTCGTAAGTATGTTAAAGCTCAAAGAGTTTTTAGCATGGATTATTAGGAGGACTAAATTGCAAACAGCCGTTAACCGCTTTTTTCGAAAATACGTATGCATGTACACATAGTAAACACGTTACCTAAGAAATCTTTGAAACCTTTTTTATGATGAGGCAAGTTATTTATTTCATATATTAGCAACATTTTTTTTTCTATTTCAATTAATTTGCTAAAACATTGTAAACAGTTCACGTCAGGCATCTTAATATTTTCGCGTAGAAACGGTCACACTTACTTATTATTGAAATAATAAGTAAAATTATTGAAATAATAAGTAAGTGTGGCCGTTTTCTACGCGAAAAAAAAATTTGTTAAGACTTTTATATTTTGTATATTTGTACAAACAACTAGTAAATTATCTACATTGATCACGTTTTTAATGACTGTATGTTTGTCTGCCACTCGCAAAGTCTCGTATATTTAGATGAAAGATGTCCAGCGACTGATATATGATATGCAAAAGATGTCGTCGAGTATAAATAGCAAGGTGCATCGACCGACCCCGGGTTGCCATTAGCTTGCGTTTTCCGCTAAAAAGTACGAGTATCTTTGACTTTAGCAAGACAGAATTAGCTTTACGAGGCGAGCGTAAAGAAAAATAAAACCCTGTCAAATAAGTTTTTCACGCAACTGAATTTATGATGCAGTTAACGGAATATGCACTTTTAAAAATGTGCACACATTTCCTTTGATCATCTTTAAGAGTATTTTTCTTATATGTTTGGCATACGAGTTACGGAGATTTGAAAATCTATACCTACTTAGTTATCAATAATGCCTAATTTGCTTTTAAACTTAGCTGGCCAACCTATTGCAAAACTATTAAATCTTTTATTGACCGAGCGAAGACTCTGAATTAACGGACCAATGAATCTGAATTTGCCTTCGTTTGCTATCTTCTTTTGCATCTATGTATGTTGGTTCTCACACAGAGACTATTCACACAGAGAGACTCAATTTGAATGAAGATTATAAGAATCAAACTAGGCGTCACATTCATAAGCTGACGTCATCGGACGAGTAGGGAAACACCAAGGCGGCATCGTACTGAGCGAAGAGGCTGAGCCAAGGTGTGGAATTCTTTGCCAAATTCCCTGTTCCCCGATAACTATAATCTAGCGGTTTTCAAGGCAAGAGTGAACCGGTTTCTTCTGGGCAAGCGCGCTCCACCTTAGATTGCAATATCGCAAGCCCATTAAGAGTAAAAAAGAAAGATTTCCCACTGAGCCACACTTCTAAGTAAATGATCAATCAAGGCAGTTTTGTGCACACCGCAAATCTTTACATTAGCGTGACACACCACGCGCGATCTTTAAACGTACGGAAGTGTTAAATCCAGTATAGATCGTTCTAGTGGCCAGTAGGCCAGCTTTTAATAATAAATAGTCTATCCCGACATTATTGTAGGCAAGCTAAATGGAACAGATATTTCTGCTGTGTTTATTCTATTTCAATAACTGATTCAGACGTGGCAAAGCGGGGCTAAATAGAGAATTCCGTCTCTTTTTAATATAGTTTCCACAAGTAACTTTTTAAATCGGTTTAATAAAATTATCTACTCTGTTTTTGTACTAGATAATTATAATTTATTTCGCTGAACGTTTATAGAGTTCTTTTTCCAAAGTGTACCAACGGGACACTTTAAATAATATGTACTTCGCTGTCTGTCTTTTTTATTCTACATGCTTTAACTTACATATTTACTTAATAACATTTTATTTTGTAGACTAGTGGTGGTAAGGCAGACTTCATTCTTCCAGATGAAGTGCTTGACCAAGTGGCTGGCATTTTGGGCGCGTAAAGGTATGGACACTATACAGGTGGTGCCTATACATTATTCCTGGCTCCTTACCTTTATATCATGTCAGGTGGATAGTGAATGAGTAGTATTTTATTCACAGTTAACGCATGGCAATGAGCCTTGCTTTTTCTATAACGAACTCTTGGTAACAAGTTTGTAGCATGCAAACTTTATTTATGCATCCTGTTTTCGTAGTAAATAATATTATCTCCTGTGAACAGCATTTCCTAACGCACTTAGTAAATTAGTTTAAGATATTGCTTTTTGGAATCCGTCGTCTGTGATAATGCACAGTTTATAAGTTACTCTTTTTATTTAATTTTTTATAAGCGTTGTTTTTTTTTTACACATAATAGGTTTGCGCTTGACCACAACTCACCTGATGTTATGTAATATTGCAGTCTAAGATAAAGCGCGCTTGCCTAGAAGAAACCGGTTCACTCTTGCCTTGAAGACAGTAAGGTTGTAGTTCAGTGGGAACAGGGATTCCGGCAAGGAGTTCCACAGTTTGGCCGTCCGTACTATAAACGTGGAAGCGAATCGCATTTTCGGCATTTCCACTGTATAACGGTGTCTCCTAGCAGTCTCCCTGCTCGTTCGGTAATGGAATGGTTAAAGCAATACTGATAACTACTGTTTTTTAGCAATTAGTACATTGAGATAAAATTTATTAGAAGTATATTTATGCCTTAATGCACATTATAATGATTGCCTTTGAATCCGAGGAATATCCTGTGTTGTGGGAGTCAGTGCATTCCCTTAGACTCTAATAAGCAGCAGCCAGGGCCTCAAGTCACGTTATTATTAGCTATTGTTAAGGTTCTACTCGACTCTTTCATAAAACTTTAAAAGTTAATGTGTTTTTTTGGCAATTTTTGCGAGTGAGTCGGTTTATGTCTATTGTCACTGGGTTTTTATTTAATGGTGTTTCCACAAAACGAAAGGAACGATGTAATTTATGTATGTACTCGTTTTCTATTATCGATCATATAAATTTTTATTATTTGTTAATATTTTCAATATTGTTCAAGTACTTACCAAGTTATGAAATTATTTCTTTTGTATATCGAACGAACAATGTCACCCAAAGCTCGCGAGGTCTATTCGTTAGAATTGCTAGTTAGTAAATAGTTCCGGTCTTTGCCTGCTAGCAAATCGTTCATAAGGTCGTCGCAAACAAACGAACAAACTGCAATAGTTTACAACATCTCAGCGCAACATAAGTTGAAAACTGTTACTTGGTTCAACTAACTTAAACTAAGTTGATTGTAAGTTTTCAGAAACGGCTTTTGACTGTTGCTTTTGTGATAAATTTTAAGCGCGGTTTTAATGAACTAAATGTTCTTCGTTGTAACTTTATGATTTTAAAATACAGTGTAAACTCTATATAAGGACATTGAAAGGACTGTGCATATAGAGAGTGGTCGTTAAATGGAGAGATAGGTCATACAACGGTATGGAATACAAGCTAAACCAACTAAAGTCAATTGATTTAGACGCTTTAGAGAGTTTTCTGTTAAATCGAGTGACGTTACATGGAGTTTACACTGTATAGATGTTTTCTGTTTCATTTCGTATGTCTTGATTGTCCAACAGCGGTTGCAAGGCCATATATAATTATAGCGGCTTCAAAATTCTCTAAACCAAGGGCCATAACTTAAGCAATGAAAAAGGTTAAAAAATGCTGTTGTTTTTGTCCGTGCAACATCTACCAGATGGGAAAATTCCACCCAACTTCTCCCAATGCGCTATAAACTTTAAGCAAGCTATAAATATTTCAAAAATATTGGACAACAATAAAATATTTTCGCGTAGAAAAAGTAAGTGTGACCGTTTTCTCCGCGAAAATATTAAGATGCCTGAACAGTTTACAATGTTTAACAATAAAATAATTGATTGCTCCAGACAACATTTTTACCCTCTTTAAAAAACGGACAAGACGTGGCCTGGAAACTTTGTACAATCTTCGCCTTGTTGATTGGAAATTCCATTAAGATCGAAGAGACTGTGAGAAAAAGGAAAAAGAATGAGTTTTCATTACCGACGTTATTTCCTACGAGTCTGCTGTACAGGGAAATAGAATGTCCTTAGATTATAATCAGAGGGATAACGGTATAGCTCTTAGCTTCTTGCAAAAGACTTGAGTTAATGAATTAAGACTTTTAAAATAAATTATAGATTATTGTGTAGTTTTCAATTTAAATAACATATATTTTATTTCTTTGAGTATAAGAATAAACACATATTGAATGAAAACTACATCTTATTTCACTAAAAAAACATTTACTTGTAAGAAAATACAATCTTGTACAAAAATATTTTACATTAACAATATGGAACGTGTCTATGAATAATAAATATATCTGTTTAAAAAGTCTGCCAAAATATCTATATTAGAATGATGAATATATTTTTATTTTCTTTACTATAAAGATTCTTCAGTAGTGTATCGACAAAAAGTGTTTATGTATGTATATGTACGAGAAGTATATCAGTTGTGTTAGCAACCATAATACAAACAAACTACATATGGTTTAGTATGGAGCTAATTTACCAGCCTGTGTGAAATGTGCTCTAGTATTTATTTATTTGTTTATGGAACGCATTGCTCCGCGATTGCGCAATGAACGCATTGTACAGATAGGGAGACAGGTTCAATATATTCCCATATTCCAGGATTTATTATATCATCAGTAATAAACATTAGACAAACTCGTAAGACTACTTTCCGCTTTATAATTATAAGTGTGAAAACTATTGGTGTTTTTGTATCCTTATTTCGGTACAAGGAAGCTTGGGTAATTCTATTTTGATTTTTTTTTCGTATTTTAAGAACACCTCACAACCTTTTTCTATCTTTTCTATACTAAAGTTGCCTAGAAGTAATCACCACAGACGAGACCGCCTATAGAGCAAGCTTTTACTGGCTATTAATTGATTATACCTGTTTTCTTTTTATTGTCCAGGTAAGTTATTGTAGTGTTTTATAATATTTATTTACTTATGAATATTATAAAACTTAACTTATAAATATTAAGCTAACAATAAATAAAATTACGATAAAAGCAAAGCTTAGTACTCATTTGATAGCAATTCGCTCCACGCCCGTACTTAACTAAGACTAGTTAACTGAGAACGTAGCTGTTGATTTTTTAATTGAAAAGCTTACTGCGAAGTTGTGAAATGGAAGTGAAAGCTGTAGTGTTGAGTACTATTCATACTTAATGTGTCATGCCGAGCCACAGACATCCTCGGAATACTCATAGACAATGCGAGTACTCCAATTTGCATAGAAACTAAACGTGCCACAGTGTCTTTTTACGTTTACTAATTAAAGTTACGAGTAAATTGAATTAATTAACTAACACGCGACTTTTTACAAGGTAAAAGAAGTATTTTGTTATATAAAACCCGTAAATAATGTTTGTAGCGATAGATAACGTGTAAATGGATACGAATTTTCATTTTGTTTGGATTTGGGTATCTTTAGCTAGCAGTAACAGAAATTACTTAATAAAGAAATTATTTAATTTATTTTATTTTTATATGTATTTAATTTGTTTACTTTATTACATAAAGAAATTACTCAAATTATTTTTTGCTCCATTCAGAAAGATAAGAGATGCAATTTTGCGAAGACTATATTGTTTTAAGTCTATGTAAAGCTAAATATTAACAGTTCAACCCTAGTATTTGCTATGCTATTTATGTATTAGCTTTAATGTATTAATAAAGAACTATAATTTTGCAAGGGCAACTAACACAATCGATTTCAATCATTATTACAATCTAAAAAAACTAAAAAACATACTCGTATAACCAAACAAATTGCATCTAAAATATTAAACACAATAAAATAATCTTCTAAATTCACAAACAAAATAAAACAAAACATAAAAAATTATGCTATTAAAAATTCAAAAACACTGAATAAAACAGAAAACTTGTTACACAGATAAATGGCGGTAAATTAATAAAATCCCGGTGAGGATAGTAAATGAGATAAGGCTGAGCTTCGGCGGAAATAAGTTCCGGATTCAAGGGAAACGTTAATAAACAGAATTATTACGAGAAGGTAAGAAGAGGCTGTTATATTTTAAGAAATAATTTTGTCGATACTATTATCAAAAATATGACTGACTATGACAGGTAAAATGGCGAACGCTAGTTTATTTTTAGCCCTGGAGACAAAAACAATGGCGTGTTAAGAGTTGTCTTTGACTTGTCTTTGTCTTGTCTTTGTGTGTCTTTGTTCGTCTGTCATGTTTTGTTTTTTTTTTATTTATGATGAATAGGCTTACGTTTGACCGCAGCTTGCCTGATGTTAAGCTTGGCTGTGGTCTAAGATGTATCAACTTTGCCTAAAAGGAACCTATTTACTCTAGATTTGAAGACCTCCAAATTGTACTTCTCGGGAAAAAGTGACTCAGGAAGAGAGTTCCAGAGCTTCGCAGTTCTCACAATGAAGGTTAACGAAGCAAAACGCTTTGTGCGAGTTTAGTTCTTTTGTTTGGAAGGTATATTAGCCTGAACTACTTTTAACGTTTGATAAAAATAAATCTAGAACGGTGGCCGACACAAAATTGCGACTTACATATTTTTCCACAATTCCCTCAAATAAAAGTAAAGGGTATCAAATCAGAGTCAGATCAGGACGCTGAAAAAAGTCTCAGCACAATCATGGCCAAAGAACGTAACATTATTCCTTCGAAAATGATATTAAGCTGTCGTGTTATGGCGATTTGTAACTCAGTTTGAAATTACAAAACGCATGCTCTTTATAAACTGACCTTTACTTATGATATATTTTTCAGTTTATTTCTCCACTGAGTAACCATAAATTAAGATCTTAGTAGTTAGTTGTTGTTTCTGTACCTACTGCAAATATGAAAGATAAACTAATGTTTAAGCCAAAATCTTTTATGAAATTGACTAGGACTGGAAAAAGTACCAACCTTTGTATTTTATGCCAATACACTATCACAATGTAGCTATGTAGCTATGTAGCTGCTGAGTACCTTTATCATTCTTTATCTTTATTATTTTTTTAGTTGTAATGTCACTTATATTTCTTTTTAATGGTTTTCTTTAGCTTTTAACTGATAATAACTATAATTCTTAGAAAAAAAAAATGGTTGCCTGTAAAGTCGGTTTTACGGGCGAAGATTTTACGTGACAACGTCTGCCGCGTGCTGCGCGCGCGGCAGACCGATCATAGTTGAGTGGGAGAGAGACGCAAGGCATTCGGCGGGCCTCTCTCTCGTTCGGTGACTCATCGTAACGTTACCGGGCGTTACACTTTTTCATAAGTGACTCCCAGCCGCAACCTAATTTAAGACGTTGTCACGTCAAAACTTCTTATGACACTCGTAACTAGGAATAACTATAATTTGAATCTGTGGATGCATTAAATTGTACAAGTATGATATCTTAATTATTTATCACGCGAGTATGCAGCGCTATCTCCTAAGCTATGACAATGCGGAAGGCACAGCCCTAACTGCGCTCCAGTGTGATTAACGATGCATGTACAGAGTACAGTGCATTGTAAGACATATTGCACATTGGAATGGCGAAACTTTCAAGACGTAATAAGTATTAAGCACTCAAAGTTTAAAGTTGAGAAAGCGGATATTTTAAAGGACAAATCATGTGTTTATTAAGTTTATTAAATCGCTTTATTCTTTAAGTTTATTTTTCCCAGTAGGTATGTTTTATGCTACCACGCTGTTTTTATGAAAATAAAATTATGCTCGAATAAAATAAGCTCAATCAGAGGCCCTTTGGCAGCATTAAACCTCTCGATCCTAGAGTCAACTTTGCTTTGTTGGCTTATTTATTTATTTATTTATTTATTTATTTATCATAATTAGCACCGCATACACGAATTACACTAATGATATACACATATAAAAATAAAGATACAAAACCAATCAAATTAAATTAGGATAATCAAAATTATACATTATCAATTACACAAAATTATTATAGAATTAAATTAAATGCTAATATATATATATACAATAAAATATGTCTTAAGTTATGAATTTAAACAAATTATATACAAAAAAAAAGAACCTAAAATTATTAATCACAATGTCAAATAAATAAATACGTGGTCAATTAGCCTGTTATTGCAGATTGTCTAGTATAAGCAAGTTCACAGTACTTTAGACAGGTACTTGTCAGAGTATTCCAGCAACCGTCAAATATATCGGTCTCTGGATTTGCCTCAATGACGCGATTGAGTGTGGCTAGGGAGCGCGGTATCGGTGACACCTCGTGAGCAACCGTTCTGCAACAGGAATGCGCAAAAAGTCTAGGGATCTTACCACGTACATGGTGACCAGGAACATGTAAACGACACAACCGCTCCAAGAGATCAGGCGCATCAACTTTGCCCCGTAAAATCTTGCACATCGTAATTAGCTGGTCATAAGCTCGCCTAACTTCTAAGGAGTTATACCCGAGGGAACCTAGCAGATAGTTTGTGGGATATAAATAAGGGTAATAGCCAAATGCCCGCTTGTACAGATACCTAAGGAAAGACTTTTGAACTTTCTCCAACATTAAGGTGTAGTTGTTCTCGTGGGGATGCCAGATACAGGCACTTGCTTCAAGCTTACTCCTAACGAGGGCACTAAAAATAAGCTTAATAACACTAATGTTGGTAAAATCCCGAGAATTCCGTAACACAAAACCCAGTCTCCGAAACGACTCTTTAGCTACCGTAGTAATGTGATTATTAAAGGCAAGCGTTCGATCGAAAGTAACACCCAAATCCTTAACCGCAGAAGTGCGGGACAACACTGTATTGTCTAATTTATAGTGGAACTCTATTGGATGACGCAAACGGCCAAAAGTCATCACAGAACATTTAGCAACGTTAAATTCCATGCCATTATCCACGCTCCACTGATAAATTGCGTCAATATCTTGCTGCATACGTAAACAATCCTGTAACGTGTTGATTTCGAGGAAGAGCTTTAAATCATCCGCATACAGAAGACACCGTGAATGGCGAACAACATCAGGTAAGTCATTAATCATTAGGATAAAAAGTAAAGGACCTAGCACCGAGCCTTGACTGACGCCGGAACGCGTGTGATAGGTGCGGGATTCGTATATACCGAGCCGAACATACTGCTGGCGATCGCGGAGATAATCGGCCATAAAGCATAGAAGACTCGGGGAGAAACCTATAGCACTAAGCTTTGCCAGCAATCTGTCGTTATCCACTCTATCGAACGCCTTCCGATAATCAAAATATAGTACATCAACTTGTTTTCCACGATCTATACTGGAAGAGATGTAGTCCACGATGGTTAACAAGTTGGTATTTACTGACCGTTTACTCCGGAAACCATGTTGTTCATTGCAGAGAAACGGTTGAACCATTTTGTATAGTTTAGAGTGAACAACATGCTCGAAAACTTTAGCCGGGGTGGATAATATTGCTATCGGACGGTACTCCTCAACGGCCGTTTTATTCGAGGTTTTTGGTATTGGAGTAACACGTGATACCTTCCATTCCGATGGATACGTTCCAGTTTTTAACGCGAGATTGAAAATATGACAGAGAGGAAATATCACATGTTTCTTACCTTCTTTGAAAAACCAAGGAGGAATACCGTCCGGACCAATAGAACTACTGGGTTTGAGCTTATCAATCGCCGCCAATACATCCCACGGTGTAATTTCTCCAATGTGGATATAATTGCTAGTACAAACTAAGTCCCTGCTTGAAATAGTTTTTGCGTCCAGATTGGGCACGTCAGAGAGAAACACATTCGAGAAATAATCAGCAAATGCGTCAGCTGTCTGTACACCAGATATAGCGCTACCTTTGTATGTGAGAGAAGATTCGAAACCTCCCTTAGCTCGCAGACTAGTCATATGACTCCAGAACTTTTGAGGATTGGCTTTAATGTTGTCTTCTAAGTTACTCAAATATTGGACATAGGCGTGAGAGACTCGACATTTAAGATCAGACCTTAACTTGGAGAACTGCTCATAGACCTCACCAGACCCCGAAGATTTCCAGTTTCGATGCAACTTCCGTTTGAGTTTCGTGTCATCCACAATGTCCCTGGTAAACCAAACAGGGAACCTTGATTCCATAGCCACACCACGACGCTTTTTTGGTACACAAGTGTCAAAGATATTATATATAGTTCTATAAAAATTCTCAGTGCTTAAATGGACATCGTCAAAGTTGAAAAAATTACACCACGACTCATTATAAAGACTATTAAATAATAAATGATGGTCACAATTTTTAAAGTTCCAGTCTCTTGCCGTATTTATATTACTTGGCTCGATTTTAGTATTCTCTTTAACAGCAAAAATACTAAGAGTAATATCTAACGGTGGGTGATGCGGGTCGATATTAACGAGTGGATCCGCTTCCAATACAGTGACACAAGCAGACGCATCCCTTCTAACTAAGACGACATCTAGCATTCGGTTATTACAGTTAGGTATTGAATTAAGATCTAACAGATTACAAAAAGTTATAAAGTATTCATAATAACAGTTAACACTAATTGAGGCAGTATGGAGATTTAAGTCGCCCAAAATGAGCACAATTCCTTTCAAACTATTAATGAAACTTTCAACTTTAGTAAACCACTTCATATAAAAATCATCAGGGGCGTTAGATTTAATGTAAAATACACATATATAAGTTTTATGTCCGTTCCAATCAAAACTTGTCCATAGGTCTTCACCACTATCAACAGATTCCAGTTCTGGATGCCGACGTAAGCTGATAGGAGCGCGCGCTGCCAACAGGGCACCACCACAAGGTGTATTTCGGTCGCGCCGCAGAACACTCCAGTTTCCACAGACTACTTCGGCATCTCCTACAGAGTTGTCTAAATATGTTTCTGTACAGGCAACTAAGTTATGTTCCATAGTCGGTAGATTTCTTCGCCAGTCCTTTTGTAGTTTGCCTTTAAGCCCACGGACGTTTTGATAATAGACAAACAATTTACATTCTTTATTGGGTGGGCTCGGCCCTTGTCGTGGAGGAGCTACGAAAAAGCTGGGAGCTAGTAGGATCAATAGGCTTGCTGGTCTTAGGCCTATGGTTGATCCATGGTTTAATTCTGGCATTAATCGGCCACACTTCATTGGATAAACATATGTCATAGAACGCCACCGGGACCTCCAATTTGTACGACTTGTAGTGCCCTTTTGCCGGTATTTCATCAACCGTGCACAGACCGCCCTTGCACAGTTGCTGCAAGTAGTCTCGCACTTCTTCCACGCCTGATGCCATATTCCACAGGTGGATAT
Source organism: Mellilla xanthometata (assembly GCA_035578125.1). Lineage (NCBI taxonomy): Eukaryota > Metazoa > Arthropoda > Insecta > Lepidoptera > Geometridae > Mellilla > Mellilla xanthometata. The sequence goes on along the minus strand of JAPUBQ010000015.1, from coordinate 5,455,673 downwards.
ATTTTCGGCTTTCAACAGCTTTCAGGGTTGTTACCGACGGTCCCGCAGTTCCAAATATTGAGCTAGGGCGATGGTTCCTTCTCTTTGTTACTTCAACCCAATCATTAGCGAGTTGAGAGGATGGCACCAAAACCTTATCAATACGCTCCTGGTTGAACTGAGCGTTCAGTGGTGTTAGGCGGGTCTTTGGTAAGGGAGAAACCAGTTGTTCTGTCTTATCATTTTGTTGCATGCGTTTCTGAGTTCCTGATTTTTCAAGCGGCATCAATTGCATTCCAGATACCGGGGCAATTACAGACAAATCAGACACCGGCGTAGTGACTTGCTGAGAGCACGAGCGGATAGGAGATTCCCCACTAGGGGGGAATGCCACAGTAGTAGTAGTAGTAGCAGCCTTTACCACAGTAGAATAAGTAGATGGAGGAGTCACCAGCCGCTCAATGGTAATACTATCGCTCGCATTTCCAGAATCTTCCACGCACTGAGACTTCTTCTGTTCACTCAGGAGCTTCCCAATAAGGTATGAGCTATCATCAAGCTTAGCCTGGTAGCTCGCGATAATAGTATCGCATAGACTAAGCTTCTCCTCGTAGCTAGCTATGATCGCAAATGATTTACAGAGCTTCTTATCGTAGTCAGCTATGATATCAGACACCCGCGCAAAATTTTTTTCGCAGCTTTTGATCATAGCTCCCGAGTGCACCAGTTCTTTTCTAGTTTTCGCCATCTCACATCGCATTTCGCGGACCTCAACTGTCAGGTTTCCAATCATCTCTTCTTCTTCTTCGGGCAGGACGCGTACTATTTTTTTTCTATCCCGAAAAGTTATATTTTGCTCGTCTCTGTTCTTTTTAGAGGAACCAACTGGGGTATGTGTGTTATCTCCGCCTTTCTTTGTTGAACAACGGCATTCGGGACAAATCCATGATTTTATAGCCGTAGGCGTAGGCTTCTTCTCGCCAGAGCATAAAAGATGATAGCATTTTTTACAGCTTAGCAGAGTGCAACGCATGTAATCTTTTTCATTCGCGTCTATTACACTGCAACAACCTGAACACTTCATCATAACTTATTTCAGCAAATCACTTATTCATTCAAACAAATATACAGCGGGATTAAATTTGCAGCGAACAAAGCTCAAAGCAAATTGTACAGGCAAGCGAAAGCGAGTAGCAGTAAACACTAGCGAGGCGTTAACTCTTTCACTCGGCTCGAGCCGTAGCGGGTCGGAGCGTGCCGCAGACGCTCCGCGGGCGGGGGAGACGGGCGCGGTAACGCGACTACACGCGGCCGCTGAGTGTTGACCGACGTTTTGACCGTTGTAGATAATTTTTAAAACTGTTTCGTTAATAACTTTTACACCCGTTGTCAGAATTAGACGGGGTAAACAACACTAGGAGCGTCATTCTATAAGCTACACAACAGCATAAGTTTTGCTACAGCCACTTCACTTTTTATCGCGTAAAATTTTTGATAAAAACGGAGCACAGTGCCGTGCTGCAATAGGTACAAGCGCAGAGCGCGATGCTTTGTTACTTAGCTCAAGCAAAACTAGAAATATATAACTTATTGAATTATTATTACACAATCTTTTACATACTCGTATTTAGCAGTCACGTCATCAGAAGCCCAATAAAAATTTCCACTGAGCTGATGATGACACATGTCTTCGGATTGTATAGTCCAGAAACATGTAGATTTCCTCATGATGTTTTCCTTCGCCGTAAAGCGAGTGCAAATCCACACATAACTTGAAAAACAAGTCAATGGTGTAGGTTGACCAATGTTCCCCAATGGCTAATATAATCTAGCGTTTTCAAACCGTTTCCTTCTGTGTAAGCGCAGTCCACTGTAGATCTCAATGTCATTTACCATCACGTGAATTATTGTCAAGCGCTGACCTAATTGGAGTAAAAAAAAGGTCTTGGATCGAACCTACCAACGATACGATTCCTACGGCTCTGCGATACAACCTCCTGGTAGTCCTATAGCAGGGCTTAGTGCTCCCTACACCAGTTAATATTAAGGTATCATGTAGATGTAAGAACTTATGTACGTACACTTTCTTGTTTTTACAGAATAAATTTATATTTTTTAACCAGGGTCTGTCAAATTGAGGGCGGGGTGGTGGGTTAATGCGAGGAGCGTAACCTCACCCCGCCCTTTCCGGTGAGGAGGCCATCGTGAGGTTTTAGTCGGTAGTGATGCCCTTCTGGCATCGAGCCCGACATACCCCACCCACCTTCCCGGGTGTGATGGGTATGCGTAAATGCATTTCCTCACGTAAAAAAAGGGTCTGTCAAATTGAAAGCAGACGTTCGAGGCACACTCGTTTTTGGCAGTCATATGGGTAGAAATAATTACTCACAAAACAAGAAAAGTTATAAATGTGTTATTTTCACCACAATCGCATTCACAACACATTGCTAAGTTCACAACTTCACTCTCAGCCCTCAGTGGAACGTTCGCAAGTGCGCCTAATTACTACGAGTTACGCAAAGTGGGGTGTTATTATACGAACTTTTCATGCATAATGTGCAAGAGTCATCATTAAGACTTACAAATTGTACGAGTACTTGTAGAATTTGCAACTCGCTGAGGTCGTTTGTGAGAAGGAGTCAGATTTTGTGTTATATATTTACTTTAATATATCACATCGTTCAGCGATGTGAATCGTTGTGAACATGAGACATTTTGTTAAAAACATTTTAATCATGAGAAATTTTAATATCATGAATTGGCTACTGATTTTAGGCATTGTTATTTTTGAATGTTTATTATTTTGGATGTTTGTTTTTGTATATTGATGGCTAAAAAAGGAAAAATATGTTAAAAATATGCTATTTGTATATATGTCATTTTGTGCTAATGGCCATCTCTCACACGCATACACACACACACACACACACATATATACATAATTGAGCCTGGGCACATTTGGTCGGGTGGCGTGGTTTTGTCTTTTCAATTTTTGTTACGTTATTTTTTTAAGTTAACAAAATTTTCTTTTTTATTATCCTTTGTAAACAATTTTCACTTTATTATTCTTAAGTTATGCTATGTTTATTCTTATGTTATGTTTAAATTTGTTTTTAAGATTACTACTAGTTTTGTTAGCTTGAATTCCATTCCTGATTTCAGCCTCTCACACTTCCCTTGCCATTTACTCCACTAGTACCAACCTACTGACAATGCTTAGTTTATGTATCCCGCATAGCTCGTGTTTGCGTCTCCCTTGTGTACTCTACAGCTAAACAAGCAATGACTTCGATGAAATCCCAAGATTAGCAAGCCTGTTCTCAGAGCGTGTTTGCTTACAGAAACACTATGCACTGCCAGGTCAGAGGATATAACACAGGTAGTTCAGTTTGATACAACTACAGTTGTACGTTTACATACTCGTCGTTGTACAAAAGTTTGTTAGACCCTATTTAGTTAGATTATTGCACCAAATTGTGCAAGGGCGCAGAACGAGCAAGTACCAAATGAGCGTTGTTTAGTCTTTGTCTGTTACGTCTTCCATTCATTCCATGTTAGTTTTTATCTGTATTGAGTGCGCCTTGAGTAAAGCGCCTAACGCGCTGCAATAACAATTTCTCGATTTAATTCCCATAAAAATAGTACCACGATTACTTCAGTTGTTACAATGTACAATGCTATAACAAAAATAAACTATATCCAGTCCATCACAAATCGTAATAATGTACAATGCTATAAAAAAAATAAACTATATCCAGTCCACAAAATTTGTAATTTCGAGCAAACATTCTAAATTTTACATATACAACCCAAACCATTTGGTTTATCTTATAGAAAACTTATCTAACACTAGGACAGTAAATTTTTGATATCTATTCAACAGTATTTTTGACGACTTTGTTGGCGTAATGTATGCCATGCTGGACTGCCAAAAGGGTCCCAGGTTTTTTTTTTATTGATGAATAATAGGCTTACGTTTGACCGCAGCTCGCCTGATGTTAAGCTTGACTGTGGTCTAAGATGTATCACGCTTACCTAGAAGGAACCTCTAGATTTGAAGACCCCCAAATTGTACTTCTCGGGAAAAAGAGACTCAGGAAGAGAGTTCCAAAGCTTCACAAGTTCGATATTCCCGGCACAGCTAACATCTTTGCGATGAACTAAATTTGTTGGCTGTCGGTTTAGGTGTTAAATATGTATCGATTTAAAGTATTTATGTATGTATATGTAGTATATCATTTGTGTTAGCTACCAAAATACAAACTAAAAATGGTTTATTAGTATGGGGTTAACTAGCCATGTGTGAAATGTGTTCTATTATTTAATATAATTTTATTTCGAGACAATTAAGTTACGTACATAGCACACTACATTTAAGATAGGCAAAAAACTATTACATACCCCACCGAGTAAATATAATCGCTAAGTGTATCGGATCTTACACAGATTAAAAGACCCGTTTAGTTCCCTTTCGCAACGCGCGATAAGGATCTTCGTTCCAATAATATTATTTTTAAGTAATGCACTCCAATTTCCGTTTCAAGTTACTCTTAATCTAAATTACAGAAGAACAGAAGCGTTTTACCCTTAACAACCTCTTAATTCCATAAGCCGCCACTCTAAGGACAGTTTACAATAGAAACAACAAACGGAGGAATTTCCGCAAATTGCGATGCGCCGTTTGTTTCCATTTGAGATGTTCTCACTCTCTGGAGGAACACGAATAACTACTCCGTGGTTGGCCACAAATTCTGCTTAGGCTTGAGGACTAGAAAATTAAGAGATAGAGGCCAGATTCATAGATTGTTCGCAGTCTTTATAGAATACTAGCTGACCTGGCAAACGTTGTTATACATTAATAAAAAAAAAAAAAACTAAATATACAGTAGCCGATTCTCAGACCTACTGAATACGCATATAAAATTTGGTAAAAATCGGTCAAGCCGTTTCGGAGGAGTACGGTAACAAACACTGTGACACGGAAATTTTATATATTGGATATATATGTATACTAGCTGACCCGGCAAACGTTGTTTTGCCTTAAAAAATAGATAGTAGTCGATTCCCAGACCTAGTGAATACGCATATAAAATTTGGTAAAAAATTGGTCAATCCGTTTCGGAGGATTACGGTAAATAACATTGTGACATGGAAATTTTATATATTAGAAGATAGTCGATTGTTACTTCTTAGATAGTATGAAGTTCATCCTACCAAAAAAGTAGCACCTGTATCTCGGCTAGCTAAGGTGATTTTTACACGAACATCGACGATAAGCAACGGTCGATGCGGACGGTGTTTGGATGGGTGACCATGACCATGCACTAGACTGTCGTTTTTCAAGTGGCATTTTCATCTGGGCGCTACCATGGGTCTGATGACACGTTAAATTGTAGGTCCCGGCTGCCAGTCTTAATACAAGCAGTCGTTAAGCCAAGTCAGAGGCCTTCGGGCGACTTGAAAACTCTCGACACCAAAGCTTAGCCACTTAGCTCATACGAAGAAGAAGAAGATCCTACTAATATTATAAATGCAACAGTTTGCGTGTAAGTATATTTGTTACTTCTTTACGCTCAACTGGTTGAACCAATTTTGATGAAAAATAGGTTAGTCCTTGGATTAACACATGGGCCGTGGTGGTTGGTGGCCGATAGTTTGCTACGCAAATAACTTCATAATCTATGCTACTCCTTCACGTTCCAACGTCCTTATCACGTATTTGTCTTCCGAAGTTCGTAAGTGCAAAAGTAAAACAACGCTTTTCACCCTGTAACCAACCAACATTTTAACAAGCTGTCCGATATTTTTTCTGGTCTGTGGTAAACCCAGAAATGGCCCCAGTAATCTCCTTTATCCTGCGTTATCGCGAATTTTTTTAAATTAAGAGGTTTTATTATATCTACGGTAGGATTAAAAGGAAAACCCAGTGGTGGTAATGTTGCATATTTTTTATCCTCAAATTAAACTTCAATCCGGTTTTAAGGAAAAACATTTAACGTAAAATAAATATTAATGATCTTGTAAAGTTGTGAAAGTAATCGATGAATAATAAAAGTATATTCAAAAACCTACAGATTAATCTAAAAACAACAGCTACTTAAAAAGCGCGTTTCAAAAGAAAATTGTGAGTAAACTTCTGGGAAACCTCAAAGAGTATAAACTTAAAGAAAGTCTAGCTCGATGAAACCTCTTAATCTGATTAGTTCAATTCGAAGCAACTTTTGCGACAGTCCACAATACTTTCTTTAAGAGGATTTATAACAGCGTCGTCTGCGATTAACCTAGTTTATATCATACTTATGATAGATTCGTTCTTTGCGTCAAATCTAATCAAATCAAATGTTATTATTTGCAAAGAATAGGTTGAAAGGTACGTTTACATAGTTACATAGGTATTAAAATTTAATGTACTCTATACTATACCCGTTAGGGTGTGCAAATTGGTGTTGAATCTAACACTAATGTAAGTACATTATCTATATTTATCAACAAAATAAAAGTTGTCAAAAACGTCATATGTTGAGAGCACAACCATATTCTATACCTAGTACAACATATTACAGAATAAACTTTTAGGGACAATATATTGAAGTTTATTATTAAATTCCTGCTTAGTGATCAGAGTTAGTGACACTAGCTTATGGTGGAGCATGCCTAGTCTGGAATTACTGACTCTTGAGAAGGCTGTCGGAACACACCATATGGTGCTTGGCGAACGTCTGCTTTCCAATCAGATGGCCCCTGGTTCGATTCCAGCCCAACATCAATTACTTGTTTTTCAAGTTATTTGTGAATTTGCACTGGCTTTACGCTGAAGCAAAACATTATGGGGAAACCGACATGTTTGAGGACCACAATATTCGAAGACGTGTGGCACTTTTACTTGTGGTCTTATTTTCCTTACCGTTTTTAGAAACATCACCTTATATCTAGTACATATTTGATCGAGGTTAAAACATGAGAAAGTCAAATCGTTGATAGCCTGTATTTATTTTTGACATGTAACTAATGGTGTCGTAAATATTTGTATTTGTAACTCTTACTTGTGGTCTTATTTTCCTTACCGTTTTTAGAGACATCCCCTTATATCTAGTACATATTTGATCGAGGTTAAAACATGAGAAAGTCAAAACGTTGATAGCCTGTATTTATTTTTGACATGTAACAAATGGTGTTGTTAATAAATATTTGTATTTGTATAACGTTAGTTTAACACGGTTCACGATGACGTCAAATCAAGTCAAATACGTTTTCGTTGGATAAAGGACAAACAGGGCAGTGGCCATCACAAAGCTTCCGAGTTACACACACGAAAGCCCTTATTTGTCATTCTCCCTGTGCTGTGACCTTTCCAACTTTCCTACATGTACTGTAACTAAGGACGGTACAGTCGATGCCACAAGTTTAGCACACACGCGTACAAAATTTATGTCAATTGATATTTTTTTGACTAAGATAGAATTCATTTAATCGTCATAATGGTGGCGATTCAGCAGCACACACGACTAAACTAAATTTAAAGAAGCCCCGTTTCTTTTCATCTTAGGTGGCCAGAAAGAGACGGCACGTTCTGAACCACACACAAAACAACTAAAATCACAAAAAAATTAAAAATGTAGGCGATTTTAGAGCGCACCCAATTGTATCAGCTCTAAATCTGACGTGTTTGACGTGATTTTAGATGTTTTGTCTATGGTTAAGATCGTACCATCTCTTTTTGGTCATTTATGACGAAAAGAGCTATACTTTATATTTAGTTTAGTCGTGTGTGCCGCTGAATCGCCACCGTTAATGTTACCTAATTATTACATCACATTAATTAATTGCAACAATCAGCAACATTAGGATTCTAATATGTACACACAGAAATAATAAATTTAATAATTGGACTAGCCATTTTATGTCCACGAGTTTTTTTTTTACTTTTATGAAGTACTGACAATTGTAACATTGCATGCCTGACGGTAAAAATAGAGAACCAAGTATTGTAATAACACCACATTGTACCTATTTTGCAAGAAACAAATGATTTGATTTAATTTGGTAGATTTTTTTTTACTTACATAAAACAAAAAAACTTGTTATTAAACATAGTAAAGGTTTGCGTTTGTAACCTGACTAACAGGTAGTACCTCTATTTTTACCTGATCCTGATCAGTCGCATACTTTTTGAACGTATGCATTACATGGTTTTGTACGACATTTTTTTGGTTTATTATTTACTTAAGTAATAAATCATACGTGAGTTCGTATGGTTTTTTTTTCTTAAAAAAAGTGGGTGTGGTTCGCTGGTAAAAACGGCTGCTATTCAATTAGACGGCCACTGGTTTGATCCCGGCCCTACAACATCGACTTGGTTTTTCAAGTTATGTGTGGATTCGCACTCGCTTTATGGTAAAGGAAAAAATCGTGAGGAAACCGACACGTTTGAGGACTGCAATATCCGAAGATGAGTGTCATCCGCCAACCCGAATTTCTCTAGTAGTCTCTAGTACTAGCCCCGAGTTCCAGCAGTGGGAACGTATAGTTGGCTCCTTATGCTATGCTATATTTTTTTAACTTTATTTCAAAACTGGTAATAACTACACATTTTACATAACATTTTCTGTTCTAAAATAAAAATGTCTTAAGAAGCCTAGAAGTATTTTTTTCTACATGTGACTGTACCGTCTAGGCCTTTAATTAATCGGTACAATGGAGATCAATGAGTGCTATTAGTTGTAAGAATACTCGTATAATCACTGGAGCTTCTCTGGACTTAGTTTCGGAAAGTACTGGATACTTGGCTTATCCGTCTTTGAAGAAATAGAAAAGCCTTTTTCTCTTAACGCTTTGTTTCCTATAAAAAGTAAGTAAGTTATCGGAAACGGATATCATATCGTGTTGCTAATAAAAGGCGGAGACCGGAAGCGACTTTGGATAGAAAGGGAATAGTTAGGTAATAATTGGAAAGACAACTACAATTCAAGAAATAATAAACATATAAGAAATCATTCAATAAAATTTCAATTAAAATAATTATTTTCAAAATTGGTTCATAAATTACGGAATTATGATGAAACAGTCAATCGAATTGAGTACCTCGCCCTTTAATTAAAAAATAATTTTATTTCAATTATTAACAAAATGTAATTCTTACGAAAATCGTATATGCAGTTAGCAAGCAGTAAGAAACATTTTTTTTAAAGAGCAACTAATAAATCATATTTAACTTAATGATTACTGATTATAACTATTCAACTTTTTCATAATTCAGAAAGCAAACCAAAATATTATCTAGATAAAAAATATATTTAACTAGCTGACCCGGCAAACGTTGTTAGGTATGCCTCACTTAGGGGTATGAAAAATAGATAGTGTAGCTTATATGACACGTTCGTAGATTTACCATAGCAGCGCCATCTATTGATTACTTACTCAACCCAGTCGAAAGGTATCAACATCTGTTAGAATCATTTGGAGTTAACAGGTAATTGTGACTGTCAAAAAATAACTGACAATAATTAGCAATAAATTAAAATTGTGACTATAATTTGAGATTTAAACTATCCTATCTCTTAGGTTGGATCGAACTGCACATGGTGTGCGAATTTTATTATAATCGGTTAAGTGGTTTAGGAGTCCATTGAGGACAAACATTGTGACACGAGACTTATATATACTAAGATAAGATAAAGAAACGGTAGAAGGAAAATAATATCTTCGTGTAACATACTATCTGCGGCTATGTTCTAAAGCCACAAGATGTTACCGCGTAAATGACGCTTAACTGACCAGAAACCACCAGACGTGTTTAACATGGCACCCTGATAAATTAGTACCAACATATCGGCTAACGGAACTGGGTAATTTGGCATAGTGCGGTTGAGTAATTAATGGTCATTGGTCAGGTATTAGATATATCGACAAATGCAGACACGTACTTATGTCGTGTTTGGGAAGTAACTGTGCTATACATGCGTAATAATTAATGTAAGTGCTTAGGTACTACGTAATGTACATAATATATACGAGTAAGTGTAAACTCTATACCTCTATATAACGACACCTGATGTCCTGTCTGTATAGTATTGTAATTACAGTGTAAACTCTATATAACGACACTGAAGGGACTGTGCATTGTATGGCGTTACAGAGAGTGGTCGTTAAATGGAGAGAATGTATCATTGTATGGAATACAAGCTAAACCAACTAAAGCCAATTGATTTCGACGCTTTAGAGAGTTTGTCGTTAAATCGAGTGACGTTACATGGAGTTTACACTGTATTTTTTTGCTTACTTTTATTTAACATCATCATCATCAGCCTTTTTCTACCCAAAACAAGTACGACCTGTAGTATTGCCGAGTTCCCTTCAGTAAGCCTAGTGATGTCCATTTTATTGAAGTTCGCAAGAGACGCGATTTTCCCGTTTCTTCCACATAGTGGATACCCTGGTACTAATACGTACTAGCCATACATACTTTTACATTATTATACAAAAATTTGATAACATTAAAATGTAAATATCCTATTCATAGAAGGACGACAAAGTATTTGTTATAGAATTTTATTCAGGAAGCACATTGGTATAGGTACATACTTTATGGTTAAAACAAAGTGTTGGCAAAGTTTTACTCCTAACACGGCCACCATCCTTGTGATGAACGGCCAACATTGTTGTTGGCTGTCAGTCTGGGTGCTAAATATGTATCAATATAAAGTATTGATGTATGCATATGTATATCAGTTGTGTCAGCAACAATAATACAAACTGTAAATGGATTAGTAAGGGGCTGACCAGCCGTGTGTGAAATGTGTTCTAATATTTATTTATTTATCAAATATCCATATCACATTTTCAACTTCTTTCGTCTATGTTTAGAATACCTTTGACTAGCCTGACCCTGTACAGTGTATATAGATAATTGCACACATCCCGTAGTCTAGACAGTGCGGTAATTGGTCCAAATTGAACTCATTAGTGTGTACCCTAGCTAAACTATATGGCCAATTGACATTATGTCACATGTCGCCTGCGCAGAACGATGATCTACGCATTGAAATTGACACGGGTTTTCCACGAAATCCATTCATTCATCACCGATGGAAAGATTATTTTAGAAGACTATAAAAACAGTTCTGGACAATAGCGCACGTGGTCATAAAAGTCTAGGATTTATTAGTTACGAAATTAGGCTACGTTAAAAAATCGCTAGAATTAACTTCGGTGATTTGCACTATTAACGGTTTTGCGTTCACGAAATGTTTTTTTTTAAACTTGAATTAAAGAAATATTGCATCATAAGTCATAACTTTAAAACTAACCTAAAATGATAATGATAATTTTTTTTTAAACATAAAATCATCTTTATTGAGCAACAGTATATATATTTTTTTACATTGACACAAAATCTATTATTAAAGAACTAGGCTTAAAAATACAGGGGGTATTTATATCTAAATGCACATAAGATGTTCTCTGGATCCCACTCGAGGTATATCCTGTGTTGTAGGATTCAGTGCCTTCCCTAAGACTATTATATACCTTAGAATTTATTATAGCACTTAACACCACGGACAAATTAAACTTCACAGTGCTGATTATCTACAAGAAAGTTAACATCAATATCGTAAAGTAGGTCAAGATGGCATTTTCACAACATCTTCTGATTCCGCCACATCAACTTTAACATAAATCAACTTCTTTCAAAAAGGCAGAAGAAAGAAGCCCCCGAAAATCAACTATCATTCACTGGAAGGTCAACGGACGTTCCAATAAACACGAAATAATTTCTATTTCCCAGGGAATTACACCAAACGGATACGCCGCGATAAAAAAGAACGAACAAGGTTTTAGCGACAGGAAATTCGGCAATATCACCGAACCAAGGGTACAATTTCCTTCTGAAAACAATCAAAAGACGTTTTACGAGGCACAAACAATTGGGTCAAGTGCTCACGTACATAATCATTTAATTTTGCATTGTTGGCCGCGATAGGTGCTGCGGGTTAACCTTATTACGAAATGCAGTTTAGCGGTGCGAGAGGCTCTTAACTTAATTGCTGCAGTTCATCAGTTGAGTCAATTTAGCAGCGCGAGGGTCAATATAGGACGATTAAAGTGTTTGAGTATACTCGCGCGGAATAAAGCGTCGGTTTTTTTATTATATTCTATTGAAGCGTATGTAGAAAGTCTGAAAATAAAGACAAAAAAACTCGATAATCGAATCCATGTGGTCAAACTTAACATTTCAATCGGGCGCTTCATTACGTTATATTTAAAAAGTTGAAAATAGAACTTAACATATTGTGCAAATGTTTACCTTTAGTGTTTATATGTTATTTTTAAGAAATGTAGCGCTTTAGAGACTAGATATGTCTCTGTAATGCTATATTTTTAAGGAATAAATGAATTTGAATATATTAGTTCAGAAAAAAGAGCGACCTTAAATGTCCCGCGGAATTCGTAAATTTGACAAAACATCTTTCAAATATATAATTGGAAAATAGTATTTAACACATTTTCTTTACAACTTGAGTCATCCTCTTAATTGCATCAACAAATAAAACGAATAATGTGTTTTATTTATGTTTGAAATCATTTTTCTTTGTTTCCAAGGTAAATAATCTCAACGTTTTAAACACGCTGCATGTTTTAATTTAGCGACATTCGATATGCCATGTGGCATAACCAATTATTTTTTAATAATGTATGTACTTACATACTTGTAGAATCGATTACTGCTTACATGGAAACAAAAACAATCTTTTTTTTAGTATACCTAGAGAGAAAAAAAGCAAGCTTAACAATATTCATTAATGTATTCAACAATCATATATGTCAATTTGCGAATGCAATTGATGACATGACATGTATTTTTGACATTAATCTTCACGAGTCAGTGATGCTATGCCTGAAGGAGGAACATGCCTAGTCTGGAATTACTGATTCTCAAACAGACTGCCAAAACTCAAACCGCAGATTTTTCAACTTGAACATGTAAATAACAACAAACATGTTTTGTTTTACTCCTTACAATTTCGGTAAATTTGTTTTGTAAATATTTTTTTAAATCTTACTAGACTACTTTACATAACGTTCAAGCAAGCAAGCTTATTTTTTATGTTTTTTTTTTTTATGTTGTAAACTCTAATATGATTTCTGCCAATCTTTCAGACAAACCAATATTTTCTAAGTATAATTCATATGTATATAAGTCATGTAATCTTCTTCAAAAGCACACTAAAGGAAAAATCTTGTAAAATCTTTGCTAAGCTCCGGTCAAGGTGAAAGCACTCAATGCTTGAAATATCTGCAACCTCAGCTAAACTTCAGCTCTTTAAGCTCATTAGGGTCACCATACATTTGGCATTTTCTTTTTGATATGTTTTGGGAGTCTTATAAAAATTTAAAAACAATTAAAATCGTTATTAAAATTATTTAATTATATTCGCGGGAAAAGAATTGCTGACAAATTATTTTATTAAGCTTCATTTAAATCAAATCTATTAAACTTACCAATACACAATGTCTCCAATAAAATCAAATCAAAAATTCAAAATAAAAGATTATTAAAAATTACAATTTAAATCTAAAAATCAATTATAATAATTTTAATCGAATCATTGCACGTTTTTTCATGTATAGTTTTTATCTTATCTTTATCTTTAAATATTTCTTCTAAAAAAGAAACTAAATCCTTAGTTATTTTAATCAAGCTGTTAAAAACAAATATCATCATCATCGCTTACGGCGCAGGACGTCTAGATTATTTTATTGTAATTTTTTTTTTTAATGACACATCTCCTTTGGGAAAAATATATAGATATGTCAAAGACGTACAAATAACACCTTTTCATCCAAAAAAATACGTTGTCGTACTTTTTGACCTACACTTTAACAACACAAAAGCATCGTCGCGGAAATTTTGTTCGGAATATGGGCACAGTAGTGGGTTGAAGTGTGAGGAGTTAAGACACGGCTGAGAGCTCTCAGCTAGAGAGAGATTTAACGATGTTCAGACCAGATCATAGGTACCTGCGATACCTATTGTTAACAGACTGGAACTTTGAGCTTAACAATCTTCATCTATAGGTATTATAGGTTAAGAGAAAAGAAGATATGGTACGTGAGGAAAAATACATCGTCAATTGCTGTGCCAAATTAGCAAACTGAAATACACAACTCATGTTACGCCATTTTCGACTTCAAATTCTCAGAAATAAAGATCAAAGATTTGAAATCATGGCAACTCAGTCGGGCGTGCGGCTGCCTCGCGTCCCTAATGCCGGGGGTTGGATCCCCACCAAGAAGCTGGAGTTTTCCATCAGCAACCACCCTCAAATTGAAAATCTCCGGCAGCCTCCTTTAGATCCCATTATTTCCAGACTAGGCATGCTCCACATTAAGTCAAAGAGTCACTAACTCGTGTGGTCACGCACCCTCCTGGTCAAATCCTTGCCGTAGGAGTTAAAAAAATATTGTTTAAAATGACGAACTAAGAAAGCACAATAAGTCAGTTAATGTAGACTTTGTTCTCTTCGCTCGCTCTGTCAAAAATATATTAACTCTTCCAAAGAGAATAATGGTAATAAATAACGTATTATCTATCGTACTCATAGACCATTTCAGGGACAAACATAATCGAAAATCGTGAAATTATGGTCCCATTCATTAGAATTATTTTTGCATTGCCAATTAAAATTATTATTCAAACCAGAATAATTAAAAACATCATCAATATTTATATTTATAAGCCTATTAATTATTATTCGTATTGTTTAAAAAAATCATTCATTAGCATTATTTTTCTTTCTTGCTAATTAGAAATAGATGATTAATTAACGCTACATTATATCGCGATCAATATAGTTAAAAATACCTTTTACGTTTATAATATGTTTACAATCCACAAGTATATTTGCTACATAAATAATCTTAAGAATATGTAATAAGTATAAAGCTTAGCAATAAGGCCGACGCTGTTCGTGGTTTATCCTATACTAGTTTATGTGTTAATTAGCAATAAATATTTTCATATCTGTCTAAGAATCTATAGTGATAAAATACGAGCCGCGTTCTTCGGCGTTACAAGTTTTAATCCGAGTAAAAATCTATTCGAGAGTCTAAGGTATCTTGGTACCAAATTTCATCCCAATTTATATACATTCATATAGACATACTCGTATGAATGCCAATCTAGCGATTGTCACAAACTGTCCTTTGTTCCTTTTTACTCACTTAATGAATGTATGTCGCAAACAATAACAGAATCTTCCTTCTCGTAGCAAAGTCTCATATTTTTTTATTATAATTTTGAACGATTCCAATGGATCATATAAATAGCGTTATTTTTATTATTATCATACCTTATATATATTATTTCATATCTTAAGTTAGGTATATATTTGTCATGAATGTATGTGTATATAAATTAAATTTTAGTATTATATACGAGTAATTCTAAATTGACTTGCCCAGTACGCCGTGCGATGCCGTAAGGTTAATAAACGATTTGATTTGTTTTTTTTTTTACTCTTTACAGCCAGGCATATGATTAGTAGTGCGCTTAACCACAAGAGTTAGGTGAAGTGTTTCTAGGAACTAGAAACACTTTTAGGTGCTTGGCGACAGATTTTTGATTACTAACAATGTATTGGTTAGTTTTGTGGTGATGACGAACTTAATATATTATCTAAGTTATGTTTACTTGAAAATGATTCCATGCAGTCTTTGTGTAAAATAAATATATTTAAACTTTAAACCCTTTTCGAATATTAATAGGAAATAAGATTTGTAGCGTTGTATATTGAGTCTAGATTCTGCATGGATAAAAGCTTAGGCATAGGCCAGCTAGGTGATAAAGTTGAAACGGTTTCAGGATAAGCCTGCCACGATATATGAAGTTTATGTTTACGACTATCCGCAGACATATTTACGAGGAGGTATTTTGTATCGAATAGTAAAATAACGTATGGATATTCCTACTAGTAGATTGGAAGTACCGTTATAACTCTGTCCAATATGTGATGTTATGTTATACTATATTTTGTAAATTTTGTCTTTTAATGTTCTGCCATTATTAACTTTAAGTTATGAATGCTAATTTTATACGTAATTTTTTATCTTCATCGTATGAGCTCAAGTCTGTCAGTCAGTCTCAGTCAAGCACTGGCGTCGAGAGTTTTTAAGCTGAAGCCTGAAGGCCTCTGATTTGGCTTAATGGCTGCCTGTATTAAGATTAACAGCCGAGACCTACCATTTTAGTGACCTACCATTTTAGTGTCACCCCACGGTAGCACCCAGATGAAAATGCCACTTGAAAAACGACAGGCTTGTCACCCATCCAAACACCGTCCGCATCGACCGTTGCTTAGCTTCGAGAATCGTATCAGATCACCTTAGCTAGCCAAGCTACAAGCGCTACAAAAGTAATAAAACTTCAGTTGTCAACTGTCATGGCAAAACTGATAAATGTCAATTAAAAACTTTCTTTATTGTGCGCTCCCACGTTTTTATTTTTCCCCTTATTTTTCTCTTAGTTTTCAAGTTTTTCCCATACATAAATGATCAAGAAGGTGATTGCAAATATTTAGCGTCATCGCTTTACCATACACATATATTTAATTGTCTTATTTCTATAATAAAGTAGCTTATGTCCGCGCCTTTACCTGCATGTACCACAAAATCTAAAAACTTTTTTTTACCCTTGATAGGTTGGCGTTTGACTACAGCTTGCCTGATGTAAAGCTACACTGTAGTCTACGATGGGGCACGCTTACCTAGAAGATATCTATTTACTCTACTTTTGAAGATCCACGGATGATACCTCTCAGGAAATAGACACTCGGGTGGAGAATTCCAGAGCTTTCCTGACCTCGCAAGCAAAGCGTTTTGTGCGAAAGTTTGGAACTTCAACTCCGTATCAGTGTCTCTTCACTGACTCTCTGCTCGTTCTGTAGTAGAACGGAGATGGTGGAATTAATAACGCGTGTTTGTGGCCTATATCTCTCTTCTTGTGGGAGAAGGTTCTGAGTCATGTTCTTAGCAATGGGAACGTAAAGTGGACCCAATTCAATCCCATTACTATAAAAACACGTTTTAAAGCGTACCCATCTGCCTCTGTCAGCCTGTGAAATATTTGCCTTTATGTTCTCAGACTAAGGCAATAATACAGAACTATGTTATTCAATTGCTCAAAGTTCTGACATAAGGCCGAAGTTTATACTGACTTAGAGTTGTAATTGCTTACTAAACTCAGTTGACTAAACTTACTTACTTAACACTTAAGCGATGTAGTGAAAAACTGTCAAATCCGTAAACTAGTTATTTTTAAAAAATTAAAATTAAATATTAGGACTCATTTCACACACGGCTGGTTAACCTCATACTGAACCATTTTTAGTTCGTATTATGGTAGCTAACACAACTGATATACTACATATACATACATATATATTTTAAATAGATACATATTTAACACCCATACCCACAACCAACAAATTTAGTTAAGCACAAAGATGTCGGCTGGGCCGGGAATCGAACCCGGAACCTTCTGGTTAGCAGTCCGGCATGGTAACCGTTGCGCCAACGAGGTCGTCAAAACTTATTACGGTCAATTTTTACTTGGAAAGTATGATTTAAAATGAACATGCAAATCATCACGT
The DNA here is from genome assembly GCA_035578125.1 of Mellilla xanthometata. NCBI lineage: Eukaryota > Metazoa > Arthropoda > Insecta > Lepidoptera > Geometridae > Mellilla > Mellilla xanthometata. The sequence goes on along the minus strand of JAPUBQ010000015.1, from coordinate 5,438,046 downwards.
CAAATACAAAAAAAAAAACAGACCATGGATTGACGTAAAGCGTACGGAATTTCCCAAATACTGTGTCGAGTGAATATTATTAAATCAAACAATGGCGGTTCTCAACACATATTAAGTAAATTATGCATATAACAAATCTTTGAATTTCCAGCTGATGAGATAGTTTAGCGTATCTACGTATATTAAGCTTTTGGACGCCACTTCGTTTTAATGGTATAAGTAATATATGTAAGTACTGTATTTTATTTTAAATAATCTTATCCTTAACGCGACATTTTAAAATTAAAATCAAAAACAAAACATACAACAACACATTTTACGAGCAATAATACAAAGACCGGTTTAAAATAAGATCAAGTAATCTGGAATAGTCAGAGTATATTTTATGCCACGTATTTTTTAAACTTTACTTGCTGTTTTTTTAAATACAGTATGTTTAATTTTAAGCAACCTCAATGAAATTATTGAATAGAAAAGTCAGACCGTCAGATGAAAAATCAGAAATAAGTTTAGTTATGAATTTATTGCTGTTTTATTTACCTATATAAGCCGTCAAGTAAATTTCCTGTTAAAATTTAGTAATTTCGTGATTCAAAGAAAAAGTGCACAAAGCTTTATAAACTACACTTAGTTGGTAACGTTTTTTAAGATAATGTAAGAGAGAGAGAGAGAGAGAGATACCGAATAGATGTAGGTATAGAAAAAGTACCTATTGATTAACTCTAATTAGGCATTCATTGAACCTTAACCTAAAAAGATGAAAATTGTCTACTCCTGTAAAAAGAACAGTAGGTAGCTTATTTAAAGAGTATTCTATGAACTACTCTAGATTACACTCTAGATTAGACGTTAAACATCCCTACTCTTGTCACCGTACTTACAAATATATAAAAACGATTGAAATAATTGTATTTTTAAATAAATAATATTAGGACATATTATACACCCCATAATAAATCATGTCTAGTTTATATTATGGTTACTAACACAACTGACATACTACATAATGCAAAAATAAATACTTTATATCTATACCTATTAAAAACCCAGACCGACTGCCAATAAATTTAGTCTTGCCAATAATTACACGTAAAATTAATTTTAATAACAAAGAACTATAAATTAACTAGCTGACCCGGCAAACGTTGTTTTGCCTCACTTAGGGGTACAGCGCCATCTATTCATTACTTACTCAACTCAGTCGAAAGGTATCGCCATCTGTTAGAATCATTTGGAGTTAACAGATAAATTGTGACTGTCAAATAATAACAGACATTAATTAGCAATAAGTTAAAATTGCGACTATAATTTGAGATTTAAACTATCCTATCTCTCAAGTTGGATCGAAAAGTAAATGGTGTGCGAATTTTATTATAATCGGTTAAGTGGTTTAGGAGTCCATTGAGGACAAACATTGTGACATGAGATTTATATATATTAAGATATAATAGAAGCACCCTGTGTGAGTAGGTAAAGGAATATGCTACGCCCAGAAGCAATATCAAGGTCATTGCGACGCGGAACTAGTTCCTTTGCAAGTGACATTCAATTGCGAGTCGCCTTCACTGAGGCTCTGTACGTGTAGAACGTTCACCCCGTTTGTCCGCTCTGTTCATGCTCCACTAGTCTTCGGAATGCACTGGAATATTCTTTCAGAATTTTCTAGTAACAAATCAAATCAAATTGTTTAATAACCTTACGGCATCGCACCGTACTGGGCTAGTCAATTTACAATTTATTACTAAAATTTAATTCAGAGACACATATCGTCGCCGTAGTTGGAAAATTAAATAACTAACAAAATCAAAATTGCGAGAAAAACGCGATTTACTGTTTTTTTGCAACAAAAATGACGATAACTTTTTTTTGAAAAATAATTTTGCTGTACAAATTTTAATATGTTAAAGATTGATAAAGCATCTAGTTATTCATTCAAAGAAGTTTTATTTTAATTGATTCGTTTGTGAGAAAAGCAAAAAATAGCCACTATGTATTTCTCCCTCGCCCAAAATTTTAATATTTTATGTAATTATTTAGTTTTGCATGTTAGTTATTTAGTTCTCCTTCGCCAATATCTTTCATAAATATATAAAAAGCCCATAATAAAAGCACTTATTTAATTTTCCTCCAACGGGAAAGTTTATAATTGATCTATTATTTATTTATTACTAAGGCTATCCAACCCAATTGTAAGTATTGATTTTTGATTACTAATTAAGTTTTAACAAATTCTTTATTTTTTTTACTATTAATAATATCTTTCATATAACGTCAACATAAAAAAGAAAATATTCAAACATAAGATCATCCAAGTCCTTCGCCCAAACGTGCCCATCAGACTCGCAGCATTTCCCCGCTGTATGGCAAGGGAACTTTGCTGCTTTAAGGTACTGCCCATCCCCCGGGTCCCACCCTTTCTCACGCAAACGACGCCCAATGTCTACGACAGATTTTTTTGCCTCTTCGCCCCACTGCCCCGCTATTTCGACAGCAAAAGACACAAACTCATACGTCGATTCCAGGGCAGAATACTTCTGGTGATTACTGAGCGCAGTCGCCTCCACACCTTCACCAGCCACGCTTTGAGTAGCTGGAAGATGGCAAGATACAAAGGTACTCACGCAAATGCTACTTTCGTGAGTACCTTGATTACCTAGCATGCCCAGATAAGACAGCATTTTTTCTGGCAAAGAATCAACTTAAGTCTATCAACCCGTTTACCGTCGCAGCGCGATAGGCCGGGAGGTTCCAACACGCACAGAACTTCGGCTAGCACCAGAGCCCTCCTTAAAATTTCATTAATGGCATGATACCTAGGTCTGCGTCCTGCACACCGGGAACAACTAAGAGCATGTAAGCCATTCGTCTCTACTCTCGCGCCACAGATGCAAACGTGGGGCTCACAAACCACACAACCGAGTCGGTTTCCTGATGCCAACCCTAAAAGAGTCGTCGTCCAGCAGGCTCCGGACTCCGGCTTAGTAGCGGCATTGAGGCGAGCCAACTCGGTTCCTGAGACCCACACGCGCATGCGAGACAGGATGTAGGAGCTTGATAAATCATCTCAACACCTTTGTGAGTTAGGCTTCGTTGGCAATGCTGCACCAGGATGCATCGCTACCCAGACATCGTGCGTCTCTGATGCAAAAGGGATGGTGAACGAGTCCCCACATTCAGGCAGAATATGCCCAACCAACCCGGAGACACCATAAGCTGATGCCAGGAAAGCAATGGTACCGCACTCCTGTAATCACCTAACACCCAGACCTCTGAATTGGACAGGCAGATTAGCCTGGCACATATTGAGTCACATATTGAGTCGATCCTCGATCACATGTTTCAAACTGCCATCAAATTGGAGGACCTCCTTCGGGAGCTTCCATGTTGGCGCCGTACGCATGACATAAGTCAAGTTGGGCATCCCGGAGCAGGCCCGCGTGAGAACCATAGAGACGTGTGCCGGCAGGTGTTGGAACTGATCAGCCCGTGAGGTCAGAATCTGTTTTTCTAGCTATCCCGCAAGCCCTGCTCAAAAATGGGCGAACCGAGATGGAAAAAGACATGCGAGGTAGGATTTTTAGCCCAGGAATGAGAGACCTAAAACTGTATTGAAGTTTTTTAAATAATACCATGAGTAATGTTATTAATAATGTATTTAGAATGTGAATGAAGTATGAAATGGAATGTAATGATGAACTATGGAATGAAATGATTCTGAAATAGTAATTTGTAGTATTTTTAACAGACTTCAAAAAGAAGGAGGTTATATTATATTCGAATGCATATATTTGTTTATGTATGTTCACCCATTTCCCAGTAATTTGTGAACTGATTCTCAAAATTATTCTTTTAATTGAATGAATAGTCCTGAAATGGTCCCATTGGCACCTAGTTAAGATTTGATAATGGCTTCCCAGGGAAATCGAAGGAAACTATCAACAGTTAGGTTAATTATACGCCTGAACAGATTCACGCTCGAACGGCTGTACTGTCTAAATTTCATCAATAGATATTGATGAAATTTGGGTTGAAGATAGGTTAGACTATGTGCTACATAGGCTACTTTATATTCCGAAAATAATTACTGTTCCTATGGGATGCACCGCATAACACATCTCTTTTACTTTCTCTAGCTGTACTGATTTTCCTAAAATTTAATATGGAGGTAGGCTAGATCTTGAAGGTTACTTTTTATCTTAAAAGTAATTGATGTTCCAGTGGAATGCCCAAATAACTCAAAAACCTATTCTACTTCTTCCCGTTAGCTCCTCCTAGCAGCCCTTAGTCTGGTTAACAAAGGTAATCTGACGCGAACATCGAGGCTAAGCAACGGTCCATGCGGCCAGTCTTTGAATGGGTGACAAAACTGCACAATACTGTCATTTAAAAATGTGATACTTTCATCTGTGTGCTACTGTGGATCACACAACAATTACATCATTGTATAACCATCACATTCCATGAGACACGAAATATTACATAACTGCCTTTAATAACTTTTTTCGAGACCGTATTGGTCCAATAGAGAATAAATGTGTCGAGGGAAAATTAAACAAAAGACTTTATGCACTTTATTCGCTCTTGAATTGACGCATGGGTGTAGTTAGCTAATTATTGCAGAGTTAGCTTCTTTTCCTTCGCTAAATTATTCTCTTATATTCGATATTTATTTTTCCAACTATAGTGTGTTGTAATGTTTATGTGTAGTTTATTTTGTGATTAATTAAGATATTACAATTTTAGTGAGACAGAAAGATGCCGCTTGAATTGGACTTTATGATAATGCAAAAAAGTCGATTTCACGAAATTGGTTAGTTATTTAATTTTCCACCTACGGCGACGATATATTCATGACAAATAAATAGCTTAAAATATGACATAATATATTTAAGATACACACATATGGTAAAAATAATAATAACGCTATTTATATCATCCATTGAAATCGTTCAAAATTATAATAAAAAAATATGAGACTTTGCTACGAGAAGGAAGGAACTCAGAACACTTCGAAATTCCACATTGATTTTTACCAATAGTTGCCTAATTACTATGAGCCCACTAGCTGTTGCCCGCGGATCCGCACGCGCGAATCGATTTTCGCGGATCATATTTCCCTAAATATTGTTTGCTACAAACCTCACAGAGCCTTTCCGACGAATGCAAAACCGTGGAAATCGCTTCATGCATTCTGGAGTTATAGCGTCAGGAACTAAAATCCGACTTTTTTTATATCATAGATTGTACCCCACTTCCGGGCAAAGACCTACCGTTTCTATTTCTAGTCAGCTCGACTTGGTGACCCAGTCTTTATCAAATTTGTTAAGACCATCACACCACCGTTTCCTGGATCTGTTTTGAGGTCTTATTATGTCTGGAACACACTTTGTGGTAGCCTTTGCCCAGTGGTCAAACAAACTTTGTATTTTTCTTTTCCAAATGAAAGTGATAAAAGTGATTGATATTATAGTGATAATGATGAAAGAAGAATAAAAATAGCATTCGATAAAAAAGAAACACTGGAGCACCAATATCATTCTTATATCAAAATGTTTTCACTGTCATACGTAATTATTACAAAGAGTACAATACCAGTACAAATTCAATAAGTCATAGTAACACTTACGTACAGTATTCTGGGAACTTTCTCAAAGTAACGAACACCGATACATAAACAATAATAATTAGGTATAACAATGTTCTTTAGTCAAATTACTTAATCGAATGTAACGAATACTATCAATGAATAAACCATGGAGCTTTGTGATAATCAGAATCAGTCGTTAAATCTCCTAATAGATCCTTTGTGTCTTAATCCACATATTTACTTCAACGAAAATCATAACCATTAAATCTTTCATTACACTAGAAGGGACTAGTTGATTTGCAAGTAATATTTAAGTGTGGATAACCTTCACTGTCTCACTTACCTTCTGCTTTATAACATCGTCTGACATTTACTTAACATTGTCTGGATCAGGATATTCTGATCTTGTTGGCATTCAACTGGGCTTACCTGAAACAAAAATAAGAAAAAATATAAACAAAACAAAGACTTGTTGATATTTGAACACAATATTATACTTGCGTGTACAAATATGAGTAAATATACGTTAAAACATTCAGTGATCCGTTTCTACAAAAAATGTGACTAGTAGTTTGAAAAATAGTAAGTAAGTCATCAAATTTTATTTGATCATACTTGTTCGGAGACTTAATGAATTTATATTTGAACTACTCAATAAATTCAGTTATAATATACATATTTTTTTATTATTCTTCTCACTGAAATTGACTGTTAAATTTCACTGAAGCAAAACTTTCCCCCTTTTTGTGGAAAACCCCTACAAGTACCTAGCCCGAAGTAAGCATTAATATAGTCTTCGCCCGAAAGAGGATTTTAAATGATTCTCTGAAATTCCATAGTTTTGAAGTATCACCCACGCTAAGCGAAACCTTTCCAATCAATTCAGCTTGAAGTTTCAACAAAATCTGATTTCAGTTCTCAGTATAACAAATCCACGCCTTCACCTTCGAAATATCCCATTGAAATTACTTCGAAAATCTCATTTTAGTCCCATCACGCCATGCGCTCTTTGATATGGGTGGCAGAGTTTTGGGAAAATAATTTTGATAAATTGCGCGCAGATTCCTATACTTCTGTATACCGTGTACTGGCAACTAACAGACATTCTTGTACAGGTTGCGTTAATAGATCAAACTAACAACTTACTCGTATGTTCTACTAGTTACATTTTTGTAATTTGTGAATAATTTGACTGACAAAAAATAGGGGAAAAAAGTTGGAGGAAAGCATGTAAGAAATAAATGAGAGCTTTTACAATTTTAATAACAATTTGTATTTAACAAGCTGTTAGTATTTGTAATATTGCTACTGGTAATTTAAATTTATCGTAAATTTTTTGCCAGAGAAAATTTTACTTTTAAACACAGAGCGGAAAACGATAACGTTCCGAATTGTATTATTTCGTAATGTTAAAATTTGCTTATAATCTGACACACTGACTGAGATCGCGTCTGCTCTCTATGTATTTATCTTTGAAAATAAATAATTAAAATGAATATTTGCTTTGTCTTGATTACTATATTCATAAATTTAAGTATCATATTATTATGTCGGTATGTACTTCAATCTGTTACATACATTTATTAGAACTAATATATATGCACAAACAGGTAAGTACGAGTACCCACATATATTCTCTCCCGATTCTATAAAACAACTGGGATTAAAACTAGGATCCCACGGGTTAAACCAGATGGATTTATGTTGAAATACTGAATTCCAATAGTCTGGTATAATTTAGCACGCCAAGCTTTAGGTTTACATTTTCTTTTTTGGATGTCTGTCTTATGGACTGCGTAGTTTTGTGATGTAGTTACAAATATCACACTAAAACATATATTTTTTATACAATATGCTGCCGAAACCGCATGAATCATGCTGACAAAAAGCTAAAAATGCTTCTTGACTTGCTTTAACGCTATCGTCAAATAACATGAAATATATCGCAATGGCATCTAATAAAGAACTGTTGGCAGCTTTTGTCACTCAGATACATTTGACGTCGTTTGACGATAGCAAACTGAATTGATTGAGGCGATTGCAAATTGTTTATAGGTCCAGAAGGCCTTTACTAATTGCATCGCTTCAATTCGATATCCTCAAATGACGAGAAATGTGTGGAGGTAGACTATCGTCAGGGTTTTCGATAGCTTGCGTCACTTCTAAACATTTCACATCCTTTGACGATATCGAATTGAAGTAATGGCAATTTGCCTAGAGCCTCGAATCTCTAACTCTCGTATAGGAACTCATTCCGACACATTGCGCGTAGACACAGAAGATTCTCTCTCAGAAGTTTTAATTGTACACGCCATAACATGTCTACAAGCATTTCAAAATGTCTACAATTTTGCCAAGAAACGTAACTTGCCGTTTCGCATCTTTTCCTTTGAATTCAAGGGATGAAATTGTATTTGTGTAATAAGATTATTTAGGCCAATTCATCAAGTATTTATTTATCAAGTAACTTACAAAGTTATTAACTTACTCATTTAATTCCGATTATTTTAGAGCCAAGTTTACTTGTTTCTTCTTTCATTTTCAACTTTTAATTAGCGCTGGAGCAAATTATCAAAACAGTGGAACGAATAATGCCTTATTACAAAACATTTTTGCCTTTGAAATTTAATTCTCATTTCTTCATAAATAACGTTTTGCCGTCATTAATTAGCTTCTAACTTATTTGTAAAATTATTGAACTGTTTATTAATTTTGACACGTGTATTTTTTGTATTTGTATTTTTTATATTTGTATTTTTGACACATTGTACTCGTATTTTTCTATCCTAATATAGCAAATGCGAAAAAAAACTGAGGTTGGATGGATGATATAAATATTATAAATGTAAAAGATGGGAAAGAATTTTGGTGAAAAATTTTCTATTTCGATCTCTGTATCTCTTTGAAGAAAACAAGTCTACTGAAACATGTGAAGGACAAATTACAAAAGCAATATTAACATATCGCTTTTCCTCATTTCGCTCCGTCTCCCTATATTTATTGGCGCAGCATTCACTCTTCCTTACGTTTCCGGCAAATATCGGCCTTCGGAGCTTCTTTCTGCAATATATTACTCCTACTTGCTTTTATACATGGTTATCGTTCAATGTGAAGAAAGCAGAAAAAGCTCAAAACGATTATCAAAAGAAATAAGTCTGAGTTTTTGAAAGCAATTTTGAAATATCTAGTGCAAAAAAAAACTCTACTATATCTTAGGGCTTAAGTTTTATGAAAAAAAACAACATCAAGATAGGAAAACAAAAACCGATCGTTCTCTTCTTTACCACTAGATGAAATCTGAGTATTTTTTTCGTTTCCATTTCACTTAAGCAGTTCTTATTTCTTCACTCTCTTCCATATGAAAACCTAAACAAATTAGATAGTTAATATATTATCGCCCTTCAAGTTGAAGTTCAAGTATTTTCCGGTAACGCTGTTCAGTGGATCCAAGCTCTTCTAGTCGTATATCTGTAGCAAACCGGAGCGTAGTTAATTTATCGCTCGCCCGCATTCGGCCTTTTCACACACACTTCAATGTAACCGACAATAATAACTGGCCCGTATCAGTGTTGCCACATGGCGAAAGTTATATCCGAAAGTGTGAAATTTTTAAAGGAAAGAAAAATGGGCAAAACGATAACAAGGTATGGGTCGTTATAACAAAGGTCGTTTATTCCTTTATATTTATGTAAATTTCTTCTAATGAACCCAAATGCAAAAATACAACAACTGGTATTTTTTAAACAATACAGTTTTTAATTTCAATTCTGCTGATTTTGTTACAGGAATGGGCATGCGTACTGCATACAAAGATTAAAGACATAATCAGGATTAAAACAGTCCCTTACGCCCATGCATTTCCACACAAAACAAAACGAAACAATTAATTTCTATCCATATTCGTAAATTCCAAACTAATTTCCATTACAATCCCAAAGCAATTAGACTCTCCAAGTTACGATACGCAATTAAAATATCAGCGGATTCTACCTCAATTTCCATACAAATTGTCTCCATTATCAATAGGTGCTGTCATAATAATAAACTTGATACGGTCATCGGCAATCGATTGGTAATAGAGATAGCCCATAATAGGCCTTTTGTACGTGATGTTGTATGGGAGAGTGGAACCACTGATTACTCTGGCTAGATTCAAAAAGAAAGTTTTTTCTTGACGCTGTTTAAATTCAATACGAGCTGGGCCGTGACATAACTACTAGTGTAGTTTGGTAATAAATCTAAAAATATACGCTGCAATATAAATTTTTCGTATTAAAGTATAAGGTTATTCGTAGTAATAAGTAGTTAAGAAATTCATTTTTTTTTTCAATTATTTGTACACTTTTACAATTATTTTTATTACATATTGTACTAAAAGCGTGACGTCAAATCCCAAGTGGTTAAGCATTAAAAGAATTTAGCAAAAAAAAAAATAACAGCGGTGTAAGTACGAGAGAGTAACTAGCCAATGAACAAGGCTACAAAAAAGTTTGAGTCCTTTTCTTAGAAATTGTGAATGTTAAGCTACAACTATATTCTGCCAGAATATTAACTATGTTAAAAAATAAGTACTGTTAAACATGTTTTTACATAACTATGCATTGATTCATTTCAACTGACATCTATCTAAACCAAAGTTTTAAATCAACTTAATTTCAAATCCGCAAATGAATATCAAACGAGTTCTATTGTGGAATGAATGTTTTTTCCATTGTATTTTTGTCCAGTGTTAATTTACTTCGTAGCAAACAATAAAATATTTTTGTATTGTTTTGTATATCGCGCCGTAGGCAATCTATTTCAGATAATCTGTGGAAGAGGATAGCTGTTTGTGTAATATCCTCCTATTGGCCGTTTGGCTGTTTACATTAGGTTTTTATTCATTGCCTCCTCGTGAATAGCTTCCAGAATGAGATAGTTGGAGTAAGTCAATAGATCAATTACAGAACAGCCGGCGGTCTTTATTGGAGTATTTAGCAAAGAACGAAGGAAGATCTTTTATTTTGTGAGATTTTTTTTAATAATTGTTATGAAAATGCATATTCATGCACTAGTTTTTCAATAACTTTTGTTTAATTTAGGCCTGGTCGAGGTTAGCCGCGTTGCAAATTGTTAGTTTAGGTAAATAAAAACAGCCATCATGATTACTAAAAGTAAAATTCAGAATTAAATACATATTATAATATCGTAATTCCATAAACGTTAGTTCGAACTATCTTCGTCTCTTAATAATAATACAGTATTAGCAGATCGTCCCGGCTTCGCACAGACTATAAAATAATCTAACTTGCAAAGAGAAACAAAATATAGCCAACGTTACTCAGGGTTAATGTAGCTTCACAACAGTGAAAGAATGTTTCAAATCAGTCAAGTAGTGTCGGAGTCTATTTGCGTCAAATCAAATATTGGTATAGATATATATACCTTTAGTGAGAAAGTTAAATTACTCTACTATTTATATATATATGTAAGTAGTCTGCCTGTACGACAAAAAAACGCAGCTACAGTTCCATGGTCTGATTTTTGTTATTTAAAAACATTTTAAATTGGTATTTCAGCCACATTTCCCAGCTATGTTTACCAAGGATTAACCGCAAAAATTGAGGATAGACCGCAAACTGGAGTAATTATGATGTGAAAATTTTAAAAACAGTTCAGGCATTTTTAATGGAGTTTTTAAGGGGTATTATTTTCAGGAAATTAATCTCATTAACATAATATGTATGTTTAATGAAAAGAAGGCGTTCGGAAAAGTATTTAATTCCGATAAGTTATAGCAAAAAAATGTTATACGAACTAGTTTTGATAAGCAAAATTAGATGTCGCATGACAGATTTCTATTCGATTTAAATAGTTAAAATTGTCGTAACACAGCTTTGTGGTTGTTAGTTTTTAGTTGGCTCGACTATAGACCATGTTTTTCCTTACGATACATTTTCCTGTATTCCAACAAACAAAGTTCCGACAGATAAATTAAAATCCGGAGACTAAGAAACGTTTTTCCAATCGTAAATCATCAACAGAGACAGTATCAGATTTCGTCGTCAGCAAAATATTTTGAAGTCCATTATTGCTGTCATATCGGATTTCTTGTCTAAATTGCGCGAATTACGTTCGCGGAATTTTTAATAACTCGACTCCCTTTGTTAGCAAAAATCAATTTGATTAATTGTTTTGCTTCGTTGCCGTGCGTCTGAGCGAATGAGTTCACTTTTGCAGTCTTTTCTAAAACCATGACAGCTCCGTCGGGTGAGTGGCTGTCTCACGACCTGAAGGTTGTGTATTCGATCCCCGTCAACGAGCTTAATTTTTCGGAGGAAACCATAGCAAGGTGTAAGGTATTTTGTAATGTTCGCCTAGCATCTCATGTGCATAGCATAGCTTACTCATGTGGTTACGTGCCCTGCGTTAAAAAAAGCTCTTTGAAGTAAAGAATCATGTAAACGGGTGATTGTAGACTCCATTATATACGTAGACATCACGCTGGTCCATTTATGTATCTTGAATAAAGCCTATAGCTTGGCTAACTAAGGTGACCTGACGCGATTACCAAAGTCAAGCAACGGTCGACGCGGTCTTTAGCCTGTCATTTAAAGAGTGCAATTTTCTGGGAACCAATCCCTCCAATCAACAATCGCCGACGACTGAAAAAATATATAGAAAGATTCATACAGAATTACGTGAGAACTAATATATGTACATATACAAACAGATTAAAACCATATTGGCCAGCTATTGCTTACGTTTTACGGTGCAGGAAAACATCGTGAGGAAACCGACATGTTTGAGGACCACAATATCTGAAAACGTGTGTCGTCCGCCAACTTGCACTTGGCTAGGCGTGGTGGATTATGACCTATACTGCCCACCCGAGCCTAAAATGAGATATAATATCTCTCTCCTTTTGTGAGAAGGCCCCGAGTCCCAGCAGTGGGAATGTATAGTGGGCTGCTTATGCTAAGATTAGGTACTGTTTTCTCACTCCTGCATTAATCCCATTGTCAACAAAATCCGGCAGGACTCGGATTTCGGACGCCAATTACTCCTTCCTTTCAATAAGTTGTTTTTCTTAGCTTTCTTAAGTTTCCTGTCTCGATTTTTTTTTTGCTTTTGCTTTCCTTCTTATGTACCTTAGAGAAAATAGCGTTTAGCAGTTTCGATATCATGTTGTATGGAAGAAAAGATTACCCGAATATGTAGTCCTTGAAAGAAAATATTACTCGAATATGTAGTCCTATTAAAATATATATTTAAAAAAAAAATTATATTGCTCTTTTCAAATAATATCAAATTGTTTTGCTAAGTAAGCTTGTGAATCTAAAGGACTAATGGTCTAAGAGCCGTGGAAGATCGTCCTTCACCGATCTGATAACCAGATGAGACATATTTTTTATTAAATATTTTGTATAAACAAATATGCCTAAAATTGCTTGCCTATCGAAAAGTGCTCATGGCTATTTTTAATTAAATAAACTTTTATCAATTTTTTTTCATCACCTTCATCCTTTTGATAACCAAATGAAATTTATTTCACTGATAGTTTTTAATACACAGAATATGCCTCGGTATGCTTGCCTACTCATTTCAGTGTATAACTACCTGGCAAGCAGGTGTCAACAGGCAAGTCAAAATAGGTGACTCCACCGATCTGATAACTTATCGAAAATTATCTCAAATTTTAGATATTTTTTTTTTATAAGTTTATTAAATTTCTTATGTATTACCATTAAAATACTTAGTTTGGCTATATTTATATCGACAGATAGTTATAGCATAATCCCCTATTACATACTACCTTTTTTGTCACACATTTCACACACGGCCACACAAGCTAAGCAATTTCTAGTTTGTATTATGGCTGCTAAAACAACTGATATACTACATAATATTATACATACATAAATAGTCGTACTTTATATCGATACATAATTTCATTCATTTCATTCATTTCATTCATTTCATTCATTTCATTCATTTCATTCATTTCATTCATTTCATTCATTTCATTCATTTCATTCATTTCATTCATTTCATTCATTTCATTCATTTCATTCATTTCATTCATTTCATTCATTTCATTCATTTCATTCATTTCATTCATTTCATTCATTTCATTCATTTCATTCATTTCATTCATTTCATTCATTTCATTCATTTCATTCATTTCATTCATTTCATTCATTTCATTCATTTCATTCATTTCATTCTATCATTCATTTCATTCATTTCATTCATTTCATTCATTTCATTCATTTCATTCATTTCATTCATTTCATTCATTTCATTCATTTCATTCATTTCATTCATTTCATTCATTTCATTCATTTCATTCATTTCATTCATTTCATTCATTTCATTCATTTCATTCATTTCATTCATTTCATTCATTTCATTCATTTCATTCATTTCATTCATTTCATTCATTTCATTCATTTCATTCATTTCATTCATTTCATTCATTTCATTCATTTCATTCATTTCATTCATTTCATTCATTTCATTCATTTCATTCATTTCATTCATTTCATTCATTTCATTCATTTCATTCATTTCATTCATTTCATTCATTTCATTCATTTCATTCATTTCATTCATTTCATTCATTTCATTCATTTCATTCATTTCATTCATTTCATTCATTTCATTCATTTCATTCATTTCATTCATTTCATTCATTTCATTCATTTCATTCATTTCATTCATTTCATTCATTTCATTCATTTCATTCATTTCATTCATTTCATTCATTTCATTCATTTCATTCATTTCATTCATTTCATTCATTTCATTCATTTCATTCATTTCATTCATTTCATTCATTTCATTCATTTCATTCATTTCATTCATTTCATTCATTTCATTCATTTCATTCATTTCATTCATTTCATTCATTTCATTCATTTCATTCATTTCATTCATTTCATTCATTTCATTCATTTCATTCATTTCATTCATTTCATTCATTTCATTCATTTCATTCATTTCATTCATTTCATTCATTTCATTCATTTCATTCATTTCATTCATTTCATTCATTTCATTCATTTCATTCATTTCATTCATTTCATTCATTTCATTCATTTCATTCATTTCATTCATTTCATTCATTTCATTTCATTAGTTCATCACAAAGATGTTAGCCGTGCCGGGAAACGAACCCGGGACCCTCTGGTTGGTAGTCCGACATGGTAATGGGTCAGGTAATTACGCCAACGAGGTCGTAATATTACTTACTTATACGTATAGATGGATAGAATAAGTATTCAATATCTCACTTAATTAAAATCACCGAAAACATGAAACACAAAGAGCGATAAGTGTAGCCCTTATTGCTAAAAGCAATCTCTACCGGGTAAACTTTAGAAGATACTCCACTCGTATACGAAACATCAAAATGGCTGAAAATATTCTCAGAATGTAAACCGCTAAGACTTTATGGCAACAGACAACGTTAATGCAACATTAGTGCTGGAATGTTGTTTAGTTACCTTTGAACTGCGCTGAGGATTCCTTCGCTTTGAGGAACGAAAGTGAAATTAAGAAAACTCCCAGGCCAAAGCTCGGTTTCTGTGGTAACAAAAATATAAATTCCGGAAAGAGACGCGCGTTTAACTTTATTTATATTATTTTATTTTTCAACAGATTTAAAACTGAATAGCTATCATTAGTTTTGGAGCTTTTTTGCCAATCCTACAAATATTATAGATGAGAAAGTTAGTGTGTATGTTTGTGACTTCTTTACGTTCAAACGATTGCGATGAAATTAGGTGTCAAGATAGTTTAGACCCTGAATTAGCACACAGTCTACTTTTATCCCGGATTAACGCGGATAACACCGCAGGGCCGCAGCTAGTTTTGAATAATTTGTGTGTAAAAAAAAAGCAGACCACTGTTTGGAAAAGAGGCATTCTCTCACAATGAGAGAGATACGTGCCATGAGACTCCACGCTGGCCAAGTGCAAGTTGGCGAATAACACACGTCTTCTCGATGACCCTCGGAGCATGAGTTTTTCTCACAATATTTTCCTTTGGCGTATAAGCGAACAAATTTTCCAAAGAACTTGAAATTAAATCACTGGTGTAAAGTTGGATTCGATACCGACTTAGGCACCTCCGCGGTATAACGATGCCGCCTTAGTGTTTCCCTACTCGTCCGATGGTGGAATGGGGCGGGAAGGAATAAATGCAGTCAAATGTTCTACAGACATGCCACTCTCGTTCGATCAATCTCGACATATTATCTTAACATGTTGCCGGTTGGTACATAGTTAGTAATTGTGCAGTTTTCCTTCCTCAATTAAGTATGATTCATCCTTGCCACCATCGTCATTTGATATTGCCAATTTCTCTCAATGCTCATTAGCTACACCCCTTAACTAACATAATAAAGAATCAATAATCAATATCACTTAACGGTGCACCCGTCGATAGTTCCACCCTAGTTGATTTGCAGACTCAGTGCGGAGAGAGTAGGTAGTGTATCTATACAGGCTTATCAGTAAAGAAAACAGAACAACGAGCTACGAGCAAAGCTTATCTTAAAAAACAAAGTTTGAATTTGCAGAATAGAATGTACTTAATTACGTCGAAATAAAAAACTCCCAGGCTACTATTTACATACATAAAAAAATGGCGACTCAACAAGAAAATTTAGAAAAATTATTCTAAAATACGATGGTGGTCGTATGGCAGAAACCCAAGTATGCTGGCAGCATTCCCGCGCTGTATCGCTAGCGAGATCCGTTGCGCAAAGAACTACCCATATTACGCTGCATGTCATTGAAAAATACAGGTTTTTTGATAAGTAAGTATATCAAATTGCAATTAAAACTATATCTATGTTGGCTCTCTTTGAGAGGTGTAAATCTTATGGACAAAATCATAATACAACGTATAATAATTCATAACAAGAATTATTTATAGTACAGTACAAAAAATACTAATCAGGAATACAATATCCAACAAAAAAAATGTTACGCATTGTGTGGCTTTATTTCGTCTGCCTAACAAACACCTTTAAGTTGAAAAATCTGTCGAATATTCCTATAGAATCCAGAATGTGTTATAAAGTTGACGAATTTACAAACGATATAAATTTAAATGACACGTATGTACACACAATACTAAGTAATAATTAAATCGGTTCGCTTCAAACTCACAATTCCGACACCCTGATTAGGGTACAAAGATGTTTTAATGATGCAATACAGTAATACCCCGACTTACGCTACCTCGACTTACGCGAATTCGGAGTTACGCGATTTAATTTTCTCGTCTATTTTAACGTTTTTTGTTTGAAAGCCGCGCACTTCAGATTGTGTTTATACATTTTATTAATATCATTTTATTAATGTCATATTATCTAGAATTAAATTAAAATTTATTTTCTAAATTATTGTTTTATATTTCCTAAATTATAGTCTCCGGTCCCAATTAAACATACTTTGTATGACTTTATAGGTATGTATATGCAAAATTGTACCCCGACTTACGCGAATTTGACTTACGCGGATAGCGCTCGGTCCCACCTATCGCGTAAGTCCGGGGTATTACTGTATATGTTTTGACTTTGACAGAATATCGCTAACTCGTGTGATTACGTGACCTCCTGGGGCGTATCCACACGAGTAAAATACGTAAAATGCCTAGTTTTAAGGACTAAAATAAATCTTTAAGAATGTAAAAATAGTCCTGTATAGCGATATATCGCACAATATTATTGTCGTCTCACACCGCTCCCCACATGCGGAAAATCACCCTTAACCGCGCCACAGAATATATAACAGTGTTATCTTGTACATTATGTACTTTGAGGTAGAACATAAGGTTTCTACAATACCCCCAACGAAGAACTAACGGCTGATCGCAAAGCTCAGAATCTAGCAAAATGTTATTAAACTCAAATCTATACTGAGTAAAAACAAGAATTCTCGTTCTTAATGTCCTTTGTAAATAATTTTCACTTTATTTCTCTTAAGTAATGTTTAAATATATTTTCTTCGTTACTACTAGTTTTGTTTTGTTGTTATATTAAATGGGTATCAATCAAAAACATATTTATATTTTTTATTATCTATGCGGGCTACCCTATAATAGCTAGGTGATTCGACGCGGTGACCTAAGCAAAGCAAAGAGACCTTACATGTGTATAAGCAAAAATATTTCCCAAGTTTTTTTTTTGTAATATTAGGACATTATTACACACGTGGTGGCTTGTTAGCCCCATACTAAACAATTTCTAGTTTGTATATACATACTTTATTCAGTTAAATTTCACAATATTAAGCAAATATTTTATAAAATTACGTCCAATATCAAATTATATTTATTTTAAATACACGTCACTTATAAACTTTATATCAATAAATATTTAACACCTAGGCCGCGCCAGGAATCGCACCTGGGACCCTGAGAATGGCAGTCCGGCATGGTAAACATTGCGATTTGTCATCGTTCAAGGATCAGATAAGATCATATTTTTTTTATTCGTATGAGCTTTGTGGCCAAGCTCTGGTGTTTCAAGCAGATGAGAGACTGACTTGATGACAGCTTGTACTAAGACTATTGCCATATAACTCATTGGTCTTAAGGTTTTTTTGCTGTTTTTATACCTGTCTTCTATGAATAGCAATAAAAAGTTTATTTATCTACGAGAGTCTACTAGAAACAGTTTTGTTCAGTATAGTTTGGTACAAACCAAACTCAATTTCACCGTTTTGTCTTAATCTCAGATACTGCAGCAAACAATCTGCGGTACAATTTACGCGTACATTTTTACCACAGTCGCGTGCGTAGTTGGAACACGCACGTTTCCTTGAGATTGGGGAGCAGTGAATTATTCTTAGAATTATAGGGCTGGCAACACTGGGGAGTCTTACTATGTTTAGATGTTATGTGCTATTTTTAGCGCGAAAATACTCCTTCTTCTCGATCTGTTTAAAAACTAATTTAAACCTATTCATATAAATAAAAACACACACAGACAAAACCTTACAAATAGTAGATTAAATCTAAGTCAGTGTCCAAGGGGTAAGGTGTTTAAAATGCTGGCGGCATTACCTCGCTGGATCGCCAAGCTTATACGTTGGCCGAGGTAAGCACCAGCTCTTGGGTCATTTGTTCTGACCATCAGCCGTTCTTCTTCTTCTTCTTCTTCTTCTTCTTCATCTTATAAGATAAGTGACCTAGCTCTGATGTCGAGATTTTTTAAGCTACCCGAAGGCTTAACGACTGCTTGTACTAAAGCTAAGAGTCGGGACCTGCAATTTAACAAGTCAATCGATTCACGGTAGCGCATATGAATATTGAACATACCACTTAAAAACGACTTTCTCTTTCTCAGTCTTTGTGCATGGTCACCCTTCCAAACACCGTCCTCACCGACCGTTGCTTAGCTTCGATGATCACCTTAGCTAGTCGAGCTACAGGCGCTACATACTAATAAAACATATTTTGAACCAATGACAACCGTTGATAAAGGTCGTTGGTTCAATTCCCCCCACTGATTTCGAGCTTTTCGTGAAGGAAAACATCGTGAGGAAACATATTTCTCAATTTGAGGCTGGTTGCTAGCCAGGCGAGTACTAGAAAATACGAATACTCTACTACCATGCAAACTAAATACAAATACTTAGTAGGACAAAATAAATACAAATGCAACCTTCCGTATTTGGAGCGTAAACGTACTCAAATCGACGTTACGCACCTACACAGACCTAGTGACAACTAAACATATTTGCTCTTGTACAGCTGCGCAAGCACTTCCCTACTGCTGAGTTGACATCTCACGTACAGAGATATGTAGATATAGCATATACATTGAACTATACAAAGCTGTTCCTATGGACTTGAACCGCGACGTCACTAAATAACGTCTGTTACAATTTGCAAAAATATACAAATATATTAGTTATATAATTATTTTCTTTCATTTGGTTTTTAGTTTTAAACTTGTTATAAATTCATAATAATTTATTGTGATATTTTTAATAAACATAATTATAGTAATAAAGTATACTTATAATAAAAAATAGTATATGTTATCGTGTGTGTTTGTAAATTGGGTCAAAAACCAAAAACCCGACGGGGATATTTAAAATATCCCCGTCGGGTTTTTGGTTTTTACTATAAAACTTTGATTGAACTTATTTTTTTAAGAACTTGAAAACCTAGGCTACATTTATTTAAAATGGGATGATGATTTTTTTCTAAACCCTTCAACATTTTTTTGACCCTTTGTCACGTCTACACACTTTCATAAGATATTTGAAATGTCAAATTCATGCAGCTGTTTAAACTACAGCTTAAATAACTTTTAAATGTAGCCTTTATTGACTGGAGTTATGCACATTCTACAAACATACTTAGGCTCGAAAACAAAACACATTTTTAATTTTTCCTATACATAACTATTTGTATTAAAATGAACCTGAAGACAATTTTTTTTTCCAAAAAAACTATCTATCCTAGAAAAAACTTTGTTCCATATTTGTACATACGACTAGTTACGACGAAATAAGATTCACTATACACAGGTATGTTTGTATTTGTGTTTGTTTATATCATCACATGAAAGGCGCGTCAATTATACTCATTATTACAGCATGAACAGTAACTAGTGCAGTTATCATAATTGTAACCGGTTTCGTGCTCATGAGCTCGATTTCAAACATACCGGAATATTAGATTATGCACAGCCTAGATAAATGTCATGCGGATTCCTAATATAGCAGGGTTGCCATGCAATCGTAAAATTACTTAAACGAGAAACTAAATATAGTGTTATGTTTACAAGAAGAAAAAACAACCGAACTCGATTTTCCGATTCATTCTAATTAATCCTGATTAATTCACATAGTTTTCCGATTAATTCTTATCGGAAAACAATGTGGAAATTACTTTTTGACGTTTCTTTAATATATGAAGTCAGATAACAAAAAATTTGGTGTTATATTTACAAGAAGAAGAAGAAACAACCGAGCCACATTTTCCGATTAGAATGAATCGCGTAATAAAATGAAATTTCCACATAGTTTAAATTTAATTACCACTAAGTCTAATTTAGTCTTAATTAAAATGATATACGAGTAGAATTTTTTACGCTCTAAAAGCAGTTATGTATATATGTATATCAGTGAACAAAATATACACATAAAAAAATATACACATGTTGGTTATCTGTTTTAGCCTCTGGTTTTTTTTTTTGACATGTAACTAATGGTGTTATTAATAAATATTTGTATTTGTACTTGTCATAACGGCTACGTTACGACAAGCCAGAGGCTTGAAAACCCACAACATCAGAGCCTAGCCACGTAACTGTAACGAAGAAGAGGAAGAACGCATAGGTAACATTATAATACGGAATAGATTCACACATATGTATCCTGTGTATGAGCCATTCTAATCTAGTTCATGTTTTTTATGTCACTAAACCTATAAATAATTACAATTAGAAAGCAGCAACTGTCCCACAGCCCTAGTATGAAAGTATTGTGGAAACTCTCATTGTAATAGGGCGCGAGATTGGAGCGTGCGGTTTGCATCCGGACATACACAATGGCCTTTCGATTAGTATCGCGATGGAATCTCTACACACATGCACATCCTGGAAATGCTGTTGCCCTGGTACCTCGGATTATGATTGTTCATAGTGTTCGTTCTATTTAGAAATTAACAGATTTAATGCCCGTGTTTGCAAACAATTTTTGTCGCCAAGCATCTAACGGTATTTTCTGACTAGGCATGCTTCACCTATCGTGGGAAGGGTGGTGGGAATGCGAGGAGCGGAACCTCACCCCGCCCTTTCCGGTGAGGAGGCCATCGTGAGGTTTTAGTCGGTAGTGGTGCCGTTTTGGCATCGATCCCGACATACCCCACCCACCTCCCCGGGTGTGGTGGGCACGCATTTCCTCACGTTAAAAAAAGGCATGCTTCACCTTTGGAAAATTGTCGCACTCATGAGGTTATGCGGTCTGATGCTCAATTAAATGCCTTGCTGTATTGTAAAAAATAATAGTTTTAGCATTCATATTAAGTAAAATATATATGAATAATTTTAGAGTAACACTGCCTAATTGCGTTTTCAAAATATCATAAAGCCCAATTGAAAATTTAAATACAAAACTGTCAAAATCATAACCGCAGAGTAGGTAACTAAGTAATGAAAACAGAACATCATTTTAACTTCCTTTTTATAAGCAAAATATTACGTAGAATTTTAAAGCCAATGGTTCTCAATTTCGTTTAGCTTGGACCAAAATATTTTGAGGCTTTGTTAGTGTCAGTCCATGTTTGGGTATCACTGACAAATCAATATTTACCATCATTCGATTACATTAGCGCGTATCACGAAACACGGATTCGATTATTACAAATGGAGACATGTGAATACTATTGTGTTTGTTTACTTGGGATCACAGAACAACAGGCCTTTTGTAAATACAAGACATCGTTTAATATCTTAAAATTACATGCAGTCTCATTATTCGCTACGATTAGAAATTGACATCACGTGTTTCGTTTAAATACTTAAAGACGTAAAGATATATTATTTTTCAACATTCACCCAATTTATAACTTACCTACTCTATTGTAGGAGAGACTATTCTACGAACATTAATTAATTAATTTAATAAAATAACACATAGCTACGAATGTAAAAACCGATTTTATTGCTTATCCAGACTAATAGGGTTAATCAGTTACATTACTATCTAGTTATTTGATACTGTTTGATTAAAAGTTAAAATGACGTTTCTTAATAAACAACTATTTTTGCATGATCTGAAACAATTGTAAAAGCAAATCATAATGAAAACTTTCACTGGTCACAATATAATGAAACCTCATTGTGAATTCTTAGACAGTAGCTCTGTACATATACGGAACCAGGGAGCATACATTTGGGATCGCATCCCAATCATAATCCACTCACATTCTATATCGGGAAGAGTTTCCTGATTTATTTCCGTGGTACAATAAATCTGATGCCTAGGAAGCGGAAATTTATTTATATTGAAAGGTATGTCATATATTTCCCGGCATATACAACTTTACATCAAAGCAAAAATACCTGTCCCACTCTATGATCAAATCCAAAGAATCGCACGTCTTGTATTTTAATAAAAGTGGATTGATGTATAAAACTCGTGTCAACAAAGAAAACGTTTAAAACTTCGTATGTGTAGAAGATGTATTTTTATAATTTCACGATTGTAACAATTCAGATGACATTCGGTTATTAAAAGGCCAAATCTGAGATAAATTTAACTCAGACTAGGTTAAACTTTTCCTAACTAGCTACTACGTAACTATTTAGTAATCTGTGCTACTAGCTTCAAGGCCTAAGGCATCGGGTTCAACTGGCAACATGTACCTTTGACCGACCTGTTGTTTTATTGGTCTTTGACAAACATTTTTGATCCCGGGTTGACTCAAGAAAGACTAGCTAATCAAAAATTCACATTTTTACAACACAATAAGATGTTAAAATATGCTACTGCAGACAAACATTTTGACAATCATAACTCTTTTAAGAGTTAATAGTATTTTCTTTGTACTATATTCGCATTATTTTGGGCATAACATGACGATACACATAACGCACATAGGACACTCCGCCACAAAAAATACCCTGGTACATATTTAGAAAACAACATGAATAAAACAGTACACATTAACCACGAGGCCCTTGCCAACAAAACTGTAACATTTCTTTTATATATACGAGTAGAAATAGAAATATACTCAAAAAGTCAAAGAATTTTCACGGCAAAACCTATCCCAAATAGCAAAGTCAATTGAAGAGATTCTCTTCGATCGAAGAATGAAACGATTTTTCAGTTAGACACCATCGTAAAACAAGCCAGCACTACACGAGTGTGAAAATATGAGGGGAAACTTGCTAGCTATTTGTACTGGAACCGCGGAGGCGGTGGGTAGCCGACTAGAGAAATATAAGACAAACGAGAAGAGATAATACAAATGTACTCGTAAGTTAAAAATAAAAATCTTAATTAAAAGAGATATACAGATTGATCTCTAATGCGATGGTGATACAAATTAAAACGAAAATTCAATATTTCCATTTAGTTATAGTACTGATAAAAATTATTGTACAAGAATGTGGAAATAGAGATTGACCTAAGAGAACGTGGATGAATTGTGAAAAAAAGGATATGAAAGAGAAAGGAGTGAATGTAGATATGACCGCTGATAGAATAGTGTGAAAGCAATAAACAGGCTGTACTGACCCCAGAAAGGGGAAAAGACGAAGGCAAAGTAGAGTATAAAGTTATGGTAATACATGATAGGTCGACGACATCGTTAGAGTCGCCAGTATTACCAGAACGAGGTTTGCACGAAATCGACGCTAATTGCATATGCAGAAGGTATTGCAAATTTTATTATCAGCAGTAGGAAAAAGAGATGATGATAAAAACAGTAGATAAATCATAACAGAGAGAAGCCAGAGTTCAAATTTTACAGAATATACACTATACTATTATATCTGAATCTAGCTTCAATCTAGGATATCTAAATAAGATCTGCTTGGTTCTAGTCTCAGGTCAAAGTTTTAAAGTTATGAATGGCTGACGTTATGAATGGCGGCGGTTTCATCCAATAAAAGTTCTGATGTTATCATCGGCGAGGAAAACCTTATTTATCGAGTTTCCAGATTAAAATTTTATCAAGCTCCATGATATTGGTTCTGTATAAACAGTGTTGGGGTAAATAAATGGGATGAGATTATTTTGTATTGCAAATCGAATTATTGAGTCGCTCTGATTAAAATGGGTTGTTGATGTTATCGTTTTATTTATAGGTCCAAGGTCCCCATCATTATAGGTCCAAGGATATTACCGACCCGTTTTATAGTCAATAAAACGGGTATTTTTAATATTTCGGGTATATTCATATTAAAATTATGAACTTACTTGAAGATAACGAATTGATTTTGTAGACCTCAGTCAGTCAGTCCTTAGGTCCAAATTCAAAATAATTTTCTAAGCCACTGGCTTAGAAATTTGAACTCATTTGTAAGACAAATAATGTATCGTTTTTTTTTAATTAGTCTTGGACCCATCCAAAGACTAATTAATCAATAAAGGAATCATCAAATGAAGAGTTCATTTGATGATTTATTTATTTTCAATTTATTTAACCGTTGTAATTTATTAGAAACTCTTCCAATTAACTAAACTAATTATTAGAATTAAAACTTAGTAACTACTCAATCACTCATACTACTACTAGACGTATCTGTCTGTAACTAAGTTAAGAAGTATTTACAAGTACAGATCACTCGGTATTTATTAGCTGCTTAATGCTACTATTCGTACTAGTCTAGATGGATAGCAATTTATAAGAACTAAGTTGAAGACGCATTTGGGTCTTCCGAAAACTTTAAACTATACTCAAGACATGTTTGATTACATATACTACTTTCTTCTGTCAAATCGTACAATTAAGCGTTTCAAGGTGTTAAAGGTTTTAACTGTCTAACATTTGACTGTGACCACACTCAACTTTCCTTCATTTAAACACTTATACATTGCTCACCTGGTAGTCGAAAAGTGATATTGATAATCTTTTTCTTCTTCTTTACCATTTCCCACTAGGTGGGGTCGGCTCAGCCTGTTTTTCGCTTCTTATCAGCAATCATCTTCACATTCACTCCCTTTTTACACAATTCATTGACGTCTTCATTGATAAAAAATACTTATAGAAAAGTGATATTCATAATGTAACCATCAAATTCTACATATAAAAATAATATACTCGTACTACGTACAACAAGTTGTTTGTTTTGTATGTAATCACTTATTATGTACGTATACAATTAAATTTTTCTTTCTTTCTTTCTTTCTTTAAGTACACATTGTAAACAACATATTAATTGAATGTGTAATGAATGGCAAAATAAAATTTTCCCAAGGTTTAAAAACCGAGATTTCTTATGAATTGAATGGTATTATTATTGCGATCATACAAATATCAAAGAATATCCGATATATTCCGAGGCGAAAGCCTGTTCGCGTCAGAAGTTCCGGCC
Source organism: Mellilla xanthometata (assembly GCA_035578125.1). Taxonomy (NCBI): domain Eukaryota; kingdom Metazoa; phylum Arthropoda; class Insecta; order Lepidoptera; family Geometridae; genus Mellilla; species Mellilla xanthometata. The sequence continues at coordinate 5,412,403 of JAPUBQ010000015.1, read as the reverse complement.
TTCCAAGAAATCTATGCAGCTATTTTAATTTCCTCTCCCTCAAATCTTGACATCCAACTGGGATGGTACGGAAGGAGCGTTTTTGACAGTAGCTAATATTCGGAATCTTGGAACCAAATTATAGAATTATTAAATTGCGATAGCTGCAAAATACTTGTCTGTCAGTGATTTTGGGAGTTGGTTTTTGTTTATCATATACAGGTTTCAGCCATTTGATCAGACAACGATACTCTGGCCAAACATGGAGCATGCCATGAAAACTCTACCGGAAAACCATTACCGTCCTTGGCGAGATTTTTTCTACCGTTATGAACGAACAAATGAATGAACGAAATTAATTTACTGACCGCTAAAGTTTCTGTATAAAATCCAATACGATTTTCAAGAATCATTATAAAAAATACAATGATATGAACAGTAACAGTTACTGTTCCCATTGACAAGTATTGCAACAGAAGAACGTCCTCAATCTCAGAGGCGCCAAATCAATCATCGCATGAAAAAGTCGTCGCAGCAAGAAAAGACAGATATAGCACCAGTTCGAAAGAAGCACCCGTACTACTAACGTACTACTGACTAAGGTTATCAGGCTCGATCACCGATGTTGATAAGCAACGGTTCGGTCGAGTCTTGAATGGGTGACCGTAAAGTGACATTTTTACATATATACAAATACTAACTACCCTGGATGGGATACGTTATGTATTATCCTAGCTGTTAATACAGTAGTCGTTAAGTAGTTAAGTATGTTACAGGCATTTTTCACCTCCTAGTTTGCTGCCTGGCCACAATGCTATTTTGGATTCTCTCGGAACTAACGCTTAGCGGTTTAACACAAACGAAAAATAATATAGTGACAAAAATAGCGCTAGTTTTCACGTGCACTCTATTATTTAATTTAATTCAAGAGCGGGGGCCTACTTGGCACAGAATCAACGCTGCAATGGCATTCCGCGGCGCATCGTCACTTTGCACACAAAAGTGAATTTTCACGTGCCAACATTCAGAAGACGTAGATATGTTCCAAGATTTTACTGTACTCGTAGTCCTCCCTGTTCTTCCCAGAAACGAAACTTTGTAAAGTTTAATAACGGTCTATGTTAGCTTTGCAATCGTGCCCCGAGATTGTGTGACTGATTGCGAGTGTGGTTTGTGGAGAGATTTGAACTTTCAATCCGCGAGACCCTGGCTTGAATTCGGCCTTGAATGGTGACCAAAAAATAAAAAAATCTTGGTTGTAACTCTAAGAACTTGAAAGATGAAGGCTTTTATCCACCAATCCACACTTGGCCAGAATAGTGGATTATGTCATAGGATATCTTTGCAAGAAAAGACACACTTTGCATTTTTGAATATCACTAAGGAGATTTTAGATAACCTGACGCTTAAATATACCTATCCCTTTATTTTAAAAACAATGCTGACATATCACTCAATGTGGCTTACATTACAGTACAGAAAACTGTAAAGAACTAACCTATGTATAAGTATGTACGACAAGCCATGTTCAAAGCAAAGATGGCGACATTTTCTTTAGGAAGAAATTATATTTTATGCCAAAAGATATTATTTGGGTCAAGCCCAAGTTTGTTAGTACGTTTCTTCACAGATAGTTCCCTCGTAATTATTCAGTCAGAAAGTAAAACTTCTTTACTATTTAATTGCGGCTTCTCAGATATTGTATTCGAATTTCTGACGCTGAAATCTTTTCAATAAGTAAGTTTGTGTCAGACAAAACTTTATTATTTCTTTTGTTTGTTTGTGTCGCGTTTTACGTTTTATTTATTTTAAATGCACTTGGGGCGTGGAATATTGCCAAGTTTAATGTCACATGACATGGCAAACAAATCATTATCAATTAGGACATTGTATTAAGTCGTACTCTGCGTCTGTCTATTTGTATTTCCGCTTACTCCTCTTGAACTACGCAACGGATATAAATGCTGTGTCCACTATCAGTACGATAATTTATTTTTTAATGTGCAAATGCCTACCTACCTCCTTGAAGAGGTAGTAGACGTGTTTTAAATAAATAAAAATGAGATCACGCCGCATTTTCAAAGTTACACTTGAGCCTAACTAGGGCTAGTTAAGTTAGTCAAGAAAAATACTTGAGAGACACCTAGTGTCTATTAATTTCATAAACATTGTTTAGCTAACTGGTATAAGCAGAGTGGTGTCTCTGGTGTCGATAGTTTTCAAGGCGCCCGAAGGCTGACTTGGATTAACGAATGGTAGTACTAAGACTAACAAGACCTACAGTTTAACGTGTCATCCGACTCACGGTAGTAAAATACCACTTCTTAAAAAGGCAGTCTTGTGCATCCTATCCAAAGTCTGTCGGTATCGACCGTTGCATGTTGTATGCGTTTAATCAACGCATGTACTGATTGATTTTGATTTTGAAAATACTTTATTAACATAAGCTTATTATAATATGTTTGTACAGTGTTCTTATTCTATACAACATTAACTTACTATACTAGGTTTTTATTAGGTTAACAGTGCCTTTTAAAAACTTATGTCTAGGTACTCTAGGTTATAAACTAATTACTTATTAAATCTTATTATAAATAACAACTAGCTACTAGTATTATATTTATCTAAATGTAATTACGTACTAAGACCGTGCCAGCTCGTACGTTTATGGCAGATTAACGCATGTACTAAATAAACAACGACCTACAAGATTAGCTACAATATAAAATAACGGAAACCCTTTGATTCAAATCTCGCCGTCGCAGTCACTCCGCTCTATTTCAATTCGTGCCACCTTTACAGACAGACCAGCTTAAAGGCTTCCTCTGTAATTGTATTTTACGATCTACCCTTTGCTTTTTCCGCTCGGTCAAAGCGAAAGCGAAAAAAAAAGCAAGCGAGAGCGAGCGAAAATATAATTATAGAAGAACTTTTCTGACAGTGCCTTGGTGGAATGTTTCGTGGAGCTTGGATAACGTTAGTGGCTTTGTCTATCATTCAATTGATCTATTGGTGAAACGTCGATCGGTATTGAATTGACGAGAACAAAGGATCAAGAAATTAAATCATTAAGAAACCGAGACACTTTTTGAAAGTTCAAAGACCAAGTTAGTAGGCGAGTGGTAAGATACATAGAAAACATAGGTAAATAATTAGCCAAGTGCGAGTAGGGCTCGTGCATGAAGGGTTCCGTTCTTACAATAATATCCAAGGACAAGGGAAGCTTAGTAATTAGGGTTCCGTTTTTACCTTTAGATACGGAACCTTAAAAAATATATTTGTAAAAAGGCTACGCGACTATTGCCAGTCAACTGATACCGAAAAGCGAGTGTGGCTTGGTGGAAAAATTTCAATCTTCCGGCCCTGATTAAATTCCGGCCTAATGACTTGTTTTTCAAGTTATGTATGTGTGGATTTGCATTCGCTTTACGCTGAAGGAAAACATCGTGAGGAAACCGACATGTTTGAGGACCACAATATCCAAGACGTGTGTCATCCGCCAAACCACACTTGGCCAGCGTGGTAAATTATTAAATAAAAATAAATTAGTAAATTAGTAAATTATTAATTATTATATGTATTCTTTACTCGTGAGAGAAGAGATGAGAACGTATAGTGCTTGTACTTATGATGATACTGAAAACCTTTTACCGCCGAAAGAAACTAAGAAATTTTCAGAGAATAAATACCATTTGACATTCCCGAAACTCTAGTTTGTTCGCGTCAGGAACAATAAAATTCCGTTAACTTACTCGTACTTTGAAAACATCCGCCGGAGTCTATCAAACGACGGTGGCTCAAATTTAGGAGAGTTACAATAAAGCAACTGCTAAACCATCATAGTTTCAGTATTGATTTGATTTTGATTGATTTCGAAAGTACTTTATTAACATAATTATTATAACATGTTCTTATTCTACACAAAATTAACTTAAGCGTTCTTATTCTACACAAAATTAACTTAATATACTAGGTTTTTATTAGACTAACAGCGCCTTTTAAAAAACTTACGTCTAGGTACTCTAGGTTATAAACTTCTGTTTAAAGTTTCAGTATTATTTATTGTTCATGATTTTACAATGATGTTCAAATCAAATCATTATAATGTAATTTCACTCTATTATTCTTTAGTTATAATAATATTATATTAATTTATATTTTCTAGTTGGTGTTTTTTTTATTTAGTTTTAAGTTGTAAATTTGTATATTAATACTTTGTTTTATAATTATGGCTACTTACCTTCTATTTTTAATAACTATTGCATATTTATAATAGTACTATAAATTGGTACTACACGTATTAATGTATATTTTAAGCATATTTTTGGTGTCTGCCCTTGTTGCAAATTAATAAAGGAAATTCAATTAATAGAAAAACATTAAAACCATTTAAGTTAAGTGAGTGAATTTGAAAAATAAATAGACACAACTAATATTATTACAAAGTTTTAGAAGAAAAGATCGAAGATAGAAGAAAGTGTTTCGTTTATATTTAAATTTTTAGAAGTCATAACAGTAATCGACCTCGTTGGTATAATGGATACCATGCCGGCCGGCCAACTAGAGGCTCCTGGGTTCGATTCCCGGGACGGCCAAAATTTTTGTGATGAACAAATTTTTTTGGCTATCGGTCTGGGTTTTATATATGTGTCGGTACGGTATATAAATTTATTACGGTATATAAATTTATTTATGTAGTGTATCAGTCAAACTAGACATGGTTAATTATGGGGTTAACTAGCCGTGTGTGAAATAAGTCCTAATATTTAAAAAAGTATATACTAAAATGGTAGCCCCAGAGCTTGAGCGCAATGCTCCAAGTTTTTATTTACTGCAGAACTTGCCAGACTAATTGCAATTGTTCGTTTGTTCGAGCATCAGCCGAGGCAAAGGAACTGAGGTGCTAACAGACACACTGATTTTCATGTTATTTAGGAGTTTATAAGTAAAAACGGTGTGGCATCAGACGGCCTCTGGTTCGTAAAAACGGCGTGGCTCGGTGGTAATAACGACTGTTTTTCCGTCAGACGGCCCCAGGTTTGATCCCAGCACATCTACAAAATTTGTTCGGAAGTCAAATACGGCTATTAATGAAAGTATTCACTAATTGACCATAGCGCCATTCGTTTCAGGTGGAGTTGCGATTGCACCAACTGATTAAGTTTATTTTTTAATATTTTTACTATTTACTAATTATAAAGCTAGTTATAACATTCGATAAAAAGACAATAACATTTTAAAACCAAATGGTAACGATGACAACAACTAATTAAATCATTTGTCAATCAATAAACAATAAACAAGTGAAGAATATTTTTATTTTTTATGGGACCATATTATATTACATTATATTTGTTTTTTTTTAACATAATTTTATTACAATTCCTTCACTAATTAATCGAAAGGAACTTCGTTCCATTCGGGTGTCCCTTGTCACCTCAAGTTTTTTAAATTTTTTAAATATTTATTTTTAAATAAAAAAAAATAAACATTTTAATCTTACAAAAGAAAACTTTAATTTCACTCTGTCACCACTCAATTAATCGGCGCATGAACATCTGAAAGTACTCAAATTATAATTTAACGTCTTTAAAAAGACAAACAACAGCCCCAAATTTATTATCCGAAAATTAATTCGAGTCCGTTCCTCGGGCGTGTTCTTATGATTCTCGTTATAATTAAAAGGAAAGACTTCATTAACTTTTGGGGACCAACGCTAGTCATTTTTGTTAGGCGATAACTTAATTATCACTCGCAGTAAATTAAGTAAGCTACTTTTTTCAAGGCTGAGCGTTTTTAATTCATTTTTCTCACAGCTTAATACATAATTAACAGAATATATTTATTTGAAAGATACTGTAGCACAGGAGTACATTAGAGAAAGTGTGAAAGTAGCCCCAGTGAGGGAGAAAATATAGAGTAGAAGGTTAGCGTGGTATGGACATGTGATGCGTAGAGAGGAGATGCATGTCACTAGGAGATGTATGGAAATGGTAGTGCAAGGAAGAAGAGCATGAAGCCGCCCGAAAAAGACTTGGATGGAGCGTGTGAAGGACATGAGAAAGAAAGGATTGACTGTGGAGATGACGACTGATAGAGGAAAGTGGCAGAAGAAGATTTGCTGTGCCGACCCCACCTAGGTGGGATAAGGTAAAGAAGAAGAAGATACTGCAGCACAGGATCGAAAGATACTTAGCGCGGGGCACAGCGTCCCAATAATACCACACAATGTACATGCTTCTTCCACTACGCACATAATTATTGTACGTACACAATTTTAAAGGAAATATATTTATTATTTTAAAGAACTTGGATGGGTGACCGACTGGGAACACCGCGTAATGTTGGCTTTTTGCTGCTGAATTTACCTTTTTCTTTGATATTACATCATTATAATAAGTAAATCATGGAAATTTTGGTAAAAGTAGTTAAATAAAAACAATTATTATTTTATTATTTAACTTTTTTCAAAACAATAGGCAAAGTTTACGAAACGACAAAGGCGAAAGTTATTTTGTATGTGTTTGTTAATCCATCATGCTCGAATGGCTAAACCATTATGTATGACCAGTATGGATTCAATATAGAATGAAAAAAGCATAGCCCTTGAAATGATACATGTAGACTACTGTATATCCCGGATTAACTCCTGCAACATCGCGGGGCGCTACTGATGCAATAAATACTGAATTACTGAATAGTATTCACAAAAGAAAACTAATAGATAGTGTTTCCATTTTTATAGCATCAAAAAGTACGAAATAAATATTAAGTCGATAGAATAGCAGTAAACCACCTTTTCTACTAGCCACCCACATTCTTACTTCATATCAATAAGTATCGGCGAGGCGCCTCCTTTACTTATGAGGTCATTTACTTTGCACCGTGCTGAGACGAAATAAATATACAACACAGTTCAAATGCTATGCGACTTGGACTATATGACTATAATAAATTTGACTATATGACTAAAATAAAAATAAATTTGATACAATTTGCTAAAATAAAGGCTGAAATATTAAATGTCCCGCATTAAATTGTAATGCTACTAATATACAATGAATTATTTATAATAAAAAAAAAATGTGTATGTATGTAAATTATATCAAATGTCCCTAGTAACGTCAAAGCCCAGGTCGCATCGTTTGATACGGATTGTACGTTTGATACGCACAAGAAACTATGAAGCTATCAGCTATAACAACTCAGTCGGGGATGCCTAGGAGCTAGAGCTTTGGGTTAGTGAAAATATTATGTGGAAACCATAGTATGGTGATAGAGCATTTTGATTGATCGCCTGGCTAGCAACTACTGTAAAGTTGTAAAATCTGATTCAAAAATTCCCGCGCGTAAACTTGACAACACTATACTAACCGGTGATAGTGTTTTGTCATAACGCCGAAAAATACTTTATTATAATTGGCCAAGTTCGAGTTGGGCTCGCACATGAAGGGTTCCATACCATTTGTGGTATGGGAGCCTCCTTAAATATTTATTTTTATTAAATTTATAATTTAATTTGATAGTTAATATACATTTATATATTTTGTGAAAATTTTAAGTGTCTAGCAGCTTCCGTTATTGATATATAGCAAAAAAAATACGAAAAAACATGTTTATTATGGGGACCTCCCATAATATTTTTTGATATTTAGTATTTGTTGTTATGGCGGCACGATAAATACATATATTGTGAAAATTTCAGCTTTCTAGCTATTACGGTTTCTAAGATACAGCCTGGAGACAGACAGAGTCTTAGTAATAGGGTCCCGTTTTTAACTTTAAGGTACGGGACCCTAATAACCCGGACTGAATTATGACAGTTAAGTAAATATTATTGATAAACCTTATGATAATGGTTGGTTATTATTTAAATTTTTCACCTCACCCTTTCTCACCTTTTCTGGGGACAATCCTGTTAAAGCTAAAACTGATCAGATTTAGTATGATTATTAAACAGAAATGCTAAAGAAACTGATAACAATTTCACAAATAACTGAACATTTCTATAGTACAGTCAGGTACAAAAGGCCGACATTGCCCCCCACGTAATAAGCATAAGTTTCTACCTAACTGTACAATAAACCGACCTATTTGTGGTCGCAACAAATCGCTGTTTAACTCCTTCGGGCTGTTTACTACGGCTATAAAAGAAGTAAATTTACCGACCAATAGTTAAAATCTATTCCGGTACGTTAAAATTTAAAGCCCATTTTAGGCCTGAAATATTTGTTTGGATACTTAATTAGAATCGGTCGAGAGTAAATTTTATTAGTTTTGCTAGTTTCTTTTTCTTGTATTCTTTCTTTTAGAAGTGGTATTTGTTTTTACTCTGGGCGCTACCGTGGGTCGGATGACACGTTAAACTGTAGGAGTAGGCTGTAAGTCTTAGTAAAAACAGTTGTTAAGCCAGGTCAGAAACCTTCGGGTGGCTTGAAACTTCTAGACACCAGAGCTTAACCTCTTTGTTCTTACGAATAAGAATAGTTCTTAATTTGATTAATTGACTGTGGTTCGTATTGTAGATATTTTAACGTTAGTTATTTATTTATTATATATGTCGAAATAAACTATTATTTTTTTATTTCGACTACAATAAAATTAAAAATTACATGAAATAATAACTACACAATAATTAAAAATTAGATTAGTTAAATCCAAAATAATAACCTGCTCCTAATTGTTCCCGGTGCAAAGGTGCCCATGAAACTGGCAGCGTTCCCGCGCTGAAAGGCAATCGCCATCCTCTGCAATCGGATCCGGAGCGGGAAGTTTAACGTTAGTTGATATTGTTATTACTTTTTAATAATTTTAGATACTTACGCTACGTTTTTTCAAAGAATCTACATTAAAATAACAGTTTCCTATGAAGTGAACTTAAGCAGAACTTATTGATAAAGTGCTGAAAACATGTTTAATTGCAAATTATAACTTTCTTATTTTCATCCAGGCGAATTGACCGAACCCTCTAATAAGGTCGTTCCTAAAAGCAATACCTACTTCTAATCTCGATTTAACTTTTCTCGATTTTCCTCTAATAACCAATCAGAAAGGATCAAATTAAAACTCTGATTCTGAGCAGAAGACGATCCGAGTCAATTACTGATGGTGTTTGTTTACTAACTTTTTTATTATAGATACTTATACATAGGCTTACGCTTGACCGTAACTCATCTGATGAGTTAATTTATATAATAGTAGGTAAGTAATTGATTTAAAAAGTTAATTATATATATAAAGCAAAATTGTACTGCTATTGGATTAAAATAGTAACTAACTAATAATCTACATGATTATGAACATGCCTGCCCGTCCGGCATAAATGGTCGCACTCAGCGAACAAGAATAAATAGGATATTAACTTGGCTGATAAAATGGTTCCACCGTCCACGCGTAAAATACCGCGGTGGGCGGGGCAAACAGCTGGGTAGCTGTTTTCGCGCGCCCGCGTGGCTTCGACTGACCAATCGCGTGCGAGCTTTGTGCGCGTGTGTTACGTTGGGATAGCAGTATAATTGTCTGCGTAGATGGATCCAAATTCTAAGCGGCAATTGTATGAAGTTACTCTTCCGTTTATTCTAGTTCGCTGGTCGCACTATCTAGATGCGCATAACTACTGCTACTCAATCTGTGGCATCGCAGAGCCGCAAGCGAGCTGTGACTTGCAAGGAAGTGTAGGTAAAATCAGAATATGAGCTGTCGACTTAATATGCCCCGTTAAGGCAGGGTTGGTTCGTGATTTGAAGGTCCTACGTTATTTTTTGACTTAAGATAACAAAGGTGATATTAGGAAAAATTTAATTACATACATATGTTTTTATTTTTACACATTTAATTCAATTTTTAATTAAAAACTACACTTTAATATAAATTAAAAATATCAAATTATACCTAAGTCCGCGGGTAAGGTGCCTAATATACTGGCGGTATTACATCGCTGGATGGCCAAACTTGAACGACTGCCGCGGTAAGCACTTTTAAGTTGAAAAATCTGTCGCCAAGCACCTAACAGTGTGTTGCGGCAGTATCCTTGAGAGTCAGTTATTCCAGACTAAGCATGCTCCACCTTAGGCCAGAGTGTCGCTAACTCGTGTGGTAACGCACCCTACTGGTCAAATGCCCAGCTGTTAAGAGTTAAAAATATGTTCTTACCTTTTGTATAGTAATGATACTAAACCTTTTATTATTATTAACATCGTGTCTATAACTGTAAAACTGTATTTAATCGTCGCTTACCTGAAAACAAATAAAACATAATATTAGGAGGTGGTTATTACAAAATGTTCTGATTTACTCTTCGATCAAAAATGTACTAGATATAAGGTGATGTCTCTAAAAACGGCAAGGGAAATAAGACCACAAGTAAGAGTGTGGTCTTATTTGAGTTTGAGGAATTTAAGCGTTATTATCATAGTAATACAGTTGAATTTTCTAACGCTCACTGCGTACGGTCTTAAATTTTTACGAGCACTAGCTACTATCGCGGAGCAAGATAGCTTATGTTTATTACGGCACTAGTCGAAACTCAACCCTAAGATACAGTGGTAAGGTTGACTTGAATTGAAATATTTTTTGTGACGTGGTCATAAGAAACAAAGTTCTGTGATAATTACAGTAATCATGCAATATGCTAATAGGAATGTCTGTGCTATACTTAAATGAATATTAATACTTTTTAACCCCTGACGCAAAAACTACAGGTTGGTATTAAGTTTGACGAGGCTGTAAACGTGCGTGTGTGTGTGTGTATATGCGTGTGTCTGTAGCATCATAACTCTCTATTAGCGAATGGGCTGTTTATTTTCTCCCTATGAGTAAACGAAAGGACTTGATTAGTAGAAGATCAACACTATGATAAATTTCAAATCTATGATGGCCGTCAGAACAAAATGCAGTGTCAGGGGTTTTACAATTTTTAACACTTGTACACACTTTTAACTCAGCAGTGGCAACGCATAGTTGGTTGCCTATAAATGCTATGTTAAGCAGTAAACATTAAATCTAGCAATTAGTTATGTAAAAAAACATTGGAGATATTGTTATTTTATTTTCAGTGCTTTAGAACAAATAAGCAAGTCGTGTACTGTAGTAAAATACAAAGAGCAAAATAGCCAATACCTATTTGCAATACAGACTGTGCCGAGCTAAACTGAGTTTCACAATAGATGCTTAGGTCACTGAAATTGCATTACTGCACTACGAGGCAAACGAAATCGATTGATCTTAGTAACGTGCCATTTCTGAAGTAAAAATAAAATAAAAGTAATTTTTACATTAAAATAGTTTTATATTATGTTAAAAGTACAATAATGCTCGAGGGATTTTATTTTGTTTAAATTGTAAAAAAATATAATTCATTTTATTGTTGTAATTTTAAAATCACCCTGCCTAATAGACTGTGATATTTAAAGAAGAAAGAATATTTATTACAATAATATAATTATACGTACAAATTACAAAAGAGAAGAAAAACTTACTTAAAAAACTATACTTAAAAATAACATTTTAGTACGTTTCATAAAACCAAAAATAAAACCAATCTGAAAATTGTAACATAATTGGATTTTAGAAACTAAATACGTATATTTGGATTCATTTGATATTAATATTGATTCCACGTACATGATAAAAGGACTTTAACGCTTCAATAAAAACAGAAAGGTTACAAGAAATAATAGCTCAAATAAAATTAATATTCTTTTCAATGTGTTTAGCTCAGTCAAAAAAATATATTCCATAAATCCCAATTTTATTTTTATAACGCAGACACCTGCTCAAATAGAAATTTCATTTAGAATGAAAACTGAAATAAGATTTGGAACAATTGAATTGGATATTTGTATTACTAGGTATATTAAAACTATTGAAAATGAAATGTAATATGTTATTATACTCGTATAAAGGAATCTCATGAATATGACACATAGAACTCAGACATCTAATTATGAGAGGGTTACGTTGTATGTTTATGAATTTGTTTATGACGGAGGTGTCATTTATTTGACACCTTTTATTATATTTATATATTAACGCATGCCCACCACACCCGGGGAGGTGGGTGGGGTATGTCGGGCTCGATGCCAGAAGGGCATCACTACCGACTAAAACCTCACGATGGCCTCCTCACCGGGAAAGGGCGGGATGAGGTTGTTTATTGAACTTAGTTTAATTGATAAAGGAATCCGTTAGAAGACTTAGTAAACATATGCTGACAGAATCAATACAATCTTGTGTATAATAAAATAACTGAATCGTAAATTATTGGCCAAGTACTAATTTGTCTCGCCAGATGCCTTCATCTGGCGAGAAATTTTGTTTCGACACTTCGTTTCTTGGAATTGAATACTAAATGACTTACGATTAGTTATTTAGGTAGTAGATTTGTTTGATTAAATAGACTTGGACATTCATAATTATTCATATATTTTCCATTAAGTACGGTATGCAGAGCGAAATAAAATTTACGTATATTGAATAGCTTATATAAAAAATCAACGAAATTCATCTACTTCAAACGTGATATTTTTTCATAAATTTAAGATTATCTCAACAAAAAATAGTCACGCAGTCCACGAAAAATAGGAAGTAAAGTCTTCGCAAAAAAGAGCCCAAAACGAATAGTGTAGTACAGTTTTCTCTCACGAGTTGGCGTCGTTTGACGAACTCGTTGGCGTACAGGTTACCATGCCGGTCTGCTAATCAGAAGGTTCCGGGTTCGATTCCCGGCCTGGTCAACATCTTTGTGCTTAACTAAATTTGTTGGCTGTGGGTCTGGGTGTTAAATATATATTTATATATAATATATGTATATGTAATATATGTGTATGTATGTATATGTAGTATATCAGTTGTGTTAGCAACCATAATACGAGCTAGAAATGGTTCAGTATGGGGCTAACCAGCCGTGTGTGAAATGTGTCCTAATATTTATTTATTTATTTTATTTTATTTTTTAGTTTTTCAATAGTACTATTATATACCACTGATCTCTAATATGCGTTCAAAGCAAGGTGGTCTGCACTAAGCGGAGTACAAAAGGAGTAACACAGGATACAACCCGTCGGTCGTTAAGATCATTCATCATAAAAGGATTGCTCGTAGCTCGCTCTTTGCGAGACAAGGAGTCCGTATCTATGGACGAGAAGTACATATAATATAACCTCTATACAAAGAGATTCTACAAAATAGATGCTCAGGAAAAAGGACAGTAAGAAATGGCAATATGCGCTATTTTTGTCTGCCCTTTAATACGTATTTATTTTATTATGAAGAATAATTATTTTTCATTAAATTGCTTATACTACGAGTGTTTAGCTACTTCATGGGAATTAATTAATTAAAGACAAAAATAAAAAACATGTCCATTAATATAATAAAAATTATACTTGTCAAAAAAAAACTAGTTAGGAAAACCCGCCCATGACCGTACCTGGTGCAAAGGTGCCCATAACACTGGCTGCGTTTCCACGCTGAATAGCAATGGCTATCCTCTGCACCAAGTAGGTACGTTCGAGAACGGGGATATTTATTATTATTATGTTATCATTATACATGATTGCTTTTATCATAAAATTATATATATTATTTAACAAAAATCTTAGGTCTGAATATTCTATAATTAAAGTGTAAACTCCATGTAACGACAAACATTTGATTTAACGACAAACTCTCTAAAGCATCGAAATCAATTGGCTTTAGTTGGTTTAGCTTGTATTCCATACAATGGTAGATTCTTTCCATTTAACGACCACTCTCTCTAACGTCATAAAATGCACAGTTTGTGACAATTGCTTTGTGTCGTTATATAGAGTTTTAACCCCAAAATGGATCCTGGCCTCCGACACTAAGAGACGCCACTTTTCTCTATCCTGTGCTGTCTCCTGCCAGTCTGTGGCATGAAGTGCACTCAGGTCTTGCTGCACTAGGTCTTCCCAGCGATACTTGGGACAACCAACCGGACGTTGGTTTTAATTGTAAAAGTCCAATTTGAGGGTTAGTAAATAAGTTTAAATGAACAATTTAAAACGAATAAAATATTGTTTTTTTTATCTTTTTATTTTATTTTAACCCCGCCGCTAATTATTTCTAGCTACGAGTAAGTTTGATGAAAATCGTGCCACGATGGCTGCTGGCACAAAATGACGGTTAACATACTTTTTCACAAGTATCTCAATATGGGTATCAAATAAAAGAGCTTGACACATTTTTAAGGCGCTATTGCACCGAGTTTAGTCGTACATTTTTGAGCGAAGCGCACACTGCGCGGCAGTAGACTTTTCACGTAATAAATAATTCTTAAAAAAACAATAATTAATAATTTATTTACTTAAAAAAACTGAACCTCTAACAATCCTTAAAATTGAATTAAGCCTTATAAAACCTAATAATTACGGATTTTAATGCATTTTTCAAAATACACTATTTTGCTCCTCATACCGCCTTAAGTTTATACATTTGCAAGATGAAGTGAGTTATATGAACCGAAATATTCTTACAAAGCCTCATACATTTGACACAGTTTTACATTAATATTATATAAGAAATCTATTAGCATATATTTATAAGAGTTTTATTTTACTTTTCTTTTGCAACAATGTCGATTTTGTTTTCAGTTTCAGTTTATTTATTTCGTACACAACCTATCATATATACACCGAGTCTTAAATTATGTATAAATTAAATTTAGGCTATAAGTAAGAACTAGGTATTTAAGACAAGGGGTGCACTGAACTTCACAGAAGGTTGAATCTATGTCGTATAGTTCAGGCTCTTTCATTTAAAGTATATAATTACAAGTTAGATTAATTAGGATGTTAAGTTTTGCAACATAAATGTATAAAGGCTGCTACACAGGACGTTGCAATAGCCTACTGGGTGAAAGAGCAAGCGTTGATAACGACACACCTAGTTCCAGGACGGAAATAGAAACCCGATGCAGATGAACTATCGACCTGTACGTACTTTCCAACGATGGTGCTAACTTTGTGTCTCATAGATAGCTCTTAACTGGTTATTCGTTTAGGAGTTATAGATCCTCTTTGCTGTAACGAATAGAATTAATTGGCCAAGTGCGATTTGGGCTTGCGCATGAAGGGTTCCGTACCATTGTTGTATGGGAGCCCCTTAAATATTTGTTTAATTCCAATTTTATAATTTAATTTGAAAGCCAATATACTTTTATCATTTTGTGAAAATTTTAAGTGTCTAGCACCTACCGTTATTGAAACATAACAAAAAAATACGAAAAAATACGTTTATTGTATGGGGAGCCCCTTTATATATGTATATTTTTATATTTTAGTATTTGTTGTTATAGAGGCACGGGAAATACATATTTTGTGAAAGTTTCAGCTTTCTAGCTATTACGGTTTCTGAGATACAGCCTGGAGACAGACAGCCAGACAAACAGCGGAGGCTTAGTAATAGGGTCCCGTTTTTACCTTTTAGGTACGGAACCCTTAAAACGGGAATCACAGATCACAGATGCATCTTCTATTTCTATAGATGATTTTATACAGACGCCTGTTTATTAAATTCTACACACCAAAATTACGGGCAATCTACTTATGTATATATACAAGAAAGATGTTTCCTCAAAAATTACGTATAAATATTCCTTTTGCATTAAAGCATAAATGTACAAATAGACTTAGAAAAGTAATACGGTGAATGGTACAGAAAATTAAAGCAAAACAAGGTACCTGTCGCAATTACATAATACAAATATCATTGAGAATTCTTAGAAACGATCTTGCCAGGAGTTCCAAACGACATCTAAGCGTAATTGCAAACTCAAATGAGGAAAATTTTATAAATAAACTCTGACTCGCGGTAATAGAGAAAACATTTTGAGGATTGAGTCGCCCTCGTCCGTGGGAGTGTACCCCGATTATGATTCCCCACACGTGGTCCTCGGGTGGTGCTAATCAGGCGACACTCACACTGGTGGTAGGCTTCGGCCGGGGCTAGTGACCACCCACCGGACTAAGTCGCGCCGCCAAGCGGCCTGGCCGTGTTCCGGCGCGTTGTCCGGTGACGCCGTTGGGGGAGTTGGGTCGGGATAGTTACTTCCTAGTCGCAAGGATCGATTTCTGACTCATGAGCAGCCAGGCATCGGACATCTAGTTTCGGAGGGTAGCGGGATCCGAGGCACGGTTCTCCGCTGGCCGACCGCAGGTAGTAGGGGACCCAAGTAGTGAGCTAGCTACTCATGAAAGGCTGTCCCGCCAACTAGCGAAAAATCCCGGGGATGCGCCATCGTGCCGGTTAGCGACCGGATGAAAGGGCCCGATGGACATCCCTGGGGGGGCTCGGGCGTCCCCGCAGTCTCCGAACTAGATCTCCAACGATGTCTTGTATGCTCCATGAGTCTGGGATAGCGGCTTGAAGTCTCATCCCACTGCCACCTCCCCACCGAATTCACTCGTTTTTAACATGACAAGAAAAAATATGAAAAGGGCTCAACAGCGGATGCACGCCCTTTCGCTGAAAGTGCACCTCACGAACATCAGAGGCTTGCACTCCAATCTCGTTGCGGTCCACCATCATCTCGAGACCGACAAACCCGCCCTCATGTTCCTTACGGAGACGCAAATCAAATGTCCATCGGACACGGCGTACTTGCTGTACCCCGGGTATACCATTGAGCACAATTTTAAGGCTCGGGCTGGGGTATGCTTGTACGTCCGGGATGACATTTGTTGCCAGCGTCTCCGTAATCTTGAAAACCGCAGTTTTTCAGTACTTTGGGTTCTTGTGGACACGGGCATTGAAAAAATGATTTATGCCTGTGTGTATCGATCGCACACCGGAGACCAGGAGACGACCAGGCTAATGGAATATCTCAGTGAGGCGGCGGATGCGGCTCAGCAGAAGTACCCGACAGCTCAATTAGTGTTACTGGGGGATTTTAACGCACACCACCAGGAGTGGCTATTCCCATACCAGGACACTGACCATGCTGGGAGAGAGACGCGAAAGCTTGCTCTAGCGTTAGATCTCACCCAGCTGGTCCAAGGTGCTACTCGGGTACCTGACGTTGATTCGCACACACCTTATTGCTTGGACCTTCTGCTGACTTCTGACCCAGACCGGTACTCTGTGGCGATTTCGTCACCTCTAGGTAAATCCGATCATTGTCTGGTGAAATCTGTATCCGTTTACTCCCCGTCTGACCCGAGCCCTATGGGCAGTCGTCGGATGTGGCGATACAGATCAGCAGATTGGGATGAGATGCGGTCTTTCTTTGCGTCTTATCCTTGGCAGTCTGTTTGTTTCTCTTCTGGTGACTCGTCGACCAGCGCGGATGCCGTGACTGATGTGCTGCGCCAGGGTATGGAATATTTCATCCCGTACTCAGACGTGCCACTGTCCGGCAAAGCTCGCCCATGGTTTGGTCCTCAATGTAGACGTGCTGAAGCACTGAAGCAAGAGGCATACCTTGCCTGGGTTGATGCTCGACACCGTAAGGCCGGGAATATTAGCCAGAAGAAGAAAGTATTTAACAGGGCTGCCAAGTCCTGCAAAAAGGTTTTACAGAAGGCTCGCTTCGATCACATCAGCCGAGTAGGGAACAAATTGGCTTCGTACCCCGCGGGTAGTAAAGCTTTTTGGTCCCTGGCTAAGTCGATCGAGGGCAACTTCTGTCGCCCCTCACTGCCTCCACTGCTGAAGCCGGACGGTTCGTTGGCTCACACAGCGGTTGAGAAAGCAAATATATTTGCTTCTCTATTTGCTGAAAATTCGCGTCTAGACGCTGGTAGCGCCTCACTTCCAACTCCTCTTGTCTGCGAGACAATAATGCCTAACATTAGTATTCGTCAGACTGAGGTACGGAAAGCGTTACGCGATCTAGATGTGAATAAAGCCAGTGGACCCGATGGTATTCCAGCAATTATTTTGAGGACCTGTGCACCTGAGTTGGCTCCTGTGTTGACACGTCTCTTTCGGCTTTCTCTTGAGACTGGAAAAGTGCCGAGTTCTTGGAAGCTTGCTAACGTGCAGCCTGTGCCCAAAAAAGGTAGTCGCGCCGACCCTGCTAACTACCGGCCCATTTCAGTCACGTCCATACTCTGCAAGAGCATGGAACGTGTCTTGAACCGCAGGCTCCTGGCGTACTTAGAATTGAATGACCTCCTCAGTGACCGACAATATGGCTTTCGTCGGAATCGGTCTACTGGGGATCTTCTAGCGTATGCCACGCACATATGGAGTGAGGCTGTGGAGAAATTCGGGGAAGCCCTTGCGGTTTCTCTCGATGTTTCTAAAGCCTTTGACAGGGTCTGGCACGACGGCCTTATTAGTAAGCTTTCATCTTACGGCCTGCCCGCTAGTTTTTGTGCATGGATATCTGACTTCTTGAGGGACAGATCTATTCGAGTAGTCATCGATGGCTGCTCGTCGGATCTTATGGCTATTAATGCCGGGGTCCCTCAGGGGTCGGTGCTCTCTGCAACGCTTTTTCTGCTGCACATTAATGATCTGCTTAGACCCGGTATCTTTGGGTACGCAGATGACAGCACTGTTGTAGAGAGCTATATATCCACTGCTCGAGCTAGTGCGGCCGAAATCCAGTCTCAGCGAGAGGCCATGGTTGGGCGCTTAAACCTTTCTCTTCAGGCGGTCTCCGATTGGGGCGATGCCAATTTAGTCAGGTTTAATGCTGCAAAAACCCAGGCGTGTCTTTTCTCTGCGAAAAAGAGGCCCTTCGATCTGGCCCCTGCTTTCCGGGATGTAACCTTAGCAATCACCGACCATCTTGAGCTTCTTGGCGTGACGTTGTCTTCAACCCTCAACTTTGGCTCCTTTATTGAGTCTAAGGCTCAATTGGCAGCCAAGAAGCTGGGTATCCTCTCGAAGGTCCGACGGTACTTCAGGCCGGAACAGTTGCTTACATTGTATCAAGCACAAGTTCGGTCGTGCATGGAGTACTGTTCGCACCTTTGGGATGGATCGGCTAAATACCAGCTTGAGGCGTTGGAGACGATTGAGCGGCGAGCAAAGAGGCTCATTGGTAGCGATGCTCTGTGCAAGGCAAAGTTGCAGAGCCTTGAGCACCGTCGCAAAGTAGCCAGTCTTTCGGTTTTTTATAGGTTACATTTCGGAGAGTGCGCGACCGAATTGCACAATTTAATTCCACCCGCCCCCTTTCACAATCGGACGAGCAGGGAAACACCAAGGCGGCATCGTTTCACTGTGGAGATACCTAAAATGCGCACTAAGCGTTTTGCCTCCACCTTCATTGTACGTACTGCCAAGGTGTGGAACTCTTTGCCAAATGCCCTGTTCCCCGAAAACTATAATCTTGCGGTTTTCAAAGCACGAGTGAACCGGTTTCTTCTGGGTAAGCGCGTTCCACCTTAGATCACAATATCGCTTACCATCAGGTGAATTTTGATCAAGCGCAAACCCATCTTAGTATAAAAAAAAAAAAAAAAACATTTGAGAGTTCGCTTCATCTCGTTCTTACTCACTGGCATACTTGTGCAAGTGAGAGGGCATGAACTTTGAAATGATTTCTTTATTGACTTATTGAGACAGAGAAGATGAAGCGACGACGGTCAGCTTTCATTTAGCAAAGGGATATCCCCGGACAGATGTTGTGTCCGGAGACGGCCGTCCGACGGTAATACATTGTAGCTTGGACCAGTCGTACGCACGTTGTAAATATCGTTTGCGTGATTCAGGATAAGCGCTCTGATTGGTGGCGGGCGATGAAGTGTGACGCCACCATTCATACTTTTACAGCAAAACAGATAACATTAAAATGTAAATATAGGTACTATTCAGGTAGATAAAAGCACAACAAATTTTTTTATTTGTTTTCTTGTAAACTAAAATCCGATCTAATTAATACTAATTAGAATGCTAAGTTTTGACTCTGAAGTATATAGATACGATGCTTTTCTTCTTCTTCGTCGTATGAGCTAAGTGGCTAAGCTCTGGTGTCGAGAGTTTTCAAGCTACCCGAAGGCCTCTGACTTGGCTTAACAACTGCTTGTACTAAGACTAACAGCCGGGACCTACAATTTAACGTGTCATCCGACCCACGGACGATGCCTATAAAACTAAGCAAAAAACAAAAAATCGTCTTGACTTTTTCTATAAAACTCTGTATTTGCTATATATTTACGTAGTCGTCGACCTCATTATGTCGGGACAGCGTTCATTAATATGTAAATCAAAGAAAGAAAAGCACTTACTGGAACGCACCTGTTCTGTTAACCTACATTGAGATAGGACTGGTAGGGTTAACCGGCAAAAACATAACCGGCAATTTTTTAATTTAATTTACAACTATGATTGTCGTTGATTGATTGTTGACGACCTCGTTGGCGTAAAGGTTACCATGCCGGATTGCTAATCAGAAGGTTCCGGGTTCGATTCCCGGCCCGGTCAACATCTTTGTGCTTAACTAAATTTGTTGGATGTGGGTCTGGGTGTTAAATATGTATTTATATATAATATGTATGTATGTATATATATGTATTATATCAGTTGTGTTAGCAACCGTATGGGGCTAACCAGCCGTGTGTGAATGTGTAAAAAAAATATTTAATCATGAAAGACGTTCTGAGGCTAAAAGCGACTAAGAAAAATCACCAATGTTGCTTGTGAACAGATTTCTGTTCTTTTTAATATTAGGACACATTTCACACACGGCTGGTTAGCCCCATACTAAACCTTTTCTAGTTTGTACTATGGTTGCTAATACAACTGATATACTACATTTATACATACTTAATTAAATACTGTATATCGATACATATTTAACAACCAATAAATTTACTCGTAGTTCATCATCAGTTCACAAAGACGTTAGCCGTGCCGGGAATTGAACCCGGGACCCTCTGGTTGGCAGTCCGACATGGTAACCAATTCGCCAATGAGGTCGTTTGTGTTTTAAATATAAAGCTAGGTCATTTGACAAAAGCACACAAATCAGTGACTGTCTTGCAAAAGGTGAAGCATGTCTAATTTGGAATTATTGGCACCCAAGGAAGCTTATTTTCAACTTCAGGCCGTTGACTACCAAGGGTAATGGTGTCCCACTATTCTATGATTTCCTCCTGATATTTTCCTTCTCGGAATCCCAAGCTCACAAAATAAACGTAATGTACAAAATATTTGTAGTCATTAAATGTGTTTATTATTAAAATAAACGAAAATAATGATTCAAAATAATATTTTAAACTTGTGATCATGACTTTGATAGCTGACGTCTGTTTATTGAAGTCATCTGACTATTGAAGATAGGATAATTGAGAAGAAGGAAGAGATTGCTTTAAGCGATAAGGCCGCCAATTATGGCACACAATTTTTTTTGTTCTTAGTTTGTATTTTATCTTTAGTTTTTGTTTAAAGTTTGTGTCCAAGAATTATCTATCTATCTAATTTTGATGTTTTTCTTATTAATTTTCAATAGGCAGGAGTTTCTTGAATTCCGGCAATTACCGGTAAAATTCTACCTTTTCAATCCCTAACCGAGACCTTTGCACCCTCGCCTTTAGGATATTCTCAACGAAAGGCAAAGAATAAGTAAACGAGAATGGTCATTTTGCGCAGATGTGCAGACTAAATTACTGAGAGCAATTGTGGAGTCAGAAATTCCTATTTCGGGTTAACCTAGATTCTATTTTAACTAGCTTCAATTAATTATGTTTTTTAAACCTTTTAGTTTGAAATATACTTCAACAGATTTTTATTAACTTGCATTGTATGCTTGCATGTATGTATACATAGTATATGTATACTAGCTGAACCAGCAAACGTTGTTTTGCCTCACTTAGGAGTATGAAAAATAGATAGTAGCCGATTCTCAGACCTACTGAATACCTACGCATATAAAATTTGCTAAAAATCGGTCAAGCCGTTTCGGAGGAGTACGGTAACTAACATTGTGACATGGAAATGTTATTAATAAGAAGACTAGCTGACCCTGCAAACGTTGTTTTGCCTCACTAAGCAGTATGAAAAATAGATAGTAGCCCATTCTCAGACATACTGAATACGCATATAAAATTTGCGAAAAATCGGTCAAGCCGTTTCGGAGGAGAACGGTAACTAACATTGTGACATGAAAATTTTATACATAGGAAGAGATAAGATGTATGTTTGGTTGGGATCTTAGAAGCTGAATGAACCCACTTCCGAGTCCATTAATATTTGGTACATTTATGTACTTAGTGTGACGTTATAATGTTATGGACATGGAACCATTCTTATGATGGAGCTAGAAGACGGTCATAAACTTGTTTTAACTGCCAGGTTAAACGCATTGATTTCATAAAATCTTGATGATGGTCATAGAAACTTGTGATCTAGCAAAATATGTTAGTAAGAAATTGTAAATAAATAATTTGCAGGATAAACTTTAGGCTCATCTTAAAAGACTTTTTAAAAGTTTATTGGAAACCACTTTTTTCAACAAAACTTTTATTTTATTTTATGTGTGCTTCTTTCAAATTTTATACACAACACTTTTCAGAAAGAGTCAATGTACTGACACGTAAAACGCAACACAGTTGTTCAAACACAGTATTTAATACGAGATTTACGACTGATTGTATGAATTTTTAAGAATTTCTTCAAATATTGAAGTTACCCTTCCCTTTAAATCTCTATTGATCTACGTAACCATCTTCCAAATTAAAGAGTTTAAAAACAACCCACACGCTCACAACACAAACATCTGTTGAAAAAGTCCGTTGCTCCAATAATTCAAAGTTCATAACCAGTTCCCTCGATCCCAAATTAGCTGCCTTGTTTGTTTTTCTTTCGTTTTGTTTATTTTTTCAAGATGTTTAAGGTTTGTGAATAAAACAAGTTGTTGGATGTCGCGTGTCAAGGAATGGTTGCTTACTGTGGTGAGCATGTTTTATCAAGGTTTGTGAACCTTAGGACACGGTAATACGGCCTATATTAGCGATCGGTATGTTTTAGTTTCGTTGAAGCTCGCAGATGGGTCATACGGGGACGGTTCTTGGAAGGTTAAGTTGCGATCGCTTTTTACATGACTGAGCAGAGATTTTGCAGACAGTCTGTCGATCGGTTGCCTCTTCGATCTTAACTTTTGTGTTAGTTTCTTTAGGTTTTATGAAGTTAAAGCTGGCGGGATCCTTGACCTCGATGCTGCCTGCTGTTGGATTACCATTGTTGAATGCAGGCCAGTCTTATTGTATTAAAATAAATGCTAGATATTACATATTTGAGACCGTAAGTTTTCAAATTTAATCAAAAACTTAAATACGTGTAAATGGTGAAAACACGCTAGCAGTAACACTTCACTGGTACCGACCACATCTAATAGTGTAAGGCTGACAAAGAAAAAGATGTTTTTTTACTGTATGTGTCAGATACCATAAGTGTATCGCTAAACTATATCTCTCAGGCATTAATTGTATGGAGAAGAATACAAGGACGTAGTTTCTTATAAGAATCAAGAGACTGAGATTTCTTGAAAAAAATAACGTAAGTATCATAAACTAGATAAACATACAGGCAAGCCTTAGAATGTTTTCCACCATCCATAGTTAATAGATACAGTGTAAACTCTATATAACGATACTGAAGGGACTGTGCATTTTATGGCGTTATAGAGAGTTGTTAAATGGAGAGAATGTTCCATTGTATGGAATACAAGCTTAGCCAACTAAAGCCAATTGATTTCGACGCTTTAGAGACTTTGTCGTTAAATCAAGTGACGTGTAGAGTACTCATTTAGAGTGACTTTAAACTGTATTTGCATTTGGCAAAACTAAAAAGTGATGCCTTATCGCATTCTACAAAAACACGACCCACATTTATCGAGAAGCGCTTGTCGTCACCCCTGTGTTACATGTGACATAAATTCCCACTAAATCATAGCGCTTGTGTCAAAACATGAAAAAATGTCATAAGACAGGTGCTATAGGGATTTTGCGACATTTCGCGTATTCTTCGTAACGCCCCGATTTACACCACCTGCGCCGGGGATGTGATCCGGATGTTCAAGGATTATCATATTGGCGTGTCGAGAGGAAGGGCAAACGTGGGTAAGTCCCCGTTATTGAAGGACCAGACTGTGGCCGTACTGTGAAGTCTTAGTACCTTTGAGTAGTCCTTTTTTTTTTTTTTTTTTTTTTACGTGAGGAAATGCATTTACGCATCCCCACCACACCCGGGGAGGTGGGTGGGGTATGTCGGGCTCGATGTCAAAAGGACATCCCTACCGACTAAAACCTCACGATGACCTCCTCACCGGAAAGGGCGGGATGAGGTTCCGCTTCTCGCATTAACCCACCACCCCGCCCACCTCGGCTAGCCTGCGAGGCTCCTTCTCTGGGGATGAGTCCCCTTGCAGTGCACATGGTGCACCGCAACCACCTCGGGGACCATAAGTGCAATGGACGCCGGACAACCCCGGTCCGACGTCCCAGGTCCCCCGTGACGGGTCAGGTCTGTGGCACCGTCACCTGCCACTACGGCCGCAGAGAATAGGGTAAGTGGTATTTTGTGGTACTACTCCCTTCTCCCTGCGGCCCCACCGCGTCCGCCATCAACGGTGGCGACCCCGTCGAGGCCGCGGCAGGTAGGAAGAGCGGCGCATCGTAATACCGACACTTCTCTCCTGCCGCGGCCCCACACCTTCGGCTGCGGTGGGTGTCTCCAAAACCACACCGCAGCCCTCCTCAGTTGCGAAACCCCCCCGGAGCGAGGTCCCGCAACCTACTGGTGCCACTCCATCTAGAACTTGCATGGGGGAGGACAAGTCTAGGGAGCGGCCCGCCTCAGGGACCCTCTTCGCTTCACCGTGGGTGACCAGGCCACGGTTACTGAGCCCCCCCGCCTCGACAATGCGGGGCCCCACGGGGGGGACCTTTGAGTAGTCCTAGTACCTTTGAGTTTATGCGATGAGATTGAAAAGAAAGAAAGAATGAAACATTTATTTTGTGACACAAAGAAAAACAATACATAAAAAAGATTGGGGTTTCGCAAGTATGAAATCTTTAACATGAAACCTCGTTACTAAGGATGATTAATTCATTAAGTTTAAGCCTATTTATTTGCATTTATGAGTACTCTAGTCCATCATGATAGGGGGATTGGTAAACTGACGAGCTCGTTGGTGGGCCTAATGGTTACCATGCCAGACTGCCAACCAGATGGTCCTGGATTTGATTCCCGGGACGGTAAAATCTGTGTGATCAACTAATTTGTTGGCTGTCAATCTGGGTGTTAAATATGTAACGATATAAAGTATTTATCTATGTATACATAGTATATGAGTTGTTTGTGTAAGGAAACATAATAGAAACTAGAAATAGTTTTAGTTTGGGGTTAATTAGCCGTGTGAGAAAAAGAAAGAGTTTTTTTTTATTGAGGCATGTCTCCTAGTAATTAGATTTTCGTATCAAAATAAAATATTTTTTATGATATTCTAAACAAAGAAACGCTACTATCAAAATGATGTTGTAAGGATGTTTCGTGGTACATGCTATTAGAGCTTTTTATGCCCTTTTTTGCTTCAGTAATTCTGACTCATTCATATTCCTCCCAGGTAGAGAGAAACCAGTTCGGTTTTTGTGATCTTTATTTCGATTTGATTTTACGTTTATAATGCCGGTTGATGTCTTATTTTTGCTCAGTGAATGATTATAAAAGACCTTCTAAGGTTTCATTTATTTTTAATGCTAATCAGTGCCCGTTGCTAACCTGATGGTAAGCATTATGTAGATCCATTTCAATTACAACAGCACCCTGACTTTTAATATTGCAATACAAGAGTATAAATAAAAAATGGTTGCCTGTAAAGTCGGTTTTACGGGCGAAGATTTTACGTGACAACGTCTGCCGCGTGCTGCGCGCGCGGCAGACCGATCATAGTTAGGGAGAGAGACGCAAGGCATTCGGCGGGCCTCTCTCTCGTTCGGTGACTCATCGTAACGTTACCGGGCGTTACACTTTTTCATAAGTGACTCCCAGCCGCAACCTAATTTAAGACGTTGTCACGTCAAAAAAAATATACACATTTCACACACGGCTGGTTAACCCCACACTGAACCATTTCTAGTTTTGTGTAGTGTCTATACATATTTTATTTAGATACATATTTAACACCCAGACCCACAGCCAACAAATTTACTTAAGCACAAAAATGTTGTCCGTGCCGGGTATGGAACCTGGAACCTTCTGATTGACAGTCCGGCATGGTAATCTATACGCCAACGAGGTCGTCAAATTGAAAAATCCCGTATATAATTTTGTGGTGGGGGTTTTTGGATTTAAAATTTATCTGAGTGATTATGTATTTCACAAATAACTTCCTTTCTTTCATTTGATACCTATATTGAGTTGTAATTTTGGATCTGTTTCATCAAACATAAACAATCCCGACTAGCATATCTTTTAAGGAGCTACAACTACATAAACATACATACACAAACTCAGACATACAACTTATAAGACCCCGCTTAGTAAAAGATCCGAGCCTATATCGACCTTCACCGACGAGATAATTGAATAAAATTAATTTCATAAATAAATTTAGTATAATAGAAAATATATTAAAAATGGGTTGCCTAAAAAATAAGCTCGGATCTTAGACCAGCTCTATTGCGTTGAGGTTAAAAACTTGGTGCCTTACCAAACTGTGATGATGCTGAGATATTCGGCCTTATTATCCGTCCAAATTTTGCATTTCAAACTTTTCAATTAAAAACAATTAAATAAAACTAATCTTTGACTGACATCGATGCTTTTAAAGTTACGATTTCTATTCATTCGTCAATTTACGTATTTTTCGTTCTGTGCCGCAAAGCTACTGTAGGTTTTTTCGCATTCTCCAAAATTGCAAAAATATTAGCCCAACTGAATTACTCGTACATCGAATACAGAGTGATTTCACTACAAAGTAGAGTTGTATAGAAATAAAATCCAGCAAAGTTAAATCTGGTACCCACAAAGCTTTGCAAGGCTAATTTTAGATTTCAATTCCTTCCAAACGGAACACAGTTTGAGTTTAACTTTAACTTTAAAGTTAGTAATTGGACCTTTAGAAACTGTAGGTAACTTTACTTTTGTTTGGAACCCGTAGGTTCGGTTTGTTTGCTTGGTTGTGAACATTTGTAATTTGCAATCAATTGATCTGAATTAAATCAGTTTATTCAGAAAACAAATCCTTGCTTGGAATTTGAATAAGAATATATTGTCGAAAGGGCTATCGTGTATTACACTACAATTGTTATATTTAACCATAATAAGACTAAGACAAATATTGCATACGATTGTCGTAATTTGTTTGCCATACTTCTATTTTCCTTAATTTGAAACATTAAAAATTTTAAACCGACTTTGATGTTAAAAATACTGGACCAATTTAGGTTGAATTTAGATTACGTACTCACACACAGGACCAATTCGAAAGTATATTATTTACAATAAAAATATCAATATCAATTTCATTCGTCAATATTTTTTTTATGAACTGTTCATATAGTATACGAGTACATATGAAGGAATTATATGGTAAGAAATAAAAACAAAACAAAGTCAAATTAAGAAATGTATCCTAATTTTAGAGCTAGTCAAAATACAAATTAAATACACGTACTTCTTATTTTAAAAAGTATTTAACTGTAATTATTTTAACATTTATAATTTTAATTTCAAATTAATAATCAATGTATGCAACCATGTAAGTAAGGAATTTAAACAAAAGAAATACAGTCAAACCACAAGGAAGACCTGTTCAGTGTTTGAGAACCCTTGTTTTAATTGAGTTTATTTGAATCGGGCGGATAACTTGCTTAGCTAATTAAGATACGTAGGTTTGTTTATTTACGCCAGCCGGCTACCAAGCAGACATCAAACGAGGAAAATAAGCAAATCTACGCAAATGTACCTACATGTCTCTTTAGAAAAACAAAATCCTTTCCTTTACTTGGCTTATCAATGAAGGACTATTTCTATATAAACCTTACAACTTACAACTTAAATTTTAAACTGATGATAATATACCTTACAACTCAAATTGTGTACTAACCTACAAATTCAATAAATGTATGTCAAAAACTTAAAATTAAAACAAATCCTAATCAATTAATGTAAAAAAGAAAATATGAAGGGGGGTCCGTAAATAACCAATACATGATTTTTGTAACAATATACGAGTATTTACAAATTGACCATTTCAAAGCATTACAAAAAAGGTTTGGGTAAATAATTACCCTGGGCCCCACAAGGGGACCAGGGTAAATTATGAACCTGTATAGTGATATGATAATGCAATAAAAAGTTTGACTTTGACTTTGAAAACTTACCCAATATTTAAATCACGCAGTCGGGTGATAACATAATTTTACGTAATTTATTCTAATCTTGATTAAAGCTCCGTGTTGAACTAAAACTTGAAGATGTGAATAATTGGTTTTTATTTTTATACTTTCATTAGTTTAGAATCATGTCAAAGATTATCAAGCTAGGTACACACCTCACCCCCCCGTGGGGCCCCGCATTGTCGAGGCGGGGGGGCTCAGTAACCGTGGCCTGGTCACCCACGGTGAAGCGAAGAGGGTCCCTGAGGCGGGCCACTCCCTAGACTTGTAATCCCTGTACGCAAGTTCTAGATGGAGTGGCACCAGTAGGTTGCGGAACCTCGTTTCGGGGGGGTTTCGCAACTGAGGCGGGCTGCGGTGTGGTTTGGGAGGCACCGCAGCTGAAGGTGTGGGGCCGCGGCAGGAGAGAAGTGTCGGTATTACGATGCGCCGCTCTTCCTACCTGCCGCGGCCTCGACGGGGTCGCCACCGTTGATGGCGGACGCGGTGGGGCCGCAGGGAGAAGGGAGTGGTAACCGGAGACTACCACTTTCCCTATTCTCTGCGGCCGTAGTGGCATGTGACGGGGCCACAGACCTGACCCGTCACGGGGGACCTTGGACGTCGGACTGGGGATGTCCGGCGTCCATTGCACTCACGGTCCCCGAGGTGGTTGCGGTGCACTACGTGCACTGCAAGGGGAGTCATCCCCTGAGGAGGAGTCTCTCTCAGGCTAGCCGAGGTGGGCGGGGTGGTGGGTTAATGCGAGAAGCGGAACCTCACCCCGCCCTTTCCGGTGAGGAGGCAATCGTGAGGTTTTAGTCGGTAGTGATGCCCTTCTGGCATCGAGCCCGACATACCCCACCACCTCCCCGGGTGTGGTGGGCATGCGTAAATGCATTTCCTCACGTAAAAAAAAAAAAAAAAAGGTACACACCTCAATCTATTTGATGAATTACCATAATGATCTGAACAGAGATAATATTATCTATGCCACGTCCTGATTGATTACTCAACAGAATTAATTCTACTGAATAATGCAGTTAAGATGCATTGTTTGACATTTCATGAGTAAACATTACTGTAGATAACAATGCTTATTATGTATTGTTATATACATAATATGTTATGATTATTTGATAAATAATTTATCTACTCAATGTTACACTTACATAAAAGTAATGTACAACACAAAATGCTGTAAAAAGCCTAGTATCTGTTTTTTTTTCTTCTCAAATTCGAAGTTGTTCTTTGTTGAAACATTTTATAATATTATTTATTTATTTATTTATTCATATAGCATTACAGATAATTAAATTAACTTATTAGCTAATTAATTATTGTACCCTGTACATAGGGTGTAGCTACATCTAACTTAATCTATGTCAAATCATCATTATCATCAGCCTGTCTGCGTCCACTGCTGGACATAGGCCTCTCCCAAGGCACACCACGCAACCCTATCCTGAGCAAATCGTCTCCATCCATTGCCCGCTTTTTTGCCTACTTATAGTTAAAAATTAATATAAAAAATGGTTGCCTGTAAAGTCGGTTTTACGGGCGAAGATTTTACGTGACAACGTCTGCCGCGTGCTGCGCGCGCGGCAGACCGATCATAGTTGAGTGGGAGAGAGACGCAAGGCATTCGGCGGGCCTCTCTCTCGTTCGGTGACTCATCGTAACGTTACCGGGCGTTACACTTTTTCATAAGTGACTCCCAGCCGCAACCTAATTTAAGACGTTGTCACGTCAAAATTAAAATTATATCTAGATGAAAAATCTAAAAATACTGGATGATAAAATAAATGTAAATCAGTAAATATATAGCCTATTTTATGTCATCTTCTAAAAAATCTGATATATTATAATAGCATTTGGCATTGAGGTATTTCAACATAATGACGGCTTTCATTTCATCCACAACCATCTCCATACGACTGATTGATGCTCACCACACACATTCTTCTGCCAGACGACCAACTATTCGATTACTTGTTCTTGGCTATCATACAGCAATAGAATAGAACAAAACAGAACAGAATATAACTGACCACAGATAAAATAATCTTATGTAAACATTAAAAATATATATATAAATACAAAGGCGGCCTTATCTCCCGTGGTGATCTTTACCTATGATGGTTTATAAGACTTTAAACTCTTCGGAAGGTTTTATGAAGGTTTTATCATTGACTATAGTTTTACTTACTAGTAACTCCATAGTAGACGTTAAGTTGGTACATTTTTGAAAAGCCACTAGTAGTAATACTCTCAAGCGTAAACCTAAACCCTAAACTTCCTGCTCTAAATCTCGGCTTGACAAATTGGTTCCCTTAAACTACCACCGCAAGCTACACAATCCCGCAAAATGCTTTAAGCTGAGCTAAAACTAATTACCAACGCCAATCAGTTGCGTCAATCAGTGCTAATTAGGTCAGTACTATATACAGGGCTCTTGGTAAAATTTGAATGTTCTCACTAGTGTTAAGGCCCTTAGAAAAATTAAATATTTAGTGTACTTCCACTGTGATCCGAAACCCAAATTAAGATAAGTAAAGGAAAAATTAACTAAGATCAATTAAGATTAACGTTACCTATCACAATTCGGAAATTTTTAACTATACACGTGTTTCGCCTTTCCACAAGGCATCATCAGGAGATGTTGACTCTTCGAACGACGAATCGAAAAAACTTTCGCTTAATATTAATAATTAATCTTAGTTATTTTTTCCTTTACTTATCTTAATTTGGGTTTCGGATCACAGCGGAAGTACACTAAATATTTAATTTTGTCTTCTATTTACAATGGATTTCCGCAAAGTAACGCCTGAGTCAATAAGTTATGCCCTTAGAATAGCTGATGTTTCTTATGAACTCGATTTCATGATTAACGTTCTGAGGTGCAATGGTAACGACATATTATGAAATTTTAAAAAAAGTATAGTATAATTCAATTAATTTACTATTTTAACAGTTGAGAAACACTCAGTTGGAAAAGTTTACACTTTCCTAAAAGTTCTATAATACTCTGTATAGTCTGTGGTACTCAGTAACTGACTTAGCAAGGCTAATATTATATTTGAACCCTTTTAGCAGAAAAAACCGTTCTTTATCAGGGATCAGCACAGGCTAGTCGAGCCAGCTAGCATTAACTTTTTACAAAAAAGTCGCATTACCGAGCTTCGTGTAAATTACGCGAGGGACATTTTTCTCTCGGCTATTACCAAAAATCGGGCTTAAAATCCAGAATAAATTAATTCAACATGAACAAATTGCGATATTTTTTGGGGCCCATTGGGATTATGCGACTTAATCCTAATTTAGGACGATAAGAGCTCAGTTCGGTGGTACAACTCATTATTTAAACAAATTGAATTTTTGAAATATACCACTCTCCTGTGGTAGTATTTTACTGAAAAATTACAAAAATTGGGTAACTAGTCATACTAATATTATAAACGCGATACGTAGGAACGTTTGTTTTTCTTTCACGCAAAAAATACCGAATGGATTTTTATGAAAAGTTCACAATAACATAGTTTATAGGTACAACAAAGTAATACAAAAACTATAGTTTACAATTGTTCAAAATATATAAAAAAGCGTAATAAATTATGGTTGATGATGATATTAATTTTTGACTTATAATGTAACCTTTGACATTTTACATAACTGTCAATCCAACGACACAACAACGACAGTAATGTCAGTTTTCTTGAATCAGTTTTATTAATAAGGCAAATCAATGTTTACCGTGTCAGCTGGTATACTATAATTTTGAGCTACAGTATTTGGATTAGTTATTTATCTAAAGCTAATTAAAATAGATAAGTTCTTTTAAAAGTTGGATGATGTTATTGTAAAAAAAATATGCAGTGCAAGCGGGAGCTTTATTTTATTTAAAACTATCTACGAAGTTAATGTTGGCCCGGCCTGCACCAGGCAGATACCAAAGCGAACCAGACTAACAGCCAACAAGATATCTGCCTACGTTTCTATTTGGTCCGTAAACAGAATATCATCTGAGTCTAACTAACCCTATCCATGCATCTCAGACACAAAAGCCGCTCTTACGCTCGAAAGCCCCGCGTTACCAACTTGGCATCCTTTGGTGAGGGCACTTCGTTACTGCAAGAAACCGTGTTATGATCTTGCACGGAGCATTCAAGAGCTCTTAGTCAGTGAGCAGGGATGGCCAGCTGGGTTTAGACGGGCGTACATTCTTATATATATAAATCTCGTGTCACAATGTTTGTCCTCAATGGACTCCTAAACCACTTAACCGATTATAATAAAATTCGCACAATGTGCAGTTCGATTCAACTTAAGAGATAGGATAGTTAAAATCTCAAATTATAGTCGCAATTTTAATTTATTGCTTATTATTATTGTCTGTTATTATTCGACAGTCACAATTATCTGTTAACTTCAAATGATTCTGACAGATGTCGATACCTTTCGACTGGGTTGAGTAAGTAATCAATAGATGGCGCTGTATCCCTAAGTGAGGCAAAACAACGTTTGCCGGGTCAGCTAGTAGATGTATAAAACAAATAAAACCAAGGATTAAAATGAGAGTTAAATAATGTATTGACTAAGACATTTTGTCGCATTTGGCAAGAAGTCATTTTAGATTTCATATGTTTGTGGATATACTCGTAAAATATCTTAAAAGACTTGTAAGCGGCTTAAATATAATATCATGGTTTCATCTTGAAACAGACGGATAACTAATTACTACAAATTCAATATTACTTAATGTAAATCTAAAATTGTCTCGTAAAATTGAAAAAAACTTTTTATTGCGGTAATAAAAATGAGCGGAGCTATATTATTAGATAGATAGATAAATAAACATTTTATTAAAAAAACTCACAAAAAAATACAGAAAACACTTAATACTGTAAGTTATAAGCTAAAAGCGATTAGGTAGGTCGTAATTATTAACGAGCTCTTATATCATACTATGCAGGAAAGTCAAAGCATTTTATTTAAAAAAATCAAGAGGAATGTAAATACATTATTGTTTACGCCCCCAATGCACCACTGATGATCAAAATAAAAACTGAATTTTCCTTCTCTATATACATACTAGCTGACCCAGCAAACGTTGTTTTGCCTCACTTAGGGGTATGAAACATAGATAGTAGCCGATTCTCAGACTGAATACGCATATAAATTTTGGTAAAAATCAATCAAGTCGTTTCGGAGGAGTACGGTAACTAACATTGTGACATGGAAATTTTATATATATGATAATAATATGATCATTCATGTGTCTTTCACATATCTTGAATGTTATGAAGATAATGTCGCCTTTACTAAATATCATCCAACCGGTACACACCATAAACTTGCTCAGATTAATAGCGGTGTAATAGCTTACTTGATGTTATCAGAGTGAGGCGTGCTCGTGCGTTTAATAACCCTTATTCCTTGTGACGTATGTGTTATATAGCAAGTTTAATCTGAAGAACTCTACTTACATACCCTAGTTGGTTACTGTAAATGAGGATGGAGAAAACTAATCAATTTCTAAGATACTTGTTATAGTTGCTACAGTTTACTTACAGCGTTTTTAATACTAACCGACATCAAAAAAGGAAAGAAACCCCTTTCCTTTTTTGATTCGGTTTCGATTCGACTGAACGTTTCTTTTGGTATTTTTACCTCATGGTTCCGCCATGTATTAACCAATTTAGAAATATTTTTTTTAGTTTAAAAGCTCTACTTTATGAATGGTCCAAACCAGTTTACTTTGTTTTTTTATTAAGAATCGGTTCAGTATTTTGTAAATTAAATTCGGTTTTCCAATTTATTAATATTTTCATGTACTCGTACTATTACATCATGACCGGAGACAGTTTTTTAGATATCTCATTAACCTATTGCAAAGCTTAACTAACATCAAATATCGAACTAATTAGGAAATTTAGCTGTTCATTTATAATGCTGCCTCTGATGTTACTTAATACCCCAGCCTAATCTTATCGATGCTAATCGAGGCAAAACCGCACAAATTCGAGAATATTGGTCCATATTCTGGAATAATAGAGCCTTCCATAGCCAACAGACGTAGTCAAAGTAACTTTACTTGTATGAATACATAACATCACCCACTAATTAGTGCATAAATGTCAAGCTTGTAGCTTGGCTAATTGTTAGCATTTAGTTTGCTTTTGGAGCAATAACAAAGAACATATTATTGTAATTTGAAAGCAAATTGAGGGTAGACGTGTATTGTACTGAACTTGTGATCTCAGAGGAACAAGTATACCTATTTATAACAATTAACTGTTATGGTGAATAATTTTACGGGCAAAGTTGGAATACCAGTATATTTGTGCGTGGCGGTTTGAAGATATAGACAAAACTGAGTATCCATATTTGGGCGAAATCATCACAAGAATGACGCAGATAACATCAAGTAATACAATTTGTTTTGCATTACGATACAAATATGCATAGTACATGAAGAATGTTCAACTTCTTTAATCATAAACACAAAATAGTAAAGTTGTAGACATTGATGATATTATGAAGCACTTCTGCATTAAAAATGTGTAAAATATCATTTTGACGATAGTGAGCCTAAATATATTAAACAAATTATGATTCATGGCTCAGAAAAACATACTTGATCTTTGTATGCTGAACACTGATTACCGCGAAGGCTAATTTCAACTTTAAGTTCTCGATTCTAGGCGAGTATGAGGTCGGTGAAAAAACGTCTGCTTTTAAATCAGACGGCCTCTGGTTTGATCGTTAAATACACAAATTACTTGTTTTTCAAGTTATGTGTGGATTTGTACTCGCTTTACGGTGAAGGAAAACATCGTGAGCAAAGCGATATGTTTGAGGACCACAATATCCGAAGACGTGTGTCATTCGCCTACCCGTACTTGGCCAGCTTGGTGGATTAAGGTCTATTATATCTCTCCTCATAATTAGAAAAGGCCCGAGTCTCAGCAGTGGGAACGTATAGTAAGCTGAAAATTCTTCTCGTTTCGTCGTATTTTGTTATTGGCGTGTTACTCACTAAGCAATGTGTCGGGTATGTACATATACTGGAGTAGTATTTACTGTAGTATTCCGGTACATTTCCTAACTAAACATAAATGGTATCCAACCAACAACTAAACAGGTGGTATATGAAACTTGCACTAACGGAATTAATATTCAGCAACATACATGCATCAATTAATCAAGAGATATGTCAGTCTCGGAAGAGCTTTGTTTGGTAATACCGTACAAGTTAACGTCAATCAATATACGTTAGGACCTCTACCTATGTGGAAACTATGTGAACTTATGTCTAGTGAGTGAGTGGGTCTCGTTGGCAGAACGTTAGACATAATCAATGATTTGGGTCTTCCACAAAATCTGAAGACGTGGGTCTTCTGCCAAACTGCACTTGGCCGAGATGGATTACGAAGGTTGCAGACTTTTATCTCTCTCCTCGCGATAGAAGGTGGCGAGTCTCAGCAGTGGGGATGAATGCTATGGCTGATTGTACTAGTGGTTTATATAACCCAAAGGAAAACGAATTGAGATGATGCACAAGCTTAAACAAACCAGTATACGTCCCTACTTCTAGGAACCAGGGGTCTTGGGATTGGGCCTTCTATCTATCACAAATAGAGATGTAAAGGTCACTGGCCAAGTGTGGGTTGTCAGATATCATAAAATATGATGAACAAATCGTTGGTAGATGGTCGGATTCTAAACGGTAAGTAACGGACAGCAGTTTAATTATAGCATTTATAAATAAGTTTTATACACTAGATTAAAAAAATGGTTTCTATGTCTACGTACGATCAACTAACTACGAGAATTTGTAAATGATAATTGGTTCACAAAATTACTCGAAAACCTAAGTCAAAACATACGAATACAGTCCAATCAATATAGAAATGTACGAGTATAGAACTAAATATGGACATTCATTCAAAATTTACCCAATTTTACAACTATAACAATGATTGTTTATTAAGGCGAAAAGCGAAAAGTAAGTAAAAGTAATATTTTTAACAAAATTACTATTTGTGTTCAGAATAAATATTTTTTTTATATACAAGTCAAAACTATCAATTCTTAGTCTAATGTTTAATTAAATTGTGCTCATAGAGGCTTTAACTTTAACATTGACAAAGCTACTCGTAGATATAGAATATCTTAAAGTCAGCGTTTATCTCCCAATTCTCTACCTCAACATTTCCCCGAGTCATCATAATTCTCAATTATCTGAGAGGGAAATATTATCTACTGCGAGATAAGGTGTGATTTCCTCGAGTAGTTAAGCCCCGATTCACCTGGCGAGAAGATGTAATTATATCCGTACCCTGATTGTAGTAAGTACAGGCGGGCTAACAAGTGATTCATTATTACTAACGACGTTTTCACTGTTGATTCAATTTCTTGAAGACGTATTGGAAAAAGTTTTATTTTCATTTTATGTTAAACGTTTCGTAAATTTTATTTTGAGGTAAAAAATCAGAGAGTTTTTATTTGAATCATTTATATACAATTTTGAGATAGCATTTCGCTCTTTTTTCCAAATAAAAAATATTGAAATATTATGACAAATTTCACACACGGCTGGTTAGCCCCACACTAAACCATTTCTAGTTTGTATTATGGTTGCTAACACAACTGATATACCACATATACATACATAAATACTGTATTTCGATACATATTTACCACCCAGATCGACAGTCAACAAATTTAGTTCATCACAAAGATGTTGGCCGCGCCGGGAATCGAACCCGGGACCTTCTGGTTGGCAGTCTGGCATTGTGACCATTGCGTATTGGTGACGATGCCAACGGGGTCATCAATTTTTTTAATATGGTTCGCGAAATATACAATGCTTAGTTATTAATTGTTGCCTTGTATGAAATGTGAATCTAGTAAGTCTTCGTATGTGTACCAGGCTTACACGAAATTGTAGAGCCATAGAGCTGCGATATTAATTAGAGGCAACTCAAGTTAATAGACGGAGTGAACGTATGTCACCAACACGTGAGACTTCCTACACCGCACGTACTCGTATTTAACCATTTACATAATTAAAAAGTTAATAACGTTTAAAAAAGACTTATTTTACTATCTGTGGACAAGTTTGCTGGTAATAGATAAAATGTGGTAATAAAAGTAAGAAACTACGATTAAAGTAGAGTAGATGTTTGTGTAGCCGGCTATCATTTACGTTTATTTTGTTTTTAGGTGTTTTTTTTACTAAGATACCAATGTTAGGCAAGAAAAGCGTCAGTCGTCCGCTAGCCCGTTGCATCGCTACTATAAGACGTAAACCGAAGGTAACGCCGAGATAAGGGTAAGGGTAATCACAAGATCGGTTTGAGTGGCGTACACGAAGGGAGGCCTATGCTCAGCAGTTCGCGAAAAATTGCTTCTTCTTCTTCGAGTGCCTCTCCACTTCTGGAAGTTGGCCATCAGCTTACTGAAATTCTTTCTATCATTTGCCAAGCGAAATAATTCCTCAATGCTGGCAATTCTAATTTAAAAAATAAAAAAATGCTGAGACATGTAAATACTAAGATATTTGTGGTAATCTTCGATAAAATTTTGATCAAAAGTGATGGAATGAAATTAAATAGCCAACAGAAATAAAATAAAAACTTTTGACATTTAATTAAAATAATCTCGTGAAATAATAAAATTGTTTTAAAAAACAAACAACCGACTTCAAAACCATAACTAAAAAGGGAAAAATAATTTTATGCCTACTTCAAATCAAGAAAATATAAGTAGAATCGAGGAGTTTATTTCATGTACTTAGAAAAAACTTTTTTCAATTTTTATTAATCCTGTGTTCTTGGAGTCGGTGCCAGTATAGAAAGACAATTGAATAGTGATTTTTTTTAACAAACAATAATTTGTTTTTCTAAGATGGCACCGACTCCAAGAATACAGGATTAATAAAAATTGAAAAAAGTTTTTTCTAAGTACATGTAATAAACTCCTCGATTCTACTTATATTTTCTTGATTTGAAGTAGGCATAAAATTATTTTTCCCTTTTTAGTTATGGTTTTGAAGTCGGTTGTTTGTTTTTTAAAACAATTTTATTTTTAAATTTTTAGTGGTTACTAATGATATTATTTTAGTTTTATCTATGGAGAGCCAAATAAACTTCACAAGAAGTTGACATCACATCCCAAATCACATAATATTTGCAGTGCGAAAATTTTTGCCATATTTATTCGAGCCGTTTGAGCATAAAGAAGTCCAAAGCAGCACAAATTACATAATGTTTGTTGTGTCATAAGCTATGACCCAAAACGTACTAGAACCAATCGCGAGCGAAGCGAGCCAGATGCGAGCGAAGTGAGCTATCCGCGAGCGAAGCGAGCGCGAAAATTTTTCCATACTTATTCGAGCCATTTGAGCA
The DNA here is from genome assembly GCA_035578125.1 of Mellilla xanthometata. NCBI lineage: Eukaryota > Metazoa > Arthropoda > Insecta > Lepidoptera > Geometridae > Mellilla > Mellilla xanthometata. The sequence continues at coordinate 5,373,720 of JAPUBQ010000015.1, read as the reverse complement.
TACAGAAGTCCAAAGTAGCACAAATTACATAATGTTTGTTGTGTCATAAGCTATGACCCAAAACGTACTAGAACCAATCGCGAGTGGAGCGAGCCATATGCGAGCAAAGCGAGCTATGCGCGAGCGAAGCGAGCGCGAAAATTTTTACCATATTTATTCGAGCCGTTTGAGCATAAAGAAGTCCTAAGTAGCACAAATTACATAATGTTTGTTGTGTCATAAGCTATGACCCAAAACGTACTAGAACCAATCGCGAGCGGAGCGAGCCATATGCGAGCGAAGCGAGCTATGCGCGAGCGAAGCGAGCGCGAAAATTTCCACCATATTTATTCGAGCCGTTTGAGCACAAAGAAGTCCAAAGCAGCACAAAATATTATTTGGAGTGTCATAAGCCCATAACATCCTAGGGGAAATTACGAAAGAAGTGGGATAACTGCTAGCGAAGCGAGCGCGTAAATATTTTCCTTATCCGTTCGAGGGTCTTGTCTTATGATATATCAAATTTTATATATGATCTTAGTGGCCAAGCTCTGGTATCGAGTGTTTTTCAAGGCCCTGATTTAGTTTGACCACTGCTTGGTACTAAGAGTAGCATCCAGGACCAACAAATTAACGTGTTATCCGATGCACAGTAACGCCCAGATGAAAATACCACTGTTTACATTTTTTTTATGAAAGTTTTGTGCATGGTCCCCCATCCAAAGACTGGCTGCATGGACCGTTGCTTAGCCTCGATGTTTGCGTCAGATTACATTTGTTAGCCAGACTATTAGGCTGTTAATTTTACAAAGTTAAATCTGTATTGCCATATTATGAGCGCGAAGATGTAGAATAGGTTTTTGAGTTATTTGGGTATCCCACGGGAACAGCAATGACTTTTAAGATAAAAAGTAAACTTCGTGTTAAACAAGGTCTAGTCTACCCCCATATCAAATTTAAGCGAAATCAGTGTGTGTCATGTGTTATTTGGTGCATCCCACGGGAACAGTAATTATTTTCGGGATAAAAAGTAGCCAATGTGTTAACACATAGTCTAACCTATCTTCATCTCAAATTTCATCAATATCAGTACAGCCGTTCGGGCGTGAAGAAGTTATAAAGATTTATAAGTTATTTGGTGCATCCCACGGGAACAGTAATAAAATTCGGGATAAAAAGTAGCCTATGTGTTAACATATAGTCTTACCTATTTTCACCTCAAATTTCATGAATATCAGTACAGCCGAACGAGCGTAAATCTCTCTTCGGGCGTAAAACTAACCTAACTTTTTAGGTTTTCCTTCGATTTCCCTAGGAATCCATCATCAGATCCTAGTTTGGTGACAATGGGACCAATTCAGAACCATACTCTTTCAATTATAAAAAGAATTTTGAGAATCGATCCACAAATGGCTGAGAAATCGGTGAACATACATAAAAAAAAAAAAAAATACATACACGTCGAATATATAACCTCCTCCTTTTTGAAGTCGGTTAAAAACGTACTACACCAAAATGTGACGAAATATGTTGTGTCCAAAACTGAAATGAACCTCTAAAAAAGCTTAGCCAAAACAGATTTGAGCAGCAAACATTCAGAGTAAACTCGAGAATCCGCCACATTTCACAGTTGTCGACGTCTGGCTCTCTTGAATTATTCTAGCTTACGACTTATGGCCTGAACAAACGTTTCCGGGTACCCTGGGCTAAGCCATAAGAAATGCTGGGAACTGCCAGAACCTACTAATACTTACTAACCACAATACTTAGTAGATTCTGGCTTCGCTGAAATATTAAACCGAGAGAGCGAAGCGTCACTGCATCGATTGGTAGTTAGTCCATATCAATGTTCTGAATATGTATACTGTATGTATACTAAGTCGAGTATTTAAATGGTATAGGTAAACTAAGCCATTAGTTTGTTTTTAATAGTGAATATTTTATTACAAGTATATAATTTATTATAACAACTTTAGAATAACAAAGTGAAATTAAAATTATATACGAATGCTTGAAAAAAATATTGGTAATCCTAAAGAAAAAAACAGAATTAAGCCCTCGGTTCTCACGTGCCCATTAATTATTTCGAAAACAAAGTTGCTTAGTCTTTAACAGGAATGGATTTAAGAAAAATGCTAACTTTTTTTTCTTCTAACATTGTCATACATATATACATATTTAGAGTGATTTCTTATATTGGAGACTTTGTACTAAGATAACCTAAAAAAATGGTACAAAGATAAGCTTTCAAAACTTGGTACTTACTAAATATATTACCAAGTTTTTTAAGCTTATCTTAGTACCAAGTTTTAAATTAAGCTTATCTTAGAACCAAAAGTTAAAACGTAGTTTGTATATCAGAAGTAGTACAACAGCCTGTCAGTTACTGTAGCATCAGGAGCTACATTGTATGCCCGTTTTGCCTACGGCTCACAATGCAATTAAATAAGTTAGACCGTTCCTTTGTACGTAGAATTGTTAGACTGACCTCCACAATCATGTCGTCAGCTACAGATAGCTTCAAAGTCAAGTTTAAATTATTTGAATTGTTGCTAAATTGCAGGTATACCTACCTGCTACATTTAATATACCTTGTTGGCGTAAAGGTTACCATACCGGACTGCCAATCAGAAGGTTCCGGGTTCGATTCCCGGCATGGCCAACATTTGTGCTTATCTAAATTTTTTGGCTGTGGGTCTGGGTGTTAAATATGTATCTATATAACATATGTATGTATGTATAATGTAGTATACCAATTGTGTTAGCACAAGATAAAAAGTAAATATAATTGGCCAATTGCGAGTTGGACTCGCGCATGAAGGGTTTCGTAACATTGTTGTATGGGAGCCCCCCTTAAATAGGCCTTAAAAAGAGCCCCCCTATTTATTTTATTTCAATTTTATAATTTAATTTGATAGCCAATATACTCTTAGTATTTTGTGAAGATTTTAAATGTCTAACACTTACCGTTATTGATATATAACAAAAAAATACGAAAAAAAAAACACGTTTAGTGTATGGGACCCCTAATATTTATATATTATACATATATATTTTTCTTGATATTTTTTTTATGTTTAGTATTTGTTACGGCACGAGAAATACATATCTTGTGAACGTTTCAGCTTTGTAGCAATTACGGTTTCTGAGATACAGCCTGGAGACAGACAGACAGACAGTGGAGGCTTAGTAATAGGGTCCCGTTTTTACCTTTTAGGTACGGAACCCTAAAAAACCTTTCGAAAACTTACATCACCGACGGTTGTTTATTTTTACTAACACTTTAGGTGTTGCAATAAAATTTTCGCCTTTCCCATATTATGGTTATGGGACATTCACTAAGATTTATTGCCAAGGCGTTATGACAATTTGTTACGACCGTTGCCTTGCTTTGACCCAAATAACGATCATCGCTTTGATGTGCCGCGTCATTTGTTATGAAATCCGGAACAAAATTATAAAAATAACTAAGTATCATAGTTTTTAGGGTTCGGTATCCAAAGGTTACTAACGGGACCTTATTATGGAGACTTCGCTGCCTGTCTTTCTGTCACCAGACTGTATATCTCATGAATCTGGAGAGGTGAAATTTTCACAGATGATGTGTTTCTGTGGCAGCTATAACAACAAATACAAGATATATAAACAATGAAATAACTAATTAATAAACAAGGGGGGGCTCCCATACATGAAATTAAATGTTTGCTATTTCTAATAGACAATGGTGCAGAAGAACACATTATTGAATTACACGAATCCGTACTTGACTAATTTATAATTAATGTTCTGAACCATTTACAATACCAAAAGAAACAAAAGAGTGTTAAAGTACGAGTATGGAAAATATCTCTGAACAAAGGTATACATGTAATATACTCGTAATGGCCGATACACACGTAACGAAAATAATTACAATCGGATGGTACTGACTTTTGTAGTCCCGAAACCCAGATACACACACATCTAAATTTATAGTTGCGGTTTGAACTGTACCGTTCCATTGTAATGATTTTTCATAGCATGTGTAGCGGCCATTAGTGTATTCTATGCTCATACAGGTTTTCATTGAAAATTAATTAACATGCTCTCTAGACCAAAGGTAATTTTATCGCGTATTTTGAAGTATCTATTTACTCGTACGTTACGTACCTAATTATTATTCAAAATACCTCCTAATAATTAAACCGAGTAAGTAATATTCAAGACCTTGCTAATAATCAAAGCATGAGTACGCCAAATTCTTGTAATCCCTACTGTATAATAATTAGATGCTTCAAGTTACCGGAGTAATTAGCAAATATCGAGTTCCAAGTACCTGTTAGTATGGTAATAATTAGTAAATTATCCTGATTGAAATTACTTACATATTGATTATTATAGATGATTCTAATTTGGTGTTGTGAATCAAAACAAATGGGATCCAAACAAAATATCTCAACTTAAGTAATGGAGGTACGATCCCGATACGCGCAAATCATACCCTTGCCCAGGATAGACTAAAGTGGGGGGAAAAGAGGAGAGAAAGGGTTTCCCTGCAGCAGCGAACTATAATAAATAGAATAGTAGCATGGGCGATAAAATGGTTCCACCGACCCCGGTAAAACACCGCGGTGGGCGGGGCAAAAAAGCTACCCGCGCGGCTAGTATCGGTGGCGTGACCTTGATGTGACCAATCGCGTGAAAGCTTTGTGTTGATTGCAGTATAATTGTGTGCGTAGATGGAACCAAATTCTAAGCGGCAATTGTACATATGTAGTTTTTAATTCTTCCGTTTATTCTAGTTAGTTCGCTGCCTTGCAGTAGGTTTCTTCGTGTGAGCTAAGTAGCCTCTTAACCTAAGCCCTGAACTTGAGAGACCTACAATTTAACGAGTTTTTTTATATGACAGTCTTGTTCATCCAATCACAGGCTATTTTCATCGACCGTTGGTTAACCTCGACAATCGCGTCAAATCACCTAATGTAGCCATGTTAATGCTGAGGGCTGATCTATAGGTTTATTTAAATAGATAACATTTAGTTTAACCATGTTGATATACAGTGTAGGAAGGCTTTAGAATCACGCCTTTACTTTATGTAATTTAATATGTTTTAGTTTTAATTAAAGAGCGTGTGATCTAAACGTTCAAATTCAACGTTAAATTGCAAGTTATATTTACCATGCAAAGGGTTTCATAAAATAAATTAGTTTTTAAAATAACTTTATGCATTCAAAGTAGACTATTTGCAATACTATTTACACAGGTACTAATGCAGCTGACATCTTAAGAAATTCAAAACCAATAACAGAAAACCAGAAAAGATATAATTTGCATTAGTGCCTCAGAACGACAGGGAACGTAAACAAATATTTAAATAGAAAATCTTGGGTCCAGAAACGGTTACCTCATGAATTTCCACACAGGGATTAAACTAAACAACATTTTAAAAGGTATAAAAAGAAAATACTGCCAGTATAAAATGCCTGCTCTGCAAAAGGTAATTTTTCTTTGTAGAAATTATTTTATGCTCTAAATGAGAACGATTTGTAAGAACTCTAGGCTCTATATGGAAGATGAGCTAAGTGAGACGTACATTATGAGGGTCATTATACATATACAGGATAACTGTATGAGTAAGAGGAACTCATTATGCGATTTGTTTTAATTTTGAAAGGATTTAGAACATTTTTCATTCCTAAATTATTTTGATACCTAATATAATTATGAAAGCTTCATGCCATAGAAATAACCTCACCGAATCAAGTCACAAGACCGACCAAGAAAATAAACAAAGAAGCAGTTAAAAATTACAGCCTTCAAGAAAATAAATTGTTGACGCAGAAATCTTAAACCGAAGCTAAATTAACGTCGTCTAGCGATACAGATACAAATCCCACTGAGACAAAGATTCAAGACGAGTAGAATAAAAGCAGCTAACAACTGAACAGAGCAAAAGAATAAAGAGAACAAAAAATATGAACAAAAAGCATGGAGGCGCTCGGTTGTGGTGCTCTTGTTATGTCGTGCGACCTACCGCGGTTTCATCGCAAGAATTTCAAGGTATCTATTAACTCCGTTGGAGCGTGGACTAAAGAAGTTGAAACTGGTTTTTTCGCTAGTAAAATAGGTTATGGATTTATAATCAAGCAATTACATACTAGTATGCCTAAATCAGCGACGAAAACGAAAAAATATGATGATGAAAATGAAATAGAGTTGTTTTTCATTAAGATATAGTTTATTTGTATATTTTCTTCTGTCTTCTTAGAACTTATATATACTTAAATGCTATGCATTTTGAAAAGCTAAAACCTCTATGTTCTATATCTGCCCTTAATGTCGATAGGGGGACAGATAAAACAATTAGAGGTGAATACAGTTCGAACTGTCCCCTTTACGTTAACGGAAGTACAGATCTGTTTTTTTTCGTTCTGTCAACCCAGGGAGACAGAGCAGTGTGACACATGGAAATTCTGGCAGTGGTGGAAGACCTGCGGATTCATCATCTATACAACCCCGTATGATAACAACCATGTGATTGTATAGTGGTTGACACGATGATACATTCGTTTACCAAATTTGTACACAATTAAACAAAAACTGGGTTTATTTTTTTACTCTTTACAACTAGGCATTTGACCGGAATGGTGCGAAACCAAAAATACTAGCGACACTCTGGCCTAAGGTGGAGTATGAATAGTCTAAAATAACTAGCCCTCAAGGAGGCTGCCGGAATACACATTAGGTTAGGTGCTTGACGACAGAATTTTCAATATGAATTTTTTTGGTGGTTAGATCCATCTGAAAATCATAGTTTGTTTGCCAAAGCTTGCAAACATTTTATATTTTACAGCACCTCGACCCGGCTTCGCACCGGCTCTAAAATAATCATATTTGTAAAGAGACCCAAAATATTGCCTATATTACTCGGTGATAGTGTATTTTTCTCTGGGATAAAATCTTCCCGACGGTGAAAGAATTTTTCAAATTAGTTCAATAGTTTCGAAGCCTATTCGAATCAAACTTTTCCTCTTTTAAATATTGGTAAAGCTGATCTACCTAAGCCATGATTAGCGGGCATTATTACCCATCTCACCTCAATGTTTACATACTCCACGTTAAATTAACAGGTTAATATATTAATAAGCTTGCTAACGAGAACATGGTTTTGATGTTAACCTTCTAAGGAAAGAAACACGGCTTTTGAGGAACGTCTCTTTAAATACGTAAAGGTTGAATGAATATTTAGCTAAGCAACGAGATTGCTTTTGAAAAGGTGAAAACATGCCTTTTAACTTTGTGGATTAGGATAAAAGTACTATGACTAGCTTAATACAAACTACATAAACACAGACCAATCGCGACGAGGCTAGGCTAAGTAAGGTGATTCGACGCCTATCATCAAAGTTAAGCAACGGTCGATGATGTCAGTCTTTTTACATGAGTGATTCGCAACTCAATTTTTGGCTTTGTAAATTTTATTTAAAGTTGGCGACATCGCTTTAAAGCAAAACTGGACTTTTGTGCATTGCTGCGTTAAATTCGTACGATACCACATCCGGACCAGGGTAGCCATGGCGGAATCTCCACGATACAAAAAACATTTTGGCTGAATATTTGAATTCAAAACGGGCTTTGAACGGAATGATACATGAGATAGGTACTTTTCTGACTTTTATAAGGCAGCGTGTTTATCCGCTATGAAAAATAAGAGCGGTGGATAAATGCAATTTGGAATGAAGCGGTGTTCCTGGGTACAATTGTGCGACGGTTGTGTTTCTATTCTTATTGCTTAAACATTCTACAAAGTGTGATTTATGTCATTTACTTTAGAAAAGTTAGATATAAGTACTCTAGTTATCATTCATAATTTACACTTTATGAAGTAGGTACACATTAAAATTCATGTAACAGCAAAGAATATAGTATGAAAATGCATAGTTTCTACTGGACAAGCGCGCTCCACCTTAGATCGCAATATCGCTTACAATCAGGTGAATTGCGATCAAGCGCAAGCCCATTACCAGTAAAAAAAAAGTTACCAGATATCTAACAGCCAAAATACTCGTATATTCAATCAAACATGTAAGCATCAAAACGAGATGTAAATAAATAGCTATTTCACTTCAAACGTCATTCATCATCATCATCATCCTGTCTGCGTCCACTGCTGGACATAGGCCTCTCCCAAGGCACGCCACTGACCCTATCCTGGGCATCTCGTCTCCATCCGCTACCTGCATTTTTCCGTAGATCGTCACTCCACCTCGTTGCAGGACGTCCTACACTACGTGTGCCGGTACGCGGTCTCCACTCCAGAACGGCACTATTAAGTATTATTTTTTCAACTGCATAACCACACAAGGACCCGCCAAGTTAATTAAATCAACAATTTTATTCCAAAAGAACATAATGACGTCATTCTTCTTCATCCCCTAAGTTACTGTAACTTGTCAAACACAATGACCATCGTTTCCGCATTAGTGGCACGCCCTACAACTTCAATAAAGGCACGCAAAACTCTGCTATTGTCTCTGTCGGACGCCCCTAAAAGTAGGTAACAATTTGCTCCAGAGCTGCCTTCATTAGGACGGGCAGGTACAAGTTTTTTCAACTCGGACAACCGTCTCGAACCACCTTATTAACTTGAGGTAATCGCTATCCCTTACATCCTTAGAACGCTAGCTTTTTATTGCGATTGGACGGAAAGGCACTGAGGCGGAAAGTCAATGTTCTGCGCTTTATTGAGTGAAGCCTGGTAAAACAATCTGCAATGGCGGTAGAAAAATTATTAAATGACAACCATACTTTAGATGAATCATGGTCTGGTACAAGATACATGTAATTTAAATCTGTTTACTTAGATGTATTTAGTAGTCACCTATTGTTCGTCTATAACAGATACAGTAATTAAAGCACAATAAGTCAATAATTAGGCGATCATAGTACGGGCACATTTTAAGACCAAATTCCAAGTGACGAGTATTGATGTATGGATAAAATATGTGAATAAAGACGAAATGGGTGAACACCCAAGGCCCCATAAAAAGTTGTATGTATATAATGAAGCAAAAGATTGCAAGTAAAAAATAGCATGGAAATTTTAGACTCAATCAACATAATTATAGAGCAAGATCTAATTATTTCCGTTATATTCATACAAATAGAAAAACTATAACTTTATATCAAAATATAAAGGAAAGTCATATATTGCACAAGAGTTCGACTAATGGAAGATATTTACGGAGTTTCATTGTTTACAAGCTATCCCACATTATACAGATATTAATCACAACGTAATGATTGCAATAAATTGCAAAAAGTCTTAACAAAACACAGGTCAAAAATAGGTAGATTTTGCGTATAGTTACTGTGTTCGTCTATTTTTATTTCTCTCTTTCTCTCTCTCTCTCTCTCTCTCTATTTATTATCAATTATTTATTAATTAAACTAATCGAATCATTTGAAAATGTCAAGTTCGTAAGAATTTATCTACTGCTACTGGCCGTGGATCAATATTTCTGCTTGTATAATTTTCAAAGAATCAAGCGCATTGGAGCTCGTCGATAGAGACGGCTCCATTCATGTTGAACATCCATTTAAGTGATATCTATTCAATAATGTCATGAATAGCTTTCCTTTCTTCTTCGTTTCATAGTGGCAGACTATTTTTAATCAATCAACTACTACAAGTCTCAACTATTAATATAATATAATCAACTACTAGAAGTATTTTATTCAGCATTCGAACATGTACTCGTAAATGTACGTTTCAAAGTATTGTTATAAAAAAAAATATATTATTCAAATTCAGCATTCGAGTGTAGCTAATCTGCTATCGTTGAAATTTTAACGTTCAGATCCAATCTGTGTAGATGAAATGATGAAGCACAAACGAGTGATTTTCGCAAACTATAGTACATCTATTGTTACACATACACTAACTGCAGGTAGGCAATTCAGAATTTGAATAAGCTCGAAATCTACTGTTACAACTGTACTTTCCCCAGTGGCACAAAAAAAGCAACTGAACATGAAAAATATTTCAGTAAACGAAACAAGCTCAGGGACCCATTTGATTCGTCTACTCGCAGATTGCTGGAAGGCACCATCCCAAGCCGAATGAAAACTCGTTTGCATAATATGAGGCAGGCCTAGTATAGTAAACGCAAATAAATGGTTCCCTCAAGTTAAGACGACAATTTCCCGGGTCGATGGAGCTACGATAAATTTCAACGAGCCCTTTTTGAATGCTAAATCTGTCGTTGCCTAAATTTTGATGGACGACCCTGTGAAAGTTTTTGATCAGTCAATAAGAGAAATCCTACCATCAATCTGGTATATAAAACTAGCCATGTACGAGCCTTTTCATGAAACGGCGACGACTTCTCAAAGGACGATATGAACGTGATATGAGAAGAAAATACATCTCATATTATTTTAGGCCGCATAAAAAACTTACGATAGAAATGTACAAGATTTTTCTTTTATGTTTTTGTAAGGTACTTCATTTCGCGCCGCACGGTTATACAGTCGGTACCTTTTGTGTTTTCCGAGACAGTTTTGTATTGTCTCAAAGACGAATTTGCGGTCTAGACAAACCCGGAATTCGCAATACGCTCTTGAACATGAAAATAAAATGAAATCATCAAAAGGAATGGTGTTGTTCTTACTTCTAATGTATTCACTACAATTGAAATAACACTGACATCACGTAAACAGTATCTTTGTATATCGATTACATAATATAAAGACAAGACGTTATTTTTTCAAATACAGGCCTAATTAGCTGGCCTAATTTTGTAAATACACAAATCAAGTAGTAATTAAGTAGACTATGTTTCTTCTTCTGTCGGAGTTGAAAATAATAGAATTCTCATGTAGTTGACACGAACACAAAAGTACGAGTATGACTATTAACACGATGCAATAAAATTAATACTAGAACTAAGTGCGACATGTAAATATCCTTATAATAAAAATCACCATATCTTTTGTTTAAACATTAATTTAATTCAGGAAACAATATTAAAGTCAAAAGGTACATACACATCATACATAGAGTTTCACCCTACATTATTCAACTAGAAAGAGAGTAATGTAATAACGCCAGATGATATATCGTTTGAACTCATGCCAACTGCCAGAAGAAAGCAGTTTGTTAATTTAAAGGCTACATTGTAGCAAGCTCGTAAACTTTACAGAACTTCAGCAAAGGGTTTAACCACAGACGTGAGTTGAGGAGTTAATAACCATAACACCTCTTTGCATGGCGTTAGAGCATTTTTTAGTGCTCGCCTGGCTAGCAACAACCCTCAAGATGAAAAATCTGTCGCCAAGCTTCTAATTGTGTGTTCTGGTAGCTTCTTAAGAGCCAGATATTCAGGACTAGGCATGCTCCATCTTAGGCGAGAGTGTCGTCATCTTTGGCATCAGCTCGGCATTCAATCAGCCCAGCTGATTAAATGCCTAGCTATACTGGGATAAATTGACTATTAGGACTGTAGAATTTGTCTCAAACATTTAATACTAATACTTTAGTAAATATTCGATTAGATAACATGCAACTTTCAAAATAAAAATAAAAAAAACGACGGCAACAAGCCAATAAAATCTAAGATTAACAGACTACAAAGAAAGAAATTGATAAAGTTGGAACCAAATAACATTGGACTGTCCGATCTATCAGCAATAAATCCCCATTCAATTTCCAAAGGGAAGGATCCCAATTGTGACCCTATCTGAGAAACATTAGATTTTAACACCATTAATCTAAATTGAAGGACCGAAATAGCGAAACTATCCGAGTGTTTATATACATTGCACCCATGTCATTGGTAGTTAAGGAACTTTGTTGACTTCTGGATGAATCTATGGATAAAGCTGTCTTTTGGGGTACACATATTTGGAAACTACTTATTGGTAACACCCGGCGGAAAAACGTCGGGGAGTTATAAGTTGACGAGTTGTATTTAGTTTTTTTTTGTTTTGAAGTGAAGTAGGTGTGTTCGTATGGAGATTCTAGATGGCCGTCGCGGCAAAATGCGGGTTACATATTTTTTCGCAACTCGTGTAATATGAGTATCGTATGAAAATGCTTCATTAATAGAATACACACATAATGTTTATGCGAACGAAAAAGACATGAATGGAGTGTGTGAATGAAGACATGAGAGAGAAAGGATTGAGTGTGGAGATGACGTGCCGACCCCACCTAAATGGGATAAGGTGAAGAAGAAGAAGACACATAATGTTTATGCGTCGAAACCCGGTGGACGTATATGCAACGTTTTTGTAAGTTTTAAGCAAGTGTAACCGATTGTACATGCACATATATTATTATTATTATGATTCGTTTCGATTTCAAGGTGGCCGCGACAAAAAAAAATATTTCGGGGGTTTTTAGTTTTTTTTAGATATTGCTTGTCCTAACTTATAGCCACAACAGACTTGAGTACATTATCCCAGATTAAGCTTCAAATTTCCACTCTCAAAGGAGATTTTAATTTCATTTCTAAGTTTCTTGTAATTTAATAGAAATGTGTGAGGTAAGTAATTTGTGAATTTGTGCTAAGTAACGCATGAATATTACGCGCGGTGTGATTGCCGCAAAATTAATATGTATGAGAGAGGCTCCCAGTTACACGATATAATTACGATTCTTTGGGTTAAGGCGCTAAGAGAGCAAAATAGATAGATAGATAAACACTTTATTAAAACACTCAAAAAACATGGAACAAATTACAGAAAACACATAAAGTACATAAAAGCTAGTGCCTTAACTGGCGACCTTATCGCTAATAGCGATCTCTTCCAGGCAACCAATTTCAGGAAAGAACACAAAGAAAGAACATAATGACGATGTGTAATAACATAAGTGTATATGGGAATTCAAATACATAAATAATATATTTGAACAAAATAAATATATAATAATTAATACAAAATATGTAATACATATACACACACACACACGCAGTACAATCAAAACATTGAAAATATATAATAAGAAAGGTCAATCCATCAAGATGAAAGCAAAAAAAATAGCAAAATAGCATATTTTGAAGAAAAAAAAACCTATAAAATCCTGCGTATATGAAAGATTGCAGTTTTTTCAGTTTTATTAGCTTTAATTAAATGTTAAGAATCGTTAGAGCTTCAAAACATGATTACGTAAAATTCGCTCAAAAGTTTTATTTTATGATAAATCTTATCTTATATATCAAATTCTCATGTCACAATGTTAGTTACCGTACTCTTCCAAAACGGCTTTTTAACCGATTTTTACCAAATTTCATATGCGTATTCAGTAGGTCTGAGAATCGGCTACTATCTATTTTTCATACCCCTAAGTGAGGCAAAACAACGTTTGCTTGGTCAGCTATTAATCTTATAAAAATTTAAAAATGATATTAATGCTTGTAATAAAGATTTTAAAACAAGTTTTATTTTTGTTTTTGGAAGGTAACAATTTTATCTAGAATCTTTAGTGCTTATAATTTCAATAATGTTTATTGTTGATTTTATATGAATTTAATACGTGATAAATCCACTCCTGCACGTCAGGCGCTTAGTTCAAATATGTGTACAGGGTTGGACTCGGTACAAAAGCACCTTATAGTTCTTAGAAATGTAATAAACTTTAGGCTGAATCTATTAATACGGGTACTGTACGAAAAATTTATTCATTCGTACTATTATTTACTCGTACAGAAGTCGCACGAAAAATTTAATTGTACCCGTACAAATAGTCACATCGTAAACTTTATAAATGTAATCATGTCAGAATAAGATAAATGGTTATGGATTGAATGATATGAATTCGGAATCCTTATGATTTCCAACACAATAAGAGTAATTTGCCCTATTTCGCTATACCTTGGATATTACATCTCTACTAGGTCACGTACACTGACCTTTTCTCAAACAGCCTTTGTTACGTCCTCAAATGTCGGTTAGAAATTCAACGAACAACTTCCAAGCAATCAATCGGGGAATTAATTATTGAGACTTAAAGGTTCGGTCAGTTCCAAAAATATTTCGTTATATAACTGATTGTTTCGGAGAATCCAATTAATTCCATTTTTTGGAAGCTCGATTCTTTAAGAAGAAAGGCGTTTGTGTTTGGTATTTTTTAAAGAATATTTGCTATAAATATAGGTCAAGTTAAGTGAAAAAGCATCATCTTCATTAAACACAAAAATATAATTAAAATTATACATGTCAAAAACATTTAATGTTAGGAAAACCCGCCCATGACCGTACCTGATGCAAAGGTGCCCATAACACTGGCTGCGTTTCCACGCTGAATAGCAATGGCTATCCTCTGCACCAAGTACGATCGAGAACGGGGATCCTCCGTCCTGTCCACTAGTCTTCGCTGGAGTTCTCCTACTAGCCTCCTCGCATCTGCATCCCAACTGCCCATAACCTCAACAGCGATAGGAATAAAAATATTGAGACTCAAAAAAGCATTGCATGAAAGAGGTTTAACCAACACAACAGGCATGATTGAAAATGACAACGATATTAGTACAGCTCTAAATAAAACTAAACGTATATATATACATTGTGAAGAAATAGTAATTTCTTAGTGGGGTTAATGCAATCGGTATCACAGACGACGAGACTGTTTGCGAGGGGGGGAGGTTTTGAAAGGCACGGTCACACAAAAGCGGATGCCTTTGCCTTGTGTCTACTTCTCTCCCCAGTCTTAGGGCTGCGAACCGAGATCTCTAAAACATAAGTTGCTTAGTGCCCAGTTACTTGTATGTACGCTGAGTATTTAGTTAATTGAAATTAATCTAGTATTTATTAGTATGGCCTTTGTAATATTAATTTAATTTTAATTCATTTTTTTTTACAATCTCTCTAACCTTAATTTTATCGTTTGATTATTTACGATACATTTATGCAACTAAAGAAATTTGAATTCATGTTTATTAGTATTAGTAAAAATATTCAAAGATTTTTAACAGTACACGTATGAATGAAAGTAAAAAGCAAAATTCAAGATCCAATTTTTATCAAAGTTTAATTTATCTATTTTCTAAAGACAGTGGTTTTCGTAGCCATAAAATTGGGAGAAGATAGTCATAAGTACGAACCTAGTAGACAAGCAGAGATGCGTATATTTCCGCCCGATTTTAGGGTGTAGTTGCGAATTCCTCGCGATTTATGTATACCTACTGTTTTTTTTTACTCTGAATAAGTCAGCGTTTGACCACAATTCCTGATGCTACTGATAGATTAATATATGTGCCGTTTACTGAGGAGATTGCTGCACTGTGGGGTTCAGAAGCAAAGAAGTTTGTGGCGGATTTGGGGCGGCATCTGCGTGACAGGAGGCAGGACCAGCGGGCTGGGGAATACCTTGTCTAGCATGTTTTCTTTGCTATTCAAAGAGGCTATGGGCACGTTTGGACGGGGGGCATAATAAATGGTGACGTTATAATCATCAATTTATTTATTTTACAACATATTTAGGCTCTAGATTCTAAATTTAAAATTTTTACTTTATATATACACTTTCTTTTTTTAATAATTTGAAAGGTGTACAGTGTATCAAAGCTTGTAATATATAGAGAAGAGGGGAATATGTACTTCAAACATGATCTCTTTACCTTCAGTAGATTTAGCGTCTATGTCCCTAAAATTACTTGCAGCCCTACCAAAGAGCGTTTAAGCCAACGTCGATTGCCCTCACAAAGCCCCCTCATTCGGCTGCAGAATGGATTCGTAAGAAAACGAAATCCCATTCCAACCCAGCTCTCATTGTTTGAGAATCTTCTCAATTGCTTTTTCGATTCGACAATCCTACTCTATGATTGGTATGGATGCGACAACGCTCTTGCAGTTCTGCGGTTTTATTGCGAGTAACTTATTCTTTGGTATTTAATATTGCCTGGAGTCATTTAAGATTGCGCTGTTATTATGTTTATTCTCCGTTATGTACTTACTAATGTTTGATTATTTTTCTGACAAGTGCTTTAAAAGGGGAATGGGCCTTAGAAAACTGAATACGCAAAAAACAAGTTCTTTGGTTTGTTATTGCGATGGATGGATAACATAATTCATATTCAAATCACAGAAGCAAGATAAGAACGAACAAGACGTTGATATAATTAGAACAAATCTAGGCAAGGCTTAAGTGTTCGTTTTATAATCAGACAAGGTGAAAATCTTGATTGGACATATTTTTCGCTTTAAATCGTAAACGATAAAAAATCGAAAGGCCGTTTCAGGAACCGTTCTATTTCATACCTACTTATATTGGTACCAATCAGACTAATCAATAGGAAAAAAACTGGTACAAATAACTCAATTTTAGATTGTTTGACCCAGTTTCATTCGTAACTCATTGGTCTGATTGGTACGAAAATAGGTATAAATATCCTTAAAGTGGTTCTTCAGGTGGTCTTTAAGCTAATTTTTCAATAGTTTTTGAACCAAGTAACTTAATTTTAGATTGTTTGAATCAGTTTTATTCTTAACTCATTAGTCAATACGGAAATACGTATATAACATCTTTAGAGTGGTTCTTTAGACAGCCTATTCTTTAGACTACAATTTTTTCGATATTTGATTGATATTAATTGATATTTTCGATAACTGTAAAACCAATGTTTGCCCTTATCTTCACCTTAAGAAAGTAAGTTATCCAGAACAGAAACTTTAGAATAAAATGTTTAGTAAATCATCTTTTGATGTAAGCTTACATTTACTTTACTAAGACCCATTACTTACCTATCTAAAATAATAATAATGTGATGACTTTAATATCAGAATGGCTTCAGTGATTTATTATTAAAGAAACGCTCTCTGCAGCAATAATAATAACCGCTAACTATTCAATTGTTTCATAGAATATACTAAAATTATAGTCATGACCTACTCATGGAATAATGTTTCCACTATAAACATTTAGTGTATTAACATTACATTTCTATGCAAATCCACATTCGATTCTAACGCATTTCCGTCCGTTAAACTGTTTAGAATATCAATATCCAATGTTATTAATACAAAAGCAAACACTTACCTACTTGTTTAAATAGTCCAAGGATTCGTATTTATAATTACTTCAAAAGCAACAAACCTGAAACAAGGTAAAAATAAAGTTTTATTATTTATGGCAAACAATAATGGCTAGCCACGTATCCACAAGTATATAACATAATTATACCTATGTTATGTATACATAGGTATAATTATATTTTCGATCAAGATAGAAGGTGATGTCTCTAAAAACGGCAAGCAAAATAAAACCACAAGTAAGAGTGTGGTCTTATTTGAGTTTGGGAAATTTAAGCGTTATTAGTATAGTAATATAGTTGAATTATCTAACGATCACTGCGTAAGGTCTTAAAATTTTATACCTGTTATGGCGGATCAAGATAGCTTATGTTTATTACAGCACTAGTCGAAACTCAACCTTAACCTTAAACTTAACCTTACAGTGGTAAGGTTGACTTGAATTGGAATATTTTTTGTAACGTACTGTATTGTGATAACACCAAAGTTACAACTCATGTCAATTTTTTTGATAACACCAAAGTTACAACTCATGTCAATTTTTTTGTGCTGTGTTTGTATGCAATACTGAATCTGGTATATATGTGATCGAAGTAAATTGTACTCGTATTTATTATAGAGTATTTCATAATCAAAACTAGACATATTAGACTTTCAAATTTTGAATAAGGCATAAGCGTGAACTCAAACTGAAACATAATATGTACTAGATAGATAACATGCATAGGGCATCTGCGGTAGAGTATATTCTAACACTCGCCTGGCTAGCAACCATTCTTAAGTTGAAGATCTGTAGCCAAGCACTTAACAATGAATTCCGGCAGCCTCCTTGAGAGCCAGTTATTCCAGTCTGGACATGCTCCACCTTAGGCCAGATTGTTTAGCTCACGTAGTTACGCGCCCTTCTGGTCAAGGCGGTTCAAGGCGAGAGTGAACCGGTTCCTTCTAAGTAAGCACACTCCACCGTAGTACCTACTCAATATCACTTATCAGGTAAATTGTGGTCAAGCTCTGACCCATTAGGTGTATAAATAGGGTTCCGTACCATTGTTGTATGGAAGCCCCCCTTAAATATTTATTTTATTTTTATGTTATTATTTAATTTGATAACCAATGTACTTTTATGTATTTTGTGAAAATTTTAAGTCTAGCACCTATTGATATATAGCCGTTACTGATATATAGCAAAAAATTTGAAAAAAGAACACGTTTATTTGTTTTACCCTTAATATTTATATTTTTAGTAATCGTTGTTATAGCGGCACGGGAAATACATATCTTATCAAAGTTTCATCTTTCTAGCTATTACGGTTTCTGAGATACAGCCTGGAGACAGACAGCGGAGGCTTTGTAATAGGGTCCCGTTTTTACCTTTTTAAGTACGGAACCCTAAAAAACTACTTTTATAAACTTACTAGCTGACCCGGCAAACGTTGTTTTGCCTTATTAAATATTTTTATTCTAGTTTTTAGACAAATTCTAGTATAATTAAAATGTTACTTACTTATTATAAGTGTGTATGGTCTATGCGTGAAATGGGTATGGAGCGCCATGAACAAACGTTAAGGGAACATAAAAGTAACAAACGCCAAAAAATATTATGTTCAATCATATCTATTTAATAGTGTTTATTTTAACAAACATTAATTTGTTCTTCTTAGATGGCACCGACGCAAAGAATACAGGATAAATACAAATTGAAAATAGCATGTTTATAAGTAAATCAAATAAAGTCTTCGATGGTACTTATGTGTAGGCATAAATTTTTTTTTCACTTTTTAGATACAGTTAGAATTTATAAATGTAGGTATGATTTTCAAGTCTGTTATTTGTATAATACAATTTCATTGTAAAATTTTTAAGGTTAGTAGGTAATGATATTTTTCTAAAGTTTTAGGTATTCAAATTTTTTTAGCGATTCCATTCGAGCCGTTACCAAACAAATTACATAATATTGTCATAAGCTATGACCCAAAACGTCATAGGACCAATCGCGAGCGAAGCGAGCGCGAAATATTTAAGCATATTTGTTCGAGCCGCTTGAGCATAAAGATGTCCAAAGCAGAACAAATTACATAATATTTGTAGTGTCGTGAGCTATGACCCAAAACGTCCTAGGACCAATCGCGAGCGAAGCGAGCCGGATTCGAGCGAAGCGTGCTATGCGCGAGCGGAGCGAGCTCGAAAATTTTTAGCATAATATTTGTTCGAGCCGTTTGAGCATAAAGAAGTTCGAAACAGAACAAATTACATAATATGTGTAGTGTCGTGAGCTATGATCCAAAACGTCCTAGGACCAATCGCGAGCAAAGCGAGTCGGACGCGAGCGCAGCGAGCTATGCGCGAGCGAAGCGAGCGCGAAAATTTTTAGCATATTTGTTCGAGCCGTTTGAGCATAAAGAAGTCCAAAACAGTACAAATTACATAATATTTGTAGTGTCTTAAGCTATGACCCAAAACGTCCTAGGACCAATCGCGAGCGAAGCGAGCCGGTTGCGAGCGCAGCGAGCTATGCGCGAGCGAAGCGAGCGCGAAAATTTTTAGCATAATATTTGTTCGAGCTGTTTGAGCATAAAGAAGTTCGAAGCAGAACAAATTACATAATATGTGTAGTGTCGTGAGCTATGATCCAAAAAGTCGTAGGAGCAATCGCGAGCGAAGCGAGCCGGATGCGAGCGCAGCGAGCTATGCGCGAGCGAAGCGAGCTATGCGCGAGCGAAGCGAGCTATGCGCGAGCGAAGCGAGCGCGAAATTTTTTAGCATATTTGTTCGAGCCGTTTGAGCATAAAGAAGTCCAAAACAGAACAAATTACATAATATTTGTAGTGTCGTAAGCTATGACCCAAAAAGTCGTAGGACCAATCGCGAGCGAAGCGAGCCGGATGTGAGCGCAGCGAGCTATGCGCGAGCGAAGCGAGCGCGAAAATTTTTAGCATATTTGTTCTAGCCGTTTGAGCATAAAGAAGTCCAAAGCAGAACAAATTACATAATATTTAAAGTGTCATCATCATATTTGTTGAAAATTTTTTGCTCATACGTTCGGGGTCTAGTTTATTAGTACATCAAATTTTTTGGCTTCTTCTACGTAAGAACTAAGTGATCAAGTTATGTTGTCGAGAGTTTTTCAAGCCCCTGCCTTAGTTTAACGACTGTTTGTGCTAAGAGGACCTACAATTTAACGTATAATCCGATCCACAGTAGCGCACAGATGAAAATACATTTTTTTACAACAGTCATGTGCAGGAGAGGTTATGCAATAAAGCGACTTACACGCGGGTGGAGCCGCGGTTAATTTAATAAGAGAGTTACATTGATATAGCAAAATGATAATTGTTAACAATACTACTACATACGATACATAAACAATAACGAAGGTCGAAATTTGTGTAAACAGTGAGAGAAGTCTGTGAAGAAGAATTTTGTGAGTAAAACAGGAGACCGACTTCGGTCTATGGCATAGTGTGGCATTTCACTCGTCAGTAAAGTAAAGGCGCGGCAAATTTTAAGTATTTAAGATTGGTAATAATCATAAGCATAAGTATATCAGGTTAAATTTTGTTAGTTATTTTCTTCAAAAAAAAAAAAGGAATTTTACTCGAAGAACAGTTAGATACTATATTTGGTCAGTTATCAAGCGAGATGAAAATGAATAAAATACTAAAATGGCCATAAAAATAGGGAATGATGATAAAAAAGTTAAAAAATTAGGGTCGTATGTATTTTTTAATGCCACTTAATACTAAAATAAAATGAAAAAATTTGTTAAAAAATTAAAAAAAAATGTTTAAGGGTGATCAACCCTTATCACTTAGGGGTATAAAAAATAGATAGTAGCCGATTCTCTGACCTACTGAATACGTATATAAAATTTGGTAAAGATTAGTCAAACCGTTTCGGAGGTGTACGGCAACAAACACTGTGACACAGAAATTTACTAAAATGGCCATAAAAAAATAGGGGTTGATGATAAAAAAGTAAAAATTTAGGGTTGTATGTATTTTTTAATGCCACTTTATATAAAATTAAAATAAAAAAAATTCATCGAAAAAATAAAAAAATATATTTAAGGGTGAACAACCCTTATCACTTAGGGGTAAAAACGTTTCACGTTGGCTTATTCTCATACCTACTGAATACGCATATGAAATTTGGTAATGATCAGTCAAGCCGTTTCGGAGGAGTTCGGTAACAAACACTGTGACACGGAAATTTTATATATAAACTTATATACATGTTATGTAGCAAATATTTAACGAAATTTTTGTTGCTCACGCGTCTGTTTCGATTCTTCGTTTGCCTTCCAATTACGACGGAATTCATTATTATCTTCTACATAAAAAATACTCGTAAATAATTTAGTTACGTAGAGGACGCATTTTATTTTATATTTTTAACGTAATTTTAGTTCAAGTAAAAAAGTAAACCTCTTGGTAAATAAAGGCTAGGCTGCCTGAAATGACTATTATGTGCATGGCGACAGAGTAGATATAGGCAGCTAACCAAGCACTAGAAAATACTCTACCAACATGCTCATGGTAATTTCATGTCTTACTATAATATTATAAATACAGATATTTGTGTGTTAGTGAGTGAATATATGTACTTGATTTGATATTATGAAAATTGGTGTGGAGATAACTGATACGATTAGATCAATACAAATCATTTATTGATAACACCAAAGTTACAAGTCAAATAATATAATATCAGTACAAAAGTATATGATATGTATCAATGTCAATTTTCAATTATATTCTAGTAATATAAAATCGTTACAATAGTATATGATATTAATCAAAATGACAATTTTCACTACTAATTCTAGTAATATAATATCAATACAAAATAGTATATGATATGAATCAAATGTCAATTTTCAATTCTAGATAATCATTTATATTATAAAAAGTTTGATCTAATAGCCAAACCCTGGGTCTAGTCTTAAAGTCTATGTACCGGCGTTTTCAGTTGCATCTTCTTCACGTTGCTACGTAAATCCCAGTAGTATAATATCTGCAGATCGTGTAAATCTACGTAAGAAGATATTGCAGTGTCACAAGAAGTCGACGCGCCGCTTTTTGGCAACGTCTGACTGTTCCGTCTCGATAGCTACGACTACATCCTGTCATTGATGTCGGGTAGAGGCGGAAGCGAGAGCGAGTTCACAAATGAGAAAGTATTCATTCATTCATCATCACAATTATAATAGTTAAAAATAAATGTTAAAATGATCAAGAAAAAAATAAGGTAAAACTACTATTGTTGCTTGAAGTCATGGGGAAAAGAGGTTAGGATTCACTGTCGCTCTGCATAACAGGACCTTCTGGTACCTAGTGCTAAGCGCAGCGACTCTTCATTACATGTCCTCCTTACGGCATTAAACAGAACCTATTTGTATGTTTACCTACTTGTAGTGTATAAATATATATTATTACTCCTTGTTGTAAATATGTTATTTGCTGAAATAAAAATATATTGTATTTGTATTTTATTTGTATATTCAATATTTAAGAGCTGGGCTTCTTGTCTGTGGAGTTTTTTCCAGGTAGTTCTGTTTTCGGCCAAATCCTTGACCTCCTACGACATGACTTTCGCCTTCTCCGGAATTTGGTCTAAATATGATCTTCTAGGTCTTCCGAGAAAATGTAATATAAAAATAAAAATTAATCTTAATTTAGCATCACCATTTAGGGCAAAAAATAATGCGTAGATGTCTTACGACGAACACATTGAAGCTCAAACTTGTTACCTTACTGGTTTTTTTTGACTGGCATGAAAACTCAGGATACAAGCCCTCCAGTCTGGTGTTGAAGACACTAGCAACTGTTGACACAGGAAATGGTAATAGCCACTGCTATCAGTGGCAAAAGATAAAACAAAATGACCGGAAGACAAACATACAGACAGAATAAATAATAAATAAGATTTAAGAATACTGTCGCGTCACTCAGCTTAATAGCTGTTGTATCTATTGCCACCAATAGCAGTGACCATTAATTTTGGGAGTGGCAACATTTGCCAGTTAGATACCAGGCCTAGAAAGCAGAGCCCAGTCACTTAATACTGTAAAAAATAATCTGTCTCAAATGCTCATTGTTATACTTACTATGAAAAAGTAGAAAAAAAACTACACAGTTCTGCATAGCTGAATATCAGCAAAGACAAGATTAAGATTAGATACGCTATCAGGGTAAAAACCCCAGATAATTTCGCTATATGATGGATGTTTCACTGCACCGGTGTAGATAAAACGCAGTTAGTGCAGTAAGAATTTTTATATTCATAGAATTTGAATCAATCTTATAACGATAATTTAGATTACACCTGACCACTTGCCTATGCAAGTGATGAGGTAATTGATGAGTAAGTAACAGTACACACCCACTTGTACGCAGTGTATTTAAAAGTATGCACCTAAATAATCATGTTGTCCATCAATGATACCCAAAACATAGTAAGTATATATTCTCATCGAACCCAAAAAACTCTTGGTGGTCGTGACTCAGATCTTTTTACAAAAAATCGTTTACATCATAAAAACGTTGTTAGAATATAAACGCTTAAATAGCTCTATTTCGTGGCAGCATTTCATTGATTGCTCAGTGAACAGTCTGTTCTGCTTTTGATTGTTTCTTGGAAACGATGATCCAATGCAAAAACACAAAATTACATGAGCTCACTGTGACGGTAACTATGGACTCGACGAACAATAATTAGTTTAATTTACATTTTCTTTTATTGAGGGTCAACAGCCCAGCACGTGAGCGGTTATTTCGGGAGATTCATAATAAGATTGCGGCTCTTTGTCTAACGCAATCAATTGTTTTATATCAGACTGACATACTGTGTTATTGTCCCAATGTTCTAAAGCTATTTTCGGCACAAATTGCGTAAACAGAATGGATATTCCATGAACGTGAAGGTGGACATGTTAAAGAAAAGGATGATAAATGTCATAAAAAATAAATAAATTATGTAATAAATAAAGGAATAAGAAAGAAAGAAAGAAAAATAGTTTATTGTGCACACATCGATTTCGTACACAACAAAAGGAGGAGGTCAGCAAATGCTGTGAGTACGCTAGGTAAGAGTGAGATTAAAAATTATAATATCAAAATTATCGTGGACATAGATCTAAACATTTATGTCATTGTTATCACAGATGAGTAAGTTCCAAAATTATTCATATTTATGAGATGTGTTAATAACGGTAAAACAATTTTATCTCATCTCATTTCATTTAATAAATAATAATAAATAAATTATCGTTTATTTCAGACAAGGTCCATACAATACAAAATAATAATAAAAACATTTCATAATCAAAATAATCACAGACAAACAAACAAATATTAAAAGTCATAAAATAAAATAATAGAACCCATCCCATCTCATCTCAACAATTCTGTTCACACTATCCGCGGATTCTATCATCGCTTTCGCTTATGGGAATGCATCTCCCTTACACGCCTGGCAACTCCATGCATTGTGCTACCAGAGAGTAGAGTAGAGCACAACGATTAATGGAAACGTAAACAGTCTCACGAGGCAAACGCTGCTGCGTTCCTAAATTACTTCGACGGCACGATTGTGAGATTACCCAGAGGTATTTTTCGACGATGTTTCTTCTTTTGCGCAACAACTGCAGTATTGGCAACGGAGGATGAAGCTCGATCAATACGTTATTGTCAAGCCATGTCAGAGGCCCTTGAGTGGCTTGAAAACTCTAGATACCAGAGCCTGTCTACTTTATACTCATATAGAGAAGAAGAACATACTAAAGATAGAATATGTAATTATTTATAAGTGTCGCCCTGGAAATGGATAAAAGTTCCGTCTACTCTTAATTAGTAATGTAAAGATAAGGTAACGTAAGATACAATTATTGCGTAAATTTTTTTGCACACTAATTTTAAGTTATATTTTTTTACGTTGTATCCTTTATTATTTTAAACATTGTGTCCAATAAATAATTTTCTATCTATCTATAAATAATAATTTTAGCTGAACAATACCAAACAAGAATTTCTCATAATTCCCAAGTTATTTCCTTAACTGAGTATCTGCTACGCTATATATTATTATTTTATTATCAAGTTTATTACGCATAAATTCTACAGTTCCTACAGTTCATTAGAGTTTAAAAGGCAAAGTAACCCATTAGGTCCTATGAATCACTTTATCGGGTACTTCTCAGCAGTAAACTATAGGACAATACACGAAAGGAAATGCTAACCGCAAACTTAAATAATCGCAAAGGGTCTTGGACCTTGCAGGACTAACAATGACTTTTTTCTGTGTGACTAGAATTTTTATTACTTTTGACAAATAACTTACTCTCTAAAGAGCAACAAATTCAATAATTACGAAAGCAAGATTGAGAACATATTATTATTATGCAATAAATATTAGGACATATTTGACACACGGCTGGTTGCTAATACAATTGATATACTACATATAATATTACTTAAAGAAAATCTAACCTAAAATTAATTAAATTAAAAGTATATGTGATCTAAAAAACCAGTGCCAGTGGGAAGAGTACCTAAAATGCCAGCCGAGTTGCCCCTTTGTATAGCAACGCTAATCCGCCGATAACATTTTCATTCATACGAACTAAAAAAACATTAAGGATTCCAAAAATACCGATAATCAATATAGACCCAATTATCTTTAAATTATTAACTGCTCAATCTGAAGTTGCCAGGAAAGTCTTTCAATAAACTTAGCATAGGAGCAAAAAGCCCTTATTTTAAACTCTATAGACTAGGTACCTCCCTAACGATCAACGCTTGATCGCTCAAGCAAAGCATCACAACAAAGAAGACCAGAACACAATGGTATTTACTCTTAAGAAATTTTGACACACGCATTATCGTGAGGTAAATTCTGAGGATAGTGACGTCAGGGCGTGGAGTCATTCATCTCTGTATGATGACGTCAGACGTTATCGGACCGTTGTGGGCTGTGGGCTGACACTGGCAACAGCGCCCTTTGTGCCTCAGGCCAGTATATTCACTAGTACATGCTACACGCGGACGGTGACATTGTATTTCTGTTGGCACACCTCTAAAGCGGAATTGAAACGTCCTCGTCTCCCCAACCTATTCAATCTCTCTCCCATCTACAGGTTTTATGTATCAGGGACGACAGCGCTACTATTGAGAACACTTTTATTACGCGCGAATGAATATTTGCTAACCTAAATATTACTTTTACGTTCGCAATTTGTGTTGACGACGTTGACGTTATTCACGCTAAGCGTTCCCAGAAAGTAATGTTTTGAATAAACAAGCTGTCAAAATACTACTTCAAGACCGTTTATAACAGGCCTTTAACGAAATATAAGATCAAATTCTAGATACCGAAATAGAATGCCATAAGCGAACGAATTCCCGTTGTCACTCTAAATGAATGTCGCTTAAATTTTTGGATATTTTCGTCCCCTCGGCTCGAAGGCGAGTGCTTTCTAAATATGGATTTGGTGGTTTAAAAGATTTCTTGAATCAATTATCGACCCACCATTTAGAGAAATCTTTCTGGCCTTTGATATTTTAGTTGAGGCAAAACAAACTGTAGGGCCCTCGGAATCATGAATTGAAGAGTCTCGAGGAAACTCGAAACTGCAGTTTGAGTTTTGGATAAACATCTAAGCTTAGTACGATTTCCCTTAGCACGGGTACTAAAAAAGACATTAAATAAAGTTATGATACCATTTAAGTTTGTCGTCAGGTAAATGCTAATTCGACTGTTTGCTTCAGGAATTCTGAGTTCCGCCGGAGTCGTGACCGATTAATTTGCATCCTAACAAACACTGAGTTTATGAAGATGCGGAAAGCACGAGCCTGGAGTGGGCGGTTGCTGATATGCTTAACTGCTGAGATAACGTTACAACGTTCCTTTGACAGATACTTGGATGAGTTGAAACATAGAATTTCTTTTAATAAATAATTTTAAACGAACGCGTGATCTCTCAAATTTCGTTTTATATTAGCGAGTTTAACGAGTATTAGCGAGTTTAGATCAATAAAAAAAATGGTTGCCTGTAAAGTCGGTTTTACGGGCGAAGATTTTACGTGACAACGTCACGCGCGCAGCACGCGGCAGACCGATCATAGTTGAGTGGGAGAGAGACGCAAGGCATTCGGCGGGCCTCTCTCTCGTTCGGTGACTCATCGTAACGTTACCGGGCGTTACACTTTTTCATAAGTGACTCCCAGCCGCAACCTAATTTAAGACCTTGTCACGTCAAAACTCAAAGATCAGCCATTACTTGTGTTTAATGCTCATTTTATCTCTTGTTTTAGTCTGTAGGTACGTTTGTATATACATTTCAAGGCTTAGTACCTACAAAGCATTAGTGACAATTTTTATCTCCTACTCGTAAAGATTAAGATGACTCGTACAATTTTCATAATTTGCGTATAAAGTATGAGATGAATGCCAAATGGGACGTTTCCTAAAATCAGTTTTAACAACACACGTTAGCTGCGTCTAGAAATAAACTCACTAATTTTATCCCACTGCAGTCTACGATGAACCATCTCATTTTTGACGCGATCTTAGCGGTAGTGTGGTTGCATTTTTCTTACTTTTAACACAGATGACAAAAGTTAACTTTCTAGTGCAGGTAGTTTAACGTGTGGATATAGTTAGGTGGTGAAAAGTATACAAGAATCCACTTGTGTATTTAAGAGGAAAAAATATCCATAAATCGATTAGTACATTTAAAAGGAGAAAGAAGTATCTATCCCTGGTTCCACCGCTGTATTTATATAGAGATATAATACACCGTCCAAAATAACTAAAATTACATTTCTCCATTATCTAATGGTAATTGTATAATTTATATCAAGAACAAGAAGCATTTGAACACGTTGTTACTTGTACACGCTTGAAGTATAGGGTTATCAGTTTTGAGGTCATTGATTTACTTATCAATTCGTAGGTCGGTCTCATTTGCAGATGTTTTATTGTAGTATGTTAAAGTACGTATTTATCTACTTTATATACCTACGATATCAAAGAAGTTCACATTATATCGAAACGACAACAAATCGCGTAATCGTGGAAATACCATATGGTAATGTTTATGACCGTTGATGACTAATGCAAGTACAAGGTAAAGAAAACAAAAGGAAAGACATTAATAATACGATTTTACTTGAAAGAACAATGAATCGCAGAATAAATGCAAACCAAGTTTTGATCAAGATTGTCCATATCAATACTGTAATAGAAAATAACGCATAAGACCATGAACATGCAAATATGAATTACACAGATGAAATTACTTTAAAAAACTTAAATCAGTCATAATTACATCATGCCCAAAAATTATTCAGATTAAAAATTAAAAAGCTAAAAATACCACTAACGGCCATGACTCCAATTGAATAATTTAAATTCGATAACTGATAACAGAGGGGCAGTAAAACGGTCAAGTAAACTCCTAATTAGCCGTTTCCTTCCATGAAAATGGCCATGTTCGTTTCCCATTCGGTCAATGCTGATTTAACAGACCTTTTGACTAAGCTTAGTTAACAATTAACTGTGTAAGATTCTAATTGTTATATGATAACAATGGAGCTCAGGATTGATTTTGGATTTGGCAACACAAAGGTTACCTGTCACCATTTGTCACGTTGAAAAAGTGGCCCTTCTTCAACGTGACAAATGGGAATTTAATAAGCAGCTATATATTTTTTTTATTTAATCTGCAGGGAGTGTAACCACACGAATAGCAACACAAAGTCTGAAGGACTTGTATCCATGGTCATGAAAATAATTAATTATCCCGAGTGGCCTATTAAATTAATTTTATGGGTGGTTTTTTTATTAGTTTTTTTTTTAATATTATAAGTGACTTGTATTAAATTAATTATTGAAAGTTGCAGTAAATAAATATTTAACATATAAATATTTTAAAAAAAAGGTGAAACATGTCTAGCCTGAAATATCAGGCTCTCAAGGAGGCTGCCGGAACACATTTATAAAGAATTTGATTTCTCTCTTTATTCCATGCAACATTGAGCGATTTCCGGAATCATTATGGAAGGAAAGTATAACACATTGTTATACTTTTCCAAAATATCATTTTTGTAACACCTGTAAATAACTAAACCAAATATTTGCATACACGCTATCATAATAAATATTTACATACACATTATCATCATCCTCAACCCATATCTTTTATTTATTTTTTTTTTATTTGATTTTTCGATTACATTAATGTATTACCATTCCTGTTTGTTATGGTGCGTTGTTGCATCTACCAACTGCTGGTTTCATTCACGCAAATATTTTCACCAAATTCTTACCTCTCCAAGATTGTCGAACCCATGGTCGGCAGCCACAGCGTCCGCCGCTTCCTTGCCGCCCGGAACATGGACCGCCCATGTGGGGGTGTAATGAGCAGCTACAGCGTCCAAGACGGCCAGCATCCATACTACCGCAGCTGCCCACACCACCACACCTCGCGCCATCGCACACAAACACACTCACCGGGTAGTACTTGTGAGCATTGCACACACGCCCCACTGTTTTAGAACTACCCGCAAGTTTTTATGATCTACAGTTTCGTATAAAATTCAGAGTAAATATCGAACTAGATATTATTTCATAGCTAAGAATTCAGAAGGTATCTGAAATGAAACGGTGGTTGGAATAAGTGGCTCATTATATGGATCCGTAAGAAACACTCGGATACAAAGCGCTTTCGCGTGGGCTGCATCGCATTGTGGGAATTACCTACTTTAATGTGGCTGCGGTACCTCCCGGTCTTTAGCGGAGGATTTATTTGAAGCTCGAGCTGCTCGAGTGTCTATAAAACGTAATTTGATATTAGTAGGCGCCACACAATGTGCTATTCTCGTGCTAAATGATAGGCAATTTTAATTTATTTTAGTAGCAATAGGTAGTAACATGATATCTTTGACTTTAATCGGATTAACCACTCCGAAAATGATCATTGCTAATAGTTTTGAGTATTTGCATAAGAGAGTCTTTATTTATCCAAATAACAAAAGTTTTATCGCTTATCCTCCTCGAAATTTCAATAGAGGGGTCTTGATTTTTTCTCGAGTTTCAGGAATAATCCCATTAGGACGGTCATTCCTCGGTCAAAGGAAGCAGACAATCAGTGAGACGTGAGCACTGATCCACTCCATGCACACGCTAACCACGTCCGACGTAAGAAAATTGCCAATCAATCGGAAATCGGTTTCCTACAAATTAAAACTTGGAGCGGGCGCCAATGTTGCCAGCAATCTCACAATAATTAGGTCAAGTATACAATGAAGGACAAAGTCGGAAGAACTCGAGCGCCCGAGGGTCTGTTATAACGCTCTTTATCATCGTATCACCGGAAAATCATTAATCACAATGCCTTTCATCGATATACTTCAGCCTACTTCACTCAAAGTATTGTTGTGTCTGACGCCTGCCCTATTTTTGCGATAAACAAGACATACATCATTTTTTGCGTTCCCAATCCGAGTTTATCAAATTTTGCCGCGTCTCCGACGGCTGGGTCACTTTTTATGGTATCCGAGATTCATAATGTGGTCTGGATACCTGTTTGTTATTCAGCTGTTATTTATGTAATTTTTAATTAATATAACTTTGATCATCTTATTGCTATAAACTGTTACACAATTTAATAAATTGAGTGGTTCCATAGGTTCTGTGAATATTTCATTCGAAAATTGCTTATCGGTTAATGCGTGCATTCAGGATCATAATGTGTGCTTTTGTCCTAAAGGAACATTCCTTTTATTTAATTACAAAATTCCTTCGTTCCTTCCTTCGTTGTTTTGTTCATTTCTGGCTATTAGGTAACAATATTCTTACCTGCGATTTCTTTGTTTCGAATCTACATTGTTTTCTAAGGGTAAGTACGATGGATAAAATCAAAAGTAACTGTTTCATTAAAATTAGTGTTTATTATCCGCATTATATTTGTCATTGGCAACAAGGAAGTACCTGCCTCTTTTCAATGCCATTTATCATTAGCCTGCATGTTGCTTTTACCGTATCGATCTACTGCAATTATAACGTGATTTATATCACCATAATTGTGGTTGAAATTAACGGCAATGAATTGTCGATAACGAAATTAACTAAGAATGTTTACTCCACACTATTCGATAACCTCATTTACAATAGAGCACTGTTGATAGTGTTATTGTGTCTTATTATACGCATGTAGTGTTATTGAGATGATGTCAGATAAAGCCGTTGTGTTTGATATTTAGCGTTACAATAAGAATGTAGTGTAAGCAACTCGTCCCGCATTGCTTGGCAAATAAATTACAACACTTAAAGTAATGAAGAGAGCTACAATGGGCGCGTGATAAGAATGTGTGGTTTTATGATAACTCGATAAGTTATTGTGAAACACCAAATTCCAAAAGTGACGATGCTCTGACAGGTTTACAAACAAAACAAGTTGCAGCGATGAGTTTCCACTGAGACTCGGGCTAAATTAGCGCTCTACTGCGAGTACTCGATCTCAGCAAACTCGGCCGGTTATACAAACAAAACAATAAGAGTTTAGTCAAACTCATTTCTACTCTCGTCGCTTAGGTCTTATTTTTAAAAAGCTTTCAAAATAAAAACTAGGACAGTCGCCACAACCGCGAGTTCTCAGTTAGCTCCGTTAAATACAGTTAGAACGACGACAATTTATTAATCAAGCTCTGCCTTCGGATCCAATATTGGGTAATTTGCATAGTTATTCAGCTGGAATAACTAAAAACGGTTCAACAGAAGATACAAGGTGTTATTATCTTATCTGCGTCCATCGGTCGGCAATGTAAACATTCGTTTTGTGAGTAAGCGCGAGTGGAACGATTCGCGTGCAGCCCACGTCGGAAAGCGGATGCTTCATCAATGGAATCCGATGGGAAGGACCAAGATTCCGTGGCACTTAGACAATAGTGGCCGGTGAGAGTCGGCGCCGCTGCGACGAGCGTTCACCTCTCGCATCCCGCCAGCGGTTATCACAGAGGGACTGGTTCCGGGGACCAGTCACGAGAGCCTCACGTATTGATAGAGCCGGTGTTAGCACTGCGTTTCACTGTGATGCACACTGGTCGTGACAGGGCACGGCACGACTGTCAAATGGCGCGTGAATAATCGCGCGGCACGGAGGAAGACACGGGCGTCACGTTCGCGCACGTGATGCTGACTGGCTAGCGCACGCCTCCACTCCGCCGATCTCGGTCGGCGCGCGGCCGAGAGCGGCTCGCTGAGCCTAGCTCGCCCCGCTTTGGGGAATTTGCCCGAGAACGGGGAGTTTTTGTAACGCGGCTACCCAGCACTTTTGAATCCGGAATGATAAGAGAGGGAGCGGACAGGAAGCGCCGCGTCAGCGTCACCAGTCGCACTGCAGGTGTAACCGTAATCCTTCTCGGAAGATAATGGCGAAAAGATTGCTTTGTGCTAAATGGAGGCTCTTTTCCGTTATCTATATCTACCACGGATCAGAAAATATAAGATAACTACATTTTTGATGTACTTGAATTTGTGTAAGCCATTACAATTTAGTACGGTTAGAAATAATATATCCATGAAATTATTTTGCAAACGATTTGGTATATTTTTATTTTATTTAATCAAAAAAATATCTTATTTATCTAAGTAACTGAAATAGTCAAACTATTTATGTATATACCGAAACCAAGCCAAATCAGAGGTCCCGTGGACTCGTATGAGGCATGATTGTCCGAAAATATAGATATAAGTAGGTAAGTACTATACTTACGATATGTACTTCATTTCTTTATTAAGCTAGCTATATAATAATATAATAATTCTAATGATAAACTTTTATGCACCTAATTTTAATAACGACAGCCTAATTGCAGGGCCACAGTAATTTACATAACGAAATATTAACATTCACAACATAGTTATAATTGAATCTGATGATAAGTAAGTACTAATAGATAAAATATATTATATAAAAGTAGTCATTAGTATACATTATTATTACTCACATTCATAATATTTCTCTTACTTTTTTTGTTGACGAAGGGGAAATCTTCAACAAGATACCTGACTTCATTGAGGCGTAGCCAGGTTCTGTGAGATTTGTACCCACTAAACCCCTTTCCCCCCGGAGACCTGACTCCGGATTCTTCCGGAAAACCAAAGAGAAGCCTAGAAGCGTTCGCTTTAAGAAATAAGGCCGCCAATTTTACTTTAGTGTGTATTATTTGTCGTTGTTATTTGAAATATTGTGTCCAATATACGAGTAGAATTTTGCTATTAAGATAAACCATTTAATGATAATTATTCAATTATAAGTACTTCAAAAATTAAAAATGACAATATGTAAACAATCAATTTGTAATAAATGTAAATATTTAATGATGTCAATATTAATAAAATTATAATAATATTAAACATCTACATGTTATCATGTAGATGTTATGTATGTATTTATCTAACATGACTGTATCTATCTATCTATCTCCCCGGAGACCTCCTTGCACTGTGCTGTGTGTGGCCCTTCCCGGATATCTGACCAATCCGCCAACGACGGCGACGGTCACAAGCCGCCATCGTCCACCCTGGACTCGGCGAAGCAGGTATCGGAGCCCCATCTCCGAACACCCTCAAGTCTAATGCCCCTTTTAGTCGCCTCTTACGACAGATAGGGGCTGTTCCGCAGCCTTTTTCTTTCACCCAGGCTGCAGGATTAAATATTTCTCCTACCTAGAGATTTTCTAGGTAGGTAACTGGTACTTTTTAAGGCGGTTATAGTACATCTAAACTAGACAAACAAAACGAATTCCACGTTCTAGGTTTTTATTAATTTGAGAATAATTTTCTAACTTAATAAAACGCCCGACATATTGATGGTGCGGCAATCTTGTATTTGAAAATGATCATAGTATGTATATGTATTTTCAAGTCACACTTAAGTACTTTCGTAATTTTGTGTAATATATTTGAATTGGTTGCCTGGAAGAGATCGCTCTTAGCGATAAGGTCGCCAGTTAAGGCACTAGCTTGTAAGTTCTGTGTGTGTTCTCTGTAATTTTATTTTATTGTGAGTGTTTTAATAAAGCGGTTATCTATCTCTATCTATCTTCTATACTATTACGCGATAAAATATTTATATCGCCATTTTCGCAGCATCTTCGGCCATCTTGAACTGATTTTCATGAAACATAGCTAAAACAATTCCGTCACAGACGTCTTTAAAAAAATATCTATGGAGCCGTCTATATCGCGTGCTATGAGCCACAGACAGACACACACATACAAACTTATAACATACCGTTGTTTTAACGTCAGGATTTTAAACTCAAATCTTTCATCCAAAAAAACTTTGATACGCCGCAAAATATGGACACTCCGAATTTCTAAATCGTGATAATAGCTAAGCCCCCAATTAATTACAATGCCTTTAATATAATATTTGTAATATACAAAATCATACATACATACTTATAGCGCCTGTAGCTCAGCTAGCAGCTAAGGCTATAAACGAAGCTAAGCAACGGTCGATGCGGACGGTGTTTGGATGGGTAACCATGCACAAGACTGCCGTTGTAAAAGTGGCATTTTCATCTGGGCGCTACCGTGGGTCGGATGACAAGTCTTCGTACAAGCAGTCGTTAAACCAAGTCAAAGGCCTTCGGGCGGCTTGAAAATTCTAGACACTATGGCTTGGCCATTTAGATCATACGAAGAAGAAGATATGTACATCTTATGGAGGTTCATCGCTGTTCGTATATTGGCGTATTCGGCATATTTCATGAACAATAGCGACGTGTGGCCTTACGAACTTTTGATAATATATTTATCATATTCGCTTATTTGACGGATAACAAATATTTGTGTTACATTTTATGTATGCAAATACAAATACAAATACCAATCATTTATTGATAACACCAAAGTTACAAGTCAAATATGTGTGGCCGTATTTGCAAATACTTGTATTGGATCACAGATTAGTGCAAAATATTATTTTGTGACGCTGTCTGCTGAAACCTTGGGCTTGTAGTCGTCACAATATTATTTTTCATTACTCATAGGTACTCTGAAAGTAGGTCTGAAGTTGCCTGAGGAGCGGGATGAAAGTAATACATTGCATCCCTAGGGAGAATAGCTTTGAAACGGACAGCTGACAAATTAATTAAAAAATAGTAAAGTAAAAAAAGGTTTTACTTTCCCAGCACCCGGCTACAGCCCCGCACCAGACCTCTAGTCTCCATTCACAATATCAAAGGAACGAACCCGAACTAGTTTGTGTTTGATTTGTGAAATGGAATATTTCCCGAAAACTTTCTCTCGGGACCCCTCGAGTGTCCTTGCCGCTATTTTCCTGGCTAAGGCTTTATGCAGTAACGCAAACGAAGTTGCGTTAAAAATTTTACTAGCGTTGATTGGTCTGTCATTACAGTATGCTTTAACATAGGTTAAAGCATACTGTTGCCAAATTTAAGCAGTTTTAAAGCATATTTGTGTCATTGGTCACAAATTTGAAGTATTGACAAAATAGGTAGATATGTGGACATGGAGAAACTGAAGTTCTTTTTTTAGAGTTCCGTAGCTAAACGGCTTAAAGTAAACATTTTGGCTTCCGTACAAGAAACGCAATTTTTAAGCATTTTTTCACCTTATACCGACACTTGGTAGACCCTCTAAACATTCACAGAATATTGAATTATGTATTAACTAAAATTATTAAAAATAAAGTTGTATTGATATGTAATCCCATACAAAAACGGCGTGATTTTTGCTTTTTGTATGATAATGGTACGGAACCATTTAAGCGCGAACCCGACTCGGGCTTGGCCAATTATTTTTGCTATACAACGGCAGCAGGGAGACGCTTAAAAAATGCACAGAATATGTAGATGTATCTACATAATTATATCTTATGTCAAAATAAATAACGAAATAAATGTAAAATAACTATTTTATGGGGGCTCGAGCCCGTCTCGCACTTGACCAATTATTTTTGATAAAAAGAAATTGTGATAAAATAAACGGCGCCAAGCGTTTGCCAAATCGCCTGGCAGTAGCGGTGGGTTTCTGAAAAGCCGTTCTGCTTCTGTTATCCTTGAGCGAAACAGCCGTACTCGATATCATAAGAGTAATCGTCCTACGGTAGATTATCTATCGTTTGGTAAAACGCGTCCAAAATGCTCGATCCACAACGCGCGTTTAGTTTTGATCAGCATAGAGGATAGCGTCCTTGCGCTGATTGAAACCTATACCTACTTGTTTACTTTCCAGCATTGCGGAAAAAAGCCATTTTCACTAAAATCTTTTGTAAGTTAGAATCCTATACATAGTTATCGGTAACAAATGCAAAATGTTTTGAAGGCACTATTAATATTTTCAAACATTTTTATACAAGTTATTCGAAAAAACCTGATTATTTTCATTTACGTTTACCTAATTAATGAGTACACGAAAGCTGTTTCTTTATAAAATTTGGATGAACTGTTATATTATTTTATATTTTTTGATACCAAAAAGGAGAAGTTGTGCTTATTTCATGAATTTCCAATAACAGCATTATTATCTAAAGTCCCTACTTCAAATTCTTTTTTTGAAATTCAAAAATATTAATTATGTTATGGGGAGTGAATTTTATGTACCTACTCATGTCAGTAATTTTAAGATAGGTAAATTAAAAATAATTTAAATGTTAATAACTAGATTTTGTGTAGTATTAAGTCATTCTAAGTAGCCTTAGCTATGCCCTAACAACGAAGCACAGGGTGCACATTTTCTGTATATTTGTGTTGCTAATAAAGACATTTTGAATTTGAATTTGAAAAAAAAAAAGTCTAGAATCAGTAGCGGGGGACGACGGGTGGCAATGGCACCATATATATAATTATAATAGGAATTAAGTAAAAATATTATGTGTTTTTCTTATAGTTTTGTGTCTGTTTTTCAATACATTTACTTATGAGACGCTTAGAGATTTGTTGGAAAGTTGAAGCCTAACGCCTGCCATAAAATTGAAAGGACGTTTCTTACGACAACTGTCGTTATTCGAATGCTTTTTTGGCGGGCGTTAAAGTAACATATCAACATCATGTGGAAGAAAACTACTTTATCCCTGTAAAAAAAATTCTTATTTGTCCAACCATGGTAAAATTTTAACACCTGCTAATTTTGTATTTTATCCTGTCGTAAATTTAGTACTAAGTTAACCAACCGTACCCTGGACGTTTTGTAGAAAAGCAAAATATATTTCACGTTTAAATTTTATGTTATTTGTAGATCAAATATTCTAAAACTTATATTGACTAAAAATATAATATTTATGATTGATATCTATGATACACTTATATTTACGAAAGCGCGCGGTTAGTCATCAAATTAGTTTTGCAGTACAAGACTACAAAGGTATGTAGGTAATGTCGCGTCGACTGGAAGATGAAACGGCATGCACTTTTTTGAACTGTTTCATCTACGAAAACATAGATGGCGGTTGCGGTGTACAATCCGCCCTGCTTTATCTACAATTTCAGCCAATGAGATTCAGCAAAGTGTCCTTCGGTTGACGTCACGGCTTCCACGTTGGAAGTTGTCTGAAATGTCAAATTATTGTCAAAATTTCTTTCATGTTTCATTATGTTTGTAAATCTAAAAACATGATTTTAAAATAATATTTACTCGTAAACGTAAACAAATAAGTTAGTTCTACGCAATTTACAAAAGGGGCAGTCGTATATGTTATATAATATGACCTTCGTGCGGTGCATTACTGATAAGAAATGACTTGTGCAAACGAGGATATGAACAGGATCTTGGAATTCCTCAAGAGTCCTGTCGACGAAGGTTTAGATGGTCAATTGAATCAGAAGATAGGAAAAATGAATAGCTTCCATCAGGAAGGTGCCATGGTGCGTATCTGGGTGACGCCGCAATCTAGCTGATAAGGTATCGGGGCACGAGCTTTGTGAAATGGGATTATTCGCGCGAGCAGTGCACTAGACGCGCGGTGAAGTAATAGTGATCGGCAGCGAACGCCACGGCAGCCGGACCTCGTTCAACAGCTTTCGTGAACTCACGCTCCCACTTTTACCGTTATCCGTTCATTTGGTTTTGTGAACGGCCGGTGCCTGCTCGCCGAAAACTATTTCACCTTTCGCTGTGCCGCTACAGTATTGTTGTTTTAGGTGTTATTAGGTCGTTTGTTAGCAAGAACGAGAGTTTCCCGATTCCGCGGAATACCTAGTTAGTTAATTAGTGCAGTGCGTCATTAACGCGAATGCCGCGCTCCGAGCCGGTCTACGTAAACATATTCTAGTAAAGTGCCAGCGAGGCACCATGCGGTCGCCGTCTTTAACATATGCCGAATAAATTTTAATGAATATTCTCTGGTACCAAACCCAAGACGAGATCACAGTGACTTAGTGTAGCGTTTCCTTAACTTTCTTTAGTGTTTTTGCCCTATTCACACATAATTTGAGTGATTCAGATATGTTGATGTAACTTACATGCAATAGTGAAGTGCTAAAAATGGATAAGAAACTAGATCTATTATCTCTGTTCGAGGTAAGAAGCTGGATAATGATTTAATAATTTAATTTAAAACATTTTTGTGTGTTGTCTGAAAATTTTTAGATTACCTAATGTTTTATATTATCTTGAAAATATATAAACAAAAATATTTTCCTTAATTTAATAGCCTGTGCCTGACAATTTATATGAAACTATGGTGTAACATTAGTGACTGAATTTGTTGAAATTGATATAATAGTTAATGTAGATCTAATTGGCACTACTAAGTCAACCTATTAGTAAATTTTCTATATATATTAATGCAAAGAAATTCTACATTTCACAGAATAAACAAATATATAATACCTATTATGTACTGATACTCTACATAATTTCTAATAAGATAGTTAAGTAACACAGTTATTGTATGCAAATGAATGTCATAATGCCTACCTTTCATTTCTGAAAACTATAAAAATGAGAAAGTTGGTATCATAAAACTCTTATAGCTGAAAATCCTTTCACTTTACATATAAAATGAAAGTAAAATCAGGGTGATGCAAAATGCAGAGATATTGTGACTCACAGGTTATCTCTGAATAAATATTTATAATATGTTTATGTCATTGGTTTTCCTCTCCTTATACAGTGTAGGTATAATATAGTTTAAACTAATAGATAAATAAATGTTTTTACATCTATAGCTCCCTAATGAGATGTTTTATTCTGTATTAGGGATGCTGTGGACGACATACAACACTTCACAAACACTTAATTTCAAGACAGCCATTCAAAATCTATCTGGCTCTGGGAATCAAACCTGAGACCTCACACTGCTGCACAGGCACTCAACTATCCTGAAAAATAAAAAATAATGAGGCTGTAAAATACATAAGCATATTTAAGTAGTTACCACAAATGAATTTCTATGTATCTGACATAAGTGGTGTTTTGTATCTTGTCATCAAGACAACAAGACATACAAGACAGGAATAAATAAGAATTTAATTTATTATTAGGATATTATTATATAAAAGTATGAAATAACAGGGTGTATGTATAGAAAACCTAATCAACCTACTTCTGCGAAAAACAATTAACAATTACATGGAACAATTAAAGCATCAGATTAGGACTCAAAAACATTTTTTTTTAATCAAATCAAGTACTTTTGTTTTCTAGTTAAAATTGTACAATTAATTAATGATTATCGAAATTGCCTACACACATTTAACATCTGTTAGTTTCAATTTAAGTGCATCATTAATTAATTATATTAGCAGAATAATGACATTAATGACCTAACAGAATAGTGTGTTGTAACAGAATTATGATAAACTATGCATTTTTCTTTCTTTCTTTCCATAAAACATAGAATAGAAAGGTACTAGGTCTAGGTCCTAGGTACTAGGTCTTCGGTATAGAAAATTCCCTATCAAAAAATTCTGTATAACAAATAGACAAATGTCCATTAGTTAATAGTTTTCATAATAATAGTACATAATTATTAATTTAATGAGACGCACCAAATACTTTGTGTCATGAGGTGCTGAAAAATAAATATTAATCCTGTTAAAGGTTTATATATTTTTAAATTGAAACATGGTTTAATGATGAAATATGCTTTTTTTAACGGGTTGATTAAACATAATTTATATTTCCAGTCGGACACATGGCCGGCGGCAGACGATTTCCTGGACAATATATTCTCCCTGGAGCAGGGATCGTTGGACTTCCTTGATGCTTCCATGCCGGATTTCATGCCCCAGGACAATGTGCCTGCATCCGAGACCTTGAGTAGCTCCGGCTCGGACAGTGGGGTGTCGTCCGACCAGGCTGAATGGTAAGTACAACTATCTGCTTTTGATTTACCACGATGTGTCTCTTCTCTTTTTGTGAGCTGAACTTTGGTGTCGAGATCCTAGCAAGCCTGGTATGGCCTAGTTCTGACTTTTTGCCAAACTTTTTGCTGCACTAGACCACAGAATAATAACTTGACCAAAATAAATATGAAATAAATAATAATAAAATGTTTGGTACACATGTCAATGTGATCTGTTGTGTTACTTATTAGTACTTTGATGAATAGTAATATAAACTTTTTTATAATCTTAATTTTCAAAATTTTGATGTTTTATTTCCTAACTACTTGTAAATTAAATTAATTATATTTTAGTTTGTAAAACTACACATATGTATATGGATAGTTTAATTTTTTTGGGAGAAGACATTGGTTTCCAATATACAGTTTATACAACTAGTTTGGAAGCCTTTGGATTCCATATAATTTAGTTGATTTTTATTTACTGTGTCGAATAAGGTTATTGTGTATTAGTATCTAAATTGTCGTCAATTTATTATTTACCATAAATATTTATTATATTTTACTTATACACATATAAAAATATATAAATAGTAGAGTATATAAAAGTGATAAATATTCTTAAGCATAACTAACTAGATTACTTCAATCCACCAAAGAATATGAAACATTGAATTTGCTCACTATTTTAGTAGTTCCGGGATAAAATTAAACTATATACCAAAATGAGGTGTAAAATACAGTATTACGGACAAACCTAACAGATTTATCAAATATTTCTATAAGCATGTGTCATTGAGGATAAAGCCGCAGAAGTGTAGTTATGACTCAAGGTTTAAAATATTCAAGACATATCTCTCGCCTCCGAAGGCTTTCCAGGTCAGTCACATATCCTGAAAGGTGTGTAGAGGTGTATTTAGGGGACAAAGTAGTTTTTTTTTATACTGGGCTTAATATGTAATGACTTAAGTTAATAGGTCAAGTACAGACTACCTCTAGATTATCTAGGGTTGTTTCTCTAAGTGTTATGAATAGTGACGCTCGTTGGTCTTTGCTCTAGAAAGCTTAATTATTAATTTATAGAACAAAGGAAAAAAAAAATTGACATACACTCACATGTATTTGCCGCGTGATTACGTATTTCCTTTAGCATTTTGGCGCGTAGATGGGCGAAAAGGCTGTTGACTTAGGTCAATGCCTTTAGATTCGCCCATCCTTTCCTTACATTTACGCGCCTACTTAAAATAGCTAGATATATCTTAACGTAAATTGACTTGCTATTTAGATAGTTACTCTCCTAAGTAACTAGTTTTAGTCAACCTTCTTGGCCCCTCAAAATGTATTCGTACATTCGGAATAAACTATACTGCATAATAGATGTCTGCAATCACTATCTAAAGACTAAAATAGATCTTCAGCATCTGTTTTAGTCCTAATGTTTCTTAGTACATGGGAAAGATGCACAATTCATCAACAAACTTCAATTATTTTATGTATTTATCAGCATATGTGTATATAGGTACTCTTGAATTTAACCAAAATGAACCACAGAATTTAACCAAAATGAACAGAAATCTGATGGAACAGATGCCTTCTAAAACTGATCAAAACTTCAATGTAGATCATTATTTAATGTTGTTTTAATGTATGTTACTTGGAAAAATTGTGATGGTCTTTTGTACACTGATTTCCATAATGTTAATTCCTCTCATTAAAAATTGGGCGTCCTAAATTAATCTTGCTGGATAACAGCATCCATTATATTTTATACTAGAGGTTGCCCGCGGCTCCGCCCGCGTCTAGGTCGCTTTTCGCCCCTGGCAAAAAATTGAAACCAATATTTTTAATTTTACATAAACTATACATATTCCAAATATCATTGCTAGAAGTTCAAAAACATAGAAGTTGCATACAAACTGTTTTACCCCCTTTCACCCCCTTAAGGGTAGAATTTCCAAAAATCTATTCTTAGTACATGTTTAAGTACTAAAATATATACACACTCCAAATTTTACACCTTTAATTTCAAAAACACAAAACATTTATTTTTAACTTTCAACCCCAATGGCATCCTCCTTAATGCACCCCTGGCAAAAAAAAATATAATTTTAATTTAACCATTTAATAATCTACTAACATAACAACTTTCAAGACTTTAACTTGATAAATAAAGAATTTTCCATACAAACTTTTACCCCCCATTACAAACCCTTAGTTCACCTCTGGCAAAAAAAATTGATACCATTATTTTTAATTTTACATAAACTATACACATTACAAATTTCATTGCTAGAAGTTCAAAAACATAGAAGTTTCATACAAACTGTTTTACCCCCTTTCACCCCCTTAAGGGTAGAATTTCCAAAAATCTATTCTTAGTACATGTTTAAGTACTAAAATATATACACACTCCAAATTTTACACCTCTAATTTCAAAAACACAAATCTTTTATTTTTAACTTTCAACCCCAATGGCATCCCCCTTAATGCACCCCTGGCAAAAAAATATATAATTTTAATTTAACCATTTAATAATCTACTACCATAACAACTTTCAAGACTTAATCTTGAAAAATAAAGAATTTTCCATACAAACTTTCACCCCCCCATTACAAACCCTTAGTTCACCCCTGACAAAAAAACTTGATACTATTATTTTTAATTTTACATAAACTATACATATTTCAAATTTCATTGTTACAAGTTCAAAAACATAGAAGTTTCATACAAACTGTTTTACCCCCTTTCACCCCCTTAGGGGTGGAATTTCCAAAAATCCGTTCTTAGTACGCGTCTACATACTAAAACAGATACACCCTCCAAATTTCACAACCCTAGGACCAGCCGTTTGGGCTCTGCGTTGTCTATAGATGAATGAGTCAGGACAAAGAGTCTTATAGTATAGATTATGAAACTGTTGCCCCGCATCACAGGATGGAAAGATACTTAGCGCGGGGCACAGCGTCTCTGTAACGTATCACACGTATGTTATTACTAATTCACTATTTGTTACTGTTATGTACATGTACGTACACAATTTAACGGAAAACAAAAATATTTTGTATTTGTATGTATGTTTATAGAAAGACATTTCATCACGCATCCAAACACGTGTTCACGAATTTCAAAGTCAAAGAACCAAATGGCATTTTACCACAATCTGAATAGAACTTGAACCCGCCAGACAGGTTTTAGTGTCGTTTGATAGCTTTCAAGGTTTTTCATTTCTTATGATATTATTTTGTGCTGTTATGTCATAAAATTGTGGATACCATGTAGAATTTAGGAAGTTTTGATGGCGCTATAAAACTGGCAATCCGATAAAAATATATATTCTTACTTCTATTTGTACATGTTTAAGATAATGTACTGATGATAAAG
The DNA here is from genome assembly GCA_035578125.1 of Mellilla xanthometata. Lineage (NCBI taxonomy): Eukaryota > Metazoa > Arthropoda > Insecta > Lepidoptera > Geometridae > Mellilla > Mellilla xanthometata. The sequence goes on along the minus strand of JAPUBQ010000015.1, from coordinate 5,330,029 downwards.
TTTAATGCACAATTCAAACTTCTTCTCAGATAGAAAGCTTATCACCAAGTAAGATAAGTCATTAAGTAATATGTAGCTTATCGGATAATGCATTTATTTATTTATATTACTCAAATTAGAACACCGTAAGTAGCTTCTTAATTGATATACTTGTTTTTCAAAACACAATGGTCCTGTTTCATAATATCTTATCAAGATACCATTCATTTCCTACTTTACAACTACTTTCTTATCAGTAGTTTAGACGATGCCGGTGGATTTAATAATATTAAGGTCAATTTTATTTATGATAAATGATAATAATCATAAATAACAATGATTACCTGACAATTAAAAGTGTCCTACATTTTTTAGTTTGCTAAGGAAAATTCTCAACTTCTACTTACACGTAAAATTATTCGGATTAAATTCTAAGATATTATGAAGTTGTTAACGAACATTTAATTAATACTCTTGTCTGAAAATCTGACTTGATGTAGTAGAATATAATATTTAATAATGACACGCCTCTCTATCGTCTCTCTGGAGTTTATCTTATAAGTTACGCCTTACTCTACTCATCTTAGAATGTATTTTTTTTTATACTTTGATGGGTTTGCGATTGATCAGAATTCACCTGATGGTAAGCGACATTGTGATCTAAGGTGGAACGCGCTTACACAGAAGAAACCGGTTCACTCGTGCCTCGAAAACCGCAAGATTATAGTTCATCCAAAGTTCTTTTCAGGGTATAAACTATCCCAGACAATTTAGTCTAGTCTTTTCGAATCTTCAGTGGTAAGACACTGTTGCCTGCCTTTCTATTCCTTTCAATCAAAACTAGTTCGTCGAGACAATGAGTCACGTTTACTCTTTGCAATTGATGACTAAACGCGATTGGAGGACTCGACTTACCTTCACCGAATGGTCGTGATTTTGCTTGATGCAAAGCGCACTTGAGTAATGTCTGGGCTGCCAACCATGCCAAAAGTCGCAAGAATAATAAATAAGTTAAATAAATAATTTATTAATTTACAACTTACGAGGTACATCGTAAAATGATTTCAAAGAAATGTGTACTACAATATTGATATCCTGAGATTTCTAAAATTTTGTTACAGTTTGGTATACAATTTTGCATTAGTTTTGCTTAATGTACATCTGAATTTTTATCATAAATCATGACATAGTTCCTTACATTTGATTTTTAACTGGAACTAGTTGTTTTATAATCATGAAATCTTCAGTAAAATGCACGTTAATTTACAGAGAAAATGTATAACAACGCACTTATAAAGTAATAATAGTTAGATAGATAGAGTAGAGATATATAATAAGAGTTCATTGTGCTGATGATTAAGGTTTATATTAGCTTTTACGACATCCTAAAAATATTACGTCTTAAAAAATGTGCTTATGAATCAAGATATTTGCTGTCTTTACGTAAACTATTTTATTTGCTTGTTTTCTGCGAAAACATAATTAACGGAAACTATACGAAAATACTTTCGTAGGTATCTTTATACGTTGTCTGGTTTTCTAGTATACTTGTATATACAATATATGTAATTCCAATTCTTAGCAGTGCAATATTTTGTGTATTTATTATTAGTAATGTATTCTAATGCCCAGGTTAACAAATAAACAAATTAATTGGTAATATCTTATATATACAATTTCCATGTCACAATGTTAGTACTCCTCCGAAACGGCTTGACCTATTTTTACCAAATTTTATGTATTCAGTAGGTCTGAGAATCGGCTACTATCTATTTTTCATACCCCTAAGTGAGGCAAAACAACGTTTGCCCAGTCAGCTAGTAACTATATAAAAAACATTAATAAAAGTAATAAAATTACATACATGTAATTCTTGTACCTAGATTGTTTTGTATTGCTCTTGTATGCTTACATTAATGATGTAGCTAAAAAGACTTTAGTGCCATTGAACGGAGTTCAGTTTGTTGTACAATATATCGGATAATTCTTTATCACCCAGAGACGGAATATACATAAATTACAAATATACATATTTACCTAAATTATCATTTATGGTGCGATAACTGTTCAGCCCACGCCATAGAGCGGCCCATGGTATTTCTATCTCTAATTTGACCGATTTAGCGACAAGTTATTGACACTTGGACATTAGTATTCATTGAGGACGTCTCCCGTTCGACATGCGTGTTTTGAATCGTCTAATGAAATGCTAAAACAAACGTTTGCGATATGTACTTTATGTTGGACGTGCGAACAAACCATGCGTTTAGTATATTCATTTCTTTGAAATGTTACATGTTTTAGGCCTTACCTTGCATTTCTTAGAGAATGCAATTTAATTTTTTTGATGTGTCAAAGATATATCGTAAAAACCGTTTCAACCCCTATTGTCCAGATGGCGGCCGTGAGACAAGGGTGGCGATCCCACAAACTTGATTTTAGCTTTACACTTACCCCCCTCCCCCTACACATCAAAAAAATAAAATTGCGTCCTCTAAGAAACGCAACCCCAAATATAACTTTTCAATGGACTAATTACAAAGTTGAAACTTTGCTGTAGTAACTTTATCTATACCAATATATAGAATTGTTAAACAAATGAAGGAAAAGAGAAAGGATGTAGGTTACTTAAATATAAGGAAGAAAGGATAATAGGTATAAAACAATAATATGTAACCTTGAAATAAAAGTAAAAAATAATTACAATTCAAATTATGTCAAATATTTAAATCTAACTAATTAAAATACATTGGTTGAAACCAAGTAATAATATGAACGAAATCAATAAAACCGATCTGTAGTTATATCGTAACCAGAAAAATAGGAGTCATCCTTCAAATAGATGATATACATATATATGTACTTGTTTGGGTATGTAACGTGAATAAGACACATTCTTATTCTTATATATTACTTTATATTATTTACTCTAGTAATTAATGAAATATAGTATAAATGAAATATGTATTTATTTATAATATGTATATGTAGTATATCAGTTGACACTTGACACTTTCACACACGGCTGGTTAGCCCCATACTGAACCTGATGGGTTGTGTTAGCTACTATAATACGAACTAGAAATGGTTCAGTATGGGGCTAACCTGTCGTGTGTAAAATGTGTTCAAGAAAAAAAAATGTGTGCTTTGTACCAACAAATTGCGTTCAATTAATTTCTAACTAAAGGTATAAAATATTACTAATAGAAAAGCAATGAACGCCTATGTTCACGATCAATAACGTCTCAAGTGCGTCAGTGAGTATCGTAGGTGCCCTTTTCGTAACCTTTCTCTTATAAGTCTAGGTGGTTATCCTTTATCTCAGGGTTGAGGAATCATATCTGATGACTTATATGGCAAGTTAAGCTTTTCCGTGACTTTCACAGTACTTTTGGTATTTAAAGCTACTTGCTAAAAATACAGTGGCTTATATAAATAGAGAAAGCCTCTCGCACGAAAACAATTACTCTAAAAATTTCATCATTTATTATTTAATTTTTATATCGTTCAAAATCTGCATCATATATCAAAGATTTTTCTTTGCATAATTTTTATTCGCAATTTAATACAATGTTCATTAAAATACTAAAAGAATTATCATTGCTTTATTAATCTATGTTATTATTTTATTACTTATTATTATTAACAATTCCTACGAATATTCAGTAAATTACCAAGGATTTGTCTAACTGTACTACCAAATACATCCTCAATTTAGGGTTTGTTTACATTTAAATACAAGGCATTTTTAGTCATAAGACAATACTGGTTGATTTAAATTAACAAAATGACTCTAGATTTTCGTGGTATTTATCAGTACTCTGTATGTTTAATCTCTTGTATCCATAGCACAAAAACTTATCACGTAGTCTGTATGATGCAAACATCATAATTACGAAATAATATTGAACACGTACCAAGAAATTATCAGTTGGTATAGTTTTTTTACATATATTGTTATACAATCATTGTAAACATGTAACGTATTCGGAATTCTAAAAACTAGACAGCATCAGAGTTTTGCCACTTATTTTAGGCCACAAGAATGTAAGTAATCGTCTGAAACCAAAATTGTGCTAACTTTTATATAAAGATATGATTATAATAACAATATCAATTAGTCTATGATAAAATAGATTTAATTGCAAACGATTAAATATAAATGTGTTAGTTTTGTCCTCTTGCTTCTTGCCTCGAGACCTGCAAACTAACTGTAGTGAAATATGTAACACTTGCAGTTAGATCGCGTTTCAACGCAGGTAGTTGATCCAGGATAAAAAATTGCGCACGTTTATTATTCAGTGTCTAAAGCTATCTTTATAAAATTTTATTCTAATCTATTCGGCCGTTACAGCGTTAAAGAATTAATCTACATCTAATGTATATATGGATGATTACTCTTACTAGATTCTATTTACATAAACTAGCATTATAAATAATAAATAGAATTATGAAACCACAATTTTACTGGCTAGGTATTTCTTATTTGGGCTATCTGCGTGAACGTCATTGCTATGTCCTAACATAATGACCCTTCCGACCTATTCGCAGATTTATGTCTTAATTTCCACGTGTTACATTGTAAAGACATTTATCTTCCACTTATTGAGTCCATAAGGCGCATGCGTGTATCGTTATCACTTTAAATAAACAACTTACACACACATACTTACCAGCTACCTATACATAGGTAAGTGTGTGTTTGTGTGTAAAAACAGTTTTTCATATAAAAAATCAATATGTTTTGTGACACGCATCAGCCGGTATACATTCTTTATAAAAAAAATAAGCTGTATTATTTTCTGAGTCAAATTATGCCTGTAGCACTTCGTCTAAACGAAGAAAACTTTTTATGGTAAGATCGTATATTACACGTGACATAAGAACACTAAAAATAATAAAACTATTCGAGTTATTGTAGTGTTGTGTTAAATATTAAGTGATAGAGAAATCCAAGATATTTATTGCTGAAAATAGAACGATGGACAAAAACTAATAGAGACATTAAGAAATGCTCTAATAGGCACTTTCTTAGAGACCTTACGTAATTAGTAGTTTATGCTAAAGTAATAATATTTATAAGCTTAGTAGCCTAGATTATAGTTTTATTAAGGGATAACCTCGCGCATTCCCTTAAAAAATCGTATACCTATGTATAATAATAATAATATATCTTTATTGTACACCGTATTATGACAAAAACAGTGTTACAATCAGCGAACTAAGCGTATTGCGTATCAAATAACACCTTAATTCTTCACTGTACTACTCAAAGAAATTCCAATACCGTCGAACATTATTTGTGGAAGCTTGAACCAGTCAATTTTGGAGACTAGTCTAGACCCTCCGATAACAATCGTTTGAGTTTTGCTAGCATTGATAGAGAGACCATAAGAATAACCCCTTGAGACCGTGCTTTACTACGCGAGTCGGGGAAAAAACAAGCATTAGGTCAAGAAGAGATAAATTAAAGTTTAGAGGGTGATGTGTTTAATTATGTAAAGGAAGTATATTAAGATTGCAAGCAGAAACTAAGGAGAGAAGTTTAGTAGTACGAAAGTCCTTTTTAAGCAAACACGTATTAAAATTACCCATTAAAATAGCATGGTCATAAGTAGGGGAAATGTCCTCTAGAAGTTTTTCTAGAGAGTGAAAATTAGTTTACTTGAGAAATATGGGAGTAATAAACTCCTAGGATAATTTGAATATGATGTAGAACTACTTCAATAAAGATATGTTCGCCGGCTTTTGGAGGAGGTGCCTGCGCTGACATACTAACAATTGAAAAAGGATAGTGAGATCGTAGATATATGTCAACGCCAACACCCCGCTGGCGCATGCGATCATTTCTTATTAGTCGAAAACCAGGCAAAGAAATAAAAGAAGAGGGGAGTTCTGGATGCAACCATGACTCAGAAACCAAAAGAGCGTGTATATTGTGTTCTATAAAAGACACAAGTATTATTTTTTACCAACTCTTAATTTTACCAAAGTACAATCACCTGCCCGGTAAGGTGAGATAAATATTTGCACGCTCACATCTAAATCCATAAAAACTACGCACAAAAAGCTGTGGTACCGTAATCTCACTCACACACTCAAACTTACACGTATAGACACAGATATGGCGTATTTACTATGTACGTAGTATACATTTTATAATGAAGCACTTATCTAAGCACTTATACTTCTTCGCCCGGATGTAGGTTCGAAGTAGACGCGTATTAAAAATCTCCCAGATTTTATTAAAAATTTACTCAAAGATTAAATATATATATTTTTTTATTAAATGTTTGTTGTATGGAATCACTACAACATACGCTTAGTGCCATGCTGGGAACCTTCAATCATTTTCAAGAATTTTTCTGCTTCTGATAGGATGGGTCGTGCAACCTGTGACAAGCCTTGGGCCATTCTGTTTAAACTGACGGATGTACACTTCGAAACAGTATCTGGTCTGTGAAGCCACTTCTCAAGGGTTCGGGCATCACTGTGGCCGAATTTCTGACGAAGATGCGACTGACTTTAGCGTTGTGGTGTTACGTAATGCTGGACGAGAGAGGAAAACCCTGATGGTATCGCTGCCATCCATTCATCCGCGGCGCCGGCCTCGACGACCGCTGCAAGCAGCATCGAGCAGATCGAGGTAAGCGGCCTAAGGAACTACGGCGAAACCCAAGGCGAATAAACTAGTGAAGAAGTGATTTGTTACTTTGTATCTAAAACATTTTTTTTAAACATGTAAACCAGATACCCAGTTGTTGTTTCTCATAAGCTGTGGTTAAGTTTTCATTAATGTAATTACTTTCCTACCTTACCTTTCAATCTTTTGCACTATTTATCAATCAATATACATACGATAAGTTTATGTTAGTTATAACTAGCTGACCCAGCAAACGTTGTTTTGTCTTAAGTACCTACCTATAGTTAAATACATTATAATTGATCAGTTATCAAGCGGGATGAAAAATTATTGAATTACTAAAATGGCCATAAAATATAGGTGATAAAAAAGTAAAAATTTAGAGTTATGTATTTTTAATGCCACATGAAAAAAAATGGAGTTAGGGGTATGGAAAATAGATAGTAGTTCTCAGACCTACTGCATACGCATATGAAATTTGGTAAAAATCTGTAAAGCCGTTTCGGAGGAGTACGGTAACTAACATTGTAACATGGAAATTTTATATATTAAAAATAAGATATTTATATTTTAATTTAATTTACTGTGCACAGATAGGTTTATAAATCTGTTTAATATTTTAAAGTAATATCATTCCGACAGTATCTTCTACTTTTTATTTTTTATTCTTGGGAGTTTTGGCCGTACTTTGTTAACATTAAGTTAAACGTAATCATAGTTCATATAAAACCAAATATTAGAAGATATATGGATTTTTTCATGTATCAAGTATAGCTTACATTACATTTAAACAAAATTTTCGAATTCATATGTGTAGTAAGTTTTTATTTCTGTTTTTGGGGTGTGATTTTATTTTATTACTGTTGTGCAGTAGAATTATTGTTTTTTTTTTCATGCCGTTTTAGCAGGAGCATAGCTGGAAGTCTACTCTATAGAGTTACATATAATATTAGGTATTTTATTAGTACATAGTTGCACAATTTATAGGTCTGAGAACCGGTATAGTCTTATAGTATTGACATAAGCTATAAATACTCTAAATCTAGATTTGTTAATTTTAGTATCTCGTAATAAAAATATTTCTCACAAGAATAATTGATATGAAAGTTTGTTGAACTGAACGAACTACGTCCATTTAATTATATAATTTTTTATAGGTCTGAGAACCGGTATTATTAGTCTTATAGTATTGACTAAATCTAGAGATAGTCTATCTACATTTGGTATTTTTTTTTTATCGCGAGAAGAGTAGTATTCTTTTCATTTAATTTGATTTCTAAAACAAAGAAAAGTGTTGAGTTTGTTGAACTGAACGTACTACGTTCATTTAATTTTATTGTTGTCGTAACTACGAGACGCAGTTCTACCTTGGCCCATATACAATTGTGCCAAGAATCTTAGTCGAGCTACTCGTACGTACCGTATAAGAACGCATATTGGTGGCGATTCTGCCGTACACACGACTAAACTAAATTTAAAGAAGCCCCGTCTCTTTTCATCTTAGGTGGCCTGAAAGAGACGGCACTTTCTGAGCCACAGACAAAACAACTAAAATCACGTCAAATATGGAATGTGCAGGCAGTTTTAGAGGTGATACAAGTGAGTGCGTTCTAAAGTCGCCTATATTTTCTACATTCGACGTGATTTTAGTTGTTTTGACTATGGTGCAGAAAATGCCTTCTCTTTTTGGCCACCTAAGATGAAAAGAAACGGGGCTTCTTTAAATTTAGTTTAGTCGTGTGTGCCGCTGAATCGCCACCATTGATTAAATTAGACGATTGGAGAAAAAATGCTTTCTGTATTTTTACCGCTTTCACACTTCTGATCTTCCCAAATAAAATAGATAGGAATCATCAGAATCCGAGATAGGTTCATTCATCGTATGAAAATCGGTCGCGCCACGGGAATGGAACCTCGAATCTCCGTGGGTACCGATCGCAACGCTAGGCCAACGATCCAATCATTGTCATACAATACAAATACAAAATAATTTATTGGACCAACTTACATTCTAAACAAAACAAACATTAAGTGTAGGTACCGTAACTAATAATATTAATTCTAGAAGCTAAGTCTTAATGTAAGTATGGTGCCTAGCTCCTGCAGTAGGATACCCTGTGTTTGCAGGAGCTAGCTCTCTTCAGAAGTGCTAAGAATTAAGTTGGGATATGTTGTGTTATTATAAAGTATATATATGTACATATATAGATTGAATAGTATAAAGCCACGCAGTGGACACTGATTGGGGTGTCAAGACCACCAGAGTGTGCTTGCGTGTGTATGTGTGTGTGTGATTGTATAAAAGAGAGCGAGTGTTCTTACATGTGTGTGTGTTACATAGTGTAGTAGTGCAGGGTGCAGTTTGGAGGTCATAGAAAGTGCGGTCCGGGTTATATTTTTAGGCGGACTATACCCTCCGTTTCCGAGAAGTTAAGGATCATCAGGTGATTTCTAATTAATAGTCGAAGTGCATGTTTGTTGCGGTCTATAAATTTAAGTTTATGTTTTGCATATAGGAGTTACCCATCTCAGCGTACGTTTTCGTGTAACCATAGATAGTGCAGACTTATGGAATCTCAACGTGCTTGCTTCAATGAATAACTGACGTACCCGTAACTGCTTAGTTTCTATATATAGTGCGTCATATTATGAGGTAGCAACTATAGCGCGATACACCAAATTGCTATAAAAAGAAGAATAGATATCACTAATCAGGTTACACTATACACTTTGATCAATTGAAATACGCCCCTATTACATCTTATTTTGATTAAGACGTTCTTACCTTTGAATATAATTAAGAACATCTATAGCCCGTCCAACCGTTTTTCTTTTTGACAGCACCGATAGAACGTAACTGCGTCATGGTTAGAGTTTCTCTACGAGAGTTCTCGAACCGAAAATTCCCGGGAAATTTTGCTTTACTCGAGACGAGAAAAAAGTGGTCGAGAAATCGAGAAATCGAGAAATTCGGTCAAAAATTTCAAAAACATAATAACGCGCCTGCGCTCGCGCCTGGCTCTATCACGCGGTGTGCGAGTGACCGACAGTGCCCCCCGCCCCCTTACCGTTTCGTTCGTGCACGCCAGTCTCCATTTTGAAAATTGAGACTGTTTTAACAAGAAGTTTGATTAGAAAAGAGTTTCAGTTATATGAATCGACTGGTAAAAGAACACCAAATCTGGAAAACTTGTATAAAGCTGTTATGTCAGCAAAGCCTACATCGACAGAAAATGAAAGGGTTTTCTCCTTGTCTGGAAACTTTGTGACAAAAATACGAAACCGATTGTCAGACGGTGCTATAAATGCCCTCGTATTTTTAAAGGCTTATTTCCTTAATAAGAAGACATAGTGGGCTAGCTTTTAAGCAGTTTCCGCTTTAATTTGTGATTGTAATTAGTTTAAGAGTATTAATTACTTATAAGGTTCCTATGTTTACTTACGTAACGAAAAAGACTGTCCATTTATAACAAATATTGAATAGTAGATACAAAGACTAAACTAAAGTACCTACTTTACTCGTAATTATTAAGCTAGTCTGATTGTTATTTTTTATATACAATTTAAATACTGTCGTTTTATGTTGCATAATTGTAAAGATAAACTTAGTGTAAGGTTTACACACTATATAATTTACTTATTGTGTAAGGTATTAAGTTTTATTGTGGTCACATGAAGATTTTGTTTTTAGAAGATATTTTATTTAATTTTCCAAAGAAAAAGACTAATCCTAATTGTTTGTAGAAATATTGATTAAAAGATCTAGAGTTTATTTCGCTTATTTAAAATTTTCAAGTCACACGACGTGAAATAAAAAATAAATATTGTTGATTATAACATAAAAAACGTAGTGTTTTATTGCTAAATCACACATATTTAAAACAAATCGTATTTCTCGGCAACCCGGGAATTCCCGGGAAAAAGTGGTCGAGAATTCTCGTGCTCCGGGAAATAAAAAAGGTCGAGAAATGAGAAACCCTAGTCATGGTACGCAAAAGGTCACTTTTAAATGAGAGGTTTTAATTTAAATTTATAGGTTAAAGAAAATAAACGCTTGGGCAGACTATAATTTACTTATTTTAGCATGTCTAACAATGTCAAAATTTAATCAAAGATACGGACAGGAATGGACGAGGTTGGCAAGAGATAGGAAATTATGGAGTAAACTGGGGGAGGCCTACGCCAACGAGGCGACAATTACAGCAACCTAAAACTGACAAGAGAAATCGCTTAATTCATAAAAAATTTATTATATTTTTGACATTCTGAAATTTAAAATTACTATTATTTACAAGAAATATTGACATATTTAAAAACTAAAAATTAAACAAGAGATTTTTTATGATAATTTTATTTAAATTTAAATTTGGATAAATAGTGACATTGTGATTGTGAATTTGAAACAGAACCTTATAATTTGTAATTGAATAAATGGCTTTTTTACTTTTACTTTTACTTTAACAATGTCTAACAATATTTTGTCTGCTTCTTTCTAGTGACTTTGAGCAACAGCTATCTCCGTTCCTCATCCAAAACACCTGCGATGAAGAGCCCACTTCAACAATGGACCACAGCACCTCTAACCTGGACCATACGAACATCGGTAGCGTTCAAGATGTCATCATACAAGACAATGAAGCGTCGAATAGCTCCAATACGTCCAATGAAGTGGAAGATGCGTTCGATATTCTTGACTTTGAGCAAAACGTGATGCCTGGATTCCTAAACAATAACAATACATTCCAAAATGCTGGTGAGTGTTTTGTTTGTATGGTGAGGTGTTTTTAGAGTTGATGCAAGCAACTGGCTATATTTAGAGTATTTATTTAACTTTCTTAATAATTCTGATGACACTGTAGTCTTTTTACTACATAAGTCAAATCGGACTAAGGAACATAATACTTTACGTCGATAAATAAATGTCATCAAATTTCTAGAAAGAGCTGGAAAATACTACGTGAATTTTTTATGTTACAGAAATTTTACATAACATAGCATAAGAATTAAAACGCCTTTTTTCAATTATTTATAAGATATCCTTTTTTGTCTTTAATATTAATATTTTGTTTAAATTTTCTAGTCCTCGAAGTTTTACTGAAAATTGGTGATTAAATCTTATTAAATGCAAAACTTTATTTAGGTTATGCATATAACAAGATTGAATAAAACTAGACTGCATCTGAACTAGAAAGGTTAAACAAACAAAAATAGCCTAGATTTTTCCTACCTCTTATTTCACGGAGTGTTATTGCGTTTGTTTGATGGCTTAGTTAGATGGCTTTTATTTAATGTGTGTTTATTTATGGCTATATATGTAGACCTGACGGTTATGTTTTGCTATTGAAACTTATATTGTGCTTGGCTTTCTAAAAACTATCCCCTTCCACATTTTGACCCTAGATCAAAACCAACATTTTCTATTAATTCATACTTTGACAAACACTCGGAATTTTGAATAACAAATGAATTTAGTCCTTAGGGCTTTGCAATCCTTAAAACGTATGGGACGAAAATTAAATATAACACAAACGAATCTATCTCTAGATTCGGGCATTCGTACATTTACATATATGCCTACTCTCTTTGTACACCCTACGGTATGATACTTTTAAAATACGCGTATACTTATATACATACATACCTACATATATAAAGCGTCAACGGAAAGACATCATTAACGCTAGTGACCTTAAGTTATCAAATATTTCGATCACGAGGAGTAATTAATTTGGTACCTAAAATGTCACCCTCAAGTTTGCAATAACATCTTATATAACTTTTGGGATGAACAAAGTAGTTATCGAAGTTATGTTGCAGTGAAAAAAAGTGATATCAAATTATCTTCAAAGTTTATCGAAACCGTGGCCTTTTCATACGTATATTTGTACAACTGAGTCATTAAATATCCCGCACTTGAACCAATATTTGCTTGGGAGACGAAATTTTCGAAATTATTGACTAAACTCTGAAGGTCGACCTATTTGATTGTTCTAGTTTGAAAACACGCTTCAAATATGCTTGAACATGTTTGAATAATAACTACCGAATGAACTGCGTACTTGTGGAAGTAGATTAAAGCGTGCTTGATTTGTTAATAGGTACATTTCGAGTTCTCGACTTAATACTTTTCTACACATAATATAATACACAAATATCGCGATATTACGATGACACTTGTATTTATAAGACGTTAGAAGGCATCCAACTTAATAAATGTAAGTGTGATCTTAATTTCGTGATAATATAAATATGCCTTACGAGAACAGTTCTCAAGACTTACTCAATTCACACTTATTTTTCGGACATTTGGGATTTTCTTGGCTTTAATTTGCATGGACGCTTACTCTTGGTCATTTATGTATATGATCGCTTTTGCACTTCTCCATTTACTGTTAAAGATGTATCTTTTCAAAAATTGCATGAAAAATGTGTCTGGTCATAATAGTGTACACAAAACACAAATTAACACGTATATTTTCACTGACAGGTAAGGGCAACAGAAAACGTCGCCTATCCCAGACACCGCAAGTTACCGTCCAAGCCAAAGTCCAGAAGCCAACAATAAAGCTCCCGAACTCGACACAAAAGCCCCAATTAGTCGTGAAAGCCCAGCCGCAAAGACCCGTCAAAGTATCTAACATCCAAGTCTTGAATCCCCAAACAAAGGTCTACTCGAAACCCGTGGAAACCGTTGCGCCCCAACGGAGAGTCATCAGAGTTGCTCCAATGGCAGGGAACCCTAGATCCATCTTGCTCCCCGTCACAATCAAGGATATGAAAGATTTGAAATCCATTAAAATTATCAACGCAGCTGATTTAAAGAACGCTGGTAACATCAAGCTAGCGGCGGCCAATCTTCTGGCGCAAGGGAAGTTGGACTTGAAAGAGAGGCACGAGTATGAGTACGAAGTGGGAAATAACTGCGGTGAGTTTCGTTGTTTCTATCGGCCTAACCTTGACGTTTCATTTCTATATTTTTTTTTTATAACTTATAGGTTTGCGTTTGACCACAGCTTGCCTGGTGTTAAACAATACTATGGCCTACGATGTTACACGCTTACCTAGAAAATACCTATTAACTCTAGATTTGTAGACCTGGGGGGTCTTAAAAAAAGTTCTACAATGACCGTGGGTCGGATGACACGTTTCATTGTCTTAGTACAAGCAGTCGTTAAGCCTTCGGGCGGCTTGAAAACTCTTGACACAGCTTGGTGACTTAGCTCCTACGAAGAAGAAGAAATTCTATAACGGACTATAATAACTAACCTTTTGTCAATGTTTTAACTTAAAACTTTTAAGCTTCATATTTGTAGGCAGCTACATTTCTAGAGTGTGATTTTTTGGTAAGTTCTGGTGAATGAAACTTATGTTTTATCAAAGAATCTTATATATAAAATTTCCGTGTCACAGTGTTTGTTACCGAACTCCTCCGAAACGGCTTGACTAATCATTACCAAATTTTATATGCGTATTCAGTAGGTATGAGAATCGGCCAACGTGAAATGTTTTTACCCCTAAGTGATAAGGGTTGTTCACCCTTAAAAATATTTTTTTATTTTTTCGATGAATTTTTTTTATTTGAATTTTATATAAAGTGGCATTAAAAAATACACACAACCCTAAATTTTTACTTTTTTATCATCAACCCCTATTTTTTATGGCCATTTCAGTAAATTTCTGTGTCACAGTGTTTGTTGCCGTACACCTCCGAAACGGATTGACTGATCTTTACCAAATTTTATATACGTATTCAGTAGGTCTGAGAATCGGCTACTATCTATTTTTTATACCCCTAAGTGATAAGGGTTGATCACCCTTAAATATTTTTTTTCATTTTTTGACGAATTTTTTCATTTTATTTTTGTATTAAGTGGCATTCAAAAAAATACATACAACCCTAATTTTTTACTTTTTATCATCATTCCCTATTTTTATGGCCATTTTAGTATTTTATTCATTTTTCATCTCGCTTGATAACTGATCAAATATAGTATCTAACTGTACTTCGAGTAAATATCCTTTTTTTTTTTTAAATAACTAACAAAATTTAACCTGATATACCTATGCTTATGATTATTACCAATCTTAAATACTTAAAATTTGCCGCGCCTTTACTTTACTGGTGAGTGAAATGCCACACTATGCCATAGACCGAAGTCGGTTTCCAGTTTTACTCACAAAATTCTTCTTCATAGACTTCTCTCACTGTTTACACAAATTTCGACCTTCGTTATTGTTTATGTATCGTATGTATTGTAGTGAGTAGTATTGTTAACAATTATCATTTTGCTATATCAATGTAACTCTCTTATTAACTTAACCGCGGCTCCACCCGCGTGTAAGTGCTTTATTGCATAACCTCTCCTGCACATGACTGTTGTAAAAAAATGTATTTTCATCTGTGCGCTACTGTGGATCGGATTATACGTTAAATTGTAGGTCCTCTTAGCACAAACAGTCGTTAAACTAAGGCAGGGGCTTGAAAAACTCTCGACAACATAACTTGATCACTTACGTAGAAGAAGCTATAAAATTTGATGTACTAATAAACTAGACCCCGAACGTATGAGCAAAAAATTTTCAATAAATATGATGATGACACTACGAATATTATGTAATTTGTTCTGCTTTGGACTTCTTTATGCTCAAACGGCTTGAACAAAGATGCTAAAAATATTCGCACTCGCTTCGCTCGCGCATAGTTCGCTGCGCTCGCATCCAGCTCGCTTCGCTCGCGATTGGTCCTAGGACTTTTAGCTCACTGCTTACGACACTACAAATATTATGTGATTTGTTCTGCTTTGGACTTCATTATGCTCAAGCGGCTCGAACAAATATGCTAAAAATTTTCGCGCTCGCTTCGCTCGCGCATAGCTCGCTGCGCTCGCATTCGGCTCGCTTCACTTGCGATTGGTCCTAGGACGTTTTGGATCAGAGCTCACGACACTACAAATATTATGTAATTTGTTCTGTTTTGGACTTCTTTATGCTCAAACGGCTCGAACAAATATGCTAAAAAATTTCACGCTCGCTCCGCTCGCGCATAGCTCGCTGCGCTCGCATCCAGCTCGCTTCGCTCGCGATTGGTCCTAGGACTTTTAGCTCATTGCTTACGACACTACAAATATTATGTGATTTGTTCTGCTTTGGACTTCATTATGCTCAAGCGGCTCGAACAAATATGCTGAAAATTTTCGCGCTGGCTTCGCTCGCGATTGGTCCTAGGACGTTTTGGATCATAGCTCACGACACTACAAATATTATGTAATTTGTTCTGTTTTGGACTTCTATGCTCAAACGGCTCGAACAAATATGCTAAGTAATTTGTTCTGCTTTGGACTTCATTATGCTCAAGCGGCTCGAACAAATATGCTTATAATTTTCGCGCTCGCTTCGCTCGCGCATAGCTCGCTACACTGGCATCCGGCTCGCTTCGCTCGCGATTGGTCCTAGGACGTTTTGGGTCATAGCTCACGACACTACAAATATTATGTAATTTGTGCTGCTTTGGACATCTTTATACTCAAGCGGCTCGAATAAATATGCTAAAATAATTCGCGCTCGCTTCGCTCGCGCATAGCTCGCTACGCTCGCATCCAGCTCGCTTCGCTCGCGATTGGTCCTATGACGTTTTGGGTCATAGCTTATGACACTACCAATATTATGTGATTTGTTTGGTAACGGCTCGAATGGAATCGCTAAAAAATTTTGAATACCAAAAACTTTAGAAAAATATCATTACCTACTTACTAACCCTAAAAATTTTACAATGAAATTGTATTATGCAAATAACAGACTTCAAAATCATACCTACATTTATAAATTCTAACTGTATCTAAAAAGTGAAAAATAATTTTATGCCTACACATAAGTACCTACCATCGAAGACTTTATTTGATTAACTTATAAACATGCTATTTTCAATTTGTATATATCCTGTATTCTTGGCGTCGGTGCCATCTAAGAAGAACAAATTAATGTTTGTTACAATAAACACTATTAAATAGATATGATTGAACATAATATTTTTTGGCGTTTGTTACTTTTATATTCCCTTAACGTTTATTCATGGCGCTCCATACCCATTTCACGCATATACCATACACACTTATAATAAGTAAGTAACATTTTAATTATACTAGAATTTGTGTAGAAACCAGAAAAAAAATAATTAATAAGGCAAAACAACGTTTGCCGGGTCAGCTAGTAATCGTATAAAAGTATACAACACACTGCGATGAACGAGTTTTCAATTTGTAGATAAATGAAACGTAGGAGTATGAAAATAAATGTTGTGCTGAGTTACATAACTTTCTAGAAATTAAACATATACAATACCTGAAGGGCACGCGCTAGCGCGTGATTACAGAATCAACAACATACCGCGCATAATTTATTTCTTATCAAAGACAGTTTAAATACTAAATAATTGTAGCTTTATTGATATCTTATCTTCTTACGAAATTTTCCATCCGTTCTTCATAATAATTTTATAGCTTTCCCACAATTAACACGCCCTTGGCCAGCGAGGAGGATTATGGCCTATATCTCTCTCCTCGTGAGAGAAGGCCCCGAGTCCGAGTATAGTCGGTTGCTTATGCTAAATGATTTGATTTGACATATCGTTTAAAAGATGTCTTATATAGTACAAATTTCACGTCTCCGTCTTGTTCTAACGTGCTAAGTGCAGACAATTCAAACTGCCGTTATCGTCCATTCCATTTATTGGTCACATTAAATAGATAGACCGAAGCTATTGGTGGGTCGTAGAGATACGGTTACGATTAGACAGTTCTTGTTCTCAGTTTCTCAATGCTAGCTCTTATTTGCTGCTTTATTGTCTCTTTAAAAATAACAAAGTTAACAGCGTCCTCAATACTCTTCTTTGATGTAGCTTGGAGACTATTCGTTTTGTTATTTTTATTTCATGACTAAGCTTACATATGTATGTCATTGTGTATTATATATAAGTACGAAGTACTAGTTATTATTCTGTGATATAAGTATACCAGCCAAGCCCCGTGATGCTACCCACAGTTATCCAGGACAAATTGAAGCCTATGTGGTTAATCCAGGATCTAAACTATCTCCATACCAAATTTAATTTGCGTTTGTGTGTGAAAAGTAATAAAAATACACACTCACACATACAAACTGTCGCGTTTAGGTATAATAAGTATAAGTAGGATTGCAAATTATTATTGTTAAACATTATAAATTGTTACTTACAACAATATTGCCTCACATACTTCTTAGAATTGAGAACAATAATTTCTTATCAGCTTCATTTTTCTGCTAGAAATATAAATGTCACGAGCAAATAAAATAACTGCTAATACCTCTTTGCAACGAAAGTAGACTTTATTGCCGCGCAATAAAGTGCAAATAACTAATCTTCAATGCAGCATCAAAATATTTGATGAAAGCAATACAAAAAGAGCATTCTAAGCACTTAGTTGAGAGTGAAGATAACGGTATCTGATTTGGCGCGGTCTTTCAAACGTTCACTAAAGTATAGCGGTTTGTGATGTAGGTATATATGTATAATATATAGTACAGTATTTTCTTTTCAGACTTTTCGTTTCGTCACGGTTAGTAGATAAGTAAAGTTTGTTTAGAATTAGCAGACTTAAAAGTAACAAGTACAAATTTATTCTAAGAAAACGCTTGACTCAATATTATGTGATCGTAGCCATTTTAATTGAAAATAATCATAGTGTATTGTATTCTACTCGTCAAGCACTTTCATTTGATACCCATATTAGGGAAGTTCCGAAATATAAGTTATCCGCCATTTTGTAGGGGCGGTTGTTATCAAAATCGGTCCATCCGTTCGGGAGCTACGATGCCACAAACACACACACAGACACGTGAATTAAATACTAATAAAATAACCTGTCTTTTTGCGTCTGAGGTTGAAAATAAGTATTAAAATAGTTATTTATTTAGCAATTTTTCTTGAAGTTCAAGGTGTGGAATTCTTTGCCAAATTCCCTGTTCCCCGATAACTATAATCTAGCGGTTTTCAAGGCAAGAGTGAACCGGCTCCTTCTGGACGAGCACGCTCCACCTTAGATCGCATTATCGCTTGCCATCAGGTGAATTGCGGCCAAGCGCAAGCCCATTATCAGTAAAAAAAAAAGTTTGCCAACTCTAAAAAGATTTATTTCGTGCCACGTAAACACGCCTCAAACTAGCCTTGGCACTACATAATCACTTTCCTCGTAGTCGTTTTATAAATAATCACCGAGTATCAAGTAAAAAGACGTAATCCGTAATTCCGTTACGTGATTTTGCTTTGGCTTCCTCTGTAACAGTCTTTGTGTTAATTACTATTGTTGTTTTGGTAATTATATAATTGTATCCACGAAATTCCAAAATTATATTTAACGATGGACTGATCTATTATACATATTCATAACTAAAAAGTTCAATCTAGCATTCAATTATAAAAATATGAGTTAATGACCCATAACAAATATTGCATAACTCTTTTTTATTTTATGTATATTTACCCGTTTACATTGTAAAACATTAATTTAATCATAATATACTTAACCCGAACTTTACGGGTTAATGTATTCATGAATAGAGATATAAACACATCACCATTCAAGCCTTTTTTATTCTGCTTTTGCAAATTAACAATAATGGTGGCGATTAAGCGCACACACGACTAAACTAAATTTAAAGAAGCCCCGTCTCTTTTCATCTTAGGTGGCCAGAAAGAGACGACACGTTCCGCACCATAGTCAAACCAACTAAAATCACCACTAAAGACCTGACTTAATTTCGTACAGACCTCGTCCTAACCCTGCGATTCTAACTATATGGTCAACAATTCTAACCTTTATCTTTTCGCCTCACAACGTAAGTGATTGATTGTTCTTTCATAGAACATGCTACAATAATTTTCACTTATAGCAACGGATGGCTTGATTGGAATCAATTGTTTCGGCAGTGTTGTAGCTAACTAGCCGTATTGATAAATGCAGGTCATTGGACTTGTTTTGAGTACTGTCTCGTATTACTAGATTCTAATTACACTTCATGGGTTCACTCACTGTTTTTACATCACTTTGCTGTTACTAAAAGAAGAAAATAAGTAGAAGACAAAATTAAATATTTAGTGTACTTCCGCTGTGATCCGAAAACCAAATTAAGACAAGTAAAGGAAAAATTAACTAGGGTTAATTAACTGAGATTAATTAAGATCAACGTTACCTATCACAATTCTGAAATTCTTAACTCTACACGTGTTTCGCCTAACCACAAGGCATCATCAGGAGATGCTGACTCTTCGAACGACAAGTCGAGAGAGACAAGAAAATAAGTGTATCAGAAGTATATCAATCAGAAGTTTATAAATATAAGAAAACACAAATATGAATTTGGCATACGAGTAATACACTCACGTATGTCCTATTTTTAATGCCGATCTAGACCTAAAAGGTCATAGTACATTCAAACTAAATCAAATCAAAAAAAAAAGTACAATAAAAACTAATTTGTAAACTTTAATGTTTAGTTAAATACTCGTAATTTACGCATAAATAAATACATATACTGTACGTTTACATACAAAGTACCTACAACAATTTTCCGGTTTAAGTATTTTGTTTGAAGGGATAAAATGTCTTGTAAATACCAGTTGGCAGTTAAGTTATTTTTTTTTAAGTTTACAAAATTATAGTTTTTTTTCTATCCTTTGCAAATAATTTTCACTTTATTATTCTTAAGTTACGTTTAAATTTATTTTTATCATTTGGTCTTAAGTTGTTGTTGGTTTTCTTTTACGTGTACTCTAATAATAGTAATATCAAAGAAAATACTAAAAATACATTAAGTACAGTGCAAAACTCTATATAACGTCACTAAAGGGACTGTGCAATTTATGGTGTTATAGAGAGTGGTCGTTAAATGGAGAGAATGTAGCATTGTATGGAATACAAGCTAAACCAACTAAAACCAATTCATTTCGACGCTTTAAAGAGTTTGTCGTTAAATAGAGTGACGTAACATGGAGTGTACACTGTATAATATAAAAAAAACTGAATATTTAGCATACACGTACAATACGTATCCTTTGCGAATATTGCTCAAGAGATACTTAGTACTTATTACAAGAGTCATAAAGTTGAGATTGCGTAACTTGCCCGAAATCTTAAAACACGTTTAACCAGTTTCATACTTCGGTATAAGATTGACATTTAATAGAAAGTTAATGAGAGCAGTCGCGTCGATTGTTGAAGACTGCTACAATTTTATTAGTGTGCATAAATTAGCGAAAATAAACCGTATTACTGAACAATAAAGTACAACCACTAAAACCAAATATAAATGCCGCGTCGTACAAGTAACTTTCAGTTCTCGAGTATGTAACTAGGACTATTTCATACGTACATATGTAATTTATAAGTGATATGTATGTGTATTATGATATTTTGGAGAAAGTTACTTTTAGTTCTCAGAATACAGGTTCTTTCTATATTCTGAGTTTTAGTTATAGCAGGGAAATGTTTTATTCGTGCTTAAATGCCCGATATACATAAATTGTAAGAATAAACAAATACTTTGAGCATTGCGTAAGAATTATGTGGGTTTGTGAGATTGTTATTCTATCACGCATAAGTTTTATCGCTAAAATTGTATGAGCTAAGTGGCCAAGGTCTGGTGTCAAAAACTTTTCAAGTCGCCTGGCTGACTTGGCTGAACTAAGACTAGCAGTCGGATCTACAATTTATCGTGTTAACCAACCTACAGTAGTGCCCAGATAAAACTGCCCATCCAATGACACAAACATGATAAGGTGCTGACCCTGGTGTTCTTGCAATACCTATAAATAAAAGTTTTTTACACCTTACCGCGTAACCAACCCAGACGGTGAACCTCTCTGACCTGAGTTGGAATATGTCTAGTCCGGAATATATGTATGTCTCTCAAAGAGACTGGCGGAATACACCGTTGAATGCTTAAGCCGTCTTATCAGAGCCAGCTCGGACCGAGTGGACTCGTAGGAGTAGCTTCATAATCTGAGTGTACTAAGATAGCTGTTGATATTAGCATAGTTCACTCGGATCAATTCCGTCATTATTCCAATTACTTTTATCAGTCAACATAAAAAAATGACGGATTTAGTGCGAAGTGGCATCGGAATGGTCGCAGATTTGCTGATAGAGGAGCTAAGACGGGAAAGAGATAAGGCATCTCGCAAAAGGAACAGAATTTGGACGCGCTCTTGGATTCTATGCCACTTTTTACGCACAAGACACTTGGTTGTTGTTATTAGCCGCCATTTTGTTTTCCAACTCGTATATGATATAGCTCGGATGAGTAGAACACAGTCCGAGTCTACTTAGATCGGACGCCGTCGTCCGTTGGGCTCGGATTAGAGGTTGTTACAATCCGAGTTGCGTCAGAGTAGGTATCCGAGTTCACTCGGTCCGAGCTTGCTCTGATCGTGTCAACGCGGCTTAAAGCTAGGCGTATACTTGAACATTCTTCCATAATCGTAATGTTTGTACCGTTTTCGAGCCAACCTAACTAGACTTTGCCATTCAGATGATTCAGGCAGCGACCGCAGCGACGACGAGGATGATCATCCCGTGCCTGATGGGAGAAACGGATACCCGCGGCTCGTGCTCACTGCTGAGGAGAGACGATTGCTTGCTAAGGTAAATTAAACTTTATTATCTTGTGTTTACATGTAAATTTCAATTTCGTAGTGACGACTAATGTTTTAAAAAAAAATATTGCAAATATGTTCACATGTAAGTGATGAATGTAATCTTTGTGAGAAATAAATGTCTTTTAACCTTAAACCTAAAAGCGACGTGTGGCTCGGTGGTAATAGCGCCTGCTTTTCAATCAGACTGCCCTTGGTTTGATCCCGGCCCTACACCAATGACTTGTTTTTCAAGTTATGTGTGGATTTGCACTCGCTTTACGGTGAAGGAAAACATCGCGAGGAAACCGGCATACAATATCCGAAGACGTGTGTCATCCGCCAACTCGCACTTGGCCAGCGTGGTGGCCTATATCTCTCTCCTCGTGAGACAAGGCCCCGAGTCCCAGCAGTGGGAACGTATAGTGGGCTGCTTGTGCTAAACCTGAAACCTTATTTATAGAATAAAGTCGAGTTTTGATTAGTATGGTGAGAGGAAGCGCATTTCCATTTTATGTTTATTTTCTTTCTCTTCTCTCTTAATGTTGTGTTTATCGCCTAATAAATCAAAGAGCGATGGCTGCACGCACGAAAAACTGTCATGTTTGTTTTGTCTTGTTAAAAAAAAATAATCAACAAAACCTTCTTAGCCGAGCGAAGTAGCATACACGGCCTAAGCGTTCGGTTGTCGATGAATCTATTCCTACCTCTTTTTACTAAAACGTTTTCACGTAGTAAATTTCTCGCCCCTAAGCAGATTTCACAGTCAACCAATTTTCTTTGCAAACAGGAAGGCATCACTCTGCCGTCAAGCTATCCCCTGACGAAGCACGAAGAGCGCGAGTTGAAGAGAATCCGCCGCAAGATCCGCAACAAGATCTCCGCACAGGACTCGCGTAAGCGGAAGAAGGAATATGTGGACGGGCTTGAGGATAGGTCAGTTGATATACTATTGTGGATACATTCGAAGGGAAAAGTTAAACTTGATGTATCGTCCGAAAAATACTGACATACATTCAAATACGTACACAAACACTATCTTTTTACAATGTTTTTTTTTTGTTTTCTATTACATTGGATTTCCGAAAAGTAACGCCTGAGTCAATGTGTTAATTGAAGTTATGTAACAAATCATTTTAGCTTAAAGCTTAAATAGTAACATGGGTATGTTACTATTTAAGTTTTTTCAGGACTACCTAAAAGCTAAATAACAGGCCCGTATTACTAAGCCTGCGCTGTGCGACTGGGATAGGCTGTATCTCATAAACCGTGATAGTTTTCAGAGATTATTTATGTATTTCCGTTGTCGCTAAAACGAAATTATTAAAATTTAAAGAAGAAGGAAAATATTAAGGGATACAATAACGTGGTTTGTTGCGTGACAAACCTCGGCACTTTAAAGCCTGAGATATAAGGTATTTTACGTATAAATATTATTGCTCACCGGAAATAACGCTCTTTCACAGTACAGCAGCAGAATAGTTGGAAAAAAATAATTGTATTTATTTTTCGGGCTTAGCTTGATAATTGGTATTTAATTGCAATGATAAGTAATTCAAGAAATTTCATTTCACGCATTACCCACATTCTTCAAGTATAACCGATGGTATAATTATATTTTTTGTTTTCAGGGTAAAGCAGTGCACAGTGGAAAACCAGACCCTGATGCGGCGGATAAAGATTCTGCAGTCACAGAACCAATCGCTGAGCGCGCAGCTTAGGAGGCTACAGGTAAATAAATACATTTATTTTCCAATTGCTCTTTATTATTTGTTCGTTTTGTCTCATTAAAAAAATAACCCCGGACGTGTTAACCCCGGAATACTAAGTTTTAACCCGGTAATGGTTACGTTTTAACCCAGCAAAAATAAGTTTTGACCCAGCAATACTATGTTTTTACAATTACTATGTTAACCCAGTAGATAAATAAGCTTTACTGACCCACTTACAATCTAATCTTCAAATTTCTTGTTCTACACTGTATTTGATTGTGTTTGTTATTACTTATTATTGGATGACTATAGATGGAAATAAAACTTGGTTATTTTTTGTAGATTAGTTTTTTAATGGTGGTTTGCAAGACAAGGGTATAAAGATTACAAATTGAATTTGACAGATGGTATAACTAGTGTTTGGCTCAATGTCTAATTTAACACACTCTATATAAGTGTAACAATATTATTTAAATATTACAGTGTAAACTCTATATAACGACACTGAAGGGACTATGCATTTTATGGCGTTATAGAGAGTGGTCGTTAAATGTATAGAATGTATCATTGTATGGAATACAAGCTAAACCAAGAAAACCAATTTATTTCGACGCTTTAGAGAGTTTGTCATCAAATCGAGTGACGTTACATGGAGTTAAAACTGTTTTGAATTACATTAGTAATGCTACCTCTATTTGAGGCAGACAAAACAAAAGATGGGAAGATGACCTCAAGAAAGTGGCTGGTCCGGTATGGACCCGTTTAACAAGGGACAGAAATAAGTGGAAATTTTAGAGGAGGCCTTTGTCGACAGCAAGCTGTTATAGACATACATCCAGTTGCCGATAACTAGTTAAGATCATCATACAATATACAAATAAATGCACTATTTAGTAAGTAAGCATGTATATAATATATTTTTAAGATAGACAGCAATAAAGGCTAATTTATTTTATAGTAATGCTAAGTTGTAACCCAGTAATATTGTGTTTTAACCCTCTTATGATGGCTATTACAGAACGTGCTAACGGGGGTTACTAGCGGGCCGAGCAGCAAGTCGGCGCAGCCCGCCACGTGTCTGCTAGTTCTCCTGCTGTCCGTGGCGCTGGTGGCGCTGCCGTCGATGCGCGAAGAAGCCGCCAGCAGGGCGCGCCACAGCGAACCCTCGCCCGCCGTCACCAGAGCGCTACTCTCCGCCAATAGTAAGTCCTTTAACGACTTTGACGACGACCTCGTTAGCGTAAAGGTTAAAGGTTACCATGCCGGTCTGCTAATCAGAAGGTTCCGGGTTCGATTCCCGGCCCGGTCAACATCTTTGTGCTTAACTAAATTTGTTGCCTGTGGGTCTGGGTGTTAAATATGTATGTATTATAATATGTATGTATGTATATGTAGTATATCAGTTGTGTTAGCAACCATAATACGAACTAGAAATGGTTCAGTGTGGGGCTAACCAGCCGTGTGTGAAATGTGTCTTTAAATATTTATTTAAGTCCTTCGAGAGTGTTATGAGATGGGGTTCCGACACCCGCTTCATCGAGTCCGGGGTGAACGACGGCGTCGCGTGACCGAGGGATTGGAAAACAATCCGGGAAGGGCCACAGCGCAACGAGGTCTCCTGAGTGTTTCCAGGAAGAACCCGGAGACTTCCGTTAGGCACAGAGGCAGGTCATCGAGGGGGGTTTTAGTGGGTACAAATCCCATATAACCTGGCTGCGCCCCATCATATCGTAGTCAGGTATTTTGTCGAAAATTTCCCCCTCGCCAACAAAAAAAGGCCACCCTGTGGTAGGAGACCGCGCAAGATAAAGGAGAGTGATGTCTCTTGGTATAGGAGGCCAAGATATAGTTTGGGCCATCAAGCCAACATAGTTATTTTGTCTATTTTAGCTTCCGAACGGATGAATTGATTCTCATTTTGTTTGAAGGTGTTTACTGGAAATCAGTCAGATGGGCCGCCGCTATAAAATGTCGAATTAAATATGTTATTACAACTCTAATTTTAGTATCAAATGATAGGCCTTAGCTAGTAAAATACGATACGCTATGATAAATTTCAAATCTAAGATGGCTGACACAATAAAATGTAGTATTGGTGCTTATTAAAAACTTAATAAAGCGAAATCATGTTATTAATACGATAAGCTACTTTCTTCAAATTATCAGTCTACTGGTATCCCTAATCTATTGTTTAGTTCTCACCTACATTATATTCATGACTTTACAAATACAATAATATTAAATAATCATTATGCCTTGGCGTGCATTTGTTACCTTGGTACTATCACGATATTGATATGCTATCGATGTTATGATACTTTAATGCCGTTTTATTGAATGTAGTTGTTTTTAGCTTCCATTGCGACCTTGAAAGGTATCACTTGTATCAATAAAACCACTACAAAATAAGTAGTTATGTATTTTAGGTTTACAATGGATTTCCGCAAAGCTTGAGTCAATAGGATATTGTAGGTTTCTGTATTTGGTGTCTTGCCATAATATAGAGGAATTGTAAATAAAATCAATAAAAATTAAACTATTAAATAAAATCAATAAAGCTACTGAACTTAATCTCACTTACTTAGTTTGTTTATTCATAATGATATTTGTATATGTAACTAGAAGGTGTGCGGAAATTATATTTTGCAAAGGTGTCCTAATGTTTATTTATTTAATTCTGTAATACGTGTTTTGACTCTACCTTATTCTGATCATGCATCCAACTCCGGTGATAATTAATATCTCTATAGCGATGTTACAGGCTGTATAGAACAATAACTATATCAGATTTCGTTACGCGAAATTATTCACTTACTTTTATTTCGTAACTTTCACGTTACATAAGCACGATCTTTTGCATTTCGGATATCTCGAGTTTAATTGCTTTTGTGTTACGTAATCGTTTCGTCGGAAATTGTCTGAAAACACGAGTTTCAAGTAAAAAGCGGAACAACTGGGGTAATCACAATAAGTCTAGATCTTTATAGGACATCTGTATTCGTTGAAGCGGATCTTGAGTATTTTGAAACCAGATCAATTTATACGAATAAATTGAGTGTATTCAACTTGACGTATCTTACAAAAAATTGTTGAAAAACGCTGCGCTGTCTAAAGCCATCTCTAATTGTCACATTTATTTCCAGACTGGTTGTGTTAATTATGTTTCCGTGGTGATAGGGTATTTTCTAATGAACATTGTAAACTGTTCACGTAAGGCATCTTAATATTTTCGCGTAGAAAACGGTCACACTTAGGTCACAGTGCACGCGCAGATCTCGTCAGGGGCGGGTCCGTGTAACACTCGCCCCTGAAGATGGTGCTCGGAAAGCACCGAAACTGTTGGGCTCATGCCAACTTTTATTAATAAGTAAGTGTGACCGTTTTCTAAGCGAAAATATTTTCTAATGCTCGCCTGGCTAGCAACAACCCTCAAGTTGTAAAATCTGTCGCCAAGCACATAACAGTGTGTTCCGGCAACGTCCAGTTATTCCAGCCTAGGCATACTCCACCTTAGGTCCAAGTGTCGCAAATGCTATCGTGTTTACGCGCCCTGCTCGTCAAATGCCTAGCTGTGAGGAGTAAAAAATGTCCTTAAGGTTAAGCTCCGCTTCACTTTTTAAAATCGGAACCAGGAAGGGTTTTAAGTACCTCGAATGTGTGATACATTCGAGGTACTTAAAACCCTTGACAATAACTATGTTTTTTTTTTTTTTGTATGTTTAGCAGTCGTCCTCCGGCAAAAGCCGGAGACCTTGTCATGCTTAACACAGTTGTGTAACACAGTAGGTACACAACTTTGCTCTGCTAGACTATCAGTGCTCACATAATATGTGCACTGTTATCTTTACAAGAAACCCCGCACCATCCTTCAACTATGATATTACTTAATAATAATTACTTAACTAAATAAATAAATGTAACTTTAAAGATTGACTCTGAAAATCAGAGGTATACCGCAGATTGAGATACTGCATTTACAAAAATGAAAGAAAATATATATCTCGACTTAACCCAAATGTCTTTTTCCACAGAAATGGCGCTCGACGAGACCGTAATAGACGACGGCGAATTCAACATGGAGGAGTTGATCACATTCAACCGGCCTCACTCCGACCACGATTACCAGATCGTGAAGAACCTAGAGTCACACAAACCCCTCCCCGCGGGGTACGTCGACCTCCCGATAGACGAGGACTGGCCACCTAACCTCAAAAAACGCATGAAAAAACTGGAATTCGACTACGGCGATGGTAAAGATTACCTCGCGCCCATCGTCAAAGAGGAGAGCTATGAGAACAACCGCAAATTGGACTTCAAATATAAAAGGGAACACGCCGACTTTATAGACAAAGGATTCTTTACGAACGCCCTTCTTTCAACAGGACGCAAACTGAGCCAGCTACTCGATTTATTCCCCCCTGTGCCGGTGAAGAGTGAAGATTTAGTTATAGAAGAGATCTCAGATTATGGCGAATTGCGACAGAATATGACGGATATCAAGAGTTTTGTCGTCAACGGCAATGATTGCTGAATCTATCTAAATGTTTCTATTTCTGAACGCCTGGTTGGAGCAATTCATAAAAGCAGAACTTTGTTTGTAAATCTATTTAGTAAATGCAATCTTGTATGTAATATATGCATACAAAATTATTTTGAAACGCTTTATATTTTTTTGTTACAAGGATAAAGAGTTATTGGCGTTGTTATTAATATGGCTATAGAAAGAAGCATTGCATTATTTTATTATAGTCATGTGTGTGTCTTTTCCAACCAGGTTTTAATGTCTATTTTATTTTACCTTGAAATCGATTTTATAACAATTGATGAAATTATTCCTTTTGTGTTAGATTTAGGAGAAATTTAGTATAATTCCGAATATTGTTATAGTTTTAACGAAGAATACGGTTCCACCAAGGAACTCCGCTAGATTTAGTTTAATGTAATAATACTCTAGTGAGAACTACACGTTGAATGATTTTATTTAGATTTTAAGTATTATTTTAGATGTATGATTCTTGTTTATTAGTTCGACGAGAGAAAGTTGATATATTTATTTTAAGGGTTCCAACATAATTAATATAATGAGATCAGATATATTTTTATTTACATTTTTAGCTTGTGTATTAGCGATTTATTGTTTTTTAAGCATTTCAAGTTATTTTGGTGCAATTATGGAGCAAGAGACTGATGTGTATTATGTCGGTCTTAGCGGTTAAGTACATATTTCTTGTTTGAAATTACTTGATTTTTTTACATAAGTACCTACTTATATTATGACGATATATTAGAGGAACTAAGTTTAGTATCGTAATTAATTAGTTCAAATAAAGTTTACAGTAATAATAAATCGTCTTTCAATAAAATCCAACTCTGAGAGCTAGGTTTAATCTGTACTTATTGGCCTTTTAGGACAAC
Organism: Mellilla xanthometata; assembly: GCA_035578125.1. Lineage (NCBI taxonomy): Eukaryota > Metazoa > Arthropoda > Insecta > Lepidoptera > Geometridae > Mellilla > Mellilla xanthometata. The sequence continues at coordinate 5,300,616 of JAPUBQ010000015.1, read as the reverse complement.
TTGTTCGAAAATAATAAACCAATTTCTTATAATAAGCTTTATTTAATTACGAGTTAACAAATTTTGAATATGGTTGTGACCTTAACTGAATACATGTCAAATTGCGTACGCAAACGTTACCATACATCTTATTGAAAAGAAAAATAAACACTGAGAACTGTTCTATGAATAGTAATATTTATTTTTATACTTACAATAAGAATTTATTTTCAAAAGCATCATCTTGTATTATAATACATAAAAGTTAATAACTAGCTCAAAAACTCCCTCGTGCGTCCTCAAGCCGGCCTCCAGAACATGACTTACTTAGTAAGCGAAGATTTAAAATTAAATTTAACTACGAGTACATTCACTAGAGTAGCACTTTTAGTTGTGATTTTAGTTCTTTGACACTTTAGTTACAATAACTTCGATCAGCGCCCCTGGCGGAAACGCAGTGGAACTTACTCAAACGTATTGGCAACTTACCAATAAGTATAGTATCATAGAAATACTAAAAATCACACGCTAAGAACACTCTCCTTCCTATGCGAGCCTCGACAAACTCGGCTCTTCATTCCCCTACATTTTTGGTGCAGCGTTCGTAATAAATAATAATGTTAAGATAATTTTTTACATATCAAAAAATTTAAGTCGAAGAACGCAAAAAAGTAGTGCCACAATGTTAATATTACAAGTGTTTTAGAACTACATGTTTAACGCTTAAGGGACTGAGACCGCCTTAGAGGTCCCAGTGATTGCGTAAAGTTTCTTAAATACCTATAACTCTTGTAGATGCACAATCTAACCACGCGGTCAGTTCCATACACAATAATTTAGGTACCTACTTCAATAAACACTCTAAAGTTAAGACCTCGTACACACTATATAGAATGCAGTCTTGGCGCGATTCAGTAATAGCTACCGAGACAATTGCTATATGGATGGACTTACATCCATAACCAGGATAAACCGTATTCTTATTTCATAATTCTAAATATAAGACACGCGTCACAGAAAACTAAAACTAGAATGAACGCGGAATTCAGCAAAATCAAGTGTGTACGACGCCTTAACTATTTATTGTAACAAGATCACACAATTTGACTTCGATTTTCAATACCCAATCTAATTTGATTATTCTATCTAGCAAATAGAAAGTAACAATTAGGTACACTATGGTATTATATTGTATGGTAGAATTATAGTTTTTTATTACATTCGATTATACTGCAATCATGTACAATAGTTAACGAGAAGAATACTTCAAATTTTCACAATAATCATTTATCAAAAAACCATCATTAATGCGGATTAAAAAATCCACATTTACACCATGATTTACAATATCTGCATTAGCTATACTTTTCTTCTAAAAATATGAAATGACACAACAAGATGTTACGTTATAAAACATTTTTAAACATTACCATTAGTCGAAGGATTACTTCTAACGCGGGCGTACAATTTTGTGATGACTGTCCCATCCCACGACTAATCCATGATACCTTACGATAACTTCCGACCAGCTGTATAACTCGATCGAATGAAGAAAACATTTGCAAGTTCGCAAACGTTTTAATATTTTTTCTCTTGCTTGCACTCATATAGTTGATGGAAGAGAGAAGACATCAACTGTTCTATGTTTTCTTTACTGACGAGTTATATCCTTCCTTACGCGTAAGCTATTTGTTCCGTGCGCTGTGAAGCTTTACGCCTGTACTAGCGATAACGCCGAAGAAAAAACACGAAACCTTACTCTAAACGAATCACGCTTGCCGAATCTTTGCCGCTTCAAATCCAAGCAAAAATATACAAATGTTTTCCTATGCTGTACAATTTTTACACCAATTTTGCGACCGTGGTCCCGCAACGTGGAAGTCTATGGGGGGTATTATTGCATGGACTTCCTATGGTGTCGGGACTCGGTACGGGGGACGCACGCTTTCCGATGACTTATCTCAGTCTAATACCTAACTTTTTCTTTGATTCTAGCCATCTCGAAAAGTCACCGTAGATGAAATCACCGCAATATTTTCAATTCCTCAGACGGACCAGTTTAATTTCAGTATTAATGTTCAAAGAGTTGAAAATATTGTTGAAATAACTACAGTCACTTCGTCTACAGTGATTTTATTCTTGACTGCCAACTAACACGTCTATTTAAAATGATATCATACTTCGATAGTAAGACTAAGGGTAGTGCACTTATCACTCATTCATAGTCGAATCGTGAACTAGTCATGGTTTTTAGTTGACAGTGTGAACAATATTTGTAATTTCAAAACAAATCTACTTATATAACAGTCGTTACATTCGTCTTGACTTGTTGTTTGCTTATCCAAAGTACCCACTGGTATTCTTTGTATGACAACGCATTAAGCGTTGTCATTTTCCGACTTACGGAAAATATATGAGACACTTATTTATATACGTATATCTATAACTACCGGGAAATAAATAAAACATTTAAAGTCCATCACATCCAAAAAATTTAAGTAATTATTATTTTTTTACAACTGACCAGTGAGCGTATGGCCGCAGCTTGCCGCATATTAAGCTTACCTAGTAAGCCCATTGAATCTAGACTTCAAGGCCCCCTGTATGAATTCATGACTAATCCACGACTGGACTTTGCCTGGACCAATACGAAGCAGTACCCTAATAAAGAAAGGCAAACTGTAACAATACAAATTGACGATGAGTCCGGAGCCACACGCTTTGTACACAATGTGAAATGTTTCATTCAGTCTTGTAGGAATCATATAAGCCAGTTAACGGGACTCGGGACAACAATTGAAACAATATTACATATTTTTTCCATAATATACTATTGTAATGTAATGAATTTTTTATACATAAATTATTGCACGCTCAAATACATAACATCCATGTCATCTATATTCAAGATTAACGAATCTTTCATTTTTTCACACTACGCTTGGAAACCAATAGTCATAAATACCTACAAATGTTTGGACACAGAAAAATCATCAAAACCACTTCAAAAGGGCTCTCCTATTTTTATGTTATTAAACCCAAAAACTATAGCTTTAAAGAAAACGATCAGTAAAATCTGTTCAGAGGCTAAACTCGAGTGGTTTCAACTTATTTCTAGATATCGCAAACACAGCTCATTAAAAGTTACGAATTATAATATTTAAGTTACATAAAGTTATCTTTTTATTGCATGAAAATCGCCAGCATCTCGTACGCTATACCTACGGGCATAAATAAAGAAAAAAAAACGTGACATTTAGGAACGGGGCCAATTCATATTTAATTATAATCATAATGCATTGCGCTCGAACTGAACTTAAGTTTAGACATGACTAAATAAAGTTAAAACTTAGATATATACGAGCGAGCGACGCGTCGGATGTCGCGAACGTTCGGTACAACGAAGCGACTAAGCTGTCTAAAATGCACAATCGAACCAACACTAATTCCACCAAAATAATATCCAAAGAACATTAAAGCTCGTTCTAAAAGCACAATAGTGCCTCAGGTGTCTCGTGTTATCAATCAAATGTATAATAACATGAATAAACCAGTCAGTTATCACAACCTGCATTTATAAATAACTAAACCCGACGGGCGCGGCACCCGACGCATCGCTGCAGGGTTCCCTCACACACAACTTATTACAAAGTCACGATAAATCCTATGTTATTGGTAATTCATTACTTATGTAACAAAACTCAAAGATGCACTGAAACTAAACTCACAAATGATACAAAAATAATATGTTAACTGCTTCATTCATATGGGGAAAAGCGTTACACATCTACTCGATAAGTATTCTTTAAAAACTACAGCTGTTTACGATAATAATATATTGTTTTAATTATACAAATCTGACGATTTGTTCAATCTATATGTCTTGGAATGGACATAAACGTGTTTGGAAATAATGTCGATGAGGTAAAACAGAAACTCTATCTCACGAAAGATATAGAATTTACAAGTTTTGATGAGAAATGAGAACATAATTCGCTACGGACGGGAACTCAAAATGTAGAAACAGGCGCCGTCCACGCGCGGCCCTTCCGACTAACTACATTGACTTGCTTTATTACATCTAAACCCCGCCGGCTGTGAAACAAACCCTCGCGACCCCTACATCGCGGCTGTGGGCTGTACAATACGTGCAACAATCCCAATCAAGCTATTTTACAAACGCACCTTTAAAATCGGGCAAACCTTTAAGTGTGTCCATCTCCGTTCATAAAATTTTCGACCTTCATAAACGATGTGAAAATTCAACACACATAAATACTATAAATAATTTACAAAATGAATGCCAGAAATGAGCTAATCCGTTGACGAATACTATATTTTCGTTCTAATACCAATAGTACTGACAACAGAATTAGAATCTTACATGAACAATATAATAAGAATACTTCATACGCAACAAGTTTTGGTCGTTACACTAACAACGGGGATCACGCGAGAATGTTTTCGATAGGACATTTCGACGCTAATAGGCGCGAAAACATTACGGTGAGCTATTCTGGGTACGAGTTGTGTTAATCTGGCGCTTGATCTAATTAGTAGTTGAATCTTACGCCCTATGCTCTCTACACACAAGGTCGAAAATACATTAAACCTGCAACTCAAACAATGGACAGTGCTAGCGGAAATGCACAGTTTTACGTATAATGAACCCAGTTGCTTACGACTAAGTAATAACGTAATAGATAGAAAACCAATTTGGCCAAAATTTCATTATTATTCGACTACTTTTGTGATTCTCAATCTACCTTACTTTTAGACACTTTGGGTACATGTATAGATTATTTATTTTTTGCATTTTTTTTTATTCCATTTTTGAAGTTAAGCAACTGGGTATATGGACTATAGATGTGTGAGCGTTTATGACTAAAGGGTCCAGTAGACGAGAATATTTTACTCAAACTTAATAAAGAATCACATACGAAAAGAAAAACCATAGTACTAAGAATTGTCCACTAAAATTCAATCAATCGAGGATGGCTGGATGAGTGTTTATCTACTTAAAATTATAAGGTTTTCATTTATGTGTTTCTATATTTAGGTTTGAAACAATCATACTAGATAACATATGAAGTGCCACGCCAAAAAAAAACATTTAAGTGATACATTTAGATAGATCTTGGATTACAATTAGTCTAGACAAAATGTAATCCAAGATTTATCAAAAATCTATAATCTGTCTTGGTTTAAATTTCACAACAGACAGATTATCAAATTATGCCAATATTATAAAGAGAAAAAGTTTGTTTGTTTGACGCGAGTAGGCTTCGAAACTACTGGAACGATTTGAAACATCATTTCACTGTTGGGAGGCTATATTATCCCAGAGTAACATAGGCTATAGTTTGTTTCTCTTTGCAACTTAGATGATTTTAGAGGCCGTGCGAAGCCGAGACGGGAATCGGTATTGACCGGTTCCGATCAATACAAAAAAACAACAACAAAAAAATCTACTAGACCCTTTTATAACGCTCACATAGTACTATAGACATATGTCTAACGTGTGTGTGTGTGTGTGTGTGTGTGTGGGGCTAGTCAGTGTGCGTGCGGCTGGGCGAAGCGCGCGTCACGTCACGAGCCGGGGATGCGCGCGCGTCACTTACCCGCGCGGGCGGCGCACTTCTTCTTTTTGCGCTTGAAGAAACAACAGCATCTGGAATACACGGATTGCCTGTATGAAGATTTGACGGGGTCTGCCGGGTGTTGCTTTGCAAGCGGGTTCATAAAAAAGGTAAATAAATAAAAGTGTCGATGTTTATCTATACCAACCAATATTATAAAGAGGAAAAGTTTAAAAAAATAAAAAGAGAAACTCTTGAGAACCACAATACTCAACGGGTCACGCTTTTGACCCGTTTGTTTGTTTAACAGTTCATATGTTGAATGACATTAGCCCATTTTGTCTGTTAAAAAAATCAAGTTCCAAGTTTTAGTTTTACCCACACCGGCTCCCGGTATGTCAATAGTTGCGGCGAAAATGTGTTTATGACGGTGTTTGGATGGGACTGTATACAACACTGTCGTTTTTCAAATGTTATTTTCATCTGGGCTCTACCGTGGGCCGGATGATACGTAAAATTGTAGGTTCCGGTTGTTAGTACTAAGAAGTACATGCCAAGTCAGAGACCTTTTGGGCAGCTTGAAAACTCTCAACACCAGAGCTTGGCCATTTAGCTCATATGAAGAAGAAGAATATTACAAAAGAGAGGTATATGATAGAATGTGTAAAAAAGCATTCTGATTATTATACCGAAAAGATATAAAAGTACAACACAACATTTAAAAAGGAATATTCAACTGTTTGGAGAAAATGCAAATCATAAGAATACTTTTTTTTTTACTTTTAATGGGCTTGCGCTTTAAATCCTGGTAAGCAATATTGTGATCTAAGGCACAGTACGCTTGCTCAAAAGAAACTTTGCCTTGAAAACCGTTAGATTTTGTAGTTTGGCAGTAAACTTGGCAGTTATATTATTTAGTCATCTTGGAATGTTACTAAATGTTAATGATAATATTTAAAAACCTAATCTCAACTTGCGAGTTTCCTTTGGATTTTTAACAACTTTAGCAAAGCTTCTTTCAGCACTAGCTACCTTTAGCGACAGCTATCTTCACCCTAAACTAACTTATTTTAAGTTAAGTGCAGTTAGTGTCTGTAAATATTACTCTGCTCTGAAACTATATGATAGTGTCTTGTTTTCGAGCGGGAAAATTTAATCCAAACCGGGTATCTTGGTTTAGACCATTGATTAGCTTTTTTTAAAGCAATCAGCAAACTAAGTTATGATTGTAAAAGCTGTTAATGACCCAATTTAATATAATGTTAATGATGTACATTCTACAACGGTCACAAATGTGTATGTGCAAAATCAAGACAATCAATCAAACAACCTACAAATTAATTTCATTTTCAAAAGACTATCCCGGCTTTTAATAATTTCTGGATGTCAAAACAATACAAGAGCGCATTTAATAGATATTACAGTGAGTTTTAAACATACCACTGTGCGTTAAAAATATATTACAGTGTGTTATAAAGATATAGCCGTGTGTTTAAAATATATAACAGTGTTTCAATAACTACTGTGACTTAAAATTATATTGTCGTGTTTACTGCGTGTTAAAAATATACATTAAATTTTTTAACACACTTGAACCCACCCCGTATTAGTGTATGAGACAGTCAAAACCATCAAACCAAACACAAACCATAGGGTTAATGACCTCTCAAGCGCAACCCAAAACCAAGCGGAACCAAAAGTAAAGAAAGGGTCCATACAGTTGGAAAACTGACTTGGTGTCGTCCACCACGTCCACCTCGTGATGCGGCTGCGTTATGGGCGTGTTGCTGTGACCAGCTGTCGGGTCGTCTGCACCCAGCTCGCCGTTAGTCGAGCTCACCACCTGCAATATGACAATTAAAAGGTTTATAACATTTTATTTAAAAAAAACTATTTCGAAAAAATACTGAATCTAGAATTGAGCTACGCGCGCCTACAAAACTGCAAAACTGTATGTTAGGGTTAAAACATTTTATTTTTACAATAATAAATGAAAAAATACTGAACGCTAATGACATATATATACGTTTAAACGGAACTGTAAATCGGACGTTCTATATGTGAACGCGCCTTTAGGAGTAGATGCTCACCGGTCCGATATTGAAACAGGGAAAATTTATCAAAGACCATAGACGAATTTCATCCTCTAACAAACTGGCGGGATTATTCTATAATGGTCACAGTTGTAAACCATATTATTATGTTATTACATTACACTACAACACCGCAAATTAATACGATTCACTGTGAAGAATCATAGAGGATACCGACGAATTCATAGAGGAAGAAAATATCTTCTTCTTTTGTTTATGGCTCTCTGCGGTCGGATAAGGCCACAACTTTGCTAGGAAGAAAATATGTCTATGGCCAATTTTATCCCTCTGACAGCTGTCATTGCCACGACTCTGATAGCATGAGCGGACGTGCACGAAAAAATAGAAAAGGTAACTTTTTCAGTCAACTGTGAGTAAAGCGGAAAATATTTAATCTAAAAAAATTGCATATTTATTAGTTAAGATTATGCTTTTTTTAAGTTAATAAATCATTTATGTTTTTGTATTTATTTCTATGCCCAATATGAGCCCTAGATTTACATTGGTAAAGTGAAGCCAATTAACACACTCAACGATTTCTACAATCACAACATTACATAGCTTGTTCTAAGCACTAAAATTACTTGTAGTTTTTATGTAGCTGTTGAGACTCAAAAAGGCATTTGAATTTATAGAATAAGATACAATATGAAATTATAAATATTTTTAGTATAATTACATTTTTATAAGACAGAAACTTTTGACAAACCACTAAAAAAGCTTTAGTAAAAGAAAAAAAACAATTCAAAGATTAGCTAAATAACAATTAAAAGTATGAATGGATATTGGCGGTTATTTTAAGCTTTGTGCTTTGAAAATAAAGGCGTGTTTACAATAGCACAACAACTAAGAGCGCTTGTACACTATAAGTTATTCAGTAAGTTAGAAGTAATATTCATAAAATACTATTGACAGTTCTCAAAAATCGTTTCAGAAAATAATAAAAAAATGTTGAAAGCTTGCCTAAAAGTTTTGCCATTCATTGGCTACGGGAAATTTTGGGCATTAAAATGCCCAATTTTTTAAATATGAACCACTACTTTTAATAATTGGATTCGATTACATCTGTCAATATGAACTACTTTTCAACCAACATTGAAACTTCAAAATAAATTTTATACCCGACGTATAAACTTGATTAACTGATTTGACATTTCTCTGAGATTCCTAGAGTGGTTCGTTAAGAAAAAAGCTTTAAGACACCGATGGTTTTTTATGCATAACTGTTTAAAGTCAAAGTATTTTATTGATAACAATACAGTTACAAGTCAAACCATAACATTAAATATTAAATCAATATAATTCTCATATAAATGTCCAATAGAAATCAATAAATTATATAATCATAATCATAATATTAAGATGCCTTACTTGAACAGTTTACAGTGTTTAATATATTATAACTTGTTATTTATGTAGTATAAATAGCTGCGAATAAAAAAAAGTAGGTAGTGGCATATTAGTTTAGTGTACAAGCACTCCAAAGCGGCATGCACGACACACAATGCCACATTATCAACAAAACTGACCGTCGTAACAGATCCCGGAAATTTCACATACCGAAAATGCTTATTCTTCAATAGCTAAAAAACAAATACACCAATATACATTCACAATATCATGAAAATTGGTACATAAAATATAATAGTGCATTCAAATAAATGGGAGAATAAAATAGTGGCACTATCATGCAATTCTCTTTTGCCATAAGTTTTAACACAAATAGTATATAATATCTGTAAATACTTAAAACGGGGAGCAACTTATTTATTTAGACAGTCTTACCTTTATGTACTTCGTTTTACTTAAGGCTAGTATTGAATCGAAAAGTTTGACCACGTTAAGCCCACTTCTGCTATCTTTATCTCTAAGACGAGGCAGTAATTCTATACCAGTCTACGATTATCAATGACTTAGCAGTTCATATGTATGCCAAACATCTTTTGATCATAGAGACCGAATGAAAACGGGTGGTCAGAAGTCTAAAGTATTGTCCATACTGTCGCCAACACCTTGGTGGCTATCGCCAATCTATTTACAATACTGTTACAATCACATTATATACCTATGTATGTATACTGTCAGGAATTAGGCGTCCTGTGTTAATTTGAAGTAGCTTAACGCCAGGGTTCAGAATACTAGAGAGAATTGCCAATTCCCATACAATAAAGCGTGGCTCAGAAGTTTTCCATAATTACAGATGAAACTAGATGGCGCTGGTAATCAAGCGTACAGCCTAGTTGCCGCCAAATTCCGCAACGCGCCGCAGTCGCATAGTGATATAACGATAGTAGATTGCATGACTCGAGTGAAGTCGTAAAGAAAATACGAATAGATAGCTGCGGGTATCGAATGATGCACGTAGTACGATTTTCAACAAGAGGTTGAGTGTCTATTATATTTACTAGTCTATGGTAAATACTCAACATCTTAGTTCCTAACACAAACTTATAACAATAGTGGTACACACCTGCACAGATCCGTGTCGGTCGGCCGGCGTAAGATGTCCCGCAGTGAGTGGGGTCGCCTTGCCGCTATGTGGCCAGTTCCCGCCAGTGTTGGTCGTGCCAGCTCCGAACTCCTTGGCCGCTAGTGCCGCCATCTGTAACGGACCGCGCTGAACATGCGGCAGTGCCTTCCCGTCACTGTCTGGCATTGCCTTTATGGCAAGGAAGATCGTGCGCGACTAACTAACAGAGAGTCAGTGAAGAAACACCGATACAGAGTTGAAGTGCCAAACTTTCGTACAAAACGCTTTGCGTCGACCTTTATTGTTAGGACAGCGAAGCTTTGGAACTCACTACCTGAGTCTATGTTTCCTGAGAGGTATCATCCGGGGGCCTTCAAAAGTAGAGTTAATAGGTATCTTCTAGGTAAGCGTGCCACACCGTAGACTGCAGAGCAGCTTAACATCAGGCTAGCTGTAGTCAAACGCTAACCTATCAAAGGATAAAAAAAAATCTTATGTTTACTGGGGGATCTATTTGGCAACGGTATTATAATATGTGTGACCAATTTTTTTAGCATGGTGGTAGGGCATTTTCTAGAGCACGTCTGGCTACCTACCACCCTAAAGTTTCAAAAAGCTGTCGCTAAGCACCTAACAGTGTTCCAGCAGCCTCCTTGAGAGCCAGTAATTCCATACTACACTCCACCTTAGGCCAGAGAGTCGCTGGCTCGTGTTGTTACGGTTTGCCCTGCTGGTCCGGCCTGTCATATAACTTATTGAATGAATAGCCTCGAACTAAATGAATAATTTTATTAAAAAAATATTTGTCCGTCCAAAAACTAAAACTAGACGCTAAATTATATAGCACTTAATCACTCGATTATTTGTACAAAATATTAACTATCCTAATAAAAACAAGTCGGCTCGTGACCAAAATACTGGCTTTACTCAAAAAATAAGTATCAATACACAACGGGGTAATGCAGCTAGCATTTAAGGCACGCTGTCAGAAACGGAAAACTTATTTGTATACTCATATTTATATTATCCTATTATTTAATTTTATGTATTTGTTGTTGTACACAATTCCTAATAAGATGCAGAAAATTCGATAATAAGATTTTAGCTATTAGGCGCGTCCACACAGAGCGAGCAGCCTCGCGCGGCAAATGCCTCGCGAGGCTGCTTGCTCTGTGTGGACGCGCCTATTTAGTGCAACAATGAAATAACTAGGCGACTGAGGCGCCTTTGAGCAAATTCAAAAACCGACACTCGATGGCTCGGGCGCTCGGTTGCTCGCCCGCGGCAGAGCGCGCGCTTGCCTCGTCCGAGGCACGCCCACACAGAGCGCGCAGCCTCGCGCGGCAAATGCCTCGCGAGGCTGCTCGCTCTGTGTGGACCCGGCTATTGTATTACGAGTAACATCTGAATAGATCGTTAATATTATGTTTATACAACATTAACATAATTTGGATAATAATAAGGATGTGTCGCTAATTAATAGCGCTACAGGAAAACCAGCAAACAAAACCACGGGTAAAAACTAAACCCCAAAGGTTAAATTTGTCTAGTGCAGACACTCCCAAGCTATGGTCACACAAAATGGTCCTTTTTGAGAACAATAGTACGCGTACAGTAAGCGGCGACAAATATTGCACATCGAGCTTTAGAAAAAGACAATCGGCTAATGTCGGCTTCGTAGAGCGTTATCTCTGTCGCACACTACCTATGTGACGTTTTATCGACTGTAAACGTCACGTAGGGAATATTTTTTTCATGCTACAGAGATGCTACAGCTCTACGAAGCCAAACTTAGCTGATTGTCTCTTTGCAAAGGACGATGTGTAATATTTATCGCCTACATGAGTAATGTAGGTATGTATTTTCCTGGTAAGTAACGAACAACTCCTTAGGAACTAAGTATTTTGATATGGTTCGTTGAATTCATTTAAACAATCATTGTGTTGCTTTTGAATATATGCAAACGAAAATTTTGATTTCAAGATTTATATGTGACAAATTATATTTTTTTTCTGGACAAAACATAAAATTCGCACAACAAACACTTAACACTAAAAATGTGTTAAGGTAGACGTAGATGGTAGGCTAGGTCGACGAAAAAGCACAAATTTTAAAGAGTTTATTTAGCTTTAGTAATATTATTTTTGTATTTGTGCTTCAAGGGAAATATTATGATGTTTGCGGAAATACTATAATTTATATTGTCACGACAAACATATCACAAAAATGGGTGATATATCAGAATAAAATTTATTAATAGTAAAATCGCCAAAAAAAACTATTTTTGCATTTTTTTTACATTGGTTGGATCAACTTGTTTGTACCAAAGTATGTCATGAGAGGTGCGTTAATTACCAGTAATTACACTAATTACATATACGCTTACAATTGTCTAAGGAAGTATCGAACCTGTTCTAGGAAACTCCACACAAATGTCAGGGTTAGGGACTAGCAAATCCTAGAAGCATAAGCAAATTGTTGAATGAAATGGTAACTTTAAACTTCATTTTGAACTCTACGCTTAAAACTTGGAATAATTAAGAACACGATGACAGCACAAATGTTTCAAAATACAGACTCAACTTTTCAGTAAGAACTCGTATCAACTTGTAAGAGTTAACTTTTTCATAAATTTACGGTATCAAGATGAGTAAGAGAAAACACTACAAATAATGAAATTTCTATTTCAAAGAACCCACAACGAGTACTTAGAAATATATAAATAGGTTATATTATTATTATTATAATAGAGGTTCCCGAACTTAATATGTGTAACTTTCAATATTTTGCAAGAGCAGATGACCCCCTTTAACCACAAAATTGGCCTCAGTAGGCTATTTAATTTCCTACTGTGGTTCTGAAATTTATTATTGACACAGAACATATCGTGAACATTTTAGAAGAAAATATATCGGAAGTGGTTTATTTATTCATATTACTTGTGCACCTCCATTTTATAGCCACGTCAACGTAGATCGCAAGTCTACCGTGGGTCCACGGGGTCCACCTAGGCAACTTGGGAATCTACTGATATAGATTAATAAAAAAGGAACCGTTTGTTAAGCTGATACAAGTAAAAAAATAACTGAAAAGCAAGCCGTATTGTCGGACCAAGGTGTCAGGGCAAAAATGACGAATCCGAGGCAATTTGCGGTGGGGTCAGCCGACTATAAAACAACAACTATGGTATGTAAAGCGACCAAACCTCTCCGGATATAAGCGCTGCTTCATCGTCCTCAACCAAACCAATCATATAATCACACAAATCATCCTGTGGCGACAAAAAAGCAATGTGAGTTGGTCGGTCAGTTACACTAGACAACAGTGAAAGGATAATGTTAAAAATTTAGAGTAACATTTACATAATGAGCATCTTAAAGGCCTATTCAAACTTTAAACGTGTAATGTTCATCTATCCACAACTGCCCGCAACAGGCCGAAAACCTAGCGAATAATAATTGTAGTAGCCTTCGTTTGTGACTTTGTCATAGTAATTTGGTTTTTAGTTAATGTATATTTCTAATACATTGTTTTTATATAACTTCAGCAAAAGTGTGCACATACCATTTAGAAAATTTGGATCGTATATCTACTGGGTAAAAAAGCGATACCAAATGAGTGTCAAAAGTCAAACATGAACGTTAAACGACGAAACTTCAAATCGATATCCTCGATTTTAACTTTAACTGAGCTAACTATGAGAGCAAGTAAAAATAGGCCTTTATCAATAAATACAAAGAAATTAGGGTTAACTAGGTAGATAGATAGGGTTGATTAGTGCACTGACGACCACGAATTTCTTACACTTCATATCTATAACTACAGCTAAAGATGTAGAAAATAGTCTAACTAAAACCAAAGGCTAAATGAAAAAATGGCCGCTGCCATAAACGATGGCCGTGGGTTTACTAAATATTTAATTTAAACTTGTTACCAAGGAGTGACGCAACAAGACCCTACTCTCAAACTTGCAGTAAATTTAAAGTATACTGTTTATACATTTTCTTAAACAAAAATGGGAGTAATAAATTTTTTTGTAAATCTAACTATGGACTGAGTCGCATCAACCTTGTCCTTATGCCTATTTTAAGAATAACAAAAGTCATCAATAAAAAATGAGAATAACAAAACACGGTTGTTATTTAGCAGCCTTGAGCGTGAGTATAGAATCGAAAATGTAATTACTAAAATGTAGCTTAACTAACCTAAGACTAGACAAGAGTATAAAGATAATTAATACCTTATGGAAAGGCTGGTGGCTGTCTCTGTTTGGTGAGACAACGATTTCATGTCCCGTTTGTATGGATCCCACCGGTGTCGACTGGAATTTAGAAAAATAAAAATTAACACAAATATAACATTATATAATTATGTAAAGTATGCAGTAGCGATAAATATTGCACATCAGCTTTTAGAAAGAGACAATGGCTAATTTCGGCTTCGTACAGCGTTATCTCTATCGCACAGCGTCAGTTGTTCAAGTGTGATTGGTTCAAGTTTCGTGAGAAAGAGATAACGCTCCAAATTAAATTTAAAAAATTAACCGATTTTCTCTTCCCAAATGTCGAAGTGCAATATTTATCCCCGACAGGCATATATCAAATTAACTAATCGCTAGCTTCTATTTTTACTTATACATCAGACAATTAGAATGAAATGTATTTTTAATAAAACAACTCAGATTTTTTCTAACTATTTACAAGTTAATATTTTAGAGAAATAAAGAAGTTACGACGTGTACAGTACCCGGCGATGACTATTACACATAGACAACAAAATTAGCCATTAACAAAAAAATTAAGTTATTTAGAAATATTATTGATAATTAAATTATAATTATTAGAGATAATAAGCTATATCGAATTAGCCGATTATCTCTTTCCAAAGATCGAAGTGCAATATTTATCGCCAACAGGCGTACAGAGCTTAAAATCTTTACAAGTAAAGCTAAACTCATACTCTTGAAATCCAAGCGTTTACACTTACTTAATCTAATGTACATATACTATGATATCAATTAATTTACAGTCAAGGATCTAAAACAAGGATATACAACTATAGTTAGTCTAAATTAGCTTGATAATTTTAACAAATGAATGTCTCTTTCAGGCTCGTGTTATTCTACCGTGAGATAGAAAGAAACAACAAGCTATCTCTTTTACGCACGGTTTAAGCCACCAATTACACTAAAAAGAACGTTGAAAAAAGTGGATGGTACGTGCGTTGGTTTGCGCAAAACACGGAGAGTGTAAGTAAACAAATAATAAATAAGTAATCTAATAAGTAAAATTGACAAAGTAAATTATTTTTGGCTCTTAGTGGAGGAACATCAAAATTTATATATTTTTATTAATTTAATTTTAGTCAAGTCAATAAAGAAAACATTTGAAAGTTCCTCTTGCCCTCACTCGTTTAGTTATTCAAGTGACATGATTTTCTTTTTCTCTATTTTCAAGTTATATATGTAATCGTACGTAAAAGAAAATAATTATCCTTACGCGAATATAAGACAAACTACATACATATTATATACATGAATGCCATAACTGCTTCTATAATACTACTTCAATATCTAAAGCTGTGTACTCACTAGCCTTCTAGGAGCCTCACGGTGCGTACATACTACTAACAGAACTGCATACCTTGTCAGACTTAGTTCTAACGACATTCGAAGGCGGTGCATTGCGAAGAATTCTCATCACGTGAATGTTCTTTGGCTGACGACGGATAAGCGAGCATGCAGCATGCAACATTCATCAAATTAACAAAAGAAAGAAGCATAATGGACAAACGACTTCACAATTTCTTTCTAAGATTATAATGAATGATGAGAGCATGCTTAGTCTAGTATTATTGGCTCTCAAAGAGGCTGTCGAACTATTTTATTAAGAAATTAAAGGCTAGTCGATGACGACCTTGTTAGCGTAAAGGTTACCATGCCGGACTGCTAATCAGAAGGTTCCGGGTTCGATTCCCGGCCCGGTCAACATCTTTGTGCTTAACTAAATTTGTTGGCTGTGGGTTTGGGTGTTAAATATGTATGTATTTATATATAATCTGTATGTATGTATGTATATGTAGTATATCAGTTGTGTTAGCAACCATAATACGAACTAGAAATGGTTCAGTGTGGGGCTAACCAGCCGTGTGTGAAACGTGTCCAAAAAATAAATAATAATAAATGCACCGCTAGGTGTTTGGCGACTTTATACATTATCAGTATGTACTCCTCGATAATTTGCATAGTATATTGTTTAAATATTAGTGCTAAACTACAAAGTGCTAGTAAAAAAGAAACTTCTCACCTTTTAAATAACATAACCTAAAATCACAAATTTTCAAATCTACACGAAAACACCCAAATTTAGTAAACATGTTTAATAACCAAATGTAATAAATATTTTTCATTTATAATTAGCAAAACTAGTCTAAGATTAAACCAATTCAATAGTATTTGTGTCATCAATTTTTTATGCTTGCAAAACCAAACTTGTATGTATGTAAACAAAAAATATAAAAATCCAGATTTATATCTTATAGAGCAGAGATTTTAAGGTAAAAAATACATATGATTCTTTTAAGCTATTTCAGTGCAATTGCAAGGAATTTGTGCGAAAGTAAAGTACGTATTTTTTTGTTAACATATAAATATTTTAGGTATATTTATGACCAAAAATATAAAACTAATAACGGCAATTAAGTAGATGATTACTTAATATTAGTATTTAATATGCATGTACCTCCAATAAATATTAACATCATTCTCGAAAATTTAATTAAATCGATCAATTTAATTACAACATTAAGAGTTTGTGCGCAAACAGGTTTTTAACATATCGATTTGTTATTTATTATTAATTTATTAGTCTTGTTATTACAAGATTAGTACTGAAGTGGGAAGCAACTAAATTTAACTGGAAAGCCATACCAACATGCAAACAATTTGAAAAATGACAATAATTAGAAAAAAAGATTTCTCAAACATTCAGTGTACTTCTGCTGTTATCTGAATCTACCAAATTAAAATACAGTTAAGATAACATATATATATTTTCAAAACCTCTATCTTATTCTCGGATTTCAAACGAGTGGATTGAAACAACTTCCGTGTGTGTATAAAGCCATACTATTGAAGAGATGAATGGAGGTTTAATGGCCGTAGGAATGTACTAGGTTTGGTAGTTGCAGAAATGAAATGATTTCATTGTACAGGAAATTTAGGTTTACAGCTACTTGTACATTTGTGTAAGACATGTAAGGTTTGCTTAATGCGTGTAGAGTAGCCAATAGTGTGCTGCGCCTTACACACTAGGTCAGTCAAGCTGCCTGAACAGTGGGGCGGCAGAGGCTCCCGCAGGACTGCTCACCATTACTTGTAGGTACATAGAGGCCTGATGTCTAAAAGAAGTTGCAGATCACAACATAAGTACACTACACGTAAGATATTTTTCTATCTACAAGGTATCATCCTCTATTAAGCTCTAGCCTTACAAGTTATTATAGCTTTATTTTTATGGAGATGCACAAGCCACTTTTTAATTTCGACTTATTTATTGTAGTTCATTGCTATTACTTTTTCAGTTGTTTGCCGAAGAGTATAAATGTGCATATTGAAAATTTGTTATAACAACAAGCAAACACGTGTCCCTCACAAACAAGCGTGATACAAGCAAGATTTAATTATATATAATATGGTGGGTATGAATCATAAGTAATACAATAGCATGTTATCAAATCCAGCGTTACTAAGAATATTAATTTTAAATTAAATTCCATAAAAGAATACACAATATAATCAGATAAACTCGATGGGATAAAAATTGTATTACATATTATGATTCATAAATAAAATCAGGTAATTACATTCACTTAGTAACACCTTTTCCGTCCGTTAAAGTAAACTTTACGAATAAAATCAATGCTTTTCACGCATGTGTTATTATACTGAGCCTCTAATTAATAGGTAAATGTGGTTAGGGAAAAGACTGTGAGGCCGAAAATATATTCGAATAGCTTACTTATGAGACGTATACTTTAAATAAAGGCCTAAGCAGTAGTAGCTTGGTCAAAGTACATTTGAACAGTGTATATATGAATGTATATTTAACAATTTTTTTACTAAACTGCTAAATATATAATAACAGCGTGAATGAGGTAAAGGCTAGTTTATAATGACGATAAGTTTGAGTCGTCGAGGGTAGTGCTTGCAAAAGTAGCAGAGATCTGGTCTATTAGCTTTTGGACAGCTTGATACCTCCCCGTCAACTAAAAGTTGAAAAAAAGATGTGAATAATAAAATGGCAGCATTAAAGCCGAAAATTCGTAATTAGCTTAAATCATAGAGTCGGTTTCAGCAGGTATAATGAATATTAACTTTTTACAAATCTCAACCATCTCAGGTTTTATCTACAATTTGGAGTAAGAAAATAGTAACACCGACTATGAGATCGGGTTACACTGGGAACGCGGATTAAAACTGTTACTATTTAAATAGAATGGAAAATAAGATCGAATAACAACCACCACAAAATTTCAATCAAAGTGTAAAAATAAAAATCCCTCATTATTTTAGAATAAATTACAAACCCGACCTCATTCACGCCGGTTTGAAGAGACAAAAATATAAAATAATATCACTGTATTAAAACTTTCGTAGGGCATATTTGAATAATGTTTGTATAGCCAGCTATCACTTACGTTTATTTTGTCGGTACTAGCCCGACATGTTTCAGCACAATCACAATCAGGCGCAGCCGTCGTGATAAGTAAAGTAAGTGATAGCCGGTTATACAAACATTATAAAATAAAATGCTTCATCATTTCCACTTTTTCATTAAGAAAATACATTTATGGTGCGGAGTATCACTAATAATATTAAACATTTTTTCGTAAAGAAGCAGTTTAAGCCCTTTCAGAGCGCGATTGTAACTGGGGAAAATGAATAAACATTCAATTAGGGATCGAGCAACACAATATATTAATTTACGAATAAGTCTGGCAACACAAAAATATATGTAAATTGGTGAGGTTAGCACAGAAATTCACATGAAAGCCGTGAAAACGTTTCCTTGGCCCGTATACGATAAAAATATGAAAGTGTTAAATAAATATTTTTTTACAGTTTTCACTTTAGTGAATATTAGTGTTAACCCTCCACCTATACCGCGGTTCCACTGCTGCGCTAAAATTGCTGCTTTTTCAATTCTTTACTTTGCATGAATTAAAATATTTTGTAAGTTATTTTATAAGTTTTTAGGAATGTGCGATTGCCTAAAGCTCTATCCATAGACCAACTTTTATAAGACAATCTCATTGGTCTCTCTACTAAACGAGTTAACCAATATGACCATTTCTTTAAGGATAGAAACTAAAACTTTTGTTTTGCGTATTCGAAACACATAGAACATTCTTTTCCAAATACGCGAAACTACAGTTTACGGGTTATAACTACTGTACAATTGATGTAACAGTTATCGTTTGATAGTTTTTTTTTTCATTTCCATGGCATAAAAACGTAGCAGTGCAATCGCGACATATAAAGCTACGCGCTCACGTAAAGCAACTTATCAATCAAAATTTATTTAAAACTTTAACAGCTTTAAAAGCGTTGTTCACACTCAATCTTAAAGCGTAGATTAAGCAACGTGCGCAGCAGTGGACTCGCGCCTTAAAACCCTTTATCGTATGATCCTTCTACCAATGGAGTGTACCAGAAGGTCTAAAAGAAATACAAAACAAAAATTGGACATGCTAACACGAAAAAAAAGTTACGTACAAGTTAAAAGAAAATATAATACAAAAGTGCTGTAAGTATTTGTTAGAGAGCAAACCAAAAACAATCCATAGGTTTAAAAATAATATTAGCATTTGTGCATATCTTAAAACCCACAAGCGTGTAAAATAGACAAAAGCCGTGATATATGTACATACCTACATACATATAAAGAATTCAAAAACAAAACTTATTGTTGTTCAGTCTGTTCATTAACAATTTTGAAATTACAAAATTAAAACAAATAATCTCATAAAAAATATCAATAAATCCTTAAACCAGAATTTAGCCAAACACTATCAATTTTAAGTTATCGCCTAACAATGCAATAAAGAAACAAAACAAAAACTACTGGTATAACTTTTCCCCCTGCCCATTCATAGCATAAAATAGGCAGTGGAAATACTCTTTTGTATGCGGCAAACGAGACTCGTTACGATATTTTAATTGTTTACTATACACACAATGATTTAGCCCTAATAAATCTTATTTAATATGAAAATTATGTCATTTGTTTAAAATAATGGGTTAGCCCATGTTTGTCATCGTGTTTCAAAGTATTCTGTTGTAAATTTCAAGAAAACACGAGTGACATACGATTTTTTATAATATTAGTAAGGATTATATTTGGTTGATACAAATAAAACTGTCCTGTTTACCAGAGAGTGGCAGATTTATGAATTATATTATTAATTGTATCGACAACATTACGCTTGGTGCGTTGTTAATAAAACAACATTTTTGACAAATCTCCCACTTTGCATACTGAAGTAGCATTTCCACAGCCCATATTTATAAATAAACATCTATATATATATATACACCTCTGTATAATTTCCCAGCGTCAAAATAACATATCTATGGTGGATATATAAAGGGATTCAAGCAACGTTATTATTTACCATAGTCTTGCCGGTCCAGTCGAACTCTCCGTCGTCGACGTAGCCGCGCCTCTCGAACAGATCTCGGAACATGCGCCGGAGTTGATCGTAGTCGGGCGTCTCGAAGAAGTCCAGCCGGCGGACGTAGCGGAGGTACGTCGCTAGCTCTTCAGGGTGCCCTTCGCATAACACCTACAAAAATAAAATGATACATTGTAGCTTGTAGCCATACCCCATCAACCCACGACCCCCTTTTTCTTTAATTAAAATGTTGTAAATCTTACCTTAACTTTAACTTTCTGAATTTGTCACAACACTGCCTCAACTCAGCATAATGCTGGTTGTTGCTCTCCAGCAACCAGCATTATGCTGAGTTGAGGCTGTGTTGTGACAAATTAAAGTTTATTATGTGTATTATTTTAATTATTATATTTTGTCCTGTGTTTAATTTGTCTCAGTAAATAATTTTCTTTCTTTCTTTCTTCTAAATGTTTAATAATTTTGATCGCGTAGTTTCCGTCTTTAATTCTAATTTAAAAAGGTAGATCTTCTCTATTTTAAAAGCGCGACAAGGTTATAAAGTTCACGTCCAAAGCCCCAAACAGTAAATAAATAAATAAAAAAGTCAAAACATTTATTGTATCATTAAAGGTTATACAATATTATTTACCATAAAAATGATATAATGAACCCTAATTGGGGTGTTGCACTGCTAGTATGCAGCAAACTGATTTATATTATTTATTGTATTTGGTGTATTATATTCAATCCCAGCCAATAAGCTCGAGCTTTCAATCAATGAAATCATCGTGAGGAAACCATAGAATGGTTTTAGGTTATTTTCTAGTACTTGTCTGGCTAGCAACCTCCCCTCAAGTTGAAAAATCTATCGCCAAAAATCTCACAGTATGTTTCGGCAGCTTCCTTAAGATTATTCCAGACTAGGCGATACGCTATCTCGTGTGATAACGCACCTTCATGGTCAAATACCTAGTTGTGAAACCATAGATATGTATATACATTCAAAAGTCAAGCAAGACGTTGGAATTCTCTTTTCAAAAATTAGTTTCGCTGCGGGTTTTGTACCTGGGACCTCAGGCCATACAGTCTGGACCACATCCCACTAGAAAAACGATGCCGTCGCCTCTAACTCTAGGTTACCTCTTACCTCAATAGGTGTCGCTCGCTTGGTGTCGCCAATTTTTTGGTATCTCTCTTTCAGTGTATCAGCTTTTAAACCCTGCCAGGGTAAGGAACCACGTAAAAAATACATAAACATGTGTCCGAGAGCCTCTAGGTCGTCGCGTCTAGATTGTTCTGGAAAATTAAATAAAAACACATTAGCTTTTAAAACAATTTATCCAGAATATATCGGAGGGAGATTGCATATGTTCATGTCACTTAGTGAATTCAGAACTATTTAATTTTTAAAAGGAAAGAAAGAAAGAAAGAAACATTTATTTTGTGGCACAAAGACAATAAAAAAAACCATAATAAACAATAAAAGAAAACGTTTACGTGCCACATAAAAAGGAGGAGGATATAGCTTTTATTCGAATAGCTTGTAATGGTTATAAGTGAGAATAGGACCGAAAAGGTTGAATTAATTCAGTATTATAAAATGCTATACCAGTTAGTAAGTCTAACTTACTAAGACTGCAAAATTTGCAAATTAAACAACATATTAGATAACAAATCAAATGGTTTAGGTATGGGGCTGGCTAGTCTAATACTGAACCATTTCTAGTTTGTATTATGGTTGCTAACACAGCTAATATACTATATAGATATTTGTTAAATACATACATAAACACTTTATATTGATACATATTTAACAACCAGACCGATAGCTAACAAATTTAGTTTATGACAAAGATGTTGACCGTGCCGGGATATGAACCCGAGACCACCTGGTTGGCAGTCCGGAAAGAGTAACAATCATCAAATTTGTTGTAAGGATTTATGAATGTATTATAAATCCTTACAAACTTTCACATTAATAGTACTAGTCACAATTTGGAGGTATTCAAATCTACCCGAGGAAAATGGGATCCTTCTAGGAAAGCGTCATCAGGCCACAGTAAAGCTTAACATCAGGCAAGCTGCGGTCAAACGTGAGCCTATTCATCATTTAAAAAAATACTAGTAGGAAGTAGGGACAGTAGGGTAAATATTAATAAATCTTACCTTTTCCTAAATGTGTGTTTATTGACATGTATCTCGCGGTACCTGTGAGCGACTTGTGCTCCCGATATGGGATATGTTTGTTTGTCTCTAAGTCTATATATTCTTTGGCCAAACCAAAATCTGAAAACAAACAGAAAGAATTGCATTAGTCTCTGTACAAAAAAATTAATCCCTATATCTCTTGGTCATGTAATTACGCGTGAACGGCTGGACCAATTCCACTTTTTTTGTTTGTTAGGAAAAGGTTCATAAATAGATTTATTTGCACTCAGTAACTTAAAGACTGTGTTACATCAAATTTAACAATACAGTGTAAACTCCATGTATCGTCACTCGATTTAAAGACTAACTGTCTAAAGCGTCGAAAACAATTGGCTTTAGTTGGTTTAGCTTGTATTCCATACAATTATACATTCTCTCCATTTAAGGACCACTCTCTGTGACGCCATAAAATGCACAATCTCTTCAGTGTTTTTATTAAGCGAATATATGAATATGGAGCTTGCAGAATCGTTGTTCATGTGTAAACAGTAATACTTTAAATTTAATAGACATGACAAACAAGTGCTAATGTGTGTAGTAAGAATATTTATTTAATGAAATTTGTAAGTTTATTTAATTTTATCTAACTAATGTTTTCAAGTATTAAGTAATTATTGTAGTATGACTTGCCTTTAACGTATGTTATTTAGGGCTAATAAAGTTCTGTATTTCTGTATAGAGTACTTAGGAAACCTTTAGACATCTTAGACAGTAAAGTTATAGTTATTTAAGTAGTAAACTCAGGGGACCTTGTACTCTACTAGGGTCGACCTGGGTCTTGGAGTTCATACTCTTTCTAAGATAAGAAAATATGGACTATAAATCAGTATTTTAAATCTCCAAACAGAAACTACGACTAGCTTTAACAAAGCCCATGACCGTTAGTTAGGCAGGTCAGTTGTAAATATACCTCATAAAAAGACATTATCTAAGCAATATTGCAGTATGATCCTATAACGATGGCTGCAAAGCGTAATAATAGCCATAATAATTATCAGCGATTTTAAAGATAAGTGCCGCAATAAGTAGTCGTAATTACTACACATCAAGTCTTATGTTGTTATAGTGATACACTTATTGACAATTTAAAGGTTAGGTCGGCGATGTTGTTGAAATGTACGAGTATTAAAAACTTTTCATCAATTAATTAATCTAAATAATTTTGTTTTCAATATTTGCTAATTATTACTACTTATTATTTTATTTTATGACTTATATTTGTTTGTTTGTCTGTGATTATTTTGATTATGAAATGTTTTTATTATAGTTTTTATTGTATGGACCTTGTCTGAAATAAATGATAATTTAATTTTTAATTTAATTAAATGTTGAAGCAATGTAAGCTCAGGGCCGCCTCACGTCCTGAAGGTTCGATCCCCGCCAATTAGCTCGAGCTTTCGGTGCAGCAAAATATTGCGAGAAAACCATAGCATGATGGTAGTATTCTAGTACTCGCTTGGCTAGAAACCACCCTCAAGTTGAAAAATCTGTCGCCAAGCACCTAACAGTGTGTTGCAGCATCCGCGAAAGCCAAGCCGGTTATTCTAGGCTAGACATGCTCCACCTCAGGCCAGAGTGTCGGTAACTCTTGTGGTTACTCGCCCCGCTGGTCAAATGCCTAGTTGTAACGAGTAAAAATAAAATAAAAAAATATGTAAACATTGTAAACTGTTCACGTAAGGCATCTTAATATTTTCGCGTAGAAAACGGTCACACTTACTTATTATTAAAAGTTGGAATGAGTCCAACAGTTTCGGTGCTTTCCGAGCACCATCTTCAGGGGCGAGTGGCAGCGAAACTGTTGGACTCATTCCAACTTTTAATAATAAGTAAGTGTGACCGTTTTCTACGCGAAAATAAAAAAATATGTGTCCAGGTATTCCTAACGTGCCTTTAACTTGTATTGTTACAATACTACAAAATAATGCTACAGTCATAGATTTCAACCACAGACCTTCTGTTGTTGTGTATTGTGTTACCACGCCATTCTTGTAAAATATCTGGTTACTTAATCACAGCACTCTACTAAGTATAATGTCCTGACGCATACATGTACTAGTCGATTACTTATATAATAGCTAATTATGCAGTTCGATTGCATAGTAATGATGGAGGAAAAGCCTCGCAAAAAATATACTTTTTCAATATTATGACGACGCGCGTCACCATTGAGAAAGTTGCAACTATAATTTGTTTGCAAATTAGTAATAGTTGGAACCACAAAACGTCTCTGAGACTTCGCTTCCACAGACACGTGGAAATTAGTAAATTTAGATATTTGGGATATAAGGAACTGCAAATTGATGAATGAATTGATGATATACCGGCCCAAGCTACCGATGAATATATGTACTCTTAGCTTTAAGTATATAGTTTCTGTAGCACCAATGAAGATTATCTCTTTAAGAGCATTATTTCTTTACAATTGCACTTTTTTGTCTTATAGGCAGAAGGCCCCAACACGTTGATGCAAAGAGCTGGTGGACTTCACCAACTGTAAGTAGCTGGCCCAGGACAGTACAGCGTGAGGATCATTGGTGGAGATCTTTGCCCAGTAGTGGGACAATATAGGTTAGACAAAAAAAAGATGAATTGATGACATACCGGTCCAGGCTACCGATGTATATACATATGTACTCGTAGCATTATATAGTTTATGTGGCATCAGTGAAGATTAAAAAGCTTTCTTTCCTTTCACTTGCACTTTTTGTCTTATAGATAAAAAAAATGGTTGCCTGTAAAGTCGGTTTTACGGGCGAAGATTTTACGTGACAACGTCTGCCGCGTGCTGCGCGCGCGGCAGACCGATCATAGTTGAGTGGGAGAGAGACGCAAGGCATTCGGCGGGCCTCTCTCTCGTTCGGTGACTCATCGTAACGTTACCGGGCGTTACACTTTTTCATAAGTGACTCCCAGCCGCAACCTAATTTAAGACGTTGTCACGTCAAAACTGTATCTTACCAATGATGTGAATGATTTTTTCCCGTTTCGTTGCAGTTCTACCTATTAAAAAATTCTCCGGCTTCACGTCCCGGTATATTAGATGTCTCGTATGCACATACTCGATGCGGTGTAGCTGGAACACGGGGAAGAAATACAGGTTAAAAAAAAAGTATATAGAACAATATACATTATGTGTTTAACATTTATCATATTTAGGTAGAACAGATACATATGAAATCGTGTTTTGTTAAAATCTGTGTCACGCATGCATATTCGATTGAATGAAATTTGCCGTAGACCTACTGTTGCTCTAAATCCAGTGCTGCTGAACTATAGCAAAGTTTATGTATTTATAGCGTTCAGTTAAGTACATAATGTTTCATATGCAAAGAAGTTTTTCAGCTAAGGAATCAAACTGACGTTACTTAACAGCGGATTACTCGGTCTAATAACTTGAGGGTTACACCTTTGATATACATAATAATATATGCACACAACAAATTATAGAATACAATATTATTACATAAAATTCTTATAACGGGTTGTTAATAAAGTTAATAAAAAATCAGTTGTTTACGTATTCTATCAAACTATCGGAATTAATTCCGTTTTGAAACTCAATTAACTGACTCACTCGTCTGACACATTTCCTATCGGAATTAGGCAGCGCGAAAATCACGCATTTCATTCATAGTTTTCAAATCCCGACATATATTCTTTTTACTTGTCTATTTTTTACTGATCGTTTCAAACAAGACTTGTTTTGTTTTAAAAATCAATCATCATAGTCAAGTTTAATTAAAATTATCCGTCATATAACGGGCAGATGAAATAAAATTTTACAAGTTGATGCTGAGATGCTTTCCTTGCTTGGCCCATTATGTTATAGGTAAGATCAACAGTTCTGAGGGCGAGTGCAATGCAGTTTGCTATCTGCGGGTGGAGCAACGCCCTTGACGGCAATGCAGTTATTCTGCACTAATTGTGGTTTACTTCAAAGTAGGCTCTCATAGTACCATCAAAATAGTAATCGCTTAAGTACTAAGTACCTAATCTACTCGTATGTATTGCTAAACCATGAACAACTATGTAATCTCAAAGTCTATGTCTATTTGAAGATTTTTAAATTACAACCGATCGTCAATTTATTGCTCGTAGTCCAGGGAGACAAACATTTATAATTTGATATAGTTTACTATACGTAGGTATACTTCGGCAAGTGGTATAGCTAATCAAAATTGAAGTAATGCAAACAGGCTAGGGTTTAATAGGTCTCGATTTATACTGAACCGTGTTAAACGGCGGGACATTGCTAGACATACGAGTACAAATAAAGAGCAACGTTAAAAGCTTTTCTGTTATTAAAATCTAAAATAGGACATTGCATACAGCTCCGGACGACGTCGAAGAAACCCAAACACTCACGACCTACTAACACCGGTGTCATAGTATATACGTTGCTTAGTATCACTACATTATACTACGCAAGTTTTCTTTTATGTTTATAGATTTTCTATTAAAACGTTCACTTAATTTGGATAGTAATAAATTGGAAGTGGGTGCGTCATTTGGCAGCGAGATGGGTCGACGACATAATTAGAGTCGCTGGTTCTACCTGGACGGGGTCTGACCAAGATCAACGCAGACAGCACATTCAGAGAGAGACTTATACCCAGCAGTAGGGTTAGAATTATGATGATGAAGATGATATTTTAACTAATACTGGCCACGTTACGTTGTAGGTCATCATTGTTAAGTCACAGCATTCACCGTGCGCATATGAGAGACATTGAAAACTATAGATAACTACCATTAACAACTTTGTACATTCGAAAAGTAAGCAATACTAAGATGCTTCTGTGGATTTGTAGGGAAGACACGTAAAATTCTACGTCCCGGACGTAATTCTCAAAACATTAGTTTAGTTATATTAGAAACGCTATTTATATTTAACTTTTACTTGCGCTTGACAACTCTCCACGAGACTTTAGCCATAGCTCACGACAAAACAAGAACAACTTCATTAAAGCCTCATAAAGTAGTTTAACGATCAGGGTATTGCGATACTGCATTGATGACGTCACATAGAAGGCGCGACTTGCCCACAAGTTCGGTCTATAAGCCTTGAGGTTTGTCCGTGCTAGATAATCTTGCATAATCAATGGCCAACGACTCACAAACCCGAGGCGTGTAGTACACGTCTTTATTCAAATTACTCGTGACGTAATACACGTTGCTTTTAAGTATAACTATGTATGTATGTAGAATATCGATTAGCGATGCGCGACTGTGAATGATTCCAGTCGAATTATTCGACTCATTCGAATGATCTCCGAAAATTAGTAACTTACATGATACCCGCTCAATATTTAACCGGACTGAATGAATACTACATTAGTTACTACTTGAGCCGACTCCACTCCAACGATTCATTCATTTTTCATTCATTTGAAACTAACAAGTGACATTGGCAAGATTCGCTAACAATCGAGTCAAAACGCCATTAGTAACTAATTAGTAGTCATCATTCGATTATTAACATTAGTATATTACTAATATTCAAGTTGAACGTGTATATTAGTAGTTGTAGATAATTCAACTGGTCAGATTATTCGCAGTCGCGCATCTCTAATATCGATAACGAACCTAACGTCCGTACAGAATTGGCAACACGCTCTAAGCTTGACTTACCCTTGATGTGTTTACAATAATTAACAGATTGTTCGAACTGCTACGTTGTCTCGTGTTTGAGCCGTGTTGTTATAGGATTAAGAAGGATATGAGTATTATGCCGGCTAATAGGTGTATTATTGCTTTTGTAAGATTTCTTGTTTACATTGACGGGCAATGTCAGAGTACTAGTCGACGGCCAGTACGGTGTCAACTGTTCAAGATGTTCTATCTCAAATCAAATCTAATTATCGGCACGACAAAGTAAAATGCATTATGTACCTACTTACTTATTATTATGTATATTTTATCAGTGTATCAGTTAAAGGGTCACTTGTCGCGTTTTAGTTCAAAGCTTGCTTTCTTATCTCTACACGCAACCGATATTAAAATACAGCGATGTCTGAATGCACCGTGAATATAAAATAACAGTCGCCGCCTTTACGTTGCATTACTAAGAAAAGACCCAATCAGTAGAGCACAAAAAAAGGCTTTTGAATATCCAACTTTCTTACATCCATTCTAATAACAGCGCGGTGAATCATCCCGCTATCCGGTTCCCAGCCGGTGACTCACTTATCCCCGTGTTTACCAATGTAGGGGCATGTTACTTACCAACTGCATGGCGATCATTAACACAGTCTTTAGAGAGAAGCGGCGGCCACAGAGGTCGAAGAGGTCCTCGAGCGAGGGGCCGAGCAGTTCCATGACGAGGGCATTGTATTTACCGCACGGGCCGAAGTAGTACACCTCGGGGATGCCTTCCGCTGTCGACGGCGCTGCAGAAACAACGGGGCAAGGACCGGGACGGGGGAGGGAGACGG
Organism: Mellilla xanthometata; assembly: GCA_035578125.1. Taxonomy (NCBI): domain Eukaryota; kingdom Metazoa; phylum Arthropoda; class Insecta; order Lepidoptera; family Geometridae; genus Mellilla; species Mellilla xanthometata. The sequence continues at coordinate 5,271,176 of JAPUBQ010000015.1, read as the reverse complement.
ACGAACAGATTAGTACTCACGCTCCATCACACGAGCATTGCTCTCGCTCGCACCTGAAATTCGCAACACCGCAGCCGATATTGGCGCGACCGTGGACGCGAGAGCAGTGCTGCGTGTTTTTTCCGGCGCCTAAAGGCCGCGGTCAGGCCGGGACAGGATATGGCCGCATACATTTTCCTCGTGATTAAACTTCAAGGCGGCGAATATTTCAGGTCTTAACTGAGAGCCGCGGCGGGCCGACCTCGACCTAACAACGACCATGACCACGGCGTGCGAACCCTCGCTTAAAGCAAGACAATTAATTCGAATATCGGATACGGTGTTGCGTCAAAAGGCAGCTAGCTACGCGGTACGGTAAGGTGTCTTACTAGCTGCATGGCGATCATAAGGACCGTTTTGAGTCTGAACCGCCTCCCGCAATGCACGAAGAGGTCTTCGAGCGAGGGCCCTAGCAACTCCATAACCATGGCGTTGTAGCGGCCGCCGCATGTGCCCAGGTAGTAAACTTTCGGTACGCCCTCTGAGCAAATTCACTTATCAGTTCTAACTGCTTATTGATTAAAAAGCGATCTGAAATATCACTACGGGCAGAAATTTTTTAGCACTTTGGAAAAGCTTACTCCGTTTGTCTTTTGTTACTTGTCTTCAGCAATTCAACTAAACATTTTTATAGAAGAATAGATTAACTGCCAGTCGTGAAATCCACGATCGCTTTTATTTTACATGTCATACAAGCCTTCTACTATATACGGTGTATAAGTAATGGACCATTAATAGACTCGAAACAAAGTTATCGCACTTGAAACTTTTCGTTTCCTGTTAATTGTGTAGACTTCAAAGCTTAGTGAATAGGAGAGCGCCGCAAGATTGTTACTTACGCATAGATAGCGCACTTGGTAATTTTACTCGCGTTCGAGTCCATTATTATACAGGGTTATAAGGAAATTGTGATATAAGCAATAAAGGAGATCTTTTTTTTCATTACATAATAGGCATTTGACCAGCAACCACACACGGTCTAGCGACCCTTTGGCATGGAGCATGCCTAGTCTGGAATAACTGTTAGGAGCTGGGTGATATATTATTCATACTATAGGTAGATAGAGTTGTTCTTGTCAAAACAAAATCAGCTGGTTCAGAGATATTTTTTTAAACGGTTTTTTAGGTTGTGACTCCATAGACATATTACTATAGTGTAGTATTGAAACAGCTTATGAACTCGGTATTGAATTACTCCCTTTCTACTTATAGTGTCATTGCCTTGTAACCCTGTAGATACTCTATGAAGGAAGATTATTGATATACAAGAATAATCGTGACAGCATACGACAGTCCGGGCCCGACTCATTACCGGCGTATGCGCCACTCGCGAGATCTTATTAATAACTCCAACACTTAGTCGGAGTTATGAAGCCCGTACAATTACGGATCATAAACTAAGGCTACCGTCGAAACGGTACATTATTTCCGTAGCATCGCCTCGTTTTGATCATGATTCATCAGTTTAATCTTCTGAGCGAATATAGTCATTATTATACAGGTAATAGGGCGAAGTGTTATAGCACTACAAGTTCTACGTACAAGCTCTAGTGCATGAGTGAGGCGATGAGATTTTTCGCAGTATCACGTGTACTATTTAATGTATGCAATTGTGTCGACTTACCGTGCGTGCCTAATAGCTTGTAAAATCTGTACTCTAGATGGAGTTGTGGAGCCTTGGACTTCATAGGCTCCATCTTAATCGCTACATGTTCATTGTTGTATAAATTTTTGCCTGAAACAAACGAAAAAATTAAATTAGTTCGCAGAACAAAAAAGTTATTCAAATTCGTTTATTTCAGTATCAAATCCCATATCAAAATATTACATAAAATTATTAGTAAATTAAATTGAATTATAAATAAAAATATGTCACTGAAAAATTAAAATAAAAAAATAAATTAAAAAGTTATTTGTATCGTATTTAATAAATTAACAATTTATTTAAATTTATATAAATTGCATGGTGGTAGGGCGTTTTCTAGTGGTTGCCCGGTTAGCGACCAACCACGTTGAAAAATCTGTCGACAAGCATCTTGTGTCATCATACAGTGTGTTCCGGCAGCCTCCTTATGAGCCAGTTATTCCAGTCTAAGCATGCTCCACCTTGGGCCAAGGTTTCGCTAGCTCATGCAGTTCGCCCTGCTAGACAAATGGCTAGCTGGTAAACATGTATTTACGTATGTATATGTAGTATATCAGTTGCGTTAGCAACTATAATACAAACTATGGTAACATATGGAGCTAACCAGTCGTGTGTGAAATGTGTCCTAATATAACAAAAGTTAGTGAGAAGTAAAAAAATGTTTAGCTATATTGTGTAGAATAATGCATTTGAAAAAAGCGAACATTTATCTTTTGGATCCGACGTTGAACTTTCTTTCATATTTTCCGAAATGTATTTTTATTTTGCTAAAACAAAGAAACAATCGTCAGCACGGTTCTCTGGTTAATTTTAGCGAGTTTCTTTGAATGCAAACGGTTTTTAGTTTCAAGGAATAAGATTTATTGGTCAGTTTCGATACAAATCTTGTGTGCTTTTGTTGTAGGATACTCTTTGTAGTTTATCGTAAGACATATAAGGTGATTTAAATAGTGTCTCTACATCTATATACCTACAGCAACGGTAATATATAACTAGCTGACCCGGCAAACGTTGTTTTGCCTCACTCAGGGGTATGAAAAATATATAGTAGCCGATTCCCAGACCTACTGAATTCGCATATAAAATTTGGTAAAAATTGGTCAAGCCGTTTCAGAGGAGTAGTTACCGGTAACTAACATTGTGACATGGAAATTACAAAATTAGTTTAACAGTGCAAGTTTTCTTTTTTACTTTAGGTCAGCGCTTGACTACAATTTATCTGATGTGGTCTACGGTGGAGCGCGCTTACCTAAAAGGAACCGGTTCTCTCTCGCCTTGAAAATAGCTACCCCTATAGTAATTGGGGAACAGGGAATTCGGCATGAAATTCCATAATTTTACGGTTCGGACAATAAAGGTGGAGGCAAAACGCTTAGTGCGCTTAGCGTTCAGTTATTGGTACCGTCATTTTTAAATTCAATGCATTTTGCAATGCAATTTTACAAATTGCAATTGTTATAATTTTGACGGGTCTCTCTCTCTCTCTCTCTGTGTGTGTGTGTGTGTGTGTGTGTGTGTGTGTCTGTGGCATCGTAGCTCGAACAGATGGACCGACTTTGATTTCATTGTTTGAAAAGTGTATATTTAGTATATTTGAAGAAATCGAAACATAACTATTCAATACGCAACTGTCCCAATATGGGTATAAATTAAAGGTTTTGACTAGTAGCATAGAAACATCATGATACATTTCGAATCAAAAATACGTTAGGTATTTTCAAAAAAATTAATTTAATCTTCTTTCATATGAGTTAAGTGGCTAAGCTCTGGTATCGAACGTTTTCAAGCCGCCCGAAATCCTCGGACTTGGCTTAACGTCTGCTTGTACTAAGACTAACCGGAACCAGCCGGGACCTACAAAATAACGTATCATCCCACCCATAGTAACGCTAAGATGAAAATGCGCCTTTTAAAACAACAATCTTATGCATGGTCACCCATCCAAACACTGTCCGCATATACCGTTGCTTAGCCTTGACATTTGATTCATATCACATACTATTGTATTGATATTTTATAACTAGAGTTAGTAGTGAAAATTGTCATTTTGATTAATATCATATACTATTGTAATGATATTATATTACTAGAATATAATTGAAAATTGACATGGATACATATCATATACTTTTGTAATGATATCATATTATTTGACTTGTAACTTTGGTGTTATCAATAAATTTGTATTTGTAGCTTCGATGATCGCGTCAGATCACTTTAGCTAGCCGAGCTACGCTAAATGTGCCATTCATCAATCATCTGTCAGAAAAGCGAATGTTTCCTGCAATGTTTTCACGCAGCTATATCTGTCTGTCGGTATCTTATCCGCAGTCACACCGATCGCTATGAATTGAACGCCACTTCTGTACACTCGTCACAACATATCGCCCCGAAAGATTGTACTTAGTCAGGTCATAAGTTCTGTCACATGTGTAATATGAGATAATTTAGACATGTTTAATATTTATGTAAACATTTATATATCAAAATAAACTTAATAAAACATAGATTCTTATGGTAATAAAATTTATTCAAAATTACCCCCGCGATTATGAATACAGGCCTTCAATCTGCGCGGCCAGTCTTCTATTGCGGCACGAACGAGGTCCATGTCAATATCGGCGGCTGCCTTAATCAAGGATGCCTTGAGTGACTCCAAATCAGGATGAGGCTTTGAGCAGGCCTTTTCCTCCAAGTGTTGCCATATCTTGTAATCTAACGGACTCAAATCTGGACTGGAGGAGGGCCAGTCTTCGTGTCGGATGAAGGCGATTTCACGCGCCGCCAGCCAGTCTTGTGTGCTTTTCGCTCTATGGGCTGGCGCAGAATCTTGTTGGAATACCCAGGGCCTGTTATCAAACATGGTATGAGAAACAGGTTCCACAAGGTTCTTGAGGACTGTATTTTGATACACAACTGCATTCGTTTTTACGCCTTTCTCACAAAAATGTACCTCAGTTAAGCCCCAATAAGAGACTCCCAGCCAAACCATGATCGAGAATGGAAAATTACCTCGATGGACACGCGGAATACGGTTGCTCGCTTCTTCACTGCTGTGTGTGTACACCTTATCATTTTGTTTGTTGTAGCTCTCTTCAATGGTGAAAATTTTTTCATCCGAAAAAAGCATTTCCCGACGCTTTTTTCCTGCGTACCGCTTCAACAAAGCGCGGCATCTCTTCAGTCTCAGGTCCATTAAACGAGCGTCCAAACGATATTTTGTTTTTCTTCGATATGCCCTAAGCCCTAAGTCTTCATTTAACACCCTTTTCACTGTGGTCCTGCTTAACCCCATCTGAAGGGCCAACAGTTTCTGCTTACGTTTGGGATTTCTTTAAATTCGCGCCTTCACAGCTTTTATCACTGCTGGAGTCCTAACAGAGCGAGGTCGACCACTTTTTGATCTGTCATCTACACTAGAGTCTTCATTGTATCGTTTTATGGTACGATAAACGAATCTTTTGGTTACATTCAAATTTTTCAGTAAGTCGAAAATCTGAGTTGGCGCGTAACCGCAACGATGCAATGCAATAACCCCGACACGGTCTTCTTTAAGTGTCCATTCCATATTTAAAAATGAGGAAAATTCTAAAAAGTATATATTTTTATTTTCATGAAAAATTGGCAATTCAAATTCAATAATTTTTTTTGTGGCCAGCAATGAAAATTCTAAAGTTTTTATTGTGTGACAGAACTTATGACCTGACTAAGTATTGTGCTAGTAACCGTTTGGTGATAAGAGGAGATAGTGGAAAAGGCAAAGTAGTAGTAGGAAAGTACTCATACATACAATATCACAATACAATACGGTTTAAAGTGATGTGATAATACAAGGTACTTTCCCGATTCTTTTGTGTGATATGTACTTGATTTATAAAGCTAAATAAATCCGCTATATTTAATTACTACACGCTTATCAACACTTCGATTTCATAGTACCGTTTTCATTGGATGGTGGTAGGGTATTTTTCTAGAGCTCGCCTGGCTAACAAACAACCATCAAGTAAAAAAATCTGTCGCCAAGCAGCTAAGATAGTTTTCCGGGTTCCATTTTTTTCCGTGAGAGCTAAGTTATTCCAGACTAGGCATGGTCCACCTAAGGCCAGAGTATGGCTAATTCGTGTGGTCTCTCGCGTTGCTGGTCAAATATTTTGCAGTTATAACTACAGTGTAAACTCCACGCATCAGTAAGTTAAAGTGGCAATGGGCTGGTCACATCTGCCGCAGAACCGATAACCGCTGGGGTAGACGAGTTCTGGAGTGGAGACCGCGTACCGGCACACGTAGTGTAGGACGTTCTGCGACGAGATGGAGAGGATGATGTACGCAAAAAAGCGGGCAGTGGATGGAGACGATTTGCTCAGGATAGGGTCGCGCGGCGTGCCTTGGGAGAGGCCTATGTCCAGCAGTGGACGCAGACGGGCTGAAGATGAAACTCCATGCAACGTCACTCGATTTAACGGCAAACTCTCTAAAGCGTCGAAATCAATCAATCAAATTGGCTCTAGTTGGTTTAGCTTGTATTCCATACAATAATACATTCTCTGCATTTAACGACCACTCTCTATAACGCCATAAAAGCACACTCCCTTCAGTGTCGTTATATAGAGTACTGTACTTTCAATTCATTTAAACGAAATTACAGATTCCGAGTAAAAAAGTACGTAACTTTACTCTTGCCGAAATGCGTTAGTATTATATCGACATGTTAATCGTACAATAACAATTTAAATTAACGAGACACAAAAACATGTTTACCCAGATGGTTGTACTTGACTCGATAGAGACAAAACGCATCCAGTCTAAAGGGATTACTATAAGCTGATTTAGCAATCTTGTTTTGCACTTGACTGTGTGAAGCTAAGGGTGAGGCTTCGTTATTCGATCGTAGAAATCAAGGAACAGTTGCAAATGTCAAAGTATGGATACGTTAAATAAATTATAATACGTTATAAATTGTATTATAATGCGTTGTAAAAATACAAACGCGACTTTTAGTTCAGAAAAACAGGTTTAACTGGTGTCAATATCCTCTTAGCGCCATTAGCTCAGCTAGCTAAGGTGATCTGACGCGTTCATCGAAGCTAAGCAACGGTCGATGCTGACAGTGTTTGGATGGGTGACCATGCAAAAGTTCGTTGTTTTAATAGTCGCATTTTCATCTGGGCGCTACCGTGGGTTGGATGGCACGTTATTTTGTAGATCCCGGCTGGCAAGTGGATATTTTTCTTCTTCGTATGAGGTTTTAGTGGCCAAGCTCTGAATCCACATTTCAAGCCGCCCGGAGGCCTCTGGCTTGGCTTAGCGTCTGCTTGTACTAAGACTAGGAGCCGGAACCTACAATTTAACGTGTCATCCGACCCACAGAAGCGCACAGATGAAAATACCACTTTTAAAACAACAGTCTTGTGCATGGTTACCAATCAAACTGTTCGCCTCGACCGTCGCTAACTTTGATGATCGCGTCAGATCACCTTAGCTAGCCGAGCTAAATGCGCTACATGTAGCCTGTAACTAGATTGTAAAAGTATTCGCTGACGTCGTGCTCAAGGTGCCACTTATCGAGTTACCGATCGGAGCGAAGATCGTCACACTTGTATCTGCATTTACATATAATTTTATCGTGTATTGCGGCAAAATTTAATAAAGCAAATTCAGTGACATGAACATCTGATACCACTGAATGCTCAGTAGTAAAAATATGGGGCGTTTATCTAGATAAAGACCCAATTCCGAAAAGTTGGTAAGATAATATAGATAACGAAACCAAAATTCGAAATAATTATTAATATTTGTAGGATAAATCAACACTACTGACGTAAATAAAATTGGCCAAGTGCGAGTAGAACTCGCGCGTGAAGGGTTCCGTACCGTTATGTTTAAAAAATTGCTTAAAAATGTCGTTTGTTTAATGGGAGCCCCCCTTTGATATTTACTTTATTTTTATTGGATTATTTATTATAAAAAGTAATACACAACATTCTGTGAAGACAGACAGACCGCGGAGTCTTAGTAATAAGGTCGCGTTTTTACCTTTTAGGTACGGAACCTTAAAAGCCCGAACTTATTTAATTCACGGAAAGCCATTTGTTTGGTCACGTGAGAGTCACGGAAAGTCAGGTGTATTTACTAAACAAAGGTATGTCGCAATTTGTTTAACAAGTTTTAAATTACTTAGGACACTCATACATAATTAATTTTCCTGGAAAATATATTTATTCTTTAAACTTGAAGTATAGAATTAGACAGCCGTGTTATATTTCAAAATTCAATTTAACAAATGGGTTTTAATTTTGTCAAGAAGAAACAGTCCATTTCACTATTGTACAGTAAATTTTTAACGACCTCTAACAAAGACTTATAGGGTAATTAGCGAAGGAGCGAAATACCTTTTATTGCAAATGGACACTACAAAATTGGTTAAAATAAAAATAATTAATAATAAATATTAAGACACATTTCACACACTGCTGGTTAACCCCATACTGAACCATTTCTAGTTCGTATTATGGTTGCTGACACAACTGATACACTACATATACATACATATTTTATATACATAGATAAATATTTCACAACCAGACCGACAGCCAACAAATTTAGTTCAGCACAAAGATGTTGGCCGCGCCGGGAATCGAACCCGGAACCTTCTGATTGGCAGTCCGGCATGGAAACCATTACGCCAACGAGGTCGTAAAGATAATTTCTCGCCCAAAGAATCGCTAAAACGTTGAACCTATGGTGCGTATTCTGAGAAGTTATTAGGACTAATTGCGTACTTTACTATTATGGACTTAATTTATCATCAGGTAGAGATGCAGGGGGGGGGGGGGGGAGGAAGCTATTAAAAGTCCCACGCAGGTCGTTCTTACCGCGATGGTCTGGAACTTTTATGTGTAAGATGCTACCTTAGGACTTAAAAGCTTGGAAATATTACAGCTATTTTATCTTTACTGTTGCCTTCTTTTTAGTGTTCCATACTTAAAGATAAAAACGGGCTCCTATTACTAAGCCTCCGATGTCTGTGTGTCTCCACAGGCTGTATCAAAGAAACCGTGAAAGCTGAAACTTTAACATGTACTTCTCGTGCCGCTGTAACAACAGATACTAAAAATAAAAAATAATCAGGGGAGGGCAACGAGACAAATAATAAAAAGGGGGCTCCAATACAACAATCAATCGTGTGTTTTTGTATTTTTTTTTCTAAGATAATGATACGTAACCCTCCATGTGCGAGTCCGAATCACACTGAGCTCATTATTTAAAACACTTTTTGGATAAAATAATTACTTATTACGCAGCGAAAACGAAGAATAGGCTTGTTATCAATAATTAGGTACACCAGCGCAGTCATGTCTAGTGCTAATCTAGCTAGCTTCATCGTTATATTGTTTAAAAGTACTATCAACAGCTTTACCTCAGGCAGTGGTCCCACCGGCGACGATGAACGAGAAACGAGTAGAACTAGAAACTATAAACGAGTTGGCGATCAGCGGGAAGCGATTGTAGTTTCGATAGTTTTGTCGCCGGGCTATAAGCGAGTGTGTGCGACGAGGGATTACTCGCGCCACTCGCTCAGTCCTATGCAAATGCCGCACTGAATAGAAATTATGAAGCGGGCGAGTATCGCTGAACAAGTATTGCTGAGCGAGTTTATTTATGAAAGCTCGTCGCTTAAGCGATAAAACTAGTAAGGCGAGTCGTCGCCGGCAGTGTGAACAGTCAGCGATCAACTATTTGTATGTGCATCTCTTTTATTTACACGGAATGTTATATCTATTGAACGTTTCTTGAGCAAGAATATAGTCGATAGTTCACCGTTTACTCGCCGTTGGTGGGACCACTGCCTCAACCTTGGTCTACCATTTTCTATTGCCATTTCGGCGTTCACAAAACACCTAATAACTAACTATAGACTAGACTAACTACAGACTAGCCCAAAAATCGATTCATAGGTGACCGTCCGCGACCCTATCCAAAGCACATAATGTATTAATCACAACACGCACGTGTTTCTGTAATGATATTTCCAGTGACGTATGAGTACAGGCCGATTACGATTCGCACGCAGCCATATAGCCGCAATGCGACCCAATAAGAAACCTTACTGCTTTAACAATAAGATCAATGACTTTTGCGCTTACTGTCAATTAGTACTTGTGACTTGAGCAGATAAAAAGATAAAGGAGCATTTCGTTGGAAAAAAATTGGGCAAGTGCGTATTGGGCTCGCGCATGAAGGGTTCCGTACCATTGTTGTATGGGAGCGCTTAAATACTTATAATTTTTTTTTATTCCAGTGTAAACTCTATGTAACGTCACTTGATTTAACGACAAACTCTCTAAAGCGTCGAAATCTATTGGCTTTAGTTGGTTTAGCCATAATCCATAAAACGATACATTCTCTCCATTTAACGACCATTCTCTATAACGCCATATAATGCACAGTCGCTTCAGTATCTTTATAATAGAGTTTACACTGTATTTTATAATTTAATACATAATTCAATATTCTGTGAATGTATAGAGGGTCTACCAAATCCTACTAATATTATAAAGGCGAAAGTTTGTAAGTATGGATGTATGGATGTTTGTTACTTTCACGTAAAAACTACTGAATGGATTTGAATGAAACTTTACCACAATATAGCTTATACATCAGAATAACACATAGGCTATAGCTTATACATCAGAATAACACATAGGCTACAATTTTTGAGGTTTTTAATGTGAGGTCGTAAAAAAAACACATTTTTTGCGCTTACATTGCAAACGCTGACTGAATCCTAAAAGATAGATCAAAAAAATTTACTACAGTATTGTACAACTTAAAAAGGTCTACAAAAAAGTCCGTGATGGTATATGTTTATCTCTTAGGAATAACCCACAATAACCATTTTTTATCCTTTACTTTGTACGAGAAATAATGGCTTATTTACGAAGCGATTTTAAGCAATACAGTATTAATCCTCATCCAATTAAGTATCTTAAATACATTGTGCATTTAATAAAGATCAATATGGCTTTTTACAGCATGTAAATTAAATAAATATTTTCGAAGATATCACAGATTTAAAATGCAGAGTCATAGCAATTTCGGCGATCGCCAGGCGAACGGGGCGTGGGGGGAGCGGGGTAGGTGCGGTGGGGAAGAAGTGGCTCATCGCTGAGTGCGCGACCCGAACGCGGGCAGACGCGTGAGGGCAGACTTCGTTGACGGTTGTGTCCGTTTTGCTAATTTTCAAGGCACTAGCGATTTGATAAAAACGTATGGTCGCCTACTTTAAGTAATATAGGCCTAAGGTTAGTTATTGCCAGGTTTCTTTTTGGTTAGGAGTTACACGTACAAAAAGATTCTTCATTTTTACGAATTACTTCATTGATAATTCAATTACTATATAGATAGGTTACTTACAGTTAATTAAAACAAATTATATTAGCAATAAATTAAAATTGCGACTATAATTTGAGATTTAAACTATCCTATCTCTCAAGTTGGATCGAACTGCACATGGTGTGCGAATTTATTATAATCGGTTAAGTGGTTTAGGAGTCCATTGAAGACAAACATTGTGACACGAGATTTATAATTAAGATAAGATTATTAATATTATATGTATGTTTTTTATTATTTTTTATTGTACACTACGTCCTTCTTTAGTCGTTTATAAATTCCTTTCCATCCAAAGGTTGCCTGGAAGAGATCGCTTTAAGCGATAAGGCCGCCAATTGTGGTACACTTATTTAAGTTTATTGTCTTTTACTGTGCCTTTTTTATTTATGTGTCCAATAAAGAATTATAAAATTTCCATGACACAATGTTAGTTACCGTACTCCTCCGAAACGGCTTGACCGATTTTTACCAAATTTCATATGCGTATTCAGTAGGTCTACAACGTTTGCCGGGTCAGCTAGTATCGTTATAAAGATCGAGTAAAAAACTACTTAAATATTACGTTTGTTGTATCCCTTAATATTTTTTTATTTATTTTAGTATTTGTTGTTAAAACGGCACGGGAAATACATATCTTGTGAAAGTTTCAGCTTTCTAGCTATAAGGTTTCTGAGATACAGCCAGGAGACAGACAGACAGCGAAGACTTAGTAATAGGGTCCCGTTTTTACCTTTTAGGTACGGAACCCTAATAAAATTAAAAATCTATTTATATCCTGAACAATGGTCAAATTGCGAATAGGCTATATCTAGTGAAGAGAATGCAAACGTAACCCCACATGCAAGGCACGAACGATTCACTACGTCATTTGAAGCTTTTGAATGCATAATAAATTTAACTGAAACTAATTTTCCATACACTTTACTTGAAGATACTTAGTTTCAGTATCTATTTTCGTCCTTATTCACGTGTTTTAATACAATACGTGTCTGGTTATTATCTCCAGTTGCATTGTGCTGATTCTTAGTTTAGTTATAGGTTCTTGTATTTATTGCTAACAGAATATTACAGTTTGGTAGCATTGTACAATAGGTTTTTTTTATAACTTATTACTTAAATGTAGGTAAATCTCAAAGAACTATAATCTATTATGAATAATTATTATCATCCACAGCCGGTTCTTTCAATTTATAAATTTAACAATTTAATTGTTTACTGCTCTTTGTAGAAACTGAAAATGTTAGGAGCATATGACGACCACGTTGGCGTAACGGTTAATGTCATAAAGTTTGATAGTCAATACTTAGGCTAAGAACAAAAATGAAGCCTTTACTTTACTTTAGTTTAGTTTGAATAAGTAAAGAGCATGTAAGAGTTACCCAACAATCACATGACCTGAGCCAACCATTATTGTATCGATTTCTATCTAGGCCGTAGGAAACAACGCGCAACTTATCAACTATCGCAACCTAGGTTTTGTTTAAATCTTGTTCACATAATTGACCAACAAAAATACATAATTCATTGTCTTGTTAACATTTGCCTAAATCTGTCCCATTAAATAAACCCAAAAATGTTTAAAGTCGACAAGAATCTTCAAGACAATAATGCCCGTTTACACTAACGATTCCTAAACTACACCCTAAAAGACTTTTTCATGAGTCTATTTATTATCTTAACACGAGCCAATGAAAAAAACATTCAATAGTCCGTCCTCTCGCTTCTCCTAAATGGTGCGAAGAAGAGCAAACGAAATTTCAAACATTTCATTTAGTGACTCAAGTTATACACTCGTATTCGCCTTAACGCAATTGGAAACCTACAATCTGATTAAAGGTTAAAATCTCCAAGTTATAACCGATAATGAGTATCTACAGCCTAATACTTGATCTTATTTCACGTGTTGATCGTGAATGTCCAAAGATAAGTTTATCAGCGAATACCTACGTCTTGCGTGTGCTACAAATGTGTTCAACTTAGTTATACTGCACAACATCATCATCATCAGCCTGTGTCTTCCCACTGCTGGGTATAGGCCTCCGCTCCAACACGCCATACAGTACGGTCTTCAGCCAGTTTTCACCAGCTCTTTCCAGCGTGCCTAACGATGTCATCTGACCATCGGGCTAGTGGCTGCCTCTCTGTCTTTACTTTAAGTTACTGCACAACAACCACACTTTATTAGTACAACTTAGAAACAAATTAAATTAAATTATTTTACCTTACAGTATTTACCCGCATTGAGCAAAACGAGTCACAGTGGAGTAGACTGTATGTAATGAAAATTTGTGCTTTCACGTTAATCCATTTTTACTCATTACACAGCTACAAATTTGACCAGTTGCACGTAATTATACGAGTTAGCGACACCCTGGCCTAAGGTGGAGTATGCCTAATCTGAAATAACTGGCTCTCAAGAACGCTCTTAGCAGAGTTCTCTTTTAGGTGCTTGGCTACAGTTTTTCAACTCGAGGGTGAAAAGTGAGAAAATGTATTTAGCACCATTCTATGGTTTCCCCACGCTGTTTTCATTCACCAAAATTTCGATTTTCGTGGTGGGGATAGAACACACGACCTTCGGGACGCAAGACGATCACACGCCTGACAGAGCTGTCATCGCTTTAAGCTTTTCTTTGATTTCCAATTTTTAAATTCACAACCGTGTCTACAGCTTATTATTATGTGATAGTAAAAATTAATGCTAATGAAATCAGATAAGACGGACACTTGGTGAGTCAGAGAAGAAGAATACCAAATCGTATGTCGAACAGCTGATAATGTCTTCAACCAAACAAAGCGTGATAGCTATTAAATTTAGGACTCAATACTTATATGAATATCGTAAAGCAGTTAAACTTAGTTACTTAATGAACTATATATATAATACAGATTCTTGTAATTACTCCAAGAATTGTTAGCATCACAGAGTTACAAAAATGCGGAGCAAATTATATCAGTTAGTAATAATTTTGAAGGTTAAATACAAACAAAACAAACAAGAGATAATAACATTATCTCAGATTTTTCAATTAAGTAACTCATATTAACTTCCTCATAATTCTCAACTGTAGGAAACCTATTGAGACTTGATCACCGAAGTTAAGCAACGGTACTTGTAGACACTGGATGGGTGACCATACAAAAATACTGTATTTAATAAGCTGATTTAACTGGGCACCACCGTCGACGGATGACGCATTAACTACAAGCAGTCGCCAAGGCAGATGCCTGTAGACGGTTTGAAAACTCTCGACACCAGAGCTTGGCCACTTAACTATACGAATACAAATACGAAGAAGAAGAAGAATGCGAAGACTGCAAGAAACAAGTGCTGACCTTCATTGAAAGAGGCTCAAAAATGTATACCTATGATGTGTATGTGAGGTAAATTCCTTCTACTATTATGAAGAGTGGTGTTTCGCGTTATCCACAGGGACACAGAGTAATTGCACCTCGCTCCGTTGAATATGCATTCAGAGCCCGACAATTATAAACACAGATGTGAACCGTCCGCATAAATCTCTCGGTTCTGAAAGCAAATATCAAAGAAACGTTCAGGAACGGATTCAGGCCTGAAACCAAACCTTCTACTAAGTAGGGCAAAGTGTCACCTTACAATACAAATAAAAAGTCGTCAACTTCATTACTGAAGGACATGTCTAGTATGAAGTGTCTGTCGATCACTCGGTTTACTATGGCTCTTGCACTTTTTACAATAATAAAGATAGATAAGATTGGTCACAAAGATATTGTATGTACTGTCTCGTTGTTTTAGTTGTCAAAGCTTCAGGCTGCAATTACAAGATTCTGGATCCGACAACCGCGGCGGAACTGATTTTCGAATATTTAATTGGAGCCTCCAACGAATTTAGGTGTGGTTATAGGTGTAGTGTATGGCATCCCCGTTCATAACAGGAGGCAAAACAGAGTCGGGATATGAGACTGAAAACGTTTAGCATATAGTTTTGTATCTAAGAAAGTTAGCCAGATTATTCCTCCCTTCTCCCCCTTATTGGCACTGTCCTGAATCCGCCCATGCAAGTCACTGTAGCCTCAGAAAATTGGCTTACATTTGGAAATCGGACAAGTGTGTCAAGTACTTTTAAATCCTAAACAAGATTGTCTGTATTATCTGCATATTTCCAAAGACCGAACTAGTTCGTTTCACATGGTTAGTTATACATATTTTTTCTCTAACCTTCATTGACAGTCAAATTCATTGGCCAAGTTATTGTCACAGCCACAAATAAGACCGACACGAGGTCTTTTTGTTAGCTGATTACGCGAATGAATCGTCAAGACACTGAAGAGACGACAGAGGTGTGTCGAATTTGTATTTGTTTATGTAGCGACTTGGTTTCAGAGAACGAATAAATCTCAGTTTTGTCAACAATTTCTGCTCAAACATTTATGGAGAAAAATACGAAACAATATCGGAAAAATCGAGGCGTTATATTCCGCAGCCTATAAATAAGCGGCCTCAGAATAGACCCTTCAAGTAAAGAGGATTCGTAAGAACGGATCCCACGCGACAACGTATGCCCCAGATAGCAACCAACCTACACACAGCTACTAGTACCAGTAGATATAACATGCCTCGTATCTAACTTGTAAATAAAACAGTATGCAGCGCTCGTGTTTCCTACTAGCTTGTATTTTTGTCACTGTGGATATTGATGAGCAAAAACAACAGGCATTGTAAATAAAAGTTCGTATTTGTACGAGTTAAGGATCATCATAGTTTGTGTCTATAACATTTTAATTTATAAATTTTAGGTTTACTTGCTAATTAATTATGTGCCACTAAGTAATAAACCTGTAGTCCTGTAGGGACTTTAAATTGTGATTTAATCCTAAGTAGTGAAAGTGATGCAATTGAATAAAAGAGACTAATTTCCAAATGTTAAAAAATCATAACATTGTTCACTCACGTGGGAGAGTAAGGGCTAGAAAAGTAAACTACAAGATATCAAATATCAAGGTACACGTAAACAGGTACAGTATTTCGGTAAAGTACGAGTAAAACTTTAAAACAGTACCTAACTACATTCACATATTTTTTTCAAACATTTTCCCTGCTTATAATTATTATTCCTGAGCTTCGTTTTTTTTCAATAGTGGTCATCGAATGAGTTTGAAGGTTAAACAATGCTGATTTATTCATAGAACCATATCGGTTTGGGATGCATTGCACGGTCCGAGACGATAATAGTATGCATGAAGGAGTGATAACGGCAGCCGTATGAGAATACCTCTATTGCTATATAAATAGGGGATACATAATATTGTATGTATTGAATGTAAATAATATATAAAAGCTATTAAACTAGCTAGATGTTCCTAACAAGTTTGTTCAGGTCTTTTTAGACGAACTTTGAAAGATCGTTTCTAATTTTATCTAGTTCTTTATTTTGATTTTTTTTACGGTGTACCGAATACACGTGTAAAAATTCAATATTAAGTCGTATGCCGTACGGCATACGACTTAATATTGAATTTTTATGTGTACTTCAGCGAGTACGATATAAGACTGCTGATCAAAATTTTCAGTTTTCAAATGAAGCCTTCCTCTTTGTTTCAATTTTGAAAACACTCGTAACATACAGTCTGAGTGAGATCTAGTCTTCAAGTGCGTACGAAATCCGGAACCAAAAGAGCAACAAAGTTGCTTCGCAAAAACTCAGTCCGTACGTTTACATGTTTACTTCGTACCTCTACCTAGTCTGGTGAAAGCACGCCGCGCCGGTAAAATTAATTCAGTTACGGGGTGCGAAATGAGCGAATTACCGATTCAGCGTTGTTATTTATTTCTTTATCAAAAATATTGGTGAACGGCGAAGGTGGCGTGTCGTTTCACCATAACAACCAAGGTAAAGCGAAGTCAAATTTCTCGCTGATTTTGGAGCTTGCGAAAAAGATTTTATCAAGACTATTGAATTAATAAATTCAGTGTAAACAGTCAGTTATGGTAGAGATTTTATAACGGTTTTGTTCCTTAAAAGGTTGTTTTATATATATTTGGTTACACACGGTTTTACCAAAACTATTTAGATGCAAATAACAGAGTTAAAATAAGAAAAACAATCTTTACAAAAACATAACAAACATCAAGCTGATGAGAGCTTACGCTTTCTTGGAAGTCATATTCGGCTTAATGTGAAGATCTTGTAAGGGCTCCGTAATGAAGTGTCAGGTTCATTTTAGATACGTTAAACATAAAGACATGTTATGCTCAATTTAATCAGATCGTCTTACGAGATATTGAGGGATTTTCAGATTTCAGATCAGAGCAAATTATATTCACCTTTGTGTGCGTTTATTGATTCAACTAAAGACGTTGTTTTAGAGTCGAGCATGTGGTAGGACTAAACACTGACTCTAAAAGTAACAAAACATCTGTTTCAGGTCTACCTCACAACATAAACACCTAAACATCAAATACAAATTCGTATTCGTCATTAAAAATGTCATTGCAGGAAGGGAATCTGACGCGATCATCTAACCTAAGCAACGGTCGAAGCGGACAGTGTTTGGATGGGTCACCATGCACAAAACTATCGTTTTTAAAGTGGCATTTTCATCCGGGCGCTACCGTCCCGGTTGTTAGTCTTAGTATTACAAGCAGCCGATAAGCCAAAATAATCAGAGGCCTTCGGGCAGCTTGAAAACTTCCGACACCAGAGCTTAGCCTAGCTCATACGAAGAAGAAGAAGAATTTCAGGATTGAATCCACTCAATAGGAATACCAGACATTGACATGTATTAAATCGTAATAAGAACAATTGTTGGACATGGTTCCATTAATAGTGTCTAGATCATGAGTGATAGATTAGTGCGGTAAATAATGCACATTCCAGCCTACGCCCCATGGAATGCACATCGTCGTTTTGAACTTATTGTTTTCGTAGACCTTTCTTATACTGACAAAACAGTACAAAATGGAGAAATTAGAGCTATTTTTGTCTCATTCACTCAGTGGCGAACTGACAACGTGGCATACATATTTTGGCAGTTACCATAAGGCGATTATGATAAGTGCAATAAAGTTGGCACCGAAATATTCTCCTGATTATTTTTCTCCCAGTATAGTACAAGCAGCACAAAAAAATGAAGACTAAATAAAATGTTTTCTTTTGACAAGCGTGCGACGTTGTCGTGACATGCACGCAACGTATCGACTTAGCTAGTCTAGCCAAGTTTTCATGCGTTACGCGCAAACAGGCTATAACTCTTTTTATATAGAATCATCACAGGTAAGACACTTAAAATTTATCTGAGGGCCGCGTTTGGAAATGATTTAATCCTTGGATTACAATCCTATTTCTAAAACAGATAAAATTATATTTTGCTAGGCTAGACTCCCAAGAGCATATACGTATGCACATACATAATTAATAAATAATTACACAAGTAATGTTAATTTCAGCCGATTGTTACGGTCAAAGGGACTAGCTAGCACTAGCATTATCCGTCCGAATTTCAGGCCTGCTTCTTTGGCCATCTTCTGCGTTTGCATTCATTGGTTTGCTTCTTTGCGCGGTTCATACATTTTGTTGTGAGGCGTTGCCTCCGTGACGCTAAATAATGAATTCAACTTATGAATTACGTACGGAAAAGCGTACGTCTGTCTATCCCATAAAAAATGTATGGGTGTCTCCAGATGCACTATAAAATTACAAAAGATTTACGATATTACGGTATGATTTTTATTGTCGTCTACTGTAATTTAATTTATGAATTTTCATATGAACCCTTTAATTTTGACATGAGGGCTTCCATACAAACGCTATACATATTTATTAAGGAACAGCTTTGAAAATTTTGCATAGTATTTTTTTTTATTTAATGGGTTTGCGCTTGATCACATTTCACCCGATGGTAAGCGATATTTAGATCTAAGGTGGAGCGCGCTTGCTCAGAAGAAGCCGGTTCACTCTTGCCTTGAAACCCGCTAAATTATAGTTATCGGGGAACAGGGCATTTGGCAAAGAATTCCACACACTGTCGGTACGCACAATGAAGGTGGAGGCAAACCGCTTAGTACGCTAGTAACCGGTATAATGGTGGTGTTTCCCTACTCGTTCGATGGTGGGTATATCTTCAAGTTACGAGTTAGTTTCTTTATTTTGGATACAGTAATACCCCGACTTACGCTACCTCGACTTACGCGAATTCGGAGTTACGCGATTTAATTTTCTCGTCTATTTTAACGTTTTTTGTTTGAAAGCCGCGCACTTCAGATTGTGTTTATACATTTTATTAATATAGTTTGTCATATTATCTAGAATTAAATTAAAATTTATTTCCTAAATTATTGTTTTATATTTCCTAAATTATAGTCTCCGGTCCCAATTAAACATACTTTGTATGACTTTCTAGGTATGTATATGCAAAATTGTACCCCGACTTACGCGGATAGCGCTCGGTCCCACCTATCGCGTAAGTCCGGGGTATTACTGTACATATTTACATCCGGAGATCACTGTAAGGAGCATAGCACACTGACCAAGTCTAAGTTCGCCGAAGTTGCCGCAGCCGATCTTCTTGCCGACGCGGAAGTTGGGGCCGACCATGAGCACGCCGGATGACGAGGTGACGGAGTGCCGCGACGTGTGCATCGCGCTGCTGCCGACGCCGCGCCCGCCCACAGCGCCGGTCGCGCTGTAACGTAAATAAATAAATAAATATTAGGACACATTCACACGCGGCTGGTTAGCCCCATACTGAACCATTTCTAGCTCGTATTATGGTTGCTAACACAACTGATATACTACATATACATACATACATATTATATATAAATACATATTTAACACCCAGCCAACAAATTTAGTTAAGCACAAAGATGTTGACCGGGCCGGGAATCGAACCCGGAACCTTCTGATTAGCAGACCGGCATGGTAACCTTTACGCCAACGAGGTCGTCAAACGTGGACAAGGCCCTTTAACATTTTGCTGAAATCAACTAATTTTTATTTTTCAGTTACAAAGTCTTTAGTTATTTACTTTGTACCTGTACCTTGTACAAAAAATATAAAACTCAATATATTTGTAAAACAACTAGTTATTTATCTAAAATAGAACTATCGAGCGAATTTCAAGTAACTAATCGTATGTAGAAACTTGAACGATTCTTAACATTGAATCAAACATAAAAAAACTGAAAATATTGTAGATCTTTAATTAATGTAGTACCTATTTCATAAGATTTATAAAAAAGAAACCCATGATTTTTGTATGTAAGTAATTAAGAACTTTATGTATGTGCAAAATAAACTATTTCTTTCTTTCTTTCATTTCAATATAAAAGTATATACTTAGTTGCAATATCAGTATGAATTATTCCTAACTAATTACAGAATACGAGTGGTTAATGTTTTACGAGTTTACAGGCCTATTTTAAAACTTGCAACTGTATGATTATTTTCGTTTAGGTACACGGGCATCGGAATTATTAGTAAACTAGCAATAGGCATATTCTATGTAAATGACAGAAAAAATAGGAATAAGAAGTCACCGTGTTCTATAACTAGTACATGAAATCTTACGAAACAACATAAATATTACTATACGCATTAGAATTTTTGTTAGATAAAACATCCGAAAAGCGCATACCGCCGATCGATCTGAAATTTGGTGTAACAACTTATTTTGAACTCCTAGTCACGAATATCATAACAAAAATTACCGCAAACGTAATTTTGAATAAGAAAAACGATGAAGAAGTTTTCGGGCCTTTAGATCCGGAACTAATTTTAGGGAATGTTATTGGTTATTTGGTAAAAAGAGTTGCTAGCCGAGATGGTAAGCTTTATATTTATTATTCCAGCCGCAATGACACAACAAGATCACATTGTCGTAAGTTATGTTTTTCATTTTTATAAAAAGTGCGAGGTTAAGCTCCTCTCTAATTTGTAAGTGTATGTAATTAGCTACTTTTCTGAGAATCGAAAGTATGAGTAATATGAACAATGCATATTCAATGAGAGTGAATAATATTAGCTAAGTGACAAAAAGTTGAACACATGTCATATTGTGTACAAGTTTGGTATTATTTAATAATTTATTTCGTACTTTCAAAGTAAGTACTAGAATGCATATCTTAATAATAAAATTTAATAATGAAATAAGCAATTTGTTTTATTAGTGATTTTCTTTCAGGCCTAGTCAATTTCATACATACCTACTA
Source organism: Mellilla xanthometata (assembly GCA_035578125.1). Lineage (NCBI taxonomy): Eukaryota > Metazoa > Arthropoda > Insecta > Lepidoptera > Geometridae > Mellilla > Mellilla xanthometata. The sequence continues at coordinate 5,249,910 of JAPUBQ010000015.1, read as the reverse complement.
GTAAATATTTGAATCCTGTTATAAAAACGTTTGCTACTTCAAATTAGTGACTCTTTTGAAACAATATTGCTAGCTTTAACTACACTCAAAACTTTAGTAACATAAAACTTATGATGTTATTAACCTCCTCATCAACAATAGCATATTTGCATTAAATTACACATGTGAGACCACCTGATAAAGATAGTAGATAGAAATAACTATAGATATGACTAATAAAAGAGCCTTTAACCCATCTCATCTGAGACATTATGAAGCTCATACAAAAATTTTCAATAGGTACATAATTTTGTCTTCTATCTTCAATTTTCAAAACATTCAGTTAAACAATGGGTATCCCATCTTCAATGGAAGTGTCCATTGAATAATTGACTTGTTGAAATTGTAGGTCCTGGCTTTTAGCTTGTCTTAGATTTGATGTCATGAAGCCATGTCAGGCCATGAGGCAGCTCAAAATCTCTCAACACCAAAGGGTGCCACTCAGCAGATATAAAAAGAGCAAATATTTTCATTTTCATATTAGGTATAAAAAATTAAAATGAAATTATGAAAATGAAAATAAATATTTATTTAATAAAATTAGTACCTACATACAGACATTAAATTACACACTTTATAAGAAACTCATAAACAAATACTTATACATTCAATAATGGTCTGTATAATTAATAAGTGTGTCATTATGTGTAACTACTAAAAATATGAATACAAAAATATATATAAAATAAATAAAATCTATAGACATGTACAGACTGGTTGGTGTAAACTCATTTAATGTAGCGTATAGTGAATCACAACCGTTACTGGCATTGAGAGGCAAGTGAAAGTAAGCAACAATACAACTAAAAGCATGGCAGAGTTAATCTAGCTGTGTATAGCTCTTAGCAACAGAATAAAGATTTGGCTTGATTTTTCTTGCAGATTTCTTTTATTGTGATTTGGGACAAAATTGGCATTAAAATAACTCTTTTTAACTATACTAAATTATAAACTGTGCTTGTCAAAGGTTCAAAAGTGTATTTTCTAACAATAAGTAGTGTTTTTAGTTTTCTAAATTGGACAAGTCTGAGAATTTCACAAACAAGTTCACATAAAATTTGGAAAAGCATCTGACTTTTATCGTTATTATTAATTAAGAAATTTACTTGTTTTTTTACGTTTCTAATACCGGCTTACTAAAAACGTTGAACGATTAATTATTTTATTTCTAGGCAAAGTAAAAAAAAACACACACATACAATAATGATGGTTAATTTAAGTGCCAAAAGAAAGCAAAAGACATTTAAAGACATAACTACCAAACAATAACCTCAAGATAACTAGATATACACATACATATTATGTAAACCCGAAATGTGTCTCCTATGTAAAATTGTACCTATATGACATTCTGACTTACTAGCAAAAGGTTAAGAAAATATCTTTAATCATCCAGCAAGAAATCAAAAAGAGGTTCCAAGTGGTACTCACAATTTCCTATGCATTACAGCATATATTGAGATACATACAACAAGCCCCACTACCAACAACATCCATTATTTATTAATATAAGGCACAGGTTTTTAAATATTCACTTGTCAATTTTGTATAGACATCCATGACTGTCTAGATTTATGCCTCAGGGAAAGGAGGTCATGTTTTATGAATGTTTCAAAAGATAAAGTAGCTTTGATTTCATTGAATTAAATAACACAATAAACAATACATCTGGCAAGAGATTGCCACTGTAGTGTTTGTGATTGTTCAATTATACTATAGTTGATAAGTAATGTTTTTAATAAGAATGTGTTATCTATGTCATTATGTGGGATACCTACTCGAGATGTTTACTCTCAATTCATTAATCGAATATGAATTTCTTCACATAACTATTTGTATTTGGCAAAAATAATATTAAATATATATCAAAATGATATGATGGATGAAATACAGCCATTTATACAAACATACAAATGAAACAAATACATTATCAAAGATAGTGTTTTGTAAATTATGAAATATATATGAACAAAGTAGCTGTTACCTAAAATTCCGCACAATAATAAATATTTATTTATTTATATTTAACAGTATCCATACAAATACCCAAATATGAAAGGGATGTGAAATACCAGCTATTCATATAGGACATTTAAGTTTTTAAGTTACAATGATAGAGGGATAATTTAATTAGTTAGATGGGCTTAAATTAAAACCCAAGATGAAAGGTCAGTAGCTAATGGTAAGAGGTGCTGGTGTTCACATACGGCAGCACTTCTAATGCAGGTTATACTCTGGTATGTGAGAACAAGAACCTACACTACAGAACCTTCTACCAACAATGACCTGGCTAGTCTAAACACCACAGGAGATGTTGCGGTTTTCGGATAGGCTTGTTGACAGGTTGGCCAAACACCATGCATTAGGCCAGTACACACACCCACTGACATAGCTATATGTTACTAGTTAGTGCTTTTAGGAATTAATAATAAAGTTAGACTGTAAGTACTTAGTTAAGCATTAATACAATAAGTACCTCAAGCAGCTTATTTTGTTAAATAAGCTGCTTGAGGTACTTTAAAACATAATAAATTATACAGTGTAAACTCCATGTAATGTCACTCGATTTAACAACAAACTCTCTCATCGAAATCAATTGGCTTTAGTTGGTTTAGCTCGTATTCTAATTCAGATTTTTCTTCACTTCATTAACGACCACTCTATATAACGCCATAAAATCACAGTCAAAGTGTCGTTATACAGAGTATACATTGTAAATCGAGGCAATATTGTCATATTCTTTGTTGAATCGAGTTATACACACAAATGCAATATGTAACAATACAGAAAACAAAGGTAACTGTTCAATGAACCAGGAAAGTAGCAGAATTTTTTTAAAAGCTAGAGTTTATAAATAAATTAACCTACTATTTTAATTAGAATTCCTAATTTATTGGAATGAATCTAGGAACAGACACATTTAGAGGTCAGTGACCGCAAGTTAATGTCTGAGTCATGTTAAAGCAAACAAACAGTGATTTCCTAAGCCAGTAAAATAAATCCAGCCAGTAAAGTAAAATGAATCATAGTCATGTTATAAAAGATTTGTGAGTATGGATGTAATTAGGTAAGTATGTATTATATAATGTACAACAACTGGACATTACCATGGGTTAGATTGCAATGCCATTTTGGTGGCTTGAAAACACCTGATACCAGAGCTTTTTCTGCTTTTATGAACAAGACCTAATTTAATTTTACTGTTGAGAATTTTACACAGCAACAAATTAACCTAAATTAAAAGTATAAAAAATTACCATTGTAAATGAATACATTTACTATCTAAATTGAAATGGAATTATTATTTTTTACTTTCACAATTTTTTATTGTATTACAACAAAGTAATATTACAAGATGCTGTTAGTCACAATGTAAAATGATAATAATAATGTAAAGCCAGAGCATGAAACTATGATTCAACAGTGCATTGATTTATGAAACACTTAATCTGTCATTGTCCTGTGATAGAAGAATGATGGAAGGTACAGATTTACCATTACCAAAGAGATATTAAGAAACAAAACCAGAAAATGAGATCACTTCTAATGTATCTCTACCAATATTATAAAGAGGAAAAGTTTGATTGTATTTTTTTTTTGATGTGATTAGTCTACTTCAATTTATCAAATTTATTTTACATATATACATTATTAGTAATTTAAATTAATAAATATTATAATGTACAGCCAACTACTGGACCCATTTGAAAAATTCTTTCACCTTTGAGAAGCTGCATTTTCCCTGAGTAACATAGCCTTTATTTTGTTTCTCTTTGCTACTTAGATTATTTTAGAGCCCGTGCGAAGTCGAGACGAGATGCTAGTGAATTATAAATAAATTTTTGCTAACCCTCTTTAAGTAAGTATTTTTGTTATACCAATTGGTTCCCATTTGCAAAAACTAAGTTACTCTCCAACTTTATGTCTTTAATGTTCTAGCAGATAGGACTGATGGTCCTCTTCAGGGCTAGGTGAATCTTAATGAACTGCAGTTGCATCAGGGTAAAATATGAAGAGTTAAGTAATTATAATTTTTAAAATGAATATTTTATTTTATTAATTTAATATAATACAAGTTGTGTGTGTGTTTTAAATTTTCACATGACATTCTTATTTGTGACAAATTGTATTGTTAATTGTTGTGGATGAAAATCTGAAATACATTTTATTGAAATGAAGCATGATTGTTTTAGGTTTGTATCTGTTTTATGATACAAACAGCAGTTGATAAATTATAGCAGTTTCAGGGTGATGATTGTGGGGGTTAATTCCTCACATTAAAAAAAAAACGGGCGAAAACTACAATGTTGACACCAGATACAGTAACCTATGTTTTTGTAGCTAGTAACTAATTAGCTTCTGCAAGGTCACAGCTCAGATATCAAGGTTTTCGCTTTGAACTTGGTCAAAACAAGACAACTTGTTTAACCCTGAATAAATAATTAAATTAAAATTGTAACAGATTGGTACCCTAGAGATGGGAAAAGGAAAAGGGGAAGGCAACCCAAGAGATGGGAGGACGAGTTAAAACTAACAGCAGGCCCTTTTTGGAGAAGGGTAGCCAGAGACAGAACTCAATGGAAATTGTTGGAGGAGGCCTTTGCCAAAAGGCACACTGAACTTAGAGATATCCTCTAAACAGGAGAAACATATTTTCCACAACGATTTAAGTTCAGGATAAAGGGCTTATTGATATTGATATTGAAATAATTAAATTGAATATTTCCATAGGCTAATATAAGACGAATTATCCTACACTTTCACACAATCTTATTAAAACAAGTAGTCTCTCGACAACAATGTTAGAAATTACCAAAACTTTATATCCTCAACAACTTATTCATGTTTACATTTTTTAAAAAATATACATGATATTTCTTTTTACTTTAATTTTTCAACAAAATATCATTAAAATCAAGCCATAAATAGTGCTACAGCAAATTGCTCCTTATGGGCCCCACACAAGAACCATACTGACAAATGATTTGTTGTGCAATTTTGTGTGTGAATATAAATGATTTTGTAATTGATTATAGATTAGGATTAAGGTGAGTTATTTATTAATTTTAGATGACATTTTTATATATTTTTTGCGTGTGAGTGTGAGGGACATAAAATAATAACCTGTGATAACCTAATATATCCACATATTACAAAGTAAACCATAATTCTAGTGCCATGTTGATACTCTTTTGTTTACACAGAATGCTTGATGACCTGGATTACAAAGAATTCTCTAAAACAAGAAAAAAATATTACATTTTTAACAAATAAATATACATTTAGCTTACCAATAGCCTACTTTAAGCAAAGCTATGAAGAATTATATAGATCTTTTATATGATGTGTAAGCGACTGTGGCTCGGTCGTAATAACGTCTGCTTTTCAATCAGACCGCCCCTGGTTCGATCCCGGCCCTACACCAATGACTTGTTTTTCAAGTTATGTGTGGATTTGCACTCGCTTTACGGTGAAGGAAAACATCGTGAGGAAACCGGCATGTTTGAGGACCACAATATCCGAAGACGTGTGTCATCCGCCAACCCACACTTGGCCAGCGTGGTAGATTATGGCTTATATCTCTTTCCTAGTGCGAGAAGGCCATGAGTCTCAGCAGTGGGAATGTATAGTGGGCTGCTTATGCTTTATATGATGTTCAAATAGTTAGTAGAAGTTAGGTACCTATTAGTAGGGCAGAGAGACTAGTGAACTGCTAGTCTATTTAGGACTAGAGAGCCCGAGAACCCTATAAAGAACTATCAAGGTGTTAAACAGTCAAGGTACCCTACATTCCTAATACTCATAAAAGTAGGCAAGACATTCAAGAATGGGATGCTTACTCATTGTTTTAGTGTTGAGTTATGGACAAAGGATGCAGTCAGTAGATTTCAATGAGTTAATGTTAAATAAAGGTCAAGGTAGGGTGAGTCTAAGAAACATGTGTGTTTTGATTTGTGTACCATTTTGGCCTACTTAAATCTTAATATCCAAGTGAGTAGAAAGGAGCTAAATTTTATTCTAAATAATTTTCTACAGCATATACATGTATCTTACTTCCTATTACCTAATATTATAGATTTGATGTTTATATGTGTATGTGGAGGGGTAAAGGGTATCTGAAATGTGTGTTGGCATGGAATTGAATGAATATTAAAATAATATCCACTTCTTTTGCAAGTCGCTCATATTTCAGCTGCCAATTCCTGGTCCACACCTCCTCGTGGTCCCCTCCGTCAACTAGGTTGAGTAGTGCAACAGTAACTTATTGTTGCACTACTGATCCCAGGCCAACGTGGCCGGAAGAACTCGCCAAGACGCACTAGCCAGCGTGGCGTTTTATGGCTATATCCCTCTCATGAACATGCCCATAATGCCTCGGCCCTCAGTCCCCAGCGGCCTCGCTATTCCAGACTCTGGCAGCGGTCCTGGTAACGGCGAGGCAGAGGGTGCTAAGAATCCCTGGAAGAGATCTCGCTGCCAACCCCACACGACCCTGACCCTGGCGTGTTACAACGCCAGGACGATCCGCACGGACGATCGATTACAAACACTGCTCCATGAACTCAACAACATCAAATGGAGTATCATAGGACTTTCAGAAGTAAAACGTCGGGGCGAAAATCTGGTCAAACTCAATACTGGAGATATGTTTTATTATAACGGCCCCACAGACATTACTTACGGAGGCGTAGGATTTTTAGTCAAAAAAGAGCTCACCCATCATATAGAAATTATTAAAAGCATATCTACACGAGTCTGTTTCACAGTCATCAAACTAAACAAACGTTATTCGATTAAAATTGTTCAGATATACGCTCCAACTGCTAAACGTCCGCAAGATGAAGTAGATGCTTTATACGACGATATAGAAAAAGCTTTAGACGATACTCCTTGCCATTTCTCTACCATAGTTGGTGATTTTAATGCAAAAATAGGTTCACCACTCACATCAGAAAAATCTGTCGGTAAATTTGGACTTGGGAAACGAAATGACCGTGGACAGACCCTTGTAAACTTCCTAGAAAAGAAAAGTTTTTACGCCATGAACACCTTTTTCCAAAAGCGCACTGCAAGGAAGTGGACGTGGGTGAGTCCCGGCGGTAACACTAAAAACGAATACGATTATATCATTAGTTCACATAAGGAAATTATACACGACGTATCCGTTCTTCGCTTCTTTAACACCGGCAGCGACCACCGGATGGTTAGGGCAACTCTTAAACTCAATTTAAAGAAAGAGAGAAATAAAATGGTAATATCTGGTCAGAAAAGGTATGAAGCTCAAGAAATAGCTTTACTTGACGACAAGTTTCAACTTGATCTTCAGAACCGTTTCGAAGATCTTGAAGAATTAGACTTAAATGTTGACGAAATCGATCAGACGCTTTGTAATAGTATTTTAAACGCCACAAAACAACATTTGAGACGATCACGCAGTAAACAAAATAAATTTTCAGCCGAAACTCAAAAATTAATGGAGGAGAGACGAACGATGAAGCAAAATACCACAACAGACCACTACTCTATGCTAGCCATCAACAGAAAAATAAAGAAAGCTGTAAAAACAGATTTAAGAAACTACAACACCAACTTAATAGTAGAAACAATAAAAAAGTATCGAGGCCCTAAAGTATTTCAGCGGAAACTTAAAACCGGAACAAATCAGATCCTTAACCTTAAAAATCGACTCGGGGACACTGTTACTGAAAGACACAACATATTAAATGTAGTTGAAGATTTCTACGGGGATTTGTATGCTTCAAAAACCGCTGATCCTACCTCAAATATAGAAACCACTGAACATGGACCTTCAACTGATAGCCAAAACTTCGAAGAGCTGCCGCAAATAATACCCTGTGAAATACGTAAAGCCATGTCTCAGATGAAGAGTGAAAAATCACCTGGCTTAGACGGCATTACAGTCGAAATGCTCCGAGCTGGTGGTCCAGCCGTATTAAAGGTCCTGGTCAAACTTTTTAATGAAGTTTTATCTAAAACCCAAACACCTGGATCCTGGAAAAATGCCATTGTCACCTTAATCCATAAAAAAGGAGATGTTGCTAATCTAAGCAACTACAGACCAATAAGCCTCCTCTCACAAATTTACAAACTTTTCACTAAAATAATTTGCAATAGACTCACACGCCAGCTTGATGAACGCCAACCTGTAGAACAAGCTGGGTTCCGGAGCGGTTTCTCAACAATAGATCATATACATACGGTTAAGCAGCTGATGGAGAAGAGCCAAGAGTACAATCAACCTCTCTACATGGCCTTCGTAGACTACGAAAAAGCCTTTGACAGTGTTGAACACTGGGCAGTCTTTAACTCTCTCCGTCGCTGCTTTATCGATGCTAGATATGTTGAAATCCTTCGTGAACTGTACTCTTCAGCAACTATGCAAGTAAAGCTGCATGACATTACTAACCCTATTCACATCAAAAGGGGGGTGAGACAGGGAGACACTATATCACCCAAGCTATTTACAGCTGTCCTGGAAGACATTCTAAATACTCTACCATGGGAATCTAGCGGACTTAGTATCAATGGTGCTTTCCTATCCCATCTTAGATTTGCAGACGATTTAGTCCTGTTCGCCGAGAACCTTGGTGATCTCCAACGCATGATTGAACAAATTTCGGATGCTTCATTGATAGTAGGCCTAAGGATGAATATGGCCAAGACTAAAGTGATGTCGAACGTCTCTGGGACCTCAAATCTACTCATTGGGAACGAGAGCCTAGAGACGGTTGACCACTATATATATCTTGGCCATACCCTATCCTTTGGTAAGGAGCATCAGACGAAGGAGATCGCCAGACGCATACAATTAGGCTGGGCAGCATTCAAAAAGCTGGATGACATCCTCAAGTCGCGCCAAATTCCACAATGTCTGAAAACTCGCCTTTACAACCAATGTGTCCTACCCACCATGACATACGGTGCCGAAACATGGACTCTTACCGATGAGGCTGTGCACAAAATAAGAGTCGCGCAGAGAGCCATGGAAAGGTCTATGCTCGGCATCAAACTAATAGATCGAATCCGCAATTCTGAGATCCGACGACGAACGAAAGTTCGAGATGTTGGATCTGCAGTTATTAACCTTAAATGGAGCTGGGCAGGACACTTGGCCAGGCGACGTGATGACAGGTGGAGCAAGGTTGTAACCGAGTGGTGGCCGAGGCTAGGGAAGAGGAGCGTCGGTCGTCCAGCGGCAAGATGGGTCGACGACATTACAGCTGTCGCGGGTCGAACCTGGACCAGATTGGCACAGGACCGAAACATATGGCATGACAAGAGAGAGGCCTATACCCAGCAGTGGGATAGAATCGGCTGTGGATGATGATGATGATGTGTATGTATATAAAATGTATTGTCTTCAGTTAGCCTTACTACATGACTCTATGAAACCATTGGTGTAAATTTTGACAAAAGTTGTATTTCTATACCAACAGCTCTCTTCTACAGTTCCAAACATCAAAATTAGATTATTTATTCTTGAAATCAAGTCAATCTGTTCTATACATTACTGGTTATAAGCATAAACAGCCCACTATACATTCCCACTGCTAGGACTCGGGGCCTACTCTCACGAGAGAGTCAAAGTCAATCATTTATTGCAGAAATTAAATGTTATGTAACAATCTTTGCTTAGATAACACTTAATATACCCATGGTCAGGGTGTAGCAATATAGGTTTATGAGAGAGATTTATTTATTTATTTGATTTATATGCGAGCAGCAAAATGCTGATATGCCTATAACACACTGAGTTGAAATTAATTTTTTAACAGATCATAAAATGTCCATTGTTCCATGTCAATGTTTAAAGTCCACTGGTGCACTGATCACAGGTTATAAGAGATTTTTTTGTTTTCTGTAACCAGCTATCAAGCCGGTTTTTAAAGCTGTTCACTGATGTAGCACTGACTACTTCCTCAGGCAACTTGTTCCAATTATGAACCACTCTGTTGCTGAGTATATGATGCCCTGTATTAGTCTTGGCAGGATCACGCTGGATTTTCTGGTTATGGCTTCTGCTGAGATATAGGCCATAATCCATCCTGGCCAAGTGCGGGTTGGTGGATGACACACGTTTTTGGATATTGTGGTCCACAAACATGTCGGTTTCCTCACAATGTTTTTCTTCACTGTAAAGCGAGTGCAAATCTACACATTACTTGAAAAACAAGTCATTGGTGTAGGGTCGGGATCGAACCGGGGACCGTCTGATTGAAAAGCAGACGTAAATACCACCGCACCACAGTCGTTTTGTGTTTGTGGCTTGGCTACGAAAAAGTGTTCCAAATACTTTAACACTTGAAAGCAAATTTTTATAAGTAAATTGAGAAGCATTAGTCTAAATGTTGCTATAAAAACAAGGATGCAACCATTAGCATATATGAATAACATACCACTCAGATACCAAAAAAGTTTGTTTACTTTAGCATACATTTACTAATCATTGAGATCATTGACTTCAGTTGCTGTATTTGATTTGGTACTGTTACTTTTCTAATTTATGCCAAATATGACAATATTTTAGATTAAAAAAAGAAGAAGACTATTAATATAGATAATCTATCTATGGTTAAATGACCATTTCCTACTAATATAATAAATGCGAATAAATAAGAGAAGAATAAATGTGGTGTGTGTGTATGTTTGTTACTTCTTCAAGCTCAAATGGCTGTACCAATTTTGATGAAATTTGGTGTGAAGATAGGTTAGACCTTGGGTTAGCACATAGGCTACTTCTTATCCCGAAAACAATTGTGGTTCCCGTGGGATACGTCATTAACTTCAAATCTATGTTTTTTTTTTTTTTTTTTTTTTTTTTTTTTATTATAATTACACCTACCTCCGATGTTTATTATTCGGAGCCTATTTTTTACTGGAACACCCTTTCATACCATTCAGTTTGGGCACTTAGTCCGTCAGACTTGGTATGACGGGTAGTGCTCCCATATTTCTGCTTCCATTCCTTATGCCTACTCTTTTAACAATTTCTTTGCAATATAATATAAACTTATGTCTAACTACTTTATCTAACATGATATTACTTATATTTTCTACAGTTATATTTACATTAATTAGGTTTTCTAGATTAAATCGTTCATTTCCATAGATCGGACATTCAGCAACAATATGTGCCACCGTTTCATCTTTATTTGGATCGCAGGGGCACGATGGGCTGTCCTTGCACTTAAACCGATGTAAGTACTCGGAGAACCCACCGTGTCCCGTAAGCAGCTGTACTGTTACATAATCTAGGTCCATTTTCTTTACTATGCCATGTGCCATGATGGCATCGGGGAAGAACAATTTCGTTACCTTGCCTTGTTTACCTCCTTTATAACGTCCGTTCCATTCGTCGAGAGACTCCATTCTTATTTGTCTCTTGACGAATGATACGGGGCATTTGTCGTAGTGGGGCTTCGTTTTCAAGTGTAAGGCTGCGGTCTTGGCCAGCTCGTCTGCTCGCTCGTTGCCTTCCACTCCTACGTGAGCTCTATCTATGTTATGCCTTCACACTTCAACAGCTGGACCAATTTTAATGTGATTTACTATGAAGATAAGCTAGTTGTTGTATTAACATATGGGCTACTTTTTATCCCGTATTAACCTCTTTTATCCCGTATTTATTTATTGAATTTAATTAAAACGGTACATATACCAATTACCTACATTAATTAAATATTAATAGCATACATCTAATAACAATAGTTTCATACTTGTAGATAAATCATTAGTTTCATTAATTAAGACAATAATAATTACATTACATTAAATTATTTACACATATTTAAGTCAAACCTAAAAATACAAATCTAGCTAACATGAGTCATATTAACGCAGGTAGCAACACGGGGCGCAGCTAGTGTATAGTACGATCTAGCTATTTAGTCTTCACATAGTTTGTGGATAGCACAACTTCTGTCAAATGCCATCCTATATGTAAGTAAACATTGCTACTAAGTACTTACTAAACCTATTGAATCAATAATCTTATCTTAATCTTAATATATATAAATCTCGTGTCACAATGTTTGTCCTCAATGGACTCCTAAACCACTTAACCGATTATAATAAAATTCGCACACCATGTGCAGTTCGATCCAACTTGAGAGATAGGATAGTTTAAATCTCAAATTATAGTCGCAATTTTAATTTATTGCTAATTATTGTCTGTTATTATTTGACAGTCACAATTATCTGTTAACTCCAAATGATTCTAACAGATGTCGATACCTTTCGACTGGGTTGAGTAAGGAATCAATAGATGGCGCTGCTATGGTAAATCTACGAATGTGTCATATAAGCTACACTAGTTATTTTTCATACCCCTAAGTGAGGCAAAACAACGTTTGCCGGGTCAGCTAGTATATAATATATAAACAGGTAAACAAAATAATGGTAACACGTACATAAATAAGGAAAAATGTATGTGTGTACAATTCTATTCTTCTTGAACATCTTTTGGGGGTTGCCAGATGGTAAGTAAGTATATTGTTTTGTAAAATATTAAAACTGTAAGTATGCATAACTTGCAAGACAGATAGATGAACTAAGATTATACTTGGTTTAGTACTAAATCTAATATATAAAATTTCCATGTCACAATGTTAGTTACCATACTCCTCCAAAATGGCTTGATTTTTCCAAATTTTATATGGTCTGCGAATCAGCTAGTTAAAAAAATTAGTTAACTTCTATTATATTTAGTCTCGACATTTCTAGGCCCCTTATTATGAATGTGTTACATTACCTTAGCAATGTTTTAGGTTAGCTAACATGTACTCTGAAGGTGTAATTTTATACCTGCAACCAATGTCCATAAACATTGGTTATGTTGACATTTATCTCCAAAAGGACTAGCACAATTTTAATGTTAAATAGTGCTACAGTGGCAACTATTTTTGTATAATCATAAATGAACTAGCAGTTTGTTCCGGCTTCGCATGGGGTCTAACATAGTTTAAGTTGCAAAGAGAAACAAAATAAAGCTTATGCCTATATACTAGAAAATAATGTAGCTTCTCAATGGTGAAATAATAGTAGTTTAAAAAAACTAAAAAACATGCATATCTGGCCGTTTTAAGTGGGTCAAAATCACGCCCAAAGAAGTCGGTTACAAACAAACATACAAATAAATGTAATAATTTATCAAATTAGTGTATTGTCATCGGTCCTCAATAAATCTACAAAGTTTCAAAATCGCGCCCAAAGAAGTCGGTTACAAACATACAGGTGAAGCTAATATAAAGTGTGTAAATGTTTCAAATTGGTCCAGTAATTTCGGAGCCTAATTGTGTCAAACAAACAATCAAACTTTTCTTCTTTATAGGTAATATTGGTATAGATGTTGCCACTTATCTCCAAAATTTGCCAATCTTAATGGGGTTTTAGTACATACGAATACGAACTAAATCTTAACTAGTGAGAGATTGTTAATGCAAAAGTTTGTGAGGATTAATATTTGTAAATCTTTCAAGCTTTCATTGATGTACACTTTATGTGAGTTTGCAGGAAAATAAATTTGTATAGCTTATACTCTGCATTTTATTTAGAACAAATGTTCTAAGGTTTGTAGTCCTCAAACATGTTTTCTTTCACCATAAAGCAAGTGCAAGTTCACACACAACTTGAATAACAAGTCATTAGTGTAGGGCCGGGATCAAACCAGGAGTCGTCAGATTGAAAAGCAAATACTATCCGACCAAGCCAAAAAAGTGAGTGACGTTCTTCACATCCAGGTGCAGTGAGAATGTTTTGTAATGACCTAGTCAAAGCTAACTTGTCAGGTAAACTATTATGCAGTAGAACTTTACTAACTTACAGCGCAAGAATAGTTCTCAAAGTGCTGTTCACCAATCTATAATCATTATTTAATGTTGACAATAATTGTAATATGTTACTACTGATCTATTTGATTGAATTAAGTATTTTTTGTTAAGTAAGTTGCCTTAAAGCTTGTATTAACACACAGGCTACTTTTTATCCTAAATAGATGCGAGTATTACTACAGGATGTATGCATTATGGTAGCTACATATTTCAAAGTCAAAGTCAAACAATTTATTGCAGTATTATGTCACATTACAGTTACATAATTACCCATAAGGCATTGCAATTATTTACTGGAGATGAGCAACCCTGTTAATTCATTTGATTTTTTAATGTTCTGTCATTTAAAAAGTCTTCTACCTATTTTATAATAACTTTTTGTTATGAGTAAGTTTTTTAAGTTTGTTAGGAAAGTTTTAATATTATCGTTATGTTTTAGGTCGTCTGGTTATTTGTTAAATATTTTAATAGCCATAGAATGCGGGCACGAGCTCTGCATTTCTAATCTACACCTTGGTGCTTGCAAATTGTATTTATGTCTTAGTACGTGTTTGCGCGGTATATCTGCTAGTTTTTGGAACAGATACGGATATTTTTTTACAAAGAAGCAAATTTCATAAATATAAATACACACCACTGTCAGTAATAGCTGGTAATGTATAACTTACGTAGATGTTCTCTTGTCGTCACTCTGGCGTTCCTTGTCCTTGTTGTTATCTCGCTTGTTCATGCTGGAGGTGGAGTGGCCGAGGCCAGCACGCGGCTCACTCGCGGAGCCCGAGCCTGGCTTCACAACGGGCCGCCAACCAGCCCATATCAAAACCACACACCCTCACACATCCCCATCACGCAAATCCCGACACTTTCACTATTTTACTACTTTTTAAACTTTCGACACTAGTATTTACACTGCACTGGTGCACAATTTATCTCAAAATCATTTTTGTTACACTACGAACAGAATTTCGATTGCATTTTATGTTTCGGCGACACTCGTAGCTTATCGAAGCTGATAACTGAATGGAATACAGGTAATTTGTGTGCTCTCAACGATTTTTACTGGAAAAACGGTGCGAGAGTGAATAGAGGTCGCGATACCAATGTTATGCTCATTGAAGAGAAACAACAAGCGATGTGGGTGTTACAACTTGCTAACTAAATTACCTAAATTGCCACGCACAGAGGATCGATCCTCGGGTGATTAGCACAGTCCCCGAGTAATTAGCTAATTACTGCTTATTATTTTTGAGAAATAAATGTATCGGAAAAATGTAACAATTGACAGTTCCTTGTGAAAAGTCAACCCAATAATTGTCGGTTCCGTCGGCACTGAACGTTTTGAAATAGTGACGAGGTTTTAAATTATTTATTGCACAGCACCTGGCGAGTGGAAATTGAAAAAATATCAGCACGTATCACGACTTTTCGGTAAGATTTCTGTAAGATTAGTCACAACGTCGCCGAAACATCAAATAGACATTTGTCCTGCTAAAAAGTTAAGGTTTTGTAATGGCCACCAATGGTACACTTATCACTTCAATTTACTTGACTGTGGGCTATATTATGATGGTTTTTGGTCTAGGGGTTAAAATATAATACAAGTTAGTATAATCAAATTACCAAATAACGATAAAATTTCTTAGTTACAAAATATTTAACTCAAAGAATAATCACTGATTCGCCATTCGGCGCATGCGCAAACTTGCACCCTTCGGTGCTGCCGATTTAAAAAATCTAATTAAATTTATTGTCATCCGACTTTCACAAGTTTGTCTTATAATTTTATCTTGAAGAAATAAAATCTAATGCCTTGGTTTAAAGTTTTATTATCTCTATTACATTACAAAAATGGTTGTCAATTGAATACATAAACAATAAAACAAATATTATAATATAAATATAAGATGTATTTATCACATACCATAGACAATACTTGTTTTATGCTGATATTTTTTTACAGCAACACCTATAGTTGTTGTCATCAGTGTAGACCTTGCATTGGGTGCTTGCTTCCTCATGCTATCAAGCAAAGCTCATTGGCTGCAAGTTTACGCCATGAAAATTTAATGCAACACGAATTTTGCGCATGAAAGAGCGCGAATCACAAAGACACGGAAAAAGACCGCCGTGTTCGTTCTGTTGAAGTAGTATTCTAGTTTACTGACAACGCTATAACCGATGACCCATATGATAAACAAGTACTTTAACAAAAAGGGATTATTTATCACTCATGGCAGCTAAGAGTGTGTATAATTAATGGATTCGATGCAACTTGCTACCCCGTTTTACTAGGCTAGTATTTCTCACCAATGTGCTGTACCACTACGAATAGTATAATTTTGTATATCGCATTATGTGAAAGTACATAATTTATTTTTCTGGTTCTCATCTGACAAAACCCTACGAATATTCTTCAAGACTTGACAATTGCTAGCAATAAAATATCAGGCACTATTGTATGAACGAACACCTGTGCGTTAAATGTACTTACGAATAGACTGGTAGGTATAAAGTTATTCAGCTGACATTTCGCGATCAAATGGGGCATCTGTAATGTAGATAAAGGCTTATTTAATTTTCTATAATTTATCATCCTTAAATATATATAGTATAGCGGTAAGTTATACTAATATAGCGAAATGTTTACGTATTGCTTCATTTCTAGTTAAAGGTCGATAAATCTCGTCGGCTTTATAAGATTAATGTATTTAAAACAAAGTTACTCTTAATAACTTTATGCTAATCAACTCCATTCTGATTTGTCTGGTGTATCTAAAAATGTATATAACTTTATACATGTTACATGTCGCGATAGCTAAAAATAGCGATGTAATAAAGTTGGTGTTTATGTGTAAGAACACTCTCACACGATAATAGGTATTTGCTTAAAGGTGATATTGATATTGATTAGTCATTTGTGGCGCACGTAATTAATGTAAAGACGTATGGATTTCTGGGTTATTTCAATAATCTCGATTGAAAATTCCCAGTACTTAACTAAATGATTTTATAATTATGTGAATCTGGATATCTTTATGGAAGATCATTCCATGTGTACTTATATTTTTAATTTTCAAACCAATGGGGATATTTGGACTTTTTAACTTTTTGTGTCCTGAAATTCCAATTGCGAGCGTTTTGAAACACCAATGTGGATTCCTGGGGAAAAAACGTTAAAATGTCCAAAAATCCCCATTACTGGGGATTTTCAATGGGGATTATTGTAATAGCCCGTATTTCTCATACCATTGTCAGAACTTGAACAAATGGGAACACACGGGAAACTTTTAAATAGAAAATAATCTTTAAAATCTATCTATCATATAAATAAAACAAAATACGTTCGAATTTCGAACCATCTTTTTTAAAGTGTTGTAGTAGCATGAATCAACATGACTGAAATATATCATATTGAAAATTTATTTCAATATTTTATGAGTTGAAATTTTAAGTAAGTAATTTTTTTTTTTATTAAAATTTGCAGTGTACTACGATTTAAGACTCAGCTCTACCGTGCATTGTGCATATGTGTGCTTTAAAAAAATAAAAAACATCACGTAACTGAGCTGGTTTTTAAAACTATCTTGCTTAATGCTCAATGCTCTTGCGCCGATATCAAGTATAATAAATATTCTACCGCGAGTTCGAATCAACGTTTTGAAGGTTATACTCCCAGTCAAACCGTGACCGCAGTGCTGTAAAGATCGTAGCTCGAACACAACGCGTCGAATTAATCCGTTTCTTTTTTTTACAACGCTGTAAAGATTAATATCGTGTCGGATATCGTTTGCTTGAGTTGGCGTTGCTGAGTTTTTGGGGACCTTACCTTATCTCTACTTACCTTCGACACTTAATATAGTAAGTGCTTTTATGTGTCTTGTATTATTGTTTTGTTACTTACCATCGTACAACATGACGTTTGATTGGATTCTGTATTTCTGGAATTTGATTAAGGACCGGTTTTGAGGTAAAACCTTAAAGGTAGAGAATATCTCACTAATTTTATACCTACATGCGTTTGTTTGTGTTAGTAAGTGTGTATGTTTGTTACTTCTTCACGCTCAGGGCTGAACGCTGGTCCGATTTGGATGTAACTTGGTATGGAAGTAGCTCATACTTTGGATTAGCACATAATCCAAAGTATGAGCTACTTCCATACCAATTGCTTATAAATCGACTTTTTCGTTACTTTGTAAGCAAAATGATTGTAATGATAATTGCTTATATTAATTTTGCGGTTTTACTAGGTATTTTGTGCCAATTAGTACCAACATGTCAAAGAAGACTACGGCTTATGGAAGAAAAGTATCATACTAAAAATGTATACCATGACTATAGCACCTTTGCGTACAATTACTCGATTAACGCACTGCATTTCCGAGTATTTATGTATGTGGCAGGCATGAAACTGCAGGTTTGAATCCATGTTTGCTTTCCTTATTCCCGTTTAAAAAATGTCATCTTCTTGTCTATTCCTTATCAGACATGTTTAGTTTATGATGATCTGTTTTTATTAACTTGTTAGAATTGAACTTATAAAATTTCCATATCACAAACGTTAGTTACCGTACTCCTGCGAAACGGCTTGAACGAATTTTACCAAATTTTATATGCGTATTCAGTAGGTCTGCGAATCGGCTACTTTCTATGTTCATACCCCTAAGTTATAGGAGTTGCTCACCCTTAATTATTTTTTTAGTTTTTGGGCGATTTTTTTTAATAATGTGATAGTAAAAAATACATACAAGCTTTAATTTTTTACTTTTGTATCACCAACCCCTATTTTTACCATTTTTGTAATATAATGATTTTTCATCCCGCTCGATAACTGATAAATTATAGTATACCTAAGGCAAATCATCGTTTGCCGGGTCAGCTAGTAATAATATAAAAAAAATATTTTTCTTACACTGTACAAAACGACGTGACATCGATACGAGTCAGGTCACGTCTCATTTGAAGCGATATATTTTTTTCTAATACCTAAAAATAAACTAGTATCTAGTAATAACTAATAAATTAATAGTTATTTTTTCGTAAATTAACGCGGTGATGATTATTTCGCCTTTTAGGTTAGATTTTATTAAAAGTCAAACCCAGGTCCCCGAACTTGCCAGTGACATCTCGTTTAATAAGGTTGAGTGAGGTCACGCTGCTAACAGATAGATGAATGTAAATGACATCTTGCATAAGACAGATATACAAGGTGTTTCTGAAAGCTGTGATAAAACTCATACTACACATACCTAGACATATAAAGAATTAAGTGTACAAGGTTTTAGAATTCTAAGTATCATAGATTTCATCGCAAGGTGAACTTTGCCAAAAGAGTTAGGAGTTATGAGGAAACCCTACAACCTTAAAAGGCCTTAACTGGCATATACGCCTGCTTGTATGCTTGCAATTTGATAATCATTTAGTGATGACTCGTTAGGGCTGCTATTAAAATAAATGAAAACTAATAGTTGATTTAAGCATGGTAAAAATAAAATGTGATTTTAACTTTAATACAAGTGTTTTGGTAACACCATATATAATAATAATAATAATAGTGCGTAGTATAAGCAGCTCACTTTGCGTTCCCACTGCTGGGTCTCGGGGTTTTCTCTCATGAATAGAGTTATATTATATATTCCACCACGCTGGCCAAGTGCGGATTAGCGGATGACACACGTCTTCGGATTTTGTGGCCCTTAAACATGTCAGTTTCCTCACAATGATTTTCTTCACCGTAATGCGTCTGCAAATCTACACAATTTAAAAAACAAGTCATTGGTGTAGGTCTAGATTCGAACCACGGGTCGTCAGATTGAAAGCAGGCGTTTTTCCCACCGAGCCGCATTTGCTTCCCATACTATGTATGAAGACTCTTTATTTTTTATATTTACATGAAACGAAACGGTCACACTTACTTAAAAACGTTGGATATACGTCCCCGACGAAGACGCTCGTAATGCGTTGAAACCCGTTGGACGTATATCCAACGTTTTTATACAAGTGTGACCGTTTTGTTTCGTGTGAATATATAATATGCCTTACGATAACAGTTTACAAAACTCTTTATTTTTATCACATCTTTAAGAAACACCTTGTATGTGTATGTACCCATATTCACAGTGATATTATTATGACATATACTTATACGATTAGGGCAGATAACTCTTCTTAGATTGGAATTCTCAGAGATAAAGCAGTTGAGAATCACAAATGTATGTCACTCTAGTATTTAAAATGTTGTTCATTTAAGATGGATGTTAATCGATGGTAACTACAGGCAGTTCGAGCAATGCTACTAATTACTTTAATTATATTATTACACATACATAAATATGCAGCTAAGCTTAGTAGCTCTGCTCAACAAGTCTCGTATTTATATATTTAATAAGAAGCTGAGCTACTGTAACGAAGATATCGAAAACATAAGTAAAGAACATCTTTTCTTTTGACACATTTCACACACAGCTGGTTAACCCCATACTGAACCATTTCTAGTTCGTGTTATGGTAGCTAACACAACTGATATACCACATATAGTACATACATATTTTATATAGATACATATTTAACACCCAGACCCACAACCAACAAATTTAGTTAAGCATAAAGATGTTGGCCGGGCCGGGAATCGAACCCGGAACCTTCTGATTGCGATTCCGGCATGGTAACCTTTACGCCAACGAGGTCGTCTATAAAAAAAAAATTACACATAGTATATATACGTTTTACAAAAAACAAACCCGGTACAATTGATTTAAATATATTTAACAGGTTTATAATATCATTTGCAAATAACACACTTATTTACTTATAAGTACCTAAGTAAGTAAGCTATCTATATCTTATAATAAATCATACAACTCATATAGGTACTTTAATTATTTCATTTAGCGAAGACAAAGCAAATGAATCAATTTGCGATAAAGAAGTTTCAATGAAGATAACAGATATCGGGCAAAAACGTGAGTAGTAGAGGAAAAATACGATAAGTCTAAGTATCTAAACCAGTATTGCTGTCGAGGTAATGTTGCGTTAGATACTTTTTTATTCTTTCGTTTAAAATGGAACGCAAAACGGGTGCATTTGGAACTTATGGCTTCACGATAAATAATTACCTAATTAAATTACGTAGGTACTTAGGTAATAGGTGTCTTTGACAGTACCTACTATGTCTTTGAAGGCAAGAACAACATCCATTGTTACAATGATAGAGTCAAACAATAATATCATGTATTTAAAACTGCAATCACGTCAAGTTTTTTTACGTTACTATCTTATATGTAACTACGTGATAGGTGGCATTAAAAAAATACATTCGAGGAAAAGTTTTGTGTGTTGCAAGTAGATATTTAATAAAAAAAACCTTCAAGTCTAAATGCATGTTCATGTTTAAATTTAAAATATTTTAAAACGACTTTATGCATTTTATTACAAGGTAAATTGTGCAAACTTGTCATATTATCATAAACCTACTTCTTTTTTTAAGAGTCGGTTTTTTTGATGAATAGGCTTACGTTTGACCGCAGCTTGCCTGATGTTAAGCTTGACTGTGATCTAAGATGTAACACGCTTGCCTAGAAGGGACCTTTTACTCTAAATTTGTAGACGCTAATAAATCTTCATTAAGATACCCAGGTACTAGGGGTGCAACTGGGTTATGTGGGATTTTTACCCACTAAAACCCCCTTGTTTCCCAGATGCTTGATGGAGGGCGCCAGGCTCCAGGTTCCTCGGTGGAAACACACTGATGCCTTCCCAGCTTTTACTTTCAGCTACATCCACAGTGGCAGAGAACTACCAACCTTCTCGAGCCAAATTTAAATGGGTTGTTGGAACCCCACTTCCAACAGTCTTTTAGCCTGACTAATCCTACTTCCTACGAACATTATAAATGTTAAATTTTGTGAGAATGTATATAGGTATAAGCACCGAGGTTAATTTCTCACAATCTAAAGGCTGTAACGATTGGGATACAAATTTGGTACAGAGACAGCTGAAAGACATTGTATAATTAATAATAATGTTAAATGACGTAATGTGAATGTAATTTTTGACTTAGTAATTTATTGACATTTAACATATTAATTCACTTAATCGTTTTGACATGTAATATGTTATTAATAAATATTTGTATTTGGATAACACGTACAAAGCTGTGCAATTGCTACTTTTATCATTAATTGTGACTTGGTTTGTGACGTCAATAGTATAAATACGTAAAATAGTATAATAATTGGTATTTTATATGAATAAAATTATACTTATCAACTATAGTGTTCATATTAAAGCCAAACTAAGAAATGTAATATAATCATAATTATGTTAATAATAATATAGTTCATTACATACCAATAAAGTAAATGATAAAAGTCAAATAACAATGTCACAAACAAAAAATACGTTGAAATTTAACATATTTCGTATTAAATTGTAATGATGATAATAATATAATGAATAATTGACAGTATAAAATATTATATTTTAGCGTTGTTTGCAAATTATTATCTACTTTTTTACTGCGTTTAACTAGGCATTTGACCAGCAGGACACGTAACCAAGTCAACCTAAGGTAGCATGCCTAGTCTAGAATCACTGACAAGGAGGACAAGGGGTCTCTCGGAAAACACAGTTGATTGCTTAGCAAAAGATTTTTCAACTTCTATTCTACATATCGATACCCTAATTTGAAAAGCTACTAACTCCTCTGTGGGTTTTTTACGGGAGAGGCTCGAAACTTCATTGTATTTTTTATTTTACGCAATAAAGAAAAACAAAATCCCGTGAAAAACTATGCTTTATTTTTATTATTATATTAAAAATAAAGATATATTACTTTTTGTTTATCTAAATAAAATACAATGACGTTTTGAGCCTCTCCCGTAAAAAATCTGCAGAGGAGTTAGTAGGTTTGCAAATTAGGGTATCGATATGTCACGATGACGTCATGGCCCAAGCCACATAGCATTTATTAAATAATACTCGTATTAATCCACTTCACTTTATCCTTAATTAACCAGTATTAAATACTTTTCGTCATGTTAGTACACAGATAAAGTCATATTCTCTCGTGGCAGGAAATCAGCAATTTTTCGCTCAATGCATGTAATAACTAGTATCACGGTCACCTATATCATTCGATCGACTATAAGTGGCATATCTTACTATTAAGGTAAAACCGGTAACAAGTGTGAATTTTGTCACGTAAAGACAGTTTGAATGTAACTGCAGCCAGGCTGCGCACGGGCTTTATAATGGTGTATCTTGCAGGATTTTTAGTAAAGAGTCAGCAATTCAGCGGCACACACGACTAAACTAAATTTAAAGAAGCCCCGTCTCTTTTTATCTTAGGTGGCTAGAAAGAGACGGCACGTTCTGAAACACACACAAAACAATTAAAATCACGTCAAACATGAAAAATGTAAGCGATTTTAGAGCGCACCCAATTGTATCATCTCTAAATCTGACGTGTTTGACGTGATTTTAGATGTTTTGTCTATGGTTTAGATCGTACCATCTCGTTTTGGTCATTTATGACGAAAAGAGACAGAGCTACTTTAAATTTAGTTTAGTCGTTTGTGCCGCTGAATCGCTACCACTATCTTTAATAATTTTGGAGACAAAATAAAATGTTACTCTGAATAAATTTAGCTTACAAACGGTGAAATTTCAAATCGATATGGTAGTTTCGGACCCTATTCGCGTCAAACAAACAAATAATCAAACTTTTCCTCCTTGTATTAGTACATATATAGTATTGAAGTCTGCAGCTATCGTATCGGCTTGTGCAGCCATGAGCGCAGATGCTATAACCATTCGGACGCTACATAAAATCATCTTTCGTAGATGAAATGGGCCAATGATTATGATATAGTATAGAAGTATAGATACGTATAGAAGACTACGTTTCTTTTATTCCGTGTATCACAGGACAGGTGTTCAAATAATTGGGTAAATTAATAATAATTATTATTAACTTACGCGAAAACGAAACGGCGTTATTCGACTACAGCATGATACAAATACAAGTCTAATAATATGATGTCATTACAAAAGTATATGTACGTATCAATGTCAATTTTCAATTCTAATTCTAGTAATATAATATCATTACATATATAGATATATATGTGGGATGTTATGTAGATCGATATACTTTGATAGTATAGAAGATTAATAGTATGAAACAGATTTTACTAAGGGAGCACAATAGCATATTTTGAAATATCCTTTAAAATCCGGCGTAGATAGGGTTACGGTTTTTCGGTTTTATTAGTTTAGTTTCAGTCTTAATAAACGTTAGAGTTCCAAAATATGATTAAGTACGCGAAAGTCGCTTGATAGTTATTTTCTTGAGAAATAGTATTTAATTGTTAAAATGTTGTGCTTATAAAAGTATTAAAAAATAGGAAACAAAACTTACTATTTTGTTTAGAATAGAATAGAATATTTAGAATGGCATACTATTTTGTATAAGTACTGATATTATCTAGAATAGATAATAATTTTAATTTCAATATTGGCACTAATATAAATACTCAAATCGGTAAAATAGCGCCTTAGGTACATACTTACGTTGTTCGACTTTACCATGATATATATATAAATTGATATACCTTGATTGCAAAAAACTCTGGGACCAGATTAGTTTGTAAACATTTTTAAAGTTTAAAAGGTTATTAAAGTTATGTGCAACGACTGACTTTTTTGTGGTTTTGTTTATGAATATATTATCACGTGTCTACGATTAAAATGTCACGTATAAAATAAGAATTATAATTTAATCATGACTTTGTAAAACGTCATTTAAATGTTTCCTTATTCGTTAGTATTTTATTTTTCCTTATTTTTATTTCATTGCCAACATTGCCTGTTACTCCAAAAAGGTTGATCTTGATATCAAATAACTCTATTTTTGTATATTTTCCCTTTCACCGTATTTATTTCTGAATGGAAAAAGGTTTTTCCTAGAGATTGTGAGAGTTTGAAAATACCTACAATAGCCAAATAATCTAATACATGTGTACATCACATACAATTGACATAATATAAGACTCATTCAAATTTATTTATGAGAAATAAATGTACTACATTGATTTATTAATTCAGCAGTCATCTTAGCATATATTTACAATATAGTAAACTAGATGCGCCCCGCGGTGTTACCCGCGTTAATCCAGGATAAAAAGTAACCCATGTCTTAATCCAAGATCTAACCTATCTTCACGCCATATTTCATCAAAATCGCTTCAGACGTTTGAGCGTAAAGGAGTAACAAACATACACACTTACTCACTTAAACAAACTTTTGCATTTATAATGTTGGTAGGATATATCAGGTCTTTGACTTCGGATTTTATAATAAATCTTAAAAAGCAAGCAAGTACCTACCTACTCAAATGCAAAAAGATTAGGTTGAGTGAGTGAACTTTTTATTACCTATACCTACACGTAAAATTTGTACTCAGGTACATATTTAAAAATAAATAAACTTAACGATTTTATTCTCACCATTAACTTCTTTATTCTTTTGTTTTACAGAAGGACCCAAAATGGTGGACAAACCATCACCGGATGAAGTTACAAAGTTAGTAACCCAGTTGCAGGAATGGCTTGATCATCAACCAAACATTCCTAAAAACAGATATTCAGGTAAGGATTCTGTACTAGCTTATAAACTATAGCTTTCAAACTAAAAATAAAACAAAATCAGTCAATATTTTCATCCGTTCTGGATCTACAATGCCAAATATACTCGTAGAAACACACACATATGTCACACATACGTCAATATTAGTTTTTCTCACGGTAAAAGCGTTAGCGTGGTATGAGCATGTGATGCGTAGAGAGGCGATGCATAGATAGATAAACTCTTTATTGGGCAAGTTAAGGTACAAGTCAAAATAAAAACAAATAACACAAATGTATGCCACAAACGGCGGCTTATTACTAGGAGAAGTATGGAAATGGTAGTGTAATGAAGAACGGTAAGAGGCCGATCGAATAAGACACTGATGGAGAGTATGAATGAGGACATGGGAGTGAAAAGAGTGAGTGTAGAGATTGCGGCCAAAAGAGTGGAAGAAGCAAATTTGCTATTTCGATCCCGCATAATAATGGAATAAGGCAAGGAAGAATAAGAGTAAAAAATAAGTAGATACGTAAAACTTGAGTCAAAACAGACAACATTTGAATGTTCGCTTTATCTTGCTCAAAAAAAAATCATTCATTAAAAAATGTTACAAAATTATGATCTAATTGCTAAGGGTATTTTCTTGACCAAGATTCTATCAATAACAAGATACAGTATGAACTTTCATACTGTATCTTGTTATTGATATTAATTGTATTAATTATAATAGGATACCTTATGATGAATAGAAATATTTTATTCTATTCATTCGGTTATGCAAGGGAGAGGATTTATAGTACATAAGTATATGTGTTTCATATGTTTTCTTCACTGACTAGTGTAGTGTAGTTACAAAGAAAATCTTTTTGAAACGTTTCAGATGACAAACTATGTCTACGTTTCCTGCATAGTTGTTACTACGATATGGAAAAGGCGAAGGCGGCTGCTGAGCTGTTTTTCAGCATCAGGACGTCGGCACCAGAGATACTGACCAATAGAGACCCCCAGTCGGAACCTATTCAGAAAGCTTATAAGATCGTGTGAGTATTTTTTGTTACTTCAGTTGTCTTGCTAGATTTCGGATGATCTGGTGAAACGGATGATCTGGTGAAACGGAGAATCTGGCAAACGTTTTATTATAGCAAAGGTTTGTTTGCGTTTGACCACAGCTAGCGACAGCTAGGATTCCGAGGTTTGGCAGTTATAGCTACAAAATGTATATTACATATAATCTCCTAGCAATATATTGTGGCGTGTAACACATATTTAATACCCAGACCGACAGCCAACAAATTTAGTTCATCAACGAATTGAACCCGGAACCGTCTCGTTGGTAGTCTGGCATAGTAACCATTACGCCAATGAGGTCGTCAACAGTAAGCAACAAAACAGGATGTAAAATTTCAAATATCAAAACATTTTTTCTTCCCAATATCAATAATGACAGCATTGTTTTATTTAATTTCAGAAATTTGGCACAATACCAAATATCTGGCAACCGGAATCTCTGGGTTTGGCAGCTCAACGACCCTGGTCTTCAGATCTACGACTATCTTATGGATGCGAAAGTTTTCTTCATGAGTACAGATTTATGGATTGTGGACAATGATATTTTTGAAGAGGAAGACGTTGTGATATTGGATGTTAAAGACATTTCGCTGAAGTTTGTTACAAAGTTTAACGTGTCTGTTGCTAAGAAAATGTCTAGATATCAAGAGGTAGGTTTTTTCCTAATTATAGAAATCTGGTTGGATATTCTCACGGTGTTAATATGTGCTGTTGAATTGAATTGAAGCCGGCTGAATCTTATTTTTATTCGATATTTATTTCTTAATATTGCGGCTTCCGGTAAAGAATTTGTATTTTGGTGTATAATTTAGATCAGTAATGTAATTATTCGATGTTTAGCATAAGCATAAGTAGCCCACTATACGACTCGGGGCCTTAGCCTCGGGGAGACATAGGCCATAATACACCACGCTGGGGCCATGTGCGGGTTGGCGGATGACACACATTTTCGGATATTGTGGTCCTCTAACGTGTCGGTTACCTCACGATGTTTTCCTTCACTGTAAAGCGAGTGCAAATCCACACATAACTTAAAAAACAAGTCACTGGTGTAGGGCCGGGATCGAACCAGGGGCCGTCTGATTGAAAGGCAGATGTTTTTATCACCGAGTCACACTCGCTCGATGTTTACTAGTGATTAAATGTTCTGTGGAATAAAAATATGCTAACTTACCGTTTATACTAATATATTCTTTATAGAACGTTTACTTTACAAATAACTAATCTGCTAATGATAACAATTCCAGGACGCATTGCCGGTTAGATTAAAACAAATTCACATAGTCAATACACCGCCTGCAATTGATAAAATTTACGCACTAATGAAGCCCTTCTTGAAGCAAGACATGACAAATATGGTAAGTAATATAAAGATAAATCATAATAATTAATGTATTAAGCCCGGACGCAAACCCACTCTCTAGTCTGGTCTGTCTCTGGCACCGTAGCTCCCAAAAGGATGAACCGATTTTTTTATTTGTTTGAAAAATGTACCTATACACTTTTGGTGGAAGTGTTCCTATGCAAAATTGGAGATGTTTTAGCTAAGACATACTTTCAGTTGAGCATAGCGGAATTAGAGCATAACTTGATATTCTTTTGGTAGTTTATTTACAAATAGAGAGTTGTTTTGGGGCATGACCCGTCCAACAACCAATCCACCCACCAGTGGGTGCACGGGGAATTTCCATTTCCCCGCCCCCCCACTACAGTCGAAGTTGATATATTTTTTTTTAATATTGATAATCATATAATACCCATTTAATATGTTGTTGAGGGTCAGGAACCAGATTCCGATATCACTTATGACACCGGACATGTCAAAAGTCAAAATAGTGTCAAGGGCGAATTGGGTGTTATTTACAAATAGTGACTGAAATTCACACTTAACTTTATGGAACACTGACGCGCCTTATGGTCTGCCTCCATTTTATTTAAAAGGATACATCTCTCTGGATAGATGTTGTGTCAGGAGACGGCCGTCAACCGGTCATGCATTTTACCTAGGACCAGTAGTACGCGCGTTGTAAATACCGCTTGCGCGATTCAGAACGAGCGCTCTGATTGGTATGTTACAGATTCACTTCCACACGCCGAAATCGACCTCATTATTCGAGTATTTTAACAAAGAAGACTTACCAGAAGACTTCGGAGGCACGCGAGGCAAGCTGGCCGAACTGAATACTGAAATTTCTTCGAAAATTATGGAGTACAGGTACGTTTATTGAATGACAGGGATATTTGAACTGTACGTACTAAGCAGATAGCAGTTGGGGTCAATGCTCCTTCCATGGGAACTACTTTTTTTACCCTTTACAATTTGACCAGCAGGGCGCATAACCACTCGAGTTAGCAACGCTCTGGCCTGAGGTAGAGTATGCCTAGTCTGGAATAACTGGCTATCAAGGAGACTGCCTGAATATACTGTTAAGTGCTCGGCGACTGATTTTTGAATTTGAGGGTGGTTGCTAGTAAGCACCAAATAATGCCCATTACAATGCGATGGTTTCCTCACGATAATTTCCTCCATTGAAAACAGCTCAGCCCATCGGCGGAGGGAAAGAACCCACAATAGACTTATTTACACCTTTTACTTATTCAACCCTTTACCAGCCGTTTCGCACATCTTACTGCGGGTACAAAACTTTTAGAACGGCTGATATATGATTTCGGGATTAAGAGTAGGTATAAGTAAAAATGGAAAAATATACACTAGTAAAGTTATATACTTTGTCACGATTTTTTTATCAATTTATATGTATTTATTTAATTACAGTATAATAAATGGGTTTATTCCTTAAAAAACCTAAAAATATATAAATTACTGCTAACTACAACGAAACCTAAAAAGGATCCAGACTAGAGACAAAGGTGCCTTATATGCTATTGGCCTAATCGGCATTGCTAAATTGGGTGGCAATAAATAGTTAATTTGCTAGCGGCATTCCCAAGTTGAGTGGCAATAAATAAACTTTTTTTTATCACAGCTATTTATTATGTTTAAACCAATTTTTCAGGGATATTTACCTTGATGACAACTTGTGGAGGAATGACAAAAAAGGTAAAAACGCAAAAGACGCTGCCGAATCTTCTACAGAAATTGGTTCGTTCCGTAGTCTTGCAATTGACTGAAAATACAATATTATGGTAGTAATTATAACTCGAATCACTAAAGAAAATATTTAAAAGTTTGCTTCGCTTGCTGGCTGACTCTTCTATGTTTATTGAGAGTGAGAGGTTATGAACTTTCAAATGCTTTAATTATTGACTCAAGTTATACTGAGATTTCTAATGGTTTTTTTTTTCATGTTTACTGTTAGCATATTACTTTTATTTTAAAATATGATTAAACCAATTGAAAATTATCCAATAATCTGCGGTAACAAATTTCTCTAGCGATTCAGAGAGGAAATTGGCTTTGATATAGTCTTTTAGACTTAATTTTATTATTTTTCACATTTGTATAACAATAAGAAATTATTTGTAAACACATAATTGTAACTAATAAATGTAAATGTATTAAAATCAATATTGTAATGGAATCTTACTTGCCAATAGCATTTAAGTATAAAACTTTTTTTGATAAATGGTGTCTTCATTTGAGACATTCGTTATTTTAATAATACAGAAAAAAAAAATTTAAAAATTTAATTCATCTCATATTAGGAATTATTTATACGTTTATCAAGTAGCAGTTCTGATAGTGGTTGTGGTAGATTTTTGTAGCATTACAATAAACATTTTTGTGTAAAATAACCAAACTTTATAACGATGTTTATTTTACTATAGTGTAGAGTCTAGATTTTGTTGATGTACCTACATATTATCATAGACAAATTATATACAAAGTATAACATAATATCTCTCTATATAAGTAGTAGTTGCCCGCGGCTCCGCCCGCGTGTAGTCACTTTTCGCGTCTGCTCCACCACCATACAAAATCATTTTGTTTTGTAGTACATGCTATGTTTCAGAGATGGCGCTGTATGTGAAAAAAGATTTTCCCTGTTTTCCTCCTTTTCTGTTGAATTTTGTTAGCTACAAACATCACGGAGTCTGAGACCTTTCCAACGAATTCAAAACCATGGAAATCGGTTCGTGCGTTCTAGAGTTATAGCGTCAGGAAGGAAAACCCGACTTATTTTTATATTACAGATTTGTCTATGGTATTATGTATAACTAATAGTTAGGTAACAAAATGGATAATTCTATTTATACTATATAATGTCTATGTATGATTTTAAATAAATACATTTCGGAAAAAGCGCACGAAAATGAGATGTTTATGTGATTAGATAGGTGTGAAAGGTTTTTTTGTTGGTTGTTAGTTTTGACGTTTTTAAAACCATAAATATTTTTTAAAGTAGACACTAGTGTGTATAACATAACTCTCGAATTTATAGTTCTTGAAAAAATAAACAGTAGCTATTTATAATCATCGTTTGTTGACTTTAACAGCTGGTTTACTGAAGTAAATATTAGAGTTAGGTATTTTATTTATTTTTTGGTAGTACTATATAAGAAGTGCTTCTTTTGATACATGTATACATTATGTAGAAATATACTTATTTTTAGAATTTGTGAGACGAGACATTCCATTTTACATTTTTTTATTATTTTTGTTCTTTACTGGTAAATAGCGAACGGACCCTTAAGGGCGGCTTCAGTACGTCTAGGCAGACAATTTTTGTTCAAAGACTAATTCGTGAAAAAAATATATTTGTTTTACAATAATTTTAATAACATAGAATGTAAAGATATAAGTTTTCAAATTAAAGTATGAAAATAAAAAACCTTATTGCAAGTCACTACCATACAACTACATAAAAAAAATAAAAAAGGGCAACAAAACGAAAGTAAGTTGAAACACGTTGTGTTTCAACCAACCAATGTGTTTGTCTCCAGTGACCTGAAATAATACCATAATTGTAGATAATTTATAGATAAAAAATGCGTTTACAGCAGATTTTTATTCGTAAAATTTTACAGCCTATTCTTCAAATTTAATCAATAATATATAATCAAATTTATAATATGTATTTATTTTGGAGACAAACGTAATATTATTATAATTTAACATACAGACAAACATACCTACTATTTAAAATAAATTATAAAATTAAAAACTAAACCACTAACAAAACTAATTTAAAAGACCACTCCGGACAGAACCTGACGGAAAGGTACCCATAACCCATTGCCGCGTTGTAAAGCGATTTATTCTTAAAATGTTTGTCCGACGTGATTGTACCGAGGCAGACTTTAAGAGGTGCGTTATTTATTTTCATACAATGGATTGTTAAAAGTATGAGTAGTTGTTTAATTTTAATTAAGATCTGAATGATAAAACGTATTAAAAGTTGTACTGTTACAAATGTAAAAATATTTTTTATTGATTGCTTTTTTATTACTTACGTTCTACCCTCCTTCCCCCAGCTAAAATATCTATATACATTTAATCTTACCTGCGTAGGCTGTTAGTTTGTTGATTCTAAAATTATTTTATGTTTTTTCTACGTATGTTATAATCAAATCTAGAGCAAAGCTAGCCTTGACATTGTCAAGATTTATGGAAATAATGGCATTGACTCAAAATTCAAATAATGCTTCATTTATCTGTTCATGTCAAGTTACATATCTAGATTCTAGCCTTATCTAATCTTATCTATTGTTGGTTACATCACAAAACAAAAACTTTACTATCTTATACATATTTCCAAGCGTTTCCAATATTCGTTAAAATAAGAGTAAAAATTACAATGAAGATTAATTTTGTGTCTATGTTTGTAAATTAATAAGACTTAAAAGGTATTTATCTTAAAAAAATATAATACATAATTTTAGTATTTTTTCGAAAGGTATACTGTAGTCAAAGACAAAAACGACTTCTTTTTCCTTGACTTATCCCACTAAGTGGAGTCGGCTTAGCAAATTTTCCTCTTCCACTCTCCTCTATCAGCCGTCAACTCAACACTCACCCCTTTCTGTAAAAAAATATCTTCGAATTTAATAAATACCACAAGAGCAAGATATATATTTAAAAATAAATTCTTAAATTTATTATTCCAGTACACATTCATTGTCACATCCAGCGAACTAGAATAAATAAGCTATAAACGAACTAGAATCTAGAATAAATTTATTCTAGTTCGTTGGTCACATCTCTTAAATAAAATATAACTATTCACAAAATATTGCTCGTCATAAATTTAAATACGTAATTTAATATTATTTTATTATTATTCATCATCTTAGTCACATCTTTCTAGTTTGCATATGAATATGCTACGGGACAAAATAAGTGAACTATTCATCTAGCAGTGATTGGTCGAGTTTGG
This sequence comes from Mellilla xanthometata, assembly GCA_035578125.1. Taxonomy (NCBI): domain Eukaryota; kingdom Metazoa; phylum Arthropoda; class Insecta; order Lepidoptera; family Geometridae; genus Mellilla; species Mellilla xanthometata. Next base: position 5,216,989 of record JAPUBQ010000015.1, on the reverse strand, counting down.
GGGTCGCCGCCAGCATAGAGGCGAGCGTTCTATGTAGTTGATAGTAACTAAATATATAGAATACGCAAAGGACGTGTGTCTGGAACCGGTATCCTTACATAAATGAATAAATCAAGATCGATTTAGGTCCTTTTGTGAGTTTTTTTTGATTTGGAAAAGAGTGAATTATTTAAAACTTTTGGTGAGTCATTTTTTACATAATAAATGTATGCTATGCACCTTATATTATTACTTTTCATCGATCGTTTCTTTTTCATTTATCGTTTTTCTACACAAATGACTGAGTGAGGAAGGTGAGTTTTTTTGGTTAGGAAAAGAGTGAATTTAAAAAAAAACTGTAAGTAAATGAACGCTATTTAATGTTATTATTTTTTATCAATGTTTTTAGCTACACAAATGACTGGAAGTATTATTAAGAAAGTTGTTCTTTTATTTGCGCATATTAAATTTAGAACTATTTGAAACAGTTTTTAGTACCTCACTGTCACATAATTATAAAAGAGAGACCAAATTATTTATTGAGCTCTTCATAGAAATGAGATTTGAGATTTTATTTTAATAGAAAGTCCATACATTAATGAAATATATTTTTACATGATAATGTACCTTGCTATTTATATCATGTTTTTTAAGATAGTGTTAAACCTAGTTTAAATTTAATATAAATCAATAAAATAGTAAGTACACCTAGAAACAAAGGACGAATTGTACGTAAATAAATAAATGACCGATAAGCTGATAGCAGTTGTAAAATGTGTGATAGAGTATTCTCTATATCATATAAGTTATTTGAAGACGGTCAGACTCCATCTGAACTATTATCTGTATAACTTTGTTGACCTCTAGTCTTGTCAGTTGATTAGATTACATTAACATTTTTTTTAATGCTTCCGCTTGTTTTTTTTTCGAATATTCAGTGAAGTGACAGTGCTATGCAAGTCTTTTGTTTGATTGTAGAAGCTAAATTCACACACAGTTCTTTATGTTTATGATATGATTCTTTTCATGCCGAAAGTATCTATGTTTTTATTATTAAAGCAAATTTTTAAATTTTTGTAAAAGTTTTTTTTATGTGCAGCTAAATTAATTAATTTATGTTGTTCTTAATTTTTCAGTCCTCAAATTAACAAAATAAACAATTTATTATGGAAGATCTGAAAGACGACAAAAATGTTGAAGAGCAAATTGTGCAACTTAGAGAGTGGCTTGAACAGAAATCTCATGTACCCGATGGAATAGGTACTTAAATAATAATAATAATTATTATTGTTGTTGATTTTTTTATTATTGTCATTATTATTACCGCTGATACGAGTTACACCAATGATAAAAATGCACGTGTAAAATATACAAAGTGTTAATAAAATCAAAATACGTGAGGTAAAAACAATAAAATTCATAATGACAACCAATAAATAATTGGCCAAGCGCAAGTTGGGCTCGCGAATAATGGGTTCCGTACGTTGGAACCTATAAAAAATGTTGATGTTGTTTGTTGTATCCCATATAATAAACCCCCCTTATTTATTTATTTTATTTTAATTTACTTAGTAAATTAGTTATTCACTTTGAAAGTTATTTTTTTAACCGACTTCAAAAAAGGAGGAGGTTATATATTCAACTGTATGTATTTTTTTTTATATATTTCAATTGTCGCTGTAAAATATACAAAGAAAATGAGGTTTGTTGTTTGGGAAGCCTTGAACGGCTAGAAATCACATTATATCTAATAATAAAAGTTTTCTAGTTAATAATTGGAAATTGGAAATACGTCAAAGAATATTTTTTTTCGGCGTGTGACAATAATGTGATCTATTTGCTTTTGTAAATAATTGTATATCTTCTAATATATAAAATTTCCATGTCACAATGTTAGTTACCGTACTCCTCCGAAACGGCTTGACGATTTTCACCAAATTTTATACGCGTATTCAGTAGGGCTAAGAATCGGCTACTATCTATTTTTCATACTCCTAAGTGAGGCAAAACAACGTTTGCCGGGACAGCTAGTAATCATATATAATTTTTTTTTTGTTTTATAACTTTTGTTATATGTATCTTCCTATGTAAATAAATTAATTGAATTCCTCACTATTCTAGAAGACAGAATCTACCTCCGATTCCTGCACAGCTGTTACTATGACTTGGAGAAAGCGAAGACTGCTGCAGACCTGTTCTTCAGCATCAGACAATCGTCACCAGAACTGTTGACAGATCGAGACCCGTTGACCGAGCACATGCAGAAAATACTTAAGATCACGTTAGTTTCTCACTTACCGTTATAATACAATATATAATATGTCTTATTTGAAAAACATTGCTCTTTCTTCAGAAATTTTCTCTCATTTTTTAAGGAAAATATTTGATAATTTCAGAAAGATCGGCCTCTACAAGTTGTCGGGGAACAGAAACCTATGGATATGCCAGTTAGACGATCCAGGTTTGAATGTATACGAACATATCCTCGAAGCCAAAGTTCTTCTGATGAGCATAGACTCCTGGCTGCTAGAAAATAACGACTTAGAAGAAGAAGATATAATAGTTTACGATCTGAAAGATTTATCCTTTAAAATGATAATGAAGTACAACGTTTTTATCGCGAGGAAGGTGTTTAAGTATCAACAGGTAATTATTGTTTAGTTTTTGTTTTTATAAAATGATTTTACTTTGTAGAAGTAAGTAATTTTTCATCAGAATTCGCTTATAGGTTATAACTATAAATAGTATTAGTAAACTGTAACTGTGCCAGGGAAATACCAGCGGCTTGTTCGGGCAATGTACGGTCGAGCCAGTACTTATGTACGCTCCGCAGCTGGCGAAACCAACGAGTTCAATGTGGCTGTAGGCTTGCACCAAGGGTCTGCGTTAAGCCCCTACCTTTTCATCTTGATAATGGATGCCTTAACATCGGACATACAGGAGCAGGCGCCTTGTTGTATGCTGTTTGCCGACGACATTGTACTCGTTGGAGAGGAAGGGCATGAGGTACAGAGAAGATTGGAGCAATGGCAGGGAAGATTGGAGAATGTGGGTCTGAAGATCAGTCGAACGAAAACAGAACACATGTTTTGTGATTTTGGCGGATCTTCAGATTTCACACCAATTGCCTTAGATGGTGTATCCCTGCCAGTCTGCTCTGACTTCAAGTATCTCGGCTCTATTCTCCAAAACGACGGCGATATTGACCGTGACGTAGCGAACCGAATAAACGCTGGGTGGATGAAATGGCGACAGGTCTCAGGAACGACGTGCGATCGAAATATGCCCCTTAAACTTAAGGGGAAAATTTACAAGACGATCATTAGACCTGTCGTATTGTATGGATCTGAGTGTTGGGGAACAAGAGTAGGGCATGTAAGAGGAGTGCATGCGGCTGAGATGCGAATGTTGAGATGGATGTGTGGAGTGACAAGAATGGACAAAATAAGGAATGAGTATATTAGAGGAAGTTTGAAAGTAGCACCAGTGAGTGAGAAACTGAAGAGTGGGAGGTTAGCGTGGTATGGGCATGTGATGCGTAGAGAGGAGATGCATGTTAGTAGGAGATGTATGGAAATGGAAGTGCAAGGAAGAAGGGCAAGAGGCCGACCAAAGAAGACGTGGATGGAGTGTGTGAATGAGGACATGAGAGTGAAAGGAGTGAGTGTAGAGACGACGGCTGATAGAGGAGAGTGGAAGAGGAAAATTTGCTGTGCCGACCCCACCTAGTGGGATAAGGCAAGGAAGAAGAAGAAGAAGTATTAGTAAACTGTAATTAAAAACATATTAGTTTAGAAATTTGTCGTCACAATTGAGATTTTCACAACTTTTTTGTTTATAAATTTCGAGGAAAAAGGACGAACCGTTATGTGTGTGTGACTGTGTATGTATGTGTAGGTCTCAAAAATTTTGATATAATTTTTCGATTGAAAGGAAATTGTAATAGTCGGAATAATTCCTAACTAACTAGGTATGTTGATGAAATTTTGACCTAGATAGCCGCCACAAATAGACGAATAAAATATATTTTGAACGACTCCCCAAATATGGAGTTCAAATGAAAGGGTTGTGTTTAGAAAAATGCATTTAAAGTCAAAATTAGCCGTTTTCATAAAGTGATTGTTTTCGAAATATTTACATTCATCGGGGTTATTTTAAATTTTTTTGAAACAGCAGAGATTGCTAAATATTATATTTCATAAAAAGCTAGGAAACTTGTTCTACTTTCAATTTTAAATTCATATTTTAAACTATTACTATGCAAAATTTAAACTTGTTGCCTGACCTTATGAATCCGGTCTAGTCCAGTTTTTGCGAGTTCAAACATATTCTAAACAGGCTTTGGCCTTAAAATCTAGACAACTAGCATTTGCTAACAGGCTAGATTCGGGCTTAGATAAAAAAATCCAATGTATTTTAACTGTATGTCTCAGATTACATTTTAAATTATTATTTTCGACGACCTTTATTGTATGAATCCTGAGAATACATGTAGAGTTAAGTTATTAAGGAAATATAATACAGAATGTTGTAAGTATACTTATGATTGGATATTATAAATGTCAGATGTGAAAAGGTTTTGCAACTTTATAACCGTTGGACTAATCGATGATAAACGTAATAATGATCCTATGTCAATGTTATAAATTAAAATGTCAATATCAAACATTTAAAACAATAACGAAATTAAATATGAAACGATAATTATTAGATACTCGTATTGTTAATCTAAAAAGTTATTTAATAGAAGTAAAATGTATATATCGTCTCGTACTTGTTAAGTATTATATTACGCCATATAAAACCAGTGAATTTTTGGGGCTTTCTAATCTTGTAAGCACAAATAAGTGGAGCAGCGTAGCAACACTACGAGTTATAAGTTGAATGACCGTTCGGTGGTGGGTTTAAAAAAAATAATAGTACACAGATACTAGCGAATAAGAAGTTTGTGATATTTTTTTTTTTTTATTTTCACTTTATGAGCCGATTATAAATAATATTAACTGTCACCGTATATGTACTATTTTTGTAATTTTAATAAGTTAAAAAATCAGTCAGCATTTAGGTATTTCTCTAGTTTAAAAAAGATGCCTACCTCTCTTTTTATCTAGAGTTTTTTTTATGTAATATGATCAGAAAAGTAAGATTTGTTTTAAATTATTTATTACATTCAGAAGTGAATTTTTAAATTTCAATACGATCATTTTTCAAAAAATAAAACATCGATTGAGTTTTACGTAATCGTGTTCTGGAACTCAAACGATTCGTAACGAAACGATTCTTAACACTACATTGAAGATAATAAAACTGAAAAAGACCTAGCCTTAACATTTTTCATATAGGGTTTTATATGTAGGTTATTTTGAAATATGCTATTTTTTTTCCCAAAGCGCCTTAAAAATATTTATCTTGTTGATTATAAACCCTTTTTATAATCGAATACAACTTATAGTATGTTTAATTGACATTCCAGGAAGCAGTACCGACACGACTAAAGCAGATTCACCTGATAAACGCACCTTACGCCATCAATAGAATATTTCCATTCATAAGGACTTTTCTCAGCAAAGCGATGATAGATATGGTATGAACCATTTTCTATATAAACATTGTAAACTGTTCACGTAAGGTATCTTAATATTTTCGCGTAGAAAACGGTCAAGTAAGTGTGACCGTTTTCTACGCGAAAACATTTTCTATATGTAATTAAATTAAGGAAAATCACAGGATACTAGTAATAAGTGGGTCCACTCTACGAACAGCGGGCTGACCGGCTGAAGCGGTCCTGCATCCTGCCCTCGTCGTGAGATGGGACACCGTGAGGTTTTAATCGGTAGAGGCGGCCTCTGGCCCTCGAGCCCGACATACCCCACCCGCCTCCCCCAGACATGTGTAAATGCATTTCCTCACGTAAAAAAAGGCAACCAGTAATTACGTATAAGCAAATTTCCTTTTTGGTTGACTGAAACTGTTGCACCTAAACTTGAAACCCTTGATAGAGTTATAACCCCTGCATTAAATTTTTCTTAAAATTGTTATTAAAATAAAACTTGTTTATTTTGTTTTTCAGTGAATTCCATAATTACGGTCTGTTTTAATGGAGAAGGGCCTCAGTTTGACTTTGTTTTTCTTTTGTTTGTTACCTCAGTTCTTTATGAACTGAATATTTTTCAAATTAAAGTTGGGTTTTAAATTTTAATTGTTCATTTGTTTACTCTGTATTTGAAATTGCAGTTCACGTAATACTTTGTGCTAAGATTACATACTTGTGTTTGAGAGAATTTAGATAGATACTCAAATCAAAACTTTTCTAGCAGTCATTTTGCCTGGAGATCGGCTAGCTAAGAATATTTGACGCGATCATTGAAGCTAAACAATGGTCGATGCGGACGATTTTTCGTTGGGTGACCATGCACACAAGACTGTAATTTTAAAAGTGGCATTTTAATCTGGGTGCTACCGTGAATAGGCCTAAATCAAAAATTAGGCTTTGCGCGGCTTGAAAAACTTTCTACACCAGAGCTTGGCCACCTAGGTCAAAGGAAGATGTAGAAGTAGTTTTTTTTTAGCAATCCTTGTACAATAAATCCAAACACGATGAGATTAGAAGTAGAACCCAATGGCTTGCCTTTCGATTCCATCCACCATACCAATTTAGAACAAATCTGAAATTCCTATTGCTGTTTTCCAGTTCTATCATCGGATCTGCTCCACGGTGCTATGACAGTGTAAATTCCATGTAACGTCACTCGATTTAACGACAAACTCTCTAAAGCGTCGAAATCTATTGACTTTGGTTAGTTTAGCTTGTGTTCCATACAACGATACATGCTCTCCATTTAACGACTACTCTCTATAACGCCATAAAATGCACGGTCCCTTCAGTGTCGTTATAATAATATAGAGTTTACACTGTATATTGTATTGCCATTAAAGGGACATATTATATACAGACTTTTTAAAAGACAAAAAAAATAAATTAGTAATAAAAAAAAGTTTAATATCATTTACAGATGCACATCCACGAGACCAATTCGACGACATTATTCGATTTCATCAGCAAGGATGATCTACCCGAGGAATTCGGAGGGACTCGTGGTAAACTATCAGAAGTGGCCGTCGAAACAGTTGAAAAATTCGTGAGAAATAGGTGAGTAAAAGGAAAAAATGGCCAAGTGCGGGCTCGCGCATGGAGGGTTCTTTATCCAAAAAAAAAAAAATGGTTGCCTGTAAAGTCGGTTTTACGGGCGAAGATTTTACGTGACAACGTCTGACCGATCATAGTTGAGTGGGAGAGAGACGCAAGGCATTCGGCGGGCCTCTCTCTCGTTCGGTGACTCATCGTAACGTTACCGGGCGTTACACTTTTTCATAAGTGACTCCCAGCCGCAACCTAATTTAAGACGTTGTCACGTCAAAAATCAACAGATAGCATTTTGGTATGGGTTTTAAATATTAATTTAATTTTAATTTCATAATTTGTTTTGTAAATTAATATACGAGTATTATTGAATTTTCTGTGAACGTTTAGAGGTCTAAGAAATGTCTTTATAAAGATCAGACAAGTGAGAGTTTGGCTCGCGTATGAAGGGTTTCGTACCAAAGTTGTATGGGAAAATACTTATTTACCCTCAAATATTTATTTAATTTTGTATACGTTACATTACGTTGCATTTTGCTTGTTTCCTATTTCAGAGAATACTTCATCAATGATCACTTTTGGAGATGTGACAAAGACGGTGGCGGCAAACAGAAGATTTCTAAAGACTTTCCTGCAGAGGAAGCGTAGCAAATATAATTGGAGATTAGTGAATTAATAATAAGTAATTTTACTGAAGTATCTCTTAGTTAGGGCTGTGGATGATGATGATGATGAATTTTACTGAAGTATCTCTTAGTTATCTCAAATGTTCTTTATTTTGGAATTTGAGAACTCTCATTTTTTACGAAAATATACTCGTAAGTTGTTGTCGTGATTAATTAATTATGTAATTACGGGCATGGATAATGCTAATGATAATTATAGTTTTTAAAATGAATAAAGATTTTGAAAAGAATGTTATCCTAGTGTCGTTTTAAGGTGACTGCATATTAGCTGGAATTAAAAGCGGTGAACGCACAAAAAAACAAATTTAAGAACTCTCTATATTAAAACTCTTTTGACAGTTCAAATCTTCCTTATCCTTCATTTGACCCGGTCGCCTTTGTCTAATTTGCGGTCATCTTTAAGAGCTCGTTTCTAAGTTTAAATTCCCTAACATTCGTCTTATATTGTACTAATCAAATATTACAAAATGTTTAGTTAATAAGCAAACAAGGCACCATTATAATCAACAGCATATACGAGATTCTACATGAGACTAGAATTAAAAGAACGTGGGATAAGAGTGATCATACAAGTAACCTCATTGATCGCATCAGATGACTTTAGTCATATAAACTTATCTGATGCGATCATTGCGGTTAAACAATGGTCGATGCCTATGGATGGGTCGCATGCACAAAACTGTCTCATAAAAAGTGTTTCATTTGGGCGCTACTGTGTGTAGGATGACACGTTAAATTGTAGGTTCCAGCTAGTCTTAGTACACGCAATCGTTAAGCCAAGTCAGAGACCATCGGGCGGCTTGAAAACTCTCGACACCAGAGCTTGACCACATAGATCATACCAAGAAGAAGAAGAAATAAATAAATAAATATTAGGACACATTTCACACATGGCTTGTTAGCCCCATACTGAACCATTTCTAGTTCGTATTATGGTTGCTAGCGCAACTGATATACTACATATACATACATATTATATATATAGATACATACTTAACACCCAGACACACAACCAACAAATTTAGTTAAGCACAAAGATGTTGGCTGGGCCGGGAATCGAACCCGGAACCTTCTGATTGGCAGTCCGGCATGGTAACCTTTACGCCAACGAGTTCGAGAAATGACCACACATTACACGTAAGCGAACGGCGCCAATGCACCGAAAGAAAAATGTTAATAATTATAATTATTTTTGTAAAGAATTACATATCTCATGACACTTTGCACACTAGCCCGCGTCGATTCGTCCGAATCTGCCATCAGCTTTTTCAGCTTTGATTTTTTCGGCCTATCAGATAAGGGAATATTGTTTTCTAAGGTTCGACCGGATTTACTCTAATGGCCGACCATTAGAGTGAGAGAGAGAGTGTGAGTCACCTGACTGAATTTTGTGACGTAAATGATATTAATATTCCATAAATACTCGACAAAACAATTATGTGACATGATTAGACAATTACTAATGCCTAATAAAGTAATCACTAGATAGAAGTACGCACGACTCGACCGTTATCTGTAGTATATATACTTATATGATCTGTGTCAGTATACAGAGCTATAAGGAAAGTATGGCAAGCGAAAAGAGGGTTAATATATTCTCGCTTTCGAGTATAAGTATACTGCTTTCACCTTAAACCTATACGAAGGAAGATGCTTATTGTTTTGCAAAAACCAAACTTTTGAATTCAATGACAGATTCCCTGTTCCTTGATACACGATGATAATAATAATAATAATATCTTTATTAGCATAAAACATAGAAGATACATATTTAATTTGAACCATTAGTGCTGAACTAGTATGAAACTGTGATTCAGCACCGATGGCCTCTCCCATAGAATATTAACAAGTCTGTTTGACACAATTATGATACAAAGAATTTAAACAAAGATTAGGCAACATTATGTGAAGATAAAAACAAAAATAACAAACTAGTGATTTTCAAAGCGAGAATGAATCGGTTCTTTCTAGGTAAGTCGGTTCTACCTCGTACAACAATATCGCTTACTATTAAGTGATTTGTGGTCAAATACTAACCTATATATAGGGGAAAAAAACACAAAATAAATACTTTTGATTTGGAGACACTAGAATAGACTAGACTGAGGTTCTACCAGTGGACAGAACTACAGAAAACTGACAACTAAGAAGTCAAAGTCTAATACATTTATTGCTTCCTTATGGTTACATTATAGGGTTAATAGGGTTAATTATGGTGTTACACCTTTAAAAGTAGGTTTCTCATAATGGACCCTGTTCAGGAATCGCAACACATCAAGATCGAGCTGGTTTATTTGAATGCAAAAAAATAAATCTTTATCGTTAAGAATTTCCTCAATAGTATAATAGCATTTATGCAACAATAATAATTTTAATTTATTTTCAAAAAATAAATTGAGTTGTGCTTCGTGCTATTCTTAACAGTTTCCACTATTTGCCGTGACAACTAGCCCTGTACGGATACAGCTGTGGTACACAGTTATTGATAAACAACCGAGTCGGTGGCAGTTCACGAATGACCGTGAAGCTAAAGGTACGTAATTTCCCTGATTCAACTGACGCGGCGGATGTAAGCGTTTTTGTGCTTCGCGAGGACCTACTACAATAGTGATTAGTGCTCAGGTGAGTTGACAATTCTGCAAATTGTTTTTTAGCAAATATCCAAAAGCATAGAGATGATTTCAAAAGTGTGGTGATATTAAACTCAACTGGTTCTACTGGCACTAAAAGTTCAGCCGTATTTCCAAAAAAAAGTTTTATTTTTTAACTTATTAACATTCTTACAAGTACATATAGTATTCGTCTTGGTTATTTATTTTACAGCTACGTAAAAAGTATCATATTTGTACAGTTGCAAACATATTATATGCTAAAAATATACATGCGGAAATATCAACTCTAGTTCTTTTACCAAACGAGTTAATATAAATAAACGATTACCTTTCCTGATATTAAGACTTACAATACCTTACCATACAAATATGAACTTTATATACATCTTATAGAGATTAAATGTGTGTATTCTTTTGATCTTCTTTGATACTCTAGGTATTATAATATTTCAAGTTATTGGCACACTACATACTTATTGTGATAAAAATACATCCTAAAAGTACATCCTAAAAAATACTCGTGATATCATCACCTAGTATTTCGACTGTCTCATAATACCTCATAAATTAATCAAGTAGAGCTAGCAAGCGACCCCGGCGCAATGTCATGGTCTATTCTATTAAGGAAAAAATCTAATAAATCAGTATTATATGACATCAACGATATCTTTAATATGCAGTAGTAGAGGTATCCTGATTTTCTTTGGTCACGTTTCTTGTGGTAATAACAAGTCCTTAGTGCTTGTCGCTATAGAAGAACGTAGAAGGTGGTTAAAGAAAAGAATAAGGCACCAGACTGCGCGGAAGGTCACTTACGAGATGCACTGGTCAAGTCAAAGGGGTAGTTAGATGCTCGCTGAACGAATTTAGGAAAGGAAAAAGATATAATATCCACTAACTGGTCTTTAACACTGAAGTATCTAAATCTTTTTCGAAGAAATCTGGGTCGGATGAGGAATTGTAAGTCTCGACTTAAATTTTATAGTCTTAGTACGGCAGTTGACTATTGTGTGGGGTCTTTATATTGGTAACTTTGATGACCAGTCGTGTCACTTAATTTATATTAAAAAAAAATGGTTGCCTGTAAAGTCGGTTTTACGGGCGAAGATTTTACGTGACAACGTCAGACCGATCATAGTTGAGTGGGAGAGAGACGCAAGGCATTCGGCGGGCCTCTCTCTCGTTCGGTGACTCATCGTAACGTTACCGGGCGTTACACTTTTTCATAAGTGACTCCCAGCCGCAACCTAATTTAAGACGTTGTCACGTCAAAAACTAGAAAACCCAGCGAACTCCGTTTCGCCACTAAGTTAAGATTTTCCCTGAATTTTGTTTGCTACAAACCTCACGGAGCCCGAGAACTTTACAACGAATGCAAAACCGTGGAAATCGGTTCGTGCGTTCTGGAGTTACTCGTATAACTTCAAGAAGGAAAATCGGACTTATTTTTATATTATAGATAAGAATGTTTAAACATTGCTTTAAGTACTTTTAACACACAAAGAAATAGTTGAAAACTGGAAAAACCACTTCAGTTTAAAGAAACCTGAACACGTTTCCCTTCCAATGACAGAAAAAAATCAAATACGGTTCTTATTTGGTGGAGTTAAAGGTATCAGAAATAAAAATAACGTACGATGTACGAACGTAAAGATGAACCAGGTTATTAAGGTTTTTAAAAATGGCTGTCATCCTGTTATTAATACCATCCAAATTCCATAAACAGCAAAAAATACGAATTAAGTGAGATAAAATATCGACACCAAAACAATTTTGTTCTAAAGGTTATTTTAACAGCTAAAATTTGCGCGCCACATCAAAATGACCCTAATGTACCCGTATTTAAGTCTATCAAAACGTCTATCTATATCTGATTTAATGTACATTAAACCGGCCTCTTGTTCCGTATCGCACAAAAAGTGTCCGAGGTCGTATCATGCTTGTAAACATGTACCTAAACAATGAAGTGTGCAGATTTTTTATTTACTTAGCATCTAAAGTTTCTTACTATATCGTTTTAATAAAATAATTATATTAAAATATTCACGGATTTGGTGGATCGAAAAGGAATAAGATGAATCCACTAGTGGATTTATGTGAAAAAAGAAGTATCTAAGAGATTTAAGATGAAAAAAGTTTCTATGAATCCACCAGTGAATATAAGTAGAAAAAAGTATCCATGGATCCACCAGTGGATTAAAGAGGAGATAAAAGAGCCGATCTGTGGATTCATGTGAAGCTAAAATAATTGAAAAATTGTATAAAAATCTTAAGTAAATAATGTAGAGCATCTAAGAGTGCTCAAAAAATTATTTGGCTTATACGATACTCGTTTAAGAAAAAAATATATTTTGTTTCTATATCCAGCTCCTACTAGATATCCTACTAGGTAAACCTGCATATTTTTTGGACTAATTATTAAATTTATTTACTTAGTTCAACTTAATTTACTACATATAAGAAGATACTCATAATTATTTAAGAAAAAAATATATTTTGTTTCTATCTCCAGCTCCTACTAGATATACTACTAGGTATACCTGCCATTATTTTTAGACTAATTATTAAATTTATTTACTTAGTTCAACTTAATTTTCTACATACTAGCCAGTTAGTCCAGGTTAGGCATGCCGCTAACTCGTGGTTTTGTGCCTTGCTAGTCAAATGCTTATCAGTAGGAGTAAAAAAAACAATAAATTGTTAGTGTTACTATTTTTATTATCTTTATATATCAGTTTAATTGTTTACTGCAACAAATCGTTTAAGCAATAAAAAAATCTCCATGTACTACTCATTAAAATTGTTATATCGATATTAATTGTACAATTTGTTACTTATCATGGTTTTGGCCATGATAAGGTATCGGTCATTTCATTAATCGTGAGTTGCCATGTAATAATGTATCATATATTATAAATGTGATAACATGTATTTGTAATTAAATAGCACATAAAGAAACTAGATCATGTCTAGTCTGGAACGTAAACAAAAGAAATAGAAATTACCTCCTTAGCCAGTTGGCAGAATTCGCCTAAGTTTTCGCAGTACAAGTTATTATTCTGTGCCTAAGGCCACCTAATATACTTTTTTTTAACGTGTTTTTTCTTCCACAGCTTAGCTTACCATAAGGCGAGTTAGTGGCCAAGCGTAGATATATCTCATTTAATTTAATTAAGATAAGGTGATCTGACGCAATCATCGAAGCTAAGCAACGGTAGATGCGGACGGTGTTTGGATGGGTGACCATGCACTAGACTGTAGTTTTTCAAAAGGCATTTTCATCTAGGCACTACTGTGGGTCGGATGAAACGTCTAATTGTAGGTTCCGGCTGTTAGTCTTAGTACAAGCAGTCGTTAAGCCAAGTAAAAGGCCTTCGGGTGGCTTGAAAACTCTCGACACCAGAGCTTGGCCACTTAGCTCATACGAAGTAGATTTAAAAAAAAACTGTGAAACAAAATAAACAAGTTTCTCAATGGCATTTTTGTTTATTACAGGCAAAACCGTCCACACTACAAACAACTAATCAAAAATGGAAGAAAAAGTAGCCTTAGAAGACGAAAAAATTCGCAAACAAGTTTGTGAACTCAAAAAATGGCTGGAACAAAAACCGTACGTGCCTAAGAACGTGGGTAAGATTTATTTGAGATGATATGTAATTATTTTGTACTAGCTGTGTCTCGCAGTGTTATTCAAGTTAATACCTATTAATTTACACATAGACAATTTTTCACCTTTATGATTTTTTACCAGCCCATTCACATTAGCTTGTATTATGGTTGCTAACACAACTGTTATACTACATATACATACATGCTTGATATAGATACATATTTACATATGTTTTCGTCTATATTGATTTACATGATACTCGTATCATTATTATTTTCACCCATTTCTACTAAGTGGGTTTAACTCAGCATTTAATATTGTCTTCTATTTACAATGGATATCCGCAAAGTAACACCTGAGTCAATAAGTTATTAACTCAGCATATTTTCTCTTTCCATCACTCTGTATCGGTTGTCAATTCCTCTTTCTTCACAGCACGTTCACGACTTCTTAGGGACATCTTTATCTTAGGAATTATGATTCCCAAAAAAAGTGTGAGAAGTAAATTAATCGGCTGTTGCGTTGTTAATTATTTTTTTATGATAAATTTCAAATCCATAATGGTTTTTTCTTCTTCCTTGCCTTATCCTACTAGGTGGGGTCAGCACAGCAAATTTTTCTCTTCCACTCTCCTCTATCAGCCGTCGTCTCTACATTCACTCCTTTCTCTCTCATGTCCTCATTCACACACTCCATCCATGTCTTCTTCGGTCGGCCTCTTGCGTTTCTTCCTTACACTTCAATTTCCATACATCTTCTGCATCTCCTCCCTACGCATCATATGACCCTACCACACTAATGGCTGTCACCTCAAAATGTATCGAAGTATTTTTAATTTCTTTTCATTCATAGTTTGTCTTCAATATGTTTCAGAGGACAGAATCTACCTACGCTTCCTGCACAGCTGTTACTATGACATGGAGAAAGCGAAGACTGCTGCAGACCTGTTCTTCAGCATCAGGTCTTCGTCACCGGAACTGCTGACTGATAGAGACCCATTGTCAGCACCTATGCAGAAGACTATGCGTATTACGTGAGTTTTCTTCTATATTATTAATTTATAGTCCTAAGAAACTACACAATTATAATATACATAAAGTACCTTTTATAATTTTTTTTAAATTTGTTTTCAGAAATGTCGCCCTATACCGTATATCAGGAAACCGAAACCTATGGATATGGCAATTAAACGACCCGGGTCTGCAAAACTATGACCATTTTCTCGAAGCTAAGATGTACATCCTAGCTGGTGACTCCTGGTTACTTGATGATGACTTCTTGGAAGAGGAAGATATAGTGGTTGCTGATGCCAAAGACCTGTCGCTTAGGATATTGACGAAATTTAGCTTTTCCGTTGCAAAGAAGATGTCGAAGTATCAACAGGTATATTGATATATTTAATTTCAGATATCTAGCCTCAAGATATTTTTTTCCCAAGAAAGATAGTATTATTCCACAAAAATTATAATGATTTTTCACCATTCCTCTAGTTTTAAGTTGTTCATTGAAGACATAAACTTATTCCTAAAACTAAACATTCGTTTTTCTTTTCAGGAAGCAATACCAGTCCGACAAAAACAGATTCACATCATGAATGCTTCCAACATTATATATCGAGTCTTCGCTTTGCTGAAGCCCTTTATAAGCAAAGAAATGATGGATATTGTAAGATATTGCATTATATGCAGCGAACTAGAATAAATAGCACGAAGCACAGGGTGCACATTATCTATATATTTGTGTTGCTAATAAAGACATTTTGAATTAAAATTTTTGAATAGTATAGTAACTTGGCCGATTAAACGGTTCCACGCGTAATCGTAAAATACCGCGGTGGGCGGGGCAAACAGCTAACCGCGCGCGCGCGTGGCGTCATATGGTGTGGCACGGCACCAATCGCGTGCGATTTTTGTGTGTGTGTTTTGTTGGGATAGCAGTATAATTGTATGCATAAATGGGTTGATGGGAGTTACTTTTCCGTTTATTCTAGTTCGCTGTTTATATTTTATAACACTAGTAACTTCATAGGCACCACCTCGTGGTTTTACCGAGTTTTATTTAGTAAACTACAAAAGTGTATGTTATTAATTTTGCGCTTGACTTCTTTCTATCTGACAGTAAAGCTCTGGTTCGTTACAAAAACGCTACCGTAGTAAAAAGCCGCAATAAAGCGGCGAATGACGTCACTAGAAAGCAATGTATACACATAAAGGTACTATACTGTGAGGTTTCTTAAAGAGCAATATTTTATAGAAAAAAGAAAATCATTTGACGACCTCGTTGGTGTAATGGTTATCATATTGGAATGGTTATCAACTTAAGGGTCCCGGGTTCGATTCCCAGCACGGCCAACATCTTTGTGATGAACCAAATTTGTTAACTGTCGGTCTGGGTGTTCGATATGTATCAATATAATGTATTTACAGTTGTGATAGCAACCACAATACAAACTAGAAATGGTTGAGTATGGGGCTAGCCAGCCGTTTGTGAAATGTGTTCTATTTTTTTTAATTAATAAAACAAACTTACATGAATATATGAATTTAGTTAAACTATAATAAAATATTACATAACTTGCCTCAGCAATTAACCGTAACATCAAAAAGCGGTGGTAACTTTTATTTGGGTTACTTTTTTACTGTACCGCTTTTCTAGGAAAGCAGAGTAAATTAGGGGTAGATGCTGTTTTATATCAAGGAGCACAAATAGTATTGAAAATTCGCTCGAATGTAGTTTTTGTGGTCCCTTTAGTGGCAATGAGTTCACAATGTGGAAATTATACATGCATATTTATTATATCATACATGCTTTACATTACGCTTGCATCTCTCTCTAGTTTGTATCTTCTAGGTAAGGCTGCCATCCAGTAGACTACAGCGTAGCTTTACTTCATGCAAGCCGTACTCAAACGCAAACCTACCAAGTATAAAAAAAAAAAACATTTTCTTCATAACTTTTTTACTAATATTTCAGATGCACGTTCACACACCTAATTCCACGACAATATTCGATTATCTCAATAAAGAAGATTTGCCGGAAGAGTTCGGAGGGACCAGGGGAAAAATTGCTGACTACATGAAACAAACCGTTGCTTCTATTACAAAGAACAGGTAAAAAAATCAACCTAATACTTACCTAATGTTGCATGGTGGCTTGCATTCTGTTGTACTCACCTTTATTTTTGACTTGCAAGCAGTTCCGTCTTCGCGCGGGATTATAAAAAAATCAAAGTTGTAAAGAGAAACAAAATTAAGCCAATGTTACTCGGAGATAATGTAGCTTCCCAACGGAGAAAGAGTTTTCCAAATCAGTCCAGTAGGTACGGTTCGGTTTGCGTTCGGTTTGCAAATAGGCTTTGCGTCAAACAAACAAAAATCTAACTTTTCCTCTTTATACTCGTATATTGGTATTGATATACACGGAGGAACTGCATTTACGCATGCCCGCCAATCCTCAGGGGAGGCGGCGGGGTATGTCGGGCTCGGTGCCAGAGTGGCGACCACTACCGACTAAAACCTCCACGGTTCCACATAGGACCTGACAGTGTTGTCCAACAGCCTCCTTGAGATCCAGTGATCTCAGACCAAGCAAGCTCCACCTTAACTATCGCCTAAAATGAATCCAAATCAGTTTAGCCGTTAGAGGTTTTAAATCTGATCTTTTATTCATTTGCGCTATGACCCCTCTTGGCCATCATGGCGGATTAATAAGGTGGCCTTCATTGCCGCGGGTTTCCTTCTACATAGTTATTGTAACTATATTTATTTCTATGAGGGCCGCGCACAGACTATTATGCCCTCTTCACCGTGGTCGATCTTGGAGAGAAGCCATTAGACATAAGCGTGCAACCACGGAAGATAAAACACAGCGTGCAACCCAGTTTTCCTTCTAAAAACATTTCATAACCTGTTTTTGTTTATGTTTACAGGGAAAAACTATTAGACGATAACTTCTGGAGATGCGACAAGAACGCAAAGAAGAATAACAATCAAAGCAAATCTATGAAAGTTGAAGTGACCACAGAAATTCCGACATTACGGAATCTTGCCATAGATTAAATACTAAATTATAAAAGACGCAACTGAAATTTTTGACACTTCATTGGTATGATGATAAAAAACGCATCTACTGGGATTTCTATGTATAATAATAAGTAATGTTTTAGTTAGAATCATATAAGTCATTTTCTCTTATTACAGCAAAAAAATATTATACGGGTGTCAACGGCGCATACAAAGTTAAGATTTAAAACTAATCAAGTAAGGATTCAGCAAGATATTAAATAAATAGGTACAACAATATATTATTGAGCCTATTTATTTCAATGTGGCATTCAATGAAGTAGTATAATTAAATTCGTGGTAACTTTATACGATTTTGGCAAAAAAGTCGTTTAGAATTTTCTTCGCATCTGTTGCCATTGTGTTCCAAAAATGGCTCTGAACGTTATTGAACCATCGTATTATAAGGCTATGCTAATCTCCAACACTAGATAATGTTGGTCAGTCCACACATTCGGCGCAAGTCGACAGTTTGTCACTAAATGCGTAGCGAATACATGTTAATTGAATTAACAAGCATTGCATTGTATATTGTGTATTGAAGAAAACAAACGTAAGTGAGATCACAGCCGGCAGTAATGATGCTGACCACCATACGTAGATAACGTAACTAAAACTCACAAGACCTATCTTGTGGGTTTTAGTTACGTTATCTACGTATTTACGTTAACTAAAACGTATGTTTACGTTAACTAAAACTCACACGTGGGGTCTTGTGAGTTTTAGTACATTATCTGTTACTATATGGGGTACAAATAAATGACGACCTCGTAAGCGTAATGGTTTCCATACCGGACTGCCAATCAGAAACAACATATTTGAGCTGAACTAAATTTTTTGGCTGTTGGTCTGGGTGTTAAATATGTTTCTAAATAAAGTATGTATGTACCCATGTATATACAAACTATTAATGGTTTAGTATGGGGCTAACCAGCTGTGTGTGAAATGTGTTCTAATATATTTATTCAATATTTAAATAGCAAACGAGACGTTTGCTTTCTTCTAGACGGTTAAACACATTTTTCTAATGTAAACTTTAGTAGTGGTAGTAGCTTGGAGGTTTATATTGTCGGGTGTAAGAAATACGCGTAGGCAAGAGCTAATAGTATAGCTACATTTATATACGGTGCATAGAACCAAGAAGATTTTTTAACAAAGCCTAAAATGTAATACCTGAGCAATAAAATATTGCTATATCTCAATCTCGGCAGTTTTCTTGTATCTATGATTAAGCAGTAAGAAAGGATAGAAAATAAGAAAGTTCTTGAAGTAAATTTGTTTTCAGGCGTATGACTTTTGAAAAATGTATATTATTTCAATAATGTGTTTAATTCTTGTTTTCGTACAGTCGGTACACTTTTGGATATTAAGATAAAATAGTTAGTACTTGGTACAATTAAGTACGTATAATTGTGATATTTGTGTCTTTCAGAATAATTTTATTATTTTTAGTAAAAATTGTGGGAAGGCTTTAATTAATTTTGGTTATTTTCACCTGTTTTGGAAATAAATCTATTTTTAGTACAATATAATATGGTTTTATTCCCCTAAAGCGAAGAATTAAGTAGATATTTTTACTTTATTGTGTTGACCACGTTAATCCGGGATAAACAACAGTAAATCAGTATGTCATAATTCCATTTAAATTATAAATTAAAAAATATGTGCGTAAGTGAGTGTATATTTGTTACCACTTAACGCTTACACGGACGAACCAATTTTGATGAAATATCGTATGTAGACAGAGTTTAGACACTGGATTAACATGTACCTAAATTTAACCCGGAAAAAAGTTATGTGTTTCTTTGAATCACAAAGCCATTTAAAGGTGGGTCCAGTACACTTAGACAAATTATTCTTGTACTAAGACTTTTGGAAATTCAAGCGAGTGTGCCTCGTCGAAAGAGCGGTGGTCTACGTATTTCATGACGTGGACATTTATTAGTATTTGTTGTCAAAGCGGGAACTTGTAAATATGTCAACACTAATGAATTAAAAATGTAACTAAGTTAATCTACATTATTAAAATAACACTGTAGCCATACAGAAACTGATACAAAATAAGTAAAAAACATTTAAAGGAGCTTTAATAATTATTTCCATAAATCGTAGTTTCTTTTTTTTTATTGGTAATGGGCTTGCGCTTGACCGCAATTCACCTGATGGTAAGCGATATTGCAATCTAAGGTGGAGCGCGCTTGCCCTGAAGGAACCAGTTTACTCTTGCGTTGAAAACCGCTAGATTATAGTTAAATTCTTATAAAACGGCTGCATTTTTGTATGGAATTAACTATTCCGCTAGTTTTGTCCTATACATTTTGGAATTACCACTCTTAAAAATATTTTTGTTTGTTCAGAGTTACCATGTATGTAGGTACCTATATAATATACAATAAGTATATAAGCATATTCAATTATTGAAAAACCATGTAGGTATAGATATAGTACGTCCTCCTTCAACTTAATATACCTCAAGACTACTTATAAACTAAGTAACCAAAGTATCTTGATAGAAGTTAATTATTTAATCAGTGCACAATCTTGTTGCGAGACCAGCATACAATGTTATTTTGATGAGGTTTTCGTGCGCATGAGAAAAATAATTAAGAATCTAATTACTTAAAAACGCCTGTAGCTCAGTTAGCAAAGGTGATCGGACGCTATAATTTTTTTTCAAATTCATATTGTTTATTACAGAAGAATATTACAGATCATTACAAAATAACAAAACAAATATTATAAAAATGAACATTAATTATGATATGATATGGCAACCAGCACTTACACTGAGAACTAGTCTCGTGCCGTAAGTGCTGTTTTCTTCAGGGTACCTTCAACAATATTGTTTCGTTAACCACTTCCATTTTACATGATTAAATTATACAGTATTCAATTTCAGTAGTAAAAATAGGATTCTGAATAGTTTAGTCATAATAATAATAGGATTTAACATAATATAATAAAGAAGTACTAAATGAAATTGAAGCTAAGCAACGGGCGATTCGGACGGTTTTTGATCGGGTGATAAGACTGTCGTTTTTAAAGTGGCATTTTTAGCTACCGTGAGTCGGATGACGCGTTACAATGTAGGTCCTGGCTGTTAGTCTTAGTACAAGCAGTCGATAAAACAAGTCGGAGGCCTTCGGAGGGCTTGAAAACTCTCGACACCAGAGCTTGGCCACTTAGCTCATACGAAGGAGAAGAAGACTTAAAAACAATGTGGTGTCAAGATGAGTCAACGATATAAATAAGAACTGCAAGAACTGCTGGTTTTATGCAACGAACCCCTTGACACATGCTAGAACCTCCTTGGTCAAACCCAGTGAAATATGTTTATATTTACTCGTATACTCTGTGGACCAGATTTTTTAGAAAACGTACGTTTCTGCGTACTTTCCTACGTTGATAGCGCTCGTGCGCGAAGGTGTACCAAATGTTACCTCCCTTTATTTCCTTCCTCTATGGTTAAATCTGGAACAAAGTGAATGGCATGAAACAAGAAAGGATTTCAAGGATATATAATATAAAACTTATATTAAATATATAAATATAGAATAACACTTCTATATTATTAAGTTTATAGTGTAAGTGTCCCATATAGAATAAGACTAAAACCCAAATTTTTTGAAAGCTTATGTCAAGTAGACTAAGATTCTCAAAAAACCTCCGCTATCTGTGTGTTACCGGGCTGTATCTCATAAACCGTGATAGTCAGAAAGCTGTTTTTTACAAATTATATATTTCTGTTGTACTAAAATATCAAAGGAGGCTCCCATACAAATTAAACAAATGTTATTTTTATAATTTGGTAGATCCTCTAAATATTCACAGAATATTTATAACTTTAAAATTGATTATATAATCAAATAAAATAACTTCCTATTAAGCAACCCGGCGCTCTACAAAAATAAAACATGTTTTAACATATTTTTAAACTATTACAAGCTCGACTCGCATTTGGCTAATATAATATTTATTCGACATTTCATAACTTTGGTGACGATATCAAGAATAGGGTTAACCTTAACTTTATGAGTATATACGAGTTAATTTTAAACCTTCACCTTTGCTTAAATATAAGAAGACGCTGAGTAGGTCAAGTTTATTCTTTCTTTATTTTTTTTGTAACTTTTATTCGCGTCTCTGATAAGTTAACATTTATCAACTTTAAATTATTGCTGAGTCATTTTCATCACGAATGTAGAGATAAAATATAAAATGAGACAATTCAATCATGTAAAATAATGTGAATACCAAAAACTCCTCCTATAAAATTCTGGCTTTCATTTTCTTTATATAACAAGCGCTTTTGGCTCGTTGGGAAAAACGTCTGCTTTTCAATCAGACGGTCCCTAGTTTGAACCCTGCTCTACACCGATGACTTGTTTTTAAAGTGGTGTAGATTTGCACTCGCTTTGAAGGCCCCGAGTCCCAGCAGTGAGAACGTATAGGCTGCTTATGCAACGATTTTTCTTGTAATTGTGATAAACCATGCCCCAGTCAAAAACCTTCAAGAAATATATGGAGTAATATAACTTGTATCTGATTTTCATTAAGATTGATCAAAAATTGCAGCCCTTACGCGATAACTAACTTAAATATATACAGAAGAAAGCAAATTTTGGCAGTTAGTCGCTCGCTTCACTCTTTCGGTCAATTATTGTGTGAAGTAGCTCAAGCTTATCTATATTCTCAGCTATACTTTATACCCGCTAATTTTAAACAGATTATTCTAAAGGTAACCCTAACTCAGCATTTTTTTATTTAACAGCCGATATTTCTCGAATATCAAGAAATTATTGTACAGTACGATATTTGTGTCTAGATGTTTGCAAGCCCTGAGAAAGGCTTAATTTTAATTAACCTTGAAAGTTTAAAGAAAAAACATTGGCAAACAAAACTTAGTCAGCCCTTCACCTATAGGGCTTAAACTTTATAAGCTAGCCAATGAGATTCAACATATGGAAATGAGGAACCAAATTGTAAAATTATGGTTGAAGTTCAATCATTTTGCGTCAATCAGCCTCGACCTTGCTAGCACTGTGCAAACCATACTATAGCGCAGTCTGCACATTGCTCTCGATCAGATCACTAGTGTAACTTTCAGTTAGTTGCTTGGTTTCGAAAGTCCTGTCGCCCTTTTTTTTATTGTTACAATACAATGTGAGTATTAATTAATAATTACTATTCTAGAATTTAATTATTCGTATGTATTAAAATGTTTCCGTTGATTTTATTTATTTACTTAATTTAATATCAGGAAATTGATAATACTAATTTGTATTATATTAAAAAAACATTTACCTATGTAAACTATTTCCTCTATATTAAATATATTTAATATCTAAGACGGGTGCGTTTAGAGACGCATTGTTTAGTTAGAGGTTATTTATTTTCATTGCTTATTTTCATATTTCATTTAATTGAGTTTTTAGGTTCGTTTTAGTAAAAAGCCCAATTATTAAATTGCTACTTTGTGCTTTTACGTAATTAAATATCTTAGTAATAATAATAATGTTGGATGTTTTTTTTTAATTTAATAATAGTCTTGATTTTGTAAGTTCTAATTGTGAATTAGAATACATTCTATACAAAATACTACAATTTAAATAACGTATGTGACTTCAATATCTTGCTTAACTCTGTCATCAAAGTAATGCCAATTTTATTTATTTATTTATTTATTTATTTATTCATATATTTAAATATAAACATAAACCTACAGCATTCCAGCCAAACCGCCTATGTTTATTATATTATTAACTTAAAAACTAGTAAATGCACTTATTACAATTAACAAAACAGTAAAGAAAAAAAAAAAATATTAAATAAAAAAACAAGACAATAATAAATATATATATTACATAAATCCCATTCATCCCTCGTTCACTCATTCATCACCTTTCAACCACGTACAGACTGTTATTTTTTCTACATACTTTAGGGTAATTCTTTCTATCTTCTTCCAGTCGTCAGCAAAGAGGTCTATTACACGAGCGCAACAAATTTAAATGCAATTAGTCAACAGGCAGTGAATACGAGTATCTAGCAAAATTCTACTTGAAATAACATTATAATTGGCCATGTTGCAAAATGGCAAAAAACACGTTTATTGTATGGGAATTTCCCCTTAAATGTTAATTTTATTTTAAATTTATATTTAAGTTAAGTGCTAAAAGGTATAAGGTATGTGAATGTTTGAAGGTTCTACCAATTGTTATTATAAAGATCGAGTAAAAAGTTGCTTAAAAATTACGCTCGTTGTATGGGAGTGCTCCTGAGATATAATTTTATTTTTATTTTATAACTTATTTTGAAAGATAATATACTACTTAATATTCTGTGAAAGCGTCTAAAGGACTAAAAGACACGAAAAAAACACGTTTTTAATACGGGACTTGTGAAAGTTTCAGCTTTCTAGCTATTACGGTTTTAAGATACAGCCTGGAGACAGACAGACGAGATTATTTTTCATTTGAAACAATATTAATAAATAGAAAGAAAGAACAAATTTATTTCAGACACAGAAGACACATACATATAAATTATTTTAAATTACATGAAACGAACATGAAAAAAAGACAGCATAGTATGTGTCCCTTAAATCCATTGTATTTTAAAACTAGGATCCCGCCCCGGTTTCGCACGATCTCTTAAATAATCTAAGTTGCAGGGAGGAACAAACTACTATGTTACTCGAGGATAATGTAGCTTCCCAACAGTGAAATCATTTTTCAAATCGGTCCAGTAGTTTCGAAGACTAATCGCGTCAAACAAACGAACAAACTTTTCCTCTTTATAATATTGGTATAGATATCTGTATTATCTCATCAATTGGTCATTTTTAAGTGTACAAAAATATTAAAATCGCTGAGTAATACAAAACAGCTTTTAAGATATTAAAAGTATAGACGTTATTGCATCCATCCAAAAACAAGTATTTGTACTTGAATGACCTTGTAAGTACATACATATATTTACACAGATAAAATAAACTTAAACATATAAATACTGACACATGCGCGTTTTATTTATGCCGCGTTCCTATTTTACTTTCCTAGTCTTTTATATTACAGTCTTATTTTTAAATATAAAAATTGTCATAATTTTGTCTATCTACTTATACATACGAGTTTTGAGAATTAGACAAATAAACGCATTATAATTATTTGTTTAATATTGTTTGTTATTATTTATATTCACGAACTTATACCTGATGCTACGTATGTACTGTATGGGAAATATAAACCTGAATATAACACAGTATACATTCTTAGTAATTTAATTATTTGATAATAATTAACACGGATTAAACCAATTACGTTAATTATCTAAAATTCAATTTAATTTAATTTTGACAATTTAACAATATATTG
This sequence comes from Mellilla xanthometata, assembly GCA_035578125.1. Lineage (NCBI taxonomy): Eukaryota > Metazoa > Arthropoda > Insecta > Lepidoptera > Geometridae > Mellilla > Mellilla xanthometata. The sequence goes on along the minus strand of JAPUBQ010000015.1, from coordinate 5,191,524 downwards.
TGACACGTATGAATAAATATTAATATCTAATTTAAAATATATTCGAAACTTAATTAATAATATATATTTCACAAAATGTCAATATTAATGTCAGAATCGCATGAAACTTCCGGGAGCCGGTGAACCAAAAATAATCCAGATTACGAACTGTCTCTTTATTTATAAAATTGAAAAGTTTACATTTTTAGAAAAAAGAGATAAAGCTTTTTATTAACAGATGATTTCACACACAATTAAGAACAGAATATAAGACGTTTTTATGTCAAATAGGATTATTTTGATGTTATAATAAAACTCAGACGATGATTTTGATATCCTTTACGACTATGACCTTCAAAATTAAGTGCTAAATAATTAATGTTATGATATTTAGGTGAGAAATAATTTCTGTATATACATATTAAGAACATATGAATATCTGCATATCTGGACACAATTGCACTAGTAAATATCATTACAAATATGAAATTTGGTATGCAGATAGCTTAGACCCTGGATTGACACATAAGCTACTTTTTATCCAGGAATTCGGTATAACGCGCGTAAGACCGCGGATCGCAGCTAGTATATAATATTAGTATCTATATATTAATACCAACCCGGCAAACGTTGTTTTGCCTCACTTAGGGGTATGAAAAATAGATAGTAGCCGATTCTCAGACCTACTGAATACGCATATAAACTTTGGTAAAGCAGAAGAAGATGATACGTATATTATTATACAAGTAATATATGTTTCAGATGACCGTTGACTACGAAAAAGATGTACTTGCTATCAGAGAATGGATAGCTAAAGAGCCACATCTCCCAAAAGACCTTGGTAAGTAGCTAACGCTATTTGCATCATGCCCGCAAATGAGAAAAATTCATACTTTTCGCAATGCTTCGGAACTAGAGTGTGACGAAATGTGTCCGATTCTTTTTTGTTAGAGATATAGGCAATCTGGTGGACCTTGGGGTGCGTGGAAGTAGGCTTACAAATATTATAATGGTTTGTGTCGTAATCGCGTGTTCGTGAATTCAATAAGATTGCGAACTGCAGTCTGTCAGGTTTGTGTTCATATCATGCGAGACTGATTATAGTAGTCTAGTCAACAAGTGTCTTATTTTTTAGCGGAACTTCATTGTTTTTCGAAAACTATCTAGATGCCATTCCGAATCGAATGACACCTTAACCATAATTTTCGGAGACTGCTGAAAAAAGTTGACCAAAAAGGCACTTGTTGACTAGACTATATGTCAAGTACAGGTATTAATTGCAATACTCCTACTACTATAATAAATGCAAAGGTGTGTATGTTTGTTACTTCTTCACCCTCAAAAGGTTGAAACGATTTTGTCAAAATTTGGTGTGAAGATAGGTTAGACCTTGGTACATAGGCTACTTTTTATCCTGGATTAACTTCTGTTTGTCTCGAATTAACGCAGGCGCAGATAGTTTTTAATAAATGTATATTTAAGTGTGTTAGGCACTTGACTTGGTCGCCATATTTAAATTAATTGCACGGGTTTTAAGAAGCTTAAAGGTACCTACTTATTTTGGCGTAAAAAATAAGACATTAAGTTTTTTTGTGGCTGCATATTGTATTTGCATTCATTTGCAATTTTAATTCTGCTAATGTCAGACGATATATATCTTTATATTCTATTTTTATTATCTTTTATATAACAAAAAATTGTGTTCAAATGTTATATAAATGCTAAAAATAAAATTTAATTATATAAAATATACTTATATACAATTAGATATTGTGAAAACTTAGGAGCATTATAATCATCAATCTGTGCCTTTTCATAGGTCTACTTTTCTATACGTCATACAGTACGGTCCTTAGCCTGCTTACATCCTACTAATATACTAAATGCTTATGTTTGTGTGTTACACATGTTTGTTACTCCTTCACGCTCAAACGGCTGAACCGATTTTGATGAAATTTGGTGTGAAGATAGGTTAGACTTTGGATTAACACATAGGCTTCTTTTTATCCCGGATTAACTTCTACTTGTCCCGGATAAACGCTGGGTCTGCCCTGTTACTAATACCACAACATATATTTTATCATTTACAGAAGACATAATGATAAAGAAGTGCCTGCATAGTTGCTACGGAAGTTTAGAAAAAACGAAGAAATGTATCGAAAAATTCTGCACAGGACGCGCTAATATGCCTGAAGTTTATACCTCGAGAGATCCTTGTAGTACTAAACTCCAAAATGCCTTCTCCTTGGGGTAAGCATTCATTATATTACTTCTAAAAAGTGGTACAATAAAAACAAATTCTTTGAAATATTGCCCATTGCAATACAGCGCGGCAATGCTGCTAGCAATATGGGCACTTTTGCAGCGGGAACGGGCAGGGTGGGGTTATTTGATTAGGTTTAATTTTATATGTTTTTGAATATTGACAAATTGTGTCATTTCAATACAGCAGTGTTGGGTTTCATTAGGCAGCTAAGTGAAATATAAAACTCAAAGTTGCATCATTTTACACACATTCTTAATTCTTAATAAAAAATGCCTCATTCCGCCTTTCAGTAAAAATCAACGTCAGCGGAAGTACTTTAGTTTGCATAAATAAATCTGAGCACCTTTTTGTGTTTTATAAATAATCGTAAAAAACAAATCTGGCTCGGTGTTAAAAACGTCTGTTTTTCCATCAGACGGCCCCTGGTTCGATCCCAGCCCTACACCGATGACCTGTTTTTCAAGTTATGTGTGTATTTGCACTCGCTTTATGGTGAAGGAAAACATCGTGAGGAAATCAGCATGTTTAAGGACCACAATATCCGTGAGACGTGTGTTATCCGCCAACCCGCACTTGACCAGCGAAGCCTTCCGTAGGAAGGCCGTGAATCCCAGCAGTGGGAACGTACAGTGGGCTGCTTATGCTTATGCTACATAATTACGAGTATAAGGGACTAACGTATATACGTATATATTATGATCAAATTTGCTTGCCTTGGTGTTTCTCCGTTCATTTGACGGCTGGAGAAATAAATTCGGACGTTAAGCAATTCCTACGTATACTAAAAGTGCATTTTCAAAAATTTAACATATAAATATTGAAAGGCTAACAACTTTACCAAGGCGCGCAAGGCTCTCCACTTTAGCCTTGCAAAGAGCATCATAGCCAATGAAGTCTCTTGCTTGCCTCTCGATTATCTGCAAGCTTGTATATAAAGCCTATCCATCCTAAAATTGACTTTTTAATCGATATTAATTAGGGATTTATTCATTTTAGTACCTAGTATTAGGGATTCAGGTACATAGCATATCGCCCTTAGTAGTCTGTGTCTAGAGTATGTACTTAGTGTTTTGGTTTAAAAAACGGTATTTATCTTCTAATATATAAAATTTCCATGTCACAATGTTAATAACCGTACCCCTACGAAAAGGCTTGACTGGTTTTCACAAAATTTTATATGCATATTCAGTAGGTCTGAGAATCGTACTATCTATTTTCCATACCCCTTAGTGATAAGGCAAAACAACGTTTGCCGGGTCAGCTAGTTAAAACATAAAAATACATAATTGTATAAGAAATTACTAATAAAAACTTAACCTAAAAGAGACATCTCTAATCCCAGCTAATTTATTAGCGACTTAACCATGTATGGTCGAAGTACGGCGGCAGGGGTAGAGGAAAAGGTGCCAAAATGCTAGCAGCATTGCCACGTTTGATGGCAATGCTTAGTTTCTGGCCGAAATAAAAGCCAGCATTCTGACGTTTCTGTTTATATTTTTCTCATTAACAGTTGATTGAAATTGTGTTTTTATTATAGGGCAACACAATTATGTTATCATAATATCTACAAAGTAGTTTCTAGTAACATACTTATTATTATAATGATCACGTGCGATGTTCTTTATGTTATAGGTAGCAACAGCATCAACAACTAGCTATATCTAAGAAACTACTCTGTACGCTTTATAATTTACAGTCATTACATAGTTTGCTTGTAGGGCAAAGTGCTTCTTTACTATAATACGTTTAGGTAGAGCAGTATCTAGATGATATTCTAGATTTTAATTATTTAATAACTTGCTCACATTTTGCCATAAAGTACTTGGTAAATTTATTGCGATATAAACTAGGTATGCACTCAATCAAAAAGAATATTTTATATTAGAGTATTATGAATATAATTAAGACGAGGGACTCTCGTTCTCGATCGTACTTGGTGCAGAGGATTGCCATCGCTATTCAGCGTGGAAACGCGGCCAGCGTTGTGAGCACCTTTGCGCCGGGTACGGTCGAAGGCGGCTGTCCTGTTTTCTTTTGTTTTTGACATTGTAATTTGACTTTTTTTATTTATTTAATTGACATGTAATGGCTTGTAATTTTGTAAATCTAAATGATACTAATCTATTAAATATCCCTTGCACTCAATTAGTTCCGCGTATATTATATTTTTATGCAATATAACGTCATTTTTTATGACGTAAAAACGAAATTCGTCGTATCTCTGTGAGGCTGTCTGTGCTGTTAAATTTCCAAACGGAGTAAGCGATTTAAATACCTAATGTTTTTTTAATAAATCGGGTGTGTTTTTGCCATGTTTGATGTAAATATGAAATGGAATGTATTAATTTAATTTGCTTAGCTACAGGTAATTTATAAAAATGGTACATTAATATTGAGAAGTGTCCTTTGTAGGTTACCGAATATGCAGTGTGCTAAATGTCTTAAAATTAATTACTATATGTAATTTAAAGTTAGATTAGCCATAGGTCTAAGATATCGGCCGCTACATAAACGGATGACATATTTTTAACAACTGCCTCAGAATGAGTATCACATAAAGAGCTTTATTAATAGAATACATATATTACGATAAATTTCAAATGCTACATGGCCGCAACCACGACATATTGAGAGACAGGCGATTTCAAAATTATTATTTTATAGTTGTTTCTAACACACACGGCACCTAAGAGATTAAATATCTAAAAATACCAATTTTAACGATAGTATTATATTTTTTATGCTTTTTGATAGTGTATTGCTTTTTTGCCACCAATTTTTGTTGGCAAGTAAAGGCTTATAAAGCATCCTCGTAAAGTTTTTTAGAAGTGACATTTAAAATTAATAAATAAGTTCTTTTATATGAGCTATAAGGATACATTCTTGATCTTAATAACGACAAAATCCTTATCTTAATAACTGGTAGACGCTGGATTTCAAGCGTGTTTCGCGTTATTTCCAAAAACTTTTATGTAATATATTACAAAAAAAGTTTATAAACTGGGCACCCTTTAAAAGGTTTTAGATACGTTACTCATAGCTAACTACTATTACCCTATATTTGGAACATAGAGGTTTGAAACAATAGGAATCATAACAGCTACATAAAAATAAACTGTTGTATTGTATGCCTTAAAACAATACACGTTTGTCATACCATACGTACGTCATATGTTTTCCCTAATTATTTTGAAGCATTAGTAATGTGTATCTGCAGTATAATACATTAATTCATTCAATATTTAAGAGCTGGGCTCTTGTCCGTGGATTTTTTACCATATCTTTTATTTTTGATATCTTCCAAATTCTTGACCTCCCTATACGACATGACTTTCGCCTTCTCCTTAATTTGGTCTAAAAATAATCTTCTAGTTCTTTCTCTTCTCTTTGCATCTATCTTTCCTTCTATGATATTTATAATACAATTGTCATGTCGTATAAGGTGGCCTATCATCTTTCCTCTTCTGTTGTCTATTGTATTTAATTTGGTTCTTGGTTCTTGTACTAGGCACAGAACCTCTACATTCGTCTTCTTTTCTTTCCAACTAATCCTTACCATTCTTCTCCAATACCATAATACTAAGCAATAAAAATTACTCACATAACGACCTCGTTTGCGTAATGGTTACCATGCCAACTGAGGGTGTGACTGCCAACCTGAGGGTCCCGGTTTCGATTCCCGGCACGGCCAACATCTTTGTATTGATATAAAATATGAATGTACGTATATGAAGTATATCAAATGTGTTAGCAACCATAATATATGTAAACTGGAAATGGTTTAGTATGAGGCTAACCAGCCTTGTGTGAAATATGTCCTAATGTAATTATGACTGAGAAATCAAAATAAAAATAATACATATGAGTATTAATTCATACAAAGTAAAGTGCTATAGGTTTTTAGATCTTGAATTAACCTGCAAGTTACTTTTGATCCTGGTTAGACGCGGTTCTACTTCTTCTTCCTTACCTTATCCCGCTTAGGTGGGGTCGGCACAGCAAATCTTCTTCTTCCACTGTCTTCTATCAGACGTCATCACCGCACTCAATCCTTTCTCTCTTCTTCCTTACCTTATCCCGCTTAGGTGGGGTCGGCACAGCAAATCTTCTTCTTCCACTCTCTTCTATCAGACGTCATCTCCACACTCAATCCTTTCTCTCTCATGTCCTCATTCACACACTCCATCCATGTCTTTTTCCTGAATAGACGCGGTTATAATAAAATTATTTATAGCCGAATCGGAATTCGTATCTCATAGAGGTATTTTAACAAACAACGTATCTTGCGAAGGAAGTAACATATCTATTTATAAATCTTACAGAGTCAAAAGCTTATATCATAAAAATGTTTGTGTTAAATCTACGTTCATGTCAAGTTTTAGCACATACGCTACGTAATGTGTATACCTGCTTATTATATTTTAAAACTAATTATACCATTTATTTCGACTACACTAAAATTATTATTACTAAATTATTAATTAAATATTGAAATAAAAAATAAAAACTACATAGTATTTAAAAAAAATACCTTACAAATAGTGAATTAAACCTAAGTCAGTGTCCACGGGTAAGGTGCCTAAAATGCTGACGGCATTACCTCGCTGGATCGCCAAACTACACCTAGGTACTTATTATTATTAGGTAAATAACTATGACTCAATTAATTCATGTTTCATCCATTTCAAATATAACTTTTATATATTCTGTACCGGTTTCTTATTTTATGTCGACGAATACTAATAAAAAAAATGGCTAAGTGCCAGTCGGGCTCGCCCATGAAGGGTTCCGTACCATTGTTGTATGGGAGCCCTCCTTAAATATTATTATTATTATTATTTTATAATTTATTTTGAATTTAAATACTCAATTAAATATTTTGTAAATGTGTAGAGGGTATACCAAATGTTGTTATAGATGTAGAAAAAATACGTTTGTAGTATGGAAACACCTCTTAAGTATCTATTTTAAATAATTTTCATATTTTAATTTGAAAGTTGATTCACATTTATACTTTCCGTTAAAATTTAAGGTGTCTATAAGCTACCGTTTTTGATATATAGCAAAAAAATACGTTTATTGTATGGAATTTCAGTTTATTATTTTTAGTATCTGTTTTTTGTACTCGTAGCGACACGGAAAATACATAACTTATGAAAGTTTAAGCTTTCTTTTATCACTTTTTCTGAGATACTGGAGATAGACAGACATCGAAAGCTTAGTAATAGGGTCCCGTTTTTACCTTTTAGGCATATACCCCTGAAAAATTACCTTATTCATGCCTGAAGTTGGTCTTATGTAAATTTTCAATTTATTTTTATTGTATCAACTGTTATAAAATAATCCGAAAACCGAAAACATGCCGAGGACATTGCAAAACAGTGGCCCTTACATTTTGAGTTAAGTTTCTTAAATACATATATATGTATGTATATGTATATATATTGCATGGTGGTAGTGCATTATCTAGTGCGGATTAGAAACCAACCCGGAAAGGGCCACACAGGCAGCGCAAGGAGGTCTCCGAACCCTTTCCCGGAAGAACCCAGAGACCTCTGCTAAGCACAGAGGCAGGTCACCGGGGGGGTTTTAGTGGATAAAAATCCCACATAACCTGGCTGCGCTCCATTGTAGCCGGATATCTTGTTGAAGATTTTCCCTTCGTGAACAAATAAAAAGTGCATTATCTAGTGCACCCTCGAGTTGAAAAATATGTCGCCTAGAATATAAGGGTTTATATAAGGGGCATGCTCCTCTTTAGGCAGTTAGTGGCACTAACCCCTAAACGTGAAGTTAGGCGCCCTGCTGGTCAAATAGCCTTTTGATTTGACTGACGCAAAAACATATTTTGCAAAAAAATTTTTTTTTTCAATATTTTTATTATTATTATTATTTATTTTTTATTGTTAATTATATTTAAATTTAATTTCCTTTGACATTTTAATTTAATTTTTGACTTAATTTACTAATTCCATTGTTTAGGTATAATATTTTATTTTATTAAGTTGTGAGTCTGTGTTACTCGTAATAAATAATTTGAATTTCAATAAGTAAAAATATCATTTTTCCCAAATATTTATCCAGTGTGCAAAAAATGCTTGCCTAATTTTTTTTCAATGGGTAAAAAATATATTGGGCAATTTCTTTATATTTCAATGTGTAAAGGAAAAATATTTTGCCCTATTTTATTTTTCTAATTTTGTCACAATTTTTTTTCAGATACGTAGCAACGTTCGAAGCTGGTGAAAATGAGATCCTCATGCACTGCTTAGACGCCCCTACTTTGGACAAGTTTGACTATTACGATATACTGAAATCCTTCAGTATACAAGCTGATTATTGGCTAAAGTTTCATGAGCTGATGCCAGAAGGTAGATAGATAGATAAATTAACACTTTATTAAAACACTACGACGACCTCGTTGGCGTAATGGTTACCATGCCGGACTGCCAATCAGAAGGTTCCGGGTTCGATTCCCGGCACGGCCAACATATTTGTGCTCTGAACTAAATTTGTTGACTGTCGGTCTGGGTGTTAAATATGTATCTATATATAATATGTATGTATATGTAGTATATCAGTTGTGTTAGCAACCATAATACGAACTAAAAATGGTTCAGTACGGGGTTAACCAGCCGTGTGCGAAATGTGTCCTAATATTTATTTATTTTACTTACTAAATAACAAAAAATAAATTACAGAAAACCCTAAGGTGCTTAAAAATTAGTGCCTTAACTGCGTACCTTATCGCTAAAAGCGATCTCTTCTAGGCAACCAATTCCTAGAACGTACACATAGAAAGAACTTAGAGACGAGGTGTTATAATGTAACGGAATATTTGAATTTGAAAATATTTCGTATTTTCATAATATATTCCGGCTTCTACTTTGCATTGCGGATTAGCGTTGCAATACAAAAAGGCAACTCGGCTGGCATTTCAGGTACTCTTCCCACTGGCACTGGTTTTCTAGATTAGATAAACTTTTAATTTAATTAATTTTAATTATATTAGATTTACTTTATAATCAAATAAAATACATTTTAGGTCACATCATCATCATGGATTTGAAGTACATCACTTTGAAACTGATTCCTAAAGTCAACATATTCTTCTTGCAGAAGTTCCTCATATTTTTGTTGGTAAGTCAAAAGTTAGTTGTTTATATGTCTTTTTGACTTTTTACTGTTAGTATTTTTTCTAAGTGTAAGCGGAGTTACGAAAGCGGAAAGCGAGTTATCAATCAATCTTAATATATATAAATCTCGTGTCACAATGTTT